>JAUMJK010000067.1:0-1412450 GCA_033558105.1 Coccyzus lansbergi | reverse complement strand
GAGACAGCGCCGCCCCGCCTCCAGACGCATTCCATTGGTCCTCGGGGTGAGGGGGGCGGGGCCTCCCTCTCGGTAAGGCAAGGGCTGGCTGCGGTGGGGCGGGGGACGGGGGGCTTTCCCCGCGGGGCGGTGATTGGACGGAGCTCGCGCGCGGGAGGGGGTGTGGGCACGGCCGGGGGCAGCCCTGCTCCCCATTGGCTGCGGCGGGACAGGAGAGCGCACGGGGCGGGGCCGGGGTTACTCGCGGGCGCGGGGGCCACAGGGGCCGTGGTGCCACGCGGAGCCGCGGAGGGGGAGGGGGGGGCAGGGGAGCGAGTGTGCCCAACGTCCTGACGAGTGTCCTCTGACGAGTGTCCCCTGACGAATGGCCCCTGATAAGTGTCCCCAGCATACTGCCTGGTGTCCCCAGAGCTGCTCAGTGTACCCAGCGCCCCGGTGAATGTCCCCAGCTGAGTGTCCCCAGCGCCCTGCTGAGTGTCTCCAGCTGAGTGTACCCAGCCGTGATGAGTGTCCCCAGCTGAGTGTCCCCAGTGCGCTGCCGAGTGTCCCCAGCATACTGCTGGGTGTCCCCAGAGCTGCTCACTGTCCCCAGCGGCCTGCTGAGTGTCCCCAGCTGAGTGTCCCCAGCCCTCATGCGTGTCCCAAGCTGAGTGTCCCCAGCCCTGCTGAGTGTCCCCAGCTGAAGGTCCCCAACGCTGCTGATTGCCCACAGCGCTCTGCTGAGTGTCCCATTTGCCCTGCCGAGTGTCCCCAGCGCTGCTGAGTGCCCCCTGCTGAGGGTCCCCAGTGCTGCTCGGTGTCCTCAGTGTTGCTGAGTGTCCTCAGTGCCCTGCAGAATGTCCCAAACGCTGCTGAGTGTCCCCAGCACTCTGTTGATACTCATCAGGTCCCCAGCCCTGCCGAGTGTCCCCAGTGCTAACATCCCTCTGCCACCATGGGGGCTCTATGAGGACAGGTTGGCATTTGGCTGTTGTGGCCCAGTGGGACCTGGTTCCTGTATCAAATACAGCAGAACCTGCATGTTGCCCTGTCCTGTTGGCACCCAGTAACATGTAGTCACAGAGCAGCTCTGCTGGCACAGCTTCCTCGTGACTCATGGATGCATGAATCGCAGAGTGACTTGGGTTGGAAGGGACCTTAAAGACAATCCAGTTCTAATCTCTTGCTATGAGCAGGGACATCTCCCACTCAGGTTGCCCAAAGCTTCATCCAACCTGGACTCAAACACCTCCAGGGATGGGGCAGCCATGACTTCTCTGGGCAACTGGTTCCAGTGCCTCACCACCTTCACAGGAAAACATTTCTTCTCAATATCTAATCTAAATCTCCATTCCTTCAGTTTAAAACCATTCCCCTTTATCCTATTCCTGCACTCCCTGATACAGAGCCCCTCCCAGCTTTCTTGTAGTCCCCTTTCAGTACTGGAAGCTGCTCTAAGGGTCTCCTAGGAGCCTTCTCTTCTCCAGGTTGAACAACCCAAACTCTCTCAGCTTTTCTCCATAGTAGAGGGGTTCCAGCCCTCTAATAATTTTTGTGGCCCTTCTCTGGACCCACTCCAAATAGCTCCATATTCCTCTTGTGTTGAGGTCTCTAGAGCTAGATGCAGCACTCCAGGTGGAGTCTCACCAGAGCAGAGTATAACTTTCTGGTCATACTGTTTTTGATGCAGTCCAGGACATGGTTGACCTGGTCTGCAAGTGCATGCTGTTTGCTCATCCACCAGTACTCCTAAGTCCTTTTCTGCCGGGCTGCTCTCAATTCCTTCATCCTTCAGCCTGTACTGATACTGGGGATTGTCCCTACCCGTGTATGGGACCTTGTTCTTGGCCTTGTTGAACTTTATGAGGTTTGCATGGGCCCATTTCTCAAGCTTGTCTGGATAGCATCCCTTCCCTCCAATGTGTTGAGGACCTTCTGCTAGGTGTGTCACTTCATGCAGATTTCCATGAGTGCAACTTAAGGTCTTCTCCTCAGCAAAAGCTTCAGGTACAATAGGTGTGATCCTCTTTATCTTGCTTATGTTATCACCTTCCTCCTATGTCATTCAGGTGGGCGGTATTGCCCAAACTTAGCTGGTGGGGCACTGACTTGCACAAAGGTTTATATGAAAAGTGACCTCTGGAGGTCCCTGGTCCAAGCCCCTTCTCACAAGCAGGACTACAAAGCTGGATCACATTACTCAGGTCATTGCCTAAGCCATTGTTGTACATGCTCATGAGAGCTCAGAACCTACTTTGGCACCTGAGCCAGTGCTGAATCATGCCTCGGGGGAAGTATTTTTGGCCTGAATATACCCTGAATTGCATATTTTTAAGTTATGCCCATTGCCTCTTATCCTGGGAAGGGTCCGACCTCATCCACTTTATAACAACACCTTAGGCAGTAGAACATATTGGATCCCACTTCTTATCAAATCTGACTGGGACAGAGAGTGACCGACAATATACCCGCATAGACCTCATTTACTTAGGAGACCAAGCTAAAAACCTTTCCTGCCCTTGCCCTTCTCTTTTCCAGGCTAAGCAAATCCAGATTCCTCACTATCAATGCTCCAGTCCTCTATCCAGCAATCCTCCCCACTGGGCTCTTTCCAGTTTGTTCACGCTTCTCTAGAGCTGGGGAACCCATAATGGACACAGCATAGAAAATGCAACTTCATTGGTGCCTCATGGAGGGAAATAATCACTCCTGTCCACCTGCTTGTGCCACCCAGTCTGATGTTAGCTTTCACTGCTGCAAAGGTGCACCACAAGCTGATCATAGAATCATAGAATCATAGAATCACTAGGTTGGAAGAGAACCACAGGATCATCGAGTCCAACCATTCCTATCAAACATAAATCATGTCCCTCAGGACCTCGTCTACCCATGCCTTAAACACCTCCAGGGAAGGTGAATCAACAATCTCCCCGGGCAGCCTGTGCCAATGCCCAATGACCCTTTCTGTGAAAAACTTCCTCCTAATGTCTAGCCTAAATCTCCCCTGGCGGAGCTTGAGGCCATTCCCTCTTGTCCTGTCCACTGTCACTTGGGAGAAGAGGCCAGATCCCTCCTCTCCACAACCTCCTTTCAGGAAGTTGTAGAGAGCAATGAGGTCTCCTCTCAACCTCCTCTTCTCCAGGCTAAACAACCCCAGCTCTCTCAGCCATTCCTCAGAAGGCCTGTTCTCCAACCCCTTCACTAGCTTTGTTGCTCTTCTCTGGACTCGCTTCAGAGCCTCAACATCCTTCCTGCGGTGAGGGGCCCAGAACTGAACACAGGATTCAAGAAGCAGTCTCACCAGTGCTGAGTACAGAGGGAGAATCACCTCCCTGGACCTGCTGGTCACACCGTTTGTGATACAAGCCAGGATGCCATTGGCCTTCTTGGCCACCTGGGCACACTGCTGGCTCATGTTCAGTCAGCTGTCAACCAACACCCCCAGGTCTTTCTCCTCCAGGCAGCTTTCCAGCCAGACTGCTCCTAGTCTCTAGCACTGCCCAGGGGTGTTGTGCCCCAAGTGCAGGACCCGGCATTTGGCCGTGTTAAACCTCATGCCATTGGACTCAGCACAGTGGTTCAGCCTGTTCAGATCCCTTTGCAGAGCCTCCCTACCCTCCAGCAGATTGACACTTCCACCCAGCTTAGTGTCATCTGTAAACTTGCTAAGGGAGCACTCGATGCCTTCATCCAGGTCATTGATAAAGACATTGAACAGGGCTGGAGCCAGCACTGAGCCCTGGGGAACCCCACTTGTAACTAGCCTCCAGCTGGATTTGGTGTGCCAAGACCTCCAGGATCTTTTCTGCAGAGGTACTCCATAGCCTGTGCTGGCACATAGAATTAATACACATTAGGTGCAGCTCCAACCAAAAAGTCGGCTGTAGGGGGGGCTCACCTGCTGGAGACAGGCCTTGGCAGGGAAGGGTTTCACTTTATATGATGTGGGGGTTTTTTTTCCTGTCTTTCTTTCCTGGCCCCATAGTGGCAAAGACACAAATCCATAGAATCATAGAATCGTTTGGGTTGGAAGGGACCTTAAAGATCATCCAGTTCCAATCCCTCTACCATGGGCAGGGACACCTCCCGCTGGATCAGGCTGCTCAAGGCCCCATCCAACCTGGCCTTGAACATCTCCAGGGATGGGGCAGCTGCAGCTTCCCTGGACAACCTGTGCCAGGGCCTTGCTGCTCTCAGCATGAAGAAATTCTTATGTCTAGTCTAAATCTTCCCCTCTTTAGTTTATACCCATTCCCCCTCGTCCTATTACTACAAACCTTTGTGAACAGTCCCTCCTTTCCTGTAGCCCCCTTCAGGTTCTGGAAGGTCGCTATAATGTCTCCCTTGAGCCATCTCTTCTCTGGGCTGAAAAACCCCAACTCTCTCAGCCTGTCCTCGTACAGGAGGTGCTCCAGCAGCATCTGCTCCTGAGGCTGCTTGATAGTTCCATTACAAGATTCTGTTTTCAGTTGCTTGAAATGTTCATAGAATCCTTAGGGTTGAAAAAGCCCTCTAAGATCATCAAGTCCAACCATCAACACAATACCAACATGCCTACTAAACCATGTCCTTAAGTGCCACATCTAGAAGTTTTTTTAACACCTCTGGGGATAGACACTCAACCATTTCCCTGGGCAGCCTCTGTCACTGCTTCACCACTTTTTTGGTAAAGCAATATCCAATCTAAATCTCCCCTGGTGCAACTTGAGACTATCTCCTCTTGCCCTGTCAGTTGTTACATGGGAAAAGAGACCAGCACCCACCTCGCTACAACTTAGTTTCAGGCAGTTGTAGAGAGTGGTAAGGTCTTTCTTCAACCTCCTCTTCTCCAGGCTAAATAATCCCAGCTCCCTCAGCCACTCCTCGTAAGACTTGTGCTCCATACCCTTCACCACCTCCTCTGCACACCCTCCAGCAGCTCAATATCTTTCTTGTCAAACTGAATGCAGTATTCAAGGTGTGGCCTCACCAGCACCAAATACAGGGGCATGATCATTTCCATGCTCCTGCTGGTCACATAACTTCTGATATGAGCCAGGATGCCCTTGGCTTTCTTGGCCGCCTGGGCACACTGCTGGCTTATGTTCAGTGAGCTGTTGACCAGCACACCCGGGTCATTTTCTGCTGGGCAACTTTGCAGCCACTTCCCCCCAAGCCTATAGCATTGCATGGGGTGGCTGTGATCAAAATGCAAAACCCTGCACTTGGCCTTGTTGAATCTCACCCCATTGGCCTCAGTCCATCGATCCACCCTGTCCAGATCCCTCTGCAGAGCCTTCCTACCCTTGAGAGGGACGCTATGTTTGAACTCAAGAAATGTTGCTGTGTTTGACCTGTTTAAATTAAATGCTGGAGAGCCACTTGGGATTGGAGCACAGTAACTGTTTGTAAGACACAGATAAGTGTTCTTTTATTTTTTTTTTCTTTCACAATGCTCAGGGCAATGCTATATGCTTGGAGGAGGAAGTGTAACCAAAAATCTTTCTGTACTGTTCTGAAAATACATGAGGCTTTCATAGTATTACGTAAGTATTGGCATAAAACTTTAATTTCACCTGAGATCAGTGTGGCAATAGGGAATGTAGCTGCAAATTCACTTCTTATTAACTGTGTTCAAGTAGCTTTCCCCCAGAGTACAGCTGTGTGAGACCCCATGCAGTTCTTCGAGTCTTGAAGGACTTTTTTTCCAGGACCATTGACTCTCCGCTTTGAAACTGAAGCAGGAATTTTGTGTCCTGCCTTGCCTGTACCTCTTCACCTGGGCAGGCATAGGAGCCTATGCTGATTGAAATGGCCATAGGAGTGAAGCAAGCTACTAGGAGCAAGGTAGCTATGTGGAGAGTGGGTAGGAATGCAGTTTGGGGTTGAACACTGATGAGGAGAAAGATACTGGAACAGCAAGAGTCAAAGAAAAATTAAATCTGACTGAAGTCTGCAGTTGGGAATCATTGAGCCAAGGGAAGCATATGGAGAGGGCAGGGAGAGGAGCACCACTAGCAAGAGATGGAGCGTGGACAGAGAAGGGTGACTGATTGGAAAAACAGGCAGGGAAGACAAAAAAAGTTTTCATTAGAAGGATGGCTAGAAGGCCTTAGAGCTAGTAGGGAAAAAGAAGTCAGGAAAGGGTGAATGGCAAACAGGAGAGAGCTGGAGGAAGCTGGGACTTGGTGGAAGTTTGGGATGGGGAGGGAATGGTATGTTTGAAAACAATTCACCTCTTTGGTGTGGGAATTACTGCACAAATAAATGTGATGTCAGAGCCTGTTTTTCAGACATCGCTGTCTCTGTTCCCCAGCCCCCTTCCAGGAAGTTGCGGAGTCACAGTTTGTGTCCCCAGTTTCTGGTGAGTGAGCTCAGAAACAATGTGAGCAGCACACTCTAGTGTCACCCAGGGGGTGGTGGTAGTGGTCAGGGAGGGTAGCATCAGGCACGCCAACCCAGTGACCCCGTTTTTGTAGGTAAAAGGACCAGGCAAGGAAGACTGGGCTTGTGCCCTCGCCTTCATGCTGGAGGAAATGGGTGGGAAACCCTCACCTGTTCCTGTGGTGCTTGTCACTCATGGCGTTGCAGCTCTGCCCTGGCTGGCAGGAGTGGCTGATGTGACCAAGAAAGCTGGAGCATCTTGTCATTCTGGCTTCTGGCTGGCTGTCTCCTGGAAGTTACTGGTCCTGCTGTAGAAATGTCATGTTTCCTCTCACAGCAGCTGCTCTGCCACCACAGTTTATAATCTTGTGGTTTAAAGTAAGCCAGAGTATTTAGGAACATTTTACTTTAACAGATGAAACACTAAACTTTTCTCTCCAGCCACTGTTTCACTTCTGATGAAGCTGTGTGTGCAGTGAGGGTGAAGAGTGATGAAGCTAGTAAAGGGGCTGCAGATCAAGTCTTACAAGGGAGATGAGGTTTTTTTAGCCTGGAGAAGAGGAGGATGAGGGGAGACCTTATTGCTTTCTACAACTGCCTGAAAGGAGGTTGTTGTGAGGAGGATGCTGGCCTCTTCTCCCAAGTGACAGGGGACAGGACAAGAGGGAATGGCCTCAAGCTCCACCAGGAGAGGTTCAGGCTGAACATTAAGAAAATTTTTTTCACAGAAAGGGTCATTGGGCACTGGAACAGGCTGCCTAGGGAGGTGGTTGAGTCACCTTCCCTGGAGGTGTTTAAAAGATGGGTGGACGAGGTGCTGAGGGCATGGTTTAGTGATTGATGGGAATGGTTGGACTCAATGATCCTGTGGGTCTTTTCCAATCTAATGATTCTGTAATTCTGTGATGGAAATACCTAAGAAGGTCATGACAGAAGCCACACCAATTATCCCATGACAGGATATCTTTAGCTGTGAGTCGGAGACCCTCACCCACAAGGAAAAGTCCTTCAGTGCAAACAAGATGGTAGCACTTCTCTTTGGTAGGTGGTGCATCTCCTTTGCAGGCATCATCTGGGCAGTCATGGGCACTTGAAACCACCCAGAGATGTAGAGGGAGGGGATCCAGGAGGGAAGAGGCATCTTGGTGTGGTGGTAGCCTTAAGCTGCATCAGGGGAAGTTTAGATTGGACATTTGGAATTTTTTTTCACAGAAAGGGTTACCAAGCACTAGCGCAGGCTGCCAAGGGAGGTGGTGAAGTCACTGTCCCTTGAGGTGTTTAAAAGTTGAGTGGATGAGGTACTTGCGGATATGATTTAGCAGTGGACAGGTATGATTGGACTTGATGATCTTAAAGGTCTTTTCCAACCTAATGATTCTATGATTCTAAGTGCATGGAACACAGAACGGTCCCAAGGCCCAGGTTTTACTGGGAGGCCGTGGGAGCTTTGCATTCATGCTTGGTGCTCAAGGGAATAAAAGAAATGAAGAGACTGGTGAAAATCCTGCTGGTACAGTATAGAGGGGCAGAAATCAGCATGTTACACCAAGCAGTTCTGGGCCAGCATACAGGTGGATTTGCCTGGGGCTTACCCAGGCTCTGTATTTCACCAGAGGCAACAAAACTGGCCTGGGTCACAAGAGTTAGGCACGGAAGCACAGCATGGAGGAGACCCACTCAATCCTTTTGGTGGCAGAATGGGAAACAGGAGAAGACCTGTTACCAAGGTCTTGGTATATATTTTACTTGCTACTTACATATCCTTTATTCCTTACCTATGAATTTCTCCTAGTTAATATTATGTTTTCTCTTTTAATATTTACACCCTTTGTTTTATGCACTGACTCACCATTTCCAGACATGAAAGCATAGCTTTTCTTAAAAACTTGGGAAAAACTTTCTTTCTCCCAATTTCCTAGGGGAATATAAGACAGTCAAGCCTGTTTTAGATGGTAATTCTATGAAAACCAGAAGACTACAGCTCTTCATAACATCTGACAGAAAGTTTAGAGCTACACAGCTCTCAGACATCTTGAGAAAAAAAACCTGTCTTATGCAATTTGGGAAAAGTAATCTGTGGTCATGTAATTTTGGAATTTAAGAGAATGAGTGTGCCTCCAAGCAGAATTATATTGCACTGACAACCTTAATATTATCATTTATTAGCCTTAATGGCATGATTTTGCCTCTTTTAAATTATTATTTTAATATAATTTCTGACATAGTTTCAGTGAATTGTAAAATATATTACCTAGCTGCTTCATCTTATGAATTGTAAAACCAATACAGTTCCAGGCAAATGCAATCAAATGCTGTATGTGTATTCAGTGTAAATATATACATCAACATCACTGGTCTTATGCATAAATAATTAGCATTATGCAGAGATGTGCCCATATAGAATGCAGTTACCTTTTTCTTTCACTAACTTCAGCAATCTTTTCCTTAATTAAAAGGTATATGTATTCTAAAGTATTATTAATATCCACAAACATATATTACATATTATGACACTGCTACACACAAGTTGAGTCATGTTTATATGAAAATACACAACTCCCTTGTGATGAAATAACATGCTTAATATATCAGCCCACACATTTTACTTCTGTCATGCCCATTTTAAAATATGATTATGACTTTAAGGGTCACCGCTAGGGTCTTTACTTTGCCCATTTTGGAGGAAAAAACATCTCTCCATGATTTGTGGTGTATCTGTCATCACTGTTGTCCTGTTTCTCAAAATTTCAGTTAGAAGCACCATACCGGGCTCCCAAGAGACATCAGAACTGACATGACATGCTGTTTTCTTTCTCTATCAATTCTCAGTTTGACAAAGAAAATAGACTAGGCATGTTCTTCAAGCAAAGCCTTTTATCTGACTACAATGAAGTCAGTTATGATTCATCTGTAGGTGTTTCTCTCCCTTGACAATATAAGGGAGTCGTTCACTTGGGCTTTGCTAACACACTTTGCCTATGGCCTGTTGAAGCTTGATTAATTTTTGACATGTCTAAAACAAGCTCTGGACTGTGCTGTGCTTGGGGATATGATTTAGTAGTGGACAGGTACATTTGCAGTTGATCTCAGAGGTCTTTTCCAAACTGATAAGTCTATGATGAATATTTTCACTTGTAGTCCAGTCCTAGTGTAGCTGCAATGCAAAGAAAAGGTTCTTTCTCAAGTTATTTGAGACAGATCTTTTAGATTGTGTGATGATATTTTGGTCCTGGCTTGTGGGCACTGGCTGGTGTAAGTCTTCAAACTCCTTTCCATAAGGGTCTCAGATTTAACTTTCTCTGAGGCTAAATCTGATGAACAGTGGCCCCTAGAGGAATTTCACTTGGTAGACAGTCATAAAGAGATAGTTATAGTTCAGCCTGGAGAAGAGAAGGCTCTGAGGAGACCTTATAGCAACCTTCCAATACCTGAAGGGGACCTATAAGAAAGCTGGGGAGGGGGCTTTTTTCAAAGGCTTGTAGTGATAGGTTGAGAGGCAATGGGTATAAAATGGAGAGGTGCAGATTTAGACTAGACATAAGGAGGAATTTCTTCATTAAGAGGGTGGTGAGGCACTGGCACAGGTTGCCCAGGGAAGCTGTGGCTGTCCCATCCCTGGTGGTGTTCAAGGCCAGGTTGGATGGGGCCTTGGGCAACCTGATCCAGTCAGGGGTTGGAAGTGTATGATCTTTAAGGTCCCTTCCAACCCAAACTATTCTATAATTCTATGATTATCTGTCATAAATTCCTTGTTGCAACTTGTGACCATGACTCCAGGTATCATAGCTCCTCAGTCTTTGATAACTGAAAGTTATCCACCAGTCATGGAACCATCATGGTCTGGATGATCTTTAAGGTCCTTTCCAACTAAAACCATTCCATGCGTCTATGATTCTATGATTCTTAGTCCAGTTCTTACTTACAGGAGCTCTCCCATAACAAAAACCAGAAAAACAACGCACTCTTACTCCTGCTGGTAGCCTCAGAGAGAAACAACACTGAAACAGCCACTATCTTTTCTGATTTTTCTTTTTTTCCTCTAAAAAAAGTCTCAATAATCAGATGAGGAGCTGTTGTAGCAGCTCTGTGGCCACTAGGTTGCAGTAACACAATAGACTACAGCAAAATTGTCTCTGGACAGGATGATCAAACATTTTTTTTTCCATGCCAAAGCATTGGACTAGCTCTCATATGGACTCTCCCTTCTCTACTCTCTCGGGATTTTGTTCCTAACTCTTAGAAGGGCGGGGGAAGAGAAGAGGAGCAGCAACTGAAAACTGTGTTCCCCTTTCTTTTTCCCGAAAGTCATCTGATTTCCTGAAAAACGCCTAATACAGACCAGATCTGTGCGCTCCCCCGCGCAGCCTGAGCCAGCAGGATTGTGCAATTTGTTCTGGAAATCCCCCTTCCAGGCGAGAGCCGGAAAAGGGAGCGTTTCCCTGCAGCTGGGAATCAGCATCCCACAGGTAGAGGGTGCTTTGGTCCTGCCAACTGGAGGTCTCTTCCCCAGAGCCCAGCCTGGGGGGGACTTTGCAGGAGGGTGTGCACGGGAAGAAAACAGAAAAAAAAGGAAAAGGGAGAAGAAAAGGGAAGAGAGAGGAAAACCAGACGCCAACTATGGAGAGAAGGTAAACATTGCAAGCAATAGAAATGAGGAAGGGAAGTATCCCTGAGTGTCACTGTCTGAGAGGTAGAAAAGTCAGGACAGGCTGTTCCCTCACCGCAGGGTCTTAGCATAGATTTTGGGGTGCTGGGAAGAATTAATTGGGTACTGGAGGAGGGGAGTGCTTTCTTAATCTTAATTTTCTCTGGGCCGTGGAGACACTGATGTTCATAAGGGAAGAACATGGGTATCGGTGAGTACCAAGACAGAGGTCATCTCTCCATTTGTATCCCTTCTTGCTGCATGCAGGAAGGAACAGAGATGTCAACTTGCTTTTGAGGCAAATCATTGACATGTTTTCCACAGCCTGGGGCATTAGGGTCTTTGAACACACATGTAGAAGCTCAGGCAACGTTAATAAATCACACTGGTTTTTTCTCCCAGGCCGTAGCTCCAAAGTCCAATTCCTGAAAGTTTGCAGAAAGAAAGATCTGCATTTTCCAGATGTGGTGAGTTATTGAAACTCCAAGAGGACATCAGGTTTATTAATAATTTCATGCTATAAATCCAGTGTTTTTCCTGCATTACCCTACTGATTATAAAACCTGAATGTGTCTATGGCCCACATAACCTCCAGAACAAGGCATTGAAGTAGGGAATTACACTTAAGACCCTTCAATTCAACTACTGCAGCATGACCAGACCCTGTGGAGCTCAAGAGGAGCAGGGAGGATGTCTGACATTGTACTCCTGCTGTGTGAAAGGTGACAGGAGAAAGAAAAGCCTCACACAGCCTCAGTGTTGGTCATTAAAACTACAAAGACAGGAGCTATGCTACAGGCTATATACAGCCAAAGACTGTGTGCATATACAGAGAAGACTGCTGCAATGTCATCTTCCTTCCTTTGTTTTCTCAGGTACCTTTTCTTCTTTTGTGTCCCCATCTGGGCTGATGCAGCCTCCATGTATGGTGAGATCTTGTCACCCAATTATCCTCAGGTGTATCCCAATGATGTGCAGGAGTCTTGGGAAATCCAAGTCCCTTCGGGATATGGCATTCGCCTTTATTTCACACATATGGATCTTGAACCATCGCAGAACTGCGAGTATGACTCTGTAAAGGTACTGTCCCTATCCTCAAGAGAGGAAAAGACAAGAAGGTAGGTTAGAGCACAGAACAGCAAGGCTGTGTGTAAAGCTTAGAGCTGGAAGAAGGCATAGACACATACTTTTTTTTTAGCTCCAAGAAGCCCAGATGACTGAGTGTATCTGTACTAGCAGTCACTAAATTGATTGAAGTTGCTTCATGACCACATGAGCATTGTCTGCCTACTGAATGTCCCATCTGTGCTCCTCTCCTTATCTTTCTCCTGTATTCATAGGAAAATAGGATAGGTACAAAAGGACTTTTTCTTAGGTCATTGACTTTGTGCCCCGGAAGTTATTCGGAATTAACCCATGAGTGGACATAGATGATTTCATGTAATCAGAAATTAATTGGAAATGATGGTATTTAAATCAAGAGATCTGTATATGCATAGTGGGCACTCAGATAAAGTGTCGTGGACCATTGCACCACAGTTTTCTATGAGCTATGCACCACAGCTTTCTTAAAACTTTGAGGCTCACTAGCTCTGTTCCATGTTGTCCCACAAGGCACAAGAGATCAAGCATCTCCACACAAACAGACAGGAACAAGACCATTCTATCCTGCAATAGCCATTTGTGAAAAGAAGCAACAAGATCAGGTGGCCTTGGAGAAGGACCAGGGTGGGACAATAGGATGGATGTTATCTGCTGGGAGCTGCAATAACATGTGCACTTTTGCAACAAACTGATGAACCTGTTTGTTAGACTGCTCTGTAGACCATCAGTAATTGGTGATTTTGCTATTATGAACCACGGTGTTTGTGTTTTGTACCAGTGGGCCTGAGGAAAGGATGTTAACAGAGAATTTCATGAATTTGTATCTGAGAAACAAAGATGGGTAATTCACAGCTGGGAAGTCAGTAGGAGGGAACAATTCTCAAATACTTTATGAAACTAGCTAGCTAGAAGCTCCATTCAGCTGTACCTTGGCTGGCTGTCTTCCACCCTTGGCCAGCTCATGACATAGCAGCCTTAGTCCCCCCTGCTAGCTATGTGATGTAGCCATGCCCTGGGAGATCTACTGGAATGTCCTGAGAGATACATGCAACTCAGGGGCCTTTGGTTAGCCACCTATATTCTGACCAACTCAAGTGTTGGTAGCTGTACGTATTCCAATAATGAGATGAGATCTCTCTGCTTTCTTCTGCAGATCTTGTATGAAGGCTATGTTGAAGGTGTGCTTTGTGGGCAGAAGAAACCTCGTGTCCCTGGCTCCTCGATTGTGGAGGAATTTTATGTCCCTTATAACACCCTCTCTATGCACTTCCAATCAGATTTTTCCAATGAGGAGCACTTCACTGGTTTTGCTGCCTATTATGTTGCAGTGGGTAAGGTTAAAACATCTTGATCTGAATCCCTGTATTGTCCTGTCTGGGGCTGGAGCTGAGCGGTGAGGAAGCTAGCAGAAGGGATTCATTACAAGTATAACATATTTAAAAGAGATCCCAGCAGACAGGACTGCTTTGCCATACAGCTTGTCTAAATGCTGTCTTGGAGATACCTTTTTTTTTATTAGCACCAGTGTTTGCTTCTCTTAATTATCTTTCTCCTGCCCTTAGGGCCTGCTCCTAATCTTGGCTGATTCATCTTTTCACACTTGCAGACTTGGATGAGTGCACAGATTTTGTGGAGGAACCTTGCAGTCATTACTGTAATAATTATATTGGAGGTTACTTCTGTACCTGTCCACCGGATTATTTCCTCTATAAGGATAATAAAACATGTGGAGGTAAGAAATGTATGTGAGCTGTGATCAAGTGAGATATTGTACATGGAATACCTCCTCTATCAACCCTCTCAACCAGCTTGGACAAAAGAGCTTCCCACTGCAGTTTTGACCTGGCAGTGGACTGTAATTTGGGGGAATTTCTATTAAAATATTCTGAATAGTCTTTTTTTTTTGCCTCAAGAAAATTAAGAAACTTCTAAAATATATTCTCAAAAGCATACTGCTATCTGTGAATCTTTTAATCTCTGACAAAGCAGGGAAGTTCCATGAACACACAAAAGTGGCCAAAGGGCTTCAATCAAAAAATTGCAAAGTCACATATGGCACATATTGAAATAATATGAGGACCTAAGTATGAAGAAAGGAGACTTAAATTGCAGGTTGAAGTCAAAAAGAAAGATGGATGGAGAAAGAGAGGACACAAAGACGAATTCTGTAAAACTGAGCAAAATTAAAGACATGCTGAAGTTGTCCCCTAGTATGGAGGACACCAGGAAGTTGGCCAAAGGACGGGCAAGAGTGCAAGGTGTCTCAGACCACTAGAAATTAAAATCCCTATCTAGCTGGATAGAGACAGACTCTGTTTTCAGGTTCCTGAAAAGATGCAATATTGTGACTTGATTGTTGCAGGTGACTAGGGAGACTGGAGATCTAGTGTAAGACAGGAAGCTTGTCAGCTTTATTCCATTTCCTTTTTGAATCCTATCTGTGTTCCTTCCTTAATCCTAGTGAATTGCAGTGGAAATGTCTTCACTGAGCCAACAGGGGAGATTGCCAGCCCCAACTATCCCAATGAGTACCCAGAGAACTCACGGTGTGACTACCAAGTGGCTCTAAAGCCCGGCTACTTCGTGGCTATTACCATACACAGCAATGACTTTGATGTGGAACCAGCCAACTCAGCAGGGAGTTGCCACGACAGCTTAACAGTAGGTGTGGGGCTTAGGGAGGGAGTCAGGATGCTCTGGATCTCCCCTCAATCTCCTCATATTCAGAACTTCCTCTATGTGCTTAACTTTATTTTCAATTATGTTGCCTTTTGAAATTATTGGGAATGTAATTTTCTCCAAACACATTTTTTATTTCTTATTTCTTCTTCTTTGTTATTTTACCAGTTTCTCTCTGGAAAGCAGCGGTTTGGTCCCTATTGTGGCAGTAAATTCCCAGGACCTCCTGAAATCAAAACTAGGAACAACATTCTTAACATAATCTTCCAGACAAACGGTGCAGTACAGCACAAAGGCTGGAAATTGCGCTACTATGCGGATCGTGAGTAAACATTTGGGAAAGCATTCCCTCTGCTGCTGAGTTAGGAGGAAAGCTTGTCCCCAGTCAAATTCATGGTACAACAGCATATTAACCTGTTCACAGCTGCTGGAATTGAGTAAACAGAGGATGCCTGTTTACTAAGGAGAATAATCACTAAAGAGAAAGAAGTTGGGAGCTGGAAGGAGAGTAAATCTTGACCCAGTTAATCACTGTTTTCCACCTATCTGTTCAAAGCTGTAACCTGTCATCCGAGTGTCATCCCCAACTCTGTTCTTGACCCAAAGAAGGACAGGTATATCTTCCAGGACAACGTGAAGGTGACCTGTATAGAAGGCTATGAAATTGTGAGGGTAAGTTACATGTATCTTCTCTGGTCCTCTCAGCTGCTTTCTGATGCCATTTCCCATCAGCTATCCTGAGTACCTTTGGGGCTCATTTTTCATCATGGCTGTAGTAACTGGAAACTTCTTCCAACCACTGAAGCGTTTGGAGGATCCTCCACTGGAATGCCTGCGTCAGACCTATTTCATGGCCAATGACTTACATGAATTGTGTGTTCTTATCCCTAGAAACGAGACAGCATCAAGAGTTTTCACTCCAGCTGTCAGGACAATGGTGAATGGAGCAACTCCAATTTCAACTGTGTTCGTGAGTAGCCCATCTCTGTATGGTGGGAAGCAGACTGTAGTGGAGTCTTTAAGCTCTAGATCTACTGTATGTCCAAATTAGAAGGACACTGAATGACTGGGACGTGAGCATGCTGAAGGGACAGAGGAAGGGACCACTGATGACTGTACAGGGACTAGAAGAGCTGAATGGTTTCCCTATCATACAAAATGATAATTTGTTGGGAGAGGATATCTCTTGGATCATATTTGTTTGTTTCTCCTCTACAGCTGTGAACTGTGGTGATCCCACGCCTATTGAAAATGCTCAAGCCATATATGTCTCTGAACTTCGTGAGCCCCTGTACAAAGCTGCTTTCCAGTATCAATGTGATGCTCCTTACTATACCCTAGAAACCAAAGGGGATGGTAAGCATTTCCTCTGCTACACAAACATATTTCTTTGATCGAAGGCTTAAGAAATGGTACTGACATCGTCAGTGTGCTGGGATTATATCCCATCAGGTCAAAAGTGTGAAAAAGTTCTTATTGATGTAGGGTTGCAGGCAGTAATTTTGTGTTGCCTTGGTGTTTATAAACTGTAATAATGCCTGTACTTGGGCTGTTGACCTTAAATGCATCAGCAAGTCGTCTCTCCATTTGCCTGGTGATTGAACCGTGGATTTTTTTGTCAAGTCTGGCACACTTTTCTGGTGGAGAAGTAAAGGACTCAAGAAATCTAAAATCCAAAATAAAGGCAAAAGCACCCTGGTGTGGTTCTGTACTTCTAGGGAGATCTCAGCAATATTTACCAAGCTGTGCTTTCTATTTAAATGAGAAACTTAGGACATCATCTTAGAATCATAGAATAGTTTGGATTTGAAGGGACCTTAAAGATCATCCAGTTCCAACCGCCTGCCATAGCCAGGCACACCTCCCAATGGATCAGGTTGCCCAAGGACCCATCCAACCTGGCCTTGAACACTTCCAGGGATGGGGCAGCCACAGCTT
Source organism: Coccyzus lansbergi (assembly GCA_033558105.1). NCBI lineage: Eukaryota > Metazoa > Chordata > Aves > Cuculiformes > Coccyzidae > Coccyzus > Coccyzus lansbergi. The sequence continues at coordinate 1,395,742 of JAUMJK010000067.1, read as the reverse complement.
CCCTGGACAATCTGTGCCTGTGCCTCACCACTCTCTTAGCGAAGAAATTCGTCCTTATGTCTAGTCTATGTCTGCCCCTCTCGTGTTTAAAGCCATTGTCCCTAGTCCTATCACTACAAGCCTTTGTAAACAGTCCCTCCCCAGCTTTCCTGTAGCCCCCTTTCAGTACTGGAAGGTTACTATAAATTCTGCTTGGAGCCTTCTCTTCTCCAGGTTGAACAAATCCAACTCTCTCAGCCTGTCCTTGTACAGGAGGTGCTCCAGCCCTGTGATCATCTTTGTAGCCCTTCTTTGGACCTGTTCCAAAAACTCCATATCCTTCTTATGCTGAGGATTCCAGAACTGGATATAATACTCCAGAGAGCATCTCACAAGAAGGGAATGGAAGGGGCAAGAGAGGAATAGAGGATAAGATTACTTACATAGTAATGCTCTTCATTTTAATTGTATAATTATGGCACTCTTTTTCTTCTTGTGTTTTCCAAGTGGTGTATCACTGCTCAGCTGCTGGAGAATGGGTCAATGAAGAGATGGGAACAAAATTACCAAAATGTGTCCCAGGTACTTCCAAAACCTGTGTATCTGTACATGTGGCATATGTTTCTTTAATTTCTCTGGTTTTAAACTATTAAGCCTGAAAGCAGAGTAGATCCCTTCTATGTTGTTTGAATCATCTTGGACAGGCTATTTCTGAAAGCCATATGCCCCAAAGAAAGGTCTGATGAGGCAGCAGAAAGAAACTGGAAATATAAGCGGGCAACATACTAAGATATCTGCTAAAACAGGACCTCTTCAAATATCAATATATTTTCTGCACCAATTTCCCTCACCTTCAAGTGAGCACATTCATGTTCAGCACTTTAGATCTCTGTCTGTCTGCAGGTCGAAAGAGATGTCTGACAATGCTGGACTTTTCTTTCTTCCGTCCCTCCTAAGCTACACTGAGAGCTGTAACTTCTCTTCAGACCTCCCCAGGGGGTAGTGTCCAGCAGTCTACTGTGTACAACAGATGCAGTACCATTAGGGAAAGGGCTTTCACTGCTCTCTCTTGGAAGTCATAGCCTAAATTCTTAAGGTTTAATGTGTACTTCAGTGTTCAGCTACACTTACTGTGTCGGAAAGATCAAGCAATATCTCTGTCAAGGACCTTCTCATCCTCTCTTTGTGTCCTTAAGAGACACTGAGGAGGGAAGTGCATGAGTAGTACTCCTTCTCCTGATTGCTGGTAGTTAAGGCTGTGTCTTAACTTCCAGCTGACAGACAGAATTTTAAATCCCATCTATTCTGTATGCTGTTCAGCTTACCCTCTTACAGGAGGCAGCATGCCTAAGGCTAGCTGGACATAATGCTTGCTCACTGCTCCAAACCCCCATATACTCATTGGCAAAGTACAAGATCCACCTGAAGATCATTCAACCCTCTTCAGGACCAACTCAGGCAATAACTTCGACTTTACATGTGCACAGTGCAAACAGTGAGATAAAGCTCAGGGAATTTACTACCCGAGAAGAGATGATAAAGACTGTGAAGACCAACTCTTCTCAGTGGAACACAGCAATAAAAGACAATGAGAGAAAACGGGGAAACAAAGAAAATTCTGTTCCCTGGAGAAATGCTCCCTGGGGTGTTGGAATTGTTGCCCAATCACCATGCTTAAGATGATCGGAAGCCACCTGGGAAAGCCCTTGAGGAAACTGGTTTTGCATTTAGGAAGGCAGGGAGAAGGACAGTTGGGGATGAGCGGGTTGAACTAGAGACATCAAGAGGAGCCTTCCAGCCTAAATCTTTCTATGATTATGTGAAATTCTTTAACAAAATTTGCTTTATTTAAATTGGAGACTACCTAGTTGATCTTATTCTTCAATCTCTGACTATGCAACTGAGGGTTGAAAGTAAACAAGGCAATGTAATAAGAAATTGATTTTCTAGCCTTGTCAGAATGACTAGCCTTACTTGTGCCCTTAGTGCTCACATTCTGCAAAATACTATAAGACATTTTACTCAAAGAGCACAGAGGATCTCTGCTCCCATAAGACCTACAGGTAAAATCTCAGTTGCTAACATACTAGAAGAATGAAGAGGAAGAGTAGTAAAACATCAGTGACAAACCTGAACACTTAACCTCAGACTATCTGGAGATCACAAAAAACCCCCAACCCCCTAACAACTACCAATCAAAAACTTGTAGAGTACAGTGTAATATTTTTAAGAACTTAAGCAAATATTATTTCAAGACAATCCCTTCACCTACAGGATGTAATTCAGCAATGGATAAATGCTAAGTAGACTGTGATTAAATTGTGAATTTTGACTTACCCAACACTGACTGCTGTCAGTTGTGAATGTCCTGCTTTCCAGAACAAGAGTTTGAGAACCAGTCTTTTCAGCCTAAATTGAAAGTTGATTGTAGTTTTGATTGAATTTTCTTGAATTTCTCTGTAAATACTAATTGCAAACTCTATAATATAGAATATAAACATTAGTTACTCAGAATCAAAAATTATGTAGAGGACACAGGAAGGAGGGGACTAGGGGCTTTTTAGCGGTACTAAAGAATCTCCTGTTTGTAACTGCTAATTCTCCCCTCTGGTTCCTCTTTTTTCCTTTTCTTTCCAGTCTGTGGGGTACCTAGTAATCCCATCCGAGAGAAAGCAAGGATTTTTGGAGGCACCCTTGCAGAAAAGGGCAACTTTCCTTGGCATGTTTATTTCTATAACCCAAGGGGAGCTGGTGTACTCATCTCTGAAAGATGGGTAATGACTGCAGCTCATGTGCTGGAAGGATTTGACACCCCAGGCATGTATGCTGGGGTAATCAATGTGGGTAGTAACACCCTGTACCGAGAAGGCAAGCGGCTGATCCCAGAGGCTTCATTCATCCATCCTGATTGGAAAAAGCAGCCCATCGAAACGAGGACTGATTTTGATAATGATATTGCACTACTGAAGCTGAGGGAACCTGTGAAGATGGGCCCAAACATCTCACCCCTCTGTCTTCCTGGTAAAACCCCTGAGTATGAGTTACAAGAAGGTACTCTGGGCTACATTGCGGGCTGGGGCCAGAGAGAGACAGGGAAACTGCCTGTTAACCTTTGGAAAGCTCAGATTCCTGTGGTGGATATGGACATGTGCCGATCCGTGAAGCCAGAAAGCTCTGCTGATTCCAGCGCTTACCGATTCACTGACAATATGATCTGTGCCGGTGGTGACAAAGACAGCTGCAAGGGGGACAGCGGTGGAGCCTACGCTATCCAAGATCCTCTTGATGACAGGCGCTACTATGTGGCTGGGCTCATCTCCTGGGGACCAAAATGTGGTACCTTTGGTCTTTACACCAAGGTAGTGCGTTACTTGGACTGGATTAGAGAGACCATGAGCAAGCATGAGGATGAAGAAGCTTCGCAGGATTAGCTCTTGCTTCTTTCAGAACAGTCACCCTCTCTAAATGTGGTTGTTACACGTGCAGGCTGGCTGTGATCCTGTTCACTCTGCCTGTGTAACACGCCCACTCATCATTTCAGTGCTGAGCAGAGAGTCAGGAATATGTATCAGTTTCTGTCACTGTCATCGTGTCTGGGAAGGAAATTTTTCTTTCTTCATCCACTCATACTAGCATAAAAGGAAGATGCTGTTCTGGATGAAGAGGCTCCTTATGTTTCCTTTCATTTTTTTCTGTCCCGTTTTTTCCCACTTGGAGAAGACCGAGCCATGCTCCACCTGAGAGGTAGATTTCAATGAAGATGAGAGAGAATAATGCTTGGTTCCCAGGGCAGATTCAGAGCCTGGTTTCTGATTTATGTATTTCCTGTATTATTCAGAATATCTAAGAGCATTAAAGTCCAAATCGCCTTTTGTGCAATGTGCTGTTGTGTGTGTATTTGCCCCCTTCTCAGTCTAGACCTAGTTCTCCTTGAAACTCCCTAAATCACGGGTCTAGTCACATTTTGACCCACTACACTGCCAGCTTTTGTCAAGCTGTAACTTGTGCTACCTTGCCTCTCTACCTAAGAGTCTTTATGAAGTTCTTCTCAGAGGGTTGCATCTCATTGACCAATCATTACCAGCAATGAGAACTTCAGAGTTCTGAATAAATCTGAGCAGAAGAGATATCTTCAAAATCCTTTGTTCACCTGCCCTCAGGGCTTCATTTTTCAAACTTTGTCATGTTAAATAAAAAATAAAGGTTGCTTGGTTCACGGAAGGTAGTGCTATGGGAGAAGATTAACTGGCATGCATTAGCGGTGTCTTCTGCTCCATAAAGCCTGGTATCACTCACAGATATCTTTCTGCTAAAGGTGCTTGCGGAACTGGTGCAAATGGCATATGAAGACAAAGCAGAGGAAGCTGGGCTTGTTAAGCTTGAAAAGAAGAAAGCTAAGAGGGGGATCTAACTGCTGTAATCAGATACCTAAAGTAGGTCTAGAGAGTACACACAGCAAGTCCTCAAAAAAGTGAACAGTGACAGGACAAGAGACAACAAGCACAGATTACAATAAGGAGATTTCCAGTGAGCTTTCCCCCAGGTTGTAGGTCAGCTCTGAAACTAGTGTCATGAAAAACAGGGGTATCTCCATTAGTAGACATCATAACTTGCCCAGGCAAGACTCTGAAGCTGTCATGCTAGTCCTGTCAGGAATGGGTTGGACTAGAGATCTCCTTTTCCAACCTAAGTTTTTCTGACAGTTTTTCTGTTCTAGGAAACGGTGAGGATGTGTACAGGCCTTATGAGGAATGGCTGAGTTTAGCCTGGAGAAGAGGAGGTTGAGGGGAGACCTCATTGCTCTCTACAACTACCTGAAAGGAGGTTGTAGAGATGAGGAAGTTGGGCTCTTCTCCCACGTGACAGGGGAAAGGACAAGAGGGAATGGCCTCAAGCTCCACCCGGGGAGGTTTAGGCTGAACATTAGGAATTTTTTTTTCATGGAAAGGGTCATTGGGCACTGGTAGAGGCTGCCCAGGGAGGTAGTTGAGTCACCTTCCCTGGAGGTGTTCAAGGCATGGGTGGACTAGGTGCTGAGGGTTATGGTTTAGTGTTTGATAGGAATGGTTGGACTCAATGATTCTGTGGGTCTCTACCAACCTGGTGATTCTATGATTCTTGGAAGACTTCACATCCATTCCTGCACTGGCTCAAGCACCTTCACTTTTGTGTAACAAACAAAAGGTTATTCTGTTGTTGGGTTAGTAACTGAGGATCTGATACTACATTCCTGAGGAACTGTGACCCACAGGATGTTGAATGCTTTTTACTTCCATAGATGTATATGACAACTTTAACCTAATGTGAAGTTTTACAGTCGTTCCTTCTTGTTGCTATGTATGTGAACTCATCTCAACTTCCATCATTTGGAATGCAAAAGGGAAGTACCCATCGCTGGTAGTCCAGGCTGCAATCTTAGCCTATGTTCCACTTGTGCAAAGAGGTGGCTACGTACTGACAAAGAAACAAAAATGATGCAGTGGTGCTATTGCAACATTTATATAACTTTTGTGACTTCATAGTTTGTATTAGGATTTCATCAGTCATACAAAAATGCCTAAACATCTGGAATAATCATGATCAAAAGCTACTGATAATCTTATGGACTGGTATGTCTGGCTATTAGGAAGCTCCTGCTTTGGTATGGGGTGGATACTTCAGCAGCAGAAATAGCTCATAAAGACAATTTGGGGAAAATGAATCCATTTTAAGTTCTGAAAAAAGTGACCTTCAAACTAAGCTAAGACATTGCCTTTGCTTCTAGGACCACAAATACACTCAAGCAACCAGTGTCACATAGGTAGCTCACTGATAGACTCCGATCTTTCTGGAAAAAGGAAAGGAAATCAATTCAGGAGAGCAGAAGAGAAGAGACACAGAAGTGGGGCTAAATGGTCTAGAAGTAGGAGACAGGAAAGATAGTTATTTAGCTGGGATTGCTGTTCCTAGGAATGTCACAGATTACTATAGGGGTTTTGGGCAAATCATCTATTCTCCATTACTCTGCTTCCCAAAGCTCCCTAATCTCCTGGAGAGCTGGAGGTGCTTTAAGATGGCTTCTCAGTACTTTTTCCTAACTTGCACAAAGACTGAAGAGTTGGAAATTTTGTTGTTCTTGTAACCTGTACTCACTGAACATCCAAAATTTCCCTGCTCATCTGGAATATCCCCCAGCTGCATATTCTCCCTTCCCTCCCCAAGATCATATTTTATCCATTGCTTCTGTGCAACTGGACGACTTGTTTTCCCATGCTCTTGTCACTTTTCATGCTTTCCTCTTGCCCATACGAATCAGAAACATGAACAGACTCTTGACCTCCAGAGACCATGGATGAATTCATATCAGATGTGCAGTTTTACATATCACTCCCCAGGGTATATTACCTCAAAAGCAGATGAGAGATAATGACACCTGAGAAGACCTGGAGCTGGATCCCACAGCAAACAATGCGAGAAGACAACTGTGACCTTACTCTCGGAGTTCTCCTGTCAAGCTCTTGCAGACTTCAGTTCTCTCAGTGACTCACAAGTAGGTTGTTCTGTAGTAGCAAAACTAGTGAAGAGACAATTCCAGAGAACACCCACAACACAAGAGGGGTCAGCATCATTTTAGAGCTGCTGTCCTGCAGTCAGAGCTCTATTTCATAAGGCACAAAAAAACCAGTCCATCCTCAAATTCTGATCTGTAAAGGTGCCTGAGCTCTTCTCCCCGTGAGCTTGGTTGTTGTCTTCCCTGTCTTTTGAATGTGGCATCACACAGATAACTTATTTTTGCCTCCCTTGAAGCCACTTGGAGTTTCAGGCTGGTAATCTAATAGTAGTTTTGTGACAAGCGAGCAACTGCCATGTGCCATTGCAGAAGCAGAAACATTTTAGTGGTAGGTAAAGCAATCCCTTTATGAAGTCTATAAGTTGCTTTCAGAGATGTGGAATATTTAATAGTTGTTAAAAACAAAGACAAGAAAACATAACACACCTGGTTTCTCCAGCAATGATTTTAATATTCATGGAACTTCATTGATGGCAATGGGCATATGCACATTGTAGTCGGCACAAAGTACCACATCCTTCAAGAAAGTCTGCTGCCCTGCAAACTTCCCACATCACAGAATACAAAAGTAGGCTCCAGTAGTCTGACGGTATCTGCCATTCAAACAGTAACACATTTGCTGTCATGAGATTTTCTGATATTATTAAGGCTTCATCCAGTAATATGACTTGGAAGTATGAAAACATCCACAAAGGTGTTCCACACACTGCTAATGGTACAACAGCTTTGGTAAGTTTTGATTGTACCACCGTCAAACCATATGGTGGCTTTCAGAAGTGCTCATGATGAAGGTTAAATGACCTGTGTGTTTGAAAAGCCTTTGGGACATCATCTAAAGCTTTAGATATGATTTGCTGTGTCTGGAAATTTATATGCTACTAGGGATTCTTCAGCTAGTAGGATAGCAACATTCACAGCCTGTCTTCCCCTATTACACCTTTGATCCAATCCAAGTAGTTGAGGACCTTGGTGTAGAAGCCATAACCTTCAGCACACCCAATACCCCAAGAAACAATACCAGTAGCCACCCAGCGATCACTTTCTCTATCTAACACTGTGATGACACTCCCACTGTCCCCCTGGCAGGTATCCCGTTTGACTGTGAGGAAGCCAGCACAGAACATGTTCTCAGAGAAAACCATAGGTATATCTTTCTTCTTAGTGTCCAGCCACCTCTGACACTCCTCCCGAGCAATTGCTGGTAGGCTCACATACTTCAAATGATTTGAAATAAAGTTTTTTTCCACACCAAAGCCACTCACATAGCCTATGTACCCATCCATGTAGAAAGTAGTGTTGGTAACATCTGGGAGACAGATGGGCTGTACTGTGGGGCCCAGTGTTACTGGGTGTTTCAGCTCCAGCAAGGCTATGTCCCCATTGAAGTTGTGTTCATCTTTAGGGTTGTAATCTGGATGGATAAAGATCCTACGTACAGGGTGGTTACCCATCTTGTAGAGCTCCTCTACCTTGGTGTGGCCGAGGAATACGTTAGCATCCTCTGCTAGCTCCTCCAAGCTTGCATTGTCCCCCCCTGCCCCTTTGGGGAAGATGGTGTGGGCAGCAGTCAGGATCCAGCGATCGCCCAGGAGCGCACCACCTCCTCGTCCATGGATCCCTGTCAGAGCTTGCCAAGGGAAGTTGCCTCTCCCTGCTGATTTGCCACCCAAGATCCGCTGGACTTCAGTAACGGGGTTCACCGGCTTCCCACAGACTGTGGAGAAACGCAAGGAGATCATGACAACCTATGTTGATCTGGTTTGTCCTCCTCTTTCCTACACCATCACTCTTCCACTTTATTTTTGCCTTCCTGCATAGATTTCCCTGTCCTCCCTCACTGACATTGTTATCCTCATTCCCCTCCCTGCATTGTCCCAGCTTTGTAAGCATGTAATTGGTAAACACCAGATAAAGTCAGAGGGTTTTACTGACCTGGTAAGCAGACAGGAATCCTCACCTGGCCATCTTGACCCACCCAGGTTCCCTCAGCAGAGCAGGTGAATCTGTCTGTGGGATGCAAAAGAAGTGAATGAGAACCAAGCCTGCAAGCAAGGCGTGTGAAGAGAAGAGGTAGGGTAGATGAAGGGTAGAGAAGTGCAGAGCAGAATATTTTCAAGGCATTCCTCTCTCCAAGGCATCCTATATTCTGCACTTGGTCCTTCCACTCCAAAGGCACCCTTTCCCTGGAGTGCAGAACAGTCTGGAATGTCTCCATCTGCAATAGCATCTACACCTCAAAGCACTTCAGTTCCAGATGACCAAGTACAAGCACTGCTTCTGCGGAAAAAAAGCCTAAGAGCCATCCAAATGAAGTCTTAACTTTACTTAGCTCACATCCTTAGAGCCCGTTTTGACCTTATTTAGCCCAAAGAAGGGATTTTAGATTTAGGTTTCTGCTCTCTGTAGTTTGCAGAGTTGGACAAAGTGGTTTGTTCCAGAAAAACCTGAGTCAATTACTGTACATGCTTGGTGTCTATCTTTGAGGCTATATTGCAGGTTGGCTAACTTGCATACCACTTCTCAACACAAACTCCGCTACCTCCAACATTCTTGCCTTTCTTAGGAAGTTTATGCTGGAGACTGAAATTAATTTATATGCAATTTATCTTACAATGTATTAAATGCTTCCAAAAAACCTATTTGCTGTCCTCTTTCAGAATCAACTAAATCACAGTCACTCCCCATCAGTATTTGGCTGGTGCTGATATTTACTGGCTTCTGGTTTTTTTTTCCTGATTAGACAGAGCTCTGACTCTTTAGGAAGGAATTAAAGGCAGAGGCAATAATAATCAAATTCAACATTAGTGCTGACTTAAATAATTCCTTAACTGCTTGCTCCTGGCCCCAATGCAAGTCAGCTCTCTCAGGCAAGCTGCACAACTATGGGTCCATGTGAGCAACCATATCCAGGATGCATTCACCTTAAAAATCTGCATTTTTGAGCCAAGACAAGGAAATCATGAACTTCTTATGCTGTTCTTGTAAGCAAAGTTTCCGTGTCATCAAATCATATTGCAGGTACAAAAAGAAGGCATGTGAATGATTTTGAATGCTGTCCTAATTTTTCTGATCTCCTACACAGATTTTTTTCTGCATATATAGTATTCAGCCCTTAGATGTCTCTGCTCTTGGACAGTATTCTAAAGAGGCAAACAGCATTACAGTGGAGTGAAGTGTATTTATTTGTAGGTGTAGCAACTCAGACTGGTATGGTGAAAGGGGCCTGTAAGAAAGCTGGGGAGGGACTTTTTACAAAGGCTTGTAGTGATAGGACAAGGGGAAATGGCTTTAAACTGGAGACGGACAGACTTAGACAAGACACGAGGAGGAATTCCTTCACAATGAGGGTGGTGAGGCACTAGCACAGGTTGCCCAGGGAAGCTGTGTCTGCCCTGTCCTTGGAGGTGTTCAAGGCCAGGTTGGATGGGGCCTTGGGCAGCCTGATCCAGTGGGAGGTGTCTCTGCCCATGGCAGAGGGATTGAAACATGATGATCTTTAAGGTCCCTTCCAACCCAAATCATTCTGATTCTGTGATAAGGTTTCAAAGTTTTGGTGATTCCTAGACACCATGCCTCAAATTTCAGTGTGAAAGCCACTAGTGAAGAATAAATCATGACTGGAGGTGACAGAATAAGAACTTGTGCAGAAGTTAAGAAAAGCGTGAAGGGGGGATGTGATAGACTCTGGGAATGAAATAGGGTGGGAAGAGGTTGAGACAATAAGCCTCGGGAGCTATGCTGCAGAGCCAAGGAAAGATTGGAGTTTTAAACAGAAACAAATCACAAGGCCTAAGTCTGGGGAGCCAAGGCAAGTGTAACTGAAAACCTGAGAGGGCTTTTCATGCACAGATTTCAGTGTCTGTGGGGGATTAGGACTCACCACCACCATGTGTTCCAGTGACAATGTGATAATACGGCTCATTACATCGGTATGTGATCACTGACTGGTAGTTGTTGTTTGCAGGTGCGCCAACATAGCTGAAGGCCCCATTGGTCAGGTTTGTAGGGTTGCCACAGTCCACAACTACAAAAAAACATTTTTTAAAAAGTGAATCAAAGACAGCCTCATTGCTTGCAGGTTTAGGCTTGACTTGGATTGTGGCCATGACATCAAGGATGAAGAAGAACAATTAGTAAAGAGGGCAGAGAGTGGTTGTTCCAAAATGAATCCTGAACTGGGATCTTTTGGTTTTAGATGTTACAACATTATGGCAACTTTTAAGTGCAATTTTATGCATTTTTTTGTTTGGGAGGAAAAACATTTAAGTTTTTGCAAGTAGAAAAATGTAATAAGAGTCAACAGTGGCCCTCCAGAGGTCCTTCCAACCAGCATGTCCATGAGTCTATGGCCACCAACAAATTGTGTCATGGAAGCTGAAATCCCCATGTTCTTGGAGGGGGAAAGCCACAACAGGGGACATAATTCCTGCTCTCAGATCACTCACTTTCACATCGGGGCATGGATTTATGCCATGTCCCATCAGACTGGCAGACAGCCGTGAAGGACAGCAGCTTTTGATTGCCCTGTGTGGGAAAGAAAAACACCACTTTCAGTTGTACAAAACCTTACATTCCCTTCCCCACATTAACATGTCATTCTATAGCCCCATCTTTCTGCTGCTGTCCAATAGTTGCCCCTCTCCAGTCCGTTCCAGCTGCTGTCCTCTCCCTTTGCCGCTTTTCCTCTCTCCTGTGTTTGCCATAGGTTACAAATTCTTCACAACAGGCCAAGATATCAGCAGCTACCAATCACAAAACAAGGCTGGGGTGCTACCTGGTCCTGGCAAGAGGATAGCACGGGAGGCATGTGACATCAAGTCTGATGTCAGATCATTCCAAAGAGATATTCTGGTGTACCAGTGTTTCCTAGGACCTTTGTCTCTCATCTTCTACCAGGTCTTTGTGAAACAGTAACTGCTTAAGGAAAGGAGCTGGAAGAAGAGAAAACATTGGAAGAAAGCCAATAGAAGCAAGGAAGAAACAGAAATTGCAAGAGGTTGCCTGGAGTGAAATCTCTTAAGAAAGCTTTACTGCCAGGTGATAGAAGCCAGAATATGGCCAAAGGGAGTGGAGAAGGAATCTCACCTCCATCAAGTTATACCCAGTCTTGCAGCTGACAACAAAATAGTCCTGAAATTGATACACAGGCTGCAGGTCTCTGATGATGGTAAACTGATCCCGCGGGACGGGCTGTGGGCACCGTATTCCTGTTAGAGAATGGGACAAAGTAAATGGTGGAGATAACTTGTAGCAGCCTCTGGGGAAGAAATGTCTTACTCTCTGAGGTGTAGCGGATCTTCCAGCCACGACTGAACCCAGACTCATCGGTGAGGAAGAGTATGTCCACCTCATTGCTGTTGGTTTCAATGCTGCCAGGTGACTCCTTGCCACAGAATTCACCAATTTCTCTCCCTCGTACTTGGATCTGATGAGGAAAATATGTATCACAGTAACAGAAACACACATGCCTCTCTGCCCCAGTATCCCTGTTTCAATCCAGACCAAGTCTGCTACAGCCTCTATGACAATGGAGAGGGATGGTTGTCTGATTGACAGATCAGAACACAGGTCTGACCTATCACAAGCTCTGCTTCTCCTTTATCATGGGTAGTAGAACTGTCAACCCCTTCAAATCCTGAGATTAAATCAATGGAAGATATAACTGGAAGAAGGACAATTTTTTTGTCTCCGTTCAGAGTGAGTGGCCTGTGATTTAGAGCCTTTCGCCTCAGGACAATAGTAACTAAGCACATTGTGGGAGGAACAAGAGAAGAACTCAGCCCTTCATGCTGGGTCATTCCCCTTGTACTGATCCCAAATTTCTCATCTGAATAGTGATGTCCCCACAATTCCTGTCCAGGTCTGGTAGTAGGGTTGGAAATACATTTGCTAATCTCCAGTACCTTGAGTTGGTCATAAGGACAGTGGACTTGCTGGTGTTCATCAATCTCAAAGGGTTCCAAGAACTTAAGGAAGATAGACAGGCCTTTTTGCAGACGGATGCTGTAGTTACACTGCAGGTCTTCAGGATAGGGCTGCGGATACTCAGGGCTGCTCAGGTATCCAGATGCCTCTGTGAACAACTCACTGCTGCATTCGACTGGTGTAGAGGAAGAAAGAAGAGGTCACGTTGTGGACCTTTGTCTTCTTCAGCCCCATCAACTGCTTTTTAAGCCAGGTCTCCCACCCTTTCCAACTGAAGCGTTCCTTCCCTGGAACCCTCTGATCTTCTGAAGTTTCAGTTTACCTTTGCAGGAACGGTGGTCAGTCTGAAGCCGGTAGCCAGTCCGGCAAGAACAAAAGTAGCCACCCACATAGTTGTGGCAAAAGTGCTGGCACCCAGGCTTTTCATCTTCCTCAGCAGCATTGTTAGGGTCGCATTCATCAAGATCTGAAGACACAGGAGATACAGGGACAAGGGGAAGAAGGTGTTAAAACTCTCCACTGTACACTGAAAGTATACAGAGATCCATATCCTTACTTACAGCTTCTCTTTATTACTGTGACAAGGATGAAACTTGGTTGGAGCCACACAGGTTTCTTTCTGCATGCCGAGGGTATTGCCTACTCACCCACAGCTTGGTAATAGGCAAGGAAGCCTTTGTAGGGAATCACTGTGCCATTGTCTTCATTGGAGAAATCAGAATGAAATTCCAGGTGCATCCTGTTCCCCTTAGACACAAATTCCTTTCTTCCTGGGTGATTGCCTGTGGTTAACCCAAGCTGGCCACAGTATCGGCCCATGTTCTTCTTGTCTGCTCTGATCTGTTAAGGTTAAGGGGAAATCACTGTAAGCCTGCTCCATGCATCACTATTACCCAATCATGAGTTGTGAGCCCCTGTTCCACCCATTTCCATCTTTAACTCCTTCCTTTTCCTTTGTGGGAAGCATGAGAGGAAGCCTGGTGAATGCACAGCTATGGCAGGGGTTGGCCACTTCATTCCCCTCTCCAGCCACTCCCTTGGCCCAGGTATATACGCACATACCTTAACATAGTCATAGAAGCAGGACTCGGACGGCTCCAGGTCAAAATATCTGAAGGTCAGCTTCACCACATAGCCTTTTGGGACGTGGATATCCCAGGTGCTGATGTTATTGTTGGGATATGGTTTGGGATAACCGGGGGATCTGATCTCCCCAAAAAGCCTTCTTGGGACTGAACTGGAACTGATCACTCCAAAAAAGAGGCAGGCCCACAGGAGAAAAGGAACGTGCCTGCGAATATGGTAAGCAAACTATGATATTGCACAAAATCAAGTCATCCAAAACCGGGGGAGACTTCACAAGTGACTTGTTCCCTGTCTAACGGAATCCAAACATGGGAGGCCTAGTTGCAGGTTGAGATTCTGGCTTGGATCGCTCAGGAACCAGGACAGCTGAGGTGAAGACAACAGCACTACCCAGGTTCCAGCAAGAAGACACTGAGACCCAGCCAAAGAGACTCCTGAACTCCGGAGACAGTTTGAATAGACCACCTTAAAGTCCCTCCAGTTCCAACCCCCCTTCCATGAACAGGGATACCTCCCGCTGGATCATGCATGATCCAGCGGGAGGTATCCCTGTCCATGGAAGGGAGGTTGGAATTGGAGCGACTTTAAGGCCCCTTCCTACCCAAACTACTCTTCTGTGATTCCCTGAGCAATGTCCTCTTGTTCTCAGCACTGACGGGTCTGGGTCCCTCAGAGCCAGGGAAAGTTTGGGTCCCTCAGAATCTGGGAAAGGTTGGGTCCCTTTGGCTCTGGGCCAGGTGAGGGTCTGAAGATCTCGAATTCAGTCCTGCTGAGGAGCGATCCCACAGCCCTCTGCCCAGTCCCACCTTGATCCCTCTCCCCCAAAAGCTGTCCATCTCGGGTTTTTTTTTTTTCGTCCCCCCTCTCCTCGCCGGGACGATCCCTGCTCCTCCCAAGCAACCTCATTGCCCAGATCTCACGGAAAACATCAGCCAGGAAGATCATTCCAGGATCCTTCTCAGCCTTCCATTCCAAGCACAGCTATTATGGGGGGGACCCCGAGCATGACCGCAGCCCCTTGTCCCCCCTCCCCCCTCTCAGGGGCTCTGAGCCCTGTCCTCTCCCCACCGCCCCACTCACAGGTCCATGCGCTCGACCGTCCTCCCGCAACCCCGGGGAGAGGCGGAGGGAATCTCAATCCCCAGTCCCGGCTGCCTGCTGCCCTCTGCCGCCCGGGGGATGCGGGCACGGCCCGGCGAAGCCCGTGGGATGGGTGGAAAACGCCTTTGGCATCTTCGAGTCCAGCCGGACCTGCTCAATGCTAAACCGCATCCCTGAGCACCTCACCTACCCGTCTTCCAAACCCCTCCGGGGACGGGGACTCCACCACCTCCCTGGGCAGCCTCTGCCAATGCCCAATGACCCTTTCGGTGAAAATTTTTTTCCTAATGTCCACCCTGAACCTCCCTTTGTCCCCTTGGCCTTTCCCTCTTGTCCTGTCCCCCATCACTTGGGAGAAGAGGCCAGCTCCCTCCTCTCCACAACCTCCTTTCAGGTAGCTGTAGAAAGCAAAAATGTCTCCCTTCAGCCTCCTCTTCTCCAGGCTAAACAACCCCAGCTCCCTCCGCCACTCCTCGTACACCAGCTTTGTTGCTCATCTCTGGACTCGCTCCAGAGCCTCAACATCCTTCTTGTGGTGAGGGGCCCAGAACAATACAGGATTCAAGGTGCAGTCTCACCAGTGCCCTCAGCTGCTTCTCGTAATGCTTGTTCTCCAGCTTCTTCACCAGCTTTGTTGCCCTTCTCTGGACACAACCCAGTGTCTTAATGTCCTTCTTGTACTGAAGGGCCCAAACTGAACACAGTATGTGAGATGATGGGCTACAAGGCAAGGAGGTGATTGCTAGAGACCATTCCTAGGGTGTGACCTGCAATCCAGCAGCTGCTGTGAGTTTGTGCCTCCTGAGATTTGTCCTCCTGGGAAGCCTCCCCCAGTCTTTCTAGGCATTTTTCTGCTGTAGGATGAAGACCAGAAATTTTAGTCATAACAAATTAATTTAAACTTAAAAAAAAAATCAAAGTGTCAAAGCAGACAGGTTGTCTCTGTTCCAGTTGTGGATGAGCACTTCAGGTTTTCTGACATGGAAGCTGAGAGCTTCTTTAAAGAAAGCAAGAAACCTCAGACATTTGAGATAAATATATATGAATAAAATTAATTAATATATTAGACTTAAAATTAGTTGCAATTAAGTATTCTGAAGTCAAATCCCTTTTCAAGAGCCTTTCTTGCTGATTGTTCTGCAAGCATTTTTAGGAGAAACAAAACAGATGCATAAAGTCTTCATTAGTTAACAAGGAGATAAGAAAAGATAGCAACTTACAAACACATTTCAGGTTTTTATCAACACAGTGTGCAAAACATGTATTGTGTGCCACCAACTTTGTAAAGTGTAAAATTGGCCACCTGGGCACACTGTTTTCATATTTTCACTTAGAATTATGGGTGGTTTCAGAGAAATTAACAAGTTCCTTGCATTGAAATTATATGAAATAATCCACAGCTACAAAAACATGACGAATGAAGATGAAAATAGTGTTAAAAAGAGCAAAGGATGTTTCTTTGGTATATTTATGGAAGTACATTGAAGACTAGAGAACCTGCTCATCCAACGTCTTTGAATTCTTATCTGAAAAAGTTCACATAGATATAATTAGTGCCTCTGTAATAACACCATGTGGCCCCACATATCAGAATTAATACTAAGCAGGCGGCAATACCTCAGGACTTGCTGATGTCCAAACATTTCCTCTGTGTGATGAGCATAGTTGGGCAGGCTTGCTCTTCTGCTGTACCATGCCAGAGCAGGTTCTGCTGGCTTACTGTCCTGCCAGAAAGGAAGCTTTTACCCAGAAACCACATCCGGAAAGCAGCTGGCAAGCACTGGAAGCTACTCTCCAAGAGACTTATTATGAACAGGTCGCTGGTGGGAAGAGAGTTTTCCCTAGCCAAGCTCTGATATACAGAGGCAATTTAAGGATCATTTGTAAGGAAGATGGTCATTTCAGTGTGTCCTTGGAAGGGAATCTTAAACCTCGGGAACACTATTGGGAGTTCCCTGTGACACTTTTCAAGGCAATGCTCCCGTGTCTTCTTTTCTATCCCTTGCCCCAATAATATCATCTTGGGTTCTAGGCGAGTACTTCAGTTGTTAAAACAGAGGTGGTTAGCTGGGACTATGCCCAACTGGAGCAGCCACAAGTCCCATAGACCTGTCTGATTTGGACAATACAGCTATGTCCTCAGTCCTGCTCCAGTGCTCCCACTGGTGGCATTCCCCTTCACATGCTCTGTGCAATCCTCTTTATATTAGAATCATAGAATCGCCAGGTTGGAAAAGACCCACAGGATCATCGAGTCCAACAATTCCCATCAATCTCTAAACCATGCCCCTCAGCACCTCATCCACCAGTCCCTTAAACACCTCCAGGGAAGGTGAATCTACCCCCTCCCTGGGCAGCCTCTGCCAGTGCCCAATGACCCCTGTTGGAGCTTGACGCCACTCCCTCCTGTCCTGTCCTGTCCCCTGTCACCTGGGAGAAGAGGCCAACTCCCTCCTCTCCACAATCTCCCTTCAGGTAGTTGTAGAGAGCAATAAGGTCTCCCCTCAGCCTCCTGTTCTCCAGGCTAAACAACCCCAGCTCTCTCAGGCGGTCCTCATAAGACTTGTTCTCCAGCCCCTTCCCCAGCTTTGTTGCTCTTCTCTGGACTTGCTCCAGAGCCTCAACATCCTTCTTGTGGTGATAGGCCCAGAACTGAACACAGGATTCAAGGACTGGTCTCACCAGTGCTGAGTACAGGGGCAGAATAACCACCCTGGACCTGCTGGTCATGCCGTTTCTGATACAAGCCAAGATGCCATTGGCCTTCTAGGCCACCTGGGCACACTGCTGGCTCATTTTCAGTCGGTTGTCAACCAGCACCCCAGGTCTTTCTCCTCCAGGCAGCTTTCCAGCCAGACTTCTCCTAGTCTGTAGGATTGTTGTGCCCCAAGTGCAGGACCTGGCATTTAGCCTTGTTAAACCTCATGCCATTGGTCTCTTGCCCAGTGGTCCAGCCTGTTCAGGTCCCTTTGGAGCCTCCCTACCTTCCAGCAGATTGATACTTCCACCCAGCTTAGTGTCGTCTGCAAACTTGCTAAGGGTGACCTCAATGCCTTCATCCAGGTCATTGATAAAGACATTGAACAGGGCTGGAGCCAGCACTGAGCCCTGGGGAACCCCACTTGTAACTGGCCTCCAGCTGGATTTAACTCTTTTTACCACCACATCCTCGCCTTCTGCAGTCTCAGTGATATAAATAATGTTGTGCAAAGTCACTGTCTGACTACAGCACCTCACCTATGGTGTGACTGCACAAGACAAAAGTGCTGGTGTTTACTGTCTGAAGCCCTAGAAGAGGCTGTAATATTTATCCCTCATGAATATTATGACTGTGAACTACATCAGCTGGGTATGATTCCTATCTTTGATTCTAGCATGATAGTATGTTTCCAGAAGACGAAAGCCTGTCATGGATATATGATGGCTGGCTACCAGCCAGAGGCAATCCACTCAGCATACCACCTCAAAGCCTTTATATGACAACTATGTGGACGAGTGGCACACCAGTGGAAGAGTCTGGCTAATGCCTGAAGGCAACAGCAGTCTATCATCAAACCAGAAAGCAGGCTTAGAAAAGGAAAGCTCAGAGTGCAGGTTCAGGCCTTGAAATTAGTCAATTAATTGTTGGTTGCACAGTCTGGAGGATACCAGTTTGGACATTGTGAGCTTGGTTTTGGGCACCAGAAGCAGCTCAGGAGGGCTCTCATTTTATGGAGGTGTAGGAAGAGGGCAACACTTGAGACAGCTTCAGCCGGTGTCAGTGAAAGCTCTGCCTTTTGCAACCTTGTGGTACAACACAGATAATGCAGAAGCTCCTTATGATAGAATGAATGATGTGGAGGTCTGCATGGAGCAGATAAATGATATGCTGGACGGTGGTACTCTCACCTTGTGGATATGACAGGCTGCTGCAGCCTGGAATGACTTCAAGAGCAAGGCTAAAGGGCCAGAAGTTGACATTACAGGTACAGACTTAGCTCCCTGATCCCTTGCTTATCACATATTCTGAAATAATGCTTTTCTCACGGCACTCATCTTTTCAGTTCCCTGATAAGAAGCTCTTTTGAAAATATTACATTTCAGATGGTCTGGAGAACGAAAATGAATTCTCTCAGCTTGAAAAAGGCCTCTCTTTTCAAAATCTACCTACTTGTTGATTCTCTGTGATGTCAGTAGCTACACATCTGAGAACCCTGTCCTTCAGCCTCTTGTTTGGGGCACTTACAAGTTTCCTTCAGAAATAACTCCTTGTGAGCTCACACACATCCCATCAGGATCTGCAGTGAATTCTCTGTCTTTAGCACTGGTCTGGTTTTTTTCAGGAGATCCCATCTCCTTTGGCTTTGTCCCTTAGTCTCCAGTTGTAGAGAGGAGCTGTGAACCATGGCAGGTATGGTGGCCATGTGGAATCATAGAATCATAGAACAAATAAAATGAAAATGAAATGTGGAGGCACAGCCATGAGTGCCAGGAGTATGGGGGTTAGAGGTGGTAGCCATGATTTCTTACACCAGGAGAGCCTGCACCTTCTTCACCCTTGGAACCTTGAAACAATGACATTCACACTCAATAACCAATGTGGTTTTTAAGTAGTGATTCTTTTTGTGCAGCACTGGAGAAGACCTGGGATTTGTCCTCAGAATGCTTCTACCCAGTTGTAATTTCAGAGAACTTTATACACGGAGGTGTTTCCATGCATGCCTTATTCCTGGAACCTCACTGCGTTTCCAGGGGGAGTAAAATTAATGCCATCCAGAGATTTTAAAGCTTGGCCATCCCTGAGCAGTTATCCAATCTGGGTGACAGGAAGATAAGGGTCTTTGTAGTTATCTTAGTCATTAATCTTGTTTTAACACATTGCAGTTGACAGTCCATCTCACCAATGACAAATCATCATTTCAGCCTTCCCAGGAGCAGTGAACATGGGGCCAGTTCCCTCACCCCATCCCTTGGATTTCACACAGTCATATGAAATTCCTTGCCTCAGAAGGAGAAATTGTTTTCTACCCACCCTGCTTGAGGATCGTGGGAAGAATGCAGTGTCCCCAGGGGGCAAGGGTACCTAAAGGGGGCCTACAGAGAAGCTGAGGACTCTCTTTCACAGCTCCTTTGTCAGAGAGTGCAGGGATAGGATGAGGGGCAATGGCTTTCAGCTGAAAGAGGGGAGATTAAGACTGGATTTTATGAACAAATATTTTCCTGTCAAGGTGGGGGACACTGGAACCGGTTGCCCAGAGAAGTCATAGGTGCCCCATCCCTGGAGGTGTTCAAGGCCAGGCTGGATGAGGCTTTGAGCAACCTGATCCAGTAGGAGGTGTCCCTGCCCATGGCAGGGGGGGTGGAACTGGATGGGTTTTAAGGTCCCTTCCCACCCAAACCACTCTGTGACCCTAAGAGATGGCACTCACAGTCTATCCGTCCATCCCACCCCCCTCCCCCGCCCACTCAGCCATCAACCCCTCCACCCCAGGAGCAGCTAGGGAGTGCAGGGACCCCCACCCTGCCCCTCTCTTATTGTAACAAGAGCCTCGGTATCTCCTCCCTTCCCCTCCGCCCCTGCCCCGCTGAGACCCAGACGCAGGGGTCCCATCTGGCCCGATGACTGCCAAGGCAGAACAAAAC
Source organism: Coccyzus lansbergi (assembly GCA_033558105.1). Taxonomy (NCBI): domain Eukaryota; kingdom Metazoa; phylum Chordata; class Aves; order Cuculiformes; family Coccyzidae; genus Coccyzus; species Coccyzus lansbergi. The sequence continues at coordinate 1,375,479 of JAUMJK010000067.1, read as the reverse complement.
ACACTGCTCGGATCACTTGGGTCATGTTTCTTTTACAATCCCAGGCGGTTTGCACTCATTCTGCCCCAGCATCACTTCACTTTCTGGAAAACTTGGACGCAGACCTCATCTTCAGCCGTCATGCGCTGGGGAAAGGAGCATGGTAGGGGAATTTAGTCTGGATCCCCTGCTTTTCCCCGCACCGCCGCAGGCCTCCCTGCCCCCCTGGTGCTGGCTGGAGCCTCACAGGCTGCCGTGAGTCCTTCTCGACCCTCCCAAAGCCCCAGCGGGTCAAGATGCAGGGCAGGGCCATTGCCTTTGCCGAGCTATGTTAACTTTTAAACCCTGGAGGAGGATGTTTGTGTCAAGTGGCGGCTGCCCCTGAGAAGCCGGGGCTAAAGTTTGGAGCTGGAAGGAAGCTGTGTGGCTGGCTCAGAGCCTGCAGCGCTCACACCGTGTGTATGTGCAGCCAACTGTGACAAGGATTTAGCGAGCTGCACGGGACCCCTTCTCACCAGATGCAGTTGGTCCCCCTCCAGCCAGTGCCTCCAGCCTCGGTTCCTCTTCTCTCCTAGCTGCTCACACACCAGCTGATCCCCCTCCCAGAAGACAGTTGTCTGAAAAAAAAAGGAGAGAGGAAGTCACAGTCCCAAGACAAGAGGGTCCTGGCAATACAGGTTTCCGGCATCAACACTGACTGTTCCCATGGGACACATTTTCAAGTGCATTTCCCTGCTCTGGTGTCTCTGGTGACTCTTTGGGACTGATGGTCATTGTGGTAGGTGAGTGACCGTCTGGTTTCCAAGCGCAATAAGACTATTGCCAAGTTGGCTGACTTCCTTTGGGACTTTGCTCCAGAGGATAGTACCCTCTGGATCCCAAAGTACCGGATTTCTGGCTGTACAGTGCCCATTGCCTTTGCCATGAGGTATTTACTCATAGAACTGCTTATTCCTGGACCTGCAGGGGCATGCTAGTGCTGGGCTGGGCTGTCACCTGGTTTGTGAATCACAAACTGAGCAAGTCCCTGAACTTTTAGTGCACTCCAGCCCACTGTCAAACTGCACTGCTTGGGCTTCTCACCTGGCACTTCCGTCCATCCACGGGTCCCAGATCTTCCTCAAACTGGACTCCCAGGTCAAAATCCATAACATAGTCCCGCAGAGAGGTGATCGTGCGGATGACCATGTGATCTCCTGTGTGGATGATCTCTTTATCAGGCTTCAGGAGGCAAACCAGTTTTCGCAGAACCACATTGATATCTGGAGGATAAGAAGGGGAAACCTGTGGATGACCTGGGCCCTTCCTCTAGCTGCATCCCCACAGAGCTGCCCTGCTCTTACCCAGGGAGACCAAGCCATGGGGACGTCCTCTCCCACCACTGCCCAAAAGCGATGGTTGCAGACAGAATCAGAATCACTAGGCTAGCGAGGACCCACCGGATCATCGAATCCAACCATTTGCATCAATCACTAAACCATGTCCCTCAGCAGGACCAGAAGGCTCCCAAAGCCCTTCCTGCCTCTCCAAGAGATTACATTTTTGGAAACAGAAGGGAGCAGGAGGGGAGGAAGGGAGCGGGACGGGGAGAGTGGAGTTACCTAGAGCCCGTAGGTAATTGTCCATGTTCTCCTGGGAGACGAAGCGGTAATAGCCGGTGAGGTTGGGAGGCATCCCGGGGCAGAGAGACCGGCCGGACGGCGAGGAAGAGAGAGCAGGGAGCGGGGCAGGCGCAGGGTCCTTCTCCCGGGGGGCGCGGACAAGGCCGGGACAGCCCCTGCCTCCAGCATCCCCGCCTCGCCCGGGCAGGGCGTGCGAGCAGCGGGTCTCCTCCTCATCCTCCGCCCTCCGCGGCGGCTGCTTGTGTTAAACTCTCGGCTGCCAACCAGCGGCAACAGCATCTTCCCCTCCTCCCTCCCCCCTTCATCTCTCCGCTGGCCCTTCGCCAAGCCGCGAGGGACCTGATCCTGACACCCCTCGCCCTGGCCCCCCTGGTCCTCATGCCCCTCGTCCTGGCACCCCATGGTCTTAGAATCATAGAATCATAGAATCACTACGTTGCAAAGGACCCACTGGATCATCGAGTCCAACCATTCCTATCAATCACTAAACCATGCCCCTCAGCACCTCATCCACCCGTCCTTTAAACACCTCCAGGGAAGGTGACTCAACCACCTCCCTGGGCAGCCTGTTCTAGTGCCCAGTGACCCTTTCCGTGAAAGTTTTTTTTCCTAATGTCCACCCTGAACCTCTGCTGGTGGAGCTTGAGGCCATTTCCTCTTGTCCTGACCCCTGTCACATGGGAGAAGAGGCCAGCTCTCTCCTCTCCACAACCTCCTTTCAGGTAGTTGTAGAGAGCAATGAGGTCTCCTCTCAGCCTCCTCTTCTCCAGGCTAAACAACCCCAGCTCTCTCAGCCGTTCCTCATAAGAGCTGTTCTCCAGCCCCTTCACCAGCTTCATCACTCTTCTCTGGACTCTCTCCAGAGCCTCAACATCCTTGTTGTGGTGAGGGGCCCAGAACTGAACACAGGATTCAAGGTGCAATCTCACCAGTGCTGGGTACAGAGGGAGAATAACCTCCCTGGACCTGCTGCTCACACTGTTTCTGATCCAAGCCAAGATGCCATTGGCCTTCTAGGCCACCTGGGCACACTGCTGGTTCATGTTCAGTTCGCTGTCAACCAGCAGCTGACTGAATGTGAGCCAGTTCTTCATGCCTTTTGCCCTGGAACCCCTGACCTTCATGCCCCTTGCCCTTGTGGCACCTGATCTTCACATTCCTCACCCAGCGCCTCCCAATCCTCATGCCCATCACCGTGGCACACCTAGTCCTAATGCCCCTTGCCCTGGCACCCCTGGTCTTCACACCTCTTGATCTGACACCCTATGGCCTTAAGGCTCCTTGATCTGGCATCCCCTAATTTTCACACCTCTTGCCCTAGCACCTCCCAATCATCACACTCCTTGCAATGGCATCCCTGATCTTCATGCCCCTTGCCTTGCACCCCATTATCTTCACCCCCCTCATCCTCGCATCCCAATCCTCATCCCGTTCCCCCCAACACCCCTAAATCCTCATGCACCTTGCCCTGTCACCTCCCATCCTGATGCCCCTCTCTCCCTGGCACTCCATCCTCATGCCCCTCATCCTGGCAACCCATGGTCTTCACGCCTCTCACCCTGGCACCCTCAGTCCTCATGCCCTTTGCCCTGGCACCCCAGTCCTTACGCTGTTTGCTCTGGCACCCCATGATCTTCATGCACTTCATCCTGGCATCCCATGGTTGAAGTCCATGATTGCATCTCCCCCTGGCATACCCCGATCTTTAGGCCTATAGACATGGCACCTCCTGATCTTCGCATCCCGTGCCCTGACACCCCCAATCCTCACACTCCTCTCTCCCTGGCACCCTGTCCCATGTCCCTCATCGTGGCAACCCATCGTCTTCACATCTCTCACCCTGGCACCCCTGACCTTCAACTTCCTCGTTCTGGCATCCTGCAGTCCTTATGCCTCTAGCCCTGGAACCCCCAATCCTCAAATCACTTGCCCTGGTACCCCATTATCTTTAATCCTCTTTCCCTGGAACCCCTGATCTTCACATCCCCTCCCCTGACACCCTCAGTCCTCATGCCCCTTTTTCCCTGGCACTCCATCCTCATGCCCTTCATCCTGGCTAACCATGGTCTTCATGCCTCTTACCCTGGCACCCCTGATCTTTGCACCCCCAATCCTCACACCCCTTGCCCCGGCACTTCCCGGTTCTCATGTCTCTTGCCCTGGCACCCCATTATTTTCAATCCCCTCTCCCTGGAATCCCTGATCTTCATGTCCCTTACCCTGGCACCCCTGATCTTCACGTCCCTCTCTCCCTGGCACTCCATCCTCATGCCCCTCACCCTCGCAACCCATGGTCTTGATGCTTCTCACGCTGGCACCCCCAATCCTCACACCTCTTTCTCTGGCACCCCATTATTTTCAGTCCTCTGACCCTGGAACCTCTGATCTTCATGCCCCTTGCCCTGGCACCCCCAGTCCTCACACCCCTTGCCCTGGCACTCCCCAGTTCTCACGACTCTTGCCCTGGCACCCCATTATCTTCAATCCCCTCTCCCTGGCACCCCTGATCTTCATGTCCCTCTCTCCCTGGCTCTCCATCCTCATGCCCCTCATCCTTGCAACCCATGGTCTTGATGACTCTCATGCTGGCACCCCCAATCCTCACACCTCTTTTTCTGGCATCCCATTATTTTCAGTCCTCTCACCCCTGGAACCCCTGATCTTCATGCCCCTTGCCCTGGCACCCCCAATCCTCGCACCCTTGCCCTGACACCCCCAGTTCTCATGCCCCTTGCCCTGACACCCCTAATCCTCACACCCCTTTTTCTGGCATCCCATTATTTTCAGTCCTCTCACTCTGTAACCCCTCATCTTCATGCCCCTTGCCCTGGCACCCCCAACCCTCGCACCCTTGCCCTGACCCCCCCCCAGTTCTCATTCCCCTTGCCCCGGCACCCCATTATCTCCCATCCTCTCGCCCTCCCGGGTCCCTCCCTCTCGCCCCCTCTCCGCACCTGCCGCCCCCCCCCACCCCCCCCCCCCGTGACGTCATGCTGCAGTGCGGGGCGGGGCCGCGCGCATCGCCGCCGCCGCCGCTGCCCCTGCAGCCCCCGGGCGGGCACCGGCACCGCCAGCGGGACCCCGACCGGGACCGGGACCCGATCCCGCCGCCGCCATGGGCCACCCCCGGCCCAGCGCCGCCGCCCTGCTGCCGCTGCTCTGCCTCTGCGCCGCCCTGCCCGCCGGCGCCGCCAACAAAGGTGAGCGGGGCGCGGCTGCCCCTCCGCAGCCACCCGGCTCGCCCCGTCCCTCGCCCGGAGCCGCTCTTTCTCCCTTCTCCTCTCTCTCTCTTTCTCTCCCTTCTCCTCTCTCTCTCTCTCTCTCTCTGTCTCTCTCTCTCTCTCTCTCTCTCCCCCTCTCCCTCTCCCTCTCCTTTTAGCATTCCCCTCGCGTCGTGTCCCTGGACGCCCACTTGTCTTGCGGTTGTTTTCAGTTGTCGCTGTGCAGGTTTAGCTTCCCTTCCCTGTCCCTTCCCTATCCATTCCCATTCCCATTCCCATTCCCATCCATATCCCTTCTCATTCTCACCCTGTCCCTGTCCCTGTCCTTATCCCTGTCCCTGTACCTATCCCTATCCCTATCCCTATCCCTATCCCTATCCCTATCCCTATCCCTATCCCTATCCCTATCCCTTCCCATCCCATCCCATCCCTTCCCATCCCATCCCATCCCATCCCATCCCATGCCATCCCATCCCTGTCCCTTCCTTGTCTCTTCCCTATCCCTTCCCTTCCCATCCCTATCCCTTCCTTATCCCTTCCCTATCCATCCCTATCCCTTCCCATCTCTATCCCTTCCATTCCCATCCCTATCCCTTCCATTCCCATCCCTTCCCTTCCCATCCTTATCTCTATCCCTTCCCATCCCTTACCCCATCCCTATCCCATCCCTTCCCGTCCTCATCTCTATCCCTTCCCATCTCTTACCCTATTCCTTCCCATCCCTATCCCTTTCTTATCCCTTCCCTTCCCTTCCCATCTCTATCCCTTCCATTCCTATCCCTTCCCATCCCTATCCCTTTCTTATCCCTTCCCTTCCCATCTCTATCCCTTCCATTCCTATCCCTTCCCTTACCATCCCCATCTCTATCCCTTCCCATCCCTTACCCTATCCCTATCCCATCCCTTCCTGTCCCTTCCCATCCCTCACAGCCCACAGTGCTCTCCGAAACACATCCCCACATCTCCACCTTCCCATTCCATTTCCTCCATCCAGAATCTGTCAATAGGAATTACTGCATATGCTAACAATGCAGGTTGCTGGTATTAGATGGTTTTTGATGTGCTAAATGTCTACAGAAAACCCTCGTGCTACAGCTGTGACGTTCTGAATGCAGATGCTCTTTGACCATGCAGAGCAGTGGAGAAAGAGGTAGATTTCTAGATCTGTGGCTGTAGGCATGGGCGCCAGAAATTGGTCCAAAGGGAACCAGTGCGTCAATAATCTGACAGGGTGGGAGAATCTCGAAAACATGTGAGGGACACGGGAGTCATCAGGGAACATGGCATCGTAGGGTGTTTTCTGTGCTTTGAAAGAGGTCGGGCTGCGGGGCGGGTGCAGTGCGGAGCTCTGTATGTGCTGACATTGGCAGGGGTATTTATTTGTACTGCTCTGGGGCCAAGGGGCCCAGTAGTGAGGCAAGACCTTGTAATGCTCTGGATTTTCTCTCTCCTTTGCAAATTTACACTCTGAAACATCTACCCACCTTTGGCAAATTATTTCAGATTTGCAGAAGCTTTATTGAAGGTGGGAGGAGTCTGTATCCTAAGAATATTCCCAAAATGTTTTTTTTCCCCTAATCTCCAGGAAGTAATTTCCTGAGAAATCACTTTGGTGATTCCCAAGTTGCAGGTGGATGCAGCAAAGGATTTTTCTCTCTACCACCAGCATGTTACCCCAGCAACAGGGCATATTTCGCATTTGCAGCTATGGATTCCCACCTCAGTGGTGTGGCACATGGACTAGAGCCGTCACGGAGTTGGAATCTGGTGGGGTAAAGGAGGGGTGTTGTGAAACGTGGGTACTTCACACAGGAAGGATTCCACTTGCATACTGAGCAGGATGGATGTTTCTCTGGGTTTCCTACGCAGTGCTTTATGGTCTTAATCGATATGGGGAGCGAGAAATGCCAACCCACGCTCTTCGCCGCGACACCAGGCTGGGGCTGCCCACTTGGTCCTGCTGGCTCATCCCCACTCTGACCTGTCACCCGCTCCGCTGGGTCACTGCCACACTCTGGCAGCATCCCCCAGCCCCGATTTGCAGGAGCACTTGTTTGTGAGGGACACCATCCCTTTTGAGTCAACACGTCACACCATGCCAATACGGCGTCAGGAGGTATTGTGCTACAGAGCATGAATTCACAAATTGGAAGCAGTGCCCTTGAGGGGATGGGCTCTGTATCCTGCTCCCCACCAGCTCTGAGCCATGCTGTGCTCAAAGTATTGCTCAGTTGTAATAAATCTCGGTCTCCAGGGGGTGGGAGAGTGAGGGATTATCTGGGAATGAGGGGTTGTAACTAGGCCATGTAATATAATCTCTGAGGCCCATTTGGCAGGGAGTGGGCATGGGGGAGGGTTTTTTAATTTGTAAAGATTTTTCTTCTCTCTCCCCTCCTCTTCCCTCCCTTTCCCTCCCCCCCAGCCCTTTATTTCTCCTTTTCCTGCCCTGAAGCCTGTGTGATAAAGATTAATTTGCTATTTCTGGGTTTGTGACATTTTTCAGAGCCTCCTGCTGGCTGCTGCCTCCATGCCAGGCCTGGCTGGGCTCCAGCCAGTGGGATTAGCAAGGAGGGGACAAGGGAATATGGTGCTCACCATGGGGCGGGGAAGGAAGGAGCAAGGGACTCTTGGAGTAGGTCATTGCATGCATACAGTGGCTGACTGGAAGTGTACCTGGGTATGTGTGTGTAGATCCCAGGCCTTAATCCAGAGGATAACGAGTGCAAGTGATAATGGCTGCATACAAAACTTGCCCCTTGGGGACACCCCAAGGGAAAATGTGTCCTGGATCCTTTAATTGTGGCTTCAGTAAGCTAAAGGATTTAGCATTTAGAATCTGACTCCAGAATCAAACTACTTCTGCGTGTTGACTTATTTTTTTTTTTAACTGCTCCAGTTTTCCTGGGCACCCATTTGCCTCTCCACATATTTCTAATAAGACAGTAATGAGGAGGCCAGAAGGAACACACTGCTTCTGATGAGGTGTCCCAAGAGCCATGTAGAGTGGAACTAAAAGAAGATAAATTCTTCCTCCCAGCCTATTTTAGACTTATTTTTTTATTTCCAGAGAAGAAAGTGGGGAGGGTTGTTTGTTACCTGTTGCTGTATGATACTCACTCTTTTCCTAATGAATCTGTCATTGGTGGCTAATACATTCCTGTGCTCATCCCTTACCCCAAATCCACCTCAGCAAACAAGCACAAACCCTGGATTGAAGCTGAGTACCAGGGTATCGTCATGGAGAATGACAACACAGTCCTGCTCAACCCTCCGCTATTTGCACTAGACAAAGATGCTCCACTGCGCTATGCAGGTAGGTGGGTAATGTCTCTGGGAGTGGTGGGAGGCAGGGAGAGACCTCTGAAGAGGCAGTGACAGGGTGACATTCATCCCTGTGCTGGATTCTAGCTCTCTCCAGGAAATGATTACCTCCAAACCTTCTTCCGGAGGAGGTCCCCAGTGAAATCTGGAGGCAATTTGGGCACAGCTTGGTTTAAGATGCTGTGAGCTATTTTCATTAGGGAGAGAAATTGAGGGTGGAGCGCTGGCATTTTGACGCAGTTATGCTATTTCCAAAGATCACATGCACAGTTCTGTGAATGCGAGCACTGGAGAAAGCTGGTAGGGCACACTTCAATGGCAGTGCTACATCCCCTCATGGTATGTACAAATCCCTAAAACTACAGACAAGGGATGTATTCCTGGTGCTTGCTTAGGCCATGCCTGGAGCTTCTTCACACATCCTCCCTCAGCTTTGGGAGAGGAAAAGCGGTCCCTGTGAGCTGAACTTCAGGATTTAGATGACCTTATCTGCAGTTCTCTGCGGTACTCTGCACATCCTGTGTGGGGGTGGATGAGACATCATGGATCTTCACGCTCTGTCTGTCTGTCTGCAGTATATGGCCTGTTTTACCTCCTCGAGGGATGCAGAAGAGAAATACGGTGCTCCTGCAGCACTGTGGCTGTGTAGTACTAATAAATGTATCTTGAGCCTTACAACCTGTTATCTTTCTCGATGCAGATCAAGACTCCTTGCTGTGGGAGCAGTTTCCAGTAGAGGGCAATCTACACCATTAATAGCTGGAAGAGATGGCAGGAGGAACTCCTAGGGAACCAAAAATTGCTTGAAATGATAGGTGACAGTGAGGGAGAAAGGAGACTGCAAGGAAGGAAGAAAATAAGGGAAAGGGAAGCAAGAGGCCGTAGTGCACTCTCCTCAGTTGTTTTCTTTCTCCCCTTTCTCTCTGCCTATGTGGGTGCCAGGCGAAATCTGTGGCTTCAGGATCCATGGGGCAGGGGTACCTTTTGAAGCTGTGATTCTGGACAAAGCTACAGGTGAGGGGCTGATCCGGGCCAAGGAACCAGTAGATTGTGAAGCACATAAGGAGCACACGTTCACCATCCAAGCTTATGACTGTGGAGAGGGACCTGATGGAGCAAATACCAAGAAATCACACAAGTAAGTCCATGCAGTCACTGCTGCATGTTACAAAATGCTTTCTGTCCCAGAAACACAGATGGAAGTTGCTGTGAGAACGCTTTCTTTAGCCAGAATTGTTTTCTCTAGCCTCGATACTATAACTCAACATGCTAATAAGACCCAAAGGGAAATGTTCACTCTCTGATTCACAGGAGTGAATACACTAGAAATGAGGGCTGCTTGGCAGTTGTGTCTAAGGGTGGGTTTATGTTGCTGCGTATAGGCAGGAGGTCTAGATTACATTATCAGCCCTTTTGCTTTTTCTCTGGGGTGGGAAACCATTGTCCAGGCTATTGCATGTCAATATTGCTGTGTTGAAACCAAGCTTTTTTCTTTGTCCCTGCTTTTGATGGCTGGAAATCAGACTGCTGCACTTTAGTGAAGTGACTTACACTGAAATTTAGGTGGTGCATGGCTCCAAATCAGTCAATCAGCGCTTATTGACGTGTCTCTACATCAGGGCCACAGTGCACGTTCGAGTAAACGATGTGAATGAATTCGCTCCTGTTTTTGTGGAAAAGTTGTATCGTGTGGCAGTGACTGAGGGAAAGCTATATGACCGTATCTTGCGTGTGGAGGCCATTGATGGAGACTGCTCACCACAGTACAGCCAGATCTGCTATTATGAGATCCTGACCCCCAATATTCCCTTTCTGATTGACAATGACGGTAAGAATCCACACTTACCATGAGCACATCACTCCCCCTTTCCTGCTCCATCTCTGCCAGTCCCATTTGCTGGCAGAGCTGTGCTATTTGAATTTTCTAGCACTGCTGATCTCTCTCTCTCCTGGTGCAGAGATGCAGCAGCCATTTTGTGGGAAGCTATAGCTTGTTATAGAGTGACACTGTGTGGGGGGAAATCAACCCCTTTTTGGTTGGTTTTGTAGCTGATCAAAAATAAGAGTGATTACTAGAAGGAACATCTTTGAGGAGGCTATCTTTCTTTTCCCTTGATCTCTTTGTTTTGCTAACCAGGGAACATCGAGAACACGGAGAAGCTGCAGTACAGTGGAGACCGTGTCTACAAATTCACAGTGACGGCCTATGACTGTGGAAAGAAGCGGGCTTCTGATGATGCGGAAGTGGAAATCCAGGTGAAACCCACCTGCAAGCCCAGCTGGCAGGGTATGTGTTTTGTTGGACAGTATGAAACCTCTAAACACACTTAGGTCTTCCCTTTGTTTTTGCTGAACTACTGCTCAGTCCTGTTCCTTGGAAACATTTATATGTAGGCATGCAAATTTGTATGCTCATATATATGCTTATATTGTGGCACCAACCCATCGGTCCCTTCTAATGGGATGCAGCAGACCTCTAAGTCTGTTGCAAAGCCACTGGAAAGCAAATCTAACATTGAAAATTCATTCCTTGGATTACTATGAACTACTATGTGTTTGGCAGGGCTGTATTCAGTCTAGATTGGTTTTGGTTCTGCTTATCTTGAGGATCTTTGGGTTTTCTAGCGGTGCTGCGTGCCTTCAGCTTCACCTCAGTGTGTATAATTAAGGGGAAATCCAACACACTTAAATCTCTGATCTGCCTGATAAGAGAAGTTGACAATCAAAGGAGTGATACTACACCAGTACTAGCTGTAGATGAGAATTTGCAGTCTTCGTGCTTCTAGGAAGTCTTTCCTTGCCAGCTGCATAAAGTTGACTTTTCAGCGTGGGGAGGGCCAAAAATCTCTCTGTTTCTGGACTAGTCCATAGATGCCACTTGTGTGTGTGCCAAATGTTCTGGCCTTGGGCCCTTGGCAGGACCTAATCCTTCTCACTCTTCTTCTTTAGGCTGGAACAAGAGGATCGAGTACACACCAGGTGCAGGCAGCCTTGCACTCTTCCCCAGCATTCACCTGGAGACCTGTGATGAGCCCTTGTGGAACATCCAGGCCACAGTGGAGCTGCAGACAAACCATGTGGCAAAGGGCTGTGACCGGGATAACTACTCCGAGAAGTCACTACGCAAACTTTGTGGTGAATTGATGCTTTCCTGGGCTAAGGGCAGCTATGGCACAGCACCCTGCCCCTTCTCCTGGAGGGGTTCACGGTGGTAGCTCTGTGCTTCACACAGTAGAGATGCTGGGGGACACATTCCTTGTATCTGCTGTGGTCAGCGGGGCTGTGAGGAAACCTAACTCACACGCTGCCTTGAGAGGCACTGCGCACCCTGCCTGTATTTACAAGAGGGTCCTCATGCTTTCCTTGCTGGGAAGCTAGAGGTTTCTGTACATTGCTCCATTCCGTGGAGTCTGTGGGACTTCGCTCAGCATGGGTGGAAAAGTCACCATCCTTCTCCAGATAGAACGTTTATAGGCAACTGCTCTCCCTGTGCTCTGGGACATTACAGAGAGTGCTCTAGCACCCTCATCATCTGTTACCCAGTTCCCAGGCTCCTTATTCTCCTGGGCTGACATTCCTTTCTTGGTAGGTGCTGCCTCAGGAGAGATCGACCTGCTGCCGGTGCCTAGCCCCACAGCGAACTGGACTGCACAGCTCTCTGTGCACTACAGCCAGGACAGCAGCCTCATCTACTGGTTCAATGGCAGCCAGGCCGCCCAGGTGCCTGTGGTGAACGGGCTGAGTGCCCATGAGGGGCTCAGTGACCACTTCACCCTGTCCGTATGGATGAAGCACACCGTGGTGCCGAGCAAAGGCAGGAGAGAAGAGGAGACGGTGATTTGCAGTACAGTGCAGAGCGGTAAGACTTTTTTTCTTTTGTCCTGGGGTGGTGACCCTTCTGCCCGCTGCCTCTAACTGTTAGAAGGGGTTGTCCCCGCAGGTGGAAATCTCTGTGTTCCAGGGGGGCACCTGGGCAGGGGTCCCTCCTTAGGATGTGACATTTTGTGGGAGTAGAATCATAGAATCATAGAATAACCAGGTTGGAAGAGACCCACTGAGTGGGTCTTCACCCCCATCGAGTCCAACCATTCCTATCAAACACTAAACCATGTCCCTCAATCGAGCCTGCTGTGAGCACGTGTTGCTGCTGAGTGCCAGTTGTGCAGGCTAGCGGGTGCCTCTGGGCTCTGGCTAGTGAGACTGCTCTGAGTTGCCATACATAACTCCCTGTACTTGTCCTTGGCAGAGGAGGGCTACTCGCATTACTCTCTGTCTGTGCACGGCTGCCGGATTGCTTTCCTCTACTGGCCATTGCTGGAAAGTGCAAGGCCTGTGAAGTTTCTCTGGAAGCTCGAGCAGGTCAGGAAGTGTTTGCCTATTCCCCGTGTCCCTCCTCCTTCTGCTCTTTGCTGATCAATTTCTCTGCTGTCTGATATAGGTCTGTGATGACGAATGGCACCACTATGCCCTCAACCTGGAGTTCCCCACTGTCACTCTCTTTGTGGATGGTGTCTCTTACGACCCTGCCCTCATCCACGACAATGGACTTATTCACCCCCCTCGGCAGGAACCCTCACTCATGATTGGAGCCTGCTGGACCGGTGAGTGCCCACTGCCTGAACCATGCTCTTTTCATACGGGAAACGAGTGGAGGGAGGTCCAGAAGAGATCAAAGAAACACCAGCCAATGCTAAAGGATGCAAACACGTTGCAGCTATTTTGCATCCTTGGCACCAAAGCCAGTGTGGATCCTTCCTTCCTTATGGACCAATCTAACACACCTTGATAATAATAGCTCAGGAGCAAGTGTCAATGGCAGCGTTGTTGACAACAGCAGTAGAACATGCAACGGAAAAACAACTGTAAGGCAGAGGAGCATTGAAACTGTACCTCAGCCAGACATTGTCATTTCTATCAAAGCTTTTCACCAGAGAACACTATTTGTGCTACTGGTTGTATTCATAGGGATTTTTGTGTCTTGAGGGTCTATATGAAATAAAAAACCTTCTGCAGAGAAATTGGCTTGTAGGGCAAAGGTCAGGTTAGGAACATAGTCAAGTGACTACCAGATTAAAACTGGTTCTGTGGAGATGTAAGGCTGCAATTCCCAGGTCTTTCAATTCTCCTGCAAGACTGGAGCAGGACAGAATTGAAGGAATTTGCCTGCTGCTTGCAGAAATTTCCAGTAAGAAACTCCAGCAGAAATTTCTAGAAAGACCAAATCTTTACCGTAGTACTGCTTCTCCATGGTCAGGGGTCTTCCCAAAGCTCTGTACTCTCAATTTGGTACTTTGCAACCAAGAAATATTAATCAGATTGGGATACCGTCCTGGAACCACATGAGTTTTAAAGGGATGTTGACAATGTGGCTTGTTGCAAACACGGCTAAGATGATGTCCCATAAATAGGAATCAGTTAATTCTCAGAATAGATATCATAGGAAAAGAATAATAAAAAACCCCAAACAAAACAATACTTCCTCCCTTTTATCAGTCACTCATCCTACAGCCTCACCATCACCTTTGTGAGAGGAACTCTGCCCTCTTTCATCTGTGATATGCTGTCTCTAGGGCTGAAGGGTGGACTGTCTAGCACAGGATTCTGAAGCTGTTCTTTTGGACTGGCCAATACACACACTCATATAGATACTTGCCTGGCCTTGTAACTGCCCTCTTCCAATGCCTTATTGCTTGTCTGAATGCTCTCCTTTTGCAGAGGAGAAAATCAAAGGAAATGAGAGCTCCACTGATACTGTACAAGGTAGGGAAAAGAAAGAAGGTGTTTCTCTTCCCCTTTTCACCACGCATGACTTTCACTTCTTGCATGGTACCTTCCTTATACAGCTCCCCCATTCCTGCCCTTCCTTCTCCCACCACCATGGGAGGAAAGCCTTTATTTGGCAGATTGATCCTTGGGACCTTGGTGTCTGTGGAGCATGAAAAAGGGCTGATAGAGGACTACAGCGTGCTTTGAGAGATGGAGTATGTTTTTCATGTCGAGAAAGAGTCCTTATGCCTGATCATTACAGTTGGTCTCTGAAGAACACAAAAACCATTAGAGACATCGGGAGATGTCACCTCATCCCTATCTATCTGTGGAACCTATAGTTTCTCTTAAAAGCCCTCACAGGAAGCAGATAAAAAGGGGACAAGAAATTGTTTCCATCTGGCATTCAACAGTTTGGCAGAAACTTCTCTATCCTACCCACTGTTCACCACCCTTGTCTTTCTTTTGGTCTGTTTTTCACACTTTTTTCCACATGGAATTCCAAAAATTATCTCCGTACTTCTGCATCCCCCCTCTTTTTGTTGTCTTTGCTTTTCTGTGTCCCCTGCAACCTTTCTGTCTCTCTCTCTCTACCTCCTTTAACATCTCTGTGTCCCTCATGGTGTTGGTCTTTGCTTTTCCATGCCCCGTGCAGCCCTGTGTCTCTTTCCATCTCCTTTATCATCTGTATGTCTGTCACACTGTTACTTCTGTTGTCTTTGTTCTCTTCCTCGCCATGTCTCTCACACCCTCCACCTCCCATGTTTCCCTCAGGAGATCCTCTGTCGATCCACCACTACTTCCATGGTTACTTGGCTGGCTTCAGTGTACGCCCTGGTAGCTTGGAGAGCCGAGAGGTTATTGAATGCCTGTATGCCTGCCGTGAGGGGCTTGATTACAGTGACTTCGACAGTCTGGGCAAAGGGATGAAGGTATGCCCATCTGCCCAGCTTGCATGGGTCTCCTCCACTGCCCTACCCGGCCTTGCTTCCCAGGACTTTGCCTGCTCTCCCACCTCAGACAACTCCCAGCCTTTCTCCTTTGTGTCTCTTCTAGCCTGCACTCCTGGCATTTGCCAAGGAAACCTGAGTGTTTTCTTCTCTTCCATCTGCAGGTTCATGTGAACCCTTCTCAGTCCCTGCTCACATTAGAAGGTGATGATGTGGAAACTTTCAACCATGCAATCCAGCACGTGGCTTACATGAATTCCCTGCGTTTTGCTACCCCTGGAGTCAGGCCACTCAGGCTTACAACTACTGTCAAGTGAGTAGATAAGGCAGCACCTCTGGCTAAGTTCCTTAAGAGGATTACTTCTCTTTTGACTAAAATTATATTCCTTCACCTTTTATTTTAATTCTGTTGATGGTCTCAACATCAAAATAAATATTAAAGTATCCAGTATCCAAATGGATACTGTAAAACTAGGTCCTGGAGTCCATGCAAGTAGCAGAACATCTGCCTTCAATCATGGTATACCAGTCATGTGGGCTGGTTTTAATTTTCTCTGTTGTGTGTGGATATGACCTAGTTATTTGGAACAGAGTGATGTCATTCCTAACAAACCTCTTTGTCTTGCTCAGCAGGCTATAGGGAAGCTTTAGGAAGAGTTCCTGAAAAAGGATATTCCTTTCAGGGGCAGTAATGGGCAAGTGATCTTTTGGTGTTGACAGAAGCTTAGGCCAACCAATACTTTCTACTTCTCTCCTTCAGGTGTTTCAGTGAAGAGTCTTGTGTCTCCATTCCTGATGTGGAAGGTTATGTTGTGGTGCTACAGCCTGATGCCCCTCAGATCCTGTTAACTGGCAATGCCCACTTTGCCCATCCTGCATCAGACTTCGAGGCTTCTGATGGGGTCCCCCTGTTCCCCAACCTCCAGATCACCTGCTCTATTTCTCACCAGGTGGAGGCCAAGAAGGATGAGAACTGGCATGGAACCGGTGAGTGGAGTACAGGGCGAGTTATAAGAGATAAACTGGGAAGACCTGCAAGTGTGCTGCTGACCTGCAGAGGAAGTGGAGTCCCTCATGACACTGAAATAGGAGAAAGTTTGCAAATATAGAGGCAAGGCACTTTGCCTGTCAATATGTAGGCTAATCGGCTCTTATCCCTTTCTGCTCCTCCTTGTACTTTTTCTATCACCTCAGTTCCTTTGCCTCACTCTCTCCTCCTCCTATCCCTGGCTGCCCTTTCCTAATCCTTTTTACATTTTATCTACATTTCCCTTTATTGAATCCAGCACTGGATGGATGTGCTGCCCATTACTCTCTCTACTCCTACACTCGGTCTCCTCCTGCTTCCTTCTCTCCCATTTTCCTTATTTCTCCCCCTGCCATCTCTTCCTCTTATTCCTGTGAATTCCCCATTAAGTTTTCTTACACCATGTAGTATCTTGCTCCTCAGTTTCTTTCCATAATCCTCAGGTTACTTCGCTGTGCTCTGTGTTCTACATGTCCTTTCACTTCTTTCATGTCTTTTCTGGTAATTGGATTTTTTTGCTCATAGTTTTCAGTTTAGCAGCTTTATCTTCCCTCAAACTATGATGAGTTTCTTGATGTAGAGCAGGTTGGTCTTAGCCCTGTTGAAAGCCGTTAGTCATTGAGTGGATTTGCCCTGGTAAAGAAGATCAGATTTCAGCCATGGTAACCAGCAATTGTGAGACAAGGGGAAGATTTCAAAAGCACTCAGGATCTGGGGATGTGTTATAGAGTTGTTCCTAATTTGCACATTGTCATTGTCAACAGAGTCCTTGCAGCCAAGATGTGTTATCATGAATCATGAATGCTGATTATAGCATGTTGTTGCAAAATAAAGTCACTTTGTTATGTGCATAAATAATGTCATTAGAACCAGGGGGACTCCTCCAACAAGGAACTAGTCCAACAGTGATTTTGCTCAAGGTCAATGCTATTAAGGAAGCAGGTACCAGTCTGAGTAACTCCTACCTTTGCTGGTGGCTGACTGGCTTTCTGGCCCTGTCTTCTTCCTATTTGCATCTTAGTGACAGACACAAGGATGTCAGATGAGATTGTGCACAACCTCGATGGCTGCGAGATCTCATTGGTAGGAGATGACTTGGACCCAGAGAGGGAGTATCTGCTCCTGGATGGAGCACTGCTGCAGCAGCGGGGACTGGAGCTTGTTAATACCTCTGCCTACCTGACCATCACAGGTATGTCCTCTCTTTGGCCATGGCTGTCTAATTATGCTTCTCTCTGCCCGTCAGGTATTGCTAGGAGAAGCATTTAACCCAATGTTAGAAAAGCACTGGTGTACTTTGTGAGACTCTGAAATGTAATCATTTGTTTAACTTCTGGGTTTTGGAAGTCCCGGGCCATTTGCTTAGGGATGTGGCTCCTCCTCCTGCAGATAGCAGGATGTTTGAGCTCTGACTGAGGTATCTAGAGCACCTCCTGACTTCTCATTACCCTTGGGTTTGGTTTTCTCAGATGCCAGCAGCATTTTGTCTGACACGACTTGGGGACTGTGCACCCCACAGACTGTGGACTGATACAATGCTATTACACTCTCCAGAACTTAACAGTGCTGTTGCTCTTGATTCTTCTTTCCCTTCCATGTCTTAGCAATGCAAGCAAGGATTTAATCAGATCCATTGCATCCAGCTCTCCTCCCTTCCCAAAATTAATAAACCCAGTGTTGTTTTGGATTCCCCTATTGCTCCCAGTTATTACAGGATTATGATGTCAGATGACTTTGAAGCAGGAGCTTCCTCCCTCCATGCCAATTCTCTCTTCTTGTGTCAGGTGTGGAAAGCATTGCAGTTTATGAGGAAATACTACGCCAGGTCTCATATCACATCAACCACGGTGCTGCTCTTTATGAAAGGAAGTTTCACCTGTCTTGCACTGAGATGAATGGACGCTACTCCAGCAACGAGTTTACTGTTGAGGTACAAGGTCAATCATACACATAACAGGTGGTCATGCGTGCATAGGCAGGACATGGTAGACAGCAATGCACACAATGTAGAATGTATTGCGATGAACACAGGGTCTCTCTCTCACTCTGGTCTTTCTGCAGGTGAATGTCCTCCACAATATGAACCGAGCTGCTCATCCGAACCATATTCTGAGTTCCCAGCAGTTTATACACCGAGGCCATCATTTACCCCCAGAGCTATCTGGGCACAGCTTGGCAAGCACCCATAACAACCCAAGTATGTACATTATTTTTGGGTTTATTCTTTTAGGTCAGGATGTTGATTTTCTTATGCCCTGGTAGAACCTATAGCAGAAGATTCCTTTCAGGCTCCCTATACGCATCTTACTGAGCTCTCATTATAATGTCTTGTCCCACTCTTCATTAGCAAATGGACTGCAGTTTGTGTCAAATGGTATTTTAGAACTTGGTACAACAATCCTCCTCTTCCCACGTGCCCTTGCCTTGATGCAGCAGCAGTCTGAAATCTCCACCTGAAAATGTCTAAAAAGAACAGCTGGTGCTGTTTCATTAGTGCACCTTGCAAAGGCACTATGGAGGCTTGGCCAATGTAATTTCAGAAAGAAGCTTCAACAGCAGGAGAAACAAAAGAATCAAGACCTGTCACTGCTCTAAAAACCCCGATGGGATTAGTTGGTCATCAGCACAGCAGAAAAATATAGGAGACAGCATCACACAGAGAAGAGGAGGACTCTTGTCCCCCAAAACAGAGGACAGAAAAGCCTAAAAGCTAGTCCAGAGATTACATTTGCTGGTTTGTGCTGGCAGCCTTGTGTCACAAGCATGTCTGCAGCCTAACTGACTCCATCTAGGCTATGAAACCTCTAGGACTGTTGTGGAGAACCCTGTATTGGTTTTGGTCCCTTGTCACAGGGAACATGGAAAGCACCTTTGGTGCCAGCTTTTGGCTCCCAGCAGCCAATCCCAAGCTGGTCCAGTCCTGCAACTGGCACTGAGCCACTGCAGAGAGAGCCACCAAAAATCAGCCTTTGCCACTCTATTCCCCAGCAACACCCGATAGCAGCAGCAAAGGAAAAATTGTCCCTGCTCTGCAGAACCACCCAGAACAGATCCATGGAGGGCCTGGATAGATTTTGCTGGCAGGTGGGCATCTGGAGTATCGACTTGGGCTAGATATAGAACAAACACATGGGAGTTAGGCTAAGGGTTTAGATGAATTTCAAGTTTTCTCCTGTGGTGAAGCCAGGCTTTGACTGTAACATTAATTAGAAGACCACTATAGACCTAATCTCTGCCTTGTACGCAAGGCAGACTTGTTTTGGCTTTCTTCTTTTTCTACTACCTGCACAGAAATCAAACCCTCTGAAAATTGTCCTTGTGCCCTTAGAGGCTGTCCAGAGCACACATCTCTCCCAAGGAAAGGATACAAATGGCCTCTGTGCGACATGTTCTGGTGATTACTGCAGATGAAGATGTGCAAAGTCCACAGGCTGGGCTGACACCAGAGGATGTCTGGATGTAGGTGTCCTGGCAAACTTTGTAGGCCTCATGCAAAGACAGAGCACCTGAGGGCAGGAACTGCATGTGCTCAGGGGATTAGAAAAACCAAGATGTGTTCCCATCTACATCAAAACCCCGGTCTCTCCCCAGGAACCCCATTTCCTGCAAGTCAGGTTGGGAATGCATGTATCTGTGACAGGCTCTAAGCAGTCCTTTATCTGCTTTCTCTAAAGTGGTCCCCAGTGCTGCCACTGTCATCATTGTGGTGTGCGTGGGCTTCCTGGCACTCATGGTGATCCTTGGCATCCTGCGCATCCACTCCTTGCACCGGCGGGGTGTGGGGCAAGAGGTCCCTGGGGCTGCCGAAGGGGAGCACGTGAGCACTGGAGGCAAAGAGAGCGACATGTTCTGGGACGACTCAGCCCTCACTATCATAGTTAATCCCATGGAGGTGAGGAGCAACCTCAGTGGCTGTGGCTGGGCGGGCAGCCGAATTGCCAGATCCTCCCACTGACCCCATCTTTCTCCTCCCCAGTCCTACCAGAGCTGCCAGGAGAGGGCAGCTGAAAGCGGTGAAGGCAGAGGTAGCGAGGGCATGGAGGATGAAGATGACAGCACTGACTCAGAGACACCGGACTCCCTGGACAGCAATGACGTGGATGACCGACACATCATTGGCAAAAGCAACGGCTCTCACTGCTACTAGGAGCTTTAAAACACCGGTCCAAGGATCCTCCCACAACATGTGGCTGGGAGGAGAAGGTGTCTTACTTTTAACTTCTGTTCCCCACCATGTACACACGCTCCCCTCCCTCATTTGTCATTTCTGCTTCCCATGTTCCTTCATCTTCTACCATTCTCATTGTGGACATTCCCTGCATTGGTGATTCCCCCCTGTGTGGCTCTGGAGAAACGTGTTGGGGCACCTGCACATGACCATGGCACGCTTCAAAACTATGACGACAAAGGAGGGGCTTGGAAAGAACAGAAATTTGGAAGGAGGAGCCAGCCATAGGGCTCAGAGGGGGGTTTCTCATAACCCCTCCCCAGATATTATATATATATTGTATATTTTTTCAATGTTGTCGTTTAAAGTTTATTCTCGTTTCATGCAAAAAAACCCCACCACTGCAGCTTGTGTCGCTTTGTAAAATTGTCGATACTCCTGAACTAAATGAATGAAGGCAAGAAGGATGAGGAAACAAAGTGGATTTTAAAATAAATGGATTTCAAATAAAACATTCAGGGCTTCTGCAGTTTCTCACTACAAGCAGGGAAAGAAACAGTCAGTGTAGCCTCTAGTGTGAGATTGGAGATTGTCCAGAGTATGTTTTTACTGAAATTACTGCCTTATTTCAGGGAAGGGCTACAATTTTTAGGGTATGTGTTGGAACAAGAAAAACACATCACCCTTGACCCTACCTGTAACCTTTCTGACAGTCAAAATACAAAACATTCCTTAGGTCACAGGACTAGAAACCCACAGAGACATAAGGCATCCTAGCCCGTCACAGGCAAATGTGACCTATTCTTGATTACATAAAAAAATAAGGCTTCTTTTTTCTATACGCTTCATGTATCATCAGTAGAAACAGGCCAAGTCCTCAGCTTCTTTCACCTTTTCACCTGCTCCGCTTGCCTTACTAGAGTAGAAGAGCATTTTTCACACCAGGAGTTCCAATTTGTACCAGAACAGCCCAGCATTTCTGAGGGAAGGAGGTGCCCTCTTTCTGTTGGGAATGGAGGGGTTGTAAACAACAGATATTGGCAAAGCGTGGCTATGAGCCCAGTAGCAGGAGTTGTGAGGGTAACGCTTCATAGGAGGTTGTGCTTCTTCCCGTGACCAATTTGGTCTGATTATTCAGACCCTGCAGGAATTAAAGAGAGGTGTCAGGCAGCTGACAAGCCCAAGACAATGGCTGCAACATGTCAAGGACCCAAAGGAAGATTCTGCAACAGGACATTTGCTGGCAGCCAAGGCTGAAAACCTTAGAGGCAGAAAGGTAGCACAGCAGGTCAGAGTGCCCTCGGAGGGTACGTGTCAGCACAAGATCTCTGCTTGCTGCAGTTTTCTCAGTCTCAGTTCTGGCCTGTCTTCTTGTCCAGCTGTGCACACACTATGGTTGTTACTGGGTCCCAGAGAAATTAATATGCTGAGTCTGTCTAAGGTACTCTTATGCTTTCTTCTTTCTTGCTTTCCCTGTAAGTTCCATGCCCTTGTTTCGTACAGGGAGCTTATAGCAGGCACTGTCAAACCAGTGCCCTGACGTCTTGGAGCACTGGAATAATACAAGTCTCCAGAAAGAAGAAAGGCTACATTGTGCACACTGGAACCAAGAACCTAATAGTTCTTATAGTTCCTAATAACTTAAGAACCTAATAGTCTTATGTTCTCAAAATGCCATGCCTGGCCCAGTTCTGATATGAGATAAAAAGCACCACCTCTCAGAGCATGGAAAAAGACCAAGTCTCGGGACCACCAGGTTCCTGTATCTCTACAGCAGTCTCAGTCAGCCAGGTGCTTACAAGGTGGAAGAGGCCAAATGTATGATGAGTTCGTAGGTAGCCATCATGATAGCTGCGTTTGGAATCTGACGGATCAAGTGAGCCAGGAGCCCTCGATACAAAGCCAAGGGGCCCTCTTCATGGACCACAAGCTGCAGAGTCTGTATAAAGGAACGGTATCGTGACCCTTCTTCTCGCAACCGTGTGCGAATGACCTCTGGAGACAAACAAAGGGAAGTAACATTAGCAGATTGATGCTATGAGTGTGACAACTCTCTTCCATTGAGGGGGACGGAAGCAAGGAGGGTGAACCTACTTACCATGTGGATACGCGATGCATGATGCACATGTTTTGGAGACAGCAGCAGCTCCCATTAGTCCAAAGAAATCATAGCTGTTTGGTGAAAGTGTGAGCGGAGGGGAAAGGGAATGACGGCTGCTCCTCAGCTTCTGTTTCAGTGCTTCATAGATGACAAAATGTATGATGGTCTCTGACACTCCAGCATAGGAGGCAGTGACACCGCGGTAAAATCCACGAAGGCCTTCGGTACGGTACACGCGGACGGCACATTGGAAAGCATTGTTGGCCATCTCCCCCTTCACCCTGTAACAATGAGGGAGGGTTAGAAAGGCAGACTGCTCCACCGACTTAAAATGTTGTTGGGAAAACAACTGATTGACTTCCCCAGCATGCCTTGCAGACCAATGCTGGTTGCAGACCAATGCTCTGATGGCAAGTTGGAGACAATAACCAACCTAAACCAGTGCTGATTTGACATGCAGTGGCTCTGGGTTGTTGACCTTACCTGGCTTCCAGCTGCATCCTGGTTTTCACTAACCAGATAGGGTTGGTGAGTGTGGCACAGGTAATGCCTAGAAAAGAGAAGAGAAAGACTGCGTGAGGACTATGATCACATTGACAGTTTGTGAGGAAGTGCAAGTCTATCAGCTCTCAATTCTGCTTGGCAAGCTGCAGGCATTTGCAGCTTCAGAATGACCTCGAGCTCCCACAGGAGAAGACACTTCAGGGCAGACTATTTGATTCTCCTCCTCCTTCATTCCGGCCATTGTTTAGTGGTGGCAATTAGATCCTCTGCCTTCAACATAACATTATTACAGGCCCTGGTGTTACAAAGAGGTGGGAAGCAATGGACTAAACTCGTACAAGTAGAAGATTTTGTTAGAGAACTGGACTATATAAAGAGAAATGATCCTCTGGGTGGTCTAAATTGCATACAGCCTTTTCCCTCTCACAGCTGAATGGAATTATTTTCCTGGTAGCAGCTGAAGGGTTAAAGACTTGAAGAGCTGAGCCCAGGAAGAATGAAGAGTGATAAAACTCTTTTGGTTTCTCAAAGAACTCACAGCTCCAGGTGGGGAGGGATAAAACTTCAGAATAGAGGTGCGCTGACAGAAGCAACAATGGGGAAGGCATGAAACCCATTTACACACAGACAGAAGGACTCCTTAGCTCTGATGCGAGACAGAAGAGGCTTACCTGCACAGGCTGCCGACAGCATGTGTACTTTCTTAGACTCCGGTAGAAGGACATCATTGAGCCTTTCCTTAGCACCAGAGTAGGTAGCAAAATATATAGCACTGATTGGAAAGAAATACAGATTAGGTTACAACTCATCTACAGGGAACAGGAACAACATTGCTGTAGGGTGGCACTCCAACTGTTCTTACTCCCAACACAGGTTGTCTAATGCGATATTGGATACCATCTATACTAGCTTCACAGCAACCATCTTATCTTTACAACTATGACTGGAAGCTCCAAAAAGTGTCTGTGTGAAGGGGCCCTGTAGTACAACGGGCACAGGGCCCAGACTGCTTTCAAAACGTGAAGCAATAGCTGTCACAGAAGTCACAGAATCATTGAGTCATCTAGGTTGGAAAAGACCTTTAGTATCATTTTGCTCAGCTGTAAGCCTAACACTGCCAACGAAGTCCACCAGTAAACCACATCCCTAAGTTCCACATCTAGATGTCTTTTAAATACTTCTAGGGATGGTGATACAACCATTTCCCCGGGCAGCCAGTTGAATACAGTGCTTGATAATCCTTTGAAGGGTTAGCATAAGCTATCCTCAGGATGCAGTACTCACCGGGAAGGAGCAACCCCAACAAGGTTTGGCCCCAGACCTCGGAACAGGGATCGCATGCCTTCCTTCTCAAGGATGTCCCTATGGAAGGGAATGAACAGAGAAATCAGAATAACTAAGCTGAGGCTCTCCTGTTCCTTTTCCTCCTTCATTCTTCAGTACTTCTTGTAGCATCCTCTCCTTGCCTCCAGTCTTATCTTTTTTCTGCCCTACTTTCATTTTTTGTGTAGCCCTTTCTCCTCTCTCTTTCCATCACTGCTTCCTGTACTTGCTGATGCAATGACTCTGGGTCTGATCAAGTCACTAATTGAGAAATTCCACACTGTCCCAAAAGCTGCCTTGCACGCTCTAAGTTCAGAGCACACTTCAGCTGTGAGAAGCAGATGTACCAGTGCTCTGATGAAACTTCTCACCAACTTCCGGAGCCTCGGCTCAAATGCTGCTTCCATCTCTCTCTCTTCCCGCATCTGATGGCCAAACTTTCACCTCCGTGGTGCTAACATGCACGCTGTCCTATCCTACTCACCTCAGTAGCCTGAGCACTCCAGGAGATGCTGGCATAGAGTTCATCAGCTTCACACTCATTGCTGACATCTGCATCTCTGAGATGCACAGAGGCCGCAGTGTCAACTGGGATGACTGTAGACGTGTCTTCACCACTTCCAGGGGACAGGTCAGGATGGCTCCAGCTGTGCCACCACATCTAGGGCATAAAAACACATGTAAGAATGACTCCTGTGCAGGAACAGGGCAATAATTCTGACCCTGCTCATCCACACTCTCCCCCCTCAGGGAGAGAAGGTTAGTTCCCCTAGCCTGCGTCATACGTGACCTCCTGCTCTGACACTGATTAACGTAATCATGGTTTAACTTGGCTCATCTCCTGGCAGCCTCACTCTGAAACCCCACTCAGTATTTGAGACAAACAGTCCCAAGTCCAGAGGGATTCAGCAGTCCCTCTGCTCAAAGTTGCTGATCTTTGCATTCAGAATTTCCCAGAGTAAATACTTCTGCTGCCCAACCTCATTGCAATGCTTTCTGCTGACATCACCAGCACCATTCCTCACACCTCCTCAGAGCAGCACTGGCTCAGAATAGTGGCAGGACAAAACTCTCCAACCCCTCAGCCCGCCTGTGTCTTCAACCCATAAGCCATTCAGCCCCACATTTGCAAGGCCCTGTGAGCAAGATCTGTATCTTCTGCCAACAGCCAGGCTCACTCCCAGCCTCACTTGTTTAATGAAAGAGGGCCCCGACCTTCAGCAGAGAGAAGCTATTCTTGGAACTCACGAACCATCACCATCTGTGATACCATCATTACTCAGACCTCAGTGATGCTGAAAGGATATGTATCCCCTTTTTCCCTTTGCCCCCCCCAAAGGACAAGTCAGAATCAGAGAACCAATAAGTTCCGTTCTCAGCTTCTGTCTCTTCAGATCCTTTGCCTAACAACTCCGTTCTTCTAGAGGATGCTCAGCATCTGAAAGACTGTTCTAAGGTGGATTTGCATGGAACAGCCGTGCAAGAGGCTTTAAAGAACAGACACGTTCATGTCCACTATAGCCAAACTTGCTTGGTTTCACAAAAGATGGAAGCATAAAAAAAGCCCCAAGGAAAAAAAAAAAGCCAACCAATGAACTGTAAGATATCAGGGAAGAAACAAGTATATCAACAGAATTACAAGTGATGATGGCTACAGTTCTGATGAATTCTTTTGAAGCAGTCCATACAGCCCAGCACACATATACGTGGCTCTTGCAGCCTTTGCTCCTGGGGCCTCAATCATTATTGCTGGCAGCAAAAAAGAAAGAGAAAGAAAAGAAGAGGGCCAGATGCCTATTTCAACAAAGATTGAGAGATGAAGATCTGCAAACTAGAAGGTTGTGTAGCTAATGATGACCGCAGACAGCAGCTAGTTATGCTACTCCATTACACACATGCTGCTTTGTCAAGACCTTTGCAGATCTATGTAGTGATCAGGAGATTGGCAGCAGTTTCCCTCAAGAGACAGGATGAGTGTTCGGAGTCTGAAATGAGGTGGTACATAACCAAAGGGCTTAGCTCAAGCTCACAAGCCAACACAAAGCAAAACAGTGAAAATCATGGCCCAGGGTGTCAGGATGAAGAAGCTGAGAAGCATGAACACCAAGACTGCCTACTCAATAGTCTGGAGTCATACGCGGCAGGGCCTCCTTTTACAGAGGCCATGTTCATTCTTCCCATGTTGACCATATTCATTTAGGGGTCCAGCAGTCCTGTTCTTTACCATAGTTTCTACTAATTTGCCTCATACAGGTTCCAGAGTCACAGCCTTTTTGGTTTTTTGATGAGAAGTGTAGCTTCCAGCTCAGGAGAAGACTGAGTACAGTGGTGAAAGGTCGTAACATCTGAAAAGTCTGAATAGAGCAGTTTTGACTACTTATCTAAATGTTGAGCAAATACTACAACAGGACATCACTTAGAAAAGCAATTACTTGGTATTCTAAAGCTTTTTACCTCTAACAGTGCCTAAGGAGGCACAATGCTATGTAATGTTTTCCTAATACCTCATGTTTTCAAGATGCCTCTACATGAGCATGGTGAGGGTATGAACTTGAACTCATGTCTCCAGTATGTATAAAAATTTCCTAAGCTCACATTCCTCATGCTTCTGACATGCACACATAATAGATAAAATAATTTTAAAAGCAGCCGTAAGAGTTAAAGAAATTGCTGCTCTTTAGCATGACAGTCATTTAATCAGCAGTAAGAGTTGGAGGCTATGAGAACTCATCCAGAGCATTGCGTCCAGTTCTGGAATCCTCAGCTTAGTAAGGATATGGAGCTACAAAGACTATTTCAGGGCTGGAGCACCTCCCATATGAGGACAGGCTGAGAGAATTTGGGTTGTTCAGCTTGAAGAAGAGAAGGCTCCAAGGAGATCTTACAGTGACCTTCCAGCAGCTGAAGGGGCTACAGGAAAGCTGGGGGAGGGGCTGTTTACAAAAGCTTTTAGTGATAGTATGAGGGGGAATGTGTATAAATTGGAGAGAGGCAGATTTAGACTAGGCATGAGGAGGAAATTCTTCACCATGGCAGTCATGAGGCACTGGCACAGGCTGCCCAGAGAAGCTTTGGCTGTCCCATCCCTGGAGATGTTCAAGGCCAGGTTGGATGGAGCCTTGAGCAGCCTGATCCAGTGGGAGGTGTCCCTGCCCATGGTAGGGAGATTGGAACTTAATGATCTTTAAGGTCCCTTCCAACCCAAACGATTCTATGATTCTATGGATTTGTGTCTTTGCCACTATGGGGCCAGGAAAGAAAGACAGGAAAAAAAAACCCCACATCATTTAAAGTGAAACCCTTCCCTGTCAAGGCCTGTCTCCAGCAGGTGAGCCCCCCCTACAGCCGACTTTTTGGTCGGAGCTACACCTAATGTGTAGTAATCCTATGTGCCAGCACAATCTGGGAGACAACAGGCTATGGAGCACCTCTGCAGAAAAGATCCCGGGGGTCCTGGCACGTCAAATCCAGCTGGAAAATCCAGCTGGAGGCCAGTTACAAGTGGGGTTCCCCAGGGCTCAGTGCTGGCTCCAGCCCTGTTCAATGTCTTCATCAATGACCTGGATGAAGGCATCGAGTGCTTCCTTAGCAAGTTTACAGATGACACTAAGCTGGGTGGAAGTGTCAATCTGCTGGAGGGTAGGGAGGCCCCGCAAAGGGATCTGAACAGGCTGAACCACTGTGCTGAGTCCAATGGCATGAGGTTTAACACGGCCAAATGCCGGGTCCTGCACTTGGGGCACAACACCCCTGGGCAGTGCTAGAGACTAGGAGAAGTCTGGCTGGAAAGCTGCCTGGAGGAGAAAGACCTGGAGGTGTTGGTTGACATGAGCTAGCAGTGTGCCCAGGTGGCCAAGAAGGCCAACGGCATCCTGGCTTGTATCAGAAACTGTGTGACCAGCAGGTCCAGGGAGGTGATTCTCCCTCTGTACTCAGCACTGGTGAGACTGCTTCTTGAATCCTGTGTTCAGTTCTGGGCCTCTCACCGCAGGAAGGATGTTGAGGCTCTGGAGTCCAGAGAAGAGCAACAAAGCTAGTGAAGGGGCTGGAGAACAGGCCCTATGAGGAATGTCAGAGAGAGCTGGGGTTGTTTATCCTGGAGAAGAGGAGGCTGAGAGGAGACCTGAATTTCTTCACCATGGCAGCCATGAGGCACTGGCACAGGCTGCCCAGAGAAGCTTTGGCTGCCCCATCCCTGGAGATGTTCAAGGCCAGGTTGGATGGAGCCTTGGGCAGCCTGATCCAGTGGGAGGGGATTGAACTGAATGATCTTTAAGGTCCCTTCCAACCCAAACTATTCTATATCCAGCAACAGCTGGATTCACAAAAGCAAACTACAAAGATGTAATACACTTTGGTAACTCATAAATTCACATTTATAGCCTTAGCACTCTGTCTACAGCATGGTTTAAATGGATTAAAATCAGACCACAAGTAGAGGAAATATTCTACTTCAGAACACTCTCCCAGCTTCCAGAAATTTTCAGCTCAAGGATTTCTTTCAGCAGAAACATTGCATTGTATTTAACAGCTTCCAACATATTCTTTTTTTCATTAATCTTCTTAAAAATGCTTTCTGGACTCATAAGAAGCTTTTACCCTCTAATAAACTGTGGCCAGCAGCCTCACAGTTTAACTGTGCACTGTGAAAGATCTATGCTCTTGCATTAGTTTCAAACAAGCCTTTCACAAGTTTCATGTGATGGTCACCAGTTTCAGTACCAGAAGATCGAGGGAACAG
Source organism: Coccyzus lansbergi (assembly GCA_033558105.1). Classification (NCBI taxonomy): domain Eukaryota; kingdom Metazoa; phylum Chordata; class Aves; order Cuculiformes; family Coccyzidae; genus Coccyzus; species Coccyzus lansbergi. The sequence continues at coordinate 1,346,756 of JAUMJK010000067.1, read as the reverse complement.
CTGTTCCTTCATCAATGAGACCTTTTTGTTAAGTAAAACAATAATATTAACTATATACTGCAGCAATAATCTGGACTTCTTATTCTTCTTATTCATCTCTTGGTGCTTAACTAATTGCAATTCAAGGATTATTGTTTAAAGGACAGGATACAGACAGACCAAGTTCCCACACTCTCATAGTTTTCAAGGAATCAAAGTGGTAAATGAGGAAAAAAATGAAGAAAGCTCAGAAATATTAAATAATACACTGAGAAAGGCTAAGATGCAGTAACTATATATGTCAAAATATAAATAAAAAAAGAACAGTGTACACAAAATAACGCAAGGAACAGAGAAGGCAAGTATTACATAAGCAGAGATCGGCACAGCACAACTGCATTAGCTGCAGAAAACTGGAAATGTACTAAATAAGAGCAATTAAATTATGTGCTTTATTGCACTTCACTGTCATATGGACTCCAACAGGCTGGTGGAATTAGGCATGGGATTAGGGAGTTCTGTAGCTACTCAGAAAGCCCAGAGGACCATGGTATCTTCTGCTTTAGGACATCGTAAATGTAAAGATCATTGTTTTGAGGCTTAAATAACAGATGGTTCTTCTAGAGAGGAGAGTCAAAAAGGCAGAGAGAGAAGGGACGTGAGAGGGAAAGGACTTGCTCAAGGGCACACTGGAAATCCAAAGGCACTGCTGGGACCCAGCACCTGACTTGCCTGAACCAGCTGCTCTATTTAAAGCCAGAGAAGCCATGCAGGAACCTCAGCTACAACGTGACAGAGGGCTGGCTGCTCTCCCACAGACAAAGATACTCCACTCTTTGCTTTGCTGCAGGGGCCTCATGGTGTGCCTCCCACTCCCCTGTTGAGCATCCCACTTCTTTTGCCCTTCCCCTCCCAGCCCTGGTAACATGGGCTGGATGAAGCACCAGGTGAAGGCCACCTTGACTCATGGAGTGGCTTCCCTTCTCCCCAGAGAAGGCTACAGAGCCACACATCCACTCTGTGCCACATCAATGCGCCTGCACTTGAACCCAGGGAAGTGCAGGAAATGGCTACGGGACATGAACAACAGCTGATGCTGAAAATGCCATCAAATAAACTCCCCAAGCCTCATTTTGTAGTTTTAGAAGGCAAGCGCCTTTTATCAGACCTGGGCAACACGAGGAGTGATCTCCATCATAGAATCATTAGGTCATTGAGTCCAACCATACCTATCTGCCACTAAACCATGTCCCTGAGCATTTCATCTACCCATCTTTTAAACACCTCCAGGGAAGGTGATTCAACCACCTGCCTGGGCAGCCTGTTCCAGTGTCCAATGATCCTTTCTGGGAAAAAAAATTTCCTTATGTCCAGTCTGAACCTCCCCTGGCGGAGCTTGAGGCCATTCCCTCTCATCCTGTCCTCTGTCACTTGGGAGAAGAGGCCAGCTCTCTCCTCTCCACAACCTCCTTTCAGGTGGTTGTAGAGAGCAATAAGGTCACCCCTCATCCTCCTCTTCTCCAGGCTAAACAACCCCAGCTCTCTCAGCTGCTGCTTGTAAGACTTGTTCTCCTGCCCTTCTCTTCTTGCTCTTCTCTGGACTTGCTCCAGAGCATCAACATCCTTCTTGTGGTGAGGGGCCCAGAACTGAACACAGGATTCGAGGTGAGGTCTCACCAGTGCCGAGTCCAGGGGCAGAATAACCTCCCTGAACCTGCTGGTCACGCCGTTTGTGATACAAGATGCAGTGAGACAAGAGCTGGGATAGCACAGACATGCACAGATTCCCCTAGAAGCCTTACACATATTCTATCACTCTCCGAGGACTCATTTTAATGTTACTATGAGCTTCACAACAGCCAAATTACTTGCTAACTTGGAGCTCTGGAGCCAGCCCTGCCCGACCTTGTGTGTGAGACTGGGAAAAGCTGTAAGGAGGGACTGCAGAGGGAGAGACACCTGTTCAGCACAGATCACACGGAGCACGAGGCGCCCTCAGCTCCAGAGGAGGAGCAGCGACTGAAGAAACACTGCAGGGAAAAAAACGCGCTCGGTCTGACTTTCAAAAGACCCCCCAAAACGCTCAGGTGAAACCGAACTCCAGCCACTCACCCTCCGGCGAACAGGTGGAGGAGGGACCCGCGCTCCGCCATCGCCGCCGCTCCCGCACCGCGCGGAGTCCCGGGAAGCGTCGGGAAAGGGGCGGCACTGCGGGGCTCCGGCACCGCCCCCGCTGGGCGGCTCGGGGTGCACGGGACCTCCCTAACCGTGGGGTTTGCGCTCCCCGTTGCCTCCGTGAGCAGGCGTTCCTCACTCTCATCCTCGCTCGTGTGAGAAACATTTATTCGTAGAATCATAGAATGGTTTGAGTTGGAAGGCACCTTAAAGATCATGCAGCTCCAACCCCCCCAGCCACGGGCAGGGACACCTCCCACTGGATCAGGCTGCCCAAGGCCCCATCCAACCAGGCCTTGGACACCTCCAGGGACGGGGCAGCCACAGCTTCGCTGGGCAACCTGTGCCAGTGCCTCACCACTCACTGTGCAGAAATTCCTCCTTATTTTTAGGGTCCAAAACATTTTGCTAAGACGATGAGGCAGAGTTGCTAGCAACAAAAATGTTTATTACCAATTTTAAAAATAAATGTGCATAAAATTTCATAGCCGATCAATCAGTGGTCACCCCATGGCCAATTTGGAGTGAACCCCGAAATGAGAATTGGAGGGCTTCTTATAGAGGCCAGGCTTTCAGTTAAACAAAGACTTCAAAGACGTGCAATTGATACAGGAATTTTACAAGCCAGATAGTAACATCGTGGTGTTAGCTCATATCTTCGGAGAAGGATTTATGGTCATCCTGAGGGGAGATGTCTTCCGAAACTCCCCTTCATTCTTCTTCCCTCCCAGAGTCTGGGGCAGACAGGCCTTATCTCCAACCCATACCAGGCCAGCAGCCCACTCTTGAAAATAAACAAGAAATAAAAATGCTCTGACAGGGGAATCCTGTCTTTCCTTGAAAATAAGCAAGAAATAAAAAACGTCCTGACAGAAAAAGGTCATATCACTTATGTCTAGTCTAAATCTGCCCCTCTCCAGTTTATACCCATTTACTCTCATCCTATCACTCCATGCCTTTGCAAGAAGTCCCTCCCCAGCTTTCCTGTAGCCCTTTCAGCTACTGAAAGGTCACTATAATGTTTTCTCGGAGCCTTCTCTTCTCCAGGCTGAACAACCCCAACACTCTCAGCCTGTCCTCATATAGGAGATACTCCAGCCCTGAGATAGTCTTTGTAGCCTCCTCTGGACCCGTTCCAGCAGCTCCATATCCTTCTTATGTTGAGGGTTCCAGAACTGGACAAAATACTCCAGGTGAGGTCTCACAAGAGAGGAATAGAGGGGCAGAATCACCTTCCTCGACCTGCTGGCCACACTTATTTTGATGCAGCCCAGGACACATTTGGCCTTCTGAGCTGCAAGCACACATTGCTGGCTCATGCTGAACTTCTCATCAACCAGCACCCCCAAGTCCTTCTCCTCAGAGTTGCTCCCAATCACATCACTCCCCATTCTGTACTGAAATCGGGGATTGCCCCGACCCAGGTGTAGGACCTTGCACCTGGCCTTGTTGAACCTCACAAGGTTCGCACAGGCCTACTTCTCCAGCCTGTCCAGGTCCCTCTGGATGACATCCCGTCCTTTGGGTCTGGCAATTGCACCACTCAGCTTGGTGTTATCATTGTTCTTAGGATTCATGTTGGGTTTGTGGCTTTTTTTTAGGGGAAGAATTGTTGTCTGGGTTTTTTTTTTTTCTGAAATATATTGGCCTCTTTTGGTGATGAGGAACTGGAACCAGTTGCCCAGGGAAGCTGTGGCTGCCCCATCCCTGGAGGTGTTCAAGGCCACGTTTGATGGGGCCTTGAGCAGCTTGATCCAAGTGTCCCTGCCCATGGCCAGGGGATTGGAACAGGATGATCTTTAAGGTTCTTTCCAATCCAAACCATTCCATGACTGAGGACCACCAGCACCACCCTCCTGGCTGCATCTAAGAACTGAAGCTGCCTGAGCGCAGCACCAACAGCATGAGCATGTCACAGATCATGGAATTGCTGGGTTGGAAAAGACCTTTGCGATCATCAAGTCCAACTGTACCTATCCACTATGGAGCAGGGAGCAGAAGCAGGAATAGGAGCAAGGATCAGGGAGTGGAAAGCAGGAATAGGAGCAGAGAGCTGAAGCAGGAGCAGGAATAGGAGCAGACAGCAGAAGCAGGGAGGAGGAAGCAGGAGCAGGAATCAGACTGGAGAGCTGAAGCAAAGTGCAGGAAGAGAAGCAGGAAGAGGGTCAGGGATCAGGAGCAGGAACAGGAGGAGAGCTGAAGCAGAAGCAGGAACAGGAACATGATCATGGAGCAGGAGCAGGAATAGGAGTGGAGAGTTGAAACAGGGAGCAGGAAGGAGGCGCAGGGAGCAAGTGGCAGGAAGCAGGAATAAGGAGCAGGGAGCAGAAGCAGGAACAGGAGCAAGCAGAAGGGAGCAGGAAGGAGTAATAGGAAAAGAGAGCTGTAGCAGGAGCAGGGATCAGGGGCCAAAGAGCAGAGATCAGGGGCCAAAGGGCAGGGATCAGGGGCCAAGGGGCAGAGATCAGGGGCCAAGGGGCAGGGATCGGGAGAAAGGTGCAGGGATCAGGGCCAAGGGGGAGGGATCGGGAGAAAGGGGCAGGGATCAGGGGCCAAGGATCAGGGCCAAAAGGGAGGGATCGAGAGAGAGGGGTTAGGAATAGGGGTAAAGGGGCAGGGATCGGGGCCAAGGACCAGGGATGGCGCAAGGGGCGGGAGGCGCGCTGCCCCTTTAAGGCTCTGGGGGTTCCGGTCCCTTTAAGCCCCGCCCCCCGCCCCGCGCTGCCCCAGGTGCCGCCTGGCGGGCCCCGCCGCCCCCTCTCCGGCCGCCCGGGGGTGGGGGGGGGCGGGGGGCGGTGCTGGGGCCCGCGGAGGGAGCGGAGCCCGGGCCGGGGGGTGGGGGTGCAGCTCGGGAGACGCCGATCCCGGGAGCGGGGCCGGGGCCTCCCGTCGCGGGGGGGCGGGGCGCGGGGCTGCCCGTCCGGTGCCGCGCGGTGGGGCGGGGCTCGGCTCGGCGTCCCCGCTGTCCGCCGAGGAGGACCCGGTGCGGGCGTCCCGGGCGCCCCCAGTGCCGTAGGGGAGCGGTGGGGCCTTGGGGAGGGCGCGGGGGGTGCGGTTGGGGCTCGGGCTCCTCGGTGTCCCCGGTACTGTGGTGGGCGGAGGGGTCGGAGCCCGGTGCCTCCTCGGCCGTAGGGGAACGGTCGGTCCTGGTCCTGTGCCATGGGGCGGTGGTGGGTCAGGGCTCGGTGTCCCCGGTGTCCCCTGTGCCATAGAAGAGCAGTGGGTCAGGGCTTGGTGTCCTCGGTGCTGCGATGGGGTCAGGGCTCTATGTCCCCTCTGTCCCTGTGCCACAGGGCAGTGGTGGGTAAGGGCTTGGTGTCATTGGTGTCCCTGTACTATATAGGAGCCGTGGGTCAGGGCTCAGTGTCCCTGTGCCATGTGGCAGTGGTGCATTAGCGCTTGGTGTCCCCGGTGCCCCCTGTGCCATGGGGCAGCAGTGGGTCACGGCTCGGTGTCCCTGGTGTGCCCTCTGTGCCATAGGGCAGTGGTAGGTCAGGGCTCTGTGTCCCCAGTGCCTCCTGTGCTATAGAGGAGCAGTGGGTCAGGGCTCGATGTCCCCAGTGCTCCCTGTGCCACAGGGCAATGGTGGGTCAGGGCTCGGTGTCCCCAGTGTTGCCTGTGCCACAGGGCAGTGGTGGGTCAGGGCTCGGTGTCCCCAGTGTTCCATGTGCCATAGGGAAGCGGTGGGTCAGGGCTCTGTCCCCAGTGTCACCTGTGCCATAGGGAAGTGGTGGGTAAGGGCTCTGTGTCCCCAGTGCTTTGGGAGGATCATGTTGCGGTGCCCCACATCCCTGCCTGGCTGTGACCCTGTATGTGTGTGTGTTTGCAGTCCCGTCGAGGTCATCGCTCGGTGCCATGGCCATGCGGGAGCTGGTGGAGCCCGAGTGTGGGGGTTCCAACCCCCTGATGAAGCTGACCGGCCACTTCACCCAAGACAAAGCCCTGCGGCAGGAGGGACTCCAGGGCCAGCTGGCTTGGCCCTCTGGGGTGCCTGAAGCTGCAGCTGTGAGTGCTTGAGCTGGGTCTGCCTACAGTGGAAATAGGAATGCAGAGTGGGCAGAGTGGACAACAGGGACCTGTGGTGCTGGCACTACGAGTTTCTGGGCAAAAAGAGGCCCCAGGGTCACTCAATTTGTCCATTAGCCTGGTGGGGTGAGGACTTGTTTGTGAAAGCAGCGTTTGCTATTCCCTGCTGTTCATTCAGAGTCTATTGCTGAAGTGACAGGTGAATGGTCCTGGAGAGTCCTTCCTAGTGGAATCTTTCTGTGACTTTATTCTAAAAGTGAAGGATCGGAGATGACGAAGGCTTAAATGGAACATAGTCAAAAGATACTGGTGGCTGTGGTGAGCTGTGTGTGTGACTGTCACAGGCCCTGACTGAGAGAGTGACAGAGGGGGGGTGTTGAACAATGTCACTCAAGATATTCCTGCATGTGTAGCTTCCACATCAGCCAGCAGCTAATGAAAGAAAAATCTTGACATCTGAAGCTTGAGGAAGATGTAAACTTAATTGGATCATGGGATGTGTGGAGAGGGGTATGGAGGTAAAAACTGTTGGGATAAATTGCTCAATATTTTCTCTAGGTATCCAAACCACTGGGAGTGGCCTCGGAAGATGAGGTGAGAACAGATGGATGCATCTCCTTACTGCTTTTCCACTCAACTCTGCTGTTTTTCTCCTTACCTGATGCTATTCATTCCTTATGATAAGTCCATTTCTTTCTCTTCTGCTCCATGGCTCTGCTTGCTTGTCTTCTGTGCTGTAGTTGTAATCCATCTCTGTCTTTGGCAGCTGGTTGGAGAATTTCTGCAAGAGCAGAATGCCCCTCTACTGTCCCGTGCACCACAGACCTTTAAGATGGATGACCTGTTGGCTGAGATGCAAGAGATTGAACAATCAAGCTTCCGACAGGCCCCTCAGCGAGGTGAGGGGAGCTAGAGTAGGTGGAGAGCCAGAAAAGATCTTGGTGTTATGATTAAGCTCCTAGCAGGATGGTCCCCATCTAGTCAGACCTTGTGAGATTGTATCTGGAGTATTTTTTTCTAGATTTGGGCTTCCAAGTATGCTGATGTACTGGGACAAATCCAGTGGAGATCAATATCGTGTTCTGGGGCTGGAATAGATGCTGTAAGAGGAAAGGCTGTGGGAAGTGGGTTTATTCAGCCTGGGGAAGAGTAGCCTTAAGAGGCAGGGGGTTGGAGGATGGAGTTCCAGTTGCTGTCTTCAGCAGACACAGCCAGGATCTTTGCTATGATACTCAGCAAAAAGACGTGAGGCAATCGACACAACTTATGGAAAGGGGACCTGACTAGATGTAAGGAAACGTTTCTTCCCTTGGAGGACTGTTCAGTCTTGGAACAGATGTCTGGGGAGGCTGGGAAATTGCCAACTTTGGAGAAGTTCAGAAGTTACGTGATGAGCAACCTTGAGCAACCTGATCTCTGCCTTTAGTGTTAACCTGCTGTGAGAACATAGTAACCTCTAGAGATTCCGTCTGAGTGGCATCTTTCTGTGATTTTATTCTAAGAAAGGGAAGGATCAGAGATGGTAAGGGCTAGAGTGGAACACTTAAATGAGGCCTATGAGGCATTCAGTCCTAACTTACTTTTTTTTTTTTGTTTTGTTTTTTTTTTTTTTTTCTTTCTTGTAGCTCCTGGTGTGGCAGCTCTGGCACTGTCTGAAAACTGGACCCAGGAGTTCTTGGCTACAGGAGATAGCGCTGGTGATGTCTCCTCAGATTACAATGAGGCTGACTGGTCACAGGAGTTCATTGCTGAAGTCACAGGTGAAGGATCCCTTTTGGAGTTACTGTTAAGGTGTTGTCCAATCACATGTCCATGCAGTGGAGAATGTGAAATTGGAGTAATGCTTTGGGCACAGTGGTCAGTGTTTACTGTAGCAGCTTTAACAGGGAGAAAAAGCTGCTTTGCTATGGCTTAGCCAAACTGTGAATAACGTGGTGTGAGAGCTTTTATTCTGGTGGTTTTAGCTCAGATTACTTGGAGAATTTAAAAGAAACAAGCTATTCAAATTGCTTTTGTAAAAATTAATGATTCAATTGATGCATGTTCTGGAGATGGTTTGGTACTGCTCCTTGCTTACGTATTGTCTAATTCCCCCTCTTAAGGATGAATTTGCCTTTGGTACAAAGGTAAGTATTATTTAGTGTGCTTTGGCCAAATCCTTTTTGTCAGTTTGATGGAGGTAGAGGGGTGTTGCAGATTGGAAACGTGCAAAATAAATGTGGCTGGCTCAAAGGTTAAGCTTTCAGTTTCAAGCAAGCTAGTAATCCAACTGAGAAGCCATCCTGCATGATGTGTAGAGCTGGGGCTGGTTCTGTTATCAGTGATGACCTAACCTGAGAATTAGGAGTAAGATTTAAGTAGATGCTATTCTCTTCTCTAGAGGTGGCCACTGTGGAGAGCCAGGTAGTTCCAATGTGACTTTCACTCTGCATACTCCTGGGAATACAAATCAGCATTCACAAAGGTCTTTGAGAAAGTTCTGATGAAAACCCGGTGCTTTGTAGGCTATGCTTTCAATAGAGGCTTGTAATAAATTTCTTACTTTCTTGATCTACATAGTATCCCTCATGGAAAAGGTGAAAAAGTTCTGAAATTGAAGTAGGAAATCGTACAGGTATTGTCACAACAGTGGTATTGATATTAATATACAGTCTGAACTTAAGGCTTGTTTTTTAGATGAGAATAAACAAAGTTAGAAGCAACAAGCATAAACGTTTATTCTTTGAAGAGGTCCTTTATGTTACCCAACAGCGTCTAAAGTTGAGAGAGCAAAGTCTATCCTGTGTGATGATCTGCCTGTCTTACTCTTCTCCCTGTTCATCCCTGTGCCCTATGCAGATCCACTGTCTGTGTCTCCTGCCAAGTGGGCAGAAGAGTACCTAGAGCAGTCAGAGGAGAAACTGTGGCTTGGGGAATCGGAAGACCAGTCTTTGGCAGATAAATGGTGAGTCAGTCTGTTTTGTCCAGACTACTTATTACTGCTAGTTTCTTGGGTGGCTGAAGTCTGGATAGATGAATGCTTTCGAGTCATTGAACCTAGTCTGGTGTTCTCAGGCCTTTGGTTTCACAGGAAGGAGGAAACAATGCTTGGAGACTGAAGTTTTTAGGAGATTTTAGCTTTTCTGTTATCTAGTTCTAGGAAGGTAAAGCCATCATGTAGGTTAACTTGATCTCCTGCCTAATGCAAAGCCCCTTAAGGTGATTTCAGGAGTGCATTCAGGTACTCCTGATCAAGCAGAATTTTTTTTGACAACAGACACTTTTTTGGTTTAGACATCTCAAGTACAACTCTACTAGTTGTAAACTTTCATCACTTTATTCACTTTATCTGACAAATTACATCCAGCTATTCCTTGGCATATTTCTAGATTGAACCTACCAGGAGTTATTTTCATGTGGTTTTGTATGGTAGATTAAAGAACAGTCTACTACTACAGATATTCTCTGTATAGTACCTGTTGACTACAGTAATTTTTTTTTTCGATTAAAGAAGCAAATCACAAGCAAGCAATTTGGGCTTTTTAGATCTTTCCCCAAAAGAAATTTTGCATATTTGAATTCTCCATCCTCCCAACTTTTGCCTTTCTGCAAATATGGATGTTCCTGAGTTATTGCCACTGGCTCTATCCTGCTGTAAGCCAGACAACATATTGAGTTGCATGCTTGCTGTGAGGCCTCAGTCCTCTGCAGAGTTGATGCTTTTCCAAGACACTGTTCCTCTTGAATGAGAGTGACCTACTTTCTTTGTTCCTGGATATATGACCTGGATTTGGTAGTGCTAACACTTGCAATGTGTGATAGTATGTGGGCTTGCCAAATGATCCAGGCTGTTCTGCAGAACTGTGCTGTTGCTGTAACTGCTTAATTCTGCTACTCTTTCTGTCAGTCACTTGCACAATTTACCTAGTAGTAATTTTTAATTTTTACCAATGCATAAAGTAGTTGTATCTGTCAATGCTGTGGTCTGGCCCATTGTGTAGACTGTTGTTAATGACAGTATTCAGTTGCCTGGTATCAGACTCTCTTTTTCCCTTTTTTTATTGCCTCTGAACACAGGTATGAGGATTATCAACCTGAGGATGATCTTAAGAAAACTGTTAATGATTTCCTTTCTAAAGTGGATGATCCAAAACTCAAGAATTCTGAGGTAAAGAATTTCCTGACTGGGGCTGACAGAAAACTAGTTTGAATAAGTGGTATTGGGAATTGAGTAGCGGGGCAGACAGTAAAGGAATAAAGCCTCCTACTGTCCCATGTTTCCATATCTTTCCCGATTTCTAGAAGTTAAACCCCACAATCCACTTTAGATATCATCTCTCTCTACCACATGGCTCTGGTGAATTCCTCTTCTCTCCACCTTTTTGGGCATTTTGTGCTCACTTTTCAGCGAGAAGTCCTCTTAGTGAAGGAGGGGGGCATGTACAGAGGGCTTGTTGGCAAAGCATCTGCCCTGCTCCACCCTTGTTTCATTTTTTTGCCACAGTTCTTAAAGTTTGTCCGCCAGATCGGAGATGGGAGGGTATCGATTGACGCTAATCAGGTGACCCACAGAGACCAAGATCAGGCAGAGCAATGGGCAACTGAGTTTATACAGCAGCAGGTAGGAGCCCCAGCCCTATATGCTTTGAAGGAGGAAAGCTCTCTGCTACAGGGCATGGTCTGGGAGTGAGGGAGAATGACAAGTCCAACTCTTAGCAATGCTGACTAGACTCGGGGAGGTGAGGAATGGGCTGTTGGGCTCTTCTTAGCAGAGTCTAGCCAGAAGCTGGGAAGGTGTTTGAGCAGTGTGAGTTTTTTTGTCTCCTGTAGCACTTGGGAAGAAGGGGATATGCAGATGAACTCTTCTCCCCTTTACAGGTCATCAGCTTTTGCTCATGGGGAGGAGGGGTCATCACAGGGACTCCTGCTGTTTTGGGATATGTTCCGAGGTTGCCAAATTCTAAAAAGAAAGATGTGTTTCTGTTTCCAAACTCCCAGGGGGTATCCGATGCCTGGGTGGATCAGTTTGCACGATCTGGGAACATGTCAACTCTTGATACTGAGTTTGAGCAGGCGAAGACTGCTGTGGAGGTAAAGCTGACGTCCTTGGTAGGGTTACCTCTCCTTTGCATGCTGTGAGGAGGGCTAGAAACATTTCAGTGGGTGTTCTTGGGGGTTCCTATGGAGCCTCAGGTTAAGATTGAGATACTCTAGTCACTTTCTGTTTTCCCTTCAGTCAGATGTGGACTTCTGGGACAAACTCCAGGCAGAATGGGAAGAGATGGCCAAGAGAGATGCAGAGGCTCACCCTTGGCTCTCTGATTATGAAGACCTCAGCTCCTCATCGTATGATAAGGTAATAGAGAACAGAGTCTCTTGGCCTTGTCACTGTGATGGATGTCACTTAGCCTTGAGGAGAGACTGGCAGTATGTCTGTCACACAAGTGAGCTCTGCAAACCTCAAATGCTTTTAGGATTCCTTCTCGCACTGATCTTTTGCTGTTGCTTGCACCTCATCTCAGATCAACTAGAGGGTAAACAAATACTGTTTTCACTTGTGTTTGTCTGCAAATGCTGTCTAGCTCTAGTCCAACCCCAAACACCAGGTAATGCTGGGATTCTTTCCAATGAGTGTGTTTTCTTTCTTTCCGCACCGATAAGGATTTGCACCAGATGCCTGATCTCTGTTGCACCTTATTTCAGATCTGGTTTGGGGTAATTTCTTAGCACAGAGCAGGCAGGAAGACTCCATTGTTTTCTGTTCTTCTACAAAGTAGCAGAGAGGATGAGGTGCTTGCTGGCCTGCCATTTGAGTGCTTCTGAAGATGCAAGGCTAGACTATGCCTTGCATAGTGTTTTCCTCCCTAAGCTTGTCTGCTAGCACTAGCCCCTTTCTGTTTCCCTTGCTAGGGTTACCAGTTTGAGGAAGATAATCCCATGAGAGATCACCCAGATGCATTTGAAGAGGGGCGGAGGCGCTTGGCGGAAGGTGACCTGCCCAATGCTGTCTTGCTTTTTGAGGCTGCAGTACAACAGAAGCCAGATCACATGGAGGTGAGTGAGAGCAGAGGTAATGGGCTGTGGCTGGGGTGTTCTGCTACTCGAGTCCTTCCTGTGCGAGGTGTCAGGGTGTGTGTAAAACTCTCTTCAGTATTAGGAACTATGCAGGCTGCATGAAAATGTCTTGTTTTTCTGTGGCTTTGGTATTTATCTGATATGTGAATCCCCAGAAGGCTGTGGGCGAGGAGGCTTATGACTGAGGTTGGTTACAAAAAGTACAAAGGCTCTGGCCCAGAGTTATATAAAATCATTGGAGCACATGAAACTGTGCATGAAGCCAAGAAAAAGAGTTGTCATCTCTTAAATTGCTTGTGTAGACATGTTTATTGCCATTGAAAGTTTAGAGATGCTTATGGCAGATAACTGCTTTCAGTAAATACGTTAAAGAGTAATACTGAGCAGTTTGTTAGACAAGGGGTCCTGGTTAGATCCTCCATCTTGATGCTAGGAGAAGATTATAAACCAAAAGGGTTGAAAGAGAGGGGAGTTAAGTGTCGTTGTAGTCTTCAGTTGAAGCTGTGGAACAGAGAATGATTGATTTTTACACAGAAGACTAGTTTTCAGCTCCTGATTCAATGAATATCTGTTCCTATAGAGCACTTCAGCTTCTTCAGGATAGATTGACAAATGGAATAGTATGTGCACCTTTCTCCAGAGGGGGAGAATGTGGATATTCTCAGGAGGGAAAATTGAAATGCACCCATGTTATCTGTTTCTGGAGTGTCTGCCCCAAGGAGCCATGGATACTGAATTTACTCAGTGTTCAGAGAATCTGTTGACTCAGATTCAAGCCCTCGTAGTTGTACATGATGGGAAATACCCAATTTGTTAATTCTGTTAGTTGATGGTGATCTCTTGGAGAGTTTTTGCTTCTGGGAATACAGGCATCTAACCATCTAGGGTACTAGGAGTAAGTGAAAGGTAAGCAGAGGTTTTTGAAATCTGCTTTAGCTTTGAAGTGGTCAAAAGATGTTTCCACTATTCCTTGTGAATTGACACACTCTTCTGGTAGGCAGTGTCGGCTGCAGGCTTAGCATAATGGAGAGATAGTTGAAACTTTAGGGGAAGAAGACTTAGGTTGGTTCTGACCTTGAAAATGGTGCGAATTCGACTGTGACTCTGCAAAAAGGACAGAAGTAGTCAAGACTTCACAAGTGGAACAGTGTTCAAAAAGATTTGCACAGTTGCTCTGAAAGAAATGTCATAGTCTCTTTGGTCTGAATAGCAATTTATCCTGAATCTCATAGAATCAACAGGTTAGAAAAGACCCACTGGATTATTGAGTCCACATCCAACCATTCCTATCAATCACTAAACCATGCCCCTCAGCACCTCGTCCACCCATCCCTTAAACACCTCTGTGGAAGGTGACTCAACCACCTCCCTGGGCAGCCTGTGCCAGTGCCCAGTGACCGATTCTGTGAAATATTTTTCCTAATTTCCAGCCTAAACCTCCCCTGGTGGAGCTTGAGGCCATTCCCTCTCGTCCTGTCCCCTGTCAAATGGGAGAAGAGGCCAACTCCCTCCTCTTCACAACCTCCTTTTAGGCAGTTGTAGAGAGCAATGAGGTCTCCCCTCAGCCTCCTCTTCTCTAGGCTAAATAACCCCAGCTGTCTCAGCCACTCCTTGCAAGGCCTGTTCTCCAGCCCCTTCACCAGCTTTGTTGCTCCTCTCTGGACTCGCTTCAGAGCCTCAACATCCTTCTTGTGATGAGGGGCTCAGAACTGAACACAGGATTTGAATAGCACTCTCACGAGTGCCGAGTACAGAATCTCAGCTCTTCTGCCTGCAAGACACTATGCAGGTATCACTGGTCAGCTCTTCTTGAGTTGCACCTAGCTATATGGTGAGGCATTAGAGATTTGAGATGGCAGATTGCCTCTTGCTTGTGGTAGCTTGTGCAGTGTGCCTGGGTCTTTGCTAATGGAAGTTTCTTTCCTTGAGACTGTGGATACTGCATTTTGTGACTTGGGTTCAAAAAGCATGTACTTCATACAGTCTAGCCAACTATTCAGCCTGTTTTTGGGCAAGGAGTGTGGTTTTCATCATGAAATGAACAGGTTAAATAGCCCTGTCAGCAGCACAGAGTTGAGTTGGTTTTCATATCCTGGTTTCGAGACAATCAAAGATTCACTAAAATAGCAGTGCTGCTACTTTCAGGTCTGGTGGTCAACTCTCCTAGATTATCACTTGCTAGTGGACCACTGCACAAGTATATGCAGCTGCCTGCAGTGGGGGCCTCTCCTTATTAGCACTGCTGCTCTGCCTTTTTTTTTTTTTTTAAGGAAATAATAGATGTACTTTTTTCACATTCCTTTGCAGTTTGACCACAGTTAGAAGGTAAAAGTGGAGGTTTGTTGACATAAAAGTGTAAAACTGCTAGCAGTTGCTTTATAGTAGATCTCCAAGTAGACATTCACTACTTCTTTTCACTATAACAACACGAGATCTATTGTCCTTGAGGACCCATGTGCTGTAAAGTCTGTATGTCTTTCAAGAGAAACTTATACATTAGGCATAGATAAACTTCCATGTATTTAGTATCACTCTAAAAAAGTATGGGATAATACAGGGGTTTAATCTCTGTGTCTGTGGCTTATCAGCTGATCTTTGTGTATGAAGAAGTCTTAACTTTGTGCATCTTTGTTTACTCCAGGCCTGGCAGTATCTGGGAACAACCCAAGCGGAGAATGAACAGGAGCTTCTGGCAATCAGTGCCCTCAGACGGTGAGTGTTGCAAGATAGCTTCTGAGTGTGGTTCCTTGTCTAGTGCATAGTGTGCTCTGTCTTGGTTTTGTGACCTCCCAGGCTGATTTAATGCTGTACCGAGTTTTCTTACTTTCATCTTCAGGTGCTTGGAACTGCAGCCTGGCAACCTCACGGCTCTTATGGCTTTAGCAGTCAGCTTCACCAATGAGTCCTTACAGAAGCAGGCATGTGAGACCCTGTGGGACTGGCTACGGCATAAATCGGACTATGCCCACCTGCTGGAGAAGGAACCAGAGGGGAGAGAGGGGACAAACTTGGGGCCTTCCAAGCGTGTCCTAGGTTCCCTGCTATCCGAGTGAGTGAGAGTTACAAGTCTCAGCTTTCAGCTGAAAGGCTTCTTGGAGGGTTGGGACTGGTCCAGGCAGCAGCAGAGGGAGCCAGCCCAAGGCCAGCTGTCTCCACAGAGCACCAATATTCTTGTTTGTTCCATGCTTTTCCAGCTCTCTGTTCACGGAGGTGAAAGAACTGTTCTTAGCAGCTGTGCGCAGCAACCCCTCGACTGTGGATCCTGATGTTCAGTGTGGCCTGGGTGTCCTTTTCAACCTTAGTGGCGAGTATGAGAAGGCTGTGGATTGCTTCAGTGCCGCACTGAGTGTGCGCCCCAATGTAAGAAAGGGCAGAGTGTGGGTGCTGGAGGTTTGTGGGTGAAGGTTTGGGTGGAGGCTGCTGCTTGTATGAAAGGTACATTTTTGTAGTGGAGCAGTAAGACAGACACATGGAAAAGGGAGCGTAGAGCTTAAAAAGATCCAGTTTGTCTCCCCTTTCTCTCTACTGCATGCTGCAGGACCATCTTCTGTGGAACAAGCTTGGTGCCACCCTGGCCAATGGGAATAGGAGTGAGGAAGCTGTAGCTGCGTATCGTCGGGCACTGGAGCTCCAGCCAGGATACATCCGCTCTCGCTACAACTTGGGTATCAGCTGCATCAACTTAGGTGCCCACCGGTGAGCACAGGATGGGCAGATCTGCTGTGACCCATGAGGGTCCATGTGTTTGTCAGGGAGAGACTGTAATAGGTTACTAGGGCAGCACCACACTGCCTGCTGCCTTTCCTTGGCGTAAGAGAGCAGAACAAGTGTGTAGACTCTGCCCTGAGAACAAAGCATCAGGCAGATGCATTTGAAGTAGGGGCCAACTGGACTTCAGTTTCTGTTAAGAGAGAGAAGGGGGATCTCTGGTGCTGGAATGGGGCAGAACCTGTTGAAGAGGGTCAAAGGGATGGGAAGTTCCCAAGTGACACGGGACAGGATGAGAGGGAATGGCCTCAAGCTTTGCCAGGGGAGGTTCAGGCTTGACATCAGGAAAAAATATTTCACGGAAAGGGTCATTGGGCACTGGAACAGGCTGCCCAGGGAGGTGATTGAGTCACCTTCCCTAGAGGTGTTTAAAAGATGGGTGGATGAGGTGCTGAGGGGCATGGTTTAGTGATTGATGGGAATGGTTGGACTCGGTGATCCAGTGGGTCCTTTTCAACCTAGTGATTTTGCATGATTTTTGAAGAAATTTAGAAGTAAATGGGGGAGGGAGTATGAGATGTGCGGTCTTCTCCAGTAAGCATGTCTATGGTCTTGTCTTGACAGTGAGGCTGTGGAGCACTTCTTAGAGGCTTTGCACATGCAGCAGAAGAGCAGAGGTCCACGGGGGCAGCAAGGTGCTATGTCTGATAACATCTGGACCACTCTCCGCATGGCCCTCTCCATGCTGGGGCAGAGTGACCTGTATGGGGCAGCTGATGCCCACGATCTTCCGACACTGCTTCAGGCATTTGGTCTCCAGCAGTGACTCTGGGATGGGCTCCCCTGTGAGTGCAGGGTTGGCCCAGCCCAGCAGTGACCTTCCTTTGAGAGAAAATACTCACTAGGGTTCACGCATATCTTTTCTCTGGTAAGGCACATCACTTGCAACAGTTTTTTTTCAAGGACTTCCTGCTGAAGCATGCAGATTCTTTCACCTGTTTGTTGTGGCCTGTGCATCTCTGAGCGGTTCACTTCGTCACCTCCATGACTGACTGAGGCTCTGCTGGTAGGCAGATGATCCAAGTGGGGTTGACAGCAATGCCCTGCCGTCTTGCCAGACTGCATTTGAAGTGGTGCCCAGCTTGACTTTGAGACCTTACAGTAGCTGTTCTGCAGAGACTGCTTGCTGTGTGCATCTTGACTGCAGGTGGCTTTGGTGGGTGGGCTTGCCATTTGGTGAAAGTTTCTGGGTTCTGAGCATTCTTCCCCCATGAATGTGCTTGCATGTGTGTAAATGTGGGTTGCTAGGGAAAACTAGGGGCAGAAGTCCCCTTTCCTGGGTACTGATAACTTCATGGTACAGCCAGATGCTTGTTTCTCTGTGTGTCTCCATGATCTTTTTAAGAGCAGAGTATTGTATTCCTGCTAGGGACACAGGTGGAGTCCCTTAGCCTGTTGGGGTAAGAGGAGATCCCAGAGTTCAGATTTGAGAAAACATGATAGGAATAAAAGCCTAAAATATAACCTTCCCTCCCAGAACATGGTGGGGGAAAGGTCAAGTCTTAATTTTCACTTGTTGTTTTCCTTTGTGCAGAGGTTCCCCATCTTGTCTGTAACTGAATCTTGTTAATTATGAATATCTGTATATGATTCTATTTGGGAAAGTGTTTTTTAATTGTAAAGTATTTTGTATAATAAAGGGGGTAGAATTAAAACTGCCAAGATGACCTCTTTCTCTGTGCCTCTCTTGAAGCTGCTTGCAGTGGGTGGTATAGATCTCTGTGGGTATGTGGTGGCGTGATTCCTCACTGCACAGACAGTTTTAGAGCACCTTCCCCTCCTGTCTAGGTCACTTTCTGATCCACTGGAAATTAGGCTTGTGTTAATGCGCACTTGTTGGGGAGAAGAGTTACCCTTTTATAGAAGCAGTTTTAGTGGCAGTCATACAGGGTACCAAGGCAGGCCCTTGGCTTACCTGAAAATACTGTGCTTGGGGAAGAGACTCCCTTACTGGCTGGAGAAGGGGGAACTGAAGTGGTAGTCTTGAGGGAGCACATTGTGGGAGAGCTTATTAAGATGCAGTGATCCAGAGCATTTAGGCATTCCCTCAGTGTTTCTGGAGCCCTGTGTGCATCAGAAAAGGCCCCCTCGTCTCCTGAGAAAGAGATTCCCTGTCAATTACCCCCTGACAGCTGAATCCACCCCGTTGTGGATTGTGGCCCAAGTGAAGTGGTGTGATACAAATGGTAAAAGCTGCCAGAATTACATCTTCCAACTTGCAGCTAAAATGAATATTAAACATCAAAATGAATATTTAAATATCCAACGAAAGTCCATTACCTCAGATCCTGTAGGTAAGTGATCTTCTAGAAGACCCTTTGAGCTCCTCTGGATTGTAGCAGGCTGGGACCAGGAATTTCTCCTCAAGGTGGGACACTGCTCAGGCATGATGTGCAATCTCATTTGGTAATACAGCGAATGAAAAGGCCAAGGCTTGCTGCTTAAGGCATCAGATGTCTTAGAATCTCTTGTGTCTTAGTGTTGGCCAAATTCAACACAGCTGAATTACCAGCGAATAGAAATGTTTGATTTGAGATTCTTGTACCTCTAATCCCAGTGCTCCTCATTAACTTCTGTACTGTGAAGAAGTTGGATGTGTAGCTGTTGTATGCTCTGCTTTACCACTGCAGTTTCCTCATCTTGAGTGGCTGAGCCTCATTATGATCCTAGAGTTTCCTGAGTTACAATCCCTGATCTCTTGTTTTGGGTGTCAGGCTCCTACCTCTTTTGCCTATGTGTGCTGATGTCTTTCCAGTGTGAAAGGGGCTCAGACCAGTCCTTCTGGAGGCCTTACCTTAGGCCTGGTAACCTGAAGTGCGTGTTCATGGAAAGAGTGTAAGGGCAAGTGTATAGTGGGTTCTTTCCTACTGTCCAGGAGTCTGCTGCTTAAAGATTGTACAGAAAAATAATGAAATGGGGGAGAAATGAGAATCCCAAGTGTCTCCAAAGTTTCCTTCCACCCCAGGTAGGTGTATTGAAGCAATTTTAAAAGGCAGGGTCAGTGGAGAGAGACGCAGGTGCAGCTGTTCCTAGCACAAGTATGCAGTTGCCATGGATAAAGCTGGTACTGGACCTTTTGCCTTGCTCTGGAGCAAAGAACGGTGTGTTCTTCTCAAGCCGTGCAGACATTCTTTGTTACCAGGATTGGGATTGTGTGTGTGGAACCGTGAATACAAGGTGGCAGAAAGATGGATCGCCATTGCTGCTTGGGCAGCCAGGATGCAAATGTGCAGTTTAGCTGAGCTTTGCTCATTATAATGTCATTTGAATGTAAATAACGTCTCCTACCGTGCCTATCTTCCCTTCACACCTCTGACACAAATGACTCCCAAACCATTCCCACAGGGCACACACAATTTTTAGTCCTGTACATTTAAAATTGAAGTGAGGCCTGTTTATACCAATCAGAAATAAAAGAATGATGAAACATATGACTAAAGTCACTCAAGCTCCACCCAAACTCTGCTCAAAGGTGTAAGTTACTATTAAAATGGAAAACATGAAGTTTTTAGGGGAAACTTCAGCAAAGCTTTCTGGGATGAGTCAGTGGACTGGCCCTTATCTCCCCCTTATTTGGTAAGACCTTTGTGTTACGTGCTGTAAGAGTCGGTCAAAGGATCGATTTCTGTCTCAACATTTTTCCTCATTTTTAGCCTCAGAACTTGATGGTATAAAACAGAAACGCAGATCTCAGAAAACTGGTCTCAGAAACTCAGCCAGAACTGGTACAGAACGAATGCTTTGTACCTAACTACCTGTACCTGCTCCCTTACCTCAAAAATGTTTTGTACCTGTCTTCAAGCCTCCTTGCTCCTGACCATTGTGAAAGATCCATGAAGCAAAGAGGGAAAGACAGGAAGATTAATGACCACAGACCCACTGCCAGCAGAGCATGCACACAAGGTGACGATGACTACTGGCCTTCATCAGGAGACCCCAGGTCGACCACCGCTGCCAGAAGGAGCGTGTGCACAAGGGGAGGAGACTCGCAGACACTCCTCTCTTGGCATGTGGGGCCTGCTAGGTGGAGACTGGCACATCTCCATGGGAAAGGCAGGTTATAGGTGCATTGACTGGTATAAAAGACTGTCCCAGAGCATCTGAATGAGAGGGGCAACAGGAAGACCAAGACAGAAGACCCCCTCCACCGTGGGATCACCTCCAAGAAAGACCAAAACAACGGAACATCTTCTGCACCAGGACTCCCAGAGACTCTGGACATCTGTGGACCTGTGGCGGTAGCTATGAACCTCACCTCCTTCTCTCTTCTTCATATCTCTTTCTTTGTTCTCTCTCTTTTTCTATCATAAGTCGCTTTATGGACATAATAAAGTGCCTGTCAAGATCAAAATTTGACTCCCTTGACACTCTCTCTCTATCTCTGAGTTATTATTTTGCACTCTGAAATCAGAAATGAAACGAACCACCACGAGTCCGCTTACGAGTGGACCGTGACACATGCACTGCATGTTAACATCATACCAACTATTAGAATCTCTCTATAGTTGGTTTCAACTATATATTCTTCACTTGCATGTTATTTTTCTCTGTGCTTGGTGTTTGATCACATGTTGCTTAAGACATGTTTTCACAAACATGTTTTCATTTTTTTTCATGTTTATTACCGAACTCTTATCCTTATAAAATTGCTTTGTGTGCTCATATAAAGTTTATGGAAACATTATTAATTGATATAAGAGGTAGAAGGGATTTTGTTCCAGTGATAGTGCTGAGGTGGTCTAATCAGACTGGTCAAGTTGTCCTCTGTGTTCCCTCACCCTAATGTAAAATGTGACACCAATAAGATGCATCAATATGTTTGTTTAATGACGCTAAGTGAATTTATTCTCTGCCTATGTCTTGTTGAATTTTAAACCAGGTTGTGCTAATGGTCTCTATAGCGTCTGTGGATACACAGAAGCACTGTATTTAGATAAAACAAAGAAAATACTCCTACCTCTTTCTTCATCATCTTCTGCTTCTAGTACTGCAAGATACTAGAAATAATTGGTCTTGGGAGTCATGCTCCTGTACTTTTATTAGTCTCCCTTGCTCTCTTCGGTGTCTTGTCTCTAAATAGGGTTGTGCTAGCACGGTCCATGTCTCACCAGAGGGAGCCCTCTCCCTACCTTTGTATCTCATGTCTCTTACCTTTTCTACATTTCCTGTATTGCCAATGTTTCCTTCACGCCCTAGCCTGCCCCCAGGCCCTGACCACAAACAATATGCATCTTTCTCCTTCTCTGAGTCGGTCTTCGATGCTTGGAAATCTTTTAGCAAGCAGATCTGCCTACGAGGAAGGACTGGAAAAGGCACAGTAGCTCTCCCACCTGCAGCAGCAAAGCAGCAACAGACCAAGGCCACTCTGGCAGCTTCTCCACGCGGGAGTCCCTTCTTTACCTAGGCATACGTTTTCTTGCTCCCACAAAAGATAAGAGGCAAAACCTTTATCCGATTGCCATTATACTTACTATGGAAAACATTCAGCCTCGAGAAGAGAAGGCTCATGGGAGACCTTAAGAGCAGCTTCCGATACTTACAGAGCAGTACAGGAAAGCTGGAAGGGGCTTTTATCAGGGCGTACAGGGATCGGATGAGGGGGAGTGGTTTAAAAGCTGAAAGAGAAGAGGTTTAGATTAGATTTTAGGAGGGAATGTTCTGTAGGGATGGTGAGGCACTGGAACCGGCTGCCCAGAGAAAGCCATGGCTGCCCGATCCCTGGAGGTGCTCAAGGCCACGTTGGATGAGGCACTGAGCTCCAGGATGCAGTGGAAGGTTTAAGGTCCCTTCCAGCTGAACCGAGTCTACAGTTCTAGTATTGTCTGGTATATTCTGATGCTTTTACATACCTGATTTGAGACACGAAACCATAAAACTCTGTGACTGTCCATGACTTCAGGAAGAATTCTTGGTACAGAGATTCCCCTGGAAATGTCATGCCTGCTGGGAAGAATTTTTCGACTTTTCACTTTCTCAGTTGCATTTCTTAAGCAGAAGTGACACCTAGTGTTGAGCTGAGGGCAAGTCAGTGTCTGCCACGCTTGCTAGGATCAGGCCACTAAGGGGTTTAGGACCCTGCTAATAGAACATGAGAGGAACAAACCGCTGGATGCATTTTCTGAACATGGGACTTCTGTGAGCTGGAGCTTTCCTAGCTGAATGTGTTGCTTTTGAGGGTCCGTGGCACATTTTTTTTTTTTCCCCCCCCTGGTTGGAAGCATGTAATTAGTTTAGTCCTTTGTGTTTGTAGGTTCCCTCTCAGCAACTACTCCATGGAAATCCACTTGCATGTTTATTGAACACCGTGACAGAAAGCAACCCAGTTGGGTCTCTGACATTTTGAGCTAAAGCAGTTATTGACAGACAGTCTGTTGTCTTTTTCTTTATCTGGGAAGGGGAGGCTTTAGGAATGAAATAGAAGTTAGAAAACCCCTTTCTGGCTTCTGTGTGTTCTCAAGTAGGACTTAAAAGCTTTTCCAGCCTGCATTTGCTATGCCTGTCTTCCCAGCACGTCTTTTGTGGAGCTCACCCCCAGTGCTGTGTGTGGTTATGCAGTTCTCATTCGTCTTTTAGTCTTTGCTAAAAAAGTAGTGGATGTATTTATTGTGGGTGGGCTGTTCACAGCTTAGGTCCTGTTGCATGTTCCTATTTTCTATTTTTGGGGGCTGTTTTGTTTGAGAAACAGCTGTACTTGAGCCAAAAGTGAGAGATTATCTCTTTGTGCTGAAGAAATACTCGAACTACTAGCCCTAACAACTGCCAAGTTATAAAAAAAATGAAAAAAACCCCAGAAAAACCCCAAACCCTCAAAATGACAAAACCCTATCGAAAAACAAAGAAATGGGTGTCCTGGAACCTTGAATCCACAGCTACCAGATAAAATAGCAATTGGTAACTGGGGAGTGTGTGAGGGGTTTTTTAAACCCAATTTTTTAAAGTAAGGAATAGAAAGATATGAGTAATTATTGAAATGCAAACTCCACTGTGGTAGAGAAGGGTGGGAGCACAAGAGGATCTTGAGGAGGAAAGAGTTTGTTGTTAATTTGACTCTTCTACCATTTTACCCTTTCCAGCACTGTGAGGTAAGTGCATATGTGGAATCCACAACATTAGGTGAAATTGTTTTACCACCCTGCAAGCTGGTGGAAAATTGACTTTACATAGTGCAGTGACGATGAAGCCAACCACAGAGGAAATAAAAGTGAATAAATGCAAAAGAGTTGTGATATATTTGGAAATTATTCTATGGGAGAGCAAAAACATCAACTTGTTACTGAGATAGGACAATCAGAGCAGCAGCAAATGTTCCTTAGCTGCCTCCCATGACAAAAACCAGAAGTGTCTCAAGAGTATGTGGCTATGGTGGATCCTCTCGCACTGCTCCAGGAAAACCTGCATGCACAATTACCCCTCTGAAATCCCTGTATAGCAATGCATGCAGCCTGGGCAACAATCAGGAACATCTAAAGATCTGTGTGTGATCACAGGGCTATGATCTCTTGCTGCAACCAGGTGGATAGCTCACATGACTGGAATGTTGCTATAGAGGGCTATGTGCTCCTTAGAAAAGACGGGCCAGGAAAGTGAAGTAGTGGAGTTACTGTTTACAGGAGGGAGTAACTGCAACATATTGAACTCTCCCTAGGCGTGAATGAAGAACATGTCAGGAACTTATGCTCAGGAATTAAGGGGCAGGCTAATATGAGTGATACTATTGTGGGTCTTTACTACAGGCCATTTAATCAGGATGAGAAAGCTGATGAAGCCTTTTATAGACAGCTAGAAGTAGCCTGATGATCACGGGCCCTGGTTCTCGTGCGTGACTTCAACCACCCTGGTTTTTGCTGGAAAGACAACACAGCTAGGGATGCACAGTGCAAGAGATCCCTGTACAGAGTGGATGATAACTTTTTGACATAGAATCATAGAACAACCAGGTTGGAAGAGACCCACCAAATCATTGAGTCCAACTGTTCCTATCAAACACTAAACCATGCCCCTCAGGACCTCATCTACCCGTGCCTTAAACACCTCCAGGGAAGGTGACTCAACCATCTCCCTGGGCAGCCTGTTCCAATGCCCAATGACCCTTTCTGTGAAATTATTTTTCCTAATGTCAGCCCTTGGCAGAGCTTGAGGCCATTCCCTCTTGTCCTGTACCCTGTCTCTTGGGAGAAGAGGCCATCACCCTCCTCTCTACAACCTCCTTTCAGGTAGTTATAGAGAGTAATGAAGTCTCCTCTCAGCCTCCTCTTCTCCAGGCTAAACAACCCCAGCTCTCTCAGCTGTTCCTCATAAGGCCTGTTCTTCAGCCCCTTCACTAGCTTTGTTGCTCTTCTCTGGACTCGCTCCAGAGCCTCAACATCCTTCTCGTGGTGAGGGGCCAACGAGAAGTGTGCTGCTGGACCTTGTAGTAACCCATGGATTAGAGCTCTAGGAGGCAGAGGGGTTCAAGAGAGATGATTAATATTCAAGTACATCTTCTTGAATGGATGTGCAAAGAGCTTCTGGAAAAAAATCAAACGGATAAAGGAAGTTTACAGAAACTGGAAAGAGGGACTGGTCACTTGGGAGAAATATAGGAATGCTGTTAGAGTGTGCAGGGATGAAATGAGGAAGGCTAAGCCCCACTTAAAATGAAATCTGGCAAGGGCCATCAAGGACAACAAGGGCTTCTTCAAGTACATCAGTAGCACCAGGAGGAGAAGGGAAAATGTGAGACCTCTGCTGAATGAGGTGGGTGCCCTGGTGAGGAGGATACAGAGAATGTGGGGTTACGAAATGCCTTCTTTGCTTCTGTCTTTACTGCTAAAGTTGGCCTTCAGGAATCCCACATTCTGGAGCAAAGAGAGAAAGCTGAGAGGAAGACTGTCCCTTCCCACCAAAATCTTTATGCAAAGCTACATAGTTGCTCATTTGCTTTCACTAGCAGTGCAGCTTGTAATTTTTTTTCTTTACACAGTTGTTATTGTTTACCAGGTGGTTGCTTGATTTCAAAATCTGGAGATGGCTAAGGCAAAACAAGCCTTTAAAAAAATCTCTTCTTTTTACTGCTGTGGGTATTTGCAGGGTCTGGGCTGGTCTAAAACTTACAAAGATCCCATTGTTTCCTTCTACTGTAGTGCAGCTTGCCAGCATGCTGGCCAATTGAGGTGTCTGAAAATATGCTACAGAGTAAACCTGCAGTAGGGAAATGAGCAAAAATATTGCCACTGCAGGCCTGCCAGAGCCACTTTGCCCTGCTTTACCAGCTCTGCATTCCTGTGTCTGCTCAAATGGTTACCTAGGTGAGAAGGGGGAGAGCGAATTTTGAATAAAAAAGCTACTTAAATGCCACCTCTGTCTCCTGCATATCTCACGCAGAAACATTCTGGAAAACTAATTTTGTGTATTAGATGTTTTTCCCAGGTAAGGAAAAATGTAAACTGCAGCAAACAAAAGAATTCTACAGACCATGCTTCATGAAGGAAATGTGTTTTTCTTACTGTAGTTCAGCTGACATCTGGAGAATAAAGACAAACAAGAATAAAAGCTCTGAGTTTTATCAAGATGTTTCCTCTTCAGCAGACTTTGAAGCCGAGCAGTGAGGTAGCTGGTTGTAGGAGGATCAAAACCAAAAGTGAAATACTGAATGCTTTTTGATCCCTGAGGGTAATATCGGCCACCTCCCTGTTCTGCTGAATGGGGTGTTTCACAAGACTTCTGTGTAAGCTATAAGTGTGGGCAAGTGAACCGCCTGTCACAAACAGCAGCCCTGGACTGGAGGAAGTGCTGTCAACTCTCTCTGTCCTGGACACTGACACAAAGGTGAGATGTACACTCTTAAGATGCAAACTTTCAGTGTCTTCTTGGGCAGTTACTGTGAAATGCAGTTGAAGAGAAAGAGGTTTAAGTGTTGGGTTGAGAGGTGCAATGTGTATCTGAGGATTTGATATCTACAGTTGCAGAAGCTTAACAAACTTTCAGGTGATGAGAAGACAGCTGCTGGATAAACATAACTTACGGGGTGTGTGTGCATGGAGAGATCTATTGCCACAAAATTCCAAGAGGTGAAAGCAAGAGTGTTTTGCAAAATAATCTAGAGCATAGGCTCTTTCTGTTGTGTCCACAAAATCATCTGGCTTGTGCTCCTTCTCCTTCTCCTGATCATTATACTACTGCTCAGTCAATCAATGAATTAAAGTTTGGGCAGCAACAACCTCCATATATTCAATTATATCTGTGAAAAGTATTTGAATGTTTTCAATCACACAGTGAGATTTTTTTTAAAGGGAGATATCAGTGAGATTTTTTTTCTTAATGTCAATTATGTTGCTGAGATCTTGCAATTATAGTCTGACTTTTAATCTTACTTGAGCAGATCTGATCTTCTCCCATCCCTTTTCAGAATCAACTGGAATAACTGTTTCTTTCTTTTAGCTATAGTCTCTCTGAAATCTAAAACTTTGCTTCAATGACTGTTATGTGACTTAGAAAGAGTTTTCTCTTCGTGACCACTCATTTATCTTCTTGCATCTTTTCCCAGTAAATACCATGATTCTTTATCTGATTCCAGTCAACTTCATGTGGATTGGATAAGCATTTGTTACAATGTTACAAAAAGACATTCACAACCTCAGAGTTAGTCTGACAGGTGCTTTGAACTTGATTGCTTCCCAGCTTATGTCAGGAACAGGAATATCTTGATTTCAATAGAATTTAATGTAAAAAGAGAAATAAAGTATTTCAGTCAGTCTAAAAGTTCAGTTCTGGCCATAATAGAATCATAGAATCACCAGGTTGGAAGAGACCCATCAGATCATTGAGTCCAACCATTCCTATCAAACACTAAACCAAGTCCCTCAAGACCTCATCCACCCGTGTCTTAAACACCTCCAGGGAAGGTGAATTGACCACCTCCCCCGGCAGCCTATTCCAATGCCCAATGACCCTTTCTGTGAAAAACTTCCTCCTAATCTCTAGTCTAAATCTCCCCTGGTGGAGCTTGAGGCCATTCCCTCATGTCCTGTGCCCTGTCACTTGGGAGAAGAGGCCAGCTCCCTCCGCTCCACAACCTCCTTTCAGGCAGTTGTAGAGAGCGATGAGGTCTCCTCTCAGCCTCCACTTCTCCAGGATAAACAACCCCAGCTCTCTCAGCCATTCCTCAGAAGGTCTGTTCTCCAGACCCCTCACCAGCCTTGTTGCTCTTCTCTGGACTCACTCCAGAGCCTCAACATTCTTCTTGTGGTGAGGGGCCCAGAACTGAACACAGGATTCATGCTGCGGTCTCACCAGTGCCGAGTACAGAGGGAGAATCACCTCCCTGGACCTGCTGGTCACACAGTTTCTGATACAAACCAGGAAGCTGTTGGCCTTCTTGGCCACCTGGGCACACTGCTGGCTCATGTTCAGTCGGCTGTCGACCAACAACCCCAGGTCCCTCTCCTCCTGGCAGAATGATTTTTTTTTCCTGTTTACAGTACAAAATGTACTTTCTGATTGATGAGAAGCTCAAAATGAGCCGTTAATGTGCACTTGCAGCTCAGAAGGCCAAACGTGTCCTGGGCTGCATTAATAAAAATCTGGCCAGCAGGGCAAGGGAGGTGATTCTGCTCCTCTATTCCTCTCTTGTGTGACCTCATCAGGAGTATTGCATCCAGTTCTGGAATCCTCAACACAAGAAGGAAACAGAGCTGTTGGAATAGGTCCAGAGGAGGGCTACAAAGATGATCAGAGGGCTGGAGCACCTCCCGTATGAGGACAGGCTGAGAGGGTTGGGCTTGTTCAGCCTGGAGAAGAGAAATGACCTTCCATTGCATGAAGGGACTACAAGAAAGCTGGAGAGGGACTTTTTAGTAAGGCTTGTAGTGATAGGATGGCAGACAATGGGTATAAACCGGAGAGGGGCAGATTTAGGTTAGACATAAGGAGGAATTTCTTCATCATGGGAGTGGTGAAACACTGGCACAGGTTGAATAGGGAAGCTGTGGCTGCCCCATGCTTCAGTCCAAGGGCAGGTTGGATGGAGCCTTGGGCAGCCTGATCCAGTGGGAAGTGTCCCTGCACAGGGCAGGGGGTTGGAACTGGATGATCTTTAAGGTCCCTTCCAACCCAAACTATTCTATGACTTTATGTTTTTATTACTGCTTTACTTGTAATACAATGTGGATCATAAACTCTAGTCCAAACAACAAATGCTGATTTTGCAAATAATTCTGAAATGCAATGTCAGTTATTAGCTGAAAGATTTATCACCAGCCATATATTTTATTTCATTATTATTTAGGCTGTGCCAGTAAGATATTGAACTAAATGCATATACGTAAGCCAATGTATGTAATAAAATAAAACTGGATTATTTTGGAATACATACCTAATTTTACTTTTTAATTTGCAGTTCAAATTTCTGTGTCATGCTCTCACTTTTTTTCCCAGCTCATACTATATTTATCCTCTGCTGAAAATGTTTTACTTATCTTTTTCTCCTCCCCTGTTGCCCCCCTCCCCAGTATTGCTTATTTTCTGTTGTTTTCTGCAGGCTGTCTTCCAGCTCTTAGAGCAAGAAATTTGAACCAGAGAAGTCCTGCTGTGATGGGAAAAATCATTGTTTATGAGCATGCCAACTTCCAGGGTTACTCCAAAGAATTCACTTGTGACGTTCCCAATCTAAAAGCTGTAGATTGGAATGACTGTGTCTCCTCAGTGAAAGTAATTGGCCAGCCTTGGGTGGCTTATGAGCACTGCAACTACACAGGCCGGTTAATGGTATTTGAGGAGGGAAATCATGGCTATGTTGGTAACGAAATGAATGATAAGATCACATCTCTGCAGTTGATCACTGAAAATCTGCACCATCCCCAGATCACTATCTATGAACATGCCAATTATCAAGGGAAGTGCAGGGTGATAAAAGAACCAACCAATCTGGCTAGGGGATATGACAACGACACTACTTCTTCTCACAAAGTCCAGAAAGGTGTCTGGCTGTTGTGTGAACACAGTGATGGAAGTGGTTTTCGTTATATTGCGCGAGAACACGAACACCTTCCCCACTATGGTGCAATCGGGTTCAATGACAAGCTTTCATTTCTGCGTCCCCTTCGCCCTGGCCACTGTGGCTGTTAGGCTGCAAATCCTGCAGTGCTGAGGGATTATGTAGCCCCAGCAGAAATCTGAGACCTAGATCTCTGCCTGTGCTTGAATTGCTTTTTTCTTCGCAAGTCAGAGAAATACTGAATGGGAGGGTTTTTTTTTCATGCTGCACTGCAGATCTGTATTTCTTGATCCTGTCTTGCACTGTTCTCTGTTTTATTTTGTCAAATGAAAGAGACTAAAAAACTAAGAGACAAGCCAAGGGTGTGTAACCTATTGCACCTGCAGCTGGCATCCCAGTGTCCTGTACTATGTCATATAAAATCATTGCACATTGCTTCTATTGCTAGATGAATAAACAAAACGTGAACATAAACCCAATATTGCGTACTTTGTAATTTGTTTTACAATGCTTTTGCTTTATCATGGCCTCTGCCGTTTTTTTTTTATTCTGTTTTGTGTTGTTACCATTAAAGAAGCTGTTGAAAGTAACAATGGGTCTCTGTTACTTGTAGTTTATGGTTTAATATAGATGATATTTTCTTTTCATGATGAGCTGTCTCTATGTATTCAGAGTACAGTTCATGCAGTCACTTGTAAACATTTTTCATGGATCTCTCCTGAAGTTTTATCTCCTTCCATTTTCACTTGTTGGTAACATTGGGTTCAGGTTTGACTCAGCCAAAGTTAAAGTCTTGGTGAGCGTGCCCAGTGTTGCTGTGATCCTGGCCAAACTCTTACCTGGAGACTATTTAATTATCACAAGATTGATTGTATCTCAAGGCATTGTTCATCCTAATGACATAGTCTTCTACTGCCCTCCATGATGTGATCAAACAGAACGTTTTGATAAATTTGAATTGGCGGATTGGTTGGTCAGAACAGGAAAACCTGTCTGATTTTTTTAAACCTTTCTTATGTTAATATGAGATGAGGTATCGTTTTGAAATCACAATGTTTCAATCAGAATGGAAAATATGCTTCTTTCTAAAGTTACCTCCATTGTGATTCTACTTTGTATTGGCATTTTGCTGTTTTAATGGTCTTGAGGGTCACCACATGGTATGTTCTACCACAGGCCAGACTTAAATGCTGTCTCAGTTAACTCAGAGCCCTCCAACAACCAAGTAGTGCTGTGGTTATCACTGCAACAAGTGTGTGAGTGATCCTGATGGGCCTTTCTTTGTTCTGTACCAAAGCCACAGGCATCAAGCCACAAACTAGATCTTTCGTAGGGCAGAGAGGCAAATAGGGGATGAAGATGCAAGCAGTGACAAGCTACAGGAGAAGGGCTGCTGAAGCATCAGTAGTTTGGTGTTTTGCAAGCCCCAGAGCATCCTGGAGAGCGACCTACAGTTCACCATTGTTGCAGGATTGCGACTCTATTTATACCTTCAAAGCAGCACAATGGAAGTTATGTGACAGGGTCAACTTCAAAGTAATTGCATTTGGAATATGAAATTTGCAAACCCTTCTTGCATATGTGGAATCACTAGCTGTTTCAAGAACTGTTTTGCCATGCACAAGCTTACCTGGGGAACAGAGAGTTACAGTTCTGAGTTATCACTGTCTAACGGCAGCTGTCCTCTCCAAGTCACACATTGTGACAGCTGTCATGCAGCTCCCCATTGCAATGTTTATCTAGCTCTGTGCTGAGCTCCAGTTTGCCACCATTTTCTTGTATTTATAGCTAAAAATGAAGCTCAGAACATGCTGTGCTGTCATGTGCTGGGCCTTGTTCCCAGTTTGAAACAAATGCTGCAGGCTATGCTGACATATCGGCATTTGTATTCCTCTGCCCAACTCATGTGGGTAGATACCATTGTGGGAGAAACGCCAAGTACATGGAAGATTAATTGGGACTAAGATAAAGCATGAAGCTGGTACCAAGCGTATCAGAATAAGCACAATTAAAAGACCAGGTGTTTTGAACAAGACACACAGGGTAATGAATCTTGAGTGTGTGAGAAAGTCAGGCTGGAAATACCCACCAGGGAATGAGAGTGTGGGTGTGGAATAGACAAAATATCCTGTTTGTCTTCTTAGTTCAGGAACTGAAGAGCTGTATAAATCTATTTGAGAGAGGGAAGCCAGTGTACTTTCTAAATTTGACTTCTGTATGCCATGCTGATTAAAAGAATATACTTGGAGAAAACTATGAGTTCTGCATCTCCTTCAGTGCCACCTACCATGGTGAGGGCTTCTTAACTATTTTGCAGGTTCAAGTTTTCTTGTTTTAGCCACCAAAGATGATCTTTCAATGGGATTTTGAAATTCAATTGAAAGAACATGGAGCATTCTTCCTGTTCGAGGCCAAAATAAAACTCTGAGCACTCTCCAGATAAAGCCAGCTGTGCCCAAAGAAAGGAGATGGTGTACTGGGAGGGAGAAAGCATACTGGCATGTTCAAATGTGTGTTTTAGCAATGTTGTCAATGTGTGTGTGGTTTGCAGTGTTCTCAGCCTTCTGAATAAGGTAAATTAGACCATGCAGAGCTCTGTGTTTTCACCATTAGACTTCTTCCAGAAGGCCCAAGTGCAGCATTATGCTCAATATATAACAAAAGTGAAGTCCTCACTGGATTTTGGCCATTGAAGAAGAGAGCGTGACCCTGTGATTCCTCAGCTTTCTACTGAATATGACATATATGTAATGCAATATTTTGTTGGTCAGTTGTGGATCACCAGTACTGTTCATTTGTCCTGCACCTTTTTTCCCCTTTTGACACAAAGCATTCCACCAGCTCAAGGATGGCCTGAGTGTCTATTGGTATAAGCATTAGCAACGGCCTTTCAGCACACCACTGCCCTGTTACTTTGGTGATGACTATGCATATCAAGTGTTATCACTTCTAGAGACAAACCCTGTCTGAAAAATGTGTTAAATTTCAGAAAATTAAGTTACTTAGAAGAGGTTTAGCTGAAAAACTAGAAAACTGGTTTTGCCTTGGGTCAAACCTGGACAGCTAAATAGGCACTGCTAATAGGAGAGAGATTATTTGGCATATCTCTAATTATCTTTCCTAGGAAATACACTTAATGATATTTCCTTTGTGAAAAAATACCATTTCTTAAAGAAGAAAGAAGGCGTACTCTTATTTTCTTAGCATACATAATAGAAAAATTATTTACAGCTAGGATGTCTCTGAATCTGTTATTTCTGAGTTTTCCCATATTTCTCTTGGGCAAATAAATGATTACATTCCCTCCCAAAGTAGCTGTCACTCTGTGGTTTTAACCAGCTCATATTCCTGTCTGTCTCTGGCTCTCCTGGTCATCAGGGAGGGGATTTTCTTTATTTTGGGGGTGGTGAGTGTTCTAGTTGCTCTTGGGGTGCAGTGCACTGTGGACTAGTAGGCAATTTCTGCACTGCTCAGATAGCAGCCACCTTGAAATCATACTCACTGATCATTCTCACCCCTCACCCTTGTGGTAGAAAGACACTATACCTTCCCCAGCATTCCCTACTATACCTTGCACATGATGTGCACCCCTATTAAGAGTACTGTATATCACTCTTGTTCAGGAAAGACTAGAGCACTGGTATCTCAATTTGCCTGTCAACACAGGGTTAAAAAGTATCTGAAGGCCCTAAACCCTGTTAAACTGTGTGGGGTCCTAATACAAAGGATGCTTCCAAAATAAACCATCAGTAAACTTTCACAGAGAAGGTTATTACTAATCCACAGTGAAGCACAAATGGACATTTGAACAGAATGCTGTATAAGGAAGGCTTGTAACCTGTGATATATCAAAAGGAGAAGTCTAGCAAAGGAGGCTTGAACACCATGGGTATAACTAAGAGGTGATACATAAGCAGACTGACACTTCCTCTGCTTGGTTAGAAATGTCTGCAGAACAAATTCAGGCGTATTTGTGTAACCATAGAAAATAAAACTTGGGCTTATGGTCAGATCTTGTCTGTCTGGAAGCAGGGTGATGATTACACATTAACCACTCACCATTTTTTCATAACAGTGCTATATTCCGTTGCTGATTAGATAACAGATTATTCAGAAAACTTTCTTGGAGCCAATCCCTCACACTGACTTGGTTCTCAGCTCATGGCTGGCCTTGATGCATTGATGGATCATAACTTGACTGCCAGAATGTGGTGTTCCAAGTAAGAATTACATTTGGCATGACTTGCAGACCCTAGATCCAAACTTCATTCAGAAAATACTGAATAAAAGGAGAAATATTTAAATTCCTGTGCACAATCATTAATTGCAAAAAACATATTCCTCCTCTCTTCAAAATTGTCTAACACACACATCACATCACTGTTAGTTCTTACACCAGAAGTTACTGTTGGGCATATGAGAACTGCTTGCACAGCAATTTATCTTCAGATGACCCCACAGGAGCAGTTAGCTCTCTGACGCAAACACGGTCAGAGACTGAAGCAGCACAAACTCTCATTTGCACCACAAGTTCAGAGCCAGTGTGAGGAGAACCTCCATGGAGCTTCAG
Source organism: Coccyzus lansbergi (assembly GCA_033558105.1). Classification (NCBI taxonomy): domain Eukaryota; kingdom Metazoa; phylum Chordata; class Aves; order Cuculiformes; family Coccyzidae; genus Coccyzus; species Coccyzus lansbergi. The sequence continues at coordinate 1,313,211 of JAUMJK010000067.1, read as the reverse complement.
AAGCTGCGTATATGGCAACACAATTTCTGGTTGCCTCATTGTCCAAAGAAGGATCCTACTCAAAGGCTTCAATTCTAGGTTAAAAGATGGCATTCTCAGTAACACTGACTGGTTTGGCACTGGCTTGTTTGTTCAGAGGGGAACCTTTGAACCAGTTTTGAAACTCTTACTGCAAAGGTAGTGCATCAGGACAGTACAAATTCTTTTCTAGATATTAATGTGCAGGCAGTTATTTCACATTCAGATGGAAAATAAAGCATTTGAGGTCAGATGGCAACTTTCAAAATCCTGGTTAAAAGCATTGGAGTCACACAAGCAATGACACCAGTTAGGGGTCACTAACCTTAGCCATTTTCTCACGATGGAAGAAACTATGGGGCCGTAACTCCAGGCACATGGTCAGCACCAGACTTCTTAGTTTCACTCTTTCAGGACTGTGATGCATCTCCTTTGAATCAGCTGTGCAAATGAGAAGTTTTAGCTCTTAACCTTCAGTAGCAGCTCTATCTCCCAGGCACCTTAGAACCAGAGGAGCAGAGGGAAAAAAGAAGACAGGATATTCTGTTGTACATGTCTTCATCTTTTTGTGGTTGATCAATTTAACATCCACTTGGGAAACTCAAACTATTCTTCAAATACAGAATTCTCAAATTTCTCTTTGCAATTTTGCAAGCTTTCAGTGTGGTTTTCTATCCTACTCATTTCATCCAGTGCTAGCACTCCCCCAGACTGACATTACAGAAGCTAGTCATTGGAAGGAAGCAGAACTACAGTGAGTTCTTTTTTTTTTTTTTTTTTAATATGGATCTTCAAACACATCTTCTCTTTACCCAGCGTGACAGCTACTTCACCTTCAATTTGTTTCCTGATTCTTCCTTTAATTTCTTCTTGGTTTTCTCTATCAGAATATTCCTCCCCCTTGTGCTGTTGTGGTTTCATGGCATTACCTTACTTGACTTTGGTTTAATCATAGGAAAACTGTGGCAAAGCTGAAATGAGATTCTCTGTTGTTATAAATAAAATCTCAAACAATGCAAAGCATCGAGCTGAGAAAAGCATGAGAGACTATCCTTCAGGGATCCATGGAGATCACCAGGAAAATAAGTGTGACATGGTAAAATGAGTACAGCTGCAGCAGGTTTTTCCTATAAGGAATTCCCTTTGTTGGAGCAAAGTTGTCTTTGTCTTCCGTATGGTCTCAAAGCCCTCTTTCTGTTCACACAGTCCCACATATTCCTGGGGTGCAGCTCACCTATGTAAAGACTGTCAGCCCTAGAGTTCAGCAGAGACTCATCCTGAATCCCCTTAACTCCTGGCACGTGTATGTCTATGCCCCATAGGAAGATGCACTTCAGATAGCTAAACCCGCTAAGTGGCTGCTGCTGTGAGGTGCCCTCCCAGAGCAATGTGACCTGTGGGGCATAAAGCAGTTTAGCAGTCTAGAGCAGCTGTGTGTTGGTTCCCATTGCAAGGTACACAGGCCCAAGGAGAAAGCAGCATGAAATTGTCCTTATCAGCAGCATGAGATAGAACAAGCTGTTGTTTATGTGCACTACCAGAATTCATAAATCAGACAGTCATAAACGAGGCAGCAAAACTAAGTCAAATGTCTTTGAAAAGGTTGAAAAAAACCTCCATTTTTGTATTGGTGAAGCTACAGCCTACCAGTCAGTCTTGACTTCATTCCATTCTTAATATTTTAAGCTGACATAAGATTAACTACCATCTCTATTAAAAGGTTACAAATTCTCTTTACTGTGTACAGATTTTCATGTACCTGCACATTGTTACAAATCCCCTTTTTGTTTGCAAAATTCTAGCTATCCTATGTCTACTTGCACTTTTGATTTTGATTTCTGTTTTGTTACTGTTTGTACATGGGTCTGAATCCCTTCATAGGGGCCAAAATTTCCCTTATCTTGAGTTTAATGAATTACCCACTTTTGATGCATCAGCACTTGACAGCAGACAGCCTTTAAATCTCGAGAAGTCTACATTTAACATTGCCTTTATTAGCAGGTGGTCTTCAAATCTCAAGGTAGCCCTACCTTGATAAGTGTCTCAATTCAGGAAGAGATGCCAGGTGTAGACTGCTGCAGTCCCAGAGAGCAAAAAGAGTCTCACTTAGGATTGCTGTTTGTAGAGTCAGAGGCGATTGACTTTGGTCAGTATTTGGTGCCACAACTCATGTTATGTAACCACAACATGAGCTGTTTTTCTACCAGCTGTACGATCCCAGCACTTTCCAGGTAGTACAGTTTTGGTACTGTTGCTAGGTAATGGGCATAGTAGGCTGCCAGGAGGTGACTGATCATCAGTCCCTTTCTGAAGGGTTCTTTTCTAGGCATAGCAGTTTTGGATATGCTAAAGAAATGCCTGATAACAAATAAGAAATCTTGATAGACCTCTTCTCCCTTGAGGGAATACTTTCTTTTACAGCACTAGTGCTCTGCTGTTGATGCATTAATAGTCTTTTGCTGCCATGCACATGATGAATACGTGGTAGGCCTTATCGGGATCAATGGAAACCAGTAATGAGTGGTGTCCTTCAAGGATCTGTAATGAGACCAATGCTATTAAATACCTTCATTAAGGACACAGACACTGGGATCTGATGCACTCTCAGCAAGTTTGCAGATGACTCCAAACTGTGTGGTGCAGTTGATACACTTGGAGATGCCATTCAGAGGGGCTCAAGGAATGGGCCCAATATGAACCTCATGAAGTTCAGCAAAGCCAAGTGCAAGGTTCTGCACCTGGGTTGGGGCGATCTGCAGGATCTGTACAGGTTAGGGAATAACTGGCTTGAGAGCAGTTGTGCAGAGAAGGACTTGGGAGTACTGGTGGATGAAAAGCTGGACATGAGCCAACCACATGGGCTTGCAGCCCAGGAAGTCAACCATATCTTAAGTTGCCTAAAGAGGACTGCAGTCAGCAGGCTGAGGGAGGTGATTCTGCCCCTCTACTCTGCTCTTTTGAGACTCTGCTTGGTGTAGTGCATACAGATCTGGAGTTCCGAGTTCATGAGAGACATGGACCTGTCAGAGTTGGCCCAGAGAAGGGCCACAAGAATGATCAGAAGACTGGGACACCCCTGCTATGAAGAACAGCTGAAAGGGTTGGCATTCAGCCTGGACAAGAGGAGGTGCTGGGGAGACCTTATAGTGGCCTTTCAATTTATAAAGTAGGCTTATAAGAAATAAAGACAGAAAGTTCTTCTTAGGGCCTTTTAAACTGAAAGACGGTAGATTTTAGATTGAACATGTGGAAGATTTTTCTTACGTGGGTAGTGAGACATTGGAGCAGGTTGACCAGAGAAATTGTGGATGCCTCATCCATGTAAGTGTCCAATGTCAGGTTGGACAGGGCTTTGGGTAACTAGATCTATTTAAAGATGTCCTTGCCAATGGCAGTGGGTTTGGACTAGATGATCTTTAAAGGTCCCATGCAGCTTGTAGATATACTCCTTCTGCCAAGACCAGCAAGGTCTGAGTAAGATTTTGGAGAGATTATTATGAGCACAAAACCTTAACTGAAAACTTCAAAATTGTCAACAAAATTTTCTGATAGTCAGTTACCTAATTTCCCGTGCCTGTTGGCACAAAACACTTGGCTTGGTGAATTATACTGTTATCAAAGCAAGAAAAGAGAAGTCCAAAATGTTGATAAATAAGGTAACATGCAATACTTAATTCCAAGTACCTGTGACTGTACTCTCCCCTGCAAATGCAGCTTCTAGGCCACCTGGTTGTCCTTCATCTCTTGCAGTAAAACTTTATGCAGCTGAGGACCGGTTTGTCTATGACAGTTATGCCCAACTAATGCTGTGTTATCTGTGGTGAGACCTGCTGCCTCTATCAGCTACCCGCAGCTTCCTGGAACCATTGTTCTCTTTCTTCCTGCTCATTGACACATTCACCGCATCTTTCCTAACACTTCCCATTACCCCAGTCCCTTACAGGAGACATTTTCATAGTTCCAAGGTAACAAACCTGTCTTTTCAACACTGCTTTCCCTCCCCTATCTCTATAACCAGACTTGTACAATCTATCTGATCTCTAGCTTTCTGAAAACTCCTACCTCAATTGTTTTCATTCCTGTTTCAGGTATTAACTTTTTGTGTATCACAGCTTGGGAATTAAGATTGATCATGATTGCTCCCAGTCCCATTTAGATATAATTATTTGTCCTTGTCTTCTATTGAGCATTTTGTTTGTAAGAAATTTGTTCCCAGACAGCACTGGGCTCCCTTTTGAACACAAATGCCTTTCCAACACATGCAAAATCCCCATGGCTATTGTTCCTGTTCAATTCTCTCCCTATAGAGCTACCAGTGCAGTGTATCTCCTCTTCCCTTGGAAATTCTTGTTTTTGCATTGCTTTTGCTTTCTAAAGAGAATGGATATGTGAGAAGAAGGCAACAGCAAAAATATTGAAAGGTTTTTAAAAACATGAATGTATTTTTAAGGAATGGTTGACCAAGCTAAGTCTGCATAGCCCAGAGAAGTTAATAAGAAGACTTGCAAATAGTTTTTAAACAAAAAAAGAGTAAGGAAAGAGTCTGTTCTCCATTTCCATGCTAAAGAGAAACACTAGAAGTATTGCTAGAAGAATCTGTGGAGTGTTTATAGACCTTGCCTGTATTTCACAAAATATCCATCCTGCCAAGAGCAGAGGCTTGAAGTAGAAAACCTTAGAGGTCCCTCCAGCCTCAATGTTTCTATAACTCTATAAACCACTCTTTGGCATATTATAGACACAGCCACCCATGCACCAGAGAGGAGTGTAATCCTACAAAATTTTGAGGTCAAGAGACACATATAGGAATTTGAGTGAGGCACACACATAATAGGTCTGTAGGTTGGCACCAGCACCATAGCAGTAAATGTTGAAAATTCCTCACAGATGCCACAGCAAAGGAAAGCTTTAAGGAAGGATGTGGATGTGTCAGAAAAATTCACCTGCTATTGCAGAGCTTTTTGTTTTGATCAGAGAGACAGTATATAAATAAATGTGGAAATGTCAGGTCAAAAAATCTGGTAAAGGATTCCTGAAGGTTTTTCAGCAGCGAGAGGAGAAAGTAAACTTGGAGATGGACTTTGACCTTTAAATAGAACCTTGAGGATTATATTTGATAAGCTGGCAAGTGAGAGTCTGTGGAGGAGTAGGGAGAGAAGGCCTGACATTGAGGAAATTAACTTTATAAAGGTCAATCCAGTAATATCTAAGTTATTATACATATGCCTTCAAATGATGATGAAACTCTTCTATTAAAACTTAGTGAGGTAGATTTGACACAGAGTGACTAAAGCTTTTTAATCTTTATTGGAATTTCTGACAGAAAACTTTAGGCTGGAAGGTATCTCTCTACTTCAAGCCCTTGGTCACAGCAGAACCGCCTCCAAATGCTAACAATGCAAGAACAAGTCTTATGAGGAGTAGCTGAGAGAGCTGGGGTTGTTCAGCCTGGAGAAGAGGAGGCTGAGGGGAGACCTTATTGCTCTCTACAATTGCCTGAAAGGAGATTGTGGAGAGGAGGGAGCTGGCCTCTTCTCCCAAATGACAGCAGACAGGACAAGAGGGAATGGCCTCAAACTCCACCGGGGAGATTCAGGTTGGACATTAGAAAACAATTTTTCATGGAAAGGGTCATCAGCCACTGGCATGGCTACCCAGGGAGGTGGTTGATTCACCTTCCCTGGAGGTATTTAAAAGATGGGTTGATGAGGTGCTGAGGGGCATGGTTTAGTGATTGATAGGAATGGTTGGACTTGATAATCCAGTGGGTCTTTTCCAACCTGGTGATTTTGTGATTCTCTCAGGTCACTTAGGGCTTTCTCCAGATGACTTCTCAACAGCTCCAAGGGTGGAGATTCCCCAACTTCTCCGCTTCTCTGCCATGGCTGAACAACCCTTGGAGTTGTCCTCATCACATGAAGGACAGCTGACCTTCTCTGACATGCAAATGTATGATTAGCTCATATTCAACTTCTTGTCCATCAACAAGATGGACTGAGCGACAACTCAGAGGCAACTAAAATTCATTTATTCTCTTATGTTGCAATTATGAAATACCACTAAGCTTGGGGTAGCATAAAACCTTTACAGAAACAGTGAGTGCAACAGCTACCCTTCAAAATGAGTATAAAAAAGGAGAAAATTGGGTGGAAAAGGTCAGACCACAAGACTCTTCTGTGCAGATGCTGCATAAAAGTAGGAGTTAGAGGGTAAGGATCCTTTTTTGTTTCCTTGTAGCACTGCCTGAAGAGTCTAGATGTGCAACTCAATTTCCTGAGTATGACAGGATAAGTGGTTGAAATCACTGTGGAAGAAAGGATGGCTGAGCAACTTCAGTGTTGAGACAAGTACATGAGATAACATCAATGAAATACTAGATAGGTCCTGCAATTTCACCTCCTAACAGAATAAATTTGCAATCTTATGCTTTTCTTAGGTTCACAGCAACTTGTTCTGCTAACCGGTGACTTTATGGTGAAATTTCACTTACAAGATGCAGTCATTGATGAAAAGGAATGGGATAAGGCAAGAAGGTAAGAATGGTAAGAAAGACAAAAAACAGTGCACATCTATTTCAAATACTTTAAACATTCGTTTTATTCAGTCAAATATTAATAAAGCTAATGTATGCAAAAAGAAATGTGGTAATTTTTCAGGAGAGGCAGGAAAATTTGTTATAAGGTGATGTAACTACTATTTTCTATGATCCTTTCACAATGCTCAGGGTACATTTTCTTTCACTTATTGATACTTTTTAAAGGAATTTTGAAAGTAGAACTTGACCATGAGTTAAATTGTGTATAGCACCTGTAATGTGCCCTAGATGTATATCTTACCCTAAACAGCTCAGAAATTCAGAACACATTTGCAGGGGATGGTACTTGGATATTTTTCCTGAGAAGCTATGAAGAAAGAGGGAAGGAGATAGAGAGATATTTCTGTAACAGACTAGCCAATAAATCTGCTGTAAGCATGTACATGTATAATGTGTGATAGGAAATTGGGTTTGACATCAAGTGTCTTCTTCCCCAAGGAAGGATTTTCCTGGATAGTGTGGTATACAACCAGTTCCTGTCTTAGACTACTCTCTAAAACCCTGGGAATAAGCTCACACTTAATATCATCAAGCTAAGAAGGTCATTTAGAGCAACTGGCATACTCTACATTTGGCTCTGACTTACGACATGCTAGCTTCTCCATGAGACCAACTGCCTTTTAGCTGTTCCTCCAGAATCGCTGATTGAAAATCTTATTGAGGGGATTAAAAAAAACCCCATGGCTGTGAAATGTGTTCTAGCTTTTCTAGTTGAAAATGCAGATGGCACCCCCTCTCTAAGGAAAATTTTTACAAAGAGTAATACAGGGAGATTTCCCCCACACCAGCAGCATCCCAAAAAATTGCCCTGGCTTCTGTGTAACCTTACCAGTTCGTGCAATTAACTCTAACTCTTATCCTAAACCTAACTCGCAAATAAGCAGTAACCATAAACCTAAAACTACCCCTAAGCCCTAACTCTAACCCTAACTTTAACCTCAATCCTAATGCTAACTCCCAGCTCTAAAACTTACCCTAACCCCGATCATACATATGACGCCTAACCCTAATGCAAAATCTAATCCTACACCTAACTCTAACCCTAGCCCTGAAACTAACCCTAAACCCTAACCCTAACCCCTAACCATAACCCTAGACCCTAACACTAAACCTGACTCTACCCATAACCCAAAATACAAACTCTAAATTCTAACCATATCCCTAAGCCTGACACCTATCCCTAACCCTGATGCAAGCCCTAACCCTATCATTAAGCCCCAACCATATACAATGTTTTTATGTATAGACTCGAGTACGTCTAATGAGCTTCTTTGCTTTGTCCTAGCACTCAGCAATTAATTCATCCCTGCAATGTGTTTCTCTTCAGTTTGCTGTTTTGGGCTTTGTGTAGTGAATTCTATTTTGCTGTGTGAAACTAATTTTTCAGAATACTTTTTGTTGCTTTTGACAAAGTAGAAGTAGAACGTACTAAAACAGCAGCAAGGAGAGAACACAGATAGTGTCTGCTGATCTGCAGGATTTCAACAAGCAAGATGCTCTTCTGAGAAAGCCCATGTCAGTTCCTGTTGATCAGCAATAATGAAACAAAGAGTGAAAACGTACCCCAGAACAAGGACATAAAGTAAAAATGAGGAACAGTAAAATTACACAAGGTATTTTTTCTATGGGAAAACACCAGTTCCAGATTTTCTTTTTCATCAATTCACTTCCAAGTTTAGCGTGTAAGTATAGTTGAGGGATGTACAACAGGCTACAACTCCAGCAATTCCTCCTGCTTGGCTGCTGCTCTGTCGAAGTCTGGTGGACATGGCTGCTGCTTCCCAGATTGCAGGTTCAGCCAACAGTGAGACTGAGCACGTAATCCAGAGAAATAGACAGATGTATCCACACAAAGGATGCTGGCATGGCCAACTGCACAGGCTGCCACAGATAAGGTGCTACCTTTGACAACCTCACATTTAACATTGCCAGGACTCACATAAAATGTAAGTGCAAACCGCCAAGTCTCCTTCCTCTTCTCCAGATGATCAAGATTGAAGTCCACTAGTGCCAACACGTACCCCCTCACTCTCCATATCCACAAGAATATTCACAGGTCCTTAAAATTTTACTATGAGCCTTCAGCCTGAATGATGCCTGAATCTTGGTGCTCTGGCTGAAAGAAATGCACCTCCTACTTGTTGCCTAGTCTAGCTTGGTGCTTGCCAGCCAACCAATGGACACACACACTTTTCTCATAGGCATCCTTACACTTACAGATGCTTTGAATATCAAGATAAATCCTCTGTTTGCCTAATATCTCTTCTTTGATCCTGGACCTGCTATTTGCTAGCAATTCCAGTTTGGTATTTGCTAACTAATTACACTTTTATGACTATTTTGAACCAAAAACATCTCGGTCTGATAAACTTAATGAAGCAAATGCTTTCATATTCCACATACCCTTACAAGCCTACGGACACAAAGAGCAAGATGGATCTTAGTGGGACAGAAGACACATCTAGAACAGTTGACGGAAAAGAGACAAAAAGTCTCAACAGACTAATTCAATTAGATTTGGACCTGGGTGGGATCCACACCTCTTAAATAAGATCTAGTAGACCTCATGCCTTGTTGCAGCTGCAGGTCAACACCATCAATCACATGTCACTGCTTCTGTTTTACCTGAGATTTTGATGAAAGTCCAGCCATGGCTTCCATGTAAAAACACCACACACTGCTCTGTCCTACATAGCATTCAAGTTTGATGAGGACAGACTTAGATCCATCGTGACTGCTTAGTGATGTAGGTCTCACAGGTCTCTGACCTTTCCCTGTCTTCAATTTCTGACAGTGTCTGGGCTAGTGCAGACAGTTTCCCCTGAGTGGTCATGAGTAGTTTCTCACATTCTTTCAACATAAAAGGCAAGCAGAAATTAAGAAAAAAAGCCATAGTTTCTTGTTGCTTTTGTGCTGAAACTTCATTTGATGCCAATGCAGATTTTCAAGGAAGTGTTATGTGATAACATAAAATATTTTGTGAAAACATAAAACAAATATTTTAAACAGCTGATAAAGCAGTGAATGCTGGAGGTTGAATTGGGAATTATTCTAGTGTTGATTTTGTAATATTATCCAGAATGCCTGCTAGCTAATTCCAAATCTGCAGGGAGGAAGAACATCTTCTGTTTGTGTGATCCTGTAAATTGGGTACCCAGTGATAAATGATAAAAAGCACCTGGCATTTACAAGGAAGAGCAATGTTTGCATAGCTAATTCTGCACTTCATTGGATAATAAATTCAATTTTAAAAAAAATCATTACATAATCTTTATGGCACTTGATGCTTAGTCAGGTGCATCAGAGCAGAACTAGTGAAACCAAAGCCCCTGGAAAGCTGATGACCAGACAGAGGATGGGTTGAGTCCTGAGCACCCGTACTACAGAGTCTACGGAGTAGTTTTCTGCAAAGAAGAGCTCTAGTATGACTTAAAACTTGAGACTGAGTAATGACAATCATCACACCTCAGTAAACCATTTTCCTTGGCATTCATTGTAGGTTGTTCACTGTGTCCAGGTGGTGGAGAGGCGTCACTAAAGAAAACATTCACAGAAGAGTGTGCCTGTTTCACAGCCACAGAATACAGTGATCATGTACAGGCTGAGTCCTCAAGTGCACACCTGTCACTTGTGTGACCACAGAACAAATACCTTGCCTAAAGACCTCTGTGTCAGCATTAGTTTGATTCCTATGACCATATGATCTTTCAATAAGATCATCCAGTGCACTGCTAATGGCTCTTTTTGCTCAGAGCAGAGTCTGAATTTGGGAGAACCAATAACTTGATACAGAGGATAATTTCTGCCCATGTAGAAGAGAAAATAAGGAGGATAGGGAAATGAGGAGAAACAAGATCTGTGGTTCAGGAATTTAAAAAGACAGAAAAATATGTCAGGAAAGGATAATCTCTGCTTTCATGTTCAATGGACAGAAATGTAAGCCATTGATACAGGAAAATATAGTTTTTTAAAATATTATAGCAAGTAATTACTTTAGAATTAATATGGAAAATGTTTGGAGTTATGTTTAGCACAATAATGTTGTTGCTTGTCAGTTATGTGAAACACCATCTGTAATCAAATAAAACAATTTCATTTCAAAACAGACAACTTAAAGGACCATTTACAATATTTCGTAGTTACTACAAATTAAAATGTCTATAAAGATGTGTATTTTTCTCATTCTTCTACTTCAAACTTTTGACATTTAATCTGTTTTTACACCGTACTGATAGGTCTTTGTAGGGTTCTACACTGTGACTTGTGTTTCTGTTTTTAAGACAACAGTATTAATGCTTTTGATTATCATATATAATAGTATCACCTGGAGTATTGAGAACTTACCTGGAGTATTGTGTCCAGTTCTGGAATCCTCAACATAAGAAGGATATGGAGCTGTGAGAATGGGTCCAGAGGAGGGCTACAAGGATGATCAGAGGGCTGGAGCATCTTCTATACGAGGATAGGCTGAGATAGTTGGGGTTATTCAGCCTGCAGAAGAGAAGGCTTCAAGGACACCTTATAGTGACCTTCTAGTACCTGAAGGGGGTCTATAAGAAAGCCAAAGAGGGACTTTTTACAAAGACCAGCAGGATCTCACCTGCTGATAAAATAGTTCAGCTAATTTGATTAATGATTCTTTAGCATAAAAAGAACAGGTGATCCATGAGCCACAGCAACAGAGTGTTGCTAGGCTGTTTCTTGCAGATTCTCCCCGCTCTCTTGGCATTCAGGATCATTACCCTTTTCGGCCTGCCCTTTTCCAGCTCCACGGTTATCACATTTTTGGTTGCCTACTCACTTATTAGGACACTTGTGCCCCTCAGGAGAAGATTTGTAGCCCCACCATATTTATACCTGAAAGATACAGCTCTGAGGAGGTGATGGACTGCTTGTTAAATAGGTTTGCTTAGGACACCACTAGCCAACGGTGCTGCCATCCAAAGGGATCCAGACAGGCTGGTGAACTGGGCTGACAGGATCTTTGTGAAAATTGGCATGAACAAATACAAAGTCCTGCATCTTTGTCATTGCAAAGAACCTCTAGCAATGACATACTGGGGACTCATCGTCTAGGGAGCATCTCTGCTGAAAACAAGACCTGGTGGTCTTTGTAGGCAGCAAGCTGAACATGAACCAACAGGCTGACCCAGCAGCAAAGAAGGTCAACAGCATGTTGGGATGTTAGCAAGTAGATTGAGGGAAATAATTATCCTCCTCTGCTCAGTGCTTCTTAGACAGCATATAGAACACTGCATCCTCTTTTGGGGTCACCTAATACGAAAAGATGTTGATTATCTGAGTGGAGTCCCATAGAGCGCTGTGGAGAAGGTCAAGGGACTGCAGCACTTGCCCTGTGATGAGAAGCCAGGGAACTGGGCTTATTCAACCTGGAGAACAGGATTTGGTGGGATCTAACATCAGCTTTCCAGTACCTACAAGAAGGTTATCAAGGAGACGGAGTCAGGGATTTTGGAGTGGCAGATGGTGAGAGGTCGAGAAAGTGACACGTGTAAACCAAATCAAGGGATTTCACAATGAAAAATATTTTCATGATGAGATCAGTGAATCTTTAGAACACGTTACCCAGAGAAGTTGGGTAGTCTCAAAACTACCCAACTACTCAAGAGACTTTCCATGACCCGAATGGATAAAGCCTTGAGCAACTGAATCTGACCTCACAACTGTCCCTGTTTTGAGTGGCAGGTTGGACCTGGTGGCATCCAGGAATCACTTCCAACCTGAATTATCCTATGATCCCACAATCCTGGCTAGCAGGATCATTCAAGCTTAAGACTCAAGACCTACAAATCCTAGCACTTCCTGTCCCATATTAATCCATAGCAGTGTTGCTATAAATAAAGATGATCCATGTCCCTTGTCCATCCCTCCTATTCAGCCATGTCATTTTGCCTCTGTCCTAATCTGGATTTATGTACATTGTGTAGATACATAAACAATGTTTTTATGTATAGACTCGAGTACGTCTAATGAGCTTCTTTGCTTTGTCCTAGCACTCAGCAATTAATTCATCCCTGCAATGTGTTTCTCTTCAGTTTGCTGTTTTGGGCTTTGTGTAGTGAATTCTATTTTGCTGTGTGAAACTAATTTTTCAGAATACTTTTTGTTGCTTTTGACAAAGTAGAAGTAGAACGTACTAAAACAGCAGCAAGGAGAGAACACAGATAGTGTCTGCTGATCTGCAGGATTTCAACAAGCAAGATGCTCTTCTGAGAAAGCCCATGTCAGTTCCTGTTGATCAGCAATAATGAAACAAAGAGTGAAAACGTACCCCAGAACAAGGACATAAAGTAAAAATGAGGAACAGTAAAATTACACAAGATATTTTTTCTGTGGGAAAACACCAGTTCCAGATTTTCTTTTTCATCAATTCACTTCCAAGTTTAGCGTGTAAGTATAGTTGAGGGATGTACAACAGGCTACAACTCCAGCAATTCCAGCCAAAGAGGGACTTTTTACAAAGGCATGATGTAATAGGACTATAAGCAATGAGTATGAACTGGGAAGGGGCAGATTTAAACTAGATATAAGGAGGAATTTCTTCATGATGAGAGTGGTGAGGCACTGTCACAGGTTGCCCAGGGAAGCTGTGGCTGCCCCATCCCTGGAGGTGTTCAAGGTCAGGTTGGATGGGGCCTTGGGCTGCCTGATCCAGTGGGAAGTATCCCTGTCCATGGCAGGGGGGTTGGAACTGGATGATGTTTAAGGTCCCTTCCAACTCAAACCGTTCTATGATTTTGTGATTCTATCTATTACTGTACATGAAGATCTAAATGATGACATATGTCCATACAGACATGTTTACTTATACACACATTATCTTCATTTTACTTTGGAAACACCCCACCATGAAAAAGAGAATTTTAAGAAAAGTAATCTACAGTTAATACAAGTTGTCTTCAACACTGAAAGTTACTTATTTCACAAATTGGCATAGTCCCTTATTTTATGCTAGCCAGATCATCATAACACACTTCCCTCTGCTCACTGAAATAAATGCATCTTATTTTCCACAGGTCGTCCAGTGCTGTGGTTTGCCAGTCTTTCCTAGCCCTTGAAGTCCAAGGTTTGCCTGAGAAAAGTGGGAAAACACTTTAGGCACCAAGCAGAACCTCCTGCCCTGAGTAAGGCAGTGAAGGACTGTGTGACCAAGGTTGATGCTTCTGCTCTTGCACTGCTCACTGCAATTCTTCCTGGCAGTACTTGGGAATAGCATCCAAACCTTGTTTCTGCAGGGTACTGCTTTATGCTACTGTGCCTGGAGTTCCTGGAAAATACTGAGCTCAAACCTGGAAAGAGTAAAGAGCCTAGAATAGTGTGAAACAGAGGGGGAAAACGGTCCTTCAGAGCTGATTGAATCATTCAGGATGGAAAAGACGCTACAGATCATTGAGTCCAACTGTAAATCTAACACTGCCAAGTCCACAACTAAACCATGCCCCAAAGTGCCATGTCTACACATGTTTTTGAACACCTCCAAGTATGGTGACTCAATCACTTCCCTGGGCATCCTATCCCAATGCGTGACAACCTTTTCCACGGAGAAATTCTTCCTAATATTCAATCTAAGCCTCCCATGGTGCAACTTGAGGCTATTCCCTCTCCTCCTATCACTTGTTAGGTGGGAGAAGAGACCAGCACCTATCTCACTACAACCTTCTATCTGGATGTTGCAGAGAGCGATAAATTGACCTCTGCTGCCACCTCTTCTCCAGGACACTTAAGCTCCGGAGAATTCAGAGGCTTCGTTGACCTCTGCTGCCATCCTCTGGAGAGAGACAGGATGTAGCTGCCCCAATCTGACCCTAAATGGGCTTCCCTTGTATGAGTCTCTCTGTGTGTTTGTGTGTGTGTGTGTGTGTGTGTGTGTGTGTGTGTGACTGTTAATAAAAAAAAGCTTGGTTTTCATTTGAGTGGTGGTGGGGATCTTTGCCATGATGGCCGTGGCTAGAAAGAGCTGGGCAATGAAACTGGGACCAGTGTGCCCTGAGGAACTGGTTGCCATTGTGTGCAAAGGCATTTGTGCCTTTGGCCCTGGGGCCAGCAGCCTACCAGCAGCAAGAGGGTTTTAGAGAAAGAGGAAAGACTCATTACAAAAACCTCCTTTTTACTGCTCTCTCATGGCCTTTGTTAGAGAAGGCAAACAATTCAGGAATACCCTTATTTGCATACCTGCCATAATTAATCCTTTACTGGACTATTAACTGCACAATACAGTGGCCTGTCTTGAATGACTATGGTGACTGTAGCCTGAATATCAGCATCCTAAAACCATGAAAAATAGCACTTACTGCTTCTGCAGTTTTTGTTTTCTTTGGTTTGGTTGTTTTTTTTTTTTTTTTTTAACTATGCCCCATGGCAGCTGAAAAAGAATACAGAGGGGAGGGGATGGTTGGCTCTTTGTCAGTATTTTTAATTCATCCATCCTTGCAGTATTTGAAAAAACCTCTGCTATACTTGCCTGGAATGTCTGCAAAACTCTCTACTGCACTGTTGTTATGATTAACAAGATGTCAAAGATTGATATTAAGCAAAGATGACACAATCTGAACTTCAATATACCTGATGGTGAATGAATGTGACAGGAATATAAAGGACTGGTAATGGAAACAGCTCCCGGTCAACTGCAGCAGCTGGAAAGGGAAACATATTAAGATAATCCCTGTGTGAGAAGCTGGAGCTGTAAACACAACTAAGAATTAATTTCTATTTATCTGTTGTTCATGGATTTCTGTATCATCAAATCAGTGGAGCATTACTCAGAAATTCTCCTTCAGGTGAGACTATCCATACCACCATGTCAGGTCACTGTGACTTTTTCTAGCCAAGCACTGAAAATACTGATGAAGTCCACTGTCTCATACTCGGTCCAGTGAAAATGTTTTTCTCAATGTCCAATCCAAAACTGCAAAATCACAGCTTGTGTCAGGGCACTTACTGTTAGGAGTGGATGAAGACTTGTGCAAACCCCAGAAGGGTACGATTGTTGAGCGACAGGTATGAAGATTAAGGTTAGTGTCGTCAGTGGAAGCCCATGAGAGACTGCTGACTGTGTGTGAGGTTTGTAAACACCACAGCACTGCATTGTTTTAGTGAAGGTAGATATAACTTTTTCTCTCCCCTGAGGGGAGGGACAGAGTATAATACCAAAAATACAAAAAAAAACCCCCTTCAGCAACTCAAGGAGACAGAAGTCCTTCCCTGTATGAGGTACAACTATGCTGAGCAGGACTGGAGGTTTTTTCATATTCCTAGATGATAATAACCATACTCCAAACATAAGGGATTGGGATCAAGAAAGTCAAAGCATAGCTGGAGCTGAATTTGGTAAGAGAAATAAAAAGGGCTCTTCAGGCATATCGGCCAGAAAAGAAATAGTCAAGAAAATGGAGAAGGCTGAGGTACTGAACATTTTTTTTATCCTCAGTTCTCTCTCCTCACATCTTCCAAGCCCCTGAAACTCAAGACAGGGACTGGAATAATGAAGTCCCTGTCATCATAGGAGAAGATCAGGGTAAAGACCAGGTGAGGAACCTGAAAATACACAAGTCTGTGCAACCTGATGAGATGCATCCCAGGGTCTTGAGGAAATTTGCTGATGTAGCTGCCAAGCCACTCTCTATGATATCTCAAAAGTCACAGCAGTCAGGTGAAGTTCCCAGTGACTGGGAAAAGAGAAATATCACTCCCATTTTTAAAAGGGTAAAAAGGAACCTAGGGACTAGCAACCAGTCAGTCTCACCTCCACACCCAGTAAAATCGTATCTTCCCCCTGGAACACATGTCAAAACATATGATGATTAGAGACAGCCAACATGGCTTCGCCAAGGCTAAGTTGTGCCTGAATAACCAATTGGCCTTCTATGATGGAGTAACTGCATTGGTGGACAAGTGAAAAAATACACATTATCTACCTGGACTTCTGTAAGGCCTTTTACACAACATTCTTGCCACTAAATTGGAGAAATATGGGTTTGGGGGATGGGCTGTTAGACAGATGAGCTGCTTCCAAAGAATTATTGTCATTGCCTCAATGTCCGAGTGGAAACCAGCAATGAATGGTGTCCCTTAAGGGCCCATACTGGGACCAATACTAATTAATACCTTCTCCAATGACACAGACAGTGGGATTGAGCACACTCTCAGCAGGTTTGCAGATGACACCAAGCTGAGTGGTGCAGTTGATATGCTTGAGGGAAGGAATGCCATCCAGAGGAACCTTGAAAGGCTTGAGGAGTGGCCCAACGTGAACCCTATGAAGATGAACAAGGCCAAGTGCAAGGTACTGCACATGGGTTGGAGCAATCTGCAAGATCACTAGAGACTGGGGAAAGAATGGATTGACAGTAGTGCTGTAAAGAAGGACTTGGGGATACTGGTGTGATACAAGAAGTGGTTAATATTAAAAAAAAAAGTGGAATATTTTGATTTAAGCTAAAGTACAGTTAAGTTTCATCTAAGCAGTTCCTTTTTTTGCAAGTTAGATAGAATGTCCCCTGGGCACTGTGTTTTCTTTCTCTGAGACCATTTTTAATTTTAGACAGTTTCTTTCCCAGAGTTCCTTTCCCCCTTCTTTGAAGAAAATAATGCCTTGTGTTCAGTATGATCTGTGCTGAACAGATGTTTCTTCTGCTATCACCTCTGTTTGGAGTTTCTACGCTTCTTAAAAAGCAAGGTCAGACAGAGAGCCGGAGCCAGTTCTAAATTAGCACAAGTTTTGACTGCTGTGAAATTTCATAATATTAAAATTAGACTTTGAAAGTAATAGAATATGTATAAGATTTCTGGGAAAACTTATGTGTATGCGTGTAAGTGGGAAATATATTCTGTAACTGGTCTTTGTTTCATTGCACATGATTGATGGAGATCACTTCTGAATGTTGTTTAGGTCTGATAAAGAATGCTCACATTCTAAAACTCCAAAATGAGTTTTAGAGAGTTTTATTTGCTGGCATTTTTGGTATCAGGTGGATAAAAAATTGGACATGAGCTGGCCATATGCACTTGCAGCCCAGAAAGCTAACTGTATCCTATATTTCAAAACCTACATGGCGATTGTTGAGAAGTTGGAGCCAGGCTTTTTGGAGTGGTGGATAGTGGGAGGACGAGAAAGTGACAGGCATACACTGAAACAAGAGGGTTTCCAATGAGCTGCAATGAGAAACATTTTAATGATGAGGTCAGTAAAAGTTTAGATCCTGTCACCCAGAGAAGCTGAGCAGTCTCTGTACTCAAGAGAGTTTTCAAGACCTACTGGTTAAAGCCCTGAGCAACTATACCTGACCTCACAGCTGCCCCTGTTTTGAGCAGCAGATTGGACCTGATGGCATCCAGAAGTCACTTCTAACCTGCTTCCTGGATTGCAGGTTTTGCCAGTATTAAGGTTGGGCAGAGACATGCTCACACATGTTCATACAAAGGATGCTGACATGGTGAACTGCACAGGTTGCCATAGACAAGGTGCTGCCTTCAGCAACCCCACATATGACACTGCCAGGACTCACATAAATCAAGTGTAGACAGCCAAGTCCTCCACCTAAATGCAATGCTAATTATAACACTGCAAAGACAGTTCTTGACATCAAGAACATCCTAAATATTTTCCACAGTGGTGGTTGGGTTACTTACCAGTTCTACTGTTGCCATCTGCAGGGTGGCTTTATGTTTTATTGGGGAAAAAAACCTTGTGTGTACAGTTTTAAGTAACATAATCTTTTGAGGCCATTCCTGGACTTAGGAGTGTCTCAAAAAAATCAGCCTAATGGGATTTTTTTCTGAGTAGAGATGTGAATGCCTGCCTAACTATGCCAGCACATTAAACATCTCAGTCAGTTGACTATAGGGAAAGATCTCTACTTCTGGCTTATTATCTGAATTTTCTGACGTTGTGTTTTTATTCATTAGTGGAGTGGAAAAAAAAATGTTGGTCCGTTTATCTGCCTGGATGTTATGACACTATTTTGACTGTTCACCTTCCCCTGCAACAGTTTTCAAAATTCACTCTCTCTCCCAGGCTTCCTCCTTTAAAGACATACCCCATGAGACACGCAGCATCACCCAGGCTTTCTGCTATTCTGTTTGGCCCATCCTCATCATAGCAAATGTTGTGTTCAAGTGTGTGAGTCTAGTGAGTATGTCTGCATTCGTTACAGTGTAATTTAGGATCATCCTTTCCAGTTGACTACTCACATCTCGAGACTGTAAAAACTGTAGTAGGATGATCATCACTGTTCAGATCCTCAGCAAAGAGAAAACAGTCTATGTTAGTGAACTTCTAATGACAGAAAATAAAAGGATTCTTAACTTTCCTTTCATTTAACTCACTGACAAACTTTTGACCCTTTGCAAAGCAGCCCTTTTGACCTGACCGTCCTGTTATTCTAAAGACCTAACCACTGCGAACTGAAAGTGATGGATACAAGAGTGATACATGCTGTAAAGATATGGGTGATTTAGCTTGGATACTCAGACACAGAATTAAGGCTCAAGCGAGGTCACGTGCCACTGTTTATTTAGTTATGAGGCATGCACTGAAAACAGAAAGAGAAGAAAAGAAAGAGAGAGATAAAGGTAGCTACCCCCATGGTGCCGTGGCATTCCATCAGTTCAATGCTCAGTCTGACAGGAGAACATTCTCCAAACCTCGTTCTTGCTTCGTCCCTTTATATGCTCGAGGTCATGCCTTGCCAATAGGACTAACCCTGCCCCTTAATTTCCTGCCAAAAACATGCACCTGTTCGGGCATGTTGAACTCCTGGCGGTTGTTTTGTCTGGTAGCTGTATCCATTATTAGGGTGGACCCTGCAATCATGTCCTCTTTGGCGCCACATTCCACGTGCAGTTGTCTGGGCAATGGGATCTTCAGGTTAGGTGTGAGGTTGAGACAGGCCAGTCCTTTCTGTGGTGTACTACAGAGAGACTTGACAATTATTAACTGGGGCGGGGGGTGTAAGGGGAAGCAAAAAGAAAAAAAAAGATTATAAATAAAACTTTGCTATCAGTGTCTTCCAGGAGTATGAGCTATTTGTTATGCACATATTCAGTTGCATTATGTCCTGCATCCATCTGTATGGGAACCAAAACGGAAATGGGGACATACTGGGTGATGAACTCAGTTTCACTCAACAGTACCAACAGTCAACTCAGTTCAAGCCATTAGCAAACCAATAATAGCCTGCTAAGGATACAACCCCTACCACAAAAGATTTCATGCTTTTTATTTCAGTACCAGTTCAAATGCATTTGCTCAGCACAGAAAAACTGCTTGCTCATGAGCACAAAGGAAGGCACTGCATTTACATGGTGCTTTCTGCAAAGAAGGTCTAGATTTCACTGCCTCTCTGTTCCTTCAACTCTTTCACCTTTTGACTTCATATAGAAGAAGAGTAAAGAAAGCTGGTTGCTTCTTCTTTTTGCTGTTATAACAGGCTTTTTTTCCAACATAATCTTGAAGTACAGATCTTGTTTTTCTTCCTTCATGTCCTGTCTTCCCCTTCTCCCTACCCTTCAGTCCAAAATAGCAGAAGTTTATGACAGCTTTGTTAAATCAACAGTAATGGCCATTGACTGTTAATCACGGCTTGAGAGGTTCTGTTTGGACATTAGAAAAAACCTGCACCAAGAGCCTGCACAGCGCAAAAGTCTCGAACCCTAGAGGCTTTCAAGACTCAGTTAGACAAGTCCATAATGACATGATGTGGCATTAGTGATACTCCAGGTGTAAGCAGGATGCTGGATCTTCTATCCTGGTTTCTTAGGTTTCTGTGATTTAGCGAAGAGCTTCTGTAGGGCTGGAGTGTGTTTTGGTATCACATCCACCTGATGCAGTTTCATTACATTTCACATCCATCAGTCTGAAAGAACATCTGAGTACTTAGCTTTTTTTTTTTTTTTTCTCATGCTTTCACAAGGTATTCCACCTATGCTCCCTAATTAGGGAAAAACAGGATTTGCTAATAAAAGAAAGTTGCTAAAACTGAATATAGAGAAAGCTCTTAGTGTTTGAAGATAAGAGGTATAGATATTATTCTCTGCTAGTATGTGCTTTAAAAAGCAGTTTGAAGAGTTGAACAGAACGGAACGGAATCATAGAATCATAGAACAACCAGGCTGGAAGAGACCCATCGGATCATCGAGTCCAACCATTCCTATCAAACACTAAACCATGTCCCTTAGCAACTCATCTACTCATGCCTTGAACACCTCCAGGGAAGATGAATCAACCACTTCCCTGGGTAGCCTATTCCAATGGCCAATGACCCTTTCTGTGGAAAACATCCTCCTAATCTCTAGCCTAAATCTCCCCTGGTGGAGCTTGAGGCCATTCCCTCTTGTCCTGTCCCCTGTCACTTGGGAGAAGAGCCCAGCTCCCTCCTCTCTAAAACCCCCTCTCAGGTAGTTGTAGAGAGTAATGAGGTCTCCTCTCAGCCTCCTCTTCTCCAGGCTAAACAACCCCAGCTCTCTCAGCCGCTTCTCATAAGACTTGTTCTCCAACCCCTTCACCAGCTTCGTGGCTCTTCTCTGGACTCACTCCAGAGCCTCAACATCCTTCTTGTAGTGAGGGGCCCAGAACTGAACATAGGATTCAAGGAGCGGTCTCACCAGTGCTGAGTACAGAGGGAGAATCACCTCCCTGGACCTGCTGGTCACACCATTTCTGATACAAGCCAGGATGCCATTGGCCTTCTTGGCCACCTTGGCACACCGCTGGAATGGAACAGAACAGAATAGAACAGTCTATTTCAGTTGGAAAGTGCCTACAACAATTATCTAGTCCAACTGCCTGATCAATTCACGGTTGATCCAGCTAATGCACATTGTTAAGGGCATTGCCCAAAATGTCTCTTGAACACTGTCAGGCTTGAGGTATTGACCACCTGTCTATGAAGCCTAGATACAAGTCTCTGCACCAAACTGATGAGTGAAAATAAAGCCTGGAAAACGTTAAGGACACCATAGGTATCAGCTTTTAGGTTTCCCATCCAAGGCCCAGCTCTGCTGTATTGGTCAGCTACCATGTAAACATGAGCATGGTCTTTTGCTAAATGTCAGTGTGCACACAGGTCCTGTGCCCAGGATAGGGGTCAGGACTCTGACAGTCGAAGGGTTTGTGTCAGTGCTGTAATGTAAGATGTCATAGAATAATAGAATGGTTTGGGTTGGAAGGGACCTGAAAGATCATCCAGTTCCAACTCCCTTGCCATGGGCAAGGACATCTTCCACTGGATCAGGTTGCTCAAAGCCTCATCTAGTCTGGTCTTCAACACCTCCAGCAATGGTGCATTCACAGCTTCTCTGGGCCAGTGTATCCCCATCCTTACAGGAAATTATTTCTTCCTAATATCTAATCTAAATCTCCCCTCTTTCAGCTTAAAACCATTGCTCATCACCCTAATTCTACACTCCTTGATAAAGAGCTCCCTTTAAATACTGGAAGGCTGCTATAAAGTCTCCCTGGAGCTTTCTCTTCTTCAGTCTAAGCAACCCCAATGTTCTCAGCCTCTCCTTGTACAGAAGCTGCTCCAGCCCTCTGATCATCTTCTTGGCCTCCTCTGGACTTGCTGTGACAGATCCATGTCCTTCCTGTGCTGAGGACTCCAGAACTGAATGCAGTACTCCGGGTGGTGTCTAACTAGAGATGAGTAGACGGTGACAATCGCCTCCCTTGACTTGCTTGACACGCTTCTTTTGATGCAGCCTAGGATACTGTTTGCTTTCTGGTCTGCAAGCTCACATTGCTGGCTCATGTTGAGCTTCTCATCCATCAGCATCCCCAGGTCCTTCTCGTTAGGTCTGCTCTCAATTGTACTTGTACTCGGGATTGCCCAGACCCAGGTACAGGACTTCCCACTTGGCCTTGATATATGTCATGAGATTAGCACAGGCCGACCTCTCAAGCCTGTCAAGGTCTCTCTGGATTGCATCCCTTAGCTTCAGGGTGTTGACCATGCCACACAGCTTGGTATTAACGAACTTGGTGAGGGTGCCCTCAATCCACTCT
The DNA here is from genome assembly GCA_033558105.1 of Coccyzus lansbergi. Taxonomy (NCBI): domain Eukaryota; kingdom Metazoa; phylum Chordata; class Aves; order Cuculiformes; family Coccyzidae; genus Coccyzus; species Coccyzus lansbergi. Next base: position 1,290,577 of record JAUMJK010000067.1, on the reverse strand, counting down.
CCATGTGTCCAACAAAGATGTCAAACAACAGCAGTCTCAATACATTACGATACACATTACAAGTCTTCACTTGGACATTGAGCCATTGACTACAACTCTTTGAGTGCAACCATCCAGCCAATTCCTTATCTACCAATTGGTCCATCTGTCAAACCCATCTCTCTCCAATTTAGAGACAACAATGTCACATTAGTTTCTAGACACCCAGCCAAGCACAAGTCCTCTATTTTTGTCACATCTTCACTGAAAATCCCAGAAAGTGATAAGGGCCTGATCTTCTTGTCCAATTTTTACAGAAGGTTCAATGTCACCTCAGCTGCCAACTATTTGTGCTAGGGGAGTCCCAGTAACAAAACTGTATGGAAATGGGCAGTGAAGATGACTAGTCAAGTTTGCCTGCTCAGCAGAAGAATAATATGAGTATTGTCCCCTTCTTCCCTCTGTTTGTCCACAGAGCTCACGATTTTTTGTGCCATGTGATGGAGCACAACAAAGAAATTAAATACATGACACATCTTTAGGCAAGGATGGTATTTCTCTCCCTTATCTCTAACAGGTTCTCATGCAGAAAACTCTGTCTCATTTGCATCCAATTTCTTGACATTATTTACTGTGAACTTAAGTTCATGGATACAGGCACTAGTATCATTTTATTGTAACTCCACCTTTATTCTGCAGTGATGCTGTACTGCTTTGCTTTGTATTAAGAATAGTTTGTGAGATTCTCACTGAAACATTTTAGTTTTTATTCTTATGGCACATGAGTGTCTAGAAATGTTGTGGATACAAGAAACAAGACTAAGGGTAGATAATGCATGCATTGTTCTGTGAGACAAGTAGAAATTATGTTAAAGAATGCTGAGGTCAAAAGCTGGATGGCTCTTCAATTGAGCATCTCTCCTTTGCTGTCTAATCCAAACATAGGTTCAATCCAGCATTACTGAAAATTGCTCTTTTCTTTCATCTTCTCCATGTAACTTACTTGAAACAAGCTTCAAGAGTTTAGTGCTACAATGGATTCTGCAGACCACCAATTTTCTCTGATGACACATGTACTGGCTGCCTACCACAGCTCCTCTGTCTAAATGAGCTTCAGTTCATCTTGAGTTTGTGCGTTCAGTCTACGATGCTGATTGCCAGAGTTTATTTTCTGCAATAAGCTTCCTTGGAAAAACATGTTGGTCTAATAACTACTTGCCTTACTACCCTGAAAATGAGCCTTGAGTCCTGAAGTGACATAAGTGCAAGACGTTAACCTAGGTGGCCAAACACGAGATGGGAGGAGGAGAGAATGAGTGGTAGCCTTGGTGTACTGGGGACAGAGTGTGTTTAGCATCAGCTTGGGATGGTGTCTCCTGTGGAAAACTTCATAAGAGAATGAACTTTTTTGCCACTCCTCCAGGAGCTGCAGCTGCATCAGATCAAATTAAGCAAAAAAACAAATGATTTCCCCAGGTGGAGTGTCTCAGCCACTGTCACCCTAAGGAAGAGCTCAGGTGGGACACTGTCTCATTTCCCATTGTACAGGGCACAAACAAAGGCAATAAATACATGATTTTCAGATATCAACAACAGTGGTTCTCAGCAAGGCCTCAGGGTGCTGTGATCACACTCCCAAGAGAGGCTGAGCACTGCTGAGCTCCTTCAAGGGCTAGGAGAGAATCAGCTACTCTGTTTCTTTCCAGATGAGCCCCTCTGGCTGCATGCTATAAGTTGGCTGTTAAAAACCAAACTTTTAATTAGATCCGCAGAGACATCCACAAAGTTGTCCAAATGAATCTGAAACTAATTTCCAATAGCATTAAGAGTTGTACTCTCCGGATATCAACTCTGGCCACCAGCTCATTTTGAATAAATAGGAATGGCTTCCAGGGCAGAGATGAAGGGGATTGCAGGCCCCATTAATATTATTTCATGTCATATGTGTACTCCTTTCACATGACTGAGGTGGACTTCCCTGCTTCTTGGTCTCCCAGTGGTCTAGCACTCCCTTGCTCTTCCCCATCCTGACATTTCATAGAATCATGGAGTCATAGAACAACCAGGTTGGAAGAGACCCACTGGATCATCGAGTCCAACTGTTCTTATTAAACACTAAACCATGACCCTCAGCACCTCATCCACCTGTGCCTTAAACACCTCCAGGAAAGGTGAATCAACCACCTCCCTGGGCAGCCTGTTCCAGTGCCCAATGACCCTTTCTGTGAAAATTTTTTCCTAATGTCTAGCCTAAATCTCCTCTGGTGGAGCTTGTGGCCATTCCCTCTTGTCCTGTCCCGTGTCACTTGGGAGAAGAGGCCATTACCCTCCTCTCTATAACCTCCTTTCAGGTAGTTATAGAGAGCAATGAGGTCTCCTTTCAACCTCCTCTTCTTCAGGCTAAACATCCCTCAGGTCCTTGTTATTGCACTAGTATTTTTTTCACTCTTATGTGTTTTCAGTTACTGATGTGTGACTATGTCATGTTTCTCTTCATGCCCTACAGTAGTATGAGGAGATGCCATTTTGTGCCATCAGGACCTACCGTTTTAGTCTCATGGGATTATCTTGTTGAGAACTTGACTGATGTTGTAGATGAGGTGGAGTAGTCACGATGTGAGATGTCAAGTGACAGGCTGTCACATAATGAGCGGAAGAGTTGAAAAAGGCGGGTAACAGGCACCCCAAGTTTTTCAGAACTAAGGAAGGAAGGGTGACCCCTTGAGGACTGAGGACCTCTGTACTGATTATTACACAGAAATAATCAGGTGCCTAGAAAAGCTGACATCCCTGAATAATCATGAAGCATGTTCTCAATCAGATAAGAAAACTTAGATCTGCCTTCAGGATGTCAGCCTTCCTTACTACCTTCACATTCTTTCTTGTCTTAACTACAGGAATTCAAGTTAATCCTTTCTAGTACCTATTGCTTAAATGTGAGTTTGACTATATTTTTCATTTTCATTCGCTCTTTTCAGTTTAAATCTTTTCATTCTCTCATTCATGCTTTCCCATTTTAGATTTGTTCTTCCTCTAGTTCTAGACGAGTTTTCTTTCAGTCACTTCATTTTTTTTCCAAATAGGAAAAACTTGAATGTTTATGACAGTATTAAATGAAATATGCAACCATTTTCTTAGCAGAGATGCAAGACAATGCCTTTGGCTGAGTTAGCATATGAGTAAGTACAATGAGGTGAAAGAAATGCCACACCTTCAACAAACCATGAAGAGAAGTCAGCTGCCAGGTTGCCTATCCTTTTTTTTTTTTTACAAAACTATCTTTTGGTTGGTTTATGGTTCAGCATCTTTTCCAGAGCAAGTTCCCAGACAGTGTTTATCAAGCTAAACCACAGAAACTCCATGGGAGCAGGGTGATGCTTTTACTCACGGAGGTAAACTGATGCCAGTTGTCCTGCTGTTACCACCTTGGTTGGTTTCAGTTCCTGGTTCCCAGAGAGCTCTAGACATTAGAGGAATAAAGAAACACTGCTTCTCCAAAGGCTGAGCACAAGTGTGTGTCTTGCCTCTGTAGGAGGCAGTGTTTCTTGACTCTTGTTGACTGCATTCTGTAGTCAGTACTAAGGATTCAGTACCCACTAAAAAGTGTCTTTCAAGATGTTGCCACTTCCAGACCTGGTCCAGCAACATCCTATCATGGTCAGCCTCATTGGAGTCACAAATGCACTTTCTCAAAATTAACTTTTATTTTCACATTACATTGTCAAGATTACATTTTCATTACAGTGAATCTTGCATTTCATTTATTACTAAAATGAATTCAAGCAACCTACCTTAAAACTGCCTTAATTTCTCTAATCAGATGAGTCACTGTAATGTTTCTGAATAACAAAGTGACTTCTGCTTGTGAACATACCTGCGGCAGAACATCAGTGAAGCTGCTAAAGCCAAAATCTTTTCTTGCTGCAACAGTGTAGTATTCCTAGAGGATCAATATCAGCATGCTTTTGCATGCAAAGATGATCTGCCATCTTTCTTTTCTTCTTTATTCTCTTTTAGCACTGCCTAGTTACTTCATGCTGCTTGAACATTATTTTTGGCCTGCTGAAAAGTTTTGCATCTCTCCCTCACGTCAAAGCCGCAGGGCTGTCTGGGCTGAGAGCATCATTTCCTCATCTGTTGCAGGGTCTGGCCGTCCCCCTTCTCCAGGCTTCCTCATACATGTCTCAGCCATTTCCATTTTTTTGTCCAGATTGCTCCAGGTCACACTGAGCTTCCCAGTTTGCTCCCTGGGCAAATTTATTGTTTCTCTTGCCCTCTTTGGAGCAGGCTGGCAGTTCATGGGTGTGGATAGGCAAGCCCAGGGCTGGTCTTTTTTTCTAAAGACCGAGGGGAACATCCTCTCAAGTGTGTTGCATTTGCTGATAGAAACTGATATGATATGATTCATTAACTGTAGCTCGATTCCAAGAAACTCTTTATACAAATGTGAGCTAAGACAGACCAGTCCCAAAATCTTGCAGGTGTTTACTGAAAAAAAAAAAAGGGAGGGAGAGCGTGCATGAGGATAGCAGGGGTGAACTCTGCAGCAAGGGATAAGGTTCATCTATAACACACTGTAGACTTAACATATGCAAACACTAATGCCATCATGCAGCTTTTATTAATCTTTTATGAATTTGGCTGCAAGGTGATGCAGTGAAAATGCTGGGAACTTGAAAGGTGTGGGCTAGAGGAGGAAGTATGGAGTCACTTTGACATGCATATTCTCATCCTCTCCTGCTCGTTGTTTGTCTTACTGCCTTGTGTTCTGGCACTGGGATGCATACCTTGCTCCAGCTAAAGCTCCCCTATTCTTTGAGCCATGATTTGGAGGTAATGTGTAGGCGTCTGTTGAAACGTTGTGGGGAGGGGTAGGTTGCATATTAGTAAATGAGAGCTTATCTACTCACAAACTGAAACAATAATTCACCTTACTTATTTCAGTGTAAGGCTGGGCACTATGGTGAAAAAATATTAGGGCATATTACTGCTGGTTGTGTGATATTGGTCCCTGGATATGTGCTGACTCACCTAGGTTCTCCTCCAGTCCAGCAGCAGAAAAGGACCATCTGAAGGTGAGAAAGTTAGAACAGACTTTTCAAAATAGTTCCTTGCAATAATTTTTTCTTTGTCACTGAGGTAGCAGATTTTCTCCTGTAGATTGTGTTAGAGAAGAGAACAAACATAAACTAAAGGCACCTAAACCCCATAATTTTATTTTATATTTCAAAGAGAAATTATACTTCAGTTAATCAGTTGGTATTCTGAAATTCTCAAAGAATTTGCTAGATGGAGCAATCTCACCCTGCAAAGCATTTGACTAAAACAGACTCTTCACTGTAAAGATTTACTTCCGCTAATAATCTGCTCAATTTGTTAGGTGGAATTATAAAATAAGCATCTCCTTGATTTTACTCCTATTCCAGTTGCAGAGAGAACATGCCACAGAAAGTGTCTTCATTGTTGTTTTTTCATTATTATACAGAAGTACCTAGAAATTCCAGGTAGATTCAGAATTCAGTTTTGCAAGGGCTTTAAGGACATGCTGTGCCCTGAATTGCTTGCAGCATCTTAAACAAAACAAGTGTAGGGGAAAATGTTGAAATTTTAAAAAAAGTTTTAAAGTTGAAAGTTAAGGAAGGGGACTATAGAATCACACTATAGAATCCCAGATAGTGGCCTTGAAGGAGCCCAAACTCCACAAAGATTTCAGTTTGTGACAGCGAAGCCTCTCAGGTACACACAGCTCTGCTCCTGTCAATACTAGATGAAGACAATCATAGTCTCAAGGGAAGATTTTGATGGAAGGGGACCACTGGAGGGATCATGTTTGACACCCTGCTCCTAGCACAGAGCTCCAGAGCAAGATAAGGCTGCTCATGGCCTTTTCCAGACCACATATGAATATCTCCAAGAAAGAAGACCTCCCAGCCTCTCAGGACACCTATTCTAGTGCGAAACTATGTTTGTGAGAAGAAATGTTTGTTTATTTATGGCCAACCAGTATTTTATTTGATGCAAATGTTGTGACTCTTACTGTGCCCTTCTGAGAGGACTCTGGCTCTCTTCTCTCTGTAGCCTTCAAATAGCAATCTGCAGCCATCAGTTAGATCCCCCCGGTGGACTCCTATTTGCTGGGCTGCACAGACCTTACTCTCTCAGCCTCTCCTTAGACATCTTGTGTTCCTCTTGAGCTTCTTGTCATCTGTCATATGTGGGACTGCAACAGTGGATTCAGTGTTCCCGATGTCGGCTCATGTGTGCCAGAAAAAGGCAAATAATCTCTTCCCTTCATGTGCTGGCCATATTCTTCCTGTTGCAGCTCAACCTGTGGTTGGTCTTCATTGCCTTTTCCTGGCTCACATTCATCTTACTGTCCACTGGAAATGCAGGTTCTTTTCTGCAGAGCTGCTCCAATATAATTACTCCCCAGATATATGTACTGGTGCATGGGGCAATTTTCTCCCCAAATGACTGTCCCATATAGATGAAAGATTATAGCAGAATATTTTGAAAGGTAGATTTTATCTAAACCATGGTGCTATCTAAATGCATCATATTTACATGTTTCTGCCAAGCTAGGTTAATGTAAAGCAGTTTTACTTCAGCAGTCAAAAGTCTTGACTTTATGTCTCTTTTCTAATTACATAAACCAAGAAATGCTTGCAATGATTTAAGTGTAAGTGGCCAGGAATGAATGTAACAATGGTAATAAAAATAAATTGGGTCTGAATCATCTCAGTCCTATCCACTGCTGAACAGTGATTTCATTTCATCTGAGGCAGTAAGAAATAAGGGATTATCTGAACTGTAGAAAACTCCACACACAGTTCTACAGTTGGGTTTGAAGTTTTTCTATCGGTTTTACTTTGCTTTTAAGGATGGGTTTGGTTTAAAAGTATTTAAAGACCCCCGTAGGTTTTGGGTTTTTTTTTTTTTAGGAAGAGCAGAAATGCATTCTGTTAATTAATTTGTTGATATTTTGGGTACAAGCCAGACCAATGAATAATCAGATCCGTCCAAGTACTTCAGAGAGAAGAGCAAGGTCTCTCTAGGAGGGTGTTACCACACTGCCTTACTCCGAAGGTGTTATTACATCCCGTCGCTTGATTTACAGGAAAACTGCAACTCCCCCTTTTCTTGGAAGGAATGGAACTGCCTGTCATTCCTGCAGGGAGTGCAGAGACAGCAAGAAGAGAAAAGACCTCTGTGTTATACTGTATATAAGGACCTGTATCCTGCAGAAGAGAAGATGATGACAAAATGCTGAAAGAAACCATTGACTCTGGGGGAACATGCAGCCAGAGGGATCCCAGATTGGGCAAGAAACTGAATCTTAGCCCAGAATGAACCACGAACATCACCAAGAGGAAGAAGTCTCTATTTCCTTATCTCCTAAGCCACAGACGGTATGTTGTCACTGGAGTGATGGGTTCCAAACAAAAAGAAGGGAAACCCTTGCTTCTTCCCCACTCTTGAACATTTTTATGTTTAACTGAGTCCTCTAAAAGTCTGAATACTTGGAATGAGGGGAGCCCCAGTTGATGTGCTGTGGTTGGTTCTGTAGTCTTGAGATCACAAATCAACTCATTATTCCTGTTTCCTGTGAAAGATTACTACTTGTATACAATATATCCATAGCCAGATTTTTAGAACGGTTACTGAGGAGGTCCTGGAGCAGCAACAGGTGGATGTAGGAGTTGGCCATGGCTTCATAACCACTAGGAACTGTGTCTAACAGTAGTCCTTGTGGAGTCACCTGTTTTTGCAGGACCACTACTCTCTCTAAATTCTCTACATTCTCTAAGAAGCTCCTTCTTGGTCTTCACTGACTGTCCATTTTTTTCACTCGCTCTATATGATTGAAGCTTCTTCCTAACTTAGGTGAACAATGAAAACATCCACAATTATATTACCTCAGGTGTGAAACTAGGAATTAGATCTCTGTGCTTCATAAGCAAAATGACTGAGTTCCCAGATGTTTTGAATCCTGCTGAGATACTGAATCACAAGAAATTATCAGGGCAACAAGTTCCAGAGACTGCAGTGGCAAAAATATGGGCAAAGGTGTGTAGGCTTATCAGATTCACCTCCTCAACCTCATTGATTTTTTTTTTTCTGAAGCTCTTTTGAGATGTCTTCTTTCCAGGAAAGTCTTTATCTCCACTAATAATTTTCCCTCATCAACTTCCCATTGCTTCTGTTTGTCCTTGATGACATTGGAATACTGCATGTAATTTTCCAGCTTCTTTCATATATAAATAGTTTTTGAGGAATCTCTGCTTTTATTCCTGGTTTGCAGTATAGAAAGACTTGAAATTATTCCTTATAGTAAATATTGCATTACATGATGAACATGTGAGCAATAAGCACTGTTCACCTGTGATCAGTATTTGTAATTTATTATTATTCAGCTCTCTATGTCCTCATCTTTCCTAGATCTTCACAACTTAAATGACTTTCGAGGATCTTTCTCTTCTTCCTGTAGCAAGCATAGTCTCATTCTGTCTAAGTCCAGCATATTAGCTTTGTATTTTCTTAAGCAAGAAATTGTTACACAGACTGTGTTGCCATGGCAATCTTTGGTTTCGAGTTTGGACATTTGTTTATTTTAACTTTGGTGCCATAACACCGAGGTAGGCATAAGATGTAAGCAGCCAAAATGCCAGCTGTAATTTTGAAATCCTCATGTCAGATCACTGACCCCTTCCATTTTAAACCGTATTTCCATGTTAACTTTGAGGCAGCTCCTTGTGGGGTGGGGAGGACTCAGATAGCAAACACCACAAATTCCCATTAATTTGAGTTAGATTGTAAAGCAGAAGCTCCAGGCCACAGCCTGTTTGTCCTTGTACATCTCTGACACAGCTGTAGAGAAGTGCAGTATCGCTGTGAATAGAGAACAAATGGGTCTGTCTGGGAGTGGAAGCACCAGAAGAAGCAGTAGCAGCATGTCTGAAAGACATAGGTATCAATGACACCTAGATTAGCAGGTTGCCAAGATCCAAACCTGCAGCTTCTTAGGGCACTCAGATCAGGAGAAAGAGTCCAATGATGACTCCTAAAAGCAGGACAGGATGGAGAGCACCTTGAATCCTGTGTTCAGTTCTGGGCCCCTCAGCATAAGAAGGATGTTGATGCTTTGGAACAAGTCCAGAGAAGAGCAATGAAGCTGGTGAAGGGGGTGGAGAACAAGTCTTATGAGGAGCGACTGAGAGAGCTGGGGTTGTTTATCCTGGAGAAGAGGAGGCTGAGAGGAGACCTTATTGCTCTCTATAACTACCTGAAGGGATGTTGTGGAGAGGAGGGAGTTGGCCTCTTCTCCCAAGTGACAGTGGACAGGACAAGAGGGAATGGCCTCAAGCTCTGCCAGGGGAGGTTTAGGCTGGACATTAGGAAAAATATTTCACAGAACAGGTCATTGGGCACTGGCAGAGGCTGCCCAGGGAGGTGGTTGAGTCACCTTCCATGGGAGGTGTTTAAGGGACGGGTGGATGAGGCACTAAAGGGCATGGTTTAGTGATTGATAGGAATGGTTTGACTTGATAATCCAGTGTGTCCTTTCTAACCTGGTGATTCTATGTTTCTATGACTAATCAGTGTCAACTGCTAAAGGGTATCCAGGGCATTCTCAAAACTGGCATGCAGTCACCAACCCAAGAACAACTCAAAGAATTATGAAGACCCAACAGCTGACATCTTTTGTTGTCAGTCATAGCAAAGAATCCTAGGCAGGTCATTTGGGCACAAGAACCTTGTTGGTTGTGAGAATATGGTTCTCAGAGTATATGAATGTGACTGAGTGAAACCAGTTTTGGTTTTGAATGAAATTACCTTTCTCCTGCTTTACTACACTGGGTCTACACTATTGCAATATTATTACCTAAGCAGAATTGATTGCCAGGCATCAGGTCAAATTAAACTGTCTCCCTTCTGTTTCTCTCCCTGTAGATGACATGTGAAAGCTGCATGGAGAGTGACAATAAGAGCGCTGATGCAGCCATGGAGTTCCTCTTGCTCGGCTTCTCTGAGTTGCTTGTTCTACGAGTCCTCCTCTTCCTTATCTTTTTCATTGTCCATTTGGTCACACTGGCAGGGAATGTGATGATCTTCATGGCAGTGGTAATGGAGCCTTCCCGTCCTCCCATGCTATTCTTTCTTTGTCACCTCTCTGTCATTGAGCTCTGCTATACCCTAGTCATTGTTCCTAAGGCCCTGCTCAGCCTGATAGTGGTGGATGGCAGCACCATTTCTTTCCTAGGCTGTGCTGTACAGATGCACCTTTTTGTGGCACTTGGTGGGGCCGAATGCTTCCTCCTGGTGGCCATGTCCTATGATCGTTACGTTGCTATCTGTCAGCCACTTCACTATGTAGCAGTGATGAGTGAGGGGCTCTGCCTCAGGCTGGCCATGGCATGCTGTCTGGGAAGCTTTGCTATTGCCCTGGGGTTGACAGTGGCTGTTTTCCACTTACCTTTCTGTCAGTCACGTCACATCAACCACTTCTTCTGTGATGTCCCTGCTGTGCTCCACCTGGCCTGTACCCAGAGTTACATGTGGGAGTTGCCCTTGCTGGCTGCTTGTGTACTCCTCCTCCTGCTACCCTTTCTCCTCATCCTGACTTCGTATGTTTGCATTGCTGCTGCTTTATTACATGTTACCTCCCCTGTGGGAAGGTGCAAGGCCTTTTCTACCTGCATTTCACACTTGGCCATCACCTTGCTACACTACGGTTGTGCCACCTTCATATACATTCGCCCAAAGGCCAGTTACTCACCAGCTCGAGACAAGATGGTGTCCTTGGTCTATACCAACATTACTCCATTACTGTATCCCCTCATTTATAGTCTGAGGAACAAAGAAATCAGAGGGGTCCTCAGGAAAATGTTGAGGAGGAAGAAATAGCTTAGCTGAATCAGGATACTAACAGGGCTGTGATATATGTGTAGTAAATTTTAGTAGAACAAATGTGTACTTGCTGGAAAACAGCCCCAAAGCCACATTAGGACCAGATTTCACTACAACAAATATCCAGGCAGAATTCAAAATGCTTCAATGCATTTATGGCAAAATGACTTAACACTTTACCTAAAGGCAAATGATTTAATGACTTTAATGACTTATGAGGAAGAAGAGCTTTGACCAGTTTGTGGTCTCATTTCTGTGACCACATACACACTCATGTTTAGATTCACAATCAAAAAACCAACACAAAACTATTTAAAGCCACTGTATTGGTTTCCTTATTTTTCTATCAAGGTGAAAGTGGAAGTTTGAAACTGGGAAGTCAATAAAAACTTCTGTAAGTTTTGCAGCACCGAAAATGTAAAGAGGGTTATTGAAAGGTTAGAAGCAGAAAGCCATGCCCAGGAAGAAATGGAAATTGAGCTATGGTCTTCTGCAAATTTAGCAGAAGGCTGCACTCCATCATCCTATCAAAAGTGGAAAGATCATAAGGGTAAACTCTTCTTACTTTTATTCTAGATAATGGAAATCAAAGTGCCATTGATTTGACAAAAGTATTACTTTCCTACACCAGTTGTGCAGGGAGCAATCTTTTCTTTTATTGGGAGATGCTTTGAGTTTGGATTGTTCCTACGTCAACATAAAGGGTAATATGAAGTCATAGAACAGTTTGAGTTGGAAGGGACCTTAAAGATCATCTAATTCAAACCTCTCTACACATCCTACTAGATTGGGCTGCCCAAGGCCCCATCCAGCCTGGCCTTGAACACCTCCAGGGATGGGGCAGCCACAGCTTCTCTGGGCAACCCGTGCCAGCGCCTCACCACCCTCATTGTGAAGAAATTCTTCCTTATGTCTAGTCTAAATCTGCCCCTCTAATTTATACCCATTGCCCCTAGTCCCATCGCTACAAGCCTCTGTGAATAGTCCCTCCCCAGCTTTCCTGTAGCCACTTCAGGTACTGGAAGGTCGCTGTAAGGTCTCCCCGAAACTTTCTCTTCTCCAGGCTGAATAACCCAACTCTCCCAGCCTGTCATCATATGGGAGGTGCTCCAGTCCTGGGATCATCCTTGTAGCCCTCTTCTGGATCTGTTCTAGCAGCTTCATGTCCTTCTTATGTTGAGGATTCCAGAACTGGACACAATATTCCAGGTGAGGTCTCACAAGAGAGGAATAGAGGGATAGAATCACCTCCCTCACCCTGCTGACCACACTTCTTTTGATGCAGCCCAGGACACATTTGGCTTTCTGGGCTGTGAGCACACATTACTGGCTCATGTCAAGGTTTTCATCAACCAGCACCCCTAAGTCCTTCTCTGAAGGGCAGCTCTCAATCACATCATCCCCTGTACTGAAATCATGGATTGCCCAGCCCTAGGTGTAGGACCTTGCAGTTGGCCTTGTTGAACCTCCAGTCTCCTGATGTGATTTCTATCAGGAAAGACTGTATCACATAAATAAGGTTGCCTGAGTAGTGTTGAAATCTCTCATTGTAAGATTAATAATACCACTGCTACAGTTAAGATTATTTCTTTAGCAAAAACCAGTCATAGTTACAGCACATGCTGGACTGCAGCAGAGATAAGAGTCTGAAAGGTGCAAAACAGTTTAATTTTGTGTGTTTCCTACATCTAAGTGGAGCAGGATGATTCAGACAACCTGGGGAAGATCAGTTTTGTATAGAAACAGGGGGGAAAGAAGTAACTTCATTATATTAGTTAATACTTTTCTCCCCTGTGGCTCTTTAAAGTCCCAAACATGATTAAGAACTCACCTCATACATATCAAATTGTTGAGAAAAAAATTAAAAGGCTTGCTTCTGTTTCTCTGTCTAATCCAAAGGAATATCAGCACCTCAGCTGCCCTCAGCTCTCTTACTTGGCAGAAGGAGAGAGCAGAGTGATATTTGCTTTCTCTGGGCTACAATCATTAAAAATTATGGTAAGTTGATTTGACTAATGTAAAAGATTGGCACTGTAACTACAGAAGTTAACTTGGAGCCATCTGAAACAAGAGAAATGTGGAATTAAAAACTTACATTAAAAGCTGTCTTCAAGTTGACAGTCTAGTTGGACTAAAATATTAACACAGAGTATTGGCTCTCATGTCAATGAATACCTAATTACTGCTTTGAGCAAAGGTTTAACTGCACTATTTAAAATGATCAAAGTTGTAGTGAACATTTTAATCACCTGCCAGGTCTTCCAAAAATGAGAGGGGAAGGGTCTCCATAAAAGCACATTACTTACTAAAAAAGAAGTACTTTCAATCAAATACTATTAAAGGATTTAAAGACAGTAAATAACTGTAATGAGCACATGACAAAACTGAAGGACCAATTCCAAATCCCGTCAAGTCAAATGAAGCTTTGAAGTTAATCCTGCTGCAAGCAGTGTGCTGGTCTAGAGACTTCCAGAGGTCCCTTCTGAGATCAGTAGGCTTTTACAGCACAGGTTTCTAGGGGGTATTGATATGCTCAAATACCTGGCAATAAACTAAGGGACAGAAAGACACTGAATACTGATCAGCACCTTGATGGAGGCCCCCATGTGTTTCTGGCAGCTGTTGACACAGGATATCTAGCAGAGTGATAACTATCATCTGCTGCTGGCTGTGAGAAGATAGCAGGGTTCTGTCCCAAATGAGTAATGTTCTTCACGAACATCTACTGACTGGGGGCACCTCATCAGATCTGTCCTCACTGCAAGGATATGGATGATACCTTTGGAAGGGATGACATAACTGCAACAGCAGCCAGGCTAGGCCTTGAACTCTTTAGTTCTGAAATATATATGGGAAGCACAACAAACAATTGAGGCTTTCTGTGAGTATTCCATGTGCTTTCAAATGAATGCAGTGAGGAGCTACCTCAGAGCCCATGTTTTTTCCCCATCCTATCCCCACCAGTATTCCCACAGCTATTCATAGCCCTGTTGGCCTCTCTTTTATGCCCAGCTGTGTTGAGTGCAAGGCTTTGCTGTATAGATCTTTAAAGAGGTCTCAGGGATGAGTGGGAAGGGGAAGCTTATGATGTAAGAGAAGCAACAAAGTGAATATAAACATAAACATAAATATAAACATAAACATAAATAATGTCAGAACTCATTTTAGCAATTGCCAGGAGCTACCCAAGTCCCTTTTCTAGCACCCTCCCTTTACAAGGGGCTGTTTCAGTCCTGTTCACCCAATAAGCTGTATGATGAGAGGTGGGGAATGCCCAAGTGAAGTAAGAGAGAAACACCCTTGACACAGGGCATGAGCACTGAAAAAATGTTAAGCTTTGTAAGTCCTTTTCAGACCTTCACAGGGAAGAGCAGAATCCAGTGAGACAGTGCAGAGTTAGCGACTGCATATTCCATCTCCAATCAAAGATGGATAGCAGAAAAGATCTTTCCATGGTCATCAGTATTGTCTAGGTTGGGAAGACCTCCCCAGTGTATGAACTTGTGGACCTGCTTTCCATAAATGATTCTGTTCTTTCTTTCTGAATGCCTACATCCCCAAATTTACAGAGATCTGAGATCTGGCAAACAGACGTTTTAAGGTTTTCCAAATGAAACCAGCTAAGATATCTCTAAGAAGCCCTTCTTTCTTTACACAGATGTAAAATCATCCTTGCAATTAATTTTTTGAAGGCACTGGATGAGAGCATAGATCTCACCAGTGGTTGAGCACTGTAGTCCAGTCTCTAAGATCTCAACTTGTGATGCCTGTAAGATCTCATCAATGCAGTTCACGTGCTCAAAAATGAAGGGAGTTTGGAGGATGATGGCAGGCATTTTGAATAATATTCAGGGCATCCAAGATCCAGTACCTTGAACATTACATACCATTCAAAAGGTACTTTCACCCAAGGAAGCATGAGACCTCATTTGGAGTACTGTGTTCAGTGCTGGAGTCCTCAGCACAGGAAGGACATGGACCTGTTGGGGTGAGTCCAGAGGAAGGCCATGGAGATGATCAGACGGCAGGAGCATCTCTCATACAAAGACAGGTTGACAGAGTTGGGCTTGCTTAGCCTAAAGAAGAGAAGGCTCTGGGAGAAACTTATAGCAGTCTTCCAGTACTAAAACGGGCTACAGGAAAGCTGGGGAGGAGCTTTTTGTCAGGGAGTGCTGTGAGAGAACTGAGGGGTAATGGTTTTAAGCTGAAAGAGGGAAGACTTACATTAGATATAAGGAAGACTTTTGTTTCTATGAGGTTGGTGAGTCACTGGAATTGGTTGCTCAGAGAAGTCATGGCTGCCCCATCCCTGGAGGTGTTCAAGGCCAGACTGCATGAAGCTTTGAGCAGCCTGATCCAGTGGGAGGCGTCCCTGCCTATAGCAGGGTGGTTGGAACTAGATGATCTTTAAGGTCCCTTCCAACCTGAAGTATTCTATGATTCTATGACTGATTCTATGATCTTGAGTGCTACCTACCAATAACAGCTCCTTTTTGTTTTGGCACACTGTCATGTCTTGCTGGCAGTCCAGGTAAAATGTTTCCTAAAAATAGTCCCTATAAATAATCAATCCCCTAAAAGAATTCAATAGAGTTGCATTTAAAAAATGATCCTTACTTTTCTAGGAGTCTAAATACAAAAAGCTTACTACAGGAATGTGTTCTTGTTATGGTTTAGGGAAGCTGAAATTCTGATGGAAGACCAGATTTAAGAACATGGAAGAATTTTCAGTGTATTCAGCTGCCCTTGACAAAGGCATGTTATCACAGCCTACCCATTTTGGCTTACCTAGAAAGTGAGTTCATCGGCCTCCTTTTTTTGATTCTTTAAAAGCTTAGAAAGCCTGCAGATAATCCTGTATTTACCTGAACAGTTTATTTCGTCCTTTGATCTGAAGCAGAAGGAGAGCATCAAGGTGAAATTAATACTGCTATTTACAACAATGGAGTTGTAGACAGAGAAAATGGAAGTGTGGATCAGATTAAACCTAGAGAGTGTACTTTAATATGATGGTAGAAGTTGTCAAAGATGATAATTTACTTTATTGCGAAAAGGCCCCTGTTTTCTATATGTCTGCTATTCAGCATGCCAAGGGCAACAGCCATATTGACTTATTATGACAAAAACTATAGGAGTTTCAGTTGCAGATATTTATACATAGAAGATTTATACAAGAAGGGAGATGAGTCCTTCTTGAGGTTGTTTTGTTACATTATATGAAATAACTAACCCAGCTGAAAAATCTGATAGGATCCTCTATGATATAAAGAATTAAAGCTCACACACCTATGAACAGGATAGTGGGGAACAAATATGCTTATATATTTTGCCCTTCCCTCCGGGAATAAAAAAATTCTAGACTCCAGAATCTTATTTTCCAGCTGGATTACTGTGGAGGCCTTATGTCCCCTATAGTGGACTGTGCCCAGAAGCAACCAGAAATGCAGAACAAGAAATAATCAGAAGACCAAAGTGGAGCTGAGGAATGAGGGGAAGCTCCATGCCAGCTGGTTGGTTTCAGAGTCAGTTTCGCTTTGCCCTACCATTATCTCCACATCAAAAAGCTGACTGAAGGTGCTATTGGTAATCCCAGCATTCTATTCCTAGCTAAAGCTCTAAAGATCCCACTGTGCTCAGTTATCTTCTAGACAAGTCCAGGAATGGGAAGGTTAATACCTACTCAGTGTGTACCCTTGGTGTTACCTGCATAATTGCAAAATATGAGACAGTCTGGTTCTATAAACGGGTATGTAAAGATATAAGACTGTCTGGTTCTATAAATTGGTATGCAAAGTTGAGGGAAGACCAGGTGGCTCAGCAACATATAGCCTCTAGCCTTGTCACTGCTGGAAATCAGGTCTCTAGAATGTGTGTGGCATTTTATTGTGGTTTTGGTCTACAGTTGCTCTCAGCATTCATTTTATTTTTCAGTTTTTGATTGAATTAAGAGTTCAGGTTTCAAAAATCAAGTGGGACCTGGGAACAGAGTTGGCAGTGAATAGGGAAGATTTACCACAATTAATGTGTTCTTATCATGTGTAAGACAGTAAGGTGTCTGTTTCAGATACCTTCTCTTGATGACAACATTGAAACCACTTAGGATCAACACAGGCTGTTATCACAGTGACCAGTTGCAACCATTTCATTTTCTCACATAACAGTAACACTGTAACACCAAGGCTAAGCTATGACAGCAAGAAATAAGGGCCAGCTTATTGTATTTAGATTTCAGAGGCACCTTGTCAAGACAACCATTAAGATAACTGCAGATTTGAAAGATAAATAAAAGCTTTAAAATTTCTATTGAAAAATAGAAATTAAAAGATTGGTTAACTCATGTATTCAGCTGTCAGTGTAGAAAATAAATTTAAATCACACTGTCCATACGACTAGAGATATGGCTGCTTACTGCATATTATTAATGCTAATGATTTTTTAACATGGTTAAAATATTTTCACAAGCATAATTATTCCAAGAATGGGAAAGAATAGCTAGAAAACGAGTAAACTACAAATTACAGAGCGCTATATACTTGTCATGCAGAGACTACTATTACTATGTTTTGAGCTGTGATTCAATTACTAAAAATATTGTAGTCCTATTTTTCTACAACCTAGTTGAATAAGTCATGAGCATCTATACTAGAAATCAAATTTCTCTGGGTCAAGTTTTATGTTTATCATATATATATGCTATTGTGGTAGTAATGCACAAGGACTAACTGAATTCTGCTTTTTTTCTTTTTTTCCTGACCCCGAGGTCAGTAATAAAAGTAATAAAAAACTGAAACCTTAATGCTACAAAGGAAAAACAATATCTTCAGCTCTGCCAGGGAGCATATGCCTTTGAAGAGAAGTGTTAAGTGTAGAAGAGCACTTTTGGTATGTATGAGTATATAATGTGCTATAATATCTATTACAAAATAATTCACTTTTGTGACCCAGACTTGTACCACTTAGAGCAGTTTTATGAATGAGAATACACCTCAGATTATATTACGGCTAAGTTTGCATTGTTTTCCACTTGCCTATGCAAAATGTCGCATCTTAACATAAGCCCTAAACATAAAGCCCTGCTTTACTTACATTGTTTTTATTTTTGCAGTAGGTCTCTCAGTCTCACTTCTTTGCTGTTGACCAAAAAGGTCAGCTTGTCAAAAAACAAAATCCCAGCATTCACCGGGTAAAACTGATTGCATCACCCTTAAACTATGCATAGTCCTGATGGCTGGGGTGGGCTGCTCTCTGTTCCTGCCAAAGCACCCTGAGGCACTGGGACCTCATGGGCTCCATGTCTGTGGCACCACCATGGGTGGCACAGCTGGGATATGAAGGCAAAAGAATTTTTACAAGTAATTTCTGGAGAAAAGGAAGGCCTTCCTCATTTTCAGGACAGTGCAATAATTTAATTTACTTCTGTTTTGCAAGCCAAATAAAAGCATGGCAGACCATGTGCAGGATAGCTTATCAATGGACAAAAGCCAGAACACGTAAGTGGAGTTTTTTGCAGGGATACTCAACTTGTAGTCCATATTAAGTTCTTGCCACTGGCATATTGTCAAGTGCAGTCAAGTCCCCAAGTCCCTAAGCTAAGGCTGACCACTTTGTGATCAACCACTTGTTCTCCTTTGTAGGAGTTTAAAATATCTGATTAAAATAAATTCTGAGTTTCTGAATGAAAACAGTCCTTGTACAAAACCAATTTAATGGCTTAAACCACCAGATGGTAGAGTCTATTTACTGCAGAAAGACTGAAGTTAGGTCTCTGAAATACTCTTAAGATAATTGCTGGTGGAGTAGAGCCAGAAATCTTTCCAAGATAAAAAATAAAACACTGGAATATTAAACTGTGGTCATGGCGGTGAGAATAAGAGAGAGAGAGTGCAGGAATTATCTACAGGGACTGAAACATTGAAACAGAGTGTGCCCTGTGCTCTACAGAGCTGTCACAGATTTTTCTTAGAGTTGTAGAATTAGTGGATGAAAAGAATGAATCAGAAGCCACAGAACGAGGGCAGGTTTCTCCTTCAGACCGAAGTAGGGCTTCTTGCAGAATGTGATTGGGGCCCCTGGGAGCCCAATATGTCTGTGCTACTACAACACCTTACAGAAAGCCAGTTCAAGATGCACAGGTTCAAGTTATCAATACTAAAGCTCAACAGATGTAGAAATGCTTTGATATTCTGGGAAATAATACCAAGTGAGGAACTCCGGAGACTGTTTCTAATTTCATTTCCATTCATTGACTAGAAGGACATTTAACAGCCCAGTGAGGAAACTCACAGCTCTTTTTAAAATGTGAAGAGCAAGAAACATGGCGAGCAGTTTATAAGAAACATATGAAAGAGTTCCAGCTGCAGTTCAAAAGAAGCACGTCCCAGCTAAGTTTTGGGAGTGCCCTTTGACTGTCCCAAAAGTACATCAAGACAATACCTGGTGCATACCATTTCTCCTCAGTTCCCTCACCACAAGCCCACGTGTCTGTAGGAGGAAAGCCCAGGTGTGTTGTGCAGTGATATTTTCCAGTGATACCTAATCTCAGTGATACCCCAAACAGGATACTGTGAAATGGAAAGAAAAAATATGCACTGTGATTCACAAATACTCAGAGAGACTAGAAAAACAGGATGAGATTCAACTCAAAGACATGATGAGAGGGACTTTAAAAGATGCTATTATCTTCTTGCCATCAAAAAGCATGCCAGAGATGGGAAGCTCACTAGGAACCTACAACAGTGGAATATTTCTGAAGGTATAAATCACAGAATCATAGAATAATAATCATCGACTGTAAAGATAAAGATTTTTTAAAATTAAGTTACTTCAAATTTTTTTTGTACTAGGGGAATAAGCTTTGTTCAACAGTTAGCAAAGAAAAAGGTCCAAACTTGTGATGCACAAGCACACAAGCAAAAGGCTGAGGGGAGACCTTATCACTATCCATGACTACCTGAAAGGACATTGTAGTGAGGTGGATGTTGGTCTCTTCTCCAGGGTAACAGTAGGGTGAGAGGAAATGGCCTCAAGTTACACCAGGGGAAGTTCAGATTGTATATTAGGAAAAAAATTCTTCACCAAAAGGGTTATCAGGCACTGGAAGTATCTGCTCAGGGAGCTGGTTGAGTCTCCATTCCTGGAGGTGTTTAAAAGATGAGTAAACAAAGTGCTCAGAGACATGGGTTAGTAGTTGACAGGTACAGTTGGACTCCAGCGTGATCTCAAAGGTGTTTTCCAACTAGATGATTCTATGAATCTATGATCTTGTCAATTAATTCATATGTAGAAATTCACTCCATTGTGTACAGCCCCAGTTTAGATTCCCTCTTCTTCCACTTGGGTCTGCATTTTGGTGTAGAGTACACATGGCAAAGAAATGCAATAGAGCTTATACAGATATCAGTAAAGTTCCAGGCATTTGAGGTTTCTACTTCTTTATGTTTCCACTTCTTTACAGGTTCACTGCAGATCTTGATCTTGCTGTAACATTTGACTGTATTTAGTTTGACTACCATTGCACACATTCTGACTGGGAGCTGCAGTACATGATCTCCAATCTACAGAATAACAAAGCAGTATCTATGATTTCTGACCACCCTCAGCTGGAATACTCCAATTTCTGAACCCCATCAGCCACCACTAACAAGGGGAGAAAAAGAAAGTAAATCCTATGCCGTCTTTTCCAATATGACCCAGTAAATCTGCCTGTTCCAAATAGTTTAGATGAAACATCCTGAGTATCTGCCTACTAAGGAAACAGAGACAGATCATCCCCCAGTTCTTCACCCCAGAGCTGTGGCACATCTAAGGTTCTATAGATGCAAATTTGGGTAGCTGAGAGGAACTGAATGTAAGGCTGTAATGCTGATTTATTTTTTTTTTGCCTTAGGAAAGACAAGAGCTCCTGAGCTGCCTTACCCTCCAGTTGCAAATGGTTCTTTTCCATTTCACATTTATTTAGGCCTTGCCTATGTTGTCTCATCACAAAGGATAAATTAGCTGTGGGTTCATCTGCCCCATTGCTATATCCAAAGACTGAAGAAGGTACACTACTGTACGGATGAAGACTGAAATGGATCCTTTCCACAACTGCAAACCTTAAGGTATGGGACGTAGAAAGGGAAACATATTGGTGCTGCTATGGGAGTCATTCAAACACAGGGGAAATGCAGGCATAAAAAAATTAAGAGTTACCACTGGAGACTGAGAATCACCTTATACATGATTAAACTGGAAGAAATTTAAGATATAACTAGTCCGAATGGCATGAACGTTCACTTATTTGTACTGGTATTTTATTTCACATGCCATGTAAAATTTAAAGCTTAGTATTTTAACCATTTTTTCTTAATTTTTTCTTGCCTGTATACAAACTTCTTGGGATAGTTATTGGTTTTCCAAGATGTATGGTTAGAGAATCACAGAATTCATTGAAAGATTTAGGTGCAAGGGATCTCAGGAGGTCCACAGTCTCAATCTCTGCTCATGGCTATCTCCAGAGCTAGATAAGTTGTTCATGACCATGCTGTGGCAAGTCTAGAACAACTCCAAGGTTGGAGATAACCCCAGCTTCAGTAGGCAACCTGATAAAGTCCTTTCCTTAGCCTTCCTTGGGGAAGATGGGGAAGATAGCAGCAGGAATGTAGCCTTACAGCAGCAAGTGGAGGAGTAATGCCATCTATATTTTAAGGGGGGGAGTTGTAATAACTGTGTACGGATGGGAGTAACATCCTTGAAGGATGGCGGAAGAGATACCACAGAAGAAAGTTCTTTCATATTTATATCCCTCAAGGAGGAAACAAAAAGTCCCATGAAGTGTTCTTATGCAAATAGAGATAATTCTTTTGGCTCAGTTGCTCTCTCATGAATTTTGCATTGAAAAGTAGGCACCTCCCATCAATGCTGAGGAGCTTACTAGAAGAAAATCAGTAAATCTGCCAGATAAAGTGGCATGGCTGTAATTCTGTGATATGATCTCATGGCTTGGGGAACAAAATAGGCTGCTGCCACTGCATACAGGTAGACAAGCCCAAGTACCATGTCCTGCACTTTCGTCACAACGAACCCATGCACTGCCACAGGCCTGGGGAAGACTGGCTGGAAAGCTGGCCTGTGGAAAAGAACCTGGGTGTGCTGGTTTGCACCTGGCTGAACATGAGCCAGCAGTGTGCCAGGTGGCCAAGAAGGCTAACAGCATCCTGGCTTGTAGCAGAAACAGCGTGGCCAGTGGAACCAGGGAAGTGATTACGCCTCTATATTCAGGGCTGGCAAGGCTGCACTTCGAATCCTGTGTTCGGTTTTGGGCCCCTCACTGCAAGAAGGAAACTGAGGTGCTGGAGCATGCCCAGAGGAGGGCAACAAAGCTGGTGAAGGGTCTGGAACACAAGAGGAGTGGCTGAGGGAATTGGGATTGTTTATCCTGGAGATGAGGAGGCGGAGGGGAGATCTTATCGCACTCTACAACTACCTGAAAGGAGGTTATAGTGAGGTGGGTGCTGGTCTCTTCTCCCAAGTAACAAATAACAGGACAAGAAGAAATGACTTCAAGTTGTGCCATGGGATGCTTAGATTGGATATTAGGAAAATGTCTTTACTGAAAGAGTGGTGAAATATTAGAACAGGCTGTGCAGAGAATTGGTGGAGTCATCATCCCTGGAGATGTACAAAAATTGTGTAGATATGGCACTTTGGGACATGGTTTAGTAAGTACGGTGGTGTTGAACTGAATGATCTTAGAGGTCTTTTCCTACTTCAATGTTCTATGATTTCCTAAATAGAATCACAGAATCATAGAATCGTCATAGAATCATAGGAATCACTAGTTTGGAAAAGACCTCTATGATCATCAAGTCCAAGCATTACTATGTGCCACTAAACCATGTCTCTGAGCACCTTGTCCACTCATCTTTTAAATACCTTCAGGAAAGGTGACTAAACCACCTCTTAGGGCAACCTAGGAGGGTGCCGAATGACCCTTTCTGTGAAATTATATTTTTCTGATATCCAGTCTGAACCTCTCCTGATGCACCCTTGAGGTCATTCCCCCTTGTCCTGTCCCCTGTCACTTGGGAGAAGAGCCCAGCTCCCTCCTCTCCATGACCTCCTTTCAGGCAGTCGTAGAGAGCAAGAAGGTCTCCACTCAGCCTTCTCTTCTCCAGGCTAAACAACCCCAGCTCTCTCAGCTGTTCCTCATAGAGTCTGTTCTCTAGCCCCTTCACCTGCTTTGTTGCTCTTCTCTGGACTTGCTCCAAAGCATCAACATCCTTCTTGTGGTGAGGGGCCCAGAACTGAACACAGGATTCATGCTGCGGTCTCACCAGTGCCGAGTACAGAGGGAGAATAACCTTCCTGGACCTGCTGGTCACACCGTTTCTGATACAAGCCAGGATGCCATTGGCCTTCTTGGCCACCTGGGCACACTGCTGGCTCATGTTCAGTCGACTGTCAACCAACACCCCCAGGTCTTTCTCCTCTGGGCAGACTGCATAGTCTGTAGCTCTGCATAGGGCTGTTTTGCCCCAAGTGCAGGACCCAGCATTTGGCCATGTTAAACCTCATGCCATTGGTCTCTGCCCAGCGGTTCAGCCTGTTCAGATCCCTTTGCAGAGCCTCCCTACCCTCCAGCAGATCAACGCTTCCACACAGCTTAGTGTCGTCTGCAAACTTGCTAAGGGAGCACTCGATACCTTCATCCAGGTCATTGATGAAGACATTGAACAGGGCTGGAGCCAGCACTGAGCCCTGGGGACACTACTTGTTACCGGCCTCCAGCTGGAGTTAACTCCATTTCCCACCACTCTCTGGGCCCGGCCATCCAGCCAGTTTTCCACCCAGGAGAACAGTTTGGGTTGGAAGGGACCTTAAAGCCCCCTGCGACAGGCAGGCCCCCTCCCCCTGGCCCAGGCTGCCCCGGTGTGTTCAAGCCCATTCCGAGCTGCCCGGGCGGGTTTCACCCCCGGGAGCGGCGGGAGCATCCCGGGACGCCGGGAGGTGGCAATCGGGAGCCTGCCGACGGGAGTGGAGCAAAGGTGGAGGGAGGCTCCCGAGGAGAGAGGTGGGGGGGGGGGAAAAAAAAAAGAGGTGTCTGCCTTTAAGGTGGGTTTATTTGCCTGCCGGATGGGAAGTCTGTGACCAGCCCCTTCCAAACAGGTAAAGGCAGTCAGGCTTCCCCACCCACTCGCTCGGCTCTTTCATCATCGCTGTGGGCCCGGGCGGGAGTTGTGCAATGGGAGCGCTGCCGTCGGGAGGCTGCGGGACACGCTCCTGCTCCGCGGGGAGCAGCCCGGGAGCCCGGGCCTGAGCCGGGAGAGCGGGCAGGGCCGGGAGCGCCGCTCCCTCTCCGGCCGACGCTCCGGGATGAAGCTCTGCCTCGGGCTCCTTCTGCTGGGCGCTCTCCTGCCTCCCGGCGTGGCTGCCAAGGAAGGTGAGCGTGGGAAATCGCTGGTCCGGGGCGGAGGGGCTCGGGCACGGGCGGGCGGAGAAGGGATCCTGGGGCTGCCCGGCACGGACGCGGCTCCAGAACCGGGAGAGGCACCGGGAGCGGCACCAGGAGCGGGGCTTCGCGGGGGAAAGCCGGCAGCGAGCCTACCGCAGGTCTTGGGAGCCCCGGTAAATCGTGTGTTTTCTGCCCGCCCCATCCCCCTCTCCCCACCATCCCAACCCCACCGGCTGAAGCGCAAATGCCTGGGCATATCCAGCCATCCAAGGGAATTCTGCCTGTTTGCCTTAAACATAAGCGTTGCAGATAACAAGTTTAAACACAAACTCAGAAAGTTTCTCCCTCCCCTGCCAACACCCCCGCAGTTTCCTCAGGAAGCCCTCTTGGGAGTTAACCCTTCTGAGCAAGAGGACGGTCATTGGTTTAGTGTTAGATAGGAATGGTTGGACTAGAAGATCCGGTGGGTCCCTTCCAACCTGGTTGTTCTGTGATTCTGTGATTTTTCTGGAGTCTTGGAAGGCGATCCAGTCTCTTTCACCTACCCCAGTGCTGGAAGGTAGAGCTGGGTTTTATAATTTCCTCTTCCACCTCTTCTCTTAAAACTCCCTTGCTTACCTTCTCTCTTCCACTTAGTCTCTTATTAGATGTAGCAATCTTTTTTTTTTTTTTTCTTCCATCTTGGCAGTTGTACAGTGGTTATGAAACATCTGGGGAATGGGAATTTTTAGTAGAGAGATGAGGAAGAATAAACCTCTTCTGGTTTCTACATCCTTGTGTAGTTCATTCCAACCAGAGACTTTCAGCCACAGCAAGAGATGCCGAGGCTTTTCCTTCCCAAGGACAGCCTTCTCCTTTGCTGCTCCAGGCTCTCAATCGAGAGATTTAGTTCATAACTGGCAGTTCAGCCATGGGATCATCTCAGACTCTGCGTGTCAAGAGCTCTTTTGAAGCATTCTTGAGAAGCATGTGTGTATTAAGGATTCAGCTACATGGATGCAGGTAGCAGACATTGTTGAGAAGGTGAGAAGTACTGTAAGGCAGCACCATGCAGGCTCTGGTTTCCACAAGTGTGTGACCAGTAGTTGGCAGTAACACTCGGGGACTTCTATGCTTCTCCTCTATCTTGACCATCCATCTCGTTTGGGATGTGTCTGTCATCCCCTCTTTCTTAACCTGTATATCTGAGAACAGCTCATTTCCTTGGCATCCTCTCTTATCTGAAGTCTTTCTCCTTTTTGAGGAGGCCTCCTCCCATGTGGCTGAACAGCCGTGTGTGACATTCCCAGCAGTGAGGCATTGGACCAAAGAGCTAGTAGCCCCAGAGTATTCATACTCCCTGTGCTCTTGTAGTCTTGCTGACTCATTCTTCCTTTCCTTGAAGAATCCCAGTTGTGGGTTTCACTTTGAGAGGTACTCCTTGAGAATGGACTTTGCCCCTTCCAGTGAATGCTTAGCAGTGGGTACTGCTGGCGGTATGGTGACATGGCTTTGCAAAGTTCCCATCCCAGCTGCTTCAGAGTTCCTCTTCACTTGCTCTCCTAGAACTTGGCATGCGTCTTCTCTCACTTCAGCATCACTGCTTCAGGCCTGAAGTGCGTGGGATAGGTGTTATTTGGCTGATGGTCCTGGAAGGACAGGCTACCTCACCCTGAGAGTTTTTGGAGCCAGAAACACAAGAATAGTATCTCAAATAGAGACTAAGAGCAGAAGGGAAGTGAGTGAGGAGCCTTGTCTGGACGGAGTCTGTGGCTAGGAAGGTTTTCCCCATATGACCATGCTGTGAGCATTGTGAACTTGCAAAACCTGGATTCCTGCTTTTCCCTTCTAATCCTGAAGGAGTGTTTCAGAGGTGAGAACAGCAGTGCAATCCCTCTTATCTCTGACTCTGGGCTCACAGCCTGCTTCCTCATTCCACAGGACTCTTGCTGATCTGCACTTTACACTCTATTACTTATACTTGGCAGGAAGCATTTGTGAAGCCGTCAGATGAGGAGGAGAAATTCTGTTTATTTAAATGCCATTTACTTATTTCCCCACTCCTACCTTTCACCTCCAACTTACTTTGTGAGATTTTTTCTGAGATGAGGGTCTGAGACCCTTCTGAATACACCCGCAGGAATTTAAAAGGGAATCCAAGGAATTTTCCCTCTTTCCTATGTTTCCAAGCTGGAGCTGTGATAGGTGCACTGTAAATAGACCCGGCAGTAGCAGCAGACCCAAGGGCTGGTGTGAAGCTGCATATCCAGCAGTATGACTTATTCCAGCTCCTCTCTCTTCTCCCCTCTCTCTTCTCCCCTCTCTCTTCTCCCCTCTCTCTTCTCCCCTCTCTCTTCTCCCCTCTCTCTTCTCCCCTCTCTCTTCTCCCCTCTCTCTTCTCCCCTCTCTCTTCTCCCCTCTCTCTTCTCCCCGGGAGAGAGAAGAGCGGCACATTTTAAACTTCTCTTCAGATCAAGACCTGAGGGCAAACTCTGATTTTATTTTCAAATTTCTTTGAGGGCTAAAAATGAATATACTGCTGAATTTCTCTGTTGTCACATGACTCCAGGAGCCAAGGCTTATGACAGCCATGGAGAGCAATTCTGCAAGAGGTGGCAATGCTATGCCTGGCAGTCATTATTCTCTTGCTGTCGTGGCTAAAACAGTCGTGGCAGAGAGGGAGAGGGAGAGGGAGGGAGAGGGAGAGAGGGAGAGAGAGAGGGTCAGAGGTAGGGGGCTCAGCAGTTTGAGAAAGTGATGTATCTCATGCCTGTGACAGTGGAAAGTCCCTTCTACAACTTCACACTGCTTCTGTACTTTCCCACACCATTTCAAGCACTGAACAGTACCTCCAGGCAATACTGATTGATCATCTGTGTTGGTAATTTATTTGATTGCCTGCCTCTTCATACGCTTTGTCTGCTACCTTCTTATTCCAAGGAAAGATGTGTTCAGATGCTAATGTTGAGTTCCCATTACAGTAAGCTTCAGCTTTCAGCTCCCATTTTGGGCCAGGTTTAGGAAGGAGAAAGATTTATTAGGGTTGCATTTTTTGGATGTGTGGGTGTCTGTTGAGAGGAGGTTGGAAGGGGAGGGAGGTCTCATATATGAGGAAAATCTTTCAACTCCTGACTAGCTGCACTGTCTCGTTTTCACCCTTCCTCTAGCCATACTTTTTGAAGGTAAATGATTACATGAGGCTGACAGGAGAAGTGCTTTGCTTCTGTGACAATGGGCCGTATGAGTTGGGTCACTGATGTGTCCCCTCTTTTCTGGTTTTCAGTGGATCTACTCGATACAAGCACTGCACAGGGTGAACTGGGCTGGCTTCCAGACCCTCCCGAAGTAGGGGTGAGTACACGCATTCAAGGAAAGGGAATAATTGGGAGTACTACATGACGGAAAAACATAATAAAAGTTGAAAATTCACCTTGCATTCCAGAACTGGGCTTCTCCTGCAGCTCCACCCTATCCTGGACATTGTATGCTTTCTAAGTCTCTTCTCCCTTGCAGCTCCTTGCTCCTTCAACTCTGCAGCCTCAACCACTATCCAGCTGTTTGAGGACTGATGTCTCATTTACTTCTAGCAGGTCTTCTAATGCTTCCAGTAGCATTCAGTGATTAAACATGTCCTTGAAAGGCACCGTTTCCATAAAACTTAATAATTAATTGTTTTAATAAAACTTAATGGAGAGAAAGGAAAAAATTGAATAATCTCCCAGGTTTCATTCTAACATGTTGCAAATACATGTCATGTCTCCTTTTCTGGTCAGATTGCCACAGTAGAAGTATTTCTGTTTCCAAGTCTCTTGAGAGTTTAGAATCTTTGTTTGTTTAAGGTTTCTCTGCCTTTTTTGACTCTTGAGTACTAATCAAATGATTCAGTAACAATTTTTTTTAATGAGGACCTGACTGAAGAAATAATTGTTAATTCATGGGGCAGCAATCTGACCTGGTGGGTGGGCTACAAGGTTTTAGAACTTCACATCCAGCCCTACTGCTGTTTTTGGCCCACACAGGTGATAGTGATGGAGGCACTTCTCTTTGTTTCATTACTGTAAAATTCAGTTGATGGAAGTCCTTCAAAATCTATTATATTCCTGAAAGTACTACAAAGTTGGACCCAACAAGATGGCTTAGCATTTGGCCACTTTTGTACAAGTATAGTTATTTTGTATAAAGTGCAGTTGAGCAGTCCCTCTAGCATCACAATGTACTTTACAGAAGATTTCCTTTGTTACAGCAGGACTGTGGGAGTTGTGGAAAGAAGGCACAAAGAAAAGGAATTCAGGAACTATGCTGCAGTAGTTAGAATGACGTATGTTAATACATAGTTCCAGTTCCTTACCCATGCTCTTGTATTTCTAGAAAGCACTGAGCTCTCCTATGGAGAAAGAGTTTTACTCTTCCGGCTTATAAAGTAGACCTGGGTTCAGCCTGTTCCTAACTCATTTTCATAACCTTCCTCTGCAATGCGCTGTGGATGGTTTAAATTCACCCCAGCCTCGTCCTACTCCTAGCAGTCTTGTTGGGTGAACTAAAACCGGACTGTGAGGTTCTATACTGGCATAACTACATTTGTTTCATTTGTACAACTGCTTCAGTTAATATTATCATACCCTACTCAAAACAAGTGCCCCAGTGAGACATACATGTAGATCATGTTTTGCCCGTTGTTCCCTTTATTGCCCCCATCAGTTGTCCATGTGGTAATTTTAATCCATTACTAGGCTCCAGACATGTTCAGGATGAAGTCTGACTTTTGAAGAGATTGGAAAAAAACATTGAAAAGTGCATTTTAAAAATAATCTGATAGAAAGAAGATAAAACCTTTGTTACAGAACAACTGATTTTTGCACAGTAGGGGCACAGCAGTGCTAAGAGTTGGCATACTTCTGTTTGTGCTGCATATGCCTTTGAAAATATGGGTATTTAAAATACAGAGTTTGTAACCGAGAATTGTAGAGGATGTTGGAAAACATGGCCCAAAAGTAATCTAAACTCATAAGTCAGGATACGGATGTTTGATACACTAACAGAGGATGAAGAACAGATCAATTGACTTCTGATGAGCAACTCTTTTGCAGGGATTTGCGTAATTACGTCACTTCTCAGTAGGTGTTAGGTAGAAGGCTGACGAATTGTCATGAACAAAAAAAGGAAACAATGGGCAATTCTTCTGGAATCAGAACTTCAAACAATTGTTTGTGAAACTGCTCTTCCAAAATCAAGAATATGTTCAAAAGATTAACTGAGATTAATTCAGAATGTTTTATTTTTTTGACTAAAAAGAGCTAAGAGGAATACTGAATAGTCTTAATAGCTTCACTAGTAACAGGCAGGAAACATCTGAGTTGTATTGCATACAGAATTGAAGGGTATATTTCATGTAACAATGATATTTGTACCTAACTTTAGATGCCAGAGGACTCCTATCTGTGAGCTGGATTTTTGTCAATATGCTTATGACAAAGGAGAATCTGCTGTGACAAATTTTCATGCTTTATATGGATAAGGTCTCTAGGGCATAGCTCAGAAGAAATTGGATAGTTCTGTAGAAGCAGCATTACACCTTTGTTTTCTCCTCACTTTTAGCCATTGACAATGGATGAAGTGGCTTGCCATGTTTGATTATTTCATGGTCAGTCTTGGTCTGTATCCAGTATAGAAGATGGTTCTGTTAACACAGGCTCAGCCTAAACCACTGAGCTGTATAGCAGTTAGTTTTTGCCAGCATGGACCTTTCTTCCTGATGTCTAGAATATGTTAACTGGCAGTGGGATCTTGCCTAAGCTTAAGGGTATTTTCTAAGTGAAAGTGTCTGTACGTTAAGTAAATTGTCAAGTGTCTGTACGTTAAGTAAATTGTCTGCAGAAGTTTGTTTGCTAAAAGGTTTGTGCTAGCTTGCTTTGTAGTAGCTGTTCAGAAAGGGTTTCATTCATTTTAGGCTGCCATTGGAAACTAGGTTCTTAAAAAAGCAGACTGTAGTTCCTATAATCACTTTCTTATCTACCTTACCACTCCCACCCCTACATCATCTAACAAACTTCCTGATACATTTTTTTTATCTTTGAAGTTTCGAGACAGCAGTACCAGTTGGGCATGGGGGGTTGTATTACAGTCCTAGTGATAGATGCTTGTCTTTTAACATAAGTTAGAAAACTATTGATGATCACTTTGAAGGTGTGAGGAGTCCAGAATTTACTTGTTCTGACATTTCTTTAAGGCTCCCTATGCTGCATTAACAGCTTGGCTACTTGACCTGATTTAAAATATTGCTGCCCAAAAAAGAACTTCTTAAATCCTATCGTAAACAAATGCAGTTACTGGGCATACTGGCATTACTTTTTGGCAGATTGTAAAATAACAGCATAAAAAGTTATTTATCTCTAATTTGCTTTCAAGTATATTTACATCAACTTGGAACAGCTGGTGATAAGGAGTCACATTATCCTTTTGCATTTTGTTTTTAATAGACAAGGTGCAGAGCAACCCAACAGCTTTGGAGTTAGCCTTGCCTTGAGTAGGGGACTGGATTAGTGACCTGAAGGTCCCTTCCCCCCTAAATCTTTGGTTTTACATGATAGTTTTGTACTGTTTGATTGTTAGCATTCTGAGCTTGCATTTTTAACCCAGGAATGGAAGGTCCTTCCAGTTCTGGCTGATTTAATATTTTGAACTCTGTAAATCTATTCCTAGGGGTTTTCTGTGTCAGTTTGTGTAGACCTGTGAGAAAATACATTAGGCAATCCAATATTTATCTTAGCTGCTATGATTATTTCACCCCCAGCTTGTAGCCCTATCTTGAAATTTTCCTTTTGTCCACTATTTCCAATGTCTATTTTGTGTATGTGAATAGAATTTGTATAATCCAGTCATACTTTCATGAGTATATGTGACTACTCTAAGTTCCTAGACATTTGTACTGCAGGATGCTGCATGCTGGTTCTCTCAATATGACTCTGTCTCTATGTTGCTGAATGGATTGTAAATTAAACATACTATTTTTTTTTTTAGCTGGTATGTTCTCTTGGGAGGCATGCTTTTACCAGTTCTACAGTAGTCCTTGCTTGTAAAAGAGTCCTTTTCCACAGTAACTTTGTTTTTAAATTCAATATCTGTTATTTCAGAAGTCACACAAACTGCTGCTGCCACTAATTGCCAAATTGTGTCATATTTATTACATATTGCAGGTTCAGCAATGCTCAGTTCTCAAGTGTTAGCTGGGTTATGGGACTTATGTTTCCCAAATGATAATCCTCCATGGATCATAGTATTATTAAAGTTTTTGGATGATTTTCTTAGTTTCCCTCCTTTTTAGGCTGCCATTGTTCTCAGTCTCCTATGCACAGTGAGCTGGTGGACAATTTTTCTGCCTATTCCATACTCTTACTGGCTTCCACACATATTTCAAAATGTTGCTATCAGCTTCAAACTTTCTACCATGTCTCCCAGTGTGCATGGCACCTCATCTGCTCCACTTTTCCCAAGTCTACGTTCACAGAGGTCTAAGGACTTGCATTTAATCTCAGGTGACCTAATGTATCCCTAAGGCTATTCGTAAATAGCCACTAAATGCAGCTATTGTGGCTCCAAGAACTCTCTTGAAAAACTTTGGAAATTATGTAATTCTTCTGCAGTTCTGCACCCCATGTTTCACAGGAGGTCTGATTATGAACACAGCAGCCGCTAAACCTATGCAAATGCAATATGAGTAAGCCAGTGCTCAGATTTTTTTTTTATGCTATTTTCATATTAAATCTCAGGCGTAGCACAACTTCTGCACTGCTCAGTTATATTCTTTAGGTAATAGACTAGATCAAGTACCTGTGAGCTGTCAGCAACTTTTATATCACAGACCAGATGATAATGTTTACATGCTTTCGGGTTCTAGCAAGGTGAAGTTGTGTTCCACCAGACCAAGAGGTCTCAGACATCAATAACAGCTGATAGCTGGTTTCGGTTTCCACCGCTTCTGCTGAGATAGGCTTGGTCATGAAGGGAATACTGTTGTGGGTTACACAGCCCTCAACCTGCAAGTGATTTCAGCACAGCACTCCTATTTCATTGAACTTGGGCAGTTCACTTAATCAGAACTTGATATCTAACTTGGATAGTCTTACCTGGAATGAATCTCAGCCAGTCTGCTTTCTGTAGTGTCTGCAGGTGGTGTGAAAAGTATCAGAAATGTTGTTACATGCATCTCTTCCCACAACAGTTGACAAAGCATGTCCTTCAACATGTAACACAGAGGAGTGTCATCACCTCTAAATCTGGACTAGAGTAGCAATATAAACCTCAGCCTGCTCTCAAGATTAAGTATCAGGCATAGGGGATTAGATCTTCCAAGTGAACAGGATCTGTATAGGTATTAGGGACAAAAGCCTAGTAAGGTCAACAACTAACTGGAAACAGGAAGAACTCTGGATTCAGGTTGTATCATGACATGACTTGCTGCTGTTCTTGGGATGTGGATCAATGGAGATTAGATATTTGTTGATGATATTCTGTTAAATGAAAATTTTGTGTGGATTTGTGAGAGAAGGAAAAAAGTTATGCACATCCAGATATCTTTATTTTACTCAGAGAGGTGAGAGGAGAGACTGAAAAAAAGTGACATGAGAAGAGTAAAGTGCAAATTAATAACTGTACTGTAGGCCAGATCGCATGAGCCACCAACATAGGATGAAGTCAGTGCCACAGACCGAAGGAGCAACCTCAGGTAGTGCACTCAGTGTTGTGACCAGAAGGGCAGAAACGATTAAGCCAAAGTGAAAATGCTGTGTAAGCATGATATGCATTACCACAGCTACTTGGCCACTATAGTGGTGACAGCACTGTTGCTTAGCAGCTTCAGGAAGCTGATTTCAGAGCAGCTGAATGAGAGCGAACAAGGTTCGCTGAACTTCCTCATGTCAATGCATAGGCATCACAAGTCAGCTGGAGCTTTGAGATAAGTCTGCCTATAGCAGGGTCTTCCAAGAACACTAACAGGCTATTTAAAATAAAAAAATTAAACAACTTTAATATAATACCAACAAAAATACTGATGAGTTTGCAGGCAGGCAGATTATGAAGGAAAGGCTTTATATCTGTCATTGCATGCTGTGTATTTGCTGAGTGGACCTATGCTTTGAAGTGTTGATTCTTACCATCTTGGAGGCAGATTTGTTGAAAAATGTGCCAAATCCCTCTGGTTTCTTGGAAGGTTATTTCCACTGCTTCTAAGGCCTCATTCCTGGTTTCTCTATGCTTGACTTGGACCCTGCCAGCTCCTCACTTAATGCTGCCATCTCCTGCAGATTCTATTCTCCAGTTAAGTTGGATCATCTGAAAGAAAAGGCACAATTACCCTGTCCCTGTGTGGGTTTCCACTTGACCTGTCACTCATCTTTAAAAGGGTTCTGTGCAAACAAGTGTTGCCCATTGCTATGACTGATTCCCCAGATTCTTTGTAAATATTCGAAGAATACTTGTCACACCATACCAAACCATCACTCACACCATACAAAGCCCTCTGCCTTGAAAATACATAATCGCTTCCAGCTACAATGGATCTTGTACAATGTACAATGTAGTGCAAAAATAGCATGAGAGCTAACATTTGCTTTATCAGTAATATGATTTTAGCAATATAATCTGAACATTTAAAATGCGTTATCTGATTTTCCACTCTTGTCCTTTTTTGTAGTTATTGATACTGTTAGTGAGTGTTAGCAAAAGAGACATATATGGAACAAGCATTCCAAAATACCACGGTGACACGCTGGGCTTGTCCCTCACCTAGTAGCATCTGTTGTGATAGAACTGTTGTCGTGCAAGACCTTAATGTGGCCAGACAGTTCAGAGAGTGAGCAGACAGCAGAATCTGATTACAGAACCTGTTTATCACAGTCAATGTGCTGGAGCTCTGTGGTTTACATTAGTACCTTATCTTCCCATAAGAACCTAAGTACAAGTTAAATTGGAAGGACATGGGTGAGATGGAGACCTATGTACTAATGTCCTAAAGGACAAGTCATTACATAATACAGTTGTTCCTCCCTGAAAATAATCAGTGTATAATTGTGGGGGAAAAAAAGCATCATCCCTCTCAGAAAGGTACTGTAGAGAACTAAACATCACTTCATTGTTCAGTTGTGTCAAAGATTCCATCACGATGTGATGAAATACAGCTTCCTTGACAATTGCCAAAAGGTCAAAGAAATAAAAGCAGCCTCTTTGTTGTTCTCAAATCAAAAGTCATAGTTAAGTCATGAAGTTAAGTGTGTAGATGTCACCATGCTTTCATCATCGTCATTTAACACCACATCAGTGTTTCTTCCTCACCAGCAAAATAGCTTACAAGATTATTGAGAAACTTTCAGTGAAGGGTCACAGAGCCTTCATTCTGGAATATTTGTCAAAACACCACTATGGTGCTGCTATTTTTGACTGGCTCATCTAGCTTTACCTACTGACAGATTTTTGTCTGATGTATTTTAGCTGAAGAGAAGCTGTTCATCCTATCATGGCAATTATCAGCAAGAAGTCTCTATTATCATAGGATTTCCTCTGAGGTGCCGCTCTAAGAATGTAGTACAACTCAACCTGCGATGTACACAACTGCTGTCAACTCTGAATCTATTCCAGGACAGGGTTTTTTTGGTCACAGTAGCATGCAAATGCTACTATGCAAAAGCCACTGTGCAAAAGCCAAAGAGACTCTGTAGGTAAAAGTGCTACCAGGGGAAGGAGATTAAAAACCATTCAGTGGTGTATGTATATTCTGCTAGGTCGCTTCAGACTTGGGACATCAGTAATGTAGTGTTGCCAAAAAGATTGCTGGTTTTGGGCCCTGTGTTTTTTCTTCAGGAAGATACTTCTCGGATTTAAATAGTATTCTGAATTCTCTTGCAAATTAGATGGGAAAGAGATAAATTTGCAAAGCACAGGTACACTGTATGCACTCAAAATGGTCTTCTGATCTTAGTGCAGCACTCTAACCCAAAGTTAGTCATCTTCAGTATATGAATTCCTATTTTTCCCAGTGGAAACATGCATCTTAGTTGAGAAACTTTAAGCCTCCTGGCAAGATGTTTGCCTTGTTGTTGCTCTGTAAGTCTCTTAAAAGCATCACTGTGCCCTTCCCCAGGGGTCTGCAGGCCACTGATTGGAAGCCATTGTGCTAAGCTAATGCAAATGAAATGTAGGTCACAGCATGCAGGATTTTCTCTGAAAGGAAACAGGATAAGTCCCTGGCATACTGGAGGTGGAGACAGCACTACTGTTGCAAGTCACATGTTCTTTTGACTCCAGTCTGAGCCTAAGGATTTGAAAATCCGACACAGTTTGCTGTTAGCCTACCTCTCTATTAGCAAGCATTTGGTGCTTGTCATTATAAAAAGCTTGGGTTTGGTTTGTTTTATTTCAATGGGAAAAAACCCTAAAACTAAAAGAGACCACTTTAATGTCTGCGGAGTTTCTCTCTATCTTAGACCTTGTGGCAGATCCTAGGAAGAGTAGCCCTCAGATGAATGGAGAAATTACAGGTTGTCCTAGTTAAGCTCCTTGGTGCAGACCTAACCTAAGGAAGTCTCACTTATAGAAAAAGCTGAGTAAGCCTTCCTTAGGCGTCAGAGCTTCAAACTCTATGATCAATTCAGAATTGACCAACGTAGATATTAAAAGGCATGAACCTTACCCTATCTTTAGATCTTTACTCACAAAGCAGACCAAACCAATACTATTTACTACAAATATCTGCTGGTACCCTTCCTTCAAGTCATCCTGAACTGCTGTCATAATGACAGCTCATCTCTGCCACTGCTTTCTTTATACTGAATCCAACCTGGCAATGGGAGGAAAGTTGCCTTCCTTTTTGCTAAACTTGCAGTATTCCGAGGTTATGCACTTTCACTTTGAGGTTCTCCTTCACTTAACCTTAATTCCTGTGCTGGAATTATTTTGCTCTATACCACCAGACCAGGAATTTCAAGAACAACTCTCTGAAACTAAATGCCTGTGTTAGCATAGGAGTTCCTGAGAAGTACAGAACACCCTTTTGTTGTCAAATGACTACATCCTTAAGCTTTTTATAAAACCAAGCTACTAATTAATGGCCCTCTCCTGAATGCATTGGCTTTTGTTTTCTTAGCAACTTTTTAAAAATTCTAAATGGTTTTAAAAGTTTAAAGACAGTTTAAATGTAAACATAAAAACCAGTTTCAATTTAAATAAGATTAAAAGGAATTTTAGAAAATAAAATTTAAAGAGTTTAAGAACTCTTCACCTTGACTAGAACAGGGGATTGGACTAGATGTTCTCCAAGGTCCTTTCCAACCCAAGTCTTTTTATGATTCTGAATCTCTCATGAGAAAGTTTTCTGTAGTGTTCTAAAACCACAATCCACTCACTGCTAAAATGAGGATCTGACTCCCGCTGTCCCCCACTTCTAGAAGAATGTTTCCTGTGCTATGGAAAAACTAATGACTGGAGTAAGGGTATAGTGTCTGCAATGAAATGGGTAGAAAGTTCTGTTATCATAGGAGGTTGATTCAATGTCATTGGTAGACAAACTGGAGAGTCAAGTACTTCATATTGATTGAGCCAGACTTTACCACACATGTTCATTAAGAATATTACATTAAAAGTCAGAGGCATATATTTTGATTTTGCAGCAGATTCTTTGAGAATGTGAGACAGTTGCCTAGCAACTTCTGGACTCATCAATCTTTCATTATATGTTGGATGTAACAGTTCTCCTCTACCACGTTGAATTTAAAAGCTTCACTGAATAATGTAAAGAAATCAAAGGCATATTTAACAATAGTTTTCTATTGTTATCATAACTAATACAATCTTTTTACTTCCTTTACCCATCAGCAGTAGAGTTTAGAAAAAACCAAGTTTGACTCACTTATATTTTTTTGCACCACATTGCGTATGAAACTGCAATTACATCTTTGCTCCGAAGAGCTCAGTCTGTAAATTCAGCTGAGATGAACTAACAAGCACAGGAGTTTGCAGTTGGTTTTTTTCCTCAGCTGTATAGTTTAAAGGACCTTTTGGGTTTTTTTCCTGCTTGTTGTCACTATTGGAAATGAAATTTTGGTCCTGTATTTTGAAAATGGTATAATGCATCAGAACATGCATCACCACAGATCATGTCTTTTGGTAAGACATGGAAAAATCATTTTCTGCTGACACTTGTCTGTGGCAATACCCCATCTCTGGAAACATTCAAAGTCAGGTTGGATGGGGCTCTGAGCAACCTGACTAAGGCGAAGATGTCCCTGCTCACTGCAGGGTGGTTGGACTAGATGACCTTCATAGTCCCTTCCAATCAAAACCATTCTATTATTTTATGATTCTGATAAGCCACTAATGGAAACTTGTCTAACTCTTGTTCTTCAAATGCAATTATGCATTTGCCAGCAGCTTGGTGGAGGCAGAGACCCATGGAAAAATGCATCTAAAAGCCAATCCTAACATTGGTAGCTTCTTATGAAAGCTACTTTGCTCTCATTCTCCTTCCTAACTTCTTTTCTTTACAGGATGTACTGTAAATTCAGTTCTGTAGCATTTTCCAGAAGCTTCTCAGAGAAATAGTGCAAGGGGTGATTAAGTGAATGCCTCTTCTGATTGATCAATTTAGATTGATCAGTCTGTTTCTCTCTCTTGCTATCATAAGACAGACCTTTGACCTCCAGCAAGCAAAATAAGTGTAAATCCTGTGGGGTGCAGGTGGATCAGATTAAGAGGGTGGGGTAACAGTGGAGATTAATTACATGGAGAAAAAGGAAACAAGAAAGGACATAGATAGCATCCCCAGAACTTCCTGGGAGGAGACTGTTAGTATGCACTTAGGTAAATGGCTGAAATCAGCCAGATAGGAGCCTGTGCTCTCAGCAGGACTTGCTGGTTTGGAGAAAGCACTCTGACAGTTTTCTGAGTGGGGCTGTATAGGGAGTGTGATCTAAGTCATGGCATAAAAGCAGAACCTCCTTTGGCACTCTCTGGATCCATCTCTTTTACTCTACTAGCAGAGTGACCTGGTTTGTGGGGTTGGAGAGAGGCTGCAGGGCTGTGCTGTGAGGACGTGTGTGAAACTCATGCTCAGCCCATGAAACATGACAAACTTTTAGTAGTAGAGAGACTGAGGTCTTGTTTAAAATGCATCTTAACCTGGGGTGTGATTTAAACCCAAGATGCTTAATCTTGTGCCAGTATCTATGTGGGCACTTGTTTCAACTTAATTTGGATAAACATTTAAAGCATAATGAGAAATGCAGTTGTAGCATGGGGAGAAAACATTCTAGGTTAATTTCCCTCTGGACAAAACTTTACTTTCCAAGTTTTCAGTTCTCGTGTGTGACTTAATCAAAAGTGAATATTCTTTGTATTTCGTGTCTGACCTGTGGTGAGAAAACAAAACTACAACCACATAAAATTCAGCAAAAGTGTGTGTTAAAATATATATTGAATCCTATTGGATTCATACAAATAGTATCAGTGAGATCATAGAGTCAGCTGGGCCAGTGTCCTCCTCTCAGCCATTATTTGTCTGAGGAAGAAGCAGAACCTCAGATGAAGTCAGGAAAATAAACTGAGTTTTAATACATGAAATAGGGTTTACAAAAATATCACACTTGAAGAAGCATCAACTCCAAATTAATGAGGGCCTGCTTTAGCACAGTCCTCCTGCAGCTGACCTTCTTATTGAGTCAGGCCATCTCTTCTCTTACCCCAAAGTACCATCCGTTATTTTCAAGGTCAGATAGTGGTCCTGATATGTTCTACTGTTCATTTTGAATGTAACCTGTGGCAGAGAAAAGTGGCAAATATGTAGGAGTGGTTCTCAATCTAAGACAAGATAGCATATGAAAAAAAATAAAGTGGAACCAAGGTAAGATGAAGAGGATATGCAAGGGTCCATGCACAGTGGTTCCCTTCAATTTGGTATAAGCCAGATCCTAATTACAGAATCCTCTTTGCTCCCTATGTAAAGAGTTTAGGCAGATATTTGGCTCTAGACCAGACACAGCTTTTGTTCAGTGTAAGATATCTTTCTTTTTAGCTAGCCAAGCTTTGATCTCTGAATGCTACATGGGAATGGATCTTTCAGGCTAGATTTTGTCATATATGAAACAAAATAATTTCTCGCTTCTGTCTAACAATATACGTTTTCTTCTACCCTGGGAACAGTGGAGTGAAGTGCAACAGATGATAAATGGTACCCCAGTCTATATGTACCAGGACTGCAGTGTGCTTTCCGAGGGTGACACTGATCACTGGCTTCGCACCAACTGGATTTATCGGGGTGAGGCAGCCTCCCGTGTTTATGTGGAGCTAAAATTTACTGTGAGGGACTGCAAGAGCTTCAAAGGTGAAGTGGTGACCTGCAAAGAAACCTTCAATCTCTATTACATGGAGTCTGAACAAGATGTCGGGATCCAGTTCCGCCGCCCGCTGTTCATCAAGGTCTGTAGTGCTGAGGGTAAAGACTGAGTCATATCTTTCTGCTTAAACTAGTCAGATCTTTCAGGTTAAACTAGGTGTGTCTTGTTGGCTGGGGGAGGCCAGGAGAACTAGCATCTGGGGAGAGGCATGGGTAGTAAGTGTTATCCTCAGAGTAAACTTTGTCCCCAGTGCCCTCTGTGATTCTCACAGCAGTCTTTTCCACGGAAGGCCCAGGAGTTTTTGAATGAGATCAGACCTCCATTCTGCATAAACGCTTTAACTGGATGCCATCTGAGTAAGAAGTCAAAAGGGTTATAACAGTGCTGGATGGTTTCATCAATTTTTAGAAATAGTAAAGCAGAGACTAAAGAAATTGGACTTGCTTTAGGTAACAAATCAAGATTAGACAAAGTGAATAACAGAACTAATTTCTGATCATTTATTATGATTTTTGCAAGATACAGGGTCTTTTTTTAAAAAAAAACACTAGAGGTAATGTTTTTCTATAATGAAAATCTCTCTTATGTGAAAGCATTTAGCACTGCTATATGTTAACTGATGTTTCCCCCAGTGTAGTGCTCTCTTGCCATGGAAACATTTGAACTGTAGAACAGGGAATCTCTTTTTTTTTTTTTAAATAGAGAACTTCTATAACCCAGTTCTGTCCTAAAAGAAGCCACAGACCGAAATTATTTGACAGCCCTTTCCTCTGCAGTTTACATGGCATATAATGAAAACAAAGAGTGGTCAGGGCCACCACAGGCAGAGCAGGATTCTCATAATAGATTCCCTTCCCTCTCCAGTGCTCCTCCACTGCCTCTGCAGCTAAGACCTACCAGTTGAAGTTGCATGATACTTCCACAACTCTTAAGCATGACTTAGGATCCCACTGTCAGATGCAGCTGCTGTGCAGATCCTTTAACCTGCCATCCAGCTACAGAGTGGGTGTTGTCATGTAATGGGGAGAGGCCTGCAGTTGTCAGTCTCTCTCTTCAAGAAGAAAGGCCACCCCACCATGAAGCTGTCTGAGAAGAAGGGCCGTGCAACCTTCAGTCTACCTCTTCCATATCACATGGTGGAAGCCTTTCGTGTTTGCCCAAGATTTGAAAGCATGTCTCATTTGCTGTTATCCTTTGTTGGCTGAGGCAGTGGGACTGTAAGAGTGTGGGAGCATTTTTCACCCAAGTATCTACAGTGCTGAAATATGTTGAGCAGTGCACAAGAAGCACCTTGCTGTAGATGATCTGATTTGCACCAAGTACAGCCCAGAAACAGGTGGCTGTAATTCACTGGTCAATTGAAAAACACAAGTTTGTGAAAAACACAAGTGGTGTTGTAATTTTACTGCATAGCATTTGCAAACAAATATTATAGAAGAGAGATTTGGTCCCTTAGGGGCAGTTCCTAAAGACTTCTGAGATCACAGACTCAGAACACAGAGTACCGTGTAAGGCCAGTGAATGACTAGAAAGGAGTTGAAAGGAGATGATCAAATGCATGGAGGCAAGAAAGGATGTGGGCTCCATTGTTAATACCTCTTCCACAAGCTAAGAAAGCATGCAACACACTGGCATTCAAAGCAGTGGACCATATAGACTGTAAAAGTTCTTATTATAAGAGAAGTTTGAGAGGCATGGGTATTTCAGCTGCTGCTGCCTGCTCAGATATTAAAGCTGTTGTCTTTTCCTCTTTTCCTTAGCTCAACACTGTGGCAGCAGATCGAAGTTTCACAAGCAGAGACATTGAATCAGGCACCATGCAGCTCAACACAGAAGTGTGTCCCATCAGCAAGCTGACTCGCCGGGGCTTCTACTTGGCTTTCCAGAACTCTGGGGCTTGTGTAGCAATGGTGTCTGTCCGAGTGTATTATAAGACTTGCCCAGAGGCAGTGCGAGGCCTGGCCCATTTTCCAGAGACACTGGCAGGTTCAGAGGGGCTGACAGAAGTGCCTGGAGTCTGCGTGGAATATGCAGCTGAGGAAGTGGGCTCTCCCCCTAGGATGCACTGCAGCACTGATGGGGAGTGGCTGGTACCAGTGGGCCAATGCCTTTGCGCTGTTGGGTTTGAGGAAGTCGATGGGAGCTGCGTAGGTGAGTATGCAGACAGACAGTGGCTGTAGGCCATGGGAGAGGTTCCAGGAAACTAGAGATCAGAGCATCTGTAAGCATGAAGTGGAATCAGGGGAGTTAGCATGGTCTACCTCTCTCATGCCTGCCCTCTGTGCCTGCCAGGCACATCTTGTACCTTACCTCCACTCTTTAGCTTCTCTTTTTCAATTGTGATTTTTCTCCTTGTGTATCAGGTGTAAGACCAGCACACACCTCTTCACTCCCTCTTGGGCTTCATCCAGGAGTCATCGGCTCTAGAGCTAGTTTCTGCGAGCCGTAACTGTGATTTGACACTGACTCACTCAAGAACTGGTTCCGATCACTTAAATGTCAGCCTTGTTCTCTCAGGGCAGACGGGTCAGATTCATGGAACAGTGTATTTGTCCCACGACTAGAAAGCTGAGAACCAGAGTGGGCAAGCTTCTCCTCTATGTCCCATTCTGCTTGGATTGGGATGGCTCTTCTGCCATGGGAAACTGTAAAGCCACTTAATGTGTTAGTCAGTGAAGTAGATGTGTGTGGTGTTTTGGGGGATATGTATTACTGCAGATGGGGAGGTAAAAACACATTTCTGCTGTTGCTGTCAAGAGCCATATTGCACAAAGTTAAGGCATGTAGGAAAAGGAATCCATGTCCTACTCTCGGGGTCAGCGAGTGCCCCATCTCGCTGCTTTGTTTTGCCTTTGCTCTGCTTCTGGATCTGGTGCCTCAGAATCTTTGCTACTCTCTGCTCATTTTGCTTAGGGAGTTGGTGAAGGTTGAAGCACAAGATCCTAGCCCTCCTCCAGCAATCCCCTCTCCTTGTACAGCCCAGCCAGTTTTTCCACTTAGGTGCTACAGAGCTCTCCCCGCCCTCCTGAAAGAACTCTCCTGGGAAGGGGCAGGGAAGCTGTCATGTCTGGACAAGTCCTGAGTGCTATCACGGCACAGGTTCATTCTACATCTGTGCTTTTATCTCTTTCTACCAGTGCAGCTGCAGCCAGAAGTGTCTTCTGTAGGATCAGTAGGGAGGTCTCCCAGGAGAGAAAGAGAAGAGGGAAGAACCTAGAAGGGGTAGGGTGAGACACTTTGTGTCCAAAGCAGTGTCTTATTGAAAGATTATCCTCCCTCTGTACTCAGCACTGGTGAGACCGCTTCTTGAATCCTGTGTTCAATTCTGGGCCCCTCACTACAAGAAGGATGTTGAGGCTCTGGAGTGAGTCCAGAGAAGAGCCACGAAGCTGGTGAAGGGGCTGGAGAACAGGCCCTATGAGGAACGGCTGAGAGACCTGGGGTTGTTTAGCCTGGAGAAGAGGAGGCTGAGGGGAGACCTTATTGCTCTCTACAACTACCTGAGGGGAGGTTGTAGAGAGGAGGGTGCTGACCTCTTCTCCCAAGTGACAGGGGACAGGACAAGAGGGAATGGCCTCAAGCTCCACCAGGGGAGATGTAGGCTAGACATTAGGAAAAAATTTTTCACAGAAAGGGTCATTGGTCACTGGCAGAGGCTGCCTAGGGAGGTGGTTGATTCACCTTCCCTGGAGGTGTTTAAGGCACGGGTGGACAAGGTGCTGAGGGTCATGGTTTAGTGTTTGATAGGAACGGTTGGACTCGATGATCTGGTGGGTCTCTTCCAGCCTGGTTGTTCTATGATTCTGTGATTCAATGATCTGACGACAAGGTGCATTTAAGTTGCCTGCTGTGCGATAGCTTGATGTTCTGTCTCTCAGTGGATGAGATGAGGCATTGCGCAAATGACTGGGCACAGTGTCTGGATCAGGATAAATACTAATGTCACAGCTTCTACTCTGTCCTCAGAAGACAGAAGGAATTCTCCTTCAAATATGCAAAGGCGGACAGGGTAGAGGAAGACCTTCTGGCAGTGTGATCTGGTTCTGAGCCTTGCCTTAAGCAGGAACCGGGGAAAAAAGGAAAGCTGAAGCCTTGCCTCATATCCCAGGGAGGAGAACGTGACCTCTGTTACAGGACAGGAGGCTACAAAAGGACAAGAGGGAATAGCCTCAAGCTCCGCCAGGGGAGATTTAGGCTAGAGATTAGGAGGAAGTTTTTCACAGAAAGGGTCATTGGGCATTGGAATAGGCTGCCCAGGGAGGTGGTTGATTCACCTTCCCTGGAGGTGTTTAAGGCACGGGTGGATGAGGTCTTGAGGGACTTGGTTTAGTGTTTGATAGGAATGGTTGGACTAGAAGATCCGATGGGTCCCTTCCAACCTGGTTGTTCTATGATTCTATGAAAAAGCCAGAGGTTAACTCGTTCCCTCAGCCTCTCAGTGAATTCCCAGCTGTACAAAGATTTCTTTGCTGGGTACATAACGTCTCCACCACCCCACGATTCTAGAAAATCCCCGCCTGCCCCGAGATTCAGACGTGGCCGTCGGCAACCCCCGCAGCTCCCTGGTTAAGTTCCTCGGGTTGGCGATTCCCAGCGGGGCCGGGGGCCGCCGCAGCCGCGGTGACCCGACGGGCTCTGGGGGGCGGCAGAGCCGGGGGCTGCCACCTGCAGAAGGCGCCTCCAGCCCCGCTCCCTGCCCTCCGGTGCCTCCAGCATCCTCTTTCCCAGGACTCTTCCCGCTGGGGCCGGCCTGCCAGGG
This sequence comes from Coccyzus lansbergi, assembly GCA_033558105.1. Taxonomy (NCBI): domain Eukaryota; kingdom Metazoa; phylum Chordata; class Aves; order Cuculiformes; family Coccyzidae; genus Coccyzus; species Coccyzus lansbergi. Next base: position 1,246,140 of record JAUMJK010000067.1, on the reverse strand, counting down.
GGAGCCCGGGGGCAGGGAGGCGGTGGCGGCGCCTCCCCCCGTTCCCACCCGGGGCTGCGCCGCCCCCTGGCGGCCGCCGCCCTCGGGGCTGGGGTCCGGCTGGGGCCGCCGCTCTTCCCGCGCCGCCGGCGACTCGGATGATGTGACCGCCACCCGCCGCCCCCGGGGGTTCGTCCCCTCTCCCAGGTGTCCCCTCGGGGCAGTTCCCTCCTCCTCTGTGCTGTTTGCTGAGCGACGGTGCTGATTCCCTGCTGGAAGGGTCTCGGTACCACCTGTGGATGAAGCACAGGGTAGAATCGTAGAATAGTTTGGGTTGGAAGGGAACTTAAAGATCATCCAGTTCCAACGCCCCTGCCGTGGGCAGGGACGTCCCACTGGATCAGGTTACCCAAGGCCTGGCCTTAAAAACCTCCAGGGCTGGGGCAGCCACAGCTTCCCTGGGCAACCTGTGCCAGTGCCTCACCACCCTTATCATGAAGAAATTCTTCCGAATATCTAGCCTAAATCTGCCCCTCTCCAGTTTAGACACATTGCCCCTAGTCCTATTGCTACAAACCTTTGCAAACAGTCCCTCCCCAGCTTTCCCGTAGCCCCTTTCAGAAACTGGAAGGTCACAGGCTGAAGAACCCCAACTCTCTCAGCCTGTCTTCATATGGGAGGTGCTCCAGCCCTCTGATCATCCTTGTAGCCCTCTGGACACATTTCAACAGCCCCATATCCTCCTTATGTTGAGGATTCCAGAACTGGACACAATACTCCAGATGAGATCTCACAAGAGAGGAACAGAGGGGCAGGATCACCTCCCTTGCCCTGCTGACCATGCTTCTTTAGACGTAGCCCAGGACACGTTTAGCCTCTGGGCTGTGAGCGCACATTGCTGGCTCATGTAGAGGTTCCTATTGACTAGCACCCCCAAGTCCTTCTCTGCAGGGCAGCTCTCAAATCACATCATCCCCCATCCTGTACTGAATTAAATTGAGTTAATTCCAGCTGGAGGCCAGTCACAAGTGGTGTCCTCCCCATTGCAGGGGGGTCTTTAAGGTCCCTTGCAAGCCAGACTGTTCTGAGTGGAAAACTGGTTAGATGGCCAGGCCCAAACGGTTGTAAATGGAGTGAACTCCAGCTGGAGGTCGGTCACAAGCAGTGTCCCCCAGGGCTCAGTGTTGGCTCCAGCCCTGTTCAGTGTCTTTGTCCATTACCTAGATGAAGGCATTGAGTGCACCATTAGCAAGTTTGTGGATGACACTAAGCTGGGAGGAAGTGTGGATCTGCTGGAGGGTAGGGAGGCTCTGCAAAGGGATCTGAACAGGCTGGACAGCTGGGCTGAGGCCAATGGGAAGAGACTTAACAAGACCAAATGTCAGGTCCTGCACTTGGGGCATAACAACCCCATGCAGTGCTACAGACTAGGGAACATCTTGGCCAGCAGGTCCAGGGAGGTTATTCTGCCCTTATACTCGGCACTGGTGAGAACATACCTCAAATCCTGTGTTCAGTTCTGGGCCCCTCGCTACAAGAAGGATGTTGAGGCTCTGGAGCCTGTCCAGAGAAGAGCAATAGAGCTGGTGAAGGGACTGAAGAACAAGTCTTACAAGGACCAGCTGAGGGAACTGGGATTGTATAGCCTTGATAAGAGGTAGATGGGGTACTCAGGGACAGGGTTTAGTGGCAGATAGGAATGGTTTGGCTCAATGATCCAAGAGGTCTTTTCCAACCTAGTAATTCTACAATTCTGTGATTCTATGAAAGTGGGGATTGCCCTGACCCAGGTGTAGGACCTTGCACTTGGCCTTGTTGAACCTCATGATGTTTTCATAGGCCCACTTCTCCAGCCTGTCCAGGTCCCTCTAGATGTCATCCATGTGGTGCTGGAGCTTACGGCTGGAGGAACACGAGCTCTTGGGGTCAGAGCTAACTGGTCTTGCAAAGGTCCCCAACCCCAAATTTCCCTAATTCACTTACCGAATATCTCAGCTGGATAATAAGAGGTTGTGTGTATCATCCCACATTTATGGCAACATCAGAACCTCTATGTTATACAGGTTTGTGGTCCCACACTTGGTTTGTTTTTCATGTTGCTGTCAAAGCTTTCCTAAGCCAAACTGATCCAGTATCAGGAATTTTGAAATCCTTTGCTGAAGAAAAGTGGCAGGAGGCTACAAAGCTTTCCTCTTCACTCCAGCATGTAGAATTTTTCTCAGCTGTGAACAGTTTGTAGGTCAAATTAACTTTTCTTCTTCTTGCCTGTTTCTCAAGGAGATGATATGACCAGGAATAGAAATAGAATTTATTTTGGGCTGGTCATATCAATGTTTGGGCTTTTTAATTCTTTCAGCAGCCTCTGCTTTCATTGACCACATAGCTGCGTGATTGTAACTCAATGATAGACTTTCCCAAGTGGTTCTGTTATTCCCTGAAATTAGAAGATGTTGGTTGCTCCTACCTCTTGTGATTATTTCTCCTCCCTTTGCTCTTTAGGCTTCACTGTTGCAAATCCTTTTGGCCTTGATACTGTCACAGTATCCTCAAATGATTGTGTGATGCTATTACCATGCAAGTGGTAGGCCAATTGTTGTCATCCACTATTAATGGGACAGTCCATTTGCTGTCCAGGGCAAGAGTAGAGACCAGGAGGAATGAGATGAAGCCACTTGTCTGACAATGATTAAGAACGAGATCTCAGTGTACAGTGAGAATAATGACTCTTGCCGAGTCTGATGGTGAAGAGTCTTATTTGACCTTTTTTTAGTGGATTTTTTTTAGGTCCCTCAGGTGTTCCTCTGTGTCACATAGTAGGAATGGCTGGATTTTTTGTTTGTTTGTTTGTTTGTTCTCTGGATTAAGGATTATTTCCTATGTTATGCTCAGCTATGTGTCAGGCTCCTGATATGAGAAGGGTTGTTCCCTTAGTGCTCAAGTTAAATGCAAGGCTATAGCTGTGGCAGAAAATCAGAGTATTGCTTTCCTTAACTGTCTGATTCGTGATAGATTGGTTGTTTCTTTATTTTAAAAAACAGTTGATAGATTCATTTAGGACAGTCCAGTAAACTATTAAATTAACAGGTTACTTCAGTCTCCCTCATTAATTTTCTCCTTACTACAGACCTATAGAGGTGAAGCATTGATGTTGAGATAACTGGTAGACAGACCAGTGCTCCTGTGGACCAAGCTCAGAGTTGTGTAGCAAAAGCAGAGTGTCAGATGTTATACTTAGAGAAAGATGTGGATGCTTATTTTTGTCAGACTGGAAGTAGGAAGCATGTGGCACTTACTCTCTTGAAGTCTGTCTTGGCTCTGTAGCCAGCTACACTCTGTGTTGCAGGACAGACTGGTAGTTATCTAGTTATTCCCCAAGGTCCTGCTAGGGGCTGCTCTAGTACAACACTTGAAATCAGAAAGGATGCTCTTGCTAAAAAGCCCACTGGCTTTCCTATATGAAGATAGCAAGCAGAGGACTCTGAGGAGTGGAAGGACTTGGAACTAATCTTTACGGCTCTTCTTTATGATGTGGAAATCTTCAGTAGCAAGGTGGGGATCAGTGTGGGCTTATGCTGAAAGGAGTTTCTGAGGTTTCTGTTTTCATACAGGATCTGTGAGGAGTATGATCCCTCTTCCTTAGTCTACAAGTCCTATCATAACTTTGATACTGCTTTGAGTATGTATCTCCATCTGCTCTCAGAAGATTATTGATTTAGGTGACTTCCAGGGGTCCTTTCCAACATAAATATTTCTGTGAGCTAAGGAAATGGAAAAAAGCAAGCAGACAAAGGAGTGTTGAAGCAGCTGAGTAAAACTAACTGATGGTTTCTTGTTCATCTTGGTTTACTGTTGATCTCATGTTGACTTGTTTGTCTCTTCACAGCCTGCCAGCGAGGATTCTACCGTCACTCCCTGGAGACTAAACACTGCCTAAAGTGCCCTCCAAATAGCTTTTCTGATGAGTCAGGGGCTACATCTTGTTCCTGCAATGCAGGCTTCTACCGAGCACCTTTGGAAGGCCAGAGCTTTGCTTGCACCCGTGAGTTGCAGAAAGAAAGAAAGAACAATCTCTCTGCAGAATAGGGGATGAAATTACTGAGAGCAGCCCTACAGAGACGAATTTAGGGATACTAGTGCATGAAAAATTGGACCTTAGCTGGCCATGTGTGCTTGCAGCCCTGAAAGCCAATTGTATCCTGGGCTATAAAAGGAAGCATGGCCAGCAGGTTGAGGGAGATGATTGTCTCCCTCTACTCCACTCTCATGGGACCCCACCTTGAGTACTACATCCAGCTCTGGGATCCATGGTACAAAAAAGACATGAACCTAAAGTGAGTCCAGAAGAGAGCTGCAAAAATGACCAGAGGGATGAAATCCTTCTCCCAGTGAAGAAAGGCTGAGAGAGTTTGGGTTGTTCAGCTTGGAGAGGAGAGAACTTATTGTGGCCTTTCAATACTTGAAAAGGACAGATAAGAAAGATTGAGAAAGACTTTTCACCAGGGCCTGTAGTGACAGTACAAGAGGCAATGGTACGTTGACAAGTTTTCTACAATGAGGGTAACAAGACATTGTAGCAGGTTGCCTAGAGAAGTTGTAGATGCCCTGTATTTGGAAGTGCTTGAGGTCAGATTGGATGGGGCTTTGAGCAAGCTGAAACATGCCCCTGCCTGTGGCAGTAGGGTTGGACTAGATAATCTTTAAAGGTTCCTTCCAACCCAAATCATTCCATGGTTCTGTTAACAAGGAGATGAAAGGAAACAAAATTATAGGAACTGGGGATGAGAGATCAGAGAGGGAGAGGCTGAGGGCACATAAGGCTCCATTCAAAATGCATCACCAGAATGGAAACTGCAATAGTACTTTGCATATTAACAGCTGGATCTAATACTTTCTTTCATGCTTCTTGTAGGACCCCCCTCGGCTCCGCGCAATGTCAGCTTCTCCCTTATTGGAACGCAGTTGAGTCTGTGGTGGCAGCCACCCAGTGACAATGGTGGGAGAAAGGACCTGACTTACACAGTCTTCTGTCAGCGCTGCCATTTTCTGTTGTGTGAACCATGTGAGGCTGGTGTGGTGTTCTCCCCTAGTGCTTCTGGTCTCGCTAAACCTGCTGTGGATGTGGATGGTCTGGAAGCTTACACCAACTACACATTTGCTGTGGAAGCCCGTAACGGTGTCTCAGGAATGGGACCTGCTTCACAGAGAACTGCTCCGGCTGTCTGGGTCGCAGTTGGACATGCAGGTTAGCAGAAGCAGAAAGAAGTTCTTACTGCTCGTCAAGAAAAGGAATCTCTGTTAATGTTTAAGTTTTCTCCATCTTCTCCTTCTGTCTGCCACATGTGTTGATATGGTATGATAGAGACTCTAAGGTACCTCTTCCTCTGGCTTGTACAGTCCATCAGTCATATTCCTTGCAAGTCAAAGCAACAGTAATCATTACCCACCAAGATCTATGAATACACCGAGTTACTACCAGAAGTCAGGAGGATAAGGCCCTCCCTGTCATATGCTAGTGTAGTCCAGCCTGAGTATTGTTATCTGTGTGACAAAAGAACAGTGACTGTGGCATAAAATATTTCCTATGACTCAGATATTGCAAAAAATCTGATCAAATACAAATGAAACTGCTGTAACTGAAGGAAAAAACCCACAGCTTTGAAAACGTGGAGAAATGAGGGTGATAAAAACATGCAAATTCTTGATACACCTTTGTATCTTAACCTTCCTGGTGGCTGCTTTGGCTGTCCCGTGAATACTTTCCAGAGTGCTCTGAAACATGGTTATAGAAAAGTGACATTGCAGTGTTCAACAGCCCTCAGTGCTTTCCCCAAGTTCTGATATCGTAACAAAACACAACTTTTCTTTCTGATGCTATGCGGGGGCAACACAACTCAGCTAGAAAAGTAGAGCTAATTTTGGCTTGACTCATCCCTTTCTGGCAATGATGACAAGGAGAGAACCAGGCTTGACTCTTCAGTCCTTACAGGCTGTTGGGAATTATCTTTATATTCATGAACTGCATGTGTTTACAGTCAGCTGAGAGATTTTGAGCATTGAATTTCCCTCTACCCTTATGAAACGGAGCTGCATTCATAAATTGCTCAGGATAGTCATGTTGCTTCTGCTGTAAGAGCATAAAATCCTAATACTTTTGTTTCAAATGAAACACTTCAGTACAAGATTAAAGGTAATTTCTTGAAACACTGCTTTTGTTTTGGAGGCAAAACAAAGTTATGCTTCCACAGTTGGGGTAGAAGCATACTATTCACGGAAAGCAACTAATTACAATTGGAGACCTTGTGTCTCTTTTAACAGAGAAGAGAAAGATGAGGGAGTGGCAGTGGCAAGGAGAGTCAGTTCCAGTTGCATATGCCCAGAGAAGGAAAGACAGAGCTCCTGGAGGAGAGAGGGCCTAGTCTGCATTATGTCAGTTTTAATTCCTGACATTCTCTGTTGTCTCCCCTGCAGCTCCAGTGACGGTATCCCAGTTTATCCTGACACAAAGAGATGACAGTAGCCTTTCTGTTTCTTGGCTTGCTCCACGGCAGCGGAGCCGGACCTCAGTGGAGTATGAGGTCATGTTCTTTGAAAAGGTGAGGTTCTTACCCCTCTTTTCACTGGAATGGGTGGAAATGTCCTCTTTATTCAGTGTGTATTTGGTTTTTGACCCTGTTTGATTTCTTCAGGGAGAGGAGGCACGCTACACAGTGAAACACCTTCTTGAGCCAAATGTCACTCTGACAGACCTGCAGCCAGACACAGCCTACCTGCTTCGTGTGAGATCCATCACACCCCTTGGGCCTGGACCGTACTCCCCAGAGCAGGAATTCCGCACCCTTCCACCAGGTAAAGGGCAACTGCTAGTATTTCATTTAGGAAAAGCTCACTTCTCTATCAGATTGTGTATTCACATGGTACACAGATCTCTTTTTGTGTTCTGCTAATTGTAAGGCACAGACAAACATGCTCCTGAGTTCCTTGTCACCGATGTGAAGCCTGTTGGTTTGTAAAAGGAGGCATTTATCATGTTTCCTTGCTGTCAGATAAAATACACTTGTACTGATCAGTTGATCAGTCTCAGATTTGTGTGTCATACTGGCAAATTACTTCCCAGCTCTTCATCTAGTTTTTCTGAAAGGCATTTTGATTCTGGCTTAGTTTCTAAGTTTGAATATTAGCAAAATTATTACCATATGCCTCCTTTTGTATGAAAGTTACAGATGAAAAGGAGAACTCAAAGGACCTCACCACATTTTTCCCCAACTTCATGACTTCTCCTGTTTATAGTTCAGCCCTTGAAGGTAACTCGGCCCAAAAAGATGGTGTGTGCTGGCAAAAAAGTTCTCCACTGAAGCATGATGTGTAGAAGGCTAAGATATTGAGGCCACAAGAAGACCTCTCTCTGATGTCAAAGAACAGCTCATGCAGGCCTAACATCCAACCTTCCCCTTTCCTGGGTTTGCAGAAACTTGCCCTTTAATAAAAGTTTTCTGTAATAGAATTTGCTCTCTCTTCATTCAACGTACTCACAGGTCCTCCTATTGACTCTGTGGATAATTTCAGAAATACATCTGTTGAAATAATGCCTTTGAAAGGCTAGCCTGATTGCCATGAAATAAGGACTTTGAAGAAAACTAGGCATACTTTAATGTAACTAAATAGTTAACTGTGCAAAAGCTGATAAGGAGTTGTGTCGCTGTGACTAGAATACATTTTAAAGACTGGGCTTTTTTGGCACCAGGAGCTTTTTGGTAAAATTCTCACAAAGATCTTTAACCAATAGAATAACAAGGAATCTGTGGAAAATACGTACATTACCTTGTACCTCAGATGGTTTTGATTATATGAGGACATGTTAAAAAATACTTCTATCAAGATTATGTTTTGATTTTTTTTAAAAAAAATAACAGTAGATCACCTCATCATGTCAAGACAAAGGTATTTTGAACATGAAAGGGATTAAAAAGAACTGCTAGCAAGGCTTCTTTGGGTGGGATTTTTTCTTTAATAACAGAAGCGCTATTTAGCTGTAACAGTCTAGGGGTATTAGTGGAACAAGCTTTGCAGAGTGAGGCAGTTTATTAATCTGAATTTGAGAATTTAGACCCCTTTATTTCCTGCAAAAGTGCTACGTGCCTAAAAGCTTCTCCATTTTCTTAACCAAAGATATTATTTCACCTTCCAAGTTCCTTTTTGATTTTAACAGAAAAGAACATTAGCTCTGCCTCTTGATTTCTGCTTTACTAAGCTGGCGATTTTTAATAATTTTAGTGGAATGAGTCAGTGTCAAATTGAGCAAGAATAACAAGTATTAGTTATGCTTTATGAATGCTGACCATTGGACTGTATGTTAGGATACACTTCCAGACACAGTTGTCAGTGTTACACAAGCTGTTCCTTGCTTTAAAATCTGTTAATTCATTGAAATGATTTCTTTAGGAATTTTCTTTATTCTTGATGTTTCCCTAAATCTCTTTAGGGAAAATATTAAAAAACATAGATTCTCATTAGATATAGATACGAACACTTTTCATTAATGTATTTTTAATTTTTTAAAATATTTTTTAAGCTATGAAAAATAGTTTTTAAAAACACATACTTCACCAACAGAGGTCATTTAACATATCCTCTGATGGAAATCAAATATACTGTATAGAAATGTGTCGCTGCTGGGACAGATGCAACATGCAAAAGCTATGAGCAAAGACCTTTTTTATTGTTATTACCAGCTCTTTTATATCCTTTTAAGAATATGTGTCTATAGCTAATTGTTTCAACCAACGAGCAATAGTTCCTGATTGGATTGGATGATTTTTTTCTCTCTTGTAAATTCAGTAAGCTTTCTCTACTTGCAGTCTGGCAATTCCTTTATCTTGTTTACTCAGGTCTTCTTGGGACATTCCCGCCTCTTCATGGATACGTGGGTACCTGCTCAAGGTTGATGTTAAACTTGCATTCCACTCCCTCAGGCCAGCCTAGATTTCCCACAGAAATGGTTGGCTTGAGCTTGAGAATCTAAATGAAAGAAGGCAGCATGTAGTACGTGAACACTATCTGAAAGCTATCCAGTCACAAACTGAAACCACCTGATGCTTAGTTTTGAGTAAACAGGCATATGATGTTAGACTGCAGGTTCATAATTCAGTACCTGCTTTTTTCATAAGGCCTAAGTAGACCGTGGCTTCTGTCAAGGTAATTAGGCAAAGGACCAACCCAGGTATTGATGGACAGGGAAGAGGAAACTAATTTCATAAACAAGAACAAATTCAAGTTAGACTGCTGGGGAAAACCATGTCTTAGCTGTGCCGTAGTCTAAATCAGCTTCTGAGGAGGTAGAAGGGTCTGATCTGAAAAAATAGTTGGAGAGGAGTAGGAAAGAAGAGCTAAGAGCTGTTATTTGGTTTTGAACATGTCTTGGAATATATATGGGAAATCAGACATAAGAATAAATTACTCAACTGGAAGACAAGTACTGTAAATAAGAGTCAAACAGATACCCACCAGAAGGAGCTCCAGGGATCCACCCAAGGATACTGAGGGAGCTGGCAGGTGCACTTGCCAAATCCCTTTCTATTATCTACCAGCATCCCTGGCTGACTGGGGAAATTCTACTGGACTGGAGGCTGGCTGATGTTATACCTGTTTACAAGAAAGTTCGGAGGGAGGATCCAGGAAACTATGGGCCTGTCAGTCTGAACACAGTGCCAGGAAAAGTCTTGGAACAGGTGATCTTGAGTGCTATCATAAAGCACATGCAAGAGAGCTGGGTGACCAGGCCCAGTCCACATGGGTTCATGAAAGGCAGGTCTTGCCCAACTAGCCTGATCACCTTCTATGACAGTGACCAACCTACTGGATGAGTGAAAGGCTGATCTTCCTGGACTTCAGTAAAGCCTTTGACACATTTTCTCACAGAATTCTGCTTCAGAAACTGTCACCGTCTGGACTGGATGGGTGAATGCTCTCCTGGGTAGAAAACTGGTTGGATGGCCGGGCCCAGAGAGGTGTGCTAAATGGAGTTAAATCCAGCTGGAGGTCAATTACAAGTGGGGTTCCCCAGGGCTCAGTGCTGTGACCAGCCCTGTTCAATGACTTTATGAGTAACCTAGATGAAGGCATCGAGTGCATCCTTAACAAGTTTGCAGACGACACTAAGCTGGGTGGAAGTGTCGATCTGCTGGAGGGTAGGGAGGCTCTGCAAAGGGATCTGGACAGGCTGAACTGCTGGGCTGAGTCCTGTGGCATGAGGTTTATCATGGCCAAATACCAGGTCCTGCACTTGGGGCACAACAACCCTGTGCAGTGCTACAGACTAGGAGAAGTCTGGCTGGAAAGCTGCCTGAAGGAGAAGGACCTGGGGGTGTTGGTTGACATCCAACTGAACATGAGCCAGCAGTGTGCCCAGGTGGTCAAGAAGACCAATGACGTCTCGGCTTGTATCAGAAACAGCATGGCCAGCAGGTCCAGGGAGGTTATTCTGCCCCTGGACTCGGCACTGGTGAGACTGCTCCTCGAATATTGTGTTCAGTTCTGGGCCCCTTGCTACAAGAATGATGTTGAGGCTCTGGAGCGAGTCCAGAGAAGAGCCACAAAATTGGTGAAGGGGCTGGAGAACAAGACTTACAAGGAGCAGCTGAGGGAACTGTGGTTGTTTAGCCTGGAGAAGAAGAGGCTGAGAGGAGACCTTCTTGCTCTCTATAACTACTTGAAAGGAGGTTATGGAGATGAGGTTGCTGGCCTCTTCTCCCAAGTGACGGGACAGGACGAGAGGGAATGGCCTCAAGCTCAGTGGAGTTCAGACTGGATATCAGTCTGAACTGATTTCACTGAAGGGGTCATTGGGCACTGGCACAGGCTGCCCAGGGAGGTGGTTGAGTCACCATCCCTGGAGGTATTTAAAAGATGGGCAGATGAGGGTGCTCCGGGACATGATTTAGTGGCAGGTAAGAATGGTTTGACTTGATAATCCAAGAGGCCTTTTCCAACCTGGTGATTCTATGATTCTATGTGTGACAGGACTCAAATCTGGTGCCTCTGCTGCCTGGAAGACTAATAGCCTTAGCTTACCTAGTATCGTTGGCTAGTAGAAGCTGGTTGCTACATTCCAGACATATTTGGCTCTCAGTCTTTTAAATAATGTCTCCTTTCTCTTTTTTTTCCTGCAGACACAGGAGCTCTCTCTGGTGGAGTCATAGTCTCTATTGTCTTTGGAGTTCTACTATTTATGGGGCTGCTTCTGGGACTTCTCATCTTTCGACGAAAGTAAGTTTTGATTGTTAGTATTGAAAAGTATAGATGTGGAAACATCTGAGCGATGGGAGTTTGAAAAAGTGAGAGAGGCCCTGATTTCTCACATGATCTTAGATGGGTAGGGGTTAGTTAGAGAAGAAAGAGTAAGTCCAGGGTGCTGCAGTAAGATGAAATGAGTTTCAGAATGTAAGTTTTACTTAGCAGGACTGGAGGGATTGAGATGTCTGTTAGACAATGTTTCCCGCTGAGCACAGTTTTGTTATAATCCAGCTCTATCATGCTGTGGTCATGACAGATGAATAAAAATATTGTTAGGTTACAACAATATTTTTGTAGTTGCTGATAAATTAAGTGGGGAATACATCTATCCAGTCATTTCAAATGATTTTCCATATACCATTGCCTTAGTGGTTCTCTACCCAGACATAAAATTCTACTTCCTTTCTAAATGTCTACAAGGCTGCTATTGTTTGGTTATAAGAAGATCAGGTACTGTACTGGGAAGTGTACAGAAAACCTAAAATAGAAATTAATCTGTAATTCAACAAGTAGAAGACTGAACAAAACTACCTGCATGGAAACAAAGTCCCATTTCTACATATAAACAAAACATTATATTTTCTTGACAAGCAGGTGTAGTGTCTGGTTCCACTTTGCTCTGAGCCACTCTGAACTCTGTCCTGACGAGCTAGGGAATATGTCCTGGAAGTCCTGCTTTTCTTTTTGCTATCTGCTGACCATTTTACTTTCATAACTCTTTCTGATGTTTCAGGCGGGCTCGTCGGAGACAAGCACGGCCAGATTACAGTACTTCAGGCTTTGATCGAGGTGAGCTTCAAAGGGAAAGAAGAACTAGGGAGAAGCCTGTAATGGGTTGGAAGGAATGAAAAGAAACAGTAGTTTCAAAACAGACACTGTTATAGATTTTCTGATGTAATTTGCCTCTTCCTATAGCAGCTCTAGTCTTTGATGTACATTTAGTACATCAGAATATTGATACTGTCAGAATCCCATGGATTAACCTCTTCTTCTGTAGCTGTGCTCTGCAAAGGTTGTTCAAAGAGTTGACAGTTGAAATTGCTCTTCTGTTTCCCTTTACCATAGAGAAGGTCTGGTTGAAGCCCTATGTCGACCTGCAACCATATGAAGACCCCAGCAGGGGAGTACTGGAATTCACTAAGGAACTGGACATCTCTTGTGTCACTATGGAGAATGTGATTGGGGAGGGTGAGTTACTTGTCACTCTCCCCGTATTTCAGTTCTCCCAAACTTTTATTTTCCTGCCTTTTCTCGAGTTCATATCTGACTGATTACCTCTGGCTGTCCTCAGGGGAGTTTGGGGAGGTCTATCGTGGGTCCCTGCGGCTCCCGGGAAAAGAACGTATTGTGGTTGCTATTAAGACCCTGAAGTCGACATATTCAGACTCACAGTGGTGGAACTTTCTGCGTGAGGCAACAATTATGGGACAATTCAATCACCCGAACATTGTGCGTCTGGAAGGAGTTGTCACCAAAAGTAAGAGTGTGTGAGAGAGTCTGGTATGAGAGCCAAAACCAGCACATTTCTTAGAAGTGATGCTGTCAGAGAGGCTGTGCTGGGACAATACAGACATTGTCACGTTATCCTGTAGCAGAGAATGAGGAAGAGAGGAGGGTACAGATTTCCAACAGAGTCTTGAGGCAGTTTTAGAGAGGTCTTCTTGGGTTGGTGAGCGGATGGGAAGTTGGGAGAGTGTAAGGAATGCTATAAGCTTACATGTGTGACACAAGGAGGAATACAAAATCATAGAATCATAGAATCACCAGGTTGGAAGAGACCCATTGGATCATAGAGTCCAACCATTCCTATCAATCACTAAGCCATGCCCCTCAGCACTTCATCCACCTGTCCCTTAAACACGTCCAGGGAAGGTGACTTAACCACCTCCCTGGGCAGCCTGTTCCAGTGCCCAGTAGCCCTTTCTGTGAAAAATCATTGAGGGAGATCTAAAGAGAAGGGTTAGCCAGCTCTGTCAGCAGAGTGTGAATGTTGGTTGGGGTTGGATAGGACTCTCTCTGCTAGGGCAATTGCAAAAAGACTGACACCTTCTTGTCTTCCTCAAGGGAGACCAATGATGATCATCACCGAGTACATGGAGAATGGAGCACTGGATACCTTCCTCCGGGTGAGAGACTCAAATATGTAATAGGCTTGTTTAGTGCCAGAACTTATAATTGATCTTGATTGAGGACCCTAGAAGAAGACCAGAAATAAGATCTAGACATCCATTTACTTTCTGCTTGCCAACATTTCCAGTCTCAGCAGTTGAAATTTGATGCCATCCAGTTTCTTATTGTCCAGACTGCTGTCTTTGGTAGTCAACGTCCAGGTGCCTAATGACAACCCTGGCAGCTACCACTTTGTATTGAGAATCTCTTGGGTCCTTTGGGCCGCAGCATTGCCTTTTTACTTGATCAGCAGTGCCCACTTATGCAAATTGATAAGGCCAGTAACTTGAAACCAAGCAGATAGATGTCACTTGACCAGGATGTTCTCTCACTTCTTCCATGCAGGAGAATGAGGAAAAATTTAGCCCTCTGCAACTTGTGAGCATGCTGCAGGGAATAGCGTCTGGCATGACTTACCTTTCAGAACAGAACTACGTGCACCGGGATCTGGCAGCTCGCAACATCCTGGTAACACGCAGTCTTCAGTGCAAGGTGTCTGACTTTGGTCTCTCGCGAATATTGGAGAATGATGCAGAGGGAACCTATGAAACAAAGGTAATGCAGAAACAATCTCTCAGCCTTGTAATGAACTGTATTTTCCAAGGGATTGGGATTCTGCCATGTAAGGATGGCAGCATTTCTTCAAAATGAGTACCACCAAGCGAGGGGAAGATTTGGATTGAAATTCTCTGAGGATAACCCATAGTAAAACTGCAAGTCACAGTGTGGACAATTCAGAAGGTTGTGCCTTTCTGTCTGGAGTCTATGCTGATTTTGTTTGTTAAGTGTCAGAAGGATTGTGGTTTTGAAATGAGAAGCAAAATGAAAGGTCTGATCTTTTGGCTTCAGTTAACTAAACCTAGCTCTGAAGATAACCCTGCTGTTATCACGGGTTAGGACTAGAGACATCTACAGGTCCCTTTCAGTGAAAGTTCAAGTGATTCTAATGTCTGGTGTTGTTCAGTGTAGGGCTGTGACTGGTGTCAGGCTCTTATTCCCACAGCAGTAGTTTTATGTAGCATTCAACCAAACAGAGGGCTTAAACTCATTCTCATTGCAAGAATGTTTCTATCTTTCTGAGAAATTTCCCAGGGGTGGTTACACTCATCTCAAGTGAAGTGGGTCCAGTCTTTGAACCACTTTGTAAGCCTCTTACATGAAAGCACTGGAGAAACACAACTGAATGCATGCTGGATACACTATATCTCTGCTCTTTGGCAGGGTGGTAAGATTCCCATCCGATGGACAGCCCCAGAGGCCATCGCTCATCGGATTTTCACCTCAGCCAGTGATGTCTGGAGCTTCGGAATTGTCATGTGGGAGGTGCTGTCATTTGGCGATAAGCCGTATGGGAGCATGACCAATCAAGAGGTAACACGCACTGAGTTGAAGCACTGTTTTTTAAAAAAAACAGCCTAGCCCTGGAGGCCCAACTTTTGTAGATCTTCCTCAGCCTGCAGTCTTGACATTCTTTTAAGCATACAGCTACTATGTCTCCCTCCCTGCTAATAATCAGCTGAGTTAAGGGCAATAAGTGTTTGGGCTTCTGAACCACGTTCAGGTGTCAACAGCAACGTGCCAAATCAAAGACTGATTAAATCAGCCATAGCCTTTGGGCCTGGAGGTGTTCTCTGCTGCTTTCTTTCTCTCCTTCCTCTAGCTTTAGAGTGTTATCTGGTCTCATTCTCATTCTAGCTTCAGCACACCTGTGAGTACATGCTTTTGAAATTATTCCTCAGAGCCTGGTTCCTCTTTTCTCATCAGACCTGTGCCAGGATCATTCAGTCCTCACTTTTCATGAACATGTGCCCTGGTTGGCATGTTAGTGGTAGGGGCTAAAGGACTGAAAGTACCTGTATATGCCACTTAATCTTTTGACATCTCTTAGGTGTCGTGATCCTTTGCTGTACTGCCCCAAGCCTACTTCATAAACATGTGATCTTCTTTAACCCTTCCATGACTGCACATTGTGTGAAATGGTGAACTGCTTGCTCCGAGCCTCACAGAGGTCTCTGGCTCCTCTTTAGCACTCTCGGCCAGATTTCTGTCTGTCCTATGTGCAGGTGATGAAAAGCTTAGAGGATGGGTACCGGCTCCCTCCACCTGTGGACTGCCCATCAATCCTCTATGAGCTTATGAAGAGCTGTTGGTCACACGATCGGATGAGGAGACCTCATTTTCAGGAAATCCGGGCAGAGCTGCAACATTTCATCACAAGTCCCCACCTTCTCCGGCCTGTTGCAGACTTTGATCCCAGGTAAGCAGGCTATCACTGGAGGAGGAGAGGCTAACTGGGAGATGTTTCCCCTCCCTATCTCCTGCAGGAGGAGAGATAGTGCTAGCAATGCAGGTTGGGAAGAGGCAACTTGAATGCTGTGTCTATAGACAGAAAGATAGGGAGATAGTAACAGTCTCTCTATCATGGTGCCAGAGGGCATAGCCATTGGCCTGGACAATCTAACCAGAATGGATGGATTCAGAACAAACTGGATGGCAGAGCTCAGAGGGTTGTGATCAGTGGTGCAGGGTGTGCCCAGTGACAGGATAGGGTCACTGAACACGAACTGGAACACAGGAAGTTCCACTTGAACATAAGGAAAAACTTCTTTGACCTGAGGGTGATGGAGCAATGGAACAGGCTGCCTAGAGAGGTTGTGCAGTCTTCTTCTCTGGAGATATTCAAAACCTGCTGGGATGCATTCCTGTGCAGCCTGCTCTGGGGGAACTTGGAGTTGGACTAAACAATCTCCAGAGGTCCCTTCCAATCCCTACCATTCTGTGAATCTGTGACCTCGCTGTGCAGAGAGCATATGAATTGGCCTAGCTGTGGTGGAGAGTGCTTGCTCTTTAGTACTCATAGGACTGGACTTTTAAGGTAGTTACTTTGCTAATGAGTGTTTTATCTCTCTTTAGAGTAACACTCCGACTCCCCAGCTGCAGTGGGTCTGATGGAATCCCCTATCGATCCATACCTGAGTGGTTGGAATCCATTCGCATGAAACGCTACATCTCCAACTTTCGCACTGCTGGCCTGGACACCATGGAATCCATTCTGGAACTCACTGCTGAGTAAGGACAGACTAAGTTCCCACATGGCACCCCAGGCTATGATACAAATAGCTGTGTCTATCCTTGTGCTATCTGAATAGGCCCTCATATTTACTTGGAAGGCTTCTCTCCATCTTTCTCTATGTAGTTTAAAGGAAGTGGACTAGCTTCTTGCCCTAAAAGGGAAGAGTCAGCCCAGAAGAACTGGGATAAGCCCAAACTGTAAGACTTAAGTCCCCAGCCCTCCATGCTTGGTGCTCTCCAGGGGCCTGAGCTGATCTGAACTCATATCAGACACAAACAGTAAGAAGAAACAATGGATGCCATACAGTTCTTTAACCTGACCATCTCCCTACCCTTGTAGGACTTAATAAAGAATTTTCTGACCTTGAACTCCAGATGATATTTCCCCCACATCAGCCCAGCACTGCTTTGTCTTAGAGCAAAGTTCTTCTGGGCTCTTTAGAAGGACTCAAGTCAGATGCTTTACCAACACAGGCATGTTGGGTTGTAGGGCTGGGGATGTATAACCAGCTCCAGTCAGGGCAGTTACGTAAAACAAATGAGCAGGCACAGTGTGCTGACAGACCTGCTAACGGGTTGAGACATGGCCCATATCACAGGCCGGTATGGATACAGAGTCCTTATTTAATGGAAGCGCAGACCTAGTCATGAGGTACAAGAAGCCAGTTGACTGAGTGGCCAGAAGTAGCCAGGGAAGGGCAGGAACATCTAGAGATAAGGTAGGTATAGTAGGAGTCACTGAGGGAAAGGAAGCTTTCTGAACTAATGCTCGCAAACTGTTTCTGCCCTTACCCACATCCCAGTCCCCAGTGAATATGAACAATTAATTTTTTCCTTTCTTTTCCCTTTTCCTTCAGGGACTTGAAACAGATGGGAGTATCACTTCCAGGCCACCAGAAGAGGATCCTCTGTAGCATCCAAGGCTTTAAGGAGTGATCTGTTGTTGCTTGCGAAATGCCCATTTTTACCAGATGTCACTTGGAATCATTCCTATGGCAATTGCTTCCAAATGAGTGACTGGGACTAGCAAAGCAAAACAACTAGGACTAAAAAGGTTCATGAGGCAACACCACCTGCTCACATTTCTGTTCCCCCTTGCTTTATGTCCAGAGCAGCCATCAGTATGTTTCAGAGCACTGGTCTTAGAACCTATTCTCCAGCCCTGTCTTCTGTGGTCCAACTGTGCAGCGCTAAGCAATCTCTGTAGTCCACATACTTGATCTTCAGACCCTTGGTACATCACATGGGAACATAAAGACACATGCAAAGCATGTTGGGGGTGATGATAATGTAAGATTGGAGATGAGAGTTCAGATAATCTGGGACATTCAGCAAACATACACAAGGACACAGACATGCAGAGACTGGGCCCATTCACTCCTTCGCCTAGATCCATTCTCACTTCAGCAAAGGAACAGACTTTTCAGTCTTTCACGAGGCTGCTGCTGAGGGATATGTAGTTTAATTCAGCTGTTCTTGCCTTAAAAACCAACTCATGGTGTCCTTCTTTCTTTGGAGAAGTTGGGAGTAGGCAGCATACCTTGCTGTAACTTGTGTGATCATGTAACCTCAGCATGCTGCTCTTTTGCACATGCATACATCAGCGGGGAGATTTACATTTCTCCAACCTGCTTAATATCTTTACTTGTGCCATAGACAGAAGCCTTCATGTAGCTATTTTTCTCTGCTCCTTTTTAAAAGGGAGAATAGTCTTGTTTGGCTGAATAAGGTATTTGTAACAGAAAAACATGTAGGTGGTCTGTCTTACTCCTTCTCTGTGGAGGAAATTTTATTATTTATCAAAGCTCAAGACGATTGTATACTGTAAATAATACTTTATAAATAAACCTGTGGTAGAGCAGGCTGTGTTGGAGTTCTGTGGCTTATTTCAAATATGACCGGGACCTTTACTTTAGCATGTGTATTGTAAACCCCAGCAGGGTCCTTAAATCCACATTTAGTTGTTTCAGCTGACAGTCTTGGTCCATTTAACTGCAGATTTAAGATGGAAATGCAGTTGCATTAGGATTAAGTGATAACATTTGCAGCTGGTCACTTCAGACATCTGTCTCTGAGCCCAGTTTCAACTGTATCCATCCATTTGCCAAGTCCATCTTTTTACAGCTCCTGTGTTTACCCCTAAACTATGAGAAGTATTAGAAGTTATGTTATAGCTTGGTGAAATACATGCAAGTAGAACTTCTATCTGCTGCAGAATGGACTGTCCAGGGAGAAAAAAACCAATCTCACTCTAATGTTCCTAAGACTTTCTCCTACCCAGGAAGAGTAGCCACCTCAAGATTTAGTTTTCAGTGCTTGAAGTAGGTTGGTGAAGGTGAGTACTAGCCACTCAGTGATCAGTTACCTACTGCACATACCTATCAGTGTTTCCATAGTTCTATAATGCTCCAAATTCTTAAGGCTGTAAACTACATTCCTGCTTTTGGGGTCTGCCTAACCATAAATGACAGAAGGGTTAAGAAGCAGAGATCTAAGGAGCTGCAACTTAAAGCTAGAAGGCTGGTTTCTATTCAACAAGAGGAGCAGCAGTGTGTACACAAGGAACCATAGTATACACGTATCTTATCTACTTAAGTGACTGCATTTATAGCAAGAGATACAGCTGACAAGATAGGCTCTTACTGTGACTCTGCATAGTGTATCAGCAAGTAAGTCTTGGTTACAGGGGTCTTTAAATGAAGTACAGGAAATAAGTAAAGTTGCTAGATATCCAGGCTAGAAGGTAAGCTCTGATGCAGCTGCCACAAGATCATAAGTTTGTGTTTAGAATTCGTAAACTTTCGCCTATCCTTGCAGATTCAGATAGTTGTGCTGCTATTTAGAGGGACCTTAATAGGAGAAATGGGCGGTTTGGAGACTCATGAAGGTGAACAAAAAGAAACAGTAGAGCTCTGCAGTTGGGAAGGAATAGCCCCATGCTGGACATACTGGCTGGAAAGCAACTTTGCAGGAAAGGACTTGCAGTGCTCTTCACTTGTAGTGAAGAACAATTTGTACTTGAGCCAGCAATGTGCCCCTAATGTGCCCCTGCAACAAAAGAGCCAACAGTATCTGGGCTGCATTAGCAAATACATCACCAATAACTGGAGGGAGGCTGTTCTTCCCCTCTATTCAGCATTGGTCAGACAGCCAGAGTATGGTATCCAATTTTGGGCTTCCCAGTACAAAGGACATAGACTTAATGGAGCAAGCCCGGTGAAAGGCCGCTGTGATTTTGAAGGGATTAGGGCATCACAGAGAGCTGGGACTGTTCAGCCTCAAGATGAAAGTTTGTGTGGCTCTTATTACTATGTATAAATACTCAGTGGGAGGGAGGGAAGAAGAGGAAGCCAGACTCTCAGTGGCATCCAGTGAAAGAAGCAGTGGGAACACAGCAAAATATAATAGATGTTATCTGAAGGTAAGAAAATAAAACTTAACTGTGAGAGTTGTTAAACACTGGACCAGCTTACCAAGGGAGGCTGAGGAATTCTCATCCTTGGAGGTATTAAAAAACTGGCAGGAAAAATTTCTGAGCAACCTGCATTTGTTGACGCTGCTTGGAGCAAGGAGGCCCCCTCCAGTTTCAGCTGTTAGGAGATGCTGAATCAGCTGGCCTGCTAGAGAAGAGGCTGCGCGGTTTCATGTCCTCAGGTACAGCCAGCAGCAAGCCTGAGCATGCATTCCCAACAGCTGCTCATGCACACAAAATATACATGTATATAATATGTTAATATGTGCATATTATTATTTATATATATATGCACACACACCATACCTGACTGGTCTGAGACAGAACACAGCAGTCATGCAAGCATGGCACAAACAGCCTGATCCTCCTCTGAATGATCAGGATTAACTTGTTAGTGGGAAATCAACTTGTTGGTGGGGCCAGATGGGATACATCCTAGGGTATTGAGGGAGCTGGCGGATGTATTGGCCAAACCCCTTTCCATCATCTTCCAGCAGTCCTGGAAGACTGGGGAGGTACCTCTGGACTGGAGGATGGCTGATGTTGTGCCTGTTTACAAGAAGGGTAGCAGGGAGGATCTGGGGAACTACAGGCCTGTCAGTCTGACCTCAGTGCCAGGGAAAGTCATGGAACAGGTGATCTTGAGTGCTATCATGAAGCACTTACAAGAGAACCGGGTGATCAGGCCCAGTCAACATGGGTTCACAAAAGGCAGGTCTTGCCAAACCAACCTGATCGCCTTCTATGACAAAGTCACTTGGCTGCTGGATGAGGGAAAGGCTGTGGATGTGGTCTTTCTGGACTTCAGTAAAGCCTTTGACACAGTTTCTCACAGCATTCTGCTACGGAAACTGTCAGCCTCTGGCCTGGACAGACGCACACTCTCCTGGGTAGAAAACTGGCTGGATGGCCGGGCCCAGAGAGTGGTGGTAAATGGTGTTAAGTCCAGCTGGAGGCCAGTGACAAGTGGTGTTCCCCAGGGCTCAGTGCTAGGTCCACTCCTATTCAATGTCTTCATCAATGACCTGGATGAGGCCAACGGCATGAGGTTTAACACGGCCAAATGCCGGGTCCTGCACTTGGGGCACAACAACCCTATGCAGAGCTACAGACTGGGAGAAGCCTGGCTGGAAAACTGCCAGGAGGAGAGGGACCTGGGGGTGTTGGTCGACAGCCGACTGAACATGAGCCAGCAGTGTGCCCAGGTGGCCAAGAAGGCCAATGGCATCCTGGCTTGTATCAGAAATGGTGTGACCAGCAGGTCCAGGGAAGTCCTTCTCCCTCTGTACTCAGCACTGATGAGGTCGCTCCTTGAATCTTGTGTTCAGTTCTGGGCCCCTCACCACAAGAAGGATGTTGAGGCTCTGGAGTGTGTCCAGAGAAGAGCGACGAGGCTGGTGAAGGGGCTGGAGAACAGATCCTACGAGGAGCGGCTGAGAGAGCTGGGGTTGTTTAGCCTGGAGGAGGCTGAGAGGAGACCTCATTACTCTCTACAACTACCTGAGAGGGGGTTGTGGAGAGGAGGGAGCTGGCCTCTTCTCCCAAGTGACAGGGGACAGGACAAGAGGGAATGGCCTCGAGCTCCACCAGGGGAGATTTAGGCTAGAGATTAGGAGGATGTTTTCCACAGAAAGGGTCATTGGCCATTGGAATAGGCTACCCAGGGAAGTGGTTAATTCACCTTCCCTGGAGGTGTTTAAGGCACGGGTGGATGAGGTATTGAGGGACTTGGTTTAGTGTTGGATAGGAATGGTTGGACTTGATGATCCGATGGGTCCCTTCCAACCTGGTTGTTCTGTGATTCTGTGATTATATATATATATATTTATATATATATACATTGAGGATCCCTCTAGTGCCCAAGACCAGCTATCCAGTAGCTGGCTGCACAGTCTGGAGCCCAAGTTGGTCTCCTCAGTTGCAGACCTACGGGTCCTCAGGCCCTGCAGTCCCAGTCCAGTAGTGGACACTTAGACCTCTCACATGCATGCACAGACACTCTAATTAGACTTACATATTGTCTCTACCCAGCATCTGGTTGGCCCTAGGACTCCCTGGTCTCCCAGCTACCTCACATACAGAACCAAACTGCTCTCAGGTAGCTGGTCCACTATCTGACTTCTAGACCTGAGAGTAGCTGGCTTGGACCTCCTGGGAGCTCGAGCAGCTGACTCTCAGACTGGTCTTTCCAGTATCTGACCAGACTTGCAGCCATGCCATCTCATGGCTCTCAAGTCTCTTACCCTACTCACTTCCCAGCTACCGACTTGATTTTTCCTAGCAATTATGCATGGATATGCACAAGCATACAATATGCATGCACTCAGGTATTTCCAGTTGCTGGCACTTAAACCTCCACATGCACTGAACAGAGTCCCTTCGCACAGGGGAAAAAAAAAAAAGTTTAGCAAGTAGACAGGACAGACTGCACTGATGACACACAGGGCATGGCCAGCCACGCGTATGTGCAGCCAGCCCTCTGTGACCTTTACAGCATTCCCTGTTTTCCCACGCTGCTTCCTCTCCTCCATCACTCCTCTTCCTGCCTTTGATCCTCCCCTACACATTCCATAACAAGTCTTGAAGAGTTCCCAAATGCTTTTCCCCCTGCACCCCATGCCCCTCAGCAGGACTAACCTCCCCTTAACCTGCAAAGTGATCCAGAGAGCCCTTCCCCTTGAGTTCGCTGGACAGGTTTCATACTCAGACACCCACGCTGTTGTCCTCCTATAGCTCTAGGAGGAGTTAGGTTAGAGTGCTTCTCTTCCCTGTCCTTGTTTCTCTCCTCTCTGCACCTTTGTGTTTGTGGGTAGGAGGCTTTAATCACATAATCTACAAACCATCAGTCAAAACAATGCCTACAAACCAGTAAGAACTCAGATAAGAAAAAGAAAGCAAATGTACAATTTGTTTCTTCTTTGCTGATTCTATAGGAAACCTCAAAGCGTTTTCTGGATCAATTTGCAAGGAGTCATTAAAGATTTCCCCCAAACTGGCAAGAGAACAAGAGGTTAAGTTTCATGTCTTTGAAGTGTAGAAGCATTGATGCTTACCACAAACAGAAGTTTCATCCGCAGTGACCAAGACAGTACATGCTTAAAACCATAAACAACAAGCACAAACACTTTCTGAGTAGCAACAGTTAAGGCAAAGCAAGCGAACTGACTTTATTCCAGTCTGATGCCAAGTGGATTGTAACAACTTGCCTCCCAGTGACACCATCAAGCAGATTACAGTCTTGCTGTACTGAAGTACAGTCTCCCACTGCTTTAAGCGAGAGCTACTCCTTCAGGCACAGAAAAGCAGGAAACTAAACAGTTTGAAAAGGAGACCAGGAGATGGAGAGAGAAAAGCCGTTTTCAGCTATTTTAATTTCTCATCCTCTCTGGAGACTGGGTGGAACAGCAACTCTATGTATGTTCTCTACTGCTCCAGACAGTGATTCTCATTGGTAGTTGAAAAATACAGCAGACATGCTAATGGAAAAAAAACCACATTTTATTAAATGCAAACAGTGGTTGGACAGTGTAGATATTCAAAAGGTTTGTTCAGTTTGAGAGTTTAGTCCAGGAAGCAGGGCTCAGTGCAGTAACTTATATTACAATTACACTGTATATTTCACTGACAGCAGTGAAAGAATCCCTGCTGGAACAGGGTCACATTCCTCAGTCTGCTGAACCCTCATTCATGCACTGAGATGTCTTCTTACCATGTGTTGCCCATCTTTATGATGGCCTTTATTTGTAAATGTGCATTCTTTGGATTGCTGTGTTACCCTGGTGCCCAGACTGGCTGTCCAGAAACCACACTGGGAAACAACTCATTTTGGGGAAGGAAATATATTAAAAAAAAAAAAAAAAGTTTCCAAACTCAGGAACAGAGTAGACTTTCAAACATTGCCAGTTTAATCTGGCTAAGAAAAAAAAAAAAAGACAAGACAGTTAGCCAGTAAAACCTATTACAGACAGAAAAGCTACAGTAGGTTAGCTTTTCCCAGCAACAATAACAGACATTCCCAATATGTTCTGCATCCACACTCAAACCCAGGAGTGAGGGAAGGGGCAGGGGAAGACATCCTGATAATCAGGTGGTACAAGAAAAAAAAAATAAAATAGAAGACAGCAGTGGTGCTGAGATAGAAGCTTCAACCTTCTAAGGTCACCGTTTCTGGTTCCATGGAACACAAGAATGCTCAGCCCTTCCCAGCATTTGCCACCAGGTCATTCTTGCTACTTCTGCCATGCAGTTGTGGAAGTCTGGTCTTTCTCCTCCAGAGTCTTCAGAGGACAGACTGTGCACTCACCTTGATCATAGCCCTCAGCCTGTCATACGCTGTGGCCAGAAAGTTGTGACAGGAGAAGAGGATCTTCCTTGGTGGGTGTGCAGAGTGAAGTCTAGTAGTAGTGAGTCCTACATGAGTAAAGAACTGCGCTGGCATTGTCTCCATTGGTAGCTACCTGCCTTATCAGGCAGAGGGACAGGACAATGGCAGGGAGGGGAAGAGTATTGAGTGCAGGGGTCCCCAGGGTATGACCACTCCAAGCTCCTCAGCGTGCCGTTTTGGCACGAACCGTATGACATCTCATGCACAGCACATGCCCATCCAGTGGAAAGCACCCATTCTCATCTGCTTCAATGGACAATGGCTTCCCACAGTCCTAAAAAAGAAAAGGAAAGAGGGAGGGAGATCAATGACAGCCAACAGCAGGTTAAATGCATTCAAGAATGCAGGAAATGCCCTGCTGGGTCAGGATAATGGGTCATAGTCCACTGCTCTGTCTCTGATGGTGCTAATTGGAGATACTATTTTGAGGCAAGAGCAAGCTTCTTCTATGATCCCAGCATGTTCCTGCAGTATATACAGCTGCTGCATTAGGGATGTTTGAGACTAAAGCCCTGCGCAGTCCTTGTTCATTGAGCTCTTGTCCATGAATATCTAATTGTTTTCTGAACCTGCTTCAAAATTGCTCTGAATTCAAAACAAACTTAAGTGTTTGGCCAGGACAGACAACAAAGGTGCCCAGTTGCTGCTGATGGGAATGAGAGAGATGGGAGGAGTGGGGCCATCAGGCTTACCTCACATTTGTAACATTTCATGTGGAAATTTTTCTCCAATGCTACCACACGCACTGTCTCATCCTTTCCAGGCTCTGGCATGATAGGCTCACTACAGACAGAGCAGCGCGGAGCGTACTTCCTGCAGCACAAAAATATGGAGGAGACCATGACTAACGTGGTGACATTCAATGCAGGTTTCTTGCTGCCGTAAAATAGTATTACTAGTACAGGAATACTAAATCACAAAGAAGATAAGTTAGGAAAAGGCCTTAACTGCTACACAGTACATTGCTGACTCATTTTTAACTTCATGTCCATCAGATCATGTGGGCAACCCAATGCCCTACTGCACTAAAATTAAACAGGGGTTCTTTCAGACACTGCACACACATCCTCTCTCCATACCTGTGGTAGTCATCCACACAGTGAGGCTGGTTGGCCTGGTCCACAATAAAAGAGGTGCCTTCGAGAGGGGTATGGCACACTACACAGGTGAAACACTGGGGATGGTACGAGTTACCAGTGGCCTTCAGCATCCGGTCCGTGATGGTCTTTTTGCAGACACTGCATTTTTCCAAGGTCCCCTGAGCCCAAAGGAAACAAGTAAGACACATTAATCCAAACTCCCACTCCCAGCGAGGTCACCCCACAGACGGTCAAGATGGAAGGAGGACGGGAAAGCATGAGAGAGTAATGACAGCAAGCTCAGCTCTTTCCAGCAGCTTTCACCCCAGTGACTCACAGCATAGCAGTCCTCACAGAAGGGCTTCTCATCCACATTGTAGAACTGTTGCCCCTGCAGCTGCTTCTCACATTTGAAGCAGGTAAAGCATTCCATATGGAAAAGGGAATCCAGGGCTCTCACAGCTGGCTGAGTTCGTGATAGGGGCTTTCGGCAGAAGCCACAGAGCTCTGTCAATGGAAGAAAAGTATTACGAGAGAGGAAAACCCACCAGTTAATCCTACTGCTATTCAATGAGGGAACGTACCAGAAGTAGTGGCCTCTACTGATGGTGGATGCTCCATATCCTTCATTAGTTTCTGAGTCAACATCTCCAGCTCTTCTACCTCCTTCATGGTTAAACAGGAATTTCCCCTAGGTGGATCTGCACTGGACCCTGTGGATCTATGCTGCAGGAAGAAAAAACATTCAGTCCCAAAGGACACATATAGACAGACTCCCTCTCACCCTGTCCTTAATAAAACTACTTGTCTCACCTTTACTTCTCCTCTCTGTCTCTCAATAGGGAACCATCTGCCATCCACTGTGCCTACCTCTTTCCACCTTTACACAAAGTCCTGACTCTCTCCACCACTGTCTCTAGGTATATCTCTTTCAGACATGAACAGAGTCCCCTTGCCTGGGACACATCCTCCCTCCCCATACTCCAACTTCGCTCCCAGTAATACGGTGCCTGTCCAAAGACACTCGTCCCATGGCTACGTCCCTTACCGTGTCTTTTGCAGCAGCAGGTTTTTCCATGGGATGTGGCTTCTCCTGCACTTGGGGTCTTTCCTTCTGCTGAGCATAGGTAAAATTGGGAGGCTGTGGCCGTGAGGAGGGACCTGATGGTGAAGGGGCTGTGAACTGAGTCTGAAGGGAGGTAGGGTGTCTTGTAGAGTTTGAGGGAGCTGTGGGAACAGTGGCACCTGATTTGGACCCAAACTTTGGAGAACCACCAACAGGTGTTGGGCTGAATTTAGGGGTAGGCTGAGAAGGAGGGAGTGAGGGAGGTGGAGGGACTGGAGCTAGAGGCTCCTTGCGTTGCTGTGGGGCTGCCCATGGGGTTGGGGCAGGGTTCAGATCCACACCAGGGAGCTTGAAAGGTAAGCTTCCACTTGGCTTTGGAGTGAATTTGGAAGGAAAGGAATGAGGAGTATCTCTGGGTGCAGACGGTATTTCCACATGGGCTTTTGGGGCCAATGGTTTCTCCAGGGAATCTGTGGATCCTGGAGGTATCTGCAAAAGGAAGCAGCAGAGAAATAGGCAGTTACCAGCGAGATAGAAAAGAAAATATGCTGCCTACAACAAGTCCACAGCTATTCCAGACCCACAATGTTAAGAGTTGCCAGACTGCTAAATATTTAGATGTCCTGACAAGTTACACTTTCCATGTTTTCTGGTCCTTCACATACACTTTTGTACTGTTTCTCCAGGCATTTTAATCTTCAGCAGCACTCTTCTCACTACCCATTTTCAGTAAACTAGTCATCTCTTCCTCCACCTATGATGTTCTGGAGAGCTCACTCGGGATTTGAAGGGGTCACTCTCCACACCATCCAACATTACGGATAGTGAGTCAATCTCAAGATCAGTGCTGCTCATCTTGCCACATACCTACACCACCATCCATAAGGAAAGCGGGAGCAGAGCACGTTACAAGAACAGCCACAGAACTAGGTGCATCACCTTACAACTGCAGATTTTGACACTTTGGACCATGGTACAGATCTGCTCCTTGCTTTGAGTGGATAGTAAGTTGGTGAGGGTGAACAAGGCACAGCCTCAAGGTCTACAAAAGTGGGAAAACTCAGATTTAGGTGGGAAAAGACATCTGGAGATCTCTAGTCAAACACCCTGCTCACAGCAGAGTTAAATCCCATGCTAGATCAGGTCGCTCAGGGTCTTTTCCAGGTGATTTTTGAACCTCCCCAAGGATGCAGATTCCCCAGCTTCTCTGGGCACTTGTGCCAGTGTTGAGCCACCCTTGGAGGGGAACAGCTTTTTCTTTTGTCCAACAGGAATATCCCTTGCTGCATCTTGTGACCACTGTCTCTTGTTGTGCCCTCGGAAGAAGAATCTTGACTCTCCAGCCCTCCTCTACATCTTGCAGTTAGATGCCTGCCCTGGCCACCTCTTCGGCAGAGGAGTCAGCTCTCATGTCAAGGCCTTCAGTCCCCACTGATTGCTATGACCCTGCTGGACTGCATTTAGTTCAGCATTCCTCTGGGGTTATTATACCAAGAAACACAACTGGCAGCAGTTTTCCAAGATGCAGCCTCACCAGCACAGCAGAGTGGAATAATCACTGACCTTGTCCTGCTGACTACACTCTCACAAATGCAGCCCAGAGTGTGGCTGACCTTTATTACCAGCTCACATTCAAAAAACTGTCCACCAGATCCGTCCACCAGAACTGAACCCCAGATCTGTCATCTGCAGAGATGTAGGCCAGATGACCCTGATCTATGCCAGTCCATGAGTCGATAGCATTGCCTGGTTTCCCAGATCTCAGAGTTTCCTGCTGCTGAGTTCAGAGAGTAGTGAGAAGTAGACCCAAGTCAGAGTATCACAATATACTACCCTCGACCTCACTCACCTGTGGGGCACATTCTTTGCTCACAGGCTCTTCATCAAACATCAATGGAGGAGGAGGAGGAGAAGGAGGAGAAGGAAAATCTTCTGGTGCTGGTGGAAAAGGCTCTTCAAAGGGTGGTGGGGGTGGGGGAAAAGCACAGTTTGAGAAGCTTGCCTCTTCACCAGGTGGGGGAGGAGGTGGTGGTGGCAGGTCTGTGGGGAAGAATGAGAACAAAAGCAAGTTTGGATCATTTCTTACCCTTAGCCAGTACAAATCCCAAGAGCGGTCTTGAAGGTATTAGAGCAGGTAGTTTCCCAGTACCCAGGGTACCCCAGTACCCATCAAGGACAACTGTCCAAAGCTATGTGACATCATATAAACTTTCCTCTGTAGATACTGCAGTTAGTCACCAGGAAGGATAACTGTATAATTGGGAAACATGTCTTCTTATGCTCTGTTGCACTCCTCCTCTCACTCTTTGGTCCCTGGCACAGGCTTCCCCTGCCTGTAACAGATCCCAGTAACGGATTCAGATTGCTGAAAAGAGAGCAGCAGTAAAAGTGAAGTCAGCAGACAAGCCAGGACACTGGAAAGCTTGTGTTATTACCGGAAAGTAAGCTGGCACCTCCCAGCTGGCTAGTAAGTACTACAAGAAACAAGCAAGCAAAAAACCCCAACCCAACTTGGCCTAACTTCCCTTTATGTATACAAAGAATCTTTGAGATTGCTTCATTTTCCTGAGGGAAAGAAAGAAAACAGCTTTCTTTTTGGAGGTTAAAGTGGCCCCATACCCAATACAGATTAGGACATGAGAGATTTTCCAGAACCCTTTTAAGCAGGTTGAAAAGCACGAGAGTGCCTCGGTCTCCTAGAAGAAAAAATCATTGCTTCCACTTATTCGTATTTGCTGAAGATGTGGAACAGGCAAAACCAGACATCATCTATTACAACATAGTCAAAGAAAGGTGAATCTGCTTCCCTTCCCCATGTATAGGGTCCTCTTAAGTCCTCTTATCACTTAAGCAGCAAAATACGCTGAATAAAAGCGGGCATAGCTTCCCCATACATTTTTCTGGACACCCATCTCTCTCTAACTAGCTCCAACCAGCAGTAGGGTGAAAGACCATGTTTTTCACTTCTGCTACACCATGTGTAAATTTTAACAGCAGTAACCTCACGGTCTCCTCTTTATAGCCTGCTGTTGTCAACAGCCCTTACATAGACTTCTCATCTGTAACTTAAGGGAAATGATGCTGCCCTTTCAGAAAATGAAAACTGAAATTGTATTAGCTTATAGCATAACTGCACTGATAAGCAGCATCTCTTCCAACCCTTCTTGTGCCACGGATATTCTACTTGAGGAGGAAGTAGGCTGGTATTTTTTCTTTGAAACAACAGCTCAGGATCAAGTTTGTATATAATTTCAATAAACCAAAATGCAACGGTAAAGAATATTGCAGAAACAAAGTCCCAATCTGCTGTCATAGTGTTTCCGATGCACTAAAAGCCTGTTTTATGAATTATTCATATAAGCCAAAAATTTTCTTACAAAGTTACTATACCTGATTTACAGAACAAACAATACTAAATTTAACATTCCAAATTAGCAGTACTAATTTAGCCATCTCGTCATCTAAGACAAGGAGATCAATTGTTATGGCTTTATGTTATACTATTCGTTTGAGGAGTGTTTAAAAAAGGGATAGAGGATAGGAGATATAATTCAGAGAAGGATCAAATTGGATGCATTCCTCTCATGACTGAATTTTGGTGGTTTGTGTGTAATTTGGATATCTTGCTGGTAGTCCTTACCCACAGCAATTTAAGCCAAGTGGTTCTTCTGCTAATCTTTCTGTTGTTAGTTCCTCTATAAAAAGCTTTATGAGGAAGAAGGAAGGGAGAAGTTGAGCAAACACCACCAAATCCACCACTCGCACCGTATACTGAAAAATAATTTTTAACATGCATCTGTCTAATTTTGTTCTTCGGGTAATGTGTTCGTGTCAGTTTGAGACTTTCCAAGACACAGCTCTAATCGGCACAATTACAGAAGAAAATCATAAAGCCTAAGACTGCAGACACAAGATTCCAGCCAACAACAAATAAGGAAGGTCAGAGTTAGCTGGTACAATTCTAGAAGACAGAAGCAACAACATGCGAAGGCCCCTGTAGCTTGAAATATGGAAAAAAAATCACAGTAGTTTGCTTCCTCTGAGCAGAGGACCAGTCTTTCTACCATCAGATCAGCTGCCCACTGACTTAGTGTGCTAACTTAAAAAACATCAGTGTTGCACAGCCTGTGCTAGACAGTGAAATGAAAGAAATTTAGAACACCATTATTTGAACACATGTCCCTTGTCTGAGGTGCAGCCTGGTAGGAGTCATGGACTAATATGCAGTATCAATCACTAGCAAGAGGTCCCTGGGGAGATTTCTGCTGGTTCCATGCAGATAAATCCCAACTAGGGAGCCACACAACCATGAATTTTCTGCTTCTTAAAGGACAAACAAAAAACACCAACAAAAAACAACCCAAACCAACCACCACCACAGGAAATAAAAAAAAACAGACCACACAAAAGCAAGCTGCTCTGCACAGGAAAACATGCCCAACCCAAAACACTATGAAAAAGTCTAAAACTCTACAAGCCATTGGAACATTTAAGACTCACTTCCTGTTTATGATAGCCTTCACCATTTTTTCATGCTATTATTTCTTCCTCCCCATCTCCAGCAGCAAAGATGGCAATTGCAAAGTCCATGAGAAGGATCTCCGCAGCCAGAAACAACCAGCCTGAGCTGGTAAGAATCAACACGGAGGAGAATAGCACCGTCACCAATAAGGTCCAACTTCTCTGAACATTTCCTCTCAGACATGCTGGCCAGAAACTGACTACAGTTACACAATTATGCACTCAGGGAATACTATGAAAAATCCATTGCGTTCCTCCAGTGCAACACAGGACCGCCTCCCCATCTCATTCCCTAATGGAGATACCACGTACTTCGAGTTCCCTCTTACAACAGTTGTATTTCATTGTAAAACCTGCCAAGCTCTAGAGCAAGGGTACCTATCACTTACAGCAGTTATGCCTTTCTTCTCATGTTTAGCCCCGTTACAGACCACACACCCTGAGAATTTTGAAATGCATGTTCACGTCTGTGACACCAGCCCTCACTTACCTTCTGCCAGCAGGGACATGGACACTGACGGAATCTCCCCCACCTTCCCTATCTGAGCACGCTGGGCGCCAGCTCCAGCAGGCGGAGGTACTGGTGACTCTGACGCACCCCCAGGCTTGAAGGGGTTCACCTTGGGTTTAGGGGCAACCACAGGTGCAAACTTCTTCTGCGGGTTGTAGAAGGAAGGGACAGAGATGTTGATATTGACTGTAGACGTCATGCGGGTCCCTGGGGCACCTGGAGAGGCCATCTTCTCAGCACCTGGCAGGAAAGAAGCGACGGGGGAAAACTGTATTAATTGAGCCTTAGGCCAGAGTGGAAAGAGGAACATACGAAACAGAAAGACAGAGGAGTTTAAGTGCAGCCGGAGGCTGAGGAGCCTGAGCAGGGCACAGACCATATCCAGGTTCAGCACAGAAAAAAGGAGGCACAAGAACTGCAGACAGCTCAAATGAGCCAGCACCCTTGACCACCTCAAGTCAGTACGTCACTGACTACAAAGATGTTCTTGCCACAGAGGAAGCCAAGCTCTTTGCTGCACAAGAACCCTGCATGCACACTGGAGAGGAGAACAGTGGGGTACTAGAGTGAGCGTTATCCACTGCGCACACCCAGCTGCGCGCACACCCAGCTGCTCGCACACTGTGGGGGTGCTCCCATGCACGCACTCCCAAACTGGAGCTGACATTTCTTCTCCCTCAGTTACCAGAGAACGCCAGCCGGTTCCTCTTGACCCCAGCCTCTGACAGCCCCAGTGGCATTACCCTTCATCCGACCCTTACACGCCACCTGCATCCCCCCCATCCCTCGCCTCCAGACCCCTGCACTCCTCCTTTCCGTCCGTCGCCTCCCAACTCATGTTATCTCCCCGTCCCACACCTCCAGACCCCCACGTCCCCCATCCCTCGCCTCCAGACCCCCGCGTCCCCCATCCCTCGCCCTCAGACCCCGCACACCACATTCCCCATCCTTCGCCTCCAGAGCCCCACGTCCCCCATCCCTCGCCTCCAGACCCCCGCGTCCCCCATCCCTCGCCCTCAGACCCCGCACACCGGAGAGGCGCCGGCAGCCCCGTTACACAAGGATGTCGCTGGTGTCACACCGCCGGACAGAGCCGCCTGATCTCCTGGATCCCACCTCCCGACTTTCTCTGTTCTCCTCCTCCTCCGCTCTCCTCCTCCCACCTTGCCCCACCCCCGCCACCACGGCTCGAGCATCCCTGCTGAGCCATCTCTCTCTCTGGAGCTGATGGTCTTAGGAAAGCCACATCTCGAGGATTAACCCGTCCTACAATCCAGGCCAGGAACCTCATACGTGCTCCCAATCTCCACGAAGCCAGAGGCTTTGTTGTACAGCTTCAGCCAGCGCAGGGGCTCTGAGCCAGCACTGTGAGCTGGCACGTTTGCATCAGTGCCCCTCCACACTGCTGGCCTCCCTCGCTCAGGCAAGAACAGCTGCTGGGACAGACAGCCCTGGTGACATAAACATCCACCCACTGTGGAATCACAGAATGGTTTGGGTTGGGAGGGCCTTTAAAGATCATCCACTTCCAGCCCCCTTGCCATGGTCAGGGACACCTCCCACTGCATCAGGCTGCCCAAGGCCCCATTCAACCTGTCCTTGAACACCTCCAGGGACAAGGCAGCCACAGCTTCCCTGGGCAACTTCTGCCAGGGCCTCACCTCCCTCATCATGAACAAGATCTTCCTTACGTCTAGTCTAATTTAATGGCATCAGGTTTAACAAGGCCAAATGCCAGGTCCTGCACTTGGGACACAACAACCCTATGCAGTACTACAGACTGGGAGAAGCCTGGCTGGAAAGCTGCCTGGAAGAGAGGGACCTGGGGGTGTTGGTTGACAGCTGACTGAACATGAGCCAGCAGTGTGCCCAGGTGGCCAAGAAGACCAATGGCATCTTAGCTTGTATCAGAAATGGCGTGACCAGGGAGGTTCTTCTCCCTCTGTACTCAGCACTGGTGAGACCGCAGCACGAATCCTGTGTTCAGTTCTGGGCCCCTCACCACAAGAAGGATGTTGAGGCTCTGGAGCAAGTCCAGAGAAGAGCAATGAAGCTGGTGAGGGGCCTGGAGAACAGGCCCTATGAGGAATGGCTGAGATAGCTGCGGTTGTTTAGCCTGAAGAAGAGGAGGCTGAGAGGAGACCTCATTGCTCTCTACAGCTACCTGAAAGGAGGTTGTAGAGAGGAGTTTCCGAAATGACAGGAAACAGGCCAAGAGGGAATGGCCTCAAGCTCCACCAGGGGAGGTTTAGGCTGGACATTAAGGAAAAAAATTCTTCATGGAAAGGGTCATTGGGCACTAGAACAGGCTACCCAGGGAGGTGGTTGAGTCACCATGCTTGTAGGTATTTAAAGGACAGATGGACAAGGTGCTCAGGGATGTGGTTTAGTGGTTCATAGGAATGGTTGGACTCAATGATCCTGGAGGTCTTTTCCAACCTAGTGGTTCTGTAAACTACTTGGCAGTAGATCTACCAGAATTGACAGAATTGTGAGCAGACCACCACAGTGACAATGTCACTTCTGATCATGATCCATACTGGGGTTAGTCAACACAGAGACAGTCTTGCAGAGTCGGTTGCTTCACAAAAAATAAGTGCTGGCTTTGTGACCAGCAGCACCTATTTGCCTTAAACCAAAGGGGCCCGTTTCCCAGTATGCAATGTTGCACTTGAGGCCTTTTCTGCTCAGATCTGTCTCTATCCAACAGCTGCCCCTGCTCACCCTCACTTGTTTATTGGTCCAACCCCACATACACCAAACAGACTTAGAAAAGCTGGCCTTGTGGAAAGCCACCCTCCTAGGGACATTACCAATATCATCTACGCCTTAAACAGCAACACACAGCTCATGTGAGTCCTGTGGCACTAACAGTAAAAGTTACTGGGGAGAAGTGACACATCAGGAGACTTAATCTCAAATCCTTCTCATCCTCACATTTCCCCTGAGGGGAGAGATTTTTCTGCCTTCTGTAACAGCACTTAAAATTACTCAAGTGGAGCTATGAGGAAAGATGTCCCTAAAGGACACAGTCAAGATATTTCATACACCTCACATGGTGTCTCTCTCCAAGAGAGAGCAAAGAGAAGCAGTAGGACAGACCCATATGACACCTCCCTCAGGAGCAGAGTCAGCTCCCAGAAGGTCCAACAATGGGTCTGCCATCTGTTATGCACCCAGATAGCTTTCAGTTCTTTGACCCAAAGGCACCACTTTCAAAAGCCCAGCTCATTTCCTGGGCTA
Organism: Coccyzus lansbergi; assembly: GCA_033558105.1. Classification (NCBI taxonomy): domain Eukaryota; kingdom Metazoa; phylum Chordata; class Aves; order Cuculiformes; family Coccyzidae; genus Coccyzus; species Coccyzus lansbergi. The sequence goes on along the minus strand of JAUMJK010000067.1, from coordinate 1,211,355 downwards.
AAAAGTGGTGGAGGAACCTGGGGAGGCAGAGAGCAGAGTGTTATTTTTCACCTCTTGGCTGGAAGCAGTTTGCCTCCAGCCATGCAAGGAGACCAAGTAAAAAAGGACCCCAGAACTCTGATGCCTTGCATCTGTACTTCCCCCTGTTGCCAACTTCTTCCCAACCAAGGAGGGGGTCGAAACGAGAAGTACAGCAAAAAAACCAAAACAAAACAAAAAACCCAACCCCCCCCCACCAAAAAAAAAAAAAAAGATTGTGAAATGAGCAGACTAAACAGACTTGGGAGTCATGCTTATTTTCATTCTCTCAAACAAGCCAATGCCAGGAAGTTCTGCCAGCCTGGCCCAAAGTTAGAAAGCTTCAAAGAGAGCAAAGTCCTATCAGCTATGCAAACTGCTAAGTAGAGCCTTACAGCAACAGGGCTGGGGGAGGGGATCGTTCAAAGCTACGAACTTCTCCCACAGATGCCGGGCTTGTCGCCACCCTGTGCGAGGAGAGGAAAAAAAAAAATTGGAAAAACACCCAAAAAAACTATACAAACTTATTTTAAAACTTTAGAAAGTTCTACGACTTCGCAAACGCTTACGCCTTCGCTTTGTCCGGGCACTCCCAGCGACACAGAAACTCATAAATCAAACAGACTTCAAGCACTAAGAGCCCCAGACAACTCGCTCTCAAGCACATCTGGAAAAAGGCTCCATAGGTGCCTCACTCATCCGAACGCACACAAAAGAGAGCTTGTCCCAACGAAAAGCAGACTACACGCCCTCCCTCTCCCCCACTGCTGGAGCTACAGCCGAGCGTTTGACTGCCTCCATTTCACCGGATTCACACACAAGGGGAAAAAAAAAAAAAAGAAAAAGAAAAAGAAAAAAAAGAGGAGCCACGAACGTAAATCAGACCCAGAGATCTCGTACAGGGAAGCAGCCCTAGAGCGCCCAGTCTGGAGATGGAGGGGGAGCCTGCAAACCCGCAACTTAGGCTGGAGATTGAAATGGGGGGGGATAGCCTGCAAACCCGCAACCCAGACTGGAGATGGGGGTTGGGGGGAGCCCGCAAACCCGCAACTCAGGCCGGGGATGGGAGGAGTTGGAGCCTGCAAACCGGCAATTCAGGCTGGAGATGGGGGCTTGGGGAGCCTGGAAACCCGCAACCCAGGCTGGAGATGTGGGGGGAAGGGGGAGGGAGCCTGCAAACCCGCAACCCTTTCTCGCTCCGCACCATCCCCAGGGCTACGGACAAAGGCCGTTTGGCTGAGCCTAGAGCAGGGACTCACCTCCGGGACCAGGGCTCCGGGAGGGGAAGCGCCGTCCCTGGGCTGCGCCGCCTCGGCCCAGCCCTGCCCGGCAGAACCAGCAGAAGCGAAAGGTGGGGGAGCTGCTGAGCTTCCTACCAACTCGCGAAAAAAGCCTCGCCCAGGCAAAGTTGTTTGACCATAAAAGGCGAGAGGCTGCGTGAACAGCTGAGCTCACTCGCTGGGGAATGTAGCGGTGAGGTAAGGGGGGACGGGGGATGGGGCAGCCGCCGGCTCCTCTGCGGCTCCCCCCCCCCCCCCCCCCCAACCTCCCACCCCGCCGCCTTCACAGGCGATTAGGAGGAGGAGGAGGGGGTATTTCCCTCTCTGCTCGGCGGTCCCGAAGGAGGAATGTTTGGGCTTTCCCCTAGCGCACGTCCCTCGGCCAGCCCCGCCGGGCTCGCCGCCTCCCACCCCGGCGCATCCCTGATCCTCTCGCCTGACCCCAGCTCCCAAAGACTTCGCTTCCAATCGCCGAGCTGGGCTCGAGGAAGGCACTTGGCACCCAGCCCTGGTGAGTCAGGGTCCCTGCCGGCCGCCTCCTCGCCCTCCCAGCTGCGGGAGCATCTGACTCACTCTCCTCACCACCCCCCTTAGAAATTAAAACAAACGTCGAGTGACTCCGCTGTGCAGAAAAAGCGGCTTGTTCTGCTCGTACCGGCTGCGAGGCGAACACTAAGCTGTTTCACAGCGAGCGTTAGCCGCTTTGTATAGCTTTGCGGGGCTGCCTGTGCTGCACATCGGCTTTATTGTCACCCTGGCGCTGGCAGGGTGCTCAGCTCTGCTCTGGACCAGGGGCAGCCTGACCTGGCACAGCACGGCATGTGATTTTCAACCCCCGGCTTTTCTTCTTCTCTTTGCTTCTAAGCCTCCTGGGGAAGAGGGAGGCCAACCAAGCCTGAGTTCCTGTGCTTTGCACAACCATTGTACTTTCTCTTTGGAATTTGGCCTTAAAATTCATAGAATCACCAGGTTGGAAGAGACCCACCGGAACATCTGAGTCCAGCCATTCCTATCAACCACTAAACTATGGTCTTCAGCACCTCATCCACGTGTCCCTTAAACACCTCCAGAGAAGGTGACCCAAGCACCCCTGGGCAGCCAGTTCCAGTGCCCAATGACCCCTTTCTGTGAAATTTTTTTTCTGATGTTCAGCCTAAACCTCCCCAGGTGCAGCTTGAGGCCTTTCCCACTTGTTCTCTCCTCTGTCACTTGGAAGAAGAGGCCAGCACCCTCCTCTCCACAACCTCCTTTCAGGTAGTTGTAGAGAGCAATGAGGTCTCCCCTCTCCCCTATTGTGGCAAATACCCTAGCTGGTACAAATTCTGTGAAGAATTTGTGTATTCTGTATTCTTCTGTAATCTCAGAAGATTCAGGGCCTGTCTGCTCCTAACTTACCTATCAATATCGGTACCTTTCAGTGCTGGTGATTTACTCAGAAGTGGGTGAACAAGCCATAAACCGTACCACTTAGACTCCAAGTGTGCACTACTGCAAAATGTTCACGTTAGGGAGCTATGCAAAGAGGTTCATCAAGGCTTAAGAAACCCAGTGTAAACAAATCTTTAATTTTACAAGCAAGATTTGTACAAGAGGTGATAATTTTTTATTTAACCAGCTGGTACATCTGGAAAAATTAAGCCTTCTGTGAGGTATTTTAGTTTTATATACTACATGAAAATGTTACCCATAGCAATGTGTAGCAGTGAGCACCTCACTCCTTACATAGCTGCAACCATTGAGCCATTGATCTACAGCTGTGAATCACTTAGGGATATACAGGGCATACCTTGCATGGGTGCTAAATAATCCTGATATTACTGCTGCCCTTGTAGCCATAGCATCAGCCCCACTACCTCCCATGACTAATGCACAAGGTAATTATATAGGATAAGTAAGGTATCTCTGTGCTGGGTCTTTTAATACTATCACTTTCCTAGTGCAGACTATCTTTATTTCCTCTTCTTCCGGTAAAGATGCCAGTAAAGAGCTAAAAAGGTTTCATTGTGGAAACGCTAACCAAATTCTGGAACATCACAGCACACTGTACACAATTAGCCTGGCTTCAGTATGCTCTGCCACTGTTCCCTAGGCTGGCCCTGACTCCAGAGAAAACAAACAATGTCTCAGACTGAGATTAAAAATATGCTGAGAGAATATGAAAAAAAATCTCTCCTCTCATACTTTCGATCACATCTCTATAAATACAGCTGCTTGCATGTTTGACTGTCTCAGCAACATGGTGATATTAAAAGCTCATAAAGACAGATCAAGCAAACTGGGAATAAGAAAAGCAGACCCTCTTAGACATTTAGTATTAACTCCTCACTATAACAAAGGTGAAACACAATTGTTTAGCTGGTTGGACATGTGAAAACCAGAACTATCAAACTGGAATACATCAGAATACACAGAGGGAAACTTCAATCTGATTTTGTGCTTGCCATGTAATGGATTTAAAGTTTGTGCTTCTGTAATTGGAAATGAGCTAACTGCCCTATGTTAGTTATCATGCTTCTGAAAAGAAGAATCTGCTTATGGCAGCAACCTTCCTTTAGTACTTCCTTTATATACTTGGAAGAGTAGACATTTTTCTGCTGCTAACTTAAACTAGATATACACAGTTGCAGTCAATGTCATTATTTGAAGAAAAATACTAGTCCTGAATAGGCATTTAGCTTTCTGGGTACAGAGATGGATCAGCAGGTATACTCTGCTTGTTGTGCCAGACCTTGTCATTCCTGGAATTAGCAGCAGTCCTCTGCATAAATCACTTTGGCTGTCCCATGCCATGGAAAAAGTGATCTAGTATTTTGGAGTATATGAGTGTGAATGCTACTCTGTACCATGGATGAAACGACAGCTCGGTACAAAGCAGATGTTGGACAGATTTAGAATAAGCAGCTCTAGCTGAATGCTTCTTTGAGATGAGTGAAAGGAAGCAAGCCCCAGTACTGGCTGTCAAGTCAAAGTTTAGAACTGCTTAGAGTTCCCACCTCAGAGAGACTAAGATTTCATGGAAAATATAAAGAATATATAAATAATCTTCACTGGTAATTCAGACGTGTAATGCAATGAGTAAATAAAGAAGAATGCCATAGAGAAGTGATACGGCAAATTCATATGCTGCACTGAGATGAGGAGTATGCTAGCAGTGGTTAGGTGCCTACAAAACCCCCCCCCAAATGTAAGAGAAGACAAAAAAAGTCCTTAAATGCAAAAAGGAAGATTATTTGCAAGAACACTAATGGAATTATACTTGTTGAGCAGAAAATCTTACCTAGACTGAAAAAGGTTCAGGTAGCTGCAGATAGGAATCTTTGTGTTAACAATAGGTTTAAGATCAGAGGGAAGTTATGTAGATACTGGACAGGATGCTTTGCTTGTGTTTATAATGTAAAATGTCTCCAGTTGTATGATTTCCATTCCATCTGATTAACAGATCAATTAGTGCCATTTTATCTCAGCATGAGTGAAACTAATAGTGATGTCACACAGGAGTCCATGTTTCTCCTAATTAATAAAAAGTTCTGACTAATACCTGTGTCGCATCTCTGATACTTCTTTAGTCATATAACTTCTGTATAGTCTAACCACTTTTTTATTAATAAATGCTAAGCTGCTACTGCTTTCCCTGTACTGTATTAAATGCTCTGTCTGGGCCTGCTGAAAGAGTTGGGAATATATATCTGCTTTGGTCCCCAGGCCAAGAGGTATGAGGTTATGCTCACACTGTCCAGGGCAGGGCCATTTGCAGCAAACAGTCTGCATCTGTACAGACCAATGAATGTAAGGCACCCTGGTAAGAGTTCCCCGAGGATCTGTTGTGCTCCCACAGCACAGCCCTCCCTGGGTGTGTGGTCCCTCATGCAGGGTGTTCTCCACACAAATATCTGCATCTGGCATAGGCTGACACCTTCCATTGCTGCTGCTCCTGCTCTTTTGGAGGCTATGACAGAGGTAGAGCTGCCTTTCTCTTGGCCAAATGGCAGTTTCAAGTTTGAGTACCTCAGCTTCATTGCAGGATGTGTGTCGACAGCTGGGTGCCAAACACAGAGAGCTGCACTGGGGACAGCAGAGCCTCCAGTCCTTTTGAGCCTGGTCATCTTCCTGCATCTGTGCAACTGGCACGCAGTCAGGAATGCTGTTTGCAAAGGTCATGAATTCTGCAGAAGTCCCTGAACAACCAGCTACTCAGGACAAGATAACTAGTTTCTGATGCTTCCCTTCAAAACTGAGTCTGCCGTGCACAGCACACTTGGAAACATCCCTCCCCAAGTAGAGGAGTCATTTAGCAGCTACAAAGAGCCTCAGTGAAAAGTGTCACTGCAGGTGTTCAGATTCCACAATGAAAGTGTTGCATGGTACGCACATGCATGTGCACATACTTCAAAAGACCATTCTAGCCATACGAATAAAATTAGATTACCCTGATGACTGAAACACTAGAATAGGCCATAAGCTGTAAACAAACAAACAAAAAAAAACCCCAAACCCAAAGCCTTGCTGTGCCAGGAAATACTTTTTTAGCTAGACAAATCAGCCCTATACACATAAAAGGGAGCAAAGTATCTTTGTAGTTTGACCATGGTTATGAAAGGCCATCAGAGTGGCCAGGCAGCCAAGGAGAGCAGGAGTCTGGGGTGGTTATCTGTCTAGGGAAGCAGCTCCACTTCTAGCAAGGCTGGCAGGTCTTTCCTGGACAAAGTCCTGGCAAGGGCTCCTGGGCAGGACATGCAGTTCCAAGATGAATTGTCACTGCTGTTTCCTTGTCTCCGGCCACCAATATTTCCTACTGAGCCTCTGTCCACTTCTGGGCAGGGTGGCAAGCCTGTAACTCCACAGCTCCTGGGCTTGCTCACTGGCAGGCTTCTTTCCCCTCACACTGCTCTCCCACGGCTCCTGCTCATTCCTGCAGGGCTCTGTGCCTAAGGCATGAATGGAGCAAGCAAGGTTGTCCCAGCAGGTATCTCTTCCCCTAGGCAGTGTCAGAGCTGTTCTGCAAGTCTGGAAAACCATAAGCAGTCAGCCAAAGGCTGGAGAAGGGAGTGGGATGCAGCTGAAGTACAGATGGGTGACTGAGGCATGCCTATGTATGTGGCTAAGCATGGGTGGCAGCCAAAGCCCATTCTGCTTGGAAAGCAGCCATTTCCACATTCCAAGGTACCTTTGCCATTTCCTCAACTGTATGCCCCACCCCATGCCACCAGCAAGAAAGGGGGTAACGTACTTGGCTGTTCTGTGGGAAATATTGCTTGTCAGAACTGACTGTCAAAAGAAACACATCTGTCAGACTACTAATTAAAGAGTTCCTGTGGGTGGTGCAAGCCTCTTTCACCCTGGAGTGCCATGCTCTTGTGGTAGAAGTCTCCTTTCTTCATTTTGTAATAGTCTTGCAAGCATGGCACAAACAAGCCAGGCTCCTTCCTGCAAACAAGTGTAATTGAAGAGATTCATGCACTTGACAGAGCTGGGAGTACACCTTGCTGCATCCTGGGGGATCGACAGAAAGTTCCAGGAATAATTTCAGTGTGTAGATGTGTTGGGGGGAAGGACGTCGTGTCCTTGGAAAAAAATGTTCTTCCCCCACATTCTTCCTGTGACAAAGTGGAGAGGCAAAAGCAGCGTCTCATCTCCCTTCGTCTTGTACTGTACCTCCTCCTATGTCATATAAAAGGAGTACTGTGATGGCTTCTCAGAGAAGCATCTGGTGCACCTGGTCAGTATTAGAGGGACACAAATACTGAGCTGCAGTCTCAGTAACATTAACCTGAGGCAGAATCCTGGTTACTTCAATCCCAATGTGATCCCTTTCTATCCCATTGCTATTATTTTCTTGCATAAAAGAAACAGATAGCCAAATCAGCAGGGACGGGCTTTGGAGACCTGCTAATTCTCAGTTTTGTAGACTACAAAGATGTGCCATGCATATGCCAGGGTGTGTTAGACTTGGGAATACATTAGATAAGTTTGTTCTGTTCAGGAAGAACAAAACTTGTTGCAGTCCACTCCTGCATTATCTATAGGGTGTGGATCCTGAAGCAAACTACCCTCTCTTCTGAGCCTCACAAAACCAAATAATTGATTAACTCCAAGATTGGAGTCCTGGCAAAACTTAGTGTGTACACAGTATAGACGATCACAGAACTGGGGCCCTGGAGCAACAAAGCAAAACCCAAACAAAATAGACAATATAAGCATACAGTTCAATAGTCTGGTTGCAAAAAAATATTAGGCCAAATGTTATCAACAAACCGCACAGTAAAACACAGTTTGGGTACAGCTTATAGATGTGCAGACCTCCAAACCCTTGCTTTCCAAAAGGAAGAGTTTTGGAGTTATATGAAGCATTCTGCAGTTCCCAGGTTTAGTACATGTGGCTACTAGTATGCTTGCTGGTTAATTTCCTCCCAGTGTGAGTAAGAGGATGACTAGAGACAAGACAAATATCCTTGACTGTTTCATGGGCTTGCCAGGATAATTAGACGGGCCATGTAGTGGAGCCATTGTCATTTCTGTGACAGCTAGATATCTGTGACAAGTGACAGCTTATGGAAGAGAATCACTTCAAGTGAAGTGCGATTTTCAGTAGGTTGGAAATATAAGGGTGTGACAGGTCTTGTACAAGATTTGTGCTAAGTTCATTCTATATCTAGAAAAGTGATCAAGCACTGCATGAAAGCCACTGACTGTGGAGGACAGGGTAGTAGCAGTTACAAGCCACCACTGCCAGCACTTTTTAGCTAGCCTGATTGTGTGATTAGTTACCTATCATCAATTCACACCAATGCAAATGCTTGGTTTGATTTTTTTTTTTAACTCTCTCAACATCCCTGCCTGTCAGTCATAGATGCTTGGGCAAAGGCTCAAGACATAGCATTAAGAACCCAGCTGCGGATGTGCATTTCTGGAGATGCATTTCCTTCAGCCAAGGTATTTTACAGTTGTCTTATGGTCAATATGATGACCACGTCTCCTAGGTACTTGGTAAACCTTCTGAACCTTTGCTCCTATGACAGCTTTAAAAAATTACTTGGAACCTTTAAACTGATCCAAAACACTTCAGTTTTCATGTAAACAACTTTAGATATGCATTTAGCTAGTTGAAATCTACATGATGTTCAGAGTTCATACTTCTTCCCTGAGGTTCTTGAGTCTCACATGATGTCTGTGACAGTGCTGACTAAAAGCTGGGAGTAGTAGGTAGTGAAAGATGCCTGGAAACTAAGCCAGCAGAATCTCATCAGGCTGCTACTGAAAACAGGCTGAGTAAAGTAGTGAGGAAAGAGCCCCATCAAAGCATTTTCTGCAGAGTGACTTGATGGTTTCAGAGACAGTGTCAAACTTGCTGCCAAAAGAAACAAATGTGAAATTTAGAAGGCTATTTCTCCAGGTCAGTGTTGCTCTTCCTGGGTTTCCCACCAACAGGTTTTTTTCCCAGCACCTTAATACATGGTGTTCAACATCTTTAAAATAATTGTGGGATCCTACCACCAATAATCCTTATACTTCCACTTTATTTGGCGTTTATGGCCATGTTCTCTAAAATTGTGTCCTCCCAAAGTGGTCATCAAACCTATCTCTTAAGAATATACAATAAAAATGAGATTTGATAAAAAAAGGAAGGATATATTTATATTGAAAAAAAAATTTTTTGAAGTAAACCAGAAAATATTGTGGATTTGTGCAAGAATATGGTAAATTTGAAACAGTGCGAGTACATACATTATATCCAAACAATGTATAGACAACCAGTGTAAGATGACATAACCACTGCAACGTCAGATGTAACACTGTGAAAGGGAAAGAGACTTCTTAGTCAGTTCCAGTTGTCCACTTTGGGACATGCTGGACAGCCTACATTTCTACAGTGCAGTAGAAGGGCTCTTGTTTTTTTCCTGGTTCCAGAAACTGGAAACCTGCATAGAAGTCCAGATTTGAACATCCATATGGGACACAGTATCCATCCCCTTCCAAGTTTCAAAAGGAGGCCTTCCACAGGGGTTAGACTGCACACTATGAATAAGTCTTTCTTGAAGGATGAGGCAGGGAAGGGTAGAGGGTATGGTTCAGTAGTGGGAGGGATGCTTTGAAGAATATGGTCTGGTTGCTGCTGTTCATTGCCTCTAACTCCTCAGACTTGATATCACTGCAGGCAGACATTAGCCCTTTGGTACCAGAAGCCTAAATTCAACTTAATGACCTTAGCTTGCAGTCTGGATAAGAGGAATACTAACCTGCGGACTCTTTTTGACTCTTCCATCTTCAGTATTCTCAGGCTCACGGCTTGATATTGAGGCTAGAATGTCTCCTTCATTAGACTCATGTTATTTTGTCTTTCAGGCTACACTGATGAGAAACCTACAGCATGCTTAATCCTATCTGCTTTGCTCTCTTACCAGATTATACCAGTCCTAGAGTCTCCATTTGTGTTTGCTTTTCACTCAAATTGTTGTTCTCCAAATCCCTGCAGCTCCAAGTAAGGAATTGAATTTCAAGTTATACAGTTAGTGCCTGAAGAATTTCACTCTCCTAAACATAGCAATTGCTTATGTGATTTGAGGGGCCAGGAGACCAGAACTTTTCTCATCTACAATTGTTTAAACTCTTTCTCCCAGCGGATAAGTAAATATGAAAGTATGTTAAATATTCTCTTACCTGCTGCAGATTAAAACCAGCTTTGGGGAGACAGAAACAACATCCCTCTGTGAGAGCAGAGAAAACCTAAGATTCCCCAAAATGCAGAAGATGGGCTCTTGCATTAGCTGCACCTTATATTTCAGGACTGTACTATGTAATAATGGGCCTACTACCCATGAGAGTGTGAGATGTTTTGAAACATCATGACGGCTGATTATAGTATTATACTGTGGGAAAAAAAAGCCATAGATGTTGCATCCATATATGTTTTGATTCCATTTTAAATTCCTTTTTTTGTCAAAAACACAGAGATGGTTGGCTGTAGATTGAAAATGTTGGGTAAGGACAAGCCACTTCCCTTCAGGTCAGTCAGTGCTTTGAGTAAGCTGATAGAGGGAAAGATGTCCCTGCCCATGGCAGGGCAGCATTGCACTGAGTGATCTGTAAAGGTCCCTTCCAGCCCAAACAATCCTATGGCAAAGTACTTGCAGGCATTAAAAATGCTAGTGACTCCTGGCAGGGGTACCCAGCTGCGGTTTCTGGCCATTCACAAACTCAGCAAGGTTTAGGAAAAAATAGCACATCTGTCAGCCAGCACGAAGCACAGCAGTGTTAAAGAAGGTCCTCCTCAGAACTGTCCACAGGCATTCTCACCCAATGGATGTTTAGTTTTAAAGCAGTAGCACTCCTTCATATGTGTGGGACAGGGTTGCCTGTTCCTGGACACAGTGCTGCCCAGACTGGTGGCTGTTGTCTCTCCCATATTTTCCTGTACATGGTGCTCAGGAACTTAGCCTTAGCCCAGTACTGGTACATATACCTCCATATACCTGATGGAGGGTAGGGAGGCTCTGCAAAGGGATCTGAACAGGCTGGACTGCTGGGCTGAGTCCAATGGCATGAGGTATAACAAAGCCAAGTGCTGGGTCGTGCACTTGGGGCACAACAACCCTGTGCAGTGCTACAGACCAGGAGAAGTCTGTCTAGAAAGCTTCCTGGAGGAGAAGGACCTGGGGGTGTTGGTTGACAGCCAACTGAACATGAGCCAGTAGTGTGCCCAGATGGCCAAGAAGGCCAATGGCATCTTGGCTTGTATCAGAAACGGTGTGACCAGCGGGTCCAGGGTGGTTATTCTGCCCCTGGATTCAGCACCGGTGAGGCCACTCCTTGAATACTGTGTTCAGTTCTGGGCCCCTCACCACAAGAAGGATGTTAAGGCTCTGGAGCGAGTCCAGAGAAGAGCAACAAAGCTGATGAAGGGGCTGGAGAACAGGCCTTATGAGGAACGGCTGAGAGAGCTGGGGTTGTTTATCCTGGAGAAGAGGAGGCTGAGAGGAGACCTCATTACTCTCTACAGCTACTTGAAAGGAAGGAGGGTGCTGGGCTCTTCTCCCAAGTGACAGGGGACAGGACGAGAGGGAACAGCCTCAAACTCTGCCAGGGGAGGTTCAGGCTAAACATTAGGAAAAAAATTTTCACAGAAAGGGTCATTGGGCACTGGCACAGGCTGCCCAGGGAGGTGGTTGATTCACCCTCCCTGGAGGTGTTTAAGGGATGGGTGGACAAGATGCTGAGGGTCATGGTTTAGTATTTGATAGGAATGGCTGGACTTGATGATCCAATGAGTCTTTTCCAACCTGGTGATTCTATAATTCTATATACTGTGCAGTGAAACAATTAACACTGTTACTCTAGGAGCTTCTCTTGAATTACATCCACAAACCTCAGGGAGCTGAGGGATATCTGTCAAGAATCAACTATGATCACAATGGTTTCTTTCTGCCCTGCTTCTGGTAGAGGATGCCTCTTAACCAAGAGCACCTCAGAGGTACCATCAGGATATCAAAGGCTGGAAGAAAAGAAGAACAAAAAGTATCAAGGCAGCCTCTGTCAAGAGCTTGTTCCTTGAATTTCACTAGAGAACACAGACAGAAGCAAGGCCCAAATGTGCCCATCGAGGTGGTTCTCAGTAAGTGAAGACATTTGACCTCAGAAAAACTTGTAAACACACAGATGGGAAGGGAAATGTCACATCCAAATAAGTGCAGAGACAAGGATCTCACCATACTCCTTAAGGAGTGCAGCACAGCAGAGCAGGTAGATGTATTCACATCCTCCAAAAACAGCAGCAGGCCTGACTTGGTTCCAAAAATAGTTTTGAGTCAATGTTGATTTGCCAGAGCCTACTCGCAGCAGCTGTGTGCTCTGTGTTATATGGCAGAGGGTGCTTTCTGGAGATTTTTTTAAATGAGGGCCATTCTGTCAGTGCATGAGTGAGCAGTTTTAAGATGCTATTTTCCTCCTGGATACATTATACTATCATTATTCCAGACATAAGAATTCAGCAATGAGAACAGGATGACTAGCTTCTTAAATAAGAAATACTTTCTTTCCCCAGGCTTGATTTGAAGGTTTTGGGTATTTTCATATGTTATATTAAGATTCGGATATCTCCAAAACCATATTGCAAAAATGAAAAAAAAGGACAACCTTATTTTTAAGAGTAAGTATCTACAGTTCTATCCCCCATCTCCAATATATCAAAGGGAGAGAGTGAGAGGATGACAACTGATATTTTGTAAGGCTAAAAATATTGTGTCTTTTTACATAACACTGGGAATTTAAAAACCACATTAACGGCTTGCAGATTATTTTTAAAAAATGCAGTTTGAGCAATACCACTAGTATAGATTCAACTGACATTTAGGAGAAGTAGTTGCTATGTATCACTGTTTGGAAATGAGACATTCAGTAGAGAATGAAATATATATTTTTAAAAAGTGAAATAAGACTCATACTGTATCAAAGATGTCTGCATCCTAATATACTCCTCACATACATGTTTGCACCTTCTGAGCCCTTCCTGGCAGGGAGGGAGTGGTGAAGAGTCCCTTTCTGTGGACTCACCCATATTCCCATTTCATGTACCACTGGAAAAGCTTCCAATCATTGCAAAATAAATTGGAATTTCAGAGAATGGCTCAGCCTCTCTCCAGTCTCATTCTGTGTGAGCAGGTATTTAGCTGGTTCAGACGTGAGGTAAGGACATATGAGGATGCAGAACATATTTATGAAAGATACTTGCCAGAATGTTGTTGCTGAGTGGGTGAACAGATGAAGCAGGCTAAACTCGCTAATTCTTTGATAGTGAGCTACACTACCAGAGACTGAGGGTTCTCTGTGCTCAAATGGAAGGTGATGCATGTTCACATGCAGTAGGGCAGTGTGCTACAAAGGCATTGGTGAAACACTTGTAGAACAAACCACAACACCAGTTCCAGAAGGTAAGTTCCTTTTCTATGTTTTCAGTAAAGTCTAGAAATGTGAACTGTATGAAAGATGCAACCTTACCTAATATATATATATAGAGAGAGAAAGGAACATGACACTTCTGCATGATTCTGGAGAAAAATGAAATGTAGATGAAGATGCTGAGAGAATATTGTGACTTACTAAAAATCTGCCAAATAGCAGTGTTGTTCTGAAAAAAAAAAAAATGAAGCCACAAATCCTTAAGAAAAAAAACAATGGAAAACAAATATGAAGACAAGGTGAGAAAAGAATGGTGAACACTAAGCATTGAACATTTATTTAAGTATGTATCAATATACTAAACCTATGTGTTGTAAAGAAAGGTGATTGTACTTTAATAGAATACCACCAAATAAGTGAAGTCACATAACAGGGATCTTGCAGCAAAGGAGGTGTGGGAGCACTGTCTCTTTTGGAATACAGCTGGCCCACTGCTTGCCTGCTTTTTAGCTGGGCAGACATGTCCCTCCAGTGCAGAGATTCTTAAAATTTATTTGAAAAATACATTTTTTAAAAAAATCCAACTTGCATTGAAATGGGTGTTTTTAAGGTATTTAGCTACCATTGATGTATTTAATTCCTCTGAGTAAGATTGTCCTTAATTTGGGACACACTGTCAGCATTTGATTTCCAATAGATGATGCTAGGATATCCAAAGCATGTATCTATCTACTGCAGCGCAGACCAGTTTAAGAACTCACTATGCAGGGGAAGAGGGAAGATAATGTTTTGGTGCTCACCATGTATTTGTATTGCTCTCCTCGGCAATACAGGGCAAAGTATCAAGGAGGTTTTTTTGATAAATACATTATTGAGGGGTTGGACTGATGAGTTCTGTCTCAGCACTGAGCATATGTTCTCATAGGATTTTTTAAGACCTCTGGATGCAGGCAGAACAAGATCACATTTGTTCAGATGAGAATGTAGGTAAATATGTGCTTATATCACCACATGTAATATAAACACATCCTATACCTATACATCCACCTACTGTCCATTCTAATCTTCAGTCAATTCACACAGCCTCAGATATTTTTGCAGCTTGAAAGGACCCAGCCTTCCACTTATGTCACATTATCCCACTTCCAGGATCTGAACTATACTGGCACTGCTTTTTTTGTTCTTTGAACCTCATAAAAAGCCTTTCTGTTTGTCTCCTGCACCGAAGGAGCTCTCAACAAGAAAGAATGACTGTATGAGTCATTTTGCTATCTCATTTCCTTTTCAGTCCACATGAAAATCCTATCAGTAGCTGATACAGTTTGCTGTAGAATTAACTCTTGTGGCATCTACTCCATTACTTCTAGGAAGCAGTTACAGAGATCTCTGCCAGAAGCAGCATTTACTGAGGAATCCATACTGTCAGTGGAAGGAAGCCAGCGGAGAAGCATGTTGGAGCAACAGTCCCCAGAGCACAAATCCTGCCTCTGTAGATCTGATACAGACAATACTCACATAAACATCTCTTACTTAGGAACTTCATAGGCCTCTGTATGTCCTCCAAAGCTGAAGACACATCTTGCAAGAAGCATGTAGGAAGTTTCTCTCTGCCTTTCTCCAAGAGTAGTTAGTCAGGCCATAGGATTTTAAATAAGGATTTTAAAAAGGATGAGAAAAGAAGAAGGTGGTGAACAATCATTTTTCAGAGCCTTTTCATGGGAGGATAGACATAATTACCAATGAGACCTTTGGGGACAGGAACTAATGTTAGGATGAAAGATAGAAAGAAGGAAGACATTTTGAATTATTTGGGGGATGTCAATGTTTACTTGGAAGTGGAACATTAGGAGACAAGGTTTATATTGATTTTTTTTTCATTTTAACTGGCTTAAAAGGTAGCTATAATCTGCATCCCTGATAATTGATGAAAATTTACTCAGCAGTGACATCAGTGGTAATAGCTCTGTATTTTCTAAACACTGTTTCTTAGGAAGAAGCTATTCCAGTACTTTGAATTTATAAAATCTTTATATTTATAGAGACCTATAGGGAACATCAGGAAAAAAAAGGTTTAATAGATTCATCAATGGCCTATAGAAAAGATAATGCTGAAGAGGAATCTGTTAAAAAGCAAACAAACAGCTAACAATTTTCAGCATAAGTGTGTCTTCAGTGTTACAATGTGGAGCAAGTTCAAGTTTGGAGGTGTAGATGTGGCACTTCGAGACATGGTTTAGTCAGCACGGTGGTGTTGGGCTAACAGTTGGATTGGATGTTCTTGGAAGTCTTTTCCAGCCTTAATGATTCTATGATTCTATACCATCGTTATTTAAGAAAGTACTCATAATGCTTAGAGAAAAATATTCAGAGTTTGTCAAAAAGTTCATATCAAAGAAAACAAAACAATTTATATTTTGCCTTTTACCTCCTGTTCTTTCTAGCAGCAGTGGTAATACTGTTGCTCAGGATGATCAAGGACAAACTGTGGGGCACAGTTAGATTCACACTTTGTTTTAGTCCCTGGTTCAAAGATTCAGTCCTGCCTCTTCCCTCCTACATGATAATTCTCATGAAATGAGAGTATTTCTTCCAAATATAAAATAGTTAGTTTTCTCAAACTATTCCAAGAACCAAAAGATGGTGAAGAGTCTGTCCTTTAAGTCAACTATGTTAAAAATGGCAGGCAAAACAGGGCTGTAGGTGCCAAGTGCTTCCAGCAGCTAAGTGATATCGATTTCAAATAAAAAAAGGGGGGGAGTTTGTGGCATCAGCACATGTGAGACAGCCGTGATACACGCCACTAGTTCTGTGGAGTGAATGGACACCTGGGTATAATCCTCCTCCTTTCCAGTTCTTTCTCCACTGTGCATGTCTGATGCTTGACTTGCAGCAGCACTAGTGCTTGCCAGATCCCTATGTAAACTACCACCTCACTAAAGCAGCAGAAGCCAAATCCACCAAGAACTGGAAAGCTGTTTTTCAGACCGGTTAAGTGCTAGGACTTGCTCATCTTCATCTTGCCTGTTGAATCGAACTCTGAGGCAAGAAGTCAGAGCAGACTGATGTAGATAATAGACTAGCTTAATGAAAGGAAAGCCAAATGTGCACTTGCCAGGACCTGGGTTATCACTTTGAGCTTGAGACAAAGTGATAGACAAGCTAAAGCATCACACAGTGAACAAAATAAGAAGTCAGTGTGACTTACCTGAAATCTTCACTGAAAAGGAAACCACAGAAGAGATAAATCACTCAGCGCAGAAAGGAGGTTCACAGAGGGACAGCTATAACTTGGGTGGATGGGTGAGGGGGAGAAAGGGATTAAAATGAAACTGGAATCTCTCTGACCAGATGAAAAGGAATTGTCCATGGCTGTGTCAGTAATACATCTTCTCATGCTAGGGTGAGATGCAAATGCTGTTGAGTGCGGTTTGCAGTGAAACTCCTCAGGACAGATGTCCTGATCAATCTATCCACAGGACATTGTGGATGACAACAGTTGGCTGGACAGCCACTGACTTACAAAACATTTATCTGAGACAGGCCATGTGTCTTCATATACCACTCTTCCCATTCCCATTTGCTTTTGTTTCCCCTTCCCTTACATTTAGCCCTGGAAGTTGACATGGATCTACTTTTCAGAGATGCTGGAACACATCTGGTTAACACGAAGTTCCACTAGATCTGTGGTTTCCCAGCATTTTTACAACTTGGGTTTCAAGACTGTAGATGCGTCAGGAAAATACCTTTAGTGAGTCATTCAAAGAGGCTAGATGAAAAGTGATAGGTTGGGAAATACATGGGGGAGGTGGAAGGAGTGAAATAGAGAAAGAATTCTAGCTGTGGAAAAACTGCCTCCTCAGTGGAGATCTAATGTGCTGCACGCAGGGACAAGCATTATAGCACCAGAGTAGACTGTCACTGGCCTCAAGCACCCAAACATAAGGAGACTGTTATCTCTTACACTTCAGCAGCGTTGTGATCACTGCACTTAATAAAGGTTTGATACCCTGAATAAGGGAAAAGATACCATAGGTGCCTATATTCAAACATTGCTGTCTTTTTTTTTGTGCCCATGTTCTTACAACATGAATTTTAGTCTGTAGACTGACTTTGTGCAAGTAGGCTGCCTGCTTTTATATAGGGAAAACACGATCTACTTAAAGTCCTTTTTTAAATCAGTTTTTTTTTTTTTTACCTCTCTGAGGTGAACTGCAAG
This sequence comes from Coccyzus lansbergi, assembly GCA_033558105.1. Classification (NCBI taxonomy): domain Eukaryota; kingdom Metazoa; phylum Chordata; class Aves; order Cuculiformes; family Coccyzidae; genus Coccyzus; species Coccyzus lansbergi. The sequence continues at coordinate 1,193,952 of JAUMJK010000067.1, read as the reverse complement.
TTGTGAATGGGAAAACAAACGAACTTACCTATTCCCCACTACTTACTGATGTCGACCAGGGCTGTTCAGCCACCTCGAGTGACTTCTGAGCAACGCAGACAAAAACCTGGATTTTTCCAGGCCCGAGGAGCACAAAATGGCTCATTTGCTGTTACTGGAGACCGGTGGGAGGTGAGATCAGGGAGACCTGGCAGAAGGGGAATAGTGAGAAATCACGAGGGTTTCGGGGAAGGTGGAAGGAGCAGCCCGAGAAGCCCGTTTAGAGGGGGCTGGGGAGGAGGGAGGGGGCGCTGCCTGTTGATGCCGCTGCCAGGTGAGGCAGGATTCCGGCTGCGAAGGGAATAGACTTGGCAGCATCTCCTCCACCGGCAGAGATCCCGCCTCCCGCGGGGCAGGGCGATGGGGAGCGGGCCCTGGGCAGCCCCGGCTGGGACAGGGGGACGCGGCGGCTCCGCTCTCCCGAGCTGGGGGGGGGTGCCGCCAGGAGCTCTCAAGTGTAGTTACCGGGAAACGCCGCCCCGACTTCTCCTTCCGGGGCCGCTCCCCGCTCACCTGCGCCTCCCCGCCCGCACCTGCCCGCGCCTCCCCGCCGCGGGGACCCGCAGCCAATCGGGGCGGCGCCGCCGGCCGCCGCTGTTTACCCAATCGCGTCCCGGCGGCGGAGGGAGGGAAGGAGGGAGGGGGATCGCTCGGCGCAGGCAGGGGACGCGGCGAAGGAGCCGCAAGGGAGCGGAACAAAGCGCGAAGGCGCGGGCGACAGCCGGCCCGAGGGCTGCCCTCCCCGCGGGGGCGCCCGGTCCCCGGCCATGACCCCGCGCCGGTCCCGGCTGCGCCGCCCCGGCGCTTCCCGCTGAAGGCTCCTCGCCCGACCCCCGCCCCGCTCCCTGCCTCCTCCGCCTCCTCGCCGCCCCGGAGCCCCGCCGGAGTGATGGGCTGCATCGGATCCCGCACCGTGGGTAAGGCGGCGGCGGCGGGGCGGCGGATGCCGGGGCGAGTGCGGCCCCGGCTCAGACGAGCGGCGCGGCGGCCCCGGCGCGGGTCGCCTCTCGCCGCCCAGGGCCCGGCCAGCGCCGCGAGCCCCGCGCGGTCGCTCCCCCCGCCCCGCTCCCCGCTGCGCGGCGGCGCCCAGCCCCGGGCGCTGGCCTAGGTGCTGCCGCGGAGCCGGGGAAGGGGCTGGCGGCGGCTCCGCGGGGGCAGCGCCGCGTGCCCGCGGCTGGGATGCAGCTCCCCACGAGCTCCGGGGCTGGGATGCAGCTCCCCGCGGCTGGGATGCGGCTCCCCAGGGCTCCGGGTCTAGGATGTAGCTCCCCGAGGCAGGGATGCTGCTCCCCAGGGCTCCGGGTCTAGGATGTAGCTCCCCGAGGCTGGGATGCAGCTCCCCAGGGCTCCGGCGCTGGGATGCAGCTCCCCAAGGCTCCAGAGCTGGGGATGCAGCTCCCCAGGGCTAGGATGCATCTCTCCGGGGCGGCGGAGTGGGCAGGAGCCGGGGGGGAGGCTCCCCGGGGATAGGGCACGGCTCCCCGGGGCGGGATAAGAGCTGGGGGGTGGCTCTCCGGGTGCGGAAGGGCATGTGGGGCTGGGGGGCAGCTCGGCGGGGCTGCTCGGGGATGGGCAGGGGCTGAGGGGTGGCCCGCCATGGCTCCGGGGCTGGGGGGCAGCTCCCCGGGGATGCAGGATGGGCAGGGGCTTGGGGGGATGGGGGGGGAACTCGCCGAGGCTGGGGCACGGCTCCTTGGGGTGACTGGAGGGATAGGGGCTGGGATGCAGCTCCCCGGGGACTCGGGGTGGGCAGTGGCTGGGAGGTAGCTCTCCATGGCTCCGGGGCTGGGATGCAGCTATCTGTGGCTCCGGGACTGGGGTTGCAGCATCTCGGGGCTGAGGTGCAGCTCCCCGGGTCTGCAGGGCATCCTGGAGCTGGGGGGGCGGCTTCCTGGGGGCTGCAGGGTTGGAGCATGGCTCCCCGGAGCCAAGGGGATAGAGCACGGCTACCCGTGGCCGCAGGGCATGCCCGGGGCTGGCGAACATCCCCCCCGTGTCACCCGTGTCGGAAGGTCACGGAACATGTGGGTCAGTGCGGTGCTTCCCAAGGCAGGATCAGGGCCGGCGCTGCCGCCTGTGCTGGGCAGCGGTTCATTGTCATTCGGGTATACATAACGTTGCATGATCTGCACGTCGTCGTCTTCGCTCCCCCTTCCCCCTACGCAGACTTCAGCGGAGAACAACAAACAAAAACTGCATCCCTTACCTCTCCCACAGCCGTTGCGAGGAGACACACTGGGAGGAATCACATCTTTCCACTGGGCCACATGTATTTTACAGCTGAGGATCCCAAGGTTTTAGGCTATGTAACCTAGCTCTCCCCTCCTATGCACATGGAGCCCAAAAGGTCCTTTGATCCCTAAGTAAAACCAGCATCCTGTGGCACACTCCCCTCAGGAAAACTTCCTTCTGTGCAAACCTCAGTTACATGGGGCTGTGTCACTCAAGCTGCCAAAACAATCTCTCAGAGTAAAACACAGTTCAGTTGGTAGTTCATGTCTCTCTCTCAAGTCTTTCCACAAAGCACATGGGCTTTGTGACATGTGTGGGAAAAGAAAACCTCTTAGGGCAAAGGAGTTGAACTACTTCTTCAGTATAAGTCTGAGGGACGGTGTCAAAGCCTGGTGCTGTGACACCACTTGGCTCAAAGGGAAAGCCCTTTGTGAGGGCTTCCAGGGAGCCACCTACTCCTGCAGCAGTGAACTTGGAACTACGGACTCCAATTTCTACTTTGGGAATTAATTCCCGCATCTAGCCTATGACTCTTAGCCATCTCAAACATCCTTGTGACCTGAAGAAATCTCTTCTGTAAGGGCCACATGGCAATGACCACTGCAATATTTCCCTTAAGATTCTTCAAGCTCACCTAGATCTCTGTCTTTATAACATACTAAAACACGCATTGCCTCCCTCTCTTGCCTTTCCTATATCCTCCACACATACATACTACCAAGGGCATTATGATCCTTTCAGCTGCCAAATTACCTATGCCTCTTTCCTTAACGTGTGTCTGGACTAGCAGCATTAATTCTTGGTCTCTCTCCCCACAACACTGTTCAAATAAAGAACTAACACATCTAGTAACATCCACTCTCCACTCCAAAATGTGGTTAAGCTGCCATGTTTAACCATATGGGTATTTGTTCCTAAGCATGGCAGCATTCTTATGATGTGACCTGAAATCTGTGTTACAAAAAAGCCTTGTATAACTGTGCTACTGTAAGTGTCATTCTCATGTGTGTGTATATATATATATATATATGAAAATATGAATATTTTTATATATATTTTTAAATGTCATGCGGCTATGTAGGCATAGATGAAAATATAAAAGAGAATCTATGCATTAAAATTATGATGGGATAACGATAAGTGAAAATTCACTCTTTAAATATAGACCTTATTGATATGGATATCGGACTTTATATACTACAGTGACTTTTGGTTTATGCAGTATATGCTCCTTCTAGACAGTGAGAGCACAGTGGACATTTATATAGCTGAATAAGGAATTTTTCTTGCCCTTGTGTTATAGAGGTGTGTGTTAAGAGGGATTGTAGAGCTGTGATTCTCATCTCTATGAGGGTCACTTACAAATTTAGTAATAGCGTCTAATGCCTGCTTCACGTGGAACTTTTATGCTGTTTTGCTTCTGGAGGGGCTTTGTCTGTTTAGAGTCCTAGAGGCTGGACTGGGTGAACGTGGGATCCTTGAGTTTTAACTTGAACGTATCCACCTAGGGAGATTTTTTCAGAATGGTTCTTATTTTGCAGCCTAGATTGTTCACTCCAGTCTTACTGGAGTAATTTGGAGGATGCTTCAGACCTATTTTGGGCAATCTGTGATTTTAAGTGCTAGGTCTGAGCTCTTGAATGTGGTTGCAAACTAACACCCTAGCCTAAGTAGAGCTTTGTGTTCTTGCTGTAACTTGTATCTGGTTAGATTTTTGCAGAATTAGTTCAATAGTCAGGCTCTGTATTGCCTTTCCAAGACGAGGTAGGTTTAGAGAGAGGGTGTATTGGTTTTACCTTGGGATTTGCATGTGGCAGATTCTGAACTCAGAATTCAGGAGGTTTTAATTAGTGATAGAAATCTTGGTCACATTTAGTTTATTCACCACACAAGGGCCAGTGCAGGAGTGTGCCCTGAGTTTGCTCCAGGCCTTTTTCCATTCCAGTTTTAAGCATGCCATGTGATTTCTCCATCTCCCGCAGGGATATTTTACTATGATCTAGTTAGATGTCATAGTTTGCACATGTTTAGTGATGTGCAACTTTACATTTTCTTTCCTAAATATGAGTTTTCCGGTTATTTCTCCCTGGGGAAAAGTAATTGAGAGGGTCATAAAAGAGCAGCTCCATGTGCATAAAACTGAAACGGAATCTTATGATATCTTACAGAGGATACCAGACATCACAATGGCAATGATCAGTTTAGAATTTCCTAGGGTATGAAAAAAGCTGAAAAGTAATCTTAAAAGGCTAAACGGGTACCAAATCACCTGTTCCACAGATGCACCCACTCACAACTCAATGTCATGCATGTGCTTTATGCTACATTGCATGACAGCAATTACACAATGAGCATTGCAGCTGGATTCTGTGTCTGGTAACAGCTGAAAGTCAGGTCTGTATACTGGTGATAATTACCCCATCATAGTTCCCAGAGAGCTGCCTAGTGACTCTCATGATAGCTGGGACTCAGTTTCAGTGAATGTAAAGGAAGTTTTTTTCACTGAGGTTGCTGGATACTTAGGGCTGCAAAATCCAGCTAGGAACTTGTAGATATTTGAGTGCCATCTAAATACAAAGATCAGCTTGATTACCGTCAAGTGACAGAATTAGCCAAATTTAAGATTTCTGGCCTGCATAGATGTCTGAATGCATTGCAAATGCCCCTCTGACCACAGCTCAGACATGTCTTAATACTGACTGTTCTGACTGGTGTGACAAGATCTCTCTTAATTCCTTGAATGGATTTAAAGAAATAGAAAGCTCAAGACTATTAAGCACAAGATTGCTCTCTTTTTTCTTGATAGTGTCTCTGATTTCTCTTATGTCTTTGCACAGAAGTCTGGCACAGACATTTTGTGAAGTGACATAAAATGGAAAAAGGGGAAAAATATTCCAAGAAATTAAAAATTTTGGAGTGTGGGGAAAAAGAGACTAGAGATCCTCACATCGGATATAACTTTTAGACCACGAGGAGTGCCAAGCATTGGAAGAATTTTCCCAGAAAGATTGTACAGCATCCATTCTTTGAGGTTTTCAAGATCAGTCTGGATAAAGCTCTGAATTATTTGGTCTAACCTCATAGGTTACTCTGCTTTCAGCACGAGTTTGAACCTCAAGAAACGCCTTCCAACCTGAATTACCATGTGAACCTATGCTTAGGATCTAAAGCCTGGAGTGCTTGACTTTCTGAGTTAGGTTTTTCCTGGTGCTTTACTCCTGTTCTGCCAGAGGACCCCAGGTCTTCTGCATGTCATTAGTATGCTCCTACTATAACTCTCCCCCATCATTGCTTTACTTTAACTACTGAGAGTATCATGTGCCACGAGCTCTCACCATAATAACCCTAGCTGTCACCTGAAGTCCTCCCTATGTTTGTTTCATCTGACAATTTTGCAAGAAACCACTCAAGTGATAACTGGTTTATGCGCATGCACAGAGTATCAGTCACTTGGTAGGCCATGAAGAATGGAAAAGACAGTGCTCTGCATTTATCACTATGGGTCAAATCTGAACTGCCAAAGCTATCTGGCTGGTTTGCTGGACCCCCCATTACAAGGAATGGTCAGTGTACTGCCAGAGGGAGGATTACATGCTTAATATGTTGCTTTCTTGCTGTATGCATCCACAATAGGAGAAATAGAGTCAAAAACTTCTAATCCAGACACTTTTGATTTAGTGTGGGAGCAGAATAGGGAACTGAAAGGAGAGAGGGTAAGCAACTGGAGGAATTGGTGAACTTTACCTTCATTTTTCTCCTTACTCATCCCCCCCCCCCCAGATCTGATGGTGTGTAAGTAAGATCTGGTGTGGCAGGTGTAGTCTAAGCACTTGGAATGTGAAAAAGTGAAACATCCAGTCTGCATACATACATGGTATCAAGGGAGCCTAGTGTGCAGTTGCTCCCTCTTTCACCTTCAACATGTGAGTAAGTGAGTGAAAAAGAATAAAGAGAGGGAGAAGCTTAGGAAAGAAAATGGTATCGGAGAAGAAACAGAGCCATGGCATTAGGGGTATATTCATTTACTTGCATGCAAACAAGTGGAAGGGGAAGAAGCACAGAACTCCATGTAGAAACTTCCACTTTATGGGCAACGTGAGTAAAGTAGTGGGAACACATGGAGTAGAGTATACTGGTCTCTTGCTCCTCTCTTAGTTAGGGGAGAGACAAGCAGGACAGAGACAGAGACATCTTCCCTTCCAGATTAGACCACTTTGTATTTGGTCTCTTATGTCTTTACTCCTACTTCTTCACAATCTGACCTTTCTTCTTTTGAGCAGGTCTCAATCTGATCACTTTAAAAACTCAGTTAAAGAGCTCTGGGATAAGAACGTTTTTCTGCCAGGAAGGATCTGAACAGGGACTGTTTTGGAGACGTAGCAGCCAGTTGTCATGAAATGTGTATAAACTCATCGTCTCTGAGACGATCTCTCTCCTGTCAGGGTTACTGAGAAAGGCCAGTGGTTTCAGAATAGTTGTGAAGAGAGGGCTAACAAATAGCAAGATTGCATAAGCCTAACTTTATAAGGAAACCATAGTAAAAATTTGTGCAAGATAAGTGTATCAGAAATGGTCATTAGTACAAGAAAACAGTCTTTGATATGTTGCTGATTGACCTAAGATGTTGTGTGTGTGTGTATATGTGTTTTGTTTGTTTGCTTATTAGTTTTGTAGAGAACACAATAGATGAGATTTTGAGGAACAGAACTGAAAGACAACACACTGGCTTTGTGAACTTTCATGGGCAGTAACATGAGAGAATTGTGAGAGAAATTACAAAGGAGCCAGTGGGAAAATGGAAGTAATGAATAGTATTTCATTGGCATGACAGAGCTGGATGTCTGACTTCTATAGACATGTGTATTGACGTACAAAAAGTGAACAAATCAATAAATATTTTAGGCCTGTTTTCTTGTGGGAAGTAGGAAAAAGATTAGTTTTCAGCTCATTTAATAAGAATATAGGCTCCAACAGCAAACAACTATGATTTTAGAGTGATACAACAGCCAATTTAAGATAACTTGCACTCAAGTGTTTGTGAACAGCTGGATAAAAAGGTAAAGTTTGTTTTTCAATAAATCTTGAAATAGAGAGGAAGATCTGGAATTGAAAAGCTGTGGTTTTATCACAACTTTAAAAGTTCTGTGAGATGACCTAGGTACTTCATTTTGTCAGTCTGATATAATTCCCAATAAAATAGAAGGGCAATATGCCATCCAGAATGGGTTTATGCAAAACGGATCCTGTCAAGCTAACTTAATTTCATAAGTTTTATGAGATTCCCTGCAGCCAAGTACTTCTATAATAGAAGCACCTGTACCTACAGTCATGGTAATGAATCTAAAAAACTAGATTGGTGAAAGATAAAATCACTAATCGATTAGCAGCCAACATAATACCACAATTCTTTGACTGATGATGTATCAATATGATACATTTTAAGTGTATTAACATTCAATAGATAGCAAAATAGTAATAAAGAATCATTGTTGAAAAGTTTGTGTTCCTTATGTGATACCACAACTCTCAACATAGTTGTCAGTACCATGTGATTTTAACATATTGCTGAAAATCCCAAGGGAAATCTAAAATACTGATAAACTTGGTAGAATCCACAAAGACTGGAAGAACTAGTAAAAATGAAAATACAAATTAAAAGGATAAATCACTGATATGGAACAGTTGAATTCATTTAGGGCACTGAATCTTGACACACAGTGTAGGTTTCAACCTGACCAAATATGAGTTCATATATCTAATGACAGAATGAATAGTATTAACAGGACCAGAGCTCTATGTTAGAAAGCAGTCACACGGAAAAAGATTATAGGTATCTGAACAGATAATCAGCAGATCAGCTGTTACTATTGTGATGCTGCAGCCAAAGAAGCTAATGTGTTTCTTTGATCTATTAAGAGCTGAATATTGAACAGGAGGAGAGAAGGTTATATTTTCTCTGCATTTGGTAGTTGAGAAAAAAATATTTTTTATCTACTTCGTCTAATTCTATTATTATCACTTTGAGAAGCACTGCAAAACTGAAGAATGGCCAGGAAATAAGCATCAAACCATGAATACAAACTTACAGAAAAGACTCGATTACAGTCTCTAAGTGTTTGAGTGATGGAAAAAACCCTCAAAACCATCTGACTTTTCAGCCTAGCAGAAAACAGTTTGTGTGCTGGAAGGATGGCAAATATATTCAGACTGGAAATGAGGCAAAAAACAAATGGTAAAAATACTGAACTATTTAAATAATTCACTAAGAGTCCTTTGTCACCTGAAAAATCAAGATTTTTTTTTAAAAAAATAATGCTCTAGCTGAAGTGCAGTAACAGAAAGTTTAATTAAGAAATGGAACACCTTTAGCCTGTCTTTAATGAGATCAGATCAGATGTTTCCCTGTGAGTTTAAGCCCCAGGTTCTAAAGTCCAGGAGTATACTAGACTTCTAAAGGGAAGGTAGTTTCTGCATCCTGGGATGACGTGATTGTATCCAGGATGCTGATCGGATGTGGCTTATGGAAAAAGTTTCAGTGCTAAATATATTAACTAGATTGGAGAAAACAGTTTGATGATCTAATTGGCTATCATCTGGATTGACAATCCACATGGGAAAAATAATTTTAGGGATTATACTATTGATCATTTATCATCACTGGCCAGGATGGTGACAGGAAGCTGTGATAGCCCGATGAAGATCAAAGAGGCTGTGAAGGCAGGAAACTCTGTAGTAACAGGGACTTCAGTTAACCCTATGTGTAGGCTGGCAAATTAATTGTATACTTCAGGAGCCATTCAAAGAGCTTGCAAAAGACAAGTACCATGCCTTGTGCAACAGTGAGGACTTAGTGCATGTTGTTACTCCTAGAGAGGCTTCAGGTGACTCAGAGAGATTAAGACCATAGGAGAACACACCCATCTAGTCCTCTAGCCTCAAAAAAAATCACAGAAAAATTGTGTATCTATTCATTGTGGAGGAAGTTTATCCTGTGGAGCTTTTCCTTGTTGACAATGCATCAGAAGATCAGCTTCCAATTGAAGCCACAGTAAATGAGGTTGTAGAACAGGCAGGTGAACAAATAAAAACTTATGATAGTATTCATGTAAGACTTATGAAGAAATTTGAGGCTGAAAGAGATGAACTACTGATAAGGATTTCTAACTCCTTTTCCAATTACATTGGTACATGAGGATTGGAAGGTAGCTAATGTGATGCCAGTTTTTAACATGATTTTGAGGTCTGTGAAACTATAGGCTAGTAAACAAGATAAGCCTAGCAGGGAAACTAATAAACATTACTCTAAAGAACAGAATTAGCTCTTGCATGGGCAAATAAAATATACTGGGGAACAGTTAACACTACTGGAATTATGGGGTATATCGACCTTAAAATTCTTAGAAGAGGTCAACAAGCATATCGGCAAAGAGAAGATCCAATGGCTATAATCTCCTCAGATCTGCAAAGCACGTTTATAAAGGTCACTCACCCCAGGCTGTTAAAGATGTGAATATGTTGCTGGATCAAAGGGAAGTTTCTGGGATTATTAAATAGTTGGTTAAAGATAGGAAACAAGGATTAGCATGAAATGGCCAGTTTTCAGAGGGAAGTTTTTATCAGATTTTTGTAGATCCCTGAATGATAGGAAATAACAAATAATGATTTTCAAAAGGGTAAATAATGAGATAACAAAGTATGATAATGACAGTAATCATTTGGAGGAGCAAACAAAAAGCTGTACTCAGAAATTTGCAAAAGGATTTCACAATATCAAATGAATAGGTGTTAAAATTATGGGTGAAAATTATTCTGGCCTAGTTTTAGACATCAACTGGATTACTGACCCCCATTCTATATAGAGTGAAAGATGCATCAGTTGATGGGCATTTTTTCAGTGACTTCTAGAACCTTAGGCTGCATTTCTAAGGTGAACAGTGTTGCTGTTCCAGCAGAGGTAGTGGCATGAGGCAGATGAAGTATACTATGATTTTCTACCACTGCAGCAACTAGGCTTGGCAGTTAGACTTGTGAAGATATCACTTGCAGGAGCACACGAGAACCGTCCTGCCCAAAGTAAGGGGAATACACAGTCCCTACAGAGACCTTCCCTCCATCCATGGAGGGAATTAAATCCCATCCAAGGGATTTAAGGAAGGGATTTTGAATTGTTTCATTTGGAAAGAAAGAAAAGCGTACTGGAAACTGCTGGCCAGCAGTGGTGGTACCAGTGGTACCAACAGTGCCTCATACCAGCAAGCTCTGTAGTCAGAGCTGTGGTCACCGTGGTATATGGAAGTGCTCTGTGCCCTGGGTCCTCTTCCCTCCTTGAGTAGGGCCCCTACTGATGAAGATGAGGTTGTAATCTTCCATGGCAAGGGTCAGCTGCATCCCCTTCCCAGAGCAGTGAGTCTTTAGTAGGTGGCACAGCTTGTCCCTCAGCACAACGGGACTTGGCATGGCTGGGCGCCTGGTGATGGCAGCTCTGTCTGTAGTGCTCTGTCTGGAGAAGACACCTGAACCCCTGCTGATGGCTTTCTAGGACTGAGAACAGTTTCTCCCTCATTGCCCTGTACATCTGAAGGGAGCCAAGGTATTCTTGGCAGCTGCACTGGATTACTGCCATGGAAAAGAATATATTAGTAAGGCAGGGCTCATCTCATCAGAGACAGTGGCAGATGACCCCCTGACCAAGGACCTCAAATTCAGTGCTGACTGGAGTGACCAAAGGTGCAAAGACAGGTGGACCATTCTGAAATCCCATAGCTTGGACCTTCACAGAGGAGTGACAGCAATGGCCCCATTCTTCCCAGCTACCTGTGGCTAGCCCTGGCCTCTTGGCTGTCTTCGAAGGTTCAGGCATGGCCTGAAGTAACCTCCTCTGGGGATGTGGAGGAGGTCTCTCTTCTCTCAAGGGATGGGAAATATTTGACCCACAGGTATGGTTTCCATATCTGTCCACAAGACAAGGGTTGTCAGTGGAGAGGGTTTGAGTGCCCAGGTAATAATATACAGAGGAAGGAGGTGTGAGAGGTAACATTTTTTTCTCAGTAAGCAACCCTCTTCCTCCCTGTCTAGGGATTCTCCAGATGCGGTGAGTATCTGCTTATGTTGTGGCCACTTCTGTCCTTCCCTGTCTAGAACACTAAAGACCCTTTTCTGGGCCAGAAAACAGTCAGTTCAGAAGTGTTCCAGGCTCAGCAAGGGAAGCCCTGAATGTCCCTTGAGGAGCTGCGGATGTACAGTAAGTTTCCTGATGTTGAATTATAAAGGACTCTGCAGTTCTGCATGCCAAGTCCTGCCTTCACTGTCTAGATGGAGACTGTCCTCTGGGAGAGGGAGTTCTCCTTTGCAACTCCTGCAGGACAAGGCTGATGGGAAATACCAACTTCTTAAGGGCAAACCAGGGGAAGATAATGAGGAAAGTAGCACTGGGAAAAAGAGTGACAGAAGTTAGCGCCACCTCCACACCCAGTACCTGGAGGGACTTGAGGAGAATGCAGAGCCCCTTGCCATAAGCCTCCCAAGGAGTGGCTTGTGATGCCAGGAAGCAAACCTGCTATGACTTGGGGGCCACTGTCATGGCCTAAGGCATCACTGTCTCTGGAAACTCCTATAATTTGGTTTTTGGGGAGGGTTTTGAGAGGGAGGCAGCAGTCTGGGTGCTGCCTGGCTGTCTCTGACCATTACTACTGTTCAAAAATGAGATGCTCGATGGGGACTGTGAATGAGTGCGTGATGGCTGTGGTGATTGCCAGAATGATAACCCACAGCTGAGGGTGAGGACAGGGAAGGAGAGCAGAGCCTGGAACTGACATACTGCCACTGCCCCCATGTGCTGATGACTGGAGCAGGCTCTTGTTCTGCTTCTTCCAACTTGTCGTACTTGCTGGGAAATGCTAGTGAATCCTGAAGTGCAGTGGTGGAGTCCCATCTTGGCCTGTTGATATCACATTGGCAGTGCTGTTGCCCACCCCACAGAGAGGGACTGAGAGCATCCCTGGGGTCAAGAACCCCTGTTTTTCCATTCATCCCAGTGTCTCCGCATAGGCAAAGGCAATAGCATCTGGGATCTTCCTGGGTGTTTGTCTACAACAATGCTTGGGAGAGGATCCAGGAGAATACAGGGATGTGGGGCAGGACGTGGAGCAGCGCTGGCCCACAGACAGGCAGGGGCAGGAAACAGAAGATGAAACGTGTGGAAGTGCTGAGGAGGAAAAGGAGGGATGAGGGACCATCTGTATGTGTTTTTCATATGTATAACAACATAAGGAAGAGGCGGGGAAAATGGTAAAAAAGGGGGAGTAAGGTAGCAGGAAGGCTTCATGCTCTTCCCTCCCCAAGTCCTTCACTGTGTTGCAGAACTTGAGAACAGCAGAAGGTGATGGAAACGTGGCCCCTTTTTCACCAGGTGGACATGAGGGACAGGCAGGGCCCTTGGGATCCTGCTTTGTTCGGGGGTTATGTTCCAGCTGCAAGTGGGGATGGAGTTGTCAACAGCAGCTGTGGGAGCAGTAGTTCTGGAGGCAATAGTGGTAGCAACACCTTTCTCCTCTTGCTCCACGGTGTAGGAAAGGGAGTTCAGGGAGACAGGTGCATTGTAATCTGCCGGTTGACTCCTGAGGAGTATTTGGGATGATTCTTTTTCCTCACTGGCAGAGATGAAACTATGGGACATAGCTTGCATCAGAATACTGATGGTATTCTTATGCTCTAGGACAGTGCTCATGTGACATGCTCGCCATAGGGATTAAAATTTAAACACATATGGAGAGCAACAAATGAAATTGCCTGCTGCATATTACTTCTGAGATGTTGGCTACAGGCCAACAAAAAAGGGCTGCTGCCTTGGTTCATATTAGTGTTTCATGCTTACTGTGCTGAATGAGGCCTCTGGGGGCACATTCTCTGCACTTGAGAGAAGCAGTGAAGAATGAGGATAAACCCATTGCACTGTTCATGCTGGCTGATACTTGTTCTGCAAATGAGACAGGGCTTTGTGATTTTTTTAAAATGTGTTAATTGGATGTATTTTGTTTTGCATGACCTCCTTAGCCTAAGTGACATTACCGCTTCTCAGAACAGAGCTGCCCGTGTCTAATGTTAGGCTCTCTGGTCATCTCCTTTTAGTTGCAAGGGCACAGTACGCAGTGGCCTTCAGTATCGGTTTGAAAGTGTTTCCAGTCAAGAAGAAAGATGTTGGTGTTGGAGCTTTTTACATTAATTCTATTTTCTTAAAAGGGGCCTCCCTGCATGAAGAGGTAGAATGGTCTGGGAAAGAATTTAGATTACCCAAATCCAAGGCAAAGATCCTGCCCAATTGATTCCTAGTCTTACATACATCTCAGAGCTGTAGTTGTGTTCATTTCTGATCGAGAACTTCAAAGACATTTGTTATGTGGAAACCAAGACATTTCTCTGCCTTGATGAGTGCCAAACTGTTCAGACCAATCTCATCTGTGAAAACAGACTTTTTTCTGTTCATCTTATGCAAGTGATCCTGTTGGTAGGTGCCAGCAGCAGCTAACTAATTTCTGTGTTTCCTCATGCAGTACAAGCTAGAATACTTGCACAGTTATGTGAATAACTCGGGTTTATTGGTTTCTCAGCTTTACCTGTGAGAATTTGAACACTGAAGTTCACCTTGGGGACAATTCACCTAACAGACACTTATTCCTTTCCTTGATGTTGACCTTCAGACTAGCATTGAATGTCTCTATGTAAAGCATGCAGGGAAGGAAAGGGTTTCTATTATTACACTCTCCATCCTTCTGTCAGTCCTTTTGAGTTGCTTCAGCTGCTTTTATTTCAACCACATTTGACAGGACATGATGATATGGTATTTGACAAAGATACCACACTCCTACAAGTATCATGAAAATTGATATCAGGGAAAGAACAATTTAAAGAGTGATCATAATTACTGCAATTACATTTATTGTTTTCTTAGCCGTTAAGTGAAAAGAAGGGAATGGAAAAGAATAATTGAACCATTTACTCAAAATATTGGTCTTTGCCAGCAGTAACATTGGCTACCAATATTGAATGATAATGTTTCTACTTTCTGCTGGAAAGGAAAACTTGAGAAACAGACAAAAGTTTGCAAACAATAGATAATAGTGGTGCTGCAAATGCACAATTTAATTATTATGTTTCTTCTTGTGTTAATTGGCATGGCATATCAGAAAGCAATTAACATAAATACATTTGATATATGGTGTACACCTTCACCAGCATCATGTCAGGAAAGAAAACCCCCAGAATTTAAGACTCTCAAACTGTATTAGTCTACTTAGTGTGGAACAAAATAGACAAGACAAATCAGAGCAGATGTTTAGCATCCAGCACAGAAGTTACAACAAAACAGATTATGAAAAGCTTCTACACAGATGCAGAGGCCTGATTCAAGCACATACCTTATTAAAAGAACAAAATACAGGTACCAAATACAGCATCAACAAATACATAATGGTAACAGGAACTGAGAAAATGTCAAGAGGAAACCCAAGAAGAATGGACTTGTTTATATTAAGTAATAAATAATTCAGAACACAGTGATTTTTCTATGATCATAGAAATGCAAAGAAATTGAAAATCTGTCTAACTAAGAAGTTCTGTGCCTCCATGATGAATTAAAGTATATGGCAAAATGGGCTACTGAAACAGGAAGACAGTAATATTAGATCAGCAAGATGGGATACAGTCCTCCAGATGGCTTCTTGGATTTTTATAGTGCATTCATAAAAATGGCCATTATTTCATATTGCTTGGGCATATGCCCAAGTGCACGTTTTCTAATTTCTGAGAGTCAAAACATACAGTGCTCAAAAAAAAAAAAAAAAAAGAAAGAACAATAAAAGTGGGGAAAAGACTTAGGGGGCTTGAGGTGGCACATTACTTCAGTTGTGATAGAGACACCTGTATTTGATGAGTGTTTGTCAGAGTTTTTTATATCAAATTTATGTTAAAAATACAAAGAAACTGTAATCTGCAGACTGTGTGGCTTAATGTATTTGAACTGCTTTGTTTTTTTCTCAGTGCTTCATGTAATTAGCTTCATACTTGTTCTTCAATCATCTACCAAGTCTTCCAGAGTAAGGATGGAATTTTTAATGTTAAAAAACCCCCAAACAATAATATATTTTTTTTAAAAAAACCAAGACATCTTTAAAATTTCAATTAAAATAAAAGCCCTCTTTAATCTTTCTATACAAACCATATAGAAACAATGGCAAGGAAATCAGAAACCCACTTATCTTTCAACTTCCATCATCTCATTTCAGAATATTTAAATGAGAAATTCAGTAGCATGTGTTATTAAAAACCCCATTTTGAAATTAGTTTTATGACCCACTCATGTTTTAAAATGCTTATCAGCTCTATATGGAGAGGAGCAAATACTGTTCTGTAAAAGGTGATTGATGATAGCATTACAAATGGAATAGTCATGATGATTAGCAGAAGCTGGAATGGAAGATGGAGAAGAGGAAAGAAATTATATTGGAGAAGAAACATATTATTACAAAAGAAAAAAAAACATGCTAATTGAAGGGAGAAAGAGGTTGACGAGAGGCTGGGTAAAGCTATTACTAAAATGTAATGTACTGCTTTCAATTTCTCCTTTCCCACTTCACTATCCATATTTTCTTCTGATTTTCCATGTTTCTTTCCTTCCACCTGTCAGAGCAGAATTTGATCCTCCACGTGTGGATTAACGTTGCTCTTGCTGTTTCTAGCAGTAGAGAATAAAACGCACTAACCTTTATCCAACTTCCAATGAGAGAAAGTAACATTGCCCCAGGCCCAATGCCAATTAGAATCTGGAGATTTCAACCACGTTGTGTGATCTTGTTACTCTTCAGCAGAAATTACTGCATTTAACAGATATTTAAGAGTTATTTTCTCACAAGAGCTTGCTTTCTTTCTTAGTACCTGTGAAACTGTTTAGACCCAGAATTTTCAATGATTATTCAGTCTTTATGACTACAGTGGATACAAAATCACATTGCTCATTCTCTTCATCTAGGTAGATGAAATATTTCAGCTGGAGAAAAACAGTTGTAAATAATTTTTTTAGGCCTTTAGTTCTACTGTTGAGAAACAGATGTGGACTTTGAGACAAATAATTGTTTGATGTTAATACTCTGCAACTATTTGATGCCACCATCTGCCAAAATGATATTAATATTTTCCTCAGTCTATAACATTTCATGGGAGCTATCAGTGGGTTAGCAGAATTGAGGATAAAGGTCATTTGCCAAACTTTTGGGTTGTCAAGTCACATGTGCTGAGCAGCAGCCTCCCTGCAGCTGATCTCTCTCTCTGACTGGGGGAGTGCTGCAGCCTATTTTGCAGTGTGTGCCAGGATGTCTATCTAGACTTACAGAAGGCTCATGGCACTGTGCTAAGAAACAAATGAGAGTACAGGAAAAATACCTAGAGTAAACAGAGATACAGAGGTAAACAGAGGTAAACAGGCATAGTACTGCTATGTGCACTGAAGGCTCCTGTACAGCTGCCTTCTGCTCTGGAGAGGTGGCATTTCTCCTGCCTCTCGGGCATCAGTGTTTTGATTGGCTCTGTGGCTGAAATGCCACAGATCTCCTCTTCTTGTGTGAAGTGTTGCAGATGGAGGGAAGAAGCCCCTCCCGGGGCTACCTTGCGTAGGCAGGCTCCTGCTCTACTCTTAACTCTAGTTTTGTCCTCTTACTGACTTCTGTTGATCCCTCAGCTCACTCTGTTCACAGAGTCAGCTCCTCCACTCCCTCCTGTACATGTCCTCTCTTGTTTACACTTACTGGCAGGGTGCCTTTCTTCTTCCCTTCACATGTTCCATGTTCAAGGGAGACTAAATACAAATGTGTTTGATTCTGAGGCACAACCAAACCTTACAGCTTGTGCCCTGGGACCGAAATGAGTGAGAACATTTCTGTATTACTGTGTATGCTTTTGTGTCCACATTTCAAAGAACTGGAAAATTTGAGAATAACTTTTCCTGAACTGTAATGACAGGTTTAAAAAAGGTCTTTAATCTTGCTGAGCAAAGCAAGGACACCAACAGTTCTAAGCTGATGTCAGACCAGTTCAAATCATAAAAGAGAAATGCGTTATTAAGTGATGAGGGTTTAATATTGGAGTAGGTTATCAAAAGACTTAGTTCTTTCCATCACACATCATGATGAGATGCTTTTCTTTTCTCTAGTGAAATGTGCTTTATCCAAGCATGCATTATGCTTGAGAAAAACACAAATTACTGATCTTCATGGGGAGATAACAGCCTGAGAGACAATAGCTGATGATGTTGATTAGCCTAGATAAAAGAAGGCTGAGGGGAGACCTTATTGCTCTCTACAACTACCTGAACGGAGCTTGTAGAGAAGAGGGAGCTGGCCTCTTCTCCCAAGTGACAGGAAACAGGACAAGAGGGAATGGCCTTGAGCTCCTCCAGGGAAAGTTCAGGCTGGACATCACAAAAAAAAAAAATCATGGAAAGGGTCATTGGGCATTGGAACAGGCTGCCCAGGGAGGTGGTTGAGTCACCTTCCCTGGAGATGTTTAAGGTACGGGTGGATGAGGTGCTGAGGGGCATGGTTTAGTGTTTGATAGGAATGGTTGGACTCCATGATCCTGTAGATCTTTTCCAACCATGTGATTCTCTGTGATTCTGTGTGATCCTGTGTATGTACAGGTGGTCTGGTTAAAATCAGAAGGTTGAATTGAAGGCTACTGAGGCCTTAAACTCAGCGATTCACCTGTATACTGAGCTGACCTGGCTTAAGACTTCTGTAACAGGGCAAACTGTAGTATTATTCAGAACACTGACTAGATGCGTTCCCCCAGGTAACGAGGTGATTGCAGTAGACTGGAAGGGGCTGAAAGATGTGGACCAAATCAATATGGACAGCACCAGTTCACTACATGGCAGCAGCTTCCATCGACCTTCCACTGAGGTGAGTGTCTGTCCCAAACCCACTTACTCAGGGGGATTATAAGTTTCAGTTCTTTCTGAGTTGAGAAATGGGTGTTGTGCATCACTGGGGCATCATCTGGTAGAGGACCAGAATACTAGTGTGCACCCAAGGGTCAGACTTCCATATCTATGCTGTTTGACTTGCATTGAATAGAGTTGAGTCACTCCCTTCAAAATATCCATAGAGAGTAAGAATTTGATGATGAAAGTGCTTTTAACTGCTCATGACTGGAGTGGAGCATAACATGGAAAAAACTGTGGCAGTTCTGACAAGCCTGTAGGTCTGCATTCCTTGAATAATGGATTTGTTGAAATGTCCAACACTAAGTCCATCCCAGCTTCTACAGCACAACCATAAAATCTTTTGAAGAAACACATTTCCTCCATGATTTTTAGGAATGTATTTACTAGTAACTCGCTGCCAGTTGATTTACCATGTAGTATCTCAAGGGCTGGTTCATTTGCTGTTCTGAATTATTGCAGCTTCTGCAATCTTAGATACCTGAATTTTCAGATCTGTAAGCTTCAGGGTATGTGATCATGATTAATAGAAAGGTCAAAGCTGTTTTAAAAATGTATTTGAGGAACTGCTAATGATATTCACAAATAACCTTAGCAAATAACACGAATTTGCAAAATCTTCCGAAGTGCTAATGTATAGGTATTTTTATTTCCTTGTTGCACCTACTGGCTTGGAATGTAACTCCAAGTAACTTTGAGTTTGATGGAATCCTGGCAGAAATTGTGGGGCCTAACCTTGTATGGAAAATAAATGCAGATCTGAAAGTCAATGAGCATAAACTATACCTCAGTGAATATTTTGATTTATGTGGATGGATACCATAAGCGTAAGTAATTAATCTAAATTTTTCTCAGTGTCCACATCCCAAAGATGTTGATATGTGAGTCCTTGCAGGTGAAGGAGATGCACTGTGAGTTGCTAAAGTAATGGCTGATGCAAACAATGGATCTGGTTTGCAAGGGGATGGTGGGTCAGAGTGAACAATCTGAGAGACTATGAGAGAAAATCGCTTTAGCAGAAAATAATTCTATAACTCACTGTGTAATACTCAAAGTACATGGGTAGTGTAGCTCCTCCTTGTGTTAGCCTCAAAGTGATGCAACTACCACTCAGGGGTGCTCGCATTGAAATATTTACCCTAAGAGTTCTTAGAAGGGAAGCCTTATGAAAAGGTAGTTGCTTTCCTCTCTCTTACTCTCCATATTATCCTGTTCATTATTTTACTTTCTAATACTGTGATAACTACAGACACCATGATCAACAGCAGGGAATGAAACCAGCTTGAAAGACACAAGATTTTTAATACATCTGATAAAGTGAAGGCTGTTGATTATTACAAACTACTAAAGAGATGCATGGCTGTTTGCAACTTGTTTGTTATATTAACAAGATGTCCTCCTTTGCTTTCTTTAGCAAACACGGACAGATTTCTCCTGGGATGGTATCAATGTGAGTATGTGCTACACCGCTGTTCAAACTTCTAGTTGCAGGAAGACCAGGATTTCTCTGCCATTGGATACAGAAATTCTGGGCATTTTCTATTGTTCAAAGGATGGTGATGAATTTTTGTTTGCTTCTGAGTCTTTTGCTGTCTGGCAGGTATTTTGATCTGCAGGTGGCTACTAAATTGCCATTGTCCTCTTTGGGATAAATATGTGCCTTTTCATGTGTTCTCTTTTTGAGATTTCTGGACACTTCTAGATAAAAGATGTCTGTCCTGAAGGTTTAAAAAATCAGTAGTCTTTGATTAGAGCATCATTTCATCTCCTCCAGGAGTCTGGGAGAAATGTGTCTGTCATTTTCAGTTGCATGCAGAAGAAAAAGAATTCTTAATGTCCCTTGGGGAAGATGGTCAGCACCAGTAAACTTCAGTTAACAAGTGGAAGAAAAAACAAGCAAACATTTTAATAACACATTCCTTGTTGCTCTTAATACCTGTGCCATGAAAAAGTAAGATTGTTTTTTTTCTTTTTCACTGATGCAAAAAGAGCATCCTGAAAAGGGAGTAATTCATGTTAGCACTACCAAACTATTTTTTCTGCTCTGAAGGCTTAAAACATGTGTTCACAAAAATTAGGCTTCATAGCTTTGTACACTTGGATAGGCAGGATAGGAAGATTCATTTTTTTGGTAGTATAAGCATTATTGAATTTCAGATACTTTCAAAACTTTTAAATGATGGTCATTTTGTGGTTCTCTCTGATTTCAAATCACTTGGGCCACTGAATATCAGAGGAACTCATATTTTTAACTAACCCTTGCTCTACTGACATCTCTTCTGTGGTGGCACTTACGGCTTGGGAGCTTTTGCCTGGACTCAATTAGAGAAACAAATTGTGCAAGAAAATTATGGTGCATGCAGCAACTGTCTAGAGGAAATTTGCCAGTTTTTTTTCTCTGTCTAGCTGAAAGCAAGGTATAAAAAATCATGTTTCCTTAAATGATGTTTCCTTAGAAGTTGTAGAAGACAGTTTCATTACTTGCAGTTTCCCATTTTCCAACATATTCTGAATCCGTGGAGCTCTTTCATAATGCAGCTCTTTCTTAGTGTAATTCTTTGGTATCAAAGCTCACTCGCAAATTTCCTTTCCTTTCCATTCATTCCTGCTTTGATATCATAGCTCTCCAACCTCATAGTGCTAGTTCCGTGGTTACTTTTTTTTCTGGACTGTTCGTATGAGGTCGCTCACAGCACAGCCCCCGGGCTGTCTTTAAACAAAAGTGTGGATGGGTACTGAACAGCAGCACTCAATCGAGAATGGGATCATATATGGAAATTCTTCAACCAGACTCGTCCCCAGAGGAAATGCATCATGGAATAAGGGATGTGTTCTCAGCTATACCTTTCACTTTTTACTGAATTTCCCCTGCTTTCTAATTTCTTCAGCTCACATATTATGAACTGACATTCCTGGCTCCAGAGTTAGAGCATGCCTTAGCTACTGCATTTACACTCAATTTCTAGGGAAACTCACCTCTCATATTTTGGCAGTTTACTGGGATTGTATGCAGTTCAACATCTTTACAATGTCTTCCTTTGCCTCCAACTATTTGACTGTCTAGTTTTTGCTTGTCTTACATGAGATTTGTACCAGTGACCAAATGCTTACTTCATGTCAGGATCTAAACTTTCCAGTGTCATGGCCACTATTTTTGAGTGTCCTTGTGTTTGAAACATGCTGGACTTGATTTTCATAGAGGTTGAAATGAAGAGCAGAAGCAATGTTTGTCTAGCCCACATGAAAATTAAGCCTCATATGCAATGCCTGGCACCTCTGAAGAAGCCTGACGAATTCATCTTGAGGAATTAGGTTTTAAGATGATGTTTGTGATTGCTGCCTGTCCAAATAGTTTCCCATCCTTGTTATTGAGGGGAAAAGGGTGAACATAATGCAGAGAGCAAAGGGAATTAAGTAGAACTGTAGTACTCATTTCTTTAAAGGTAGTTATAGCTGCTTGAGACAGGATGCATCACTGATAGAGTCATATTCATTTTATTAAGACCAAATGAGAAGAAATGAAAATTGGAAGTAACATGTAAATATTAATCTGTGATGCATATATGATGCATTACAGTGTCCTACCTATCACGCTGTCAGCTCCCCGTTGTGAGCTCCCAGAACTGTTCATCAGCCATGTTCTGCATCTCTACCAAATTGCTGGGAACAGTGCAGCATGTCTATGAAAGACTGGCAGCAGCCAAAGGGAGGCTTATCACAGCGTACTTCTGCCTCTCCCACTAACCTTGACTCACTCACTCTCAATTCTATACAATATCCAGTCCTGGTTAAATAGCCTTTATTTTTTCTTCCCTTCTTTTGTTCTTTTCCTTGTTGCTTCTGCTCCTCATTTTCTCCCTACCTTCTGGAATGCTTATACTGATTTCTCACCTCAGTTCATTCCTTTTCTCCTTCCTGTATATCATTCTTCATATTCTCTCTCTTTTCAGCTCTCCATGGAAGATACGACCTCCATCCTCCCCAAGCTGAAACGCAACTCCAATGCTTATGGGATTGGGGCTTTGGCTAAATCATCTTTCTCTGGTGAGGTCCTAAAAATTTGGGTTTATCCTTGGCAGCTTCTTTCTACAGGCCTTTGTACCTCTTCCCGTATCTCCTTGTTGCTCTCCAAACTGCTCCTTTCTGACTCTTAACCTTTTTTGAGGCCTTAGAGGAGTCTTCACCACTATGGTTCTAGATACAGAAATCTCTTAGATTTCTTTCAAAGAACAGATTTGTCTTACACCTGTTTTCTTCTCTTCAGTTGCTTCCTCTCAGTCTTGGGTTTAACTGTCTCTTCTGTTTCATAGTCTGGCCACTTCCAATCTTCATCCCTCACGCCCAACTCTATCCCAAATGGATTACAGGCAAGGAAGGAAATGGTCTTTCATATTTGGGGTTTCCCTTTTTGCCTGTTCTGAGAGCTAGTCCAAGGAAAGATGGAGAAAGTCTCTTGTAGGGTGATACAGTGAAACATAGGAGACACCCAACTCAAGGACTGAATTCTGTCAGGAAAGGAGGGAAGAAGCTTCACTATCAAGAGAGGTAAACAACATGGCAGACAACCTTGGAGCTGTATAATAGCCCCTCCTTGTTTTCTAATGTCTGGCCCCTTAGGGATATCTCGCAGCATGAAGGACCATGTCACAAAGCCAACAGCTATGGGCCAGGGCCGTGTGGCTCACATGATCGAATGGCAAGGCTGGGGCAAAGGTAACAGCCAGCAGCAGCAGCACACGCACGAGACAGCACGCAAAGATGCTGATGCCTACTCAGACCTGAGCGATGGTGAAAAGGAGGCCCGATTCCTTGCAGGTAGTGCTAACTTTTTGGCTTGTGGATTGGATTGGTTGAGATGTTTAGGAGCAGAATCTATGGGAGACCAAAGTGCAGGAAGCTGAAAAACCCACTCAGGAGAGCCTGTGGGTGGTTCAGATGGCAGAAGGAGATGAGAGCCTGTGGTTGGAGTATTGCCAATGGAATGCAAAGTGGAGAGGGTGAGGGTCAGTTGGGGTCAAATGGATGATGGGTGTTGCTGAGAGAGGACAAGAATGGGACAGTGTGACCAAGAGGTGAGGTTAAAGAGGGTGTTGAGAAATGGAGACTTTCACACATCCTTGCTTCCTTTCTTTGTCTCCTTTGGCACAGGAGTAATGGAACAATTTGCTATTTCTGAGGCAACTCTCATGGCCTGGTCCTCCATGGATGGTGAGGATGTAAGTGTAAACTCAAATCAGGAGAACCCAGGAGGAAACTACTCTGAGAACTATCAGGAGCTAATGGAGAGCCAAGGTGAGCTCCAGTGATTCTTACTAATATTGAAACATCACTTTCTTGCTCTGGTTATATTCTCTTTCTCTCTGCTCTGTTTTATTCTGTAGCCTCAGTTTTGGGATTGAGATCAGAGGCATGACTTATTTGTGGAGCTGTCCAAGGAGTCTAACCTTAATGCAGAGGCTCCAAAGCACAGTTTTCTTGCCTTTTTTTGGCACAATTGTGGAAAGCTACCAACTCTTGCAGTCAGTCGTGGGTATAATCAAGTTCATCTACCTGCTGCCTAGAACTGCCTTTTCTCTTCAGCCTCCTCCCCTCTAAAGAATTTATCTACCTTGTACAGTGCAGAGACATGCACAGGCACTCAAGCTATATGTCTAAATGAGCCAGCTTGGCCTAGAGAGGGTGTCTAACTGTGTGTTGTTTCCCTCCTTTACTTGCAGAGCATATGGCCCAGACGCAGTATGACAGCTGGCCTCACTCCTACGTCTCACAGGGCATGTATTGCTTAGGTTCATCCGATGCCTGGGAGACCAGTGACCAGTCCCTCATTGCCTCCCCAGCAACTGGCTCCTACTTAGGCCAAAATTTTGATGAATCCCAGACAAACCTTCAGGAAAGCATTTTGATGCAGAGTAGCCTTCTCCAGCAGCAGCAGCTGCAGCAACAGCGGCAGGAGCAGAACTTCATCCAGAGCACGGGACTGGTCCATGTGTGGCCCCTGCAGACTGCTCAGGGTGGGGCTGAGTCCAGCACATACATGGAGGACCACATTGAGGATGAAGGGAACCCACGGCTGGAGAAGGCTCCTCTCCTAAACAAGAAGCCTTCTTTGGAGGAGGATGATGCAGTGTGCCGGGACCTGGAATCACTGTCTCCTCGAGAGGAGATGGAACATGCTGCGCTGAGCCGCAAAGTCTCAGATGTCACCTCCTCTGGGGTGCAGTCCTTTGATGAGGAAGAAGGTGAAACAAACAACTGATGCTTTCTGTGAAGTTCTCATCACTGCTGAACAAAGAGAGGGGTAAGAAGGAATGAAATTACAGGGATTCTTCTCTCCAGCTCCCCATACTTCCTAGCAGATACCCCGTTCCGTTCTTGACATTTAATTATTTTTTTAAACAAGAGGAAAATCTAAAGGTGATTGACACATGAAGACCTCTTCCCCTCCACCATGGACATGTATTTTTGATCTTTGTTGCTCTGGGCAACACATGTGAAGTGCTTGGAGAGATCTGGACTGGTAAATCATTTCTAAATCTTTTTGATACAAAGTCTTGGCTGTGGATATAAATTCTTCTGTTACTGGGGGTGTGGCTGATGAGATAGGCTTTGTATAGGGAGCAGCTATATGACTAAAATCCATCTGGGCAGAATGGATGTTGCTCTGTGGACATTATCACCTTTGATAAAATATATGAATATAAACTGGTTTAAAATGAAGAAATGGCTTTACAAATACAGATTGCACTAGTAATGTGATTGTAGCTGCTAAGTCTGTATTCAATACAGACTGTACTGAGGTGAACGATTTGCTGTGTAACCAGATCCTCAATAGCACCTTGATATGAAAGCATAGGCTCGGTGGATATGAACTGCGCTCTGTGGGCACAGGCTGTGTTGCAGTACAGATGATGTGACTCTGTGGGCATGCTGTGGCATGGAAGAATGGATGCAGATACAAACCTAACCCTGCTCTCAGATATTCATGCTTTGGTCTCTTTCTAATCTCTATGACGTTTATACTTTCCCAGGAGCTGGCAAGAGTGTTGTGTCCTTTTGGCCCTGGGCACTGGATGTCAGTGGAAAGGACATTTTCAGCTGTGGAGGCAGTCATAAAAAGCTAACTGTTGCAGGGGGCTTGATAACATGTCCATCTTGGTACGGCTGCCATACCCTTCTGTCTCTTCCCTTGCCAGCAGAATGGGGAGACTCAGGGTAGGCAGCAGAACCAGGGACAGTGTGTACAGCTATGTGATCAGAGATATCCAGTTTACATTGGAGTTTTCAGTTTTTGCTTTTTTTTAACTTTTTTATATTGCTGGGTAAGTGTTCCTGACAAAGCAGTTTATAATGGGAAAAGCCTGTACTCCAGAAATATTGCAACTTTCCCATTTCTGCCACTTCTACTGCAGTGCCAAATCTAGCTGGAGGAAAAGGAGCGAGGGGAAGTTTTCTCCTCCTATTGCTTTCTTCTTCCTGCCTGTATTTTCTTTTGTTTTCCTACCCCAAAGCAATGTAAATAATGCTCAGTACTTGGTCTGTTTGTTTATCCGTACTGTGTCTTTTTTTAGGAGCGGAGAAGTCTTATTTCAGGAGTTTTCCCTATTTGTACGGGTTCTATATTTTTCTTGTTAAAAAAAAAACAAACATGGTTCATTGACTGGGGGAATTCAGTCTATAACAATTCCTCACCATGTTTCTATAGACTTCCTTGGGGGGAGGGGTTCTGAAAGGAAATTGAACAAACTGTCTCCTTTCAAGCTTTCACCAGAAAATAAACAGGAGCACAACCAAAAGAAAATACTTTACAAGGCTA
Source organism: Coccyzus lansbergi (assembly GCA_033558105.1). Classification (NCBI taxonomy): domain Eukaryota; kingdom Metazoa; phylum Chordata; class Aves; order Cuculiformes; family Coccyzidae; genus Coccyzus; species Coccyzus lansbergi. Next base: position 1,167,880 of record JAUMJK010000067.1, on the reverse strand, counting down.
TCGATTTTGCTGGAGGACTGAAGAGAACCTACAGGCATTACCCACATGCTGAGTTTTAATTGCAATACTGCTTACAAGAAAGCATCAGTAAAGCATGGGTTTAGATGCTACATCTGATGAGCAAGAGAAGGGAATTTGCCTAGACACTGCTTTAGTGTCACAGAGCAACTCTTTCTCACTTGTTCTGACTCACATCTGCTCTGTTTAATTCATGATTCATTTGGTTCTTCAGGCTTGGTGTATTTTTTGGATGACAGGCGAGTAATATATGTTCCTTTCCTGGTTCAGGTTTAGTCCCAGCATATATCCAGGGAAGAAAGTCTGAGGAGAATAAACTGTGGTGGAAGTAGTATCCTCAATTGTCAGAGCTCAGACAGCTCCTGGCAAGCAAAGCAGATTATGTCCAGGAATTATGAAAGGTACGAATGGGACTCTCAGGTAGAACTTTATCCCCACTCAGCTTTCTCCCACCTACACAGGCAGCTGTGTGAAGAGGGTCTCCTCTGTGAGTGAACAAGTCTTTCCTGCCAAGTCCACTCCAAGCAGATCTGCCTTCCTTCTCCATTGCACCTCTAAAGGGAAGACCTTTGGGATATTTAATTAAGACTGGTAATTTGTTGTAGGTAAGAAATAAAAGCTCTTGTGACCACCTTCTTTTATCGTTTGCTAAGGTTTGCTTACATCTCTCTGAGGAGGTAGCTCTTCTCCTGAATGAGGAACTTTCAGTATCTTTTTTAAAGATGTTTACACATTCAGGTGCTAACCTCCCTTGGCCAGGAGGGCTTGATAAGTATGATCTCCTACAGTTTTTGCAGAGCCAGTGTGAGCTTGTTGTCCTGAGCTAGTTTGGGTCTAGCTGTGGAGCAGGGCCTAGGAAATCCCACTGGCCAGAACAGGGATACAGGGCAAGTGCCAAGAGCATCTCAGCAGATGACAAATGATTAAGTGTTAACCTTTTCTTATTTCCTTTTTTAAAAGCCTTCAGGGAAACAAAAATGGTCATGTGCGTTGCTTTGTGGGAGGAGATTTGGGTGTCTTATTGCTTTTTTCTCCAAACCATTTTGTTCCCATGTGCCTCTCCAGGACCAATCTGGATGTTTACAGTAACTTTCAGAGTAGCTTCTAATGATCCCTCTGTGTTGTTTACAGGAGTGGGACAAGTGGATCACATTATCAGGGCGTCTTTTTCTTTTCATGTAGACACATGGTACATTTACTAAGATGTCTGATTGATTTCTAGAAGATGTACATTATCTCCATGCAAGGCAGTGACAGGGAATTATCTGTATGGAAAACAGTGTGAAAAAAATTAACCTCATAGAAAAATTCTGTTGAGTTCAATAGGAAGAGAAAAACATACCTGTACAGTATTCCAAGCTCTGTGTAATGGGTTAGAGAATTATAACCTGCTGTATAATTCCATGACTTTATCTTTAGGAATCTATAAATAGATTCTTGATCTGTGTGAATTCAGACTGGTTTGAACAGTAATCTCTAAACAAATTTACAGGATTACTAAATTCCTAAAAACTTTTCCATAGAGGTCTTGACTTTCAATAAATAATAAAATTTCAGCCTTTTCTCAAAAAAGAAAAAAAAAAAAAAAAAGAAAGGCTATTTTACATGACCCCTCTGCAATCCAAAAGAGAAATGTATCTACATTTGCTAGGAGCTTTACTGGAGAGAGCAGGTCTGCCCATCCACACTTGCTACCTGAGTGAGCATCCTGATTTGAACAGAAAGGCAGTTTGAATCTCTTTGAAAATGGAAAATAGTTTGTGTAACTAGGCCTTTTCTTATGCAACAGGCCTGCTGTTTGTCTGCATCCCGTATCAGAGAGAGGGACCTGGAACCTACTGTACATTTCCCAGAAAAACCATTATTACATAGCTACACCTATTCAAGCATATGGAAGGCACAGGTGCTCTGTGAGCAAAATTTGGCCAGCAATTCCTTTATCCTGGTGAGGAGGGATGAGTTGGAGAGAGTCCAGCCCAATACTCAGAGCCCACATTGAGTTTGTGAGGCTGAAGATAAGAAGGAAAGGTAAGCTCAATATCCCTGATCTACAGTTACTAAGAAACTGAGCCCTGTTATTGTTTTTCATAAACCTTTTGTAAAGCAGAGCTGCACTACATAAAATTTTGGATTTTCTTGAAGCAATGGAGGTAGAGGATTCCCATCCTCCTCCCCAACCCCCTAACCCAAGTCTTTGTCTTTAACAAGAACTTGTTTAAATTATTTGCTGAACACGACAGAAGACTTAAACACAAATGACCCAAACTGGAAAAGATCTCAGATTCTACTGAAAGAAAGTTTCCTTTTTCCATGATCGTTCATATCTGATCAGTTACTCTATTGCATAAGTTTTTCTTTTATAAACCTTAAGCTTTCCTTCCAAGCCTTGTGAGTTCTCCTCAACTCCATTACCTCAGGCTCTAGGATGGGGGAGTCAATATTCTTCTCTCAGTTTCTGTGCCTCTAAATCATTATCTTCTTCTGGGAAGAGTATATGAATGTGTATAGGGAGCTGCTTCTTCTGCTGACAAGTCATCCACTTACTTTTCCCCTTTAAAAACTTTACCATCGCTTTTCAAGACAGGCATGCAGGAGAGAATGGAGTTTAACCGTACCTCTAAGCTGACCAAATGGCCAGCTGCTCTGAAGGAGACCTGACTGTCCTTACCTCCCTCAGTCCTTGTGTAGATGCTGGTGCACAGCTGACCCCACAGCAAGCCAGTGCTCTTTTACCCTGCTATAAAAGTGAAGAAGGAACAGCTGTGAGAAGAAGGAGAGTGAGTACTATTCTCAGCAGCTGGCTTTTATGTGAGGTATGGGGAACTGGGAAAGCACACTTAGAAGTGGAATCTTCATGATAAGTCCAAGCTGCTAAAAGGAGCTGTCATGCCTCCTCCCTTCTGTCACCACCAGCTGTAAACTTCTACTGCCTAAGAAGCACCAGCGCTAACACTCCTTTGGCTGCTCAGGAACTGGCCCAATAGTGAAAACTAACTTAGTCCCCTATCAAAATAAGGGTGTCAGTGGTATCAGCTCCTTGTATTGTTTCATTTGGCGAGTCAAGCATCACTGAGGGATGGTGAAAAGTGCAGATGGTCATGCTGAAGAATATTTCTTCGGCTGCAGATGCAACTTTAACTGGCTTAAGCTGGCTGTGAAATACCTGTCCAAGAATCAGAATAAACTCAGCTAGGGTACCAGGGAGGACATGTGCCCTCTTTCTTCCTTGGTGTTTTCCTTGTAATTTCTAGTATGCTCCCATCTGATTTAGTCTTTGTTCTTATTTAGTGCCCTGTTATTTCCCTCACTATTCCATCCCCTTCTACAGGCTCCTTTGAGATAAATTCTTGCAGTTGGGCAGAAGGAGATGAGTAACTTGATATACACATGAAATTAATTAAAAAATCATGCACTCAGTGATTACACGCCATGGCAGCTCAAGGTACTGAGAAGTATTCTCCTGCAATTGCCAGAGGCAGAACCTTGTGCAGGAGTGAAACACAGCTGTTGAAACTGAGGTTTAGTCTTATCGTTAAGCAAGTTCCAGTCTAGTGAGAGATCCAGAATAGCACTTCACACCTAGGCAGGGTCTGTGCATGATGCACTGTATACAGCAGCAACTGAAAAATATTCGTTGTAGGTCCAGAGAAGAGAACTGTAGAGAAGAAAATAATTCTCTTCATTTGGCAGAGATATGAGGTATGGTGGAGATGCAAGGTAGTGTGCAGCAGTACAAGCTTGTGGACAGCTATGTGTGCTCTGTGCAACAGAAAGGAGAAGTCTAGCCAGTAAAGGAAAGATGTTGTGAGAAAGGCTTGGGGAAAAGCTCAAGCAAAGCTATCTAATGTTTATACAACACAGGCAGTAAGCTTCATGGCGGAGCCTAGGCACAATGGGCTTAGAAAATTACTACACAAGCTGTAACTCCAGGGTTGGTGAAGCAGATTGATGCTCCTTGGTCCAAGCCACTCTTCTTTCTGTATAACAAAGTGATAAGAAAGAGACTCCCCTATACTTCGGCAACTAGTGGCTTCTGCTTTGTTATCTTTGAAACATAGTTCCTAATATACTTAGTTCTTCAGGAGAATCATGTAAGAAATACATCACATAAGAACTTGGCCATTGTGCAAATAATGTGAGTTCTGTTCTCATTGGAAACCCAAAATATCTAAATTTAGCTCAGTTTGCCTTACCTGTTGTATTGGTAATTGCCTAGCAGGAGTGGTAAACGGAAATAAATCCACCTCTAAATGTTGTAGAGAGCAGAACAACATTGGCATAATCTAAGCTCTTCCTTCTAATTTCTCCCATATGGAATTTCCCATGTTCCATGTTCAGACAACTCTAAGTAATCTGTCATTTCCTTTAAACTAATTCTTTGATTTATTCCAAAAGAAGAAGAAAAAGAAAAAGAAAAAGGAAAAGAAAAAGAAAAAGAAAAAGAAAGGAAAGCAAAAAAATGCCAACCATTCCAATACAGAGATAGCAGCAGCTGGTGCCCTTACATCTAGAAAAATAAATACATCACAGCTCCATCTTTCATTCTCCTCCCCTGTAGCAATCTGATGCGGAAAGATTTCTAAGCTGTGGCTCAAGGAAAGGAAAAGTAAACAGGAGAAGTGTGGATAAAGTAGTGCCTATTAGAACTAAATGTGTCTGTCGGACAGTCTATAGTCATTAAAGCACAGTTTCAAATATGAATGCAAGCTGTAAAGTCAGTACCAGATGCCTCTTATGTATCTTAGACTTTTCCCAGACTGGATAGTAGTGAACCCGGACAAGAGCAGAGAGAACAACTAAGTATCTGTGCCAGATCAGTGTCTCTCTGTCTCAGAATGTGCCATGGAGCCTGGGCAAGACTGCTGGCGACACTGCTCTCTCAGCAGCCAGCTTCGTGAATTGATTGGTGTAGGGATGAAGACAAATGGTTATTATGTTAATGAATGGACATGGAAGACCTCTAGTTAGAACATGAGGGTCTATTTACATCCTTGCACTGACATTTTTCCGCAGCACAGGCAGTTTTATCTTTTCCCTGGAGATCAAGAGAAGCAAGCTCAGTGTCAGTGTTGGTTTGCACAAAAGAAAATAAATGTGTGATATATTTTTCCAGTGCAGATATATATTGTTGGAAGAGGAAAAATTTAGTCTGACTGTGACTTTTAAGAGTATATTTATTAAAACTGTGAAGACTTGTTCAAGAATGTTCTCAGTGCAGGTATCATAGAATCATAGAATTGTTTGGGTTGGAAAGGACCTAAAAGATCATCTAGTTCCAACCCTCCTGCCATGGGCAGGACTTACTTTACTGATGAGTGATAACTGCTGTCTTCTAGGAAGAGAGAGGTTGCAAGTGTTCTGTGAAAAGAATGCTACTGTGGATCTTCATCTCCTGTGACTGAGGACTTTTAAAATAACCAATGAAACCTAGTCTTGTTTTTGCTTTCCCATAGGGTTCAAATGTCCATGCTAGCAAGACAAAGACACCTAAAAAGGCTTTTCTCCGTTATGGAGACAAGATCATGCACAAAGATTTACTTCTAAGACAATAAAGGCATCTAGTTCAGATTTAACTGGCCTTCTGGAATAATTTTCATTGTGCAGGGAAACCCAGTCGTGAGTTGGAGGTCAAAAGGTTAAGAACTCTCTTCCAGAGCTCTGCCAAGTTCCCATGAGGCAAGTATGGGTGGACTTACCTTCTTTTCAGATACTGCATGCATGAGCAATATAGCAAGCAAAAAGCTCTTTTGCAGGCACATATTCTTGTTTAGCTTCAATTTTTCTTCTCTGATTTGTAGATGTTGTGCATGATTGGAGGTCTCTCAGAATCCCTGCAGTATAAAATTGGGAGTCAGAAGTAACTTTACAGGGAACAGGATTTCTCTTGTTTCAGTTCTTTTCAGATATAGAAGGATACAGACTGAAGATTTGGGAGGTAGAAGGGTGGTGGGTGAGTGGTTTTGGGGGTGGTGTGTTGAATATATTCCTGAAACACGTTTAAAAGTAACTAAAGACTTGAGTCTTCAAATGTATTCTCAGTATCTGAAACTGCTTTAACCTAAGCGTATGGTGTAATGGAGGTTACCACGAAGGAATTTTAAAGAGCTTCCTCCAAGCCTGTACACATTTTCTGCAGGGGGCAAGCTGCATGGTGATTATACATATTCTTTCAAGGTAGTGTTTACAGAGGGGCATTGATGTTTGGGGGGGAAAGTACTGAATGGAAGTAGAACAAAAAGGGAAAGGGACCTACTATTGAGAACTTCCATCCTTACCTTGTCCCACACTAGCCCTTAATAACTAAAATGAGTCTGATTTGCCTTTGGTCTTCCAGCTCCAAAACATATTTGCCTGAAAATTTTTGTTGGATGTACTTCGCATGTTTTGATAATGTGACTTATGAGATAACACTTCTACAAAGATATATATAAATACATACATGTACAACCACATACATACATGTACACACACTACATATGGACTTAGGATATTATATGGCATTATACACCTCCATGCCTGTATGTGGCAGCAACCACAGTAAAGGAGGGGAGGTAGCTCAAAATAGCATGTACAGTCCTTTATGGAGTTGTTATTAAACAGAATGTGGTCTTGCCGTCCTGGCTGGTGGAAGTGTTTTATTTCTGTGGGACTGGTTCCAGGGGAGTTGCGTCTGAGGAAGGAGGATCCTAGGAAGAGGGGGTGGGTCTCAATGAGACAATCTGATGGAGAACATTGAAAAGTACCCATGGTGTCTTGGTGAAGCATTCCAGAGTAGGAAATACATAGTAGACCATCTCATTAAGAAGATAAGCACATCACACGTTTGACCATATAGGGCTAAAATCTCATTTGTGCCTGTGACTATCATGACATAAACCCCTGACCATTGTGGCAGGTTTGATGATAGAAAGCATCACATAAACAGGATCCTCTAGTTCAATACTGAGTAACTTTTCCTGTTACACTGAAACAGAATTTTCCAGATGAAATATGTAAGTTTTGTCCCAATAGTGGTGACATGCAAACACATCTGGTTCTGAGTTGGACAGAAGCTTCACAACAGGATGTTAGGACAGAACTATAAGAGGAGTCTGATGCTGGGGTTGTAAAATGCGCTGTCACTGGTTGGCAAGACAGTGGTTTCATGTTTCAATTTTAGAGTAGTGCTCTCAGTGTGCTGCCCTTATAGCAGGTTGGAGAATTAGTTGACCCAGAGAGAAAGGAGCATCTCTGCACGTCCAACATTGTTGTATCACCTGCTTCTGATTTAGGACATTAGCACTTTGTTTACCATATGAGAATTTTAAGCTCTAGCCATAAGACCCATTTCCTTTTGAAGATGCTTGCACTTTTTCACAGGGCTTAAGTAGTGTCACTTGCCCCGCTGAGGCACAGTATATTTCACAGTCAGATCAATTTAGGTGATCTTTACTTTCTGTGTTCTATTTGAAGTTAATTTGCTTCCTTCTAGTTTACCTTCCTTTGGTACTGAATAGATTTGCACTCGCCCCTTGGTATGTATGTCTGCATAATTATGTTCATATAATTAATTGTGACTTACATAAGACACACATACTTAACTCCTATGGGGTTTATTTTGGTGGTTCCCTCCCCCCTGATCCTGTAAGCCTGCTACTACTTGCTCCCACGTTGTTGTTGTTTTTTTTTTTTTTTTCCCAGATGGCCTCTAAATCATCGCTATTATTTTTTTAAATGTAGCTCATAAAATTAAATCAACTATTCTGCATACATTTAAGACTCCAGTCCTTGGGAAAATAATACATCTCTGGGCCTGGAAGTTGACCACAGCACAGCAAAAATGTCTGTTTTTCTTAATTTCTCATTATGCTACAAAGATATTGTCCAGCTGCTGAGTGCTTCACCTAACTAAACACATATAGCATCATATTAGTCTAGATTTACCCCTCCATAAAGTAACACCTCCTCTGGATTTAGCTGCTTAGCGCCAATGTGAACCTCATTCTGTGGTATCTGCCCCAATCTCAGATCTCCACTTTCTGCTTATTTCTCTGTTTAGACTAGATGGCAAATCTACCACATTTCTCTCATGTTACTGTCTTACAAGCTATCATATGTTACTTCCAAGTCATTAAGGAAAACAGTAAATAAGAAGGGCATTCCTGCTGCACACCTCACTGACTCTGCACTTTACCAGCAGCAAGGGTATTTTCTATACAGTCCCTCAGACAGTTCATATCTTCTGTGCCAGAGAAGATGCAAATTGGATTCAAGCATAAAATTCTGTGACATGTTTGGTCATAATCCAACCATCTCACAGCCCACTCGCTTAAGTGTTATAGAAGTCTGAAGGGGGAAAAAAGCAAATTAAGATTTTTTGGCAAATGTATGCCTTGTAAACTTTCCACTACTGTCTTTTGCACTTGGTTCTGCATGGAAAAACTTATAAGCTTCTAACTTGAGTTTGTGTAACTGTGTGACTTCTAATTCTGAATTATAGGTCTTGTATTTTTGTTCTTCAAACTAAATAAGTAGGTATTGATGAAATACCCAGATATTAGCAGCTTTTAGATAGTTGTTCATATAAAACAGCCAGTTCACATTCTGTTCTCTTTATAAATTTGCTACTGGACTTATCCTCAATGTACTTTGTCTTCCATATCAGGTGCAATCCTTCCGTAACTGGTTTTACTATGGAGCACAAGGTGTTTGTACAAGCAACACACCAAAACTGCTGGGATGTGAGCAAATGCTCATTCAGAAAGGCTGGTGCTTGAACTAGTAATAGGTTTGGCAGAGACTGGTTTAATTTAGCTGGCACACGCTACTCCCAGCAGTGTCTGCAGCAGTGTCTTCAGTTCTGAGAGGCCACATCAGGACTTCCAGCAAACTGAGGAAGGGGGGATGTGACTCACAACACAGGTGACCCAGTTGCAGAGCTTGATTTTAACAAGATAATGTTTGTGTGTGTGTGGTTGTCTGGCCAGTATCGGTGGGATCACAGAGTGAGGCCCTGTGGTTTATGGTCAGGACCAGTTTAAGCTTGCCTCGCACAAATAAAGCCTTAAAAAGTTTTGCATGGCTTAAGATAAATGTTATTTTCTGTTTGAGCATACTAATGCTCAGGCATGGTTTTTGTGTAGAAATGTTAATTACTGGTCTCTCATGTTTATTAAATTGTTATGAGAGCTGTACTCAGATCTTTGCTTATGTGGCCGTGAAGAACTAGTGCTTACTATAACAGTATTTTTAATAGTGTATTTTTAATTATACCCTTCTCAGGGTTGGGTTGTTTTGGCAAGGAGGGATCTTTACTTCCTCAACTGGTTATTGCCCTGTCTTGTACTGTTTGGCCACAAAGCACGCACTTCTCTACTAGTTTGCATAACTTTTGAGAGGGAGGGAGTCATTTTTGATGAACCTTTCATTCTGTCTGTCTTTCTATGTCTGCTTGCACTAACTGGTTTGGTCCATAGCAAACTAGACAGAATTTGCCAACTAAAAGAAGTTACATTGTTCAGGTAGTTTTTTTCATTGTCCAGTGGCTCATCTCCATGTGTCTCTCCTTCATCCAGATCGTGACCAAGTCTCTTAGCTTTGTGTTAACTAGTCAAAGCCCAATCTGTTGTCTTGTCAACGTTAAGTTTTCCTTATTTTTTTCAATATAAAATATTAATGAGTTAAAAACCAAGACTTCTGCTTTCACCTTTAAATGCCTTGTAAAAGGAAGACTTTAACTTCTTACTAGATTAAAATGTAGTAGGAAACTTCTTGCCTTCATTAAATGAATATCAGTAAACTGTTAGTTGACATTAGGACTACATTTATCTTGAAAATACATGGTGAAAGTATTTTTTTTAGGTGGTGGTGGTGTTGTCCCCAGACTTTCTGCTCTAGGGGAGATTTTTCACTATTGTGTTCTTTTCAGACTATTACATGTTAGGTACAATTACAGTACAGCAGGTGCTTGGAGTTGAAATTGTTGAACAAAATCATCTCTATTTTAGTGATTTGAGTGGTAGTGTCAGACTTGGTGTAACATGAATTTCTGCCCAAAACAATGATTCTAAGCAACTGCACATTCTATTTAGGAGAAAAGCAAGCATCTGTGGTTCAAAACAGCTTCAGAGCCTCTTGTTTTTCAAGGCTTGTGTTTGGATTTTTGGGGGCTGATCTGAGATGTGACTTTCCAGCTGAATGGGAAAGCTGCAATGCTAGTACAAATTTGGTGGTATTTTGGGTTGGGGAACTCTGCACTCAGCACTGGTGATGCCGCTCCTTGAATACTGTGTTCAGTTCTGGGCCCCTCACCACAAGAAGGATGTTGAGGCTCTGGAGCAAGTCCAGAGAAGAGCAACGAAGCTGGTGAAGGGGCTCGAGAACAGAACCTATGAGGAGCGGCTGAGAGAGCTGGGGTTGTTTAGCCTGGAGAAGAGGAGGCTGAGAGGAGACCTCATTACTCTCTACAACTACCTGAAGGGAGGTTGTAGAGAGGAGGGAGCTGGGCTCTTCTCCCAAGTGACAGGTGACAGGACAAGAGGGAATGGCCTCAAGCTCCGCCAGGGGAGATTAAGGCTAGAGATTAGGAGGAAGTTTTTCACAGAAAGGGTCATTGGGCATTGCAATAGGCTGCCCAGGGAGGTGGTTGAGTCACCTTCCCTGGAGGTGTTTAAGGCATGGGTGGATGAGGTCTTGAGGGACTTGGTTTAGTGTTTGATAGGAATGGTTGGACTAGAAGATCCGATGGGTCCCTTCCAACCTGGTTGTTCTATGATTCTATGATTCTATGAAAATTTTATGTGTAGGTAGCTCAGCCTGTGCTACTTGCATAGGGTGAGAGTCGCAGGTTTTATTGACAGATTAGCGGTCTTTATTTCTTGGACAGATGTTTCAAATTTAAACTCTGTGGGGGTGTACCAGGATAGCACATGAGGCTGCAAGCTTATACTTCCCTTGACAAGGTTCAGTGCCAGTATTACACCTGTTGAAGTACTTAACAGCAGCTCACTGAAGATTTAATTGGTAAAACGGAAGTGGAAACATCTTCAGCCATTGCAAACGGTGTTTGTATTATGGTTTTTGTCCCCTCCTGGCTGCCTGTAGACATTCACATACTCAGCACTGCTGAGAACGCACTTTGAATCCTGTGTTCAGTTCTGGGCCCCTCACTACAAGAAGGATGTTGAGGCTCTGGAGCGTGTGCAGAGAAAAGCAATGAAGCTGGTGGAGGGGCTGGAGAACAAGTCTTATGAGGAGCAGCTGAGGGAACTGGGGTTGTTTAGCCTGGAGAAGAGGAGGCTGAGCAGAGGAGACCTTATTGCTCTCTTACAACTATGTGAAAGCAGGTTATGGAGAGGAGGGAGTTGGCCTCTTCTCCCAAGTGACAGGGGACAGGACAAGATGGAATGGCCTCAAGCTGCATCAGGGGAGGTTCAGGCTGGACATCAGAAAAAAAAATTTCACAGAAAGGATCATCAGGCACTAGAATGAAGTGCCCAGGGAGGTGGTTGAGTTGCTTTTCCTGGAGGTATTTAAAAGACAGACGTGCTCAGGGACATGTTTTAGGGGCAGATAGGAATGGTTGGACTTGATGATCCAGGAGGTCTTTCCCAGCCTGGTGATTCTGTGATTCTATGATTCTATGCATGCTTACTTTTTCCCATGTGAGAAAATGGTGCAGATGAATGCTGTTGCTGCTCCAAGGGTGGGAACATACTTGGAATGGAGCTTGAGTAAGGCCTCCAAAGAGCAGCAGTAACACTCACTTTTCAGCTTCCCCACAGGGAGCAGTCCAGCTCCTCAAGGTAGTTCTGGGACAGCTAAAGGCAATGGGAATGGAGCGATATGTCTGTGGGCATAGCTGGACACACACGTGTGTGCTCTTGTGCTCTCAGGTGACAAACCTCAAGAAACTTTCCAGATTATCTTGTGTCTTGCTTGGAGTTTCCCAGATCTCTCCACGTGCAACATTTTTGTTCCAGCTTCTTCTCTCTCAGCTCACAATCTGTCTGTCATGACTCACACACTCTGTGGCTTTGATTTAGACTCCATCTGTTTTCTCAGCTAGTCAGATCTCAGTTCTTCTGTAACACACCGTAGGAGAAGTGTGGGACTATAGCAGAACATATATCTGTATTCAGGAGAGAGGAGGGGGAGGTGTATTGACCCCAGCCTCAAAGTTTCTTCTTGTCTCATCTGTCTCAGTGCAAGCATTTGGCAAAGCTGCAAAATGTAAATCTGTATTTGCTAGCAATACTGCTGGGGCTAACGTGGAGAAACTTATCCGTCTCAAGAGTGTGTGGACCCTGAAATCACACAGATTTGGTCTCAGATTATTGCCACTCACTGCACATTCATGTCTTTTTAAAAGGAAGATCCTTTCTCCTCTGCTTATTTAAAGAACTAGCATAGTTTACTGAGAAAAAAAATAGCAGTTGTTTTGCCCGTTCTCTGCAGACAGGGAAAGGTGACCCAAAGGTAGCAGGGAGGCTGTGTGCTGATGCCTGGCAGCCAGAAATGTGCCACAACCCTCTAGTGGAGGCAAATAGCTGGTGTAAGCAAGAGACTTGCCCTCAGATCACTACTGTCTTCTCACAAGAGTAAGGTTTTTCTAGGAGGCCTGAGATCATTTAGGCTAGGAAAGGCTGTCCCCAGTTACCTTATAGAGGTGGGACACATAGAAGACAATTCAGGTCTGGGACGCTCTGAATTCCAGGCAGTAAAAGTAAATTATTCCCTCTTCAAGACACTAGCTGGGGAGATTTCCCTTTACCATAAGCTTGTCGCAGACTCTCCCACCCATCATCAGAGAGGATTTGAGGCAATGTCAGTCCTTGGAATTAAAGCCAGGAGGGAAATTTCCTAGGGAGACTGGGTTTGAGGTAATGATATTTTTTTGTTATTTCTCTGACAGTTTATGAAAACCACCTGTTAAGGTAAAACTGGTCACTTTTAAGTTAGATAATGCTTTACTAGTATCAGGAAAGGAGATGTGTCCCAACATCCAGGATACTCTGAATACTCTGAAGAACATATTCTCAGAACCTGGATTTCTCCTCCATTGCTGATAGGTGGAAACACATCCAATATGATGCTTGGGACTGCATCTAAGTGCCATGACACACCAAAAATATGGTAGAAAGAGATGGAGAATGTTAGAGGAAATCTGCAGAATACACAGAATTTGCTTTTGCCTGTTTACTGAGAAAACCTCCAAGGAGAGTGAGTTAAACAAAGCAGAATCTTATCTTTAGATGGTTTTCATGCATGACACAAACCAACAAGACATATTTTTGCAAGGTACAGATCAAGATCTGCTCCAAGTTTAGAACTGGAATAGAGACGGATGCTTCAGACAAGGGTTGAGGTCACTGCTGTGAGTCACAATGGAGACAAACTGGCAAAAGGGAGACCCAGAATTCTCAGATCTGAGGTATGCAGAAATATGTGGAAAGTAGGCAGAGTAGAAATACCAGGAGAGAGCAAGAGTTTTCAGAGAGAAACCTGATTTCGAATTGTAGCAAACAAGGCATCCCTCTGCTGCATTGGCAGCCTGCTAACACTCCATAGGGTTTTTTTGTTGGTTTGGTTTTTTTTGGTTTTTTTTTTTTGGTTTTTGAGTTCTTGTATTTTAAGACTATAACTTGGTAAAATTGTGATTCAGAGACAAACACAGGTATTTGAAATACAAGTGCATATGTGGTATTTTACTCCTCTTCCTCCAACACTGAGGATGCCCCCACTTAAGATTTTCCTGTTCTATTTAAAAATTCCAGAGATGATAGGAAAACAGAAGCTTTCCTCCCTTCTGGTGCTTTTCTTAGGGCTCTGGCTGAATTCAAGACATGAGACATAGACCAAATATTTTCCTTCCACCTGTTTTTTATGGCACAACTCAGCTAAAGGACAGAGGGAAAGCTCTTAACTGCATCCCCATCCAGGAAAATCCCAGAGTAAAATTTGAGAAAGAGGAAAAATGTTCTACGTGGGAATGTTTGCGGGGGGGATGCAAGATAAAAGCTAGTGGGAGCTGCAGCAACATGGGCAAGATTGCAGTAAGAAGCAGCAATATGCTTCTAGGCTGGAGGTTTGGCTCTGTTTACACCGGTGCGTGCAGGCCAGGAGTGACTGGAAAGATGACAGCAATGGAGAAGGAGAAAAGCTACTCCTCCTCCATTTTCCACATGACAGGTTGATCCAGAGCATCCTGACTGCGTACAGCAGTATTCATGTCCTGTTACTATACCTTCTGCTGTCTTACGTAGATATGTCAGAAGCCTAAGTGTTATAAGCCTGCTCTCAGCCACCTTGCAGTACACATCTCACTGCTGCACACATCCGTGTAGTCCAGCAGCCTACCAGTCTTTGCACAGAAAAAAAGCAGCAGAAGAAAAGGTCAGTCTGGTGCACGTTCTCCCAGGTGAATGAATCCTCTGTGGGGATTGCAAAGAACATCCAAAAGCTTCGCTCGGAGAACCAAACACAAGAAGACTTGCTCAACTGAAGAATGTGAAGGACTATTCCCCTCACACCAGCTATAAGGGGACATCCTCTTCCTCGTCATCATCCTCTTCCAAGTCAGTGGAGCGTAGGCTTATGTCCCTGAGGATGTCTGAGAAGCTATCAGCAACTGGCCCTGTCAGCTCCATCTCTTCCAACTCGGTATCAGTGGCATAAGTGGAACACAGGGCTTCCCCCTCTTCATGCAAATGTGATGGCTGGGGGGAGTGTGAGGAGGGAGGCAGTGGGCTCTCTGTGCCCAAGTCCACTGCTTGCTGTTCTGGCATCATACAGTTGTCCTGCCAGCTCCACGCCTGAGTGGCTTGATTGACCTTCTCACTGCTGATGGAAGTCCGGTTGGTATCACGGAAACTGGCAAGGGGTGGGCGGAGGCGAACCCCAGAGCGTGTGGAGCCCTCTATTGCCTTCTGGAGCTATGAAAACAGTAAAAGTTCAGAGAAATTTGTTGAAAAGCAGGCTGACCCAGCCCTGTCCAGCAGATGTTCATCTACTGTTCATGGTAAAGGGATCACAAAGAGTCACACCTCTACCTCTAGGGCTTGTGGAGACCATCTTTTACACTGCTATAGTAATTTGTCATTCCACGGTAAATAACAAATTCCATGTCACTTTCAGAGACAGTAATGGCCACTCAGTTAAAAGCTGTGCATTCAGAAAAATGATGAACCATCTCACATCCCTGCAAACAACACCTGCTGACTCCTCTGAAATACAGTCATCCATCCCTCTATATGGCTTCCAAAGCTTTGACTCAGAATTTAGCACTGGATTGAAAATGCAGCAGTCACAGTTATATATATCCCCAGCTGGGTCCTCTAGCATATCTAAGTTATTGCAAGAACCCACAGGACATATACAGTTGATTAGGAGGAGATGAAAGGACATGTACTTACCTCTTCCAAAGCCAACACTCCCCTCAGCTTCCCCATACTGGTTATATAGGCATGGCTGAGGCCCAGTAATGAGAACAATGTGTGTGTCTAGGAGCAAAACCACAGAAAACCATTTCAGGAACATCGGAAACTGGTGATATGATACTCAGTGCTAGAATTGGGATTTGGAGTTTGGAAATGGGAATGACAAAGGCGCACAAGTCTGCAATTATCCCAGTCAGAAACTAACTCTTCCTCTTCTGCACATAGCAAATACTACCCTTTGGTCCTTCTGCTGTGCAGCCATAGTTGAGAGTGTATTGATGATGGAAAAGACATTCTCAAGGTCACTCCCATCCTGCATCTGGCAAACAGAGATTCACATGTAACACCTGTGTATTTGGGGACTTATGCAGATTTTATTTCATTTTGGTGCTCAGAATTTATCATACAGTAATATGCAAAGCGATAACGTGCTTAGGTTATTTATTCCAGTGCTTTTCTTATCACTAGAAGATTTTTTTCGCCAGAACATTTACTCTTCAAAACTTAAGCTTGTTACTGCTTACCCAGTGCAGTGGCAACGCTGAGAACAAGCTATTCTCTCCCAAGGCTTTCTTAGAAGGACCGATATCACACTGCTATCAGTCTTTTCTTCAGCCTAAATATACGCCATTATTTCACTGTTCTTCATATACTAAAACTTTCAGCATTCTCAGTGCTTATCTGTGGTGTATTTCCAGACTCCAAGTTCATTAAGCTGAGCTCTAGCTGGAATTTACCTCTGGCCTTACATGAAGTCATTCTTTCACAATGTTTGCCTGTTCTTAACATCACATGGGATATTGAATGTCGTGTTCAAGTGACAACTAGGAAAAATCTAATTTCTCAGAAACAAGATATTTTATCCTAATGTAAAAGAAAATCAGATTGGTTAAATACAATTTGATCTTATTAGTTGGGATATTCTTGCCATTTCAAATAGATTCACATTTAGCTCTAAATTGTGAATAGCTTAGATATTTGATTATTTATTCCTGCATATTTTGTGCATTCAGTTTAAGTTGACTTGGTTGTTATTTCAGTGTTTCTCACTTCCTCTTTTTTTTATGACAGGTATGAAACCTTACCCATTTGCAGTCTTCAGATATAATTTCTAGTAATCCCTGTTTTCTAGAAGATAAGTGCCAGTGTTTTTCAGATTACTTCAGCCAGCCCTTTAGGAAGCACCAAACTTAAGTATATGCTAATGTGTTCTTAGTTTGATCAAGGCTGATATCTTATCCCTTTGATAGTAATAATAACTAATTTTGAGCAAGGCATATGCTGACTGTTTATGTTAGATGAATATTGATTAAAATGTGTGCTGTGCACTTCTGCTTCAGTAGGCTGCTTTCCCTTTCCACTGAGTAAAAGTCCAGTCCTCTCTTGCTTCTGAAAGTTTCATACAGGGTGGTTTCATGCAACTATTCTGATGCACAGAGGCAGACTACAACCTGACAGAAACACCCTGAGAAATCCAGGAGTTCTCCTTCCTGTGCTGCTCACTGACAAGGCAGAGTGTAAATCTGAGTGTAATGTCCCCAGCAGCAAGGCATAAACTGACCTGGATATGGAGGTAGCTGGTAGTTGTATGTGAAGACAAGGAGAATAAAAAGGTCACAGACTAGACTTCCAGTGATAGATAGGAAGGAGAGGAACAGTGTATGCCTCAGAGAGACATCCGCACTCACCTTGTGTAGGGAAGTCCTCTCCACCAGTTGGAAAGGGGAAGGGTCGATGTGACAGCTGTCAAAGCACACATTCTTGTTCAGTTCCTCCTGTTCCCAAGCATCTATCTGACACAGGAAAGAAGAGGAATCACTCTTACAGCAATCAGCAGTGTTGCTGTCTTGTGTACCAAAACAAGTCCCATTCTCCTATTAATGCTTTGTCCTTTATATGTATATCATTCATCCTGCCCAATATGTCACACCTCTCAGGTTTTCCATCTTTTCCTTGCTAGATGTCAAGTCCCTATCAAAACAGAACAATTTCAGTACATCAGAGGTTTTCTTAGAAGGTGAGGTTTTTTTCCTTCCTGCTTAAAGAGAGAGTGAACATCTTACCTGTCCTTTCTCAGTGCATCTTCCCCTTGTTATTGCAAGATAATGGTTCCCTTGTGTAAAAAATGAAGGAACAACATGGGCCTATAGAAGGAGGTAGGAGAGGGGAGACCTGTGGAGGTCTCTAGTCCAAAACCCTGCTCATGGCAGGGCTGACTTCAAAGCCAGATCAGATTAGTCAGAGCCTTACAGCAGAACAATCTCTTCTTTTACTGGGTGAGACTTGCCCCCTGTGCAGCTCTAAGTTCATGTCTGTAGCTTGGCTTTATGTGGCTTTATGTGGCAATTGCTGAGGCTGTCAGAGTTCAGAAAGTATTGCAAGTGATAGGAAATGGGCAAAAGAAGAACTCAGTTAACCTCACTCCCTTTCTGCAACCAGTCTTACCTCTTCTGGCCTCATTGTGTCAACAACTTCCACTGGCTCCTGTAGGAGAAAACACTGTTCAGGACAGGCAAAGAACCCAGAGCTTCACAGAGTAGAGAAAGAAAAGATCACACAGCCTCCTCACCCCATATGGTTCCCCTTTTGTTCCAAATAGTATATTATATGACTGAACATTCAGATTTTCTAAATATTGATACTTTGTGAGGTGTACTCTGTACTTGCTGTGCTTCCCTTGCCAATGAAGATTGACTATGGAATGCTGGTGGAGCAATTCAGGTGCCTAAACATGATTATCTAGTACTGACTTAGGTGCTCGCAGATACCCCACATGGGGCCAACCACTGTCCTAGAGTGGAAGTGTCTCCCATAGCCTTTGTATGTTATCCACCAACCCAATGCAGGTATGTCAGATACAAGGGGGCATCCAACATGGCACAAGGCAAAAGCATTTTTGCATTTTTGCATTTTTATCTGGCCAAAACTGTGAAGAATTGCAATTTATTCCATGCGCATTAAGTTATTCACCGAGAAAAAGGTGCCCACAATCAGTCAGGATGGTATCCTTGACTCCCAAGCACAGATGGTTTGTTAGGAAGATGCATACTCCTTTACAATAATTGCACCCTTTCTCTTCAGAGAGAAAGCACCCACCGATGCTGTCAGTGTTCAGGACCGTAAGTATTCCCGTGCTTTGGTCAAATGTTGACTAGCCCTGAGTAACAGATTCTATTTCCAATGCAATCCCTTCCCTCTTCAGGGTACTATTAGGCTCTATGTATCCCTAACCTGGACGTCACACTCTGTTTCAAGTGGAAGGTTGTAATGGCACAAGAGCTGCTGGATCAGTTGCCTCATACGCCTGAAATTGCCTGAAGGATGAAAACAAACACATGCATAAGAGAGGAGAACAAGTGAGACAAAAATGCAAAGCCCCATGCTCATATCCTTGCCCAAGGCAGTCTGGGAAATAGTATGAGGGACATAGTAGATGGTGTATGACAGGGCTGGGCCAGTCACAATCTAGCATTCCATTTGTAAGATGGTATCTGGGACATGCCAGAATAAATATTCCCATACAATATGTTTTCCTCAATGAGAGGAAACAAACCATTCCAAAGTAGCCTTTGCAGATAATACTCATCAATCAATGTCCCTGAAGTAGAAACAAAAAAACACAAACAAAAGACAAACAAGACAACTAACACAGCAAACAATCTGATACAAGGGGTAAACTGCTGTGACAAGAGGTTTATGCAGTCCACAAAGATAAAGTAGTTTGGAGGGTATGGAAGGAGGAGGGAAGAATTTGGAAATTATTTCAAAGACAATATATATCAACAGCCTGAATATGGCAGTACAAGGAGGTGAGGAGTCCAGAGATTGTGTCAGCAGTGTAATGGTGGGAATGAAGCATACTGCAGAATTATTTTCCCAAGCAAGACAGTCAGAAATTAGCAAAGAAAAGGAGATAAGGGTTTGTGCTATTATGATGTGGAAAAGGCTGTGAAATAAGGTTGATCAGAAACAATGACAGCTGTCAGCCAAACAAAATACTAAGTCAGGGAAAACCTCGTGTATTCAACTCCTGCTCACTTTTTCTCATCACTCCTGGATCATTCAGTTCTAGCTTCACGTATAGTGTCTCCCACACTGTCCTATTCAACTCCTGCTCACTTTTTCTCATCACTCCTGGATCATTCAGTTCTAGCTTCACGTATAATGTCTCCCACACTGTCCTTGTTTTGATTTGATTCTTTTTCTGCTTTGGTAAGAAAGGTGGATGGCTGTTGCACCACATTACTGTCCCAGAAGCATGAAGTGGATTTTCCTATGCCTTAGAGGTTTAGTCATCCATGAGTAGTTTAAGGAAACAGATATGCTATATGCTATATTCCGTGATCACCTTTGGATGCCAAAAAGCATGAGCTAGAGCCCTGTCCTCTGTATTCGTTCTCAAGACTGGGCTACATGTCTGTGCTTACTCACTGTCTGCGTATTTCAAGACAC
Organism: Coccyzus lansbergi; assembly: GCA_033558105.1. Lineage (NCBI taxonomy): Eukaryota > Metazoa > Chordata > Aves > Cuculiformes > Coccyzidae > Coccyzus > Coccyzus lansbergi. Next base: position 1,147,994 of record JAUMJK010000067.1, on the reverse strand, counting down.
ATAAAGATTAAAAAAGAAACCCAAATACCATCCTGCATCAAATATACATGATATATGAATCAGAAATGAGCTATGAACACCGTCTTAGAAGCAAAGCTAATATAGGTTGAGGTGACAGACAACACAATATATCCTTATTTGCACATCGTGTTCATGTAGTTGAATCAGAGATGCATGTCCAAGGTGGGAGCTGTATGGTTTTGGAGATGGCTGAGCAACAGCCTAAGCTATGCTAAAAACAGGTACAGACGTTTAGTTCTCATGCTGCTTCTCCCAGGGGGATTAATTTACAGGGTGAAGGAGGCAAGAGATAGGACCCTTTCATGCAGACTCTCCAGAAAATGTCTTAGGACATGTTATTGCTAAGAATGGAGTGGGGAAAACTGACAGAGAGAGAGAGCACAGCCTTTGAGTAAGCCTACTTTTGCCATGCTTTCTGAGGGATCACAGACAGAATATATTCTCAGGTTTGTTGCACAGATGTTGAGATGCATTACAAAATACATTTAATATAGGAACAGAAGAGGAAAATCTTTTCAGTCCCTGGGAAATCAGCACCTCGTACAGGCATGTACACACAGTTAGCATGATAGCTTCTACAAGTTGGCTAGACACACTAGAAGTTACCATACCTGGGAGTTGCTGTGGCTCCAAAGGTTCAGGCATTTGTTTAAGAGGACTTTTTGGGCCATTGGGCTCTTCTGGGTAACTGGAAGTGGGACTTGGGGGATGAGGCAGCTGTTACAGAAAGGAGAGAAAATAGAGTCCCCCTTGTTTCATTTCTTTCTGAGCCTCTCCTAATGCCTTACTGCTTCTTAAGCAGTCTCTGTGTTGCAGGCTCACCACTTCTCTCTCTCACCTCTGCCTTCTCATCTGTATCCTCATCCTCATCAACATAAGCAAATGATTCATGCTTCTGCTTTGGCAGGTTTGCCCAAGGTCCCTTGCTGTGCCCATCATAGGGTGCCTCAGACAGCTTCTGCTGCTTTTCTCTGTTGAGAAGCCGTCGCCGTTCTGGGCTTATTTGTGCCTGGAGGAGAGCCTGCAGTTCAGATCGCTCCACAGACCCCAGAAGAATCATGGTCTCTGCATAACACAGAGCAGAGAAGCATTGAACTGTTTAAAGGTTTTGAATATTCCCTGTCACATACTGCCCCTTCCTCCCTCCAGCTTCCTTGAAGAGCTCAGACTCATGCTATCTAGAGCTATACAAGAGTCATTGATGACCGCTGCTAGTACACGGAGGGGCTGTGGGAAGCTCACATCCTGTGAGCTGTGCCATGGCTCAGCACCACATCAGAAGCAGGCTCTTTATTTATGCAAGATCCCTTGTCACTGTTCATTCCACAAACTTCCCCCACACCTCTCTTAATTGCTATATCTGTTTCACTGCCCACACTCCAGCTTACCTGTCTGACCAGCTCAAACTGCCTCCTGTCATACATCATCCATAGTGGAGGACTTTAGGATGATTTTTTATGTAGTGTGTCACATTGTCTCCTTCACAGCATGTAGTTTGAAAGCTAGTTCCTTTGTCTCTTTAAGCTGAGACAGTCTTCAGGGAAGAACATTTTTTCCACATTGCTTACCTGCCGAGTCCACCAAGGGCAAAGTCTTCACAGTGGTGCTTTGGAGCAGAGTTTGCAACTCTCGGTACGTACAGTTGGAGGAGACGAATTTCACATCCTGAACCATAATATCCTCCACAAAAATATTGTATTTGCTGTGAATTTATGGACAATAAGAGGAAAAGTTAGCATATTAAAATTTTCTAGCAGATAAATTCCTTAAAGAAATATATAAATGACCACTTCTTAGAAATGAGTTCTCAATCCAGTTGTTAAATAACCTTCTGTAAGACTAACCAAAGATGACTTTCCAACAGAATCAACACATATTAACTGGATTTTCATTACTATTGTATTCCACTCCATTACATACCTATGTATATGATATATACTAGGGAGATGGAGATGCAGTTGAATAACTGAATTTTGTTTTAAGCAAAATATCCAAATAAAATGATACTTCAAACATTTGCTCAAGAAAAAAATCCAAACCCTACTGAATTCAGAAAAAAGATATAAAAAGGAACACTTTATTTTTACATTTTTAAACTGAAGTAATTTATCAATATTAATACAAATTCAGTAACACTGCAGATTATTCAAACTTGAGCTTTCAGCGAAAAGAAGACTTTATTCCATTTCTGTCTATGAACCCTAATCCTACTCCACCACTGCGTTTGTCCTCACTGCAGACCTATCCTGCCTTCTTATTTTCTTTGTAGTATTATCTCCTTTTCATGACTTTTTATTCTCCCATGGTCTCATCCTCTTCTGCTTTATTCCTTTACCACCCTCCAACTCCACATCTGTTTTAATATTATACCTTATGTGATTCCAGCCCAGGTCTGGCAGGTAGGGCAACTTCTTCACCTGAATGATGCTATCATAGAGGCTGGGCTGCAGGCTCTGGGCCACCATGTTGGCAAGAATGACAGCCACCATCATGGGGAGGATGTGAGAGATCTGACCCGTCAGCTCGAAGCAGATCACAGCAGTGGAGACAGTGTGGCTCACTGCTCCTGTCAGAGCTGCTGCACCTTTCACAGGTAGGGTGGAGAAGGAATAACAAGAAAAGATGGCTGTCGCATAGAAGCAGCATATCATGCCAACCAGAGAAGTCACAGGTAAGGGATCAGGTGAAGAAAAATAAAGACATGGAGACTCACCAATGACAGCATACCCTCCAGGTAAGATTTGGTAAAGAATACCATCAAAGAGTATCCCGTTGGGAAAAAGTGATGCCATGATTTCTCCAACAAGGCGCCCAAATGCAGCACCTGGAAAACATCACTGACAATTATGAAACTGCCATCCATAGAACACCCAGTCTGTGCTGTGCAGCTGCACTGGGCAATCACTCAAATATTTTCTAACACACACAAGGTCAAAACTTACAATGACCTGGAAGACTAAAGACTTAGTTACAAAACACAGAAGTTAGACTCCAAGAGGAGAAAAAAGTACTAAGATATGTAAATACAGTTGACCCCTCATTCTTCCATTTAGGCTCACTGGGCACAGAAGGATTTGTGATTCCTAGGTAGGAGGAAATATTTTTGGAATGTGCCCCGTGTCAGTCAAGATCACTGTTAAGGCCCTTCACACACTCATTCTGTGAATGTCCAAACACTAGACTCACAGCTGACAGCAGAGTTCAGACTGCAAGGGACTTTTGAAGGTCTTGTTCTGACCCTTGCTCACAACAGGGTTAATTTGAAAGTGAGATCAAGTCACTCAGGGCCTAGTCCAGACAAGCTTTAAAAGTGTGCAAAGAGAGAGGTTCTCCAGCCTTTCTGAGCACCTTAACCAAGGAAACAGTTATTTTGTTATATCCCATCAGAATTTCTTGTTACAACTTGTGCCTTTACCTCTTATTTACTGTTTGTGTCTAAGAGGAGTTTTTCCATCCTCTCTATCCCCGGCTGCATTAGATGATGAGAGCTGTAGTTATGTTCCCTCTTGGCCTTTTCTTCCACAGCCTGAACCATCCCAACATCTTCAGGCTCACCTTGTCTGTTTTGTGCTTCAGCTCCCCAGCTGTCTCAGTAATGTCCATTGGACTCATTGCACTTTGTCAAAACCTCTTGTATTGGTGGACACAAAATGGCACAATATTTCAAATTCTGCCCAAAATACTGAATGCAGGGAAATAACCAATTTATTTGGCCTGCTGGCTAGACTTTTCATAACACATCCTTATTTGTGGTTAGCATTCAACACTGCAAGGGAATGCTACTGACTCATGTTCGGTTGCTACCTGCCAGAACCCACAGGTCCTTAGTGCACAGCATTTTATGTAAGAGCTGTGGGTACTTTATGCTCAACCTCATGAACTTGTATGCTTTAGCCTAAAATAGCCTGTCTTTCTTAACGTAGCAGTATATTCCTTTTATTTTTTGGTTATGCAGGTAAGACCACTTAAAACCCAATAAACTCCCTTATGTTACTATATGTCAGTCAAAAGAAATGACTAACTGGTGGATTACATTGCAGGTGTTAGTTTTGAAGTTATCTCTTTGAGTTTACTTTCCAGGCAAAAGGAGTAACTACTACTAACTATAAGATGAAAGTTTTTCTGTGCATGAAAAGGCAGAGAAATTAGAAGGCCATGGCTCAGCATGCCTCTCCATATTGTGGCTTTCTTAATGTAAAAGGACAGTGGCTTCCTCCTCAGCACTTAACAAAAATAGAGACTCAGAGGCTGTTATACGGACAGTTAATTGAGCTTGTCATAGACATCAAGTGATGAAGTTTCTTCTTCCAGCAGAAGAAACTTATTGAATGTGTATAAAATGTCTTTCTTTTCCCTCTCTATTTGTCAGATCTGTATGCTGCAACACAAAATTGAAACTCACCGAGAACAAAAACAGGCATAAATCCTCCACAGGGGATGGGCATCGTGGTAGCAATGACAGCCATGCAGAACTATAACAGAGGCAGAGGGTGCAGAGTTGTTACTGAGCAGCAACGGCATTTCCTGCAGCCCTAGTTTACTGCCTAGCCTGTGAATCTCTGAGGGAATGTTTTCTGAGGGATCTGGCAGTTCAGTCAAAATGGGAAGTGTGAAGAGGCTGTGGGGTGTGGTGGGGAGCTGAGGGAACTCTGGCAACACACCAACACCAACACAGAGGACCTCTGGGTGACAGCTGTGGTTGCAGGGAAGCTGAATCACCAAGGGGATGAATGAACATGAGAAGTCCTTTGCCTTGGATCTCAGAAGCTGAGATTTCCTCCAGAGAGCTTAGCTTTTCATAGAACAAGGTTGTCAAAAGAAAGATTTCAGTGTTTCTCCCCTTGCTCCCAGAGGGGCTAATTCCTAAGTTAGATGAGGTTGCTCCGGTCCAGCTGAGTTCTGAACATCTTGAAAGGTGGAGATTCCACGGCTTTTCTGGGCATTTGTGCCACTGCTGACCCATACTCTAGAGAGAATTTTTCCTGAATTCCCAACTGTCATAGGTTTCCTTTATTTTAGTTTGTATCTGTTGCCTCTTTTCCTATCATTGTGTTGGGGAAAATGATAAAATCTGTCCTGGTACTACTAAGACCTATTCAAATTCTGACTTAGCCCAGCATGTATAGACTTATCCTGGAGGCAACAGCCTACTCCTACTAACACCTCAAAGGGCAATATGCTCAGACTTTGTCAGGCAGCATGACAAGAGATTTCCACAGTTGACTGAAACACTGAAAGGGTTGCTGTCTCAAAAACTTGTCCCTTGCTGCAGCAGTATCATCCATAGGAGAGAGACAACCATGGTCCAACACAAAAAGACCAATGCTTTCAGATATTTTGGGACCATATTCTCCCTCAGAGAGGGTAATCCTTCCTGTTTGAGGTTCACTGCTAAGAAGGTGATGCCTCTGCTGATGTGGTTGTAGTTGTAGACAGATGAGATACTAATCTGTAGAGAGTCAGTTTAGGGAGAGGCCCAAGACAGCTTTTCTGCTGTAGTCCTCAAAGGATGGTTGGAACAAAAGGGAAAATGAAACCAAGAGATAGCCTACCATTTAGGCAGCCCTCTACAAAGCTAACAGATTGCCGGCACAACCACGTTTCTCACTCCATGGTAGAAGAACATATTGTGAGGATGGGTTAGACCATCAGTTTGATACTGACTATTGTTTTTCCTTCCATAAACTACTTAAATAATCCACACAAGAAGTTCCTGGCTGGCTATAGAGGCCTGCAGGTTGCAGCACTGGAGTACTTCTAACCAAGGTCTGTCTTTGCAGTACCAAATCCAAGCCACAGCTGAGAACTGAGACTATAGTGCAATAGAGCTTCAGGCCAAGTATTTGCCCAGAGTTCAAACAGCAGTTTGTTTTTTAATGAGGTCTATCCCAACTCTGAATATAAGTAGAAGAAAACAGATATGCTCAGAAAAGTTATTTAGAAAGTTGAGAAAGTGTTTACTTAATGGGAGAATCCAATAAATCAAGTGTCTAAGGATATAGCTCTTCCAAAGGAGAACAGATGGACTCAGGATACACTATGTAACCCATCCTTCTTTTATTTAAGTAATTAAGACCTCATATGCTTTGTACACTATAATCAGAATTATCATAGAAGCAGAACGCTTAACAGCCTATTAGAAATTTGATATAGTGCTTTCCTCTAGATGGACTCAGCTGTGTCAATCAATGATGTCCATTCCTGAACTACTGAAATGCTCAGCTGATATTGCAAGGTAGCCTCAGCTCTCTTCCTTCTTTGCAACAAAAAATTATCACCAATTAAATGATATCTTTACCCTTCCACCCACCCCTAGCTTAGGAAAACCTCTTCATCGCTACTTGTATTTTAAGCACTGGAATATAAGGTTTTGTTCCTTCAGATCTCTTCTCTTGCTCTGACATGTGTCAGTCACACAGCTGATCCTTTCAGATGCTAAACAGTCGCTACTTCCACAGACCCTGTCATCTCAGAACATTTAATGTGCTGTTGCTTTCCAAGAAGTGGGCAAAACTGATTTTAGCTGCATTTCTCCATCAAGTTATGTCATTGCTAACAAATCCTTGACCCTCATGTAACTATAAATTGTGCTTGCATATTCTTATTTATCTCTTATCTGTAGTTAGGAATACCAGCTAGACTGTACCAGAGTCTATTTAGACCAAATATAAATTATCTGAGATCTTTTTACTCAATTATTTGTTTTGTGGCACTGAGAATTCTTTCCTAATGTAGGTCTCTACCAATACTACACAGTAGCTACCAAAGCTTGTTCAGCAGGATGCATGAGAAAGATGACCCATATGAAGGGCACTAATAGTTTTGGTAATCTTGCATTCAAGGTGGGCAAACATCATATCAAAAGATTGTTAAGAACCCGTTCCAATTGGAGTGCTTCATTCAATCCTGAGCAACTCCTCATTATTAGTTCACAAACTATTTTACAAAGGATCAAAACATTCACTCTGAGTGGAAAAGGGTTATGGTGAGCTGGATTTCCTACCTTAACAAGGAAGAAAAGCAGGATGATGACAAAGACACTGACTTTAGGATGGATCCAGGCAGCAGATTTCCCCAGGATCTGAGGGTCCCCTGTGTATCTTGCCCACGTATAGTTATCAAAGAGAGAGCTGATAGCTTCCCGTGGCATCAACTAAACAGGAATAAACATGAGATTAGATGAACTAAATATTGCACCTCTGTTCCAAGACAGTGGAAGAGATTTTTACTTTGGTGATTCATAATTATGAGTTAATTCACATTTTCAGTCTCCAGGAAGAGAGACAAGACTTTACCCAAACTGGTGAAAGGATAACTGCTTTTACACATGAGATAGCATCTTCCTTATTACTTGCTTAGGAGTTTATATAGCTTTGTATGAAGGAGGTAGCAGAGATCATGAGTCTCAGAATATAGTCCATCCTCAGTCCAAACTTCTCCAATATCTTTCTTCTGCTTTCCATAACATAAGGTTGCTGGTGCACAGGATAAGGTGAGACTGTTCTGCAGAATTGCACAGACTTGCAAATACACATCCCACTCACCTCTCCTGCCATGAACTGCCCAAATCCAGGAGGAAAGGTCACACTTGCTATAAGGAAGGTTATAACCCCAGGGTATACGAGGCGGCTGAAAAGAAAGGTTTATTAAAATATCACCTTACGTTCTTTTATTATAACACTAATGTCAGTGCTTTTAATACTAGTTCTGTGAAAGCTCTCTGCCACATCTGTATCCATTGCTTTTCAGTTCTGCTACCGACAATTTAATGCATTGCATGATTGATCATCATTGATAGAGTCCAACTGTCGGCAAAGCTATTTCTTCCATCAGAATTAATGTAATGGGAGGGATGGAGTGAGAGAGGGATGTACAAGCTGTACAAACTTCAATACGCTGGGAGGGGCTCTGTATTTACAGTGTCAAAAGCTAGCACCTCCTCCATTTGTCCTGATTATGCCAGTCTCAATTCTTCATCCCCCAAGCAATGTTTCCTAATGCATCCCACATTGTGTTAATTCTTACAAGAAAAACTGCTTTTCTTTCCTTTGAACTGCTGACTGTCACAATTTTTTAGAAGGTGTCTTTGGTGGCCAGTGGTTCTAGCTGTGCTGGGCCAGTGGGGCAAGGCTGGACGGCAGGTTGAAGTCATCTGTGTTCTCCTACTGTTTTGTCCAATGCCAGGATGGATTTCTGGGTACTCTTCATGGGTACAAAGAAGTGGTTTTCTAACTAAAAACATTTTCTCTCCAATCAGTAGTTTCCCTTGTCCTCTTAATAAGCATTAGAGGCTCCCTTCTAAATCAAGTAGTTATCTGAAACTATTGGGGCTGATCAAGAAAAAAATCCAGTGCAGAACAAATTTTGTTGATGTCTGCAGATATCTTATTTTCATATAATTTCAGTTTCTCATATTTTTACTATCTTACACATTAAATAGTTCTACTAGTTTCCAAAAAGCATTTGTTACTATCCACTGCCAGTAGGATATGAAAATTTGGTCCCTAAACAGAGTATTTTCAAAGGCACTCACTATTTGGTAAGAAAATTGTTCAGAGCTGTATGGCGCCGGATACCTAGGACCACTTGGCGATTGAGATAAACAAAAAATGCTCCAAAGAATCCAGAACATATCCTAAAGTGGAGAAAAAGAAATAAAATCACACCAAACAACAGACAGTACACAAACCATCAACCAAAAAAGTAAGTTTAAGTGTTTTTCATCTTCAGCTGTTTATGAAGTCTTTTAAATGTCACATACAGTGTTACTCCTACAGCAACGCACCTGAAGACATTGACTCCCCGATGAAAGGGAAGATATTATGTTGAACCTCTTTGTGACACATACTACCATTTTATCACCTAAAATTTCTTTTGCTTAGAGGAGGAAATCTCATCAATAGAAATCTGTAAAATAATCTATAAAAAGGGACTGACAGATCTCAGTTGGGAAGAGCAACTAGTGAAGAGCAACTGAACAAAGACCAGTATTGTCAGAACTTACCCATCAGGCTGGAACAGGAAATAATAAAAATGAAGGAAGTTTAACTCTGAGCAAGATTATACATCTGCATCGAATAACAAAATTAATAGCAACTCTTGTGCCTAAAGCAGAATATGTCATCCCTATGATCCTATTCACTTGGGTCAATGTTCCTAGTCCTAGTAAAGCCAAAAAAGTTAAAACTCTAAGTGGCATTGATCCTTACACTCTGTAGATAATGTGACCTTGATAAATAGTGCTATAGTGATATAGATAGAATAATGTGAAGTAAAAAATGAAAAAGAGTGGATTTAGAATTGGTGAAGGGCAGTATTATTTTATGTGGCAAATAATTAACTCACAGAATTCTGAGGGTAAACAGATAAGATAGTCATTCTACTGATTTTTTAAAACCAATGGAACTATCTGTTGTTATACAGGCTTATGCCCAATCTCATTCAGAGATTAATTTAGCTTGCTAAAAAAGTTGTATGTTGAAAAAATCCTGCCTGATCATTTTAAAATTGCGTAGAAGCAAGTTTAAATATAAAGCTGTTCACAGACAAACATGTCCAATAAGCTTCTCTTCTGTATTTTAAGCTGGCACTGCTTAGCAGTACTGTTAAAATAGACCAGTCTCTCAGGCAATACAGGCCTAAGGGCTGCACAGTGAACAGACTTTCTTTATAAGACTATATTAAAAAATAATTCCTCCATTCTTGCCTATCAACTTTTCAATAAAATAGAAGGGCTTCTCCTGTGTATAACTTGCAAACTAATAACATTTGCTGACTCGGAAGAACAAGGTCTAGTTGATGACAGTGATAGATAACTAGTTTATTTGTCCTACCTGAAAGAGAAGAAATGTATTGGGTAGAAGGATGGGATTTTATGTTAAGAGAACTTGGAATATTCCAAACTGGCATCAGGACTTTATCTAAAGACCCAGGTCTTTAGATTATGGGTGGTTTTTTTAAATGTTGTGTTGGACAGCAGGCATTTCACAGTCATCTTATACTCCTTTCCTAGCCTTTGTGCAGTACTGAAAAAGACCTAGCTCTGCCAACTCTGTTCAAAACCCAATGACAAGAAGTCTTGCATTCTATCGGTTGTAAATTGTAAAGATTACCTTTTCCTTGCCAATCTAAACAATGCTGCATTCAGCATCCACATCTATTTAAGGAGAAGAACAAAGTGTCCATATATTACTAGCAAAAGCACCTCTGTTTTTATAGATTTCCAAAATATCTGATGTCTTCAAAGAATCACACCCAAATTCATATTCAAGTAAATGAATATGAGGGCAGCCTACTAAGAGTAGCTGGAAAAACCTCAGCTATATTTCTGGTCTTTGATCTGGATCTTGCAACAGAAAATGTTAACAATGTTAGCAAGGTATTTGTTCCTACAGTATATTCCCTTCACTACTGTTCAGCAGTGATTTCCCTGAAGTTTCTCTCAAGCTCTAACCCAAGACATTTCCTCACAGCAATTCCAAACTCTTTTCCTCTCTAGTACATTCCAGTTCTCTTCTCATTAAGTTTATTCCTTCATTTCCCAGAATTTCCTTCACAAATCAAACCAGCTTATATATCTCCATAAAACCCCCCAAAACTGACACTCATGTTATTAAATTACCCTTCATTCTCACTGAATCCAACTACAGTTCAGTTACCCTTGTCACTATGTTGAGTGTACTAACCTCTCTTGAAAAGGATAGCCATTCTGACCTTGTAATGGGAAACTTCCCGGTTAAATCTTTTGTCCCATTTTTGTCAAGTGGAGAGTCGGTACTTGTTAGGTCAGGTCATTTGGGGATGCTACCAAAACAGTTAAAGGACTATGTAGAAAATCTATAGCCAGAAACTAGACCAACTTAAACTTAATTTCTGAAAAAGATATGTGGAAATGAAACAACAAGCAGCTTGATAATATCCACATTTCCTTCTTTACTCATTGTGCTACACGGGCACCATTTCTGAAGGAGGAATCCCAGCAAGAGGAGGCCTTTTTTTGACAATGAAAGTACCTGAGAGAAATGTATGTAAGTGTTTTGCAAAAGAATGCCAAACAGAACTCTCATGATAACCTTTGTAGAGCAAGGAGACAGGTTCTTGGGCACTTACCCTATTACAGCAAATGCTGGCAACTCTTGCAGATCAAAGGGGAAATCCATGCGAAAGTTTGTTCTGAACAGGGCTGTGATGGTAACTGTGAAAGAAAAAAGAGGTAGAGAAAGAAGGAGAAAAATTAGTTGAGAAGTCAAATGCCATAAAAGCTAGGGATAGGGACAGGGGAACTAATTTATACATGGTTCGTGACACGATATACAATATTACAAATTGGCAGACTGCTCTCGTTTTAGTAGTGCCTACTTTTGAGCACTTGGAACCCTAGTACTTTAGATGGAATAGGTTTGTTTTCAGAGAATCTATATATATATTTAGCTACAATTCCAGATTTTTTAGAAGGTTTTCTTTTCTTACTTCTACTATTCATTCTCTAGAAAGTAAATCTCTTCCCACTACACTCACTGACTCTGAAAAAATCTCTTTGCCAAGGCAGGCAATGCTTAAATATCTGGAGAAGCTGTGTCACTAGAAACAAAGCTCAGATCCTCTCTGACGTTCTATCTGCAAAATTTTTGACTGATAGTAAAAGAATGAAAATCTCAGAAATTGGATATGGAAATGATCAGCTAAGCCTCATCTTCTCCATCTCACTTCTTCAGCCAAAATGACTCAGATCTTGAAATCTGTCCTGCTTTTACCTGGAGGTACCTAACAGTGTGGAAACAGTAAATAACTGTATGCCCCCAGGTAAAGCACCAATTAGCAATCTAGTGCAGAGTGGAAATACAGCTGAATAAGGATGGATATATATCCCAATTTACCCTGGATGAAGAAATTATTTTCACAATGAGGAAAGAAAAGAATTATTGAAAATCTAGCATTGTATGGTAGTTACAGAAGGTATTGATTACTTGTTAATTGGTCAAATAGGACTAGGTTTAGAGCATTGATTTAATCATATTTCTCTGGGTCACATTACTGAAGATATCTAAGCCTGTCTAACTGCATGCTACTCTCCAAAATAGGAAGATCTTACTCCCTCTTCCCCACCCTGTTCCTTTCCTCCTGTCTTCACTGTTCTCCCCTCCTGTCTGGCCCACTCCAACACATGTCAAATCTATGAATTTCTTTCACCTCACTGAAACCTACAAGAAATTTGTTCTTTTCCTGGATTAGTCTTCTAACAGGGAAGTGAGTTGAATGGAGAGGTCCAATGAACACAGAGATGATACAAATGAGGGGTAGAAAAATGGCTTGGGATGGAAGATAGTGAAAACCAGGTTGTTCTCTTTTATGTTAGACTAGCCCAAGAAAGAGATCATGTCAATTTAGTTCTAGGAAATAGACAGTCTATTATAGTCTACTAAATAACAGTACATTGACAAATATAGTAGAGCAAATTTTCAGAGAGTTTTGCCACGGGGGGTGAGGGGGGTGGGGGGAGGAAACATGTCTAGAAGAAAAGGAAGTAGTCACAGAACTTAGTCTGAATCTTCCCAGGTTCCCTCTTTACTAGCACAAGACAGAAAGGAATTTCTACAGAAAGATTCATCTCACCTATCTTCATCCGCTTTCCTGAGTGACTAAGCCATCCTGAAACTGAATGGCCAGGCTGCTGGATATAAACTCTTGTAGTTTAGAGTAACTGTCTGGCTCTTACAGGGTGAAAGTTTAAAGAAGTTAAAAGAAATGAGAAAGTCTAGTTAATGGGAAGGACTAGTTTAAAAAGTTTTGAACTTTAAAATAACACTGAGCCATATGTAGAAGTGATCAGAAGGAACAGGATGAAAATAAGGTGTAAAACACTGTGAAAAGTAAGATGAAGGCTCAGGACAAAATAGCAGAACACCAATGTTCCAAGATTAGCAAACAGGAGTCTAAGTTGTTGCAGCCAGCCAGAGAGATGCTATTTGGAAAGTACAGATAATGGTGCAAATTATCCAGAAGCCAGCAAATATTTTGTGGGTCTAAGAAATAAATGAAGGTTGGTGAAATGCTATACAACTTATTTGCATCTGTCCACTCTGATGTGGTTGCTTCTCTATATGCTGCTTCCTGGCAGCAATGATGAAGCCAGGAGGTAGAAAATGACAATAATACAGATGTTAAACAAGCTGTGGACTTAAAAGGCATTGAGATTGGAAGCAGATTAGGAATGAGTTGGATAAACTATTTCAATAATAATCCACTTTTTCTGATTAGCATCAGGGCTTTCAGCGACTGATGGGAAGCCAATGGGTAGCATCTGTTTTTAAGAAAGATGTGGACAACTTGGTGAAGTGCAAAGAGAGCTCCGCATTAGCACCTGGCAAATTGGTCAGATTTGAAAAGCAAGCACAACCCTGGAAATACCTATTATAGACTTCAAAGCCAAATTAAAAAACACAGTAAGATAATTCAAATGAATAAAATATTTCTGATGTGGATTTTTTTTAACAAAACAGTACAACCTCATTAAAGGGAATGGTATTTATCTAGATTATTAAGAGGTTTATTTAGATTATTAAGAGGTCTGACATGAGTTGTGAGGCCTCATATAGAGGTCCACAGATCGAAAAGCATCATGTATCATAAACTAGCTCAGAGAGAAAAAAATGTGAGTTCATCATGTCAGACATGTAATGATACACATCATAATACACATGTAGCAGGAGTTGGTAATCACTGTCTTTGGGCCCTGTGGTATTGAATGGATTTCTTCAGAAGTCAATAGTGGTGTTGATTCTGCTTCATATCTGCATCAAGGTCCTAAATGACAGGATGGAACTCACTCACCAGTGAACACACTGAACTGGTAGTTGGGAGGGGGTGATGATTTGTCACCTGGGGGGCTTCACTCAGTGGCCTCCACAAACTGGAAGAGTGTACCAGTAGAAACATCCTAAATTCAACAAAGATAAATACTTAGTCCTGCACCTGGAATGGAAGATGCATCAGTACAGCCTGAGGACGTGGTGACCAGGAAAAGCTCTGTCCATAGATATTGGTGGATATGATGCTTATTACTATGTGCCCTCGTGGCAACGAAAACACATACCAGGCAACATCAACAAAAGCACAACCAGTGTGGGGTGATTATTTCCTATGAATTGATAAAACCGCATCTAGAAAACCCAGTGCACATGAAATGTTACAAAACTGGAGAGTCTAGTGTTGAACCTCAAGATGGTACAGGGCATGGTCACAGGAAGAAGTTGCAGGAACTAGGTCTCTACTCAGCCTGGAAATGAGAGGCCCAAGGGTGTTCAAACAGCAGTCTCCCCTCCTTTATGAGGAAGCGTTAAAGATATAGAGAAAGAAAAAGGGGCAATGGGCACAACTTTCAACAGGAAAATTTTGTCTACATGTAATGAGGAAATGCTTCATTTTGGAAAGGTGTTTCAGCACTGGAACAAATGTGCGGAGAGGCAGTGGTAAGTTGTCCCTGCTGTAAGAAGATATTTGGAGTGGAATGCTCCAGGGGTCTCATCCAAACTACATCTATGATTCTATGATTCAGAATATGCTGTGGAAGACAGCAAAATCTGCATGTGATACTGAAACAGTTAACCCTTATTGCAAGCAGAGAAGACTGCATACAAAAGGCAATGTCCTGTATTCATGAATGAGAAGTTATACATTGGAGGAAGATTACTGATTCACTAGAAAGGATTCTAATTTAACAACGCTATTTCAAGAAAGAGAGTTGGACCAGTGTAGGCAGCTCTAAGAAAATTGTCTTTTAACCTTTTTCCTAGCAAAAGCTACATGAAAATGGTATTATAGTGCACAGTATTGCAATTGCAATACTGTAATGACTTCCAATAGATCCATGTAAGAACAACCCCTGCTTGGAACTGTGATCATTTTGTCTGGAATATTCAGGAATAAGTTTGTGAATGCTTACCTAGGCAGAAAAGTTAGTTCACATATTATGTAGGAATTTGCAATAGTTTACATGTTCCACATGAACAATACAGCTAGCTGCACGTAGTGCACATCGAGGGAAGCAGTTTCCTCCACTCTGCCTTATACACAGGCTTTCTCGCAGGAAACTAGCACAAAGACATCTGCTTATCTACCAAGAGTGTGACTTCTGGGAGTAGATGAGTCTTTAGAGATTTTGACATCAGAGAGGGGGCCTAAGAAAAACCCTTGCATGAAAAAATACTGAAAAGACCATATTTTTCAGAAGGAAATGAGCAAGAAACAACATGAAGAGCAGGCATACTAAAAGATCCTAAAATCACTTATGACAGAATTTTCTAGTTCAGTGATACAAGGACAAGGAGGCTGGCGACACAGACAAAGAAAATTCAGAACTATGAAAGAGAACTATTTTTCATGGAGAATTGTATCATGGAACTGTTTAACCCAGGCAGCGAAGCAGAACATAAAGAACCATTAATGCGGGTGTTAATGCTCCCTGGATGATTTTGAAGAAGGGACTGTAGTTAGGATGTTTCAGGATTAAGCTAATTTCTGATGATTTGGAAGATCAGCAAGGGGGCTAGAGTAGACAAAGTGAAGGAGAGGAGATTATCTCCTGTCATCTGCCTTTTAATTTCTTACATTTTTTCTTGGGAAGGCACAGAAGGACATGTTTATTGTGACAAATATGATGGTTGAGTACCCCACAATAAGAGACAGTGTTTCATAAAGAAAGATGTAGTCACTTCCTACACTGAAAATGTAAGTATAGCCACTTTCCATATCCATGAGAATATCCATTTTTGTTTTACAACAAAATAAATCCAGCCCTGTGAAGTTAAGAGAGACATAAGTCACAGCAGTTTTAAGTAAGGGAACTGTCTATATGGAGCTCAGATCAATAAAACAGTAAGAATAAACTGTCAGAGTAAAAGATAAAGACATTATAAGCTAGAAGTTTACAAAGAAATGGCAGCCTTTTGCATTAGCTGGAACTCTATTCCCAGAGCATTCTGAAATGCTCTCCTGAACAAGCTTGTCCTGTGCTATATCTGTCTGCACATATGTTGCACTCATGCTTTTTGGTTACTTCAGACAGTTATTTTTTCAGGACTATCAGTCCAACCAAATCTGCGGTCTCCTAATCATTTTATTGTCTCAGTTTTCTAGACTGTTTTTTATGCTTGTAGTAAAGAGATGACCATGGCATTTCCAGCAGATTACAGCTGCATCCTCTGCAGTATGTATTATATCTTCTATGATGTTTTCATAGAATCATAAAATAGAATTACCAGGCCAGAAGAGACCCACAGGATCATCAAGTCCAACCATTCCTATCAAACACCAGACCATGCCCCTCAGCACCTCATCCACCCTTGCCTTAAACACCTTCAGGGAAGGGGAATCAGCCACCTCCCCAGGCAGCCTGTTCCAATGCCCAATGACCCTTTCCATGAAAAAAATTTTTCCTAATGTCCAGCCTAAATCTCTCTTGGTTGAGCTTGAGGCCATTCCCTTTTGTCTTGTCCCCTGTCACTTGGGAGAAGAGGCCAACTCCCTCCTCTCTACAACCACCTTTAAGGTAGTTGTAGAGAGCAATAAGGTCTCCCCTCAGCCTCCTCTTCTCCAGGCTAAACAACCCCATCTCTCTCAGCCGTTCCTCATAAGGCCTGTTCTCCAGCCCCTTGTAACTGGCCTCCAGCTGGATTTAACACCATTTACCACCACAACCTGGGCCCGGCCATCAAGCCAGTTTTCCACCCAGGAAAGCGTGCGTCTGTCCAGGCCAGAGGTTGACAGTTTCCTAAGCAGAATGTTGTGAGAAACTGTATAAAAGGCTTTGCTGAAGTCCAGGAAGACCACATCCACAGCCTTTCCCTTATCCAGTAGCTGAGTCACTTTATTGTAGGAGGCCATCAGGTTTGGCAAGACCTGCCTTTTGTGAACCTGTGTTGACTGCTCCTGATCACCCGGTTCTCTTGCATGTGCTTCACGACAGCACTCAAGGTCACCTGTTCCATGACTTTCCCTGGCACTGAGGTCAGACTGACTGGCCTGTAGTTCCCTGGATCCTCCCTGCGACCCTTCTTGTAGATGGACACAACATCAGCCAGCCTCCAGTCCAGAGGTACCTCCCCAGTCTTCCAGGACTGTTGGAAGATGATGGAAAGGGGTTTGGCCAGCACATTCGCCAGCTCCCTCAATACTCTTGGATGGATCCCATCCAACCCTATAGGCTTGTGTGTGTCTAACTGGATGAGCAAGTCTCTAACCACCTCCTCTTGGATCACGGGAGCTTTGTTCTGCTCCTCTAACTCCTGGGTGTGTACACAGAGGGAACAAATTTCCTTTCTACTAAAGACTGAGGCAAAGAAGGCATTAAGTACCTCAGCCTTTACCTCATCCCCAGTCACTGTTGTTCCTTCTGTGTCCAATAGGGGTTGTATGGTTTCCCTAGTCCTCCTTTTATTATTTATATATTTATAGAAAGATTTTTTGTTATCTTTCACAGACTTAGCCAATCTGATTTCTAGTTGAGCGTTAGTCCTGATTTTTTCTCTACACAATCACACTTCCCTCCTGTAGTCTACCCAAGAGGCCTGTCCCCTCTTCCACAGCTCATAAACATTTCTCTTCTACTTGATATCACTCAAGATCTCTCTGCTCAACCAAGCTGGTTTTTTCCCCTGTTGGCTCTTTTTCCGGAACATGGGGATGGCTTTCTCCTGAGATGCTAGTATTTCCTTTTTGAAGAGCTCCCAGCCCTCATGGGCTCCCTTACACTTAAATACTGTCTCCTGTGAGACTTTGCCAACCAGCCTTCTGAAAAGTTCAAAGTCTGCCCTCTGGAAATTTAGTTGTTACTGTCCTGCTAAGCACCCTCTTCACTTCACCTAGAACAGAAAACCCTATCATCTCATGATCGCTACAGAAAACCCTATCATCTCATGATCACTCTCTGCATTTGCAGCCTTGACATTATGCTGAGTAGAGGTAAGAATCCCACCACAGGGGCCCTCTTACTTGCTGAGGACTTATAGTCATTTTTCAGTCAGTCCCCCAGCACATCTAGTAATAAATTGGATTATATGATTGATGACATAAGATACTTCCTTTTCTCTTTCTTTCAGTACTGTTGGAAGTCACGTGTGATGGTAGAAGTTTCAAACACCATACAAGATTGTGGTTTTGAGAAAGATGAAAATAATAAAATAATAGAGCAACTTTTGTGCAAACAGAGTAGGAACAGGTCTTAGCTTACCTGCATCCTTGTTCCAAACAGCAAGGACTCGGAAAATGAAGGCGCTAAAGGTAGCTGCAAAGAAACCTCTCCAATAATTGCGCACAGCAAAGTAGGTGGAAGTGACCTCAATGCTGAAAAGGACCCCTAGAAAGAGTTGGAAAAGGAGCAAAGTTAGAATCAGAAGTGTGATGCTGGAAATATGAGAGAGGTTTCTAAATAGTCTTCTAGAGCAGCGGTCTCCACAATTCTTTGATCATGCATCCCGAACCAGTAAGAGATTTTTCCAGCACATACCCTCAATTATATGTGTATTTAATAAAAAAATTATATACATGTTGTACTGTAATAAGACATTACATACAATATAGAACATGTACAAAAATAGAAGTTAAGAAGGATGAGGTAACAGTGAAATAAACAAAAGTTTTAAAAAGAATGTGTTGTCTTTATTAATGGAACAAAATTTTTTGTTCTTCCTAAAAATACTGATATTAATTTTTGAAAATCTTGGTTTAACACTTTGTGATACAGTGATCCAAAGGTCTGATTCTTTGCTCAGTTTTTTTTTAACACTTGCTGTTAATGGCTGTCATGGTTGAAAAAGATCTCTGACAAATATACATAAATCCAACTCTGACAAATATACATAAATCCAAATGCAAGAAATACACCTTTGACTGAGATGACTAAGTCTTGACACTCGTTTTTCAATCCCATCCATCACTTATGCAAAGATTTTTGTTGAAATTTTGGAGAGCAAATTTCCATCTTCCCTGATGTCAATCAGTTGTTCTTGTAAACTAATCAGAAAATGTTGAAATGTTGTATCTTTAACAATTTTTGTATCTTTGTTCAAACCCCACTGAAACTCTTCAGCTGAAATGTTTTTAAACAGGTTAGAATTTTCTGTTTGTGAGATTTTTAAGAGGATATAAGAATGAATACGTATGAGAATTTTTGTCTGTGATACACCTCACTTACATTGCATTTGGCAACAAAATCATGAAACTTCCATAAGTTTCTTTAGAACAGCAGTTACTGTTACAGCAGTCCCCCTGTTAGAACATCAGCTTCACCTTGAAGGGATATATCAGGTTTATTTTTTCAGAAATAACTGCTAGGTAGCCTGCTCCTGACAGAGGCATGTCATTACAGAAAAGCAGCACTTTCAGAACACTTGTCTTTCGGTGGAAGAAAAATGTGTAATGGACTTTTAAATCAACAACTCTTCTAAATGTCCATTGCCACAAGATAACCAGAAAATGTCTGTATGGTGCAAAGGATTTTCATGGTCACACCCCATCTCAATGCAAAGTATTGTAAAGATTCTAGTGTTTAATGGTCTTCTTTTTATTATTTATGAAATTAACCACATCAATGAGACGTGTAGCCCTGTGAGTGTATCTAGCTCCCATTTCTCTGCAGCAATACCTTGCCTATGAACAATGTAGTGAATGAATTTCAGGTGGGGTGCCAACTATGTAATCTTGCCACACAATCCTTTTCTTATGCCAGTCAAATCAGCCACTCCACTGGTCATTATGTATCCACAGCTTTTCCATCAAACATTTGTATTAAAGAAGTAATTTACTCTTGAGAGCATAGCTTCTCTGGCAGATCCTTCCTTTAGTACCTCACAGAAAGTAGTTCTTCATGTATCTCACTATTGAAATAGAATTTAGCAAATACTTTTGTCCAGCTGCGTAATAACCCTCTCACTCTGTGTGATTTGTGCTGACACTTGTTTCTTCAAACATTCAACAATTTTTTCTATCTCTTCCATCAGCATTTGCTGACAAAGAAATGCATTTCAGTTTGCAGCCATATTTCTTCCTGTGCGTTATAGAATCATAGAATAGTTTGGGTTGGAAGGGACCTTAAAGATCATCCAGTTCCAACTCCCCTGCCATAGAAAGGAACACCTCCCATTGGATCAGGCTGCCCAAGGCCCCATCCAATGTGGCCTTGAACACCTCCAGGGATGGGGCAGCCACAGCTTACCTGGGGAACCTGTGCCAGTGCCTCACCACTTTCATAGGGAAGAAATTCCTCCTTATGTCTAGTCTAAATGTGCCCCTCTCCAGTTTATACCCATTGTCCCTCATCCTATCACTACAAACCTTTGTAAAAACTCCCTCCCCAGATTTCCTGTAGCCCTTTAAGGTACTGGAAGGTCGCCCAAAGGTCTCCTTGGAGCCTTCTCTTCTCCAGGCTGAACAGCCCCAACTCTCTTGGCCCGTCCTTATCCTTGTAGCTCTCCTCTGGACCTGTTTATTGCAGCTATTTTTACTGTGGCAGGAAAAACAAGTTTTTCTCCAGTGGTATGTATCTTTTTATCTTTTCCTATGAAGCAAGAAGCCTCAAAGAGGCTTCTGAACATTTATCATCAAGTTAAGTGAAATTTTGTAAAGCACAAGATTGAATACCACATAGCTTGAAACAGTGCTAAAAAATGTAGGGGTTTATTTTCATGTTCTGGATGCTTAGCTTTTAAATGCCTTGCTAATTCTGATGGCTTCATACCACCGTTAGCTAACTGCTCAAAGTATGATATACACTTACAGCAACGTTCATCATTAACAATAGTAGATGTAAATCCATATTTGAAATAGCCTTTGATAATTTTGATTTTCTGGCTAAATTCTTATCAGATCTGATTAGCTGGTGATTGTTTGTACTTTGTAATATGGCTGATTGAGAGCCTGTACTAGTAGTTGGAGAAATGTCAGCTTTGCCATTTTCTTGTCATTTTTCTGTGCTTGCATTATTAGTATCATCTTCAATTCATGGTCTCTTTGCAGAAATATTTTAAGCTGCTTGAGCATCTTGTGAGGATTAGCTTAGTTAACACTAGATAATATAATCCGTAAATCCACTTAACTGGGCACCCGCTGATTGCAATACATTGCAATACAGTGAAAGTGAGCAAATGAGTGAGGTCATCACCGTAAACATTCTGTGAGACCTCATGCACTGTATATGACAAGTGGCCATACTGCCAATACATATACTGAACACTAATGAAGTTTAATCTCTTCCTTTTTAAAAAAATTTTATTTTTTTAAAAAATCAAATTCCAATTTTTTTTCCCCGCACCCTAATGGATTATCTTGTGCACCCCTTGGGGTACACACATATCGGTTTGGAGACTATTGTTCTAGAGAGCATTTCCATCTTGCCTCCGAAGGATGAAAGCATGTGTTAAAGAAGAAAAAATACTGTGTCAGAAATGCTGGGGAGGCTGGAATTGCTAAGGGCAAGCTTCTTTATTCAAAGGAGACAATAGATCAAAAATATGGTGCAGGAAATGGGGAGAGGAGAAGATGACTAGGCAGGAGAGGATTTAGGTACCTGAGAAAAAGGAAACAGAACAGCCACTTGCCTCCAAGTGGTGTCCCAAAGCAGCAGCCGACCCCCACAGCGCAACCCACAGTCAGGACATCTGTGTAATAATATGGCTGCTACTGGTGAAAGAGACAAAGAGAGACATACAAACAGGAGAAAGAAGGAAAGAAAGCAGAGAGTGAGTAACAAAACTGGCAGGTACGGCCATATGCTGTCACTCACCTCTGTCACCAGTCTCAGAGTTATAACTATTTATTTTACTTCTCTTTTATAGATGGCTTTAAATATTCAAAACATATACCTAGTACAAGACAGGTATATACCTGGAATCACATCTTAAAGACATGTGAAGAGGGCACCATCTCAGCTTTCATTGGCATGTGTATATTTCTGTCACTGCCAAAGAAACATCTCATGGAAAATCCTCCAGAGGATAGAGGGCACATAACTATGTTTTACTTTACTCCACCTCTTTTTCACTTTGGCAGGGCACCTCAGGATACATGTGTGCCAAAAAGTGCTTCAAAAAAGCCACCCTGTTATTCTATGTGCACAAAGCATGTGCATTTCTAGAACTGAGTGTGGACACATACTGAAGGTTCTCTCCACCCAGGTAGGTGAGTGGACAACAGCTCACAAAGTAAAGCATTGTACTGTCCAAGTGAAAACAATCACGATAATAAAGGGAACTGGGAGGTATAAAAGGTAGAATCTCTCCTGAGACAGTTTCAGAAGACATGGAGCTGTAGAAAGGGAAAAAGTGTGCTTCCACACTTTCTCCAAGATTTAGCCCTGAATTGCCTGAGAATGGTGAAAGGTGAGCAGATATTCACAATAAAATAAAACAAAACCTAAATCCTAGGTGGTGTGTAACAGATCAGTGTTGAAAGACTATGCATTTGGTACTCTCTACTATCATGTTTTTCCAAAATATCCCGTTAGATCTCTCATAAGAGTTTTGAGAAACTGTGGTCCTGTGTTACAGTGGGAATCTGAGTGGCCAGGTTGAATTCTAAAGCCACAATGGAGCCATGAATTCTTGTTTACCTCAGCAGGTGTTTGATAGACCTTCAACTAAGAGATGTCTCAAAGCTACCTCTGCACAATCCAACAAAAAAGGGACATGGACTGTTCCTTGACCCAGCACAATGTGTCCTTATCCACAGCCTTTCCTAGATAACTTCTGGGCCCTATTAGTTCCTCTCTGGTCTTAAAGCATAGTCACATCCAGAACAGGGATGGTGTTCAGTTCAAAGCATCTGGAATAGTGGGAGGGTTGTACTATAGCCCACCAGCTTGAAACTGAGGGTACATGTGACATGAGTGTAGTATGGAGAGAGTTAATTAGACTTGTTTGAGGGTGCAAAGCTTGATGGGACAGTGTTGAAGAACAGGATGACATGGAGACACCTACAGCTACCACTGAGAACAGCCTGTAACAGATGACACCTCCCAGAATCCCTCACTATGTCAGAGTGCTGGTGCTGTGTAACGGTACAGGAGTGGCCAGATAGACTGAAACAAATAGATAAGCTAAGAGTACCGGAGTACGCTCAGAAAAAGTAGGCTAGGTACCTTTTGCTTGTCAAGGGCTATATAGGCTTTTCGTATATTTTTTGAGAGTTCCTCATTAACACAAAAGGTGGTGTTCATCAGCAACACCCTGAAGAAGTTTTTCACCATGAAGAGTGTAATGTGAAGTTGCAAGTTATATCCTGGACTAAGGTCAGCTAAAGATTACATGACTCCCAAGTAATGGAAATCACATTCAGCAATTCAGTGTGAATCCAGAAAAGGAATACAAGTAGACTACAAAAGCTATGATAACTTTCAGTTTGTTCCTGTACTACAACATTATCACAAACTCACTGCAAATTTTAGACTGGAAGGTACCTTTGCTGCTTCTCCAACTCTTTGCTCAGAGCTGGGCTAACATCAAAGTTATATCATGTGCTCAGGTGAACCCTGAACATCTCCAAGGTTGGAGATTCCTCAGCTGCTCTTGACACCTGTGCCATGTTCAGACATCTTTGGGGCAATGCTAGAAATGTTTTTTTTATGCATAGATAGAATTTTCCTTGTTGCAAGTTGTGCCTGTTGTCTCTTGTCCTTTCACTGTCCTGTTTTAGGCTGAAGTTACCATGTGCATCTGGCACATGTACTGCTTAAGGAAATTTCATAAATCAGAAGATTAGTACAAATATGAGGGAACAGATTAAAATGCCCACATTTCTCCTCACAGTGGGATAATAGAAAAGTGTGGGGGGGAACCATGTGAATTGTCACCTCCCTGCTCAGGGTTCTGCTAATTCCAAGGCTAGGACAGGTTCTTCTCCAGGTGAACCCTGAACATCTCCAAGAGTGGTGATTCCTTGGGCCCTCTATGTGTCTGTGCTGAACCACTCCTGGAGGAGGGGAACATATTTTCCTTTACAAAGCCAGAATTTCCTGTGTTGCAAGTTGTGCCCATTGCCCCTTGCATTGTGCTGCTCTGAAAAGAGCCTAGATTCATCTTCATTAAATTCCCCCTTTAGGTGGTTGATGACAGTTAGACCATCCCTCTTTAGGCTGAGAAAATCCTGCTTCCTTAGCTTTTCCTTCTACACCATGATTCCCAGCCATCTTACTGGCCGTTTGTATCTCTCATATTGGGAGCTCAAAACTTTACAGACAGATATTTCTGTTCCCTAGGCCACTGCTAAAGTATTTGTTTAGTAGTTTCCTGACCACATTATCACTTCCTGTCACACTTACCATCATCTCCTGCCCTTAGATGCTGCTACTCATTATATGAAGGTTATGGTTTGGGGTTTTTTTTAAACTTCTGTTTTCTACTCCTTCTTGATTTTCTGGGCAGCCCTTCTCTAAACAATACCCATGGCAAGCAGGGACTGAACAAGCTTAATCATTAGAAATCAGCAAATTAACAGGTATCACTTTCTCTATAACCTTCTCTTTCTTTTACTGCCACCACTTACATGTGAAAAGAAAGATCTTGTGATGCTGGAGATGTATCTGTGGAGAACTTTTCCTGAGAGCAGGAAGTCTCACAGCAAGAGCAAGAAGTCTCTCACGTTAAATGTCACATATAGGAAGACACTTGCCTCCAAGAGGAGCCCTGAAGCAACATCCAATTCCAACTGCGCAAGCCGCCACCAGGAGGTCGAACTGCCTATGCACATTCTGTAACAGAGAGTGCAGCCAGAGAAGAGCATGCTAGGGTTAGAGGGAGCAAAGCCAGGGGGTTAGGATCCAGAACAATGAAACAAAGCAACAGCCAGCAGCAGATTCAGCCATTGCTATTACATGTAGCAGGCTCTACACACTTTAGTGCAGTCCTTAGTACTGTCAGCTGGTCTTCAGCAGTGACATCTGGTCCTTATGCACAGACAGGATCTACTGAAGTAGAACAGCACTTCCCATTGTTGTATTACACAGCCAGTTTCTGATAAGAACCTGTACATAAAGCTGTTCCTATGTTCAGCTATATATGCAGTTAATAGATGTTTTTTATACAACTAGTCAATACTGTGATCAGCCTGCAGAGGCTGTTCTGCGACAGCAAAAGCCTAGAGACAGTGTCAGTGTCTATAATTAGCAATGCTGTATAAATTTGGCCCAAAGACAAATTGATCTTTGCCTGCAGCTACCATTTTATACAGACAACGATCACATTGCAAAGGTATCAGCATCTTGAGACTCAAAACTTGTCAAATACATTTTCCTAACTGAGTTCTGTGTCCTTGGTAGGTAACTGATGGTCCTGCAGTTATTTCACTGCATATCTGACCTTTCACTACCATTTTCTTTGGCTTGTATTTTTTCTGTTCTATAGCAGTACAGTGAACTTCAATCCATATGTTTTCTTCATGTTTTGCTACCTATCAATACCATCCTATGTATTTTAGGAGTTCAACCTATAGAAGAGCTACATACAGAGACGTGTCTTACCTCATACACACCACAGAAGATTGACATGAACTTGCTGAGTACTACAGCACAGATACTGGCAATATGCACAAAGGGACCCTTCAAAAGAAGAGAAGGAAATCAGAGAGGATTACCCTCTGGTTATTGACAACCACGTAGCCATTGCAGATCTCATCATTTCTCTTTGCCCATCTCAGCCAATCCTCCAATCTTGTTTTTTCCCCTCCCAAAGACTACTTGACTTGGTTTCTTTGATGTTTTCTATATCAAGCCTTTTGAAGTGGAAGGAAAATGGCCAAGTATTACCAGAAATAGTAGGGCTTTGAAAAGAGGAATGGTGGAAAACAGGAAGAAAACATTTATTGATTCTTCTTCCACAAACAATGCCTCCCACTTCCAGACCCTGTCCACTTCTGCACATGAAAACAATAATATTTACCTCTTTCCCCACAGGCATGCCACTTCCAAGCCCAGCTGTGAGGGCCACAACTTTGGCCACAAATGCTTTGAGAGTGAGATATTCTTTGAGAACCACTCCCCTCATAATGGTCTTGAGTTCTGGGATTCCAGATCCTGAAAATGATGTCAAATCACAGGATGAACAAAACCTTCTGGTAAATGGACTAAGAAAAACACGACAAACAAAACCAGATCTCGCCATGCCTTCTGCCCTCACCAACAGCTTGTGGAGAGACGAGGTGGCAGAAAATAGCCGCAAACAGAATAAGAACAAGTGGGAATGCGACCCACACCAGATACTGCATAGGAATATTCGGGTGCAGCTCTCTGTACATCCATTTGTAGGCTGTAGAAAGACAAACAAAGAAGTTGTCAGTAACCACAGCTGCTCAAAACAGGTCAGTATACATCAAAGAATCACATACTTGTTAAACCTGCCCATACTAAACCTCCCTGAGAAAAACTGTCCTGAAGTCCTCATTGCAAGCCTTGCTATATTTTAAATATAAGTTCCCAAATAAAACAGGCGTTCTTCAGGAATGGATAGAAGTGGTGCTTTATTCTTAGGCACTATAAATACCTGTGATCAAATATGGTATTAGAAGAGGTGTGTTACATGCACTTGTGAGGATGAATCCCTGTATAGGGTCTTTTCGTTTGGCAGCCTGAGGGCCTTACGTGAGTCCTGAAGCACAATAAAATGGTCTGCTAATAGCTAGTGCCCTTACCGCTGTCTCAATCATATAAAAAAAATCACTCATTCATGAAAACTATCTTAAAAGCTCTGATTACATTGTTCCTTTTAGAACAGCAGCATGAGGGGAAGTTCTGCCAGATGTTAAAATAGCAGTTGTACCACTGCTCATCCTGGTACAACAGCAGAAACTGCTGAGAGTCTAAACTGAACTGCAATGTCTATGCAGTTGATCTTCTTTGCCTGAGCTGGTTACCCACACAGCAGGAGGTTAAGGATTAGTGGAGGGAAATTAAAAAAAACCCAAAAGACACAGCTGTGGGGACTGCAAAGGACAGGGGCTTTCTGAGACTGGAAGACACTCACTAGTAGATGAGGGGGCTGAACAAATACCAGGAGCTTTGAGGAACTGCAGCATCTGGTGGACACCAGCAGCCGAGTGCTGAGAGGAAAGGGTTGGGGTGTGTGTGTGTGTGCGGGTCAGGATTGGGACACTGAGGGTAAAGACAAAGGAACAGTGCAGTTAACAGGATGTGGGCAATGTTGTGTGTGTGTACACTGAGATGGGGGCAGGGGGACCGAAAGGTCCTGTAATTGTTGTAATTGGCAAAGGGGAGAGAGACGACAGGAAAAATACAGGGAAGTGACATAAGGCAATGATTAGGAAGTCTTTGTGAAAAGGGTCTAAGGAGGGAGCTCTATGTGGCCAGATAGCATGAAACTGCAAGGCACTGCATAAATAATAATTAGAAAGAACAACAATGAAGTGAAAAGCAGAACTGGTGTCAGGAGGGCATCTAAGTGCCCCTTCCCTTCCCAATCTCTGATGTGGTCAGTATTCCTGGGAAGGATGGGAACCAATAAAACAGGAAGAAATACCACTTCCCTGTGTCTTTATATATTCAAGGCAGCAGGAGAGGAAAGTAAAAAAAGTGGTTTGTCTTTGACTCATCACATACATATCCTTTGTTTCTGCCTGCTTCCTTGTAATTTTTCCCTTGACAACCCTTTAAAGAACCTGCCCTTTGTTGACCTTTCCTCTACTATGTTGCAAGTCCTTCAGACTTCACAGGCAGTGAAGGGTGAGGATGGGACACTGATTTTAAAGGAGGTGGAACACTGGTCACTGGGTTTTGTAAAACATTCACATAATTTACAGTGTGTCTTTGCAACACCTGAACAGGACCTACCCTGTAAGCTTTTCGCACTCGCATAATCCATTCCCCAGCTCACCAACGCCATGACCAGACCCAACAGAACCAAGAAAATCCAGTCCTCTCCGAGCTTCTTGGTAATGTATTTCTGGACGCGTCTAGCACAGTCTGTGGAGGGAAGAGTGAACCAGAGAAACTGAGGGAACACAGATGAAGCCTATGCCAGTCTCTACTCTCCTGTGCTAAGAACTGACCACAGTAAAGATTTCTTTGTAGGCATCATAAGTTTCATATTGAAGGATTGGTTGAAGGATTGGTACTCATCTCTCTCTTATACATTATTCACATATTCTCTTATAACATTGTTCTTTTTTTTAAAGCAGTATGGGAGACAAGGTGGAATTTAACATTTTGTGCACTGGCAACAAAAATCTGACATAAGACCGTCCTTTTCCTCCTGTTACAGAGACTCATTGTGGCAAAAAATGATTGACTTGGGATTGTTGTATTTTTTTTTCCAAACTGATCTTGGCCCTTCCTAGCTCCCATGAAAATGTCCTTTTGATCCACTGTCATTGCTTTTCTTTCCTTCCCTGCTTCTCTCCAGTCACAATTTTCTTATCTCTTTGCCTTGCTTAAATTCCATCTCTCTGGCTGGCCTTCTCAATATCTGGTCATAAGGTCAGTGAAAGATGAATTGCCCCTACCTTGACATTTGGAATAGTGCTCCTCTTTGATCTCTACTTGACTGTCACGTTTCAGCGATCTTTCATAGTTGTTTTGGATCTGCTTCTTACTCAGTAGTTTTGCTGCTTCCTTCTCTGGAAAGCTGGTTATCTGGTCCGTGTATTGGCCATAAAGCTAGAGGAGCAGAAAGCAAAAGAGATCAAAATGAAAAGGTAATACAAATGCTCATTCCCAAGAAGCTTTAAAGATAACTAATAACAGTCTGAGGTGCAGAACCAAATGTACCAAAGCAAGAACACAGAAACTCTCAGACTATTATAGCTCTTTTTTTGTTGTTGTTGTTTGTTTTTCATTTTCCCCTCTTGCTGTTTCCTTGTACCAAATTTCTCAAAGATCTTTTCACCTCCCCTTTGTTGGTACAAAATATGATCACAGAATATTACTTGCTTTCTTAACATCCTGAGAAAGAGCTGGCTGTGGTCTGAAGAGACTGAGCAATTTTTCTGGAGGTACAAAATAAGGTCAAACGGTTCACATGAGGCTGCCACCCTCAGAGCTGTCTCATAGATTTCAACAGCACTGTAAAATATCTCTGAAGGCTTTGAGAGGTATTACACTATCAAAGAGGCTGCAGGAATGTCCTGCATCTGTTCCTCCTGCTGGCAAGGAATGCTTAATAGGGCACACAGAGGTGGTGCCTGCAGAGGAATAGAAACAGCACAAGCTCAAAAATATCACAGGGTACTGCAAAACTCCTTCCATTATTTACCCAAAGGTTCCTATTAAGTCCTGACATGTA
Source organism: Coccyzus lansbergi (assembly GCA_033558105.1). Taxonomy (NCBI): domain Eukaryota; kingdom Metazoa; phylum Chordata; class Aves; order Cuculiformes; family Coccyzidae; genus Coccyzus; species Coccyzus lansbergi. Next base: position 1,118,697 of record JAUMJK010000067.1, on the reverse strand, counting down.
TACAGTTCCTCTGAATTTCCCAACTACCGAATCATTGTCTTCAGACACTGAACTTGAAGTATAATTGGTTACATGCAATTCAGAACCTGTCACGTGCTTACGAATGACATTTCGTATATGGATCTGTAGTAGACATGGCAGTTGTGCCTTCTTGTCAACAGAGAGATCTCAAGGGAACTTGAAGGATTGTTGACTGTGACCCTGTGTTTATCAGACTCCCTGAAGAGCAGCTAGCCTAACTCACTCTTGCAGAGTATAGGTGGGGAATGTATGCATCCAAGAAACAGAAAATGATCCTCTCCTCATATGTTCTTCAATGAACCATCTTCAACCTATACTGGCCTTTACTTAAGGTCAGGTTGCCACCTGGTACATGACCTGTGATCTTGGTACTTCCCATCTGCTAAAAGGTCCTTTGTTTCCTCCCCAGCACAACTCTCTGCTTCTCTAAGACTTTTTGAGGGGCAGGAAGAGAGTGAGGAATGCTTTGATCAGCAAAATCAGACACCTTAGCTGGAGAATCACAAGACATATAAAAGATATAAAGTACTACCAGGCGCTTCGAAGACTCCTGTTTGACAGCGTTGTGTCTCCTCCTTTTGAAGTGACACAGATGTTGCTCCTGTTCCTCTGAGATCAAATAGGCTCAGAGACTCACAGCAAGATTTACACTGGAAGACACCTTTGGAGGTTTCTAGTCCAAATCTCTGCTCAACAGCATGCAAACTCCAAAGACAGATCAGCCTACCTGCCTTGTCTAGGCAACTCCTAAACACCTCCAAGAGCGGAAATTTCCCTGCTTTGCTGAGAACCTGTTTCAGTGCTCTATAAATTAATCACAGAATCACTAGTTTGGAAAAGACCTACAGGATTATCCAAGTCCAACCATTGCTATCAACCGCTAAACCATGACCCTCAGCACCTCACCCACCTGTCTCTTAAACACTTCCAGGGACGGTGACTCAACTGCCTCCCTGGGCAGCCTCTGCCAGTGCCCAATGACCCTTTCCATGAAAAATTTCTTTCTGATATCCAATCTGAACCTCCACTGGCCCAGCTTGAGGACATTCCCCCTTGTCCTGTCCCCCTGGAGAAGAGGCCAGCTCCCTCCTCTTTACAACCTCCTTTCAGACAGTTGTAGAAAGCAATAAGGTCTCCCCTCAGCCTTTTCTTCTCTAGGCTAAACAACCCTAGTTTCCTCAGCTGCTCCTCATAAGACTTGTTCTCCAGCCCCTTCATCAGCTTCGTTGCTCTCCTCTGGACTCACTCCAGTGCCTCAACATCCTTCTTGTGCTGAGGGGTCCAGAACTGAACACAGGATTCGTGCTGTGGTCTCACTAATGCTGAGTATAGAGGCAGAATAACCTCCTTGGACCTGCTTGTCACGCCATTTCTGACACAAGCCAAGATGCCATTGGTCTTCTTGGCCATGTGGGCACACTGCTGGCTCATGTTCAGTTGGATGTCAACCAACACCTCCAGGTCCTTCTCCTCCAGGCAGCTTTCCAGCCAGACTTCTCCTAGTCTATAGCACTGCGTAGGGTTATTGTGCCCCAAGTGCGGGACCCAGCGTTTGGCCTTGTTAAACCTCATCCCATTGATCTCAGCCCATTGGTCCAGCCTGTTCAGATCCCTTATATATTATATTTCCACATAACAAATATGATTGAAGATTCTAAGTGGAGGAGACATTTGAACCATATGCAATAACTCCCTTCAAAAATACAAGGGTTGTTTTCACAGAACATAAATCTAGGTTTTTTTTTTTTAAAGCATCCTGATCTCAAGGAGGCTAACCTGTTGTCTCTTAAAAAAAAATGACCCTGTCTGAACATCTTAAAGTATTCTTCAATTCATCACTGCATTGGAAACTGAAAAAATTAATGTAATTATTAAACACATGACTACCAACACGCTCCAGGCAATTAAGCAAAGCAGACTCTTTGCTGTGAGGAATGTTTGTGCTTTGAACCACATAATACAGACAGGACCATGAAACATCAGGTTGCAGAACTTCACATAGAAGCTAAGTTGTCACATACAGAATCCAGTCCTAAACAGCAGACTGCTCCTTCTATGTCCAGCTTTATTTATTTCACTCAGAAGTGCCAAGTACTAGCAGATTTTAGACAAATGCATCTTCAGATCACCTCAGTTAATGTTTACCTGTTCATGAGGGATGGGTTTGTATCAAATATAGTTTAATAAAAACTATGAACTCAAAGTTGTGGCAAGCATGATGTTCAAATACGAATGTTCCATCTGCCTAGTTGGAACATATGTTAGTATAATAGTAAAATAGTAAAATCCTCATATGCTGTCCTAGTTCACTGCTTCTGGCTGTCTGGAAAAAGATGCATTCAGGACATGGGGTTAAAAAGAGTTGGTGTCTGGACACAAAAATGAAGGTTCTGTCCTGGAGAACAACTTATCTCAACTCACTTGAAGAATGCTTCATACACATGCTTTGCTTCTGCAGGACTTTGTTACTATTTAAAATGGTAGAAGATCATGGGACAGAGAGAGAATCCAGAAATCAGAGGATGACCTTAGATCAAAATTAGGTTAGGCAAGAAATATCCACAACACAATAGGACTTAAACTGTTTCTTCTTCTGATGCTCCCTCCCTAATTTCTATCACAAGAGCACCAGAAAAAGGGCAGAGAATTTTAAAAGATATCAATTACCACCTAACGGGTTGAGCCAGAAAAGGTACTATCATGGCTAGCTTGGTTAAATGCTGAGTGATAACATAATGATGCAAAAAACAACTGAAGGTATAAGTATTGCTAGAGGCGGGGTCGGGGGGGCCTCAGAAAAACATTCAGGGAAAAGGCATAACCAAAGTAAAGTCCATTATCAGGCAGGTAGCCTTTATTAATGTTTAACTGTAAGACAGCAGGGTTTATCTTTCTAAAAAAGATTGGGACATTTCATTCTTTGAGTAATGGAGGAAAAGCTGTTTCAGGGGGAAAACAGCACTACAATCTCAAGAATTTTCCGGGAGATACTCTCTCAGAACTCAGCATCTGCATAAAACTACCCTTCTCTTGCAATCCAAAGCCTAAGTATTTCCCATGCCATTCCCATGCCATGCATTCCCATGCATGTTCTCCACAGCATATTCCAGCCCTGAAATCCCTTCCTTTAGCACTATCAGCGATACCGCCTTTAATCTACTCCTGGTCGTTGATAAGCTCTATTGATCATACCTTTCACTCCTGCCTTATAGCCATTCAGCTATTCCTGAAATCATAGAATCATAGAATAACAAGGTTGGAAGAGACCCGTTGGATCATCGAGTCCAACCATTTGTGTGAAATGAATCTATCACATATCAACTCTCTGTCACCTTAATTGTCCAAACTTATGTATATATTACTAGTGTTATCCTACTATTATTTTTATTTTATCATCCAAGGGTACTTAAAGAGGTGGCTGATGTCATAGTGGGAACTCTCTCAATGACTTGTCAATGTTCTTGGGAATCTGGAGAGGTACCAGTTGACTGGAAGCGGGCAAATGTTGTCCCAGTCTTCAAGAAGGGCAGAAGGGATGACCCCAGTAACCAAAGGCCTGTCAGTCTCACTTTGGTGCCTGGTAAGACTATGGGGAGGATTATTTTGGGAGCTAGTGATAAATGTCTAAAGGACAATACAGTCATTGAACTCTGCCACCGCAGATTTATAAGAGGAAGGTCATACCTGAGAACCTTCATTTCTTGCTAAGACGATGTTACCCACCTAGTTGACCAAGGAAACAGGTTGATGTAATTTTTCTGGATTTCAGTAAGGCTTTTGATAGTGTTTCTCAGAGTATGCTCCTAAACGAAATGTCCAGCATACAGCCAGATAAACACATAATGCAATGGATGAGCAATTTGCTGATGTATCAGGCTCAAAGAGTCATAATACATGGGATTACTTCAGGTTGGTGACCAGTCACTAGTGGGATTCCACAGAGATCCATCTTGAGGCCAGTACTCTTTAACATCTTCATAAATTATCTGGATGCAGCATTGATAACCAAGTCTGCTGATGAAATGAAACTGAGGGGGTCTGTTGACACTCTTGAGGGCAGAGAGTCCCTGCACAGGCATCTGGGCAAATTGGAGATCTGGGCAATCACCAGTCACTGAGCAACTGTCAGTTGCATAAAGTTTAATAGAGCAAATGCCAGATTTTACACCTGAGCCATGGCAACCCTGGATATACATACAGATTGGGGAGTGAGGGGCTGGAGAACAGCCCTGTGGAAAAGGATCTGGGGATTCTGGTTGACGGCAAGTTGAGCATGAGGCAACATCTTGCCCTGGTAGCTAAAACAGCCAACTGTGTCCTGGGGTGTGTCAGGCATGGCATTGCTGTCTGATCAAAGGAGATGATTGTCCAGCTCTACTCTGCACTGGTGCGGCCCCACCTCAAGTACTGTATGCAGTTTTGGGCACCGCAGTATAAGAAGGATATAAAGGTAGAGTATTCAGAGGAGGACCATAAAGTTGGTGAAGGGTTTAGAGGGGAAACTGTATGAAGAACGGCATAGGTCACTTGGCCTGTTCAGCCTGAAGAAGAGGAGACTGAGGGGAGACCTCATGGCAGTTTACTGCTTCCTCACAAGGGAAGGAGGAGTATCAGACACTGATCTCTTTTCTCTAGTGACCTATGATAGGACCTGAGGGAATGTCAGGAAGATCTGCCAGGGGAGGTTTAGGTTGGGTATTAGGAAAAAGTTCTTCCCTCAGAGTGTGGTGCAGCACTGGAAATGCTCCTTTGTGAAGTAGCAATGCCAAGCCTGAAAATACCCAAGAATCATCCTTAGACACACAGTGTGAACATTGGGGTTGTCCTCTGCAGGGGCAGGAGTTGGACTTGATGATCCTTGTGGGTCTCTTCTAACTCTGGTCATTTTATGACTCTATGATTTATTCTCTATTAACCACTATATGTTTTTTTGACTATCAGTTATCCAAAGGTCCCATGGCAAAGACCTAAATTTCACTGTTCTGGGGTCTGTGTAATTCCAGGCAAATCACAGAGGCAGTGTGAAATGGTTTCCAACCTACACATAAACCAGGAGGCAACAGCTAGTGAAAGAAAATGGCACAACAGAACCAAAATCTCTTTCTGGCTTTTTTTTCATGTTACAGTTGGGAAAGAAATCTTAATGATTACTCTGCATGGAAATGGATGAAAACATATGCAGTATGTTGTTTTTCATGCTAATAACAAAAATGTAAATGTTTTTACAAGACGTACATTAGCATGCATATTTATACTTTATCCACATGTGCATGAATAGCTAACAAAATATACACATTTACATCAAGCCTGTTTTTGACTGAACATGTCTGCATATGAAGTTTCATATACAAATGAACACATTTATGTGATTGTTTCCGTAAAACTATTTCTAGGGTGTATTTTTAATAAATCTCTAAATACAGATGTCTGTTTTTCAGATTGCAAACTCTGTTCACAAATGCGTGCTTGCTTGAGGACATTACTGCCTGAAGATATGCATGGGAATGCATTTGATGGCCTGCTTGTTCATGTGTGAGGTTGTGTGCCTACATGCATTGACCAACGCACCTCTGGAGCTGAGAACAGAGACACTCCAGTGTTATGTAGTAGAATCACAGAGGTGGGTTGTATTGCCTCCCTGTGTCATCTGTGCCTTCTAGTGAGGGTGGTCTTAGATATATGGGACTAGTATATTGGGTGGATACATGTGAACTGGGTTGGTTGTGTGCATAGATGTTCTGGAGAAATAGTCTGTACCCTATTATTTCACTTGCCCCTGGCTGGGCTCAGGGCTGGAACTTGGCACCAGGTGGCAATTCTAAGATTGGAGCTCAGGTTCAGCTGGGTGTATGTGCCTGTCTATCCCATTCCACCCCATGCTCCCCCTGTCAGTGTAACTGCTGCATCTAGACCGGTGCCTTGCCTTAGTAAAAATAAAGCACAAACTGCTCAAATTAGAATTCTACACAGACACCTTCATGTTTGGGCTTCTTCTTCCAAATGATCAAGGGTGTGGTTTTGGAAGAGATTAGTGTAGGAGAGATTCGCAAACTCTTATATGTTTTAGACAGTTTTAAAAGAGAAGCTCCTGTCTATGTCCATAGAACAGATTCTCCGATTTTCTGCTATGCGGCACATGTAATTCTTATTGGGATGTTTATCTTCTGGAAGAGTTTTTCTTGGTGGCAAATGTGGCTTTTTTTCCTATCACTAAGTCACAGAAGTCTTCAGCAGATAATTATCGTATCCCCTCCTTCATCCTCCAGACATTCATGTAAGTATTCATGTAAGGGGATTTGTATTCGTCAAGGGAGAAACATCCACTTCGTATGAATTTCACATTCACAGTCTTTCTCCCTCATCATTTGACTGGATCTTTCATAGCTCTAAAGCTCTCTTACATCAGCAGAGTCTGAGCAGAGCTGTAGGAAATAAGACACCAGGATTATACTGTAAAACCTCCTTTTTGCAGGAGGTTGTATCAAAGAAGAGGTAGAGGAGATACAGAGGACAATGAAACAAGAAGCCATAAGCAGAGAACATCTGCCTCAAATATTCTGAATCACTGCTTGTATGAACCAGAGCAAGAGTCAGGTCAAGTTGAAGCATTAGAAACTCTCTCACTTACAGCTCCCCTAAGAGTTACCAAAATTATCAATATACATGCATGGGTTTATGCTTTTTGGCCAGAATAAGGTTGGAACAGAGCTCTGTGTGACTTTTCTATACAGCTGTGCTGATAGAGAACTGTCTACACATATCACTGTTCCCTTTTGTTTTATTCACTCTTCTACTCTACTTAACACCATTATGCTAAAGGCAGTTGGAGTTTATCTCTGCTGTAACAAATACATTATCTGGCTGGTTTTCCCTATCCCAGCTTGCTCATTGTAACTCATTTTGTGTCCATGTTAGGTGAAAATAATCTTGACTCAAAATGCCGATAGCACTCCTGGATGCAAGTACAACAGTGATAGTGCTGGATCTTGGGGAAGCAAGCAAAGGGGAGAGCTGATCATACTGGGAATGGACCGATTTATGTGTTCTACCAGCACTATTCTTGGAGCCCCAATAGTCTGCGTGATATCAGAGGGACCTGTGCCTCAAGCTCCACCAGGGGAGGTTTGGGCTGAACATTAGGAAAAAAAAATTCATAGAAAGGGTCATTGGGCACTGGAACAGGCTGTCCAGGGATATGGTGGAGTCACCTTCCCTGGAGATGTTTAAGACATGGGTGGATGAGGTGCCGAGGGGCATGGTTTAGTGACTGATAGGAATGGTTGGACTTGATGATCTGGAGGGTCTTTTCCAACCTGGTGATTCTATGATTCTATGATAAATGTCCCAATTATCTAGCCCTACCTGTAGGTAGATGAGGGAGTTTCACCACATAGTGCAGGTTGCCCCCATCCCCCTCCCACCTCATGTCCTGCCTTCAAAGATATCTTTTAATGGGTGCACTTCTCAAAGTAGACATAGGCATATTATGGTATCCCCCCTGACCTCTCCAAGATGACTTTGATCTGAGCTCTCATGGCCTTTACTCTTCCTGATGCTCAATTGTAATGAAGCTGCCAGTTTGGACCTTACCTAGAACCACATAATGTTCTGGCTGAAAGTGTGGTCTAAGCACTTTCTTCTGCTTCCTCCTTACTTTCTCTGCTCAAACCACTCTGACTTGTCTTGTTCCTGCACTCGCTTTGTCTCTGTCCTTCCTCCTCCTCGTGCTTCTCTCACTTTCTCCCCTTCCTGCCCAATGACAGTGATTGCAGGGTTTAACTATATTTATAGCAACCTTCCTCTGCCACATGATTCCTTGTACTGTGTCTGATCTCAGCAAAAGGCACAAGCTCTGCTGGGATTGAATATCAGGTGTGAGCAAGAGGGGAACTCCTGAAGGAGAGGGAAGGCGGAGGGAGGGGGAGGGGAAGAAAGAAGGCAATAAGACAGATAGAGCTAGAAGTACAGAGGCAGAATGTAAACAGGAGGAAGCAGAAATTATTATCTCTGAGTTCCCTTTCACATCTCCTAATCCTTAGCAAGCCATGTGGGCCATAATAACAAAATTCAGTGGGCTTCCATGTTTCCTCCCCAGATACCGGGCGTTCAAAAGATTAAGCAACAGTCATAAAGATGCCGGTAACTATAGAGAGATAGGACAAGATGTGTGCACAGTCAGTGTCCTGAGACAATTTTTCTAAATCCATGGTCCACAAGAGAAGAAACAGGCCTTAAGAGAGATTCAGATTGCTCTGTGGGTATTCAGTTATGGATATATGCACAAATTTATCCTTCTTGATGCTTAGTTTTCCACAGGCTAGAGCATTCAACAGCTTTTCTTCTCCACTCTGCCACTAATTTCCAGGCAAAAAAAAAAAAAAGCAGCGTGCGCAACCAACACCTATGAGCTACCAGTCAGTGACAGGAATGAGAACCATGTCCAGAAAACTGGTCTAAAGATACCTCCCAGTAGTGTCATTGTACTGCCTTTAAGCATATGTCTTTTGATGACTGCTAATTAACAAAGAGTTGTGAGTTCAAGATCCTAGAAACTGTGTACAAGAAAAGACCCTGCATGACTCAAACAGTGTCACTAAAGAGATGCTATTAATTCATTTTTCCTCCTCTTGAATACCTATCATCTACAATATCTCCAGAATAACAGTTTCCAAATTTCTCACACTGCAGAAAAAGAGGTCTGCAAGCAGGATGAGGGAGAGAGTAAAGCATCCTTCTTTTGGATCCAGAAGAGTTTTACAGACCCTTGTAAAACATTTCTCCTGGAAACTCATTTTACTTTTCCTGAGTGTTGTGTGTTTGAGTCCCAGCTGGAAACAAGAGCCACACAGTTGCTAGCCCCAGTGGGCAGCTAAGAACCATGTAGCCACTCACTCACCCCTCCCCCTTCTGAGTCCAGCTGGGGAGGAGAATCCAAAGGAACAAAGGCAAATCTTGTGGTTTGAGATAAGGACAGGGAGAGATCACTCACCAATTGTTGTCATGTGCAAAACAGATTTGACTTGGGAAAAAATACCTATCTAATCTACCACCAATAAAACTAGAACAAGATACAGAGGAACAAAAGCAAATCCCCAAAAGGACACTTTTCATCCAACCTTCCCTTCTTCCCAGACCTAACTTCTACTCCTGAATTCTCCACCTCCTCCCTCTTAACAGTGTATTGGGATGGAGAATGGGGATTTCAGTCAGTTCACATGTTGTCTCTGTCACTCTTTCCTTCTTAAGCGGAAGACTCCTCACTTTCTTCTCCTGCTCCAGCCTGGGGTCCCTCCCACAGGAGACAGCCCACCATGAACTTCAGCACGAGTTCTTCCTGTGGGATGCAGTCCTCCATGACCTGCTCCAGCACAGACTTCCATGGAGTCCCAGCCTCCTTTGGGTGCCTCCACCTGTTCCAACATTAGATTCTCTGCGGGCTGCAGATGGACATCCAGCAGGACTCCTCATTGAGTGCAGGATGACAGCTCACTCAACTATAATTTCCTTGATGGCCTGCAGAAGAATTTCTGCTCAGGCATCTGGAGTACCTCCCCCCTCTCCTTCTTCACTGACGTTTGTGTTCTCTGCAGTGCTATTTCCTTGCATCTGGTGCCTGCATAGTTGCTTCTCTCACATCTGGTGTCTGTAGGACTGTTTCACCCACATCCTGTTCCTCTCTCTGCTGCCACACCAGGCTGGACCAGTCTACTGAGCCCTGGCAACTCAGCCACAGGCAGAAGCGAAAGCCCATGCCTCCCCCTATGCCTCCCCTCTCTGCTTCTACCACGTTGCTATTTTTCCCCTTCCCTTATTATGTTATCACACAGGCATTACCACTGCTGCTGGTGGCCTGTTGTTGGCCAGAGGCAGGTCCATGCCACAGCCAGCTGGCCATATCTCCTAGAATCTTCTCAGAGGTGCTGCCCCTGCAGTGTCCCTCCCGCCCCCAAAACCTTGCCACACAAACCCAACACACTCGGTCTGTATGGTCCTCAAGAGCTGGGTACAAAGAAAGTCTCCAAGAGGAAAACACACATGATTTCCTCCATAAGCCATCTCCCCACCTCTTCCACTGTTTCTGCTATCAATATCCACATGGATATCCATTATCAGTAATATCCATATGGATATTGTTGTCTGTACAACCCACACCTGGTGGCAAGCCAGGCAAGTCCTCAATATTTACAAAAACAATATCAGTGCTGCCTCAAAACATATAGGCTCTCCTGTTTCATCTTCACTAGCACTCTCTTTACTGTCAATAAGCAATATTTCCTGGAGGAAGACTGTGGCCCACCAGTAGGACAAAACTTGTAATGAATCACGGTTAAGATGAACTTCTAAATGATTGCATCTAGAAAGTAATGGAAGAACATTTGAATAACCTCACCCATTTCCATCATAAAGACATTAACTACTCCCAGTCTACTGAGGTGCTTTTGGAAGTTCAATGTCACTATGGCTTACACAAAAATGATGCACAGCATATGCTACATATAAAAACTGTATAGAATATAATTGTGTATCATGTATAGAACACTTAAAGACCAACCACAATAAGCCCCAGCAAACTTCAAAGCTGTAATATAGCACCAGATCTTCAGTTCTTTCCTGGAGAAGAGCACTCATCACAGATGAATCTGAACAATCATTATGCACACAGTGGTCCGTGTGTACACTCTAAGGACATCTGCAGCTAAGGACCTGGCATTTATATAATTCCGAGTGGGACAGCACTTCTCATGAAACAATCTCTCTGCCTCTGATCTCTGTACCCAGGTATTATCTACCAAGGTGAAGACTGAGAACTGAAATCTACTGTGCAAGTGTTTGACAAAAGATATACCAGCTGTAGAGATACTGGATTTATGTCACATTATTTCTTGTGTCCTGAACACTGATCTTATCACGACCCACAGTTTATAAATCACCCCTCTCCCTCTTTCCCTTCAGAGGAAAGCACTTTATCAGCCTTCTGGGCACTATTAACATACTCTCTATTCCACAAGGTATTAATAATCTTGTGTCACAACCTCACTGACAGTAGTTTAGTTAAATTAAAAGCAGCTGCTCTCAACTTGTATTTGCTTTGTGATCTGCTGCTTCTATTTCAGACTCAAAGAAAAAAATGTAGACCCAATAGCTTGTCCACCCTTTCCAGCTGGCACAGCTGTCTAGCTCTACTCATTGTCTTATTCATACTTTCAAATCAGCAGCATCCCAAAAGTGCAGAATACTGAGCACACCCTGAAAAGATCTACCTTTATACTGCTGCCCAGGGACTGCTGTCAAATCTCCCCTAATGTTTTTCCCACAGTTTCCTGACACGTTTTTTTCTGGTTTTTTTCTTTATTGCTCATCTGTCCTGCTTTCTACTACCAAGGCCTAGGTCCACCTTTCTGCCAGGACACAGCAATGTAGTATTAGTATTGCTTGAGAGATTAAAAACAGTCTCAGCAGAGGAGGAAAATGTAAAAAACAAAAGGAAGATGCAATAACCGCCTTGCACTAGCCACAAACACAAGTGGCCCATACATATGGCTTGACTCCTCAGGTGCACCTAAGCCTCTTCAAAGGTTCCAGCTGAAAGTTTCTAGACAGCACACCAGAGGAAAGGTGTGCAACCTGTTCATCCACCAGTTTTTTGGGTTTTTTTTGTGGTCCCAGAGGAACTCCAAAGCGTGTCTCTGTGGTACTCCCTTCAAGCAGGATATCTTCATGACAGATGAAACTACAGCTACAGCCCGAATGAGGGTCCTATGTGAGGGAAAGGAATAGAAGATGCAGTAACTCTCATCCAGCATGAGTCTCTTCTCCAGTCAGTCATCTGTTTTTCTCCTTCCTCTCAGTTTTCTCTCAGGTCTCCCTTTATCTGCATTTATTTTTTTCTCCTGAATACTTTTCAGGATTCAGAAATATAATTCCTAGCCTTCCTGTCCTACTGCCTTTATGGTGAAAGTTCTGATAGTAGTGGGGGAGGCACGATTGAAGATTCACACTTCTTCTCTCCAGGAGATTTATCACCTGAAATTCTGGTGCTGTTAATCAACAGTGACAAGCTTAATGTTGTTCCATGTGCCCTGCCCACACAATTATTAGACATCATGCTGACTTCTAAGTCATCTGCTTATACTAGAACTTCTTGTTTGTTTGTTTCTCTAGTAGATTCATCCTAAAAGATCTAGACCACTTCATGACCTCATTGTATATAAACCTTATGGACCACCATCAGAATGCAGACTTCTCTGGACTGAAACATAATGCCTATATTTCAGCTGCCGCCAGTACTACATACACAGACATTACAGCAGATGGTGATGCAGAGCCCTCTAGCACCTCAGACTGAAAGGAGCTGAATCTGTGGAGGTGGAGTTATTGTTACTCAGAACAATACATGCAGTATAGAAAAGCAACTGTTTAAGAATAATAATAAAAAAATGTTCTGTACATAAGAGAACGCAGTCCAAGAGGTCCATAAGGCTGTGATAATGTAAAAAGGTAGCCTATGAGACAAAAGAAGCTATAAAGATGAAACAAAAAAGGGGAGATTTGAAGGAGGAAGAGGAGTAAGGTGACAAAAGGAGGAGTACTTCATAGTAATAGAGGCTCTAAGAGATAAACACAGAGGCAATAAGAGTTGAAGAAAGCACAAAAGGACATGAGAGGATGCGATGCAGGACAGAAAGAAGTCACAGTAAGTGTACTTTACCTCAAGCAATAGCTTCATATAATCATAGAATCATAGAACAACCAGGTTGGAAGAGACCCATCAGATCTTCTAGTCCAACCATTCCTATCAAACACTAAACCATGTCCCTCAGGACCTCTTCTACCCGTGCCTTAAACACCTCCAGGGAAGGGGAATCAACCACCTCCCTGGGCAGCCTATTCCAATGCCCAATGACCCTCTGTGTGAAAAACTTCCTCCTAATCTCCAGCCTAAATCTCCCCTGGCGGAGCTTGAGGCCATTCCCTCTTGTCCTGTCCCCTGTCACTTGGGAGGCTCCCTCCTCTCTACAACCTCCTTTCAGGTAGAGAGCAATGAGGTCTCCTCTCAGCCTCCTCTTCTCTAGGATAAACATCCCCAACTCTCTCAGCTGCTCCTCATAGGGTCTGTTCTCCAGCCCCTTCACCAGCCTCGTTGCTCTTCTCTGGACTCGCTCCAGAGCCTCAACATCCTTCTTGTGGTGAGGGGCCCAGAACTGCACACAGTATTCAAGGAGCGGCCTCACCAGTGCTGAGTACAGAGGGAGAATCACCTCCCTGGTCCTGCTGGTCACACCATTTCTGATCCAAGCCAGGATGCCATTGGCCTTCTTGGCCACCTGGGCACACTGCTGGCTCATGTTCAGTCAGCTGTCAACCAACACCCCCAGGTCCCTCTCCTCCTGGTAGTTTTCCAGTGAGGCTTCTCCCAGTCTGTAGCTCTGCATAGGGTTGTTGTGCCCCAAGTGCAGGACCCGGCATTTGGCCGTATTAAACCTCATGCCATTGGACACTGCCCAGCGGTCCAGCCTGTTTAGGTCCCTTTGCAAAGCCTCCCTACCTTCCAGCAGATCGACACTTCCACACAGCTTAGTGTCATCTGCAAACTTGCTAAGGGTACCCTCAATGCCTTCATCCAGGTCATTGATGAAGACATTGAACAGGGCTGGACCTAGCACTGAGCCCTGGAGAGCACCACTTGTCACTGGCCTCCAGCTGGACTTAACACCATTTACCACCACTCTCTGGGCCTGGCCATCCAGCCAGTTTTCTACCCAGGAGAATGTGCGTCTGTCCAGGCCAGAGGCTGACAGTTTCCTAAGCAGAATGCTGTGAGAAACTGTGTCAAAGGCTTTACTGAAGTCCAGAAAGATCACATCCACAGCCTTTCCCTCATCCAGCAGCTGAGTCACTTTGTCATAGAAGGCGATCAGGTTGGTTTGGCAGGACCTGCCTCTGGTAAACCCATGTTGACTGGGCCTGATCACCAGGTTCTCTTGTAAGTGCTTCACGACAGCACTCAAGGTCACCTGTTCCATGACTTTCCCTGGCACTGAGGTCAGACTGACTGGCCTGTAGTTCCCCGGATCCTCCCTGCTACCCTTCTTGTAAATGGGCACTACATCAGCCAGCCTCCAGTCCAGAGGTACCTCCTCAGTCTTCCAGGACTGCTGGAAGATGATGGAAAGGGGTTTGGCCAATACATCTGCCAGCTCCTTCAATACCCTAGGATGAATCCCATCTGGCCCCATAGACTTGTGGGTGTCCAGTTGGCCAAGCAGGGCTCTGACCACCTCCTCTTGGACCATGGGAGCCTCATATTGCTCCTCTATTTCCAGGGTTTCTACGCAGAGGGAACAGCTTTCTTTACAATTAAAGACCGAAGCAAAGAAAGCATTAAGTACCTCAGCCTTCTCCTCATCCACTGTCACCGTTGTTCCCTCTGTGTCCAAAAGGGACTGTATGGTCTCCCTTGTCCTCCTTTTATTGTTTATATATTTATAGAAAGATTTTTTGTTGTCTTTTACAGACTTAGCCAATCTGATCTCTAGTTGAGCCTTAGCCCCTCTGATTTTTTTCCCTACATAGCCTCACTTCCCTCCTGTAGTCCACCCAAGAGGCCTGTCCCCTCTTCCAGAGCCTATAAATATTCCTTTTTTTCCTAATGTCACTCGAGATTTCTCTACTCAACCAAGCTGTTTTTTTCCAGAACACGGGGATGGCTTTCTCCTGAGCTGCTAGGATCTCCTTTTTGAAGAGCTCCCGGCCCTCATGGGCTCCCCTGCCCTCAAGTGCTGTCTCCCAGGAGACTTTGCCAACCAGCCTTCTAAAGAGTTCAAAGTCTGCCCTCTGGAAATTTAGTGCTACTGTCCTGCTTAGCACCCTCTTCACTTCACCTAAAACAGAAAACCCTATCATCTCATGATCACTAAGTCCTAGGCGACCCCCTACTGTCACATCCCCCACAAGGCCCTCTCTGTTGACAAACAGCAAGTCCAGGAGGGCACCTTCCCTCATTGGTTCATTCACCAGTTGTGCAATGAATTTGTCTTCCATGCACTCCAGGAACCTCCTAGACTGCTTCCTTTCTGCTGTATTGTACTCCCAGCAGATATGAGGGAGATTGAAGTCTCCCACAAGGACAAGAGGCATTGACTTGGAGATTGACCCCAGCTGTTTAAAGAAGAGCTCATCAGCTGCTTCTCCTTGGCTGGGTGGCCTGTAACAGACTCCCATCACAAAATCTCCCTTCTTATGGGCTCCTCCGATTTTAACCCACAGGCACTCAATCTCCTCATTGCCACAGTCCATCTCAGAGGTGTCCAAGTCTTCCCTTACAAAGAGGGCTACTCCACCTACTCTCCTACCCTTTCTATCTCTCCTGAAGAGTTTATATCTCACCAAAGCTGTACTCCAGTTATATGAATCATCCCATCATGTTCAGGCAGAGGAAAAAAAAAGCAAGCAATAGACCTCAGTGGACATAAAACAAGGCAACGTCTTATAGGACATTTAGTAGACAAGACATCCATGGAGGCTTCAAAGAGGTACCAGGAGACAGCTGGAGCTTTGGGAGAGAAAGCAAGCTGTAAAAAGGGTTAGGAAGAGGGAGGAAGAATGGGAGGAAAGACAGCTCTTATGGTGAAAGTAGGTTTGAACTGTAAAAAAATACAGAAATTTATGCTGTGCATGTGCATGCTGCCAGCAAGGCTGAACATGGAGAGACGATGGCAGAGAACTCTATCGAAATGCTTTCAAGAACACTTGAAAGAAAGGTTGAGTTCACAGTAAAAAAGTGAAAAGAGAAAGTCCAGGAAGTTTCAGAACTTTCATCATGGAGAAATAAGAAGATAATATGATGATATTCAAGGGGACATGTGCTGACTACTACTAGACTGAATAGAGTAGAATTGACAGAAGCAGGGCAGATTTTGAGGTTCGTCAGCTTTTGATAACTGAAGTAGGGAGATAATGATGTTACCGGAGAAGAGGCAGAATGGAAAAAAAATAGATCTAACAATTGAAAGCAGATGAATAGTTACACGAATACAAATACATGAAGGAACCATTTAAAAAGATGTTGGAATAGATGAACTTAAAAGGAAACTTGAACAGATCACGGTATGGCACAACAACATTGTGATATGACGTAATATGACGTTATGATATACCATGACTTGGCAAAACAAAAATGAGATTTAAAGGGACACAATTATGTCCCTGTTACAGAAACAACAGAACTGTAACTGTCTGCATGGAGCACTTTGTAAATTCTCCCCAAAATAAAATGAAGCAAAGCCATATCTATGTTGATGCTGGTATGTAAGGTAAATTACTTGTTATTTGAGGTTGTCTTATTGCATATCAGTGTGGTCACAGTTTGGAACTAGGAGCAAAAAGAACAAGCAGAGAAATTTAAACAACCTAGCATGAAGAGCAAGACACACGAAGGCAGATGAAAGAGAAAATAACAAAATTAGTGCTTATAAGTGGATCTTAACTCATCCGTTTAAGGTGGATCTAACTAGATGACCTCTTAGTGACCTCTCTGGTCAAGAAAAGTAGTCTTCAAAATTCAAAGTAGAATAGTCTTTATTAGAATAAAAGTAAGACTATTTGACTTTTTTGAACAGAGGAAAATTAAAGCAGGTAAATCAGGAAGCACAGAATTAAATATATAGTTTTTTATGCAATCCTCCTCCACTCACTGCAACCTTGGCAGCAATTAGCTCAGTGACCTTCTAGGCTGCTAAAATTTTGTGCTTACACTCCACTGCCTAGGAGACTGTTTCCACACCTCCACAGCTTGGATGGCTCCTCCCCCACAGCTGCCTCTCTTCTTAAATTGCAACCCTCAGTTCCATCAGTGACTCTCTACCCTACAGTACCCTGTAGCCCCTCTTAAATAATTTCTTCCTTGCATATGCTCAATGGCTTTCCGAAGGAAGTGGCATCTTACTGGTAGGGTAGAAATCTGGTTGTTTTATCTTAGAATAACTGAGAGCAAATCAAATAGGTACAGTGTGTACACAAGTATGAAAAAATTAAAGCAAGAAAAAAAAGAATAAAAGTAAAATTATACTGCTGAGAGGCAGAAAACCTTCTATAACTGTACTGTGCACATTCTCTGAAGTAATCAGCTTGAAGAAATTTTTAGTAGAAGGCACTAAGGAACATCTAGGAAATATAGGTTCTTCTCTAGTAATCAAAACGTATTAGAGATGCTTCTAAGGTTGTGAATTTGCTATCATTTCAGGATAGGTAATCTACAGACCCTCTGGGAAATTGCTCTTTACCTGTTTATGCAGATGATGAGGTCTAAATGGTGAATGGTCCCTAGCAACTCACCTGCATCATCACCAGTATTTTGTTGTCAGCTAAAACCATCCTTGAGAGATAGCAGGCAGTGCATGGCAGATAATTAGTGCTTTTCTTCCTCTCCTCCCTTCAGATAGGTTGTTGCACAAATAAAATTAATAATTGCATATTCAAACTGTCAGTCATACATAGAATCATAGAATCACCAGGTTGGAAAAGACCCACCGGATCATCGAGTCCAATCATTCCCACCAGTCTCTAAACCATGCCCCTCAGTACCTCATCCACCCACACCTTAAACACCTCCAGGGGAGGTGAGTCAACCACCTCCCTGGGCAAACCGTTCCATTGCCTAAAGACCTTTTCTGTGAAGAATTTTTTCCTAATGTTGAGCCTGAATCTGCCCTGGTGGAGCTTGAGGTTGTTCCCTCTCATCCTGTCCCCTGTCACTTGGGAGAAGAGGCCAGTACCCTCCTCTCCACAACCTCCCTTCAGGTAGTTATAGAGAGCAATAAGGTCTCCCCTCAGCCTCCTCTTCTCCAGGCTAAACAACCCCAGCTCTCTCAGCTGTTCCTCATAAGACTTGTTCTCCAGCCCCTTCACCAGCTTTGTCACTCTTCTCTGGACATGCTCCAGAGCCTCGACATACTTCTTGTGGTGAAGGACGCAGAAATGAACACAGGATTCGAGGAGCGGTCTCACCAGTGCTGGGTACAGAGGGAGAAGAACCTCCCTGGACCTGCTGGTCACACCATTTCTGATCCAAGCCAGGATGCCATTGGCCTTCTTGGCCACCTGGGCACACTGCTGGCTCATATTCAGTCATCTGTCAACCAACATCCCGAGGTCCTTCTCCTCCAGGTAGCTTTCCAGCCAGGCTTCTCCCATTCTGTACCCAGCATTTGGCCTTGTTAAATGTCATGCTATTGGTCTCAGCCCAGTGGTCCACCTGTTCAGATCCCTTTGCGGAGCCTCCCTACCCTCCAACAGGCCCACACTTCCACCCAGCTTAGTGTTGTCTGCAAACTTGCTAAGGAAGCTCTCAATGCATTCATCCAGGTCATTGATAAAGACACTGAACAGGGCTGGACCCAGAACTGAGCCCTAGGGAACCCCACTTGTAACTGGCCTCCATCTGGATTTAACACCATTTACCACCACCCTCTGGGCCCGGCCACCCAACCAGTTTTCCACCCAGGAGAGTGTGCGCCTGTCCAGGCTAGAGGCTGACAGTTTCTGTATCAGAATGCTGTCAGAAACTGTGTCAAAGGCTTTACTGAAGTCCAGGAAGACCACATCCTCAGCCTTTCCCTCATCCAAGAGTCTAGTCACTTGGTCATAGAAGGAGCTGATCTTAGTTAGGCAAGTTAGGTTAGTTTGGCAAGAATTTCACAGCAGTATGATTGACATCCTGAGGGTGGGAAGAAATGGCAGTGATTAGCTGTGTAAAACTTGGCTGGCACAGGCTGTGCTAGGGCTCCTTGTTTTGTATTGGACTTGGCTAAATTTAAGAGAAGAATGCTGTCTCTTACATAAGCCATGGCTAACTAGTCAAAAATGTGATGATAGCTGAAAATTTTATGAGAAGGATGTGGTTATGAAGCAAAACTATTTGGTCTGAGCTGAAAAGGGAAGGTTTCAAGGACATTTTAATCTTATGCTTGAGCTGGGTTTGGGTAAACATAAGACACTTGGAGTATGGGCTTTTATCTCCAGGAGGCTATGGCTAGGATTAGAGTTATGCAAGGAAATAAATAACTTATTTAATTTTTCTGATACGTATTCTACTTTCAAATGCTTGAAAAGTCACTTCTTTGAAGCCCTGGGATCATTGATCTCTCTGAGAGCTTGATCACACTACTGGTTTAGGAAACTTAAGGAGCAGACTAGTTGAAAACAGCAACCCTAAATTGTTAGGTACTGGAACTAGTGATCAAAAAGTTTGATGCAACAAAAAATTAATTTTCAGACAGCTCAGCTCTCCATTCTAGCTGATGTCTTGGCACATGAATGTTAGAAGAGATCAGGAACATAACTAGAAATGAGGAAGGGGTCTGTCTTTTCTGACTGCAGCAGAGACATAAATCTTTTCTCTGTATAATACCTGGGTCTTGCTCACATTTCAGATTTTCACCATTGTTAGAGCAAATCCTAGAAACTACTTATACGAAATCCCTCTGTGCCAAGTACTAGCTTCTGACTGTACTAATGTGTCCTGTCCTGTCTCAGTTGAGATAAATGATATCAACATAAGTGTTGTAGCACAGACGTATTATCACTACTATTCAAGATATTTAAATATCTTATTTATTATCACACTTATACTAGTAAATCTTGTGCAGTTTTGACTAAGTGTCCCATTTTCCTTCTCCTTCCCCCATCCAAATGCAGATTATCTATACAAAAACACCTAACCCTCCTGTATAGCAGGAGTCATGCCTGCTTCCCATAAAACTATCCCTTGTAGTAATATGAGATAAGACAAAGGTAAACAGACGAAGGACAGTAGTTCTCTTGGCAGCCAGAATAATAAATCCATCACAAACAAGGGCGAAGCAATTCCCCTCTGGCAATAACCTTTCCTGTTATCACTGGCTGCTGATACAGGAATGACAGTAGGAGTCAGCATAAGATTTGCTGGACTTCCTCCCTGCTTTAACTCCTAGTGTTGGGGAAAGAACTACATCAAGCAAGTGTATTGAGGTTGATGTACTAGGTCACACTCTGTCAAGAATACTGCAGAAAGTCTTTTCTCTGTGGAACTCATTAAATGAAAGCTGCATTTTATTTACCAGCAAGTGTCGATTATGACTCTCACAAGGGGAAAAATGTGCAAAAAGTACCCCAGGGAGCAACAATCTCCAGATGTCAAAAAGACAGGTAGCCTAGTATTTCAATCACAAGACAAGTGAGTCAGTAGAAGAAAGTGCAGAATGTGCCCCATAAAAGTCATTGTGTCCCAGGGATGATATTTAATGCCCATGCCATCTGAAAATATTAAACCTGGAACAGGAATCTGCGAAGGGGCTGTAGACATTAGAAGATATTGAGCAAAGTCAGAGGTGGTGGAGGAATAATGAGGCAATGAGAAAGAAGTCACAGAGGATAAATGATAGTAGATATTCTAACTTTCATTTAACTTGGTAAATTAAGTAAGTGCCAGAAGCTGTTAACTCTGGTTGTTTATGAGAAATTACTGATTTTTGGATGCTGCATTTTATGTTTAATAGCATTGCTTACAGCCTGGTTCATATGCTCTCAAAGTCACCAAAATCACTGAGATTATTTGTAGTATCTTATTCAGACACTGCCCTTGATCTGGGTCATAACTCAATTTTTGTTTATCTGTGTCAGAGTCACATTTCATTCCACAAATGGCATTCTGTCTGTAGCGTAATTTGATGTGGATCACTCAGAAAACAAAAAAAATATATAGGCAGGGATGGTCCATGTGAAATTTTTCAAACGCCACGCTGTGATGCTTCTCCTTGTGCCAGGGTGCACTGGCTGGGACAGGAACCCTTACTTATTAGGAGAAGGACAGAAATGTCCCAGCCTACAGGTTTTTGGGTGATATAAGAACAAGTCTGCTCACACAAGTCACAGTGTGCTGAAGGACAAGGTGTGTCTCCTACTGAAGACTCCCAGCTCTGGGAACAAGATGCAGCTGACCCTTGCCATGGCAGATTAAAAGCTTATCTTCATCAGTGGGGGCCCTACTCAAGGAGGGAAAGAGACCAAGGGGGCACAGCTCTGGCTGCAGAACTTGTTGGTGTGTAGCGCTGTTGGTACTGGTGGCCCCACTAATGCTTGCCATCAGGTTCCTCACTCTACTTCTCTTTCTCTCCAACTGATAGCTCAAAATCCCATCATTCAACCCCATGAAAGAGAAGGAAGGTCTCTATAGGTGCTGGGTACTTTCCTTGGTTTGGGCAGAAGGATTCTCTATTGTGTTCTAACATTAAACCTTCACCTTGGCAATCTATCTGTACTTTGTGGCAAGGCCACTTGGACAGACATGTCGGTCTATACAATTTCAAACTGAGTTTTGCCACACTGATCGTTGCAACCCTGTCCTCTCATGACCTATAGTCTTGAATGCTGGGGAACATGATCGTTGTACTAAGTCAGCAGCTGCACATTCAGATCTGCTTGGAAGTGCATTAACATCTTTAATAACTGTGTTCTGATACCAGTTCTGCTTGTCATTTTTATCATGTTGCCTTCCTCAGATGTGTCAGTCCACAGGAATATCTGGCCCTGGTCTTATTTTTTTTTTCTTCTGCCTTGTTCACTGAGCTGCTTTGGAAAAGGGGCAGATATAATCAGGAAAGAAGGAGGTCAGCACTCCCTAAAGAACACCTTGTGCCACCTCTAACCAGATAATAGGGCTTCTTTCACCTACATCCAAGTGGAAGAGATCAGGCTGAGCCACTCCTGGCTAGGCAGAATTTGCATCTTGCACTAATGCTTGTCACATCCTCTGTCACTAAACTGTTGTCCTTCCCAGATGACCATGTACTCACTGTGAGGGCTGCTATCACTTCTTGTTGGACTACTGGTCATTTTAACACGGGCATTGTAAGATCTGTGCAAAGACACTGCCAAAGACTTTGAGCAATGGTGTGCTCCTGGCCATCTTGACACAGCTGCCTATAGAGATGCCAGCTAACAGAAGGATGTGGCAAGAAGGTGGCTGTAATAGATTCTTGGAGTTGAATGGGTGTTTGCCTGTCTTGTGATCCATCTTTCTACAGCAATTTCGGGAGAAATGGAATAAGATGTAGGATTTGAAGTTTGCTTGTCCTGGTGTGTTTTTTTCTTTTTTTTCTGGTCATTAATGCAGCTCCTTTGGGAGACAGATCAGATCACACATTTCCTCTACACCATAGAAGAAGAGAAAGTTCTAGGAAGCATATCATCTGCATCTTGGCAGAGGACAGCACTCCTTTTAAAGGTCTGAAGCAGATGAAAGAAGGACTGAGGGCTTTCATGTGGGTCTGTTCTCTTTAGTGTCCTTTAGTAATGTCCAGTTCTTCTGGAAAGAATTTGTGCTTTTCACTGACATCTGTCAAATGACTAAAAGGCTTCTGCATTTTTATGTGGTTCTGTTTGATCCACCCTAGTGTATTTTTTAGACCCTTGTTGCTTCTACAGGGACATTGACTCCAAGCACATTGCTGGCACTATAAAGTCATGGTTTCAACTGAGAAATTTAATTGTTTAGCACAGTATCTAGTCACAATCTTTTGTGGACTTCCTAGCTGGCTATTCCACAATCTCTGACTGCAACTACTTCACATCCCAGTGTGACATTTGCCCAGCCTATATAGGGGAGAATCACTGTAGTTTTTTGTTACTTACTAAAGGTTCTGCTCTAGCTAGCTCTCTGATCTCAATCAACAGGTCACAGTGTTGCTGTCTAGATTCAGGAGATAGTGATACAGATCCAACACTATAAACTTCCTATTTAGGTCTGACATTTCAACATATCAGTTCAATCCAGGTTTCACATTAGTTCAATCCACATTATTATTAGCATATATTACTACTCTATCACTAGTATGGTTTACCTTACCTTTCTGCATATTTTCTATTCTGGTATTACATTTTCCCATTGATTATCTGCCACAAAGTCTTAATATGCCTGGTGTATCTCCTGATAGGACAAGAGATCAGGCCTATGTGTTATTTTACATAATTCTAGCATTTGCATAGAAGTAGGTATACCACTATTTAGTTCTTGTTTTCATATTCTATTTAAATTGAACCATTTTTGCTTTCTGTGTCTAATTTGGTTGTTCTGTGATCTGAACTTGAGGATGCAGGATTTTGGTAACTTTACTATCCTTCATAGAAACAATCTGAAGAAAATTTGGTTTTGCACTGGTTATCTTCTGCTAAATCTTCAGTCTGAAAGTGTGCTGATAACCGTCTTAATGTTTAGTATCAGAAGCCTGATTCCTGCAGCTGGTCTGTCCTTCCTCTACAAGGTCGCTCTCTACATACAGCAAGAAGCTGTGCGACCAAAAAGATTTTCTTTTCCTTTCACGGGCCCTAAGCAATCCTATGACTAAGAAGTGACCAAGCTGGATCAATGGAAAACTAATTGTTTTGATGGGTTATATTCCTGTTTAATCACTGGCTTGAGCTAATTTAACATTGCTGTCATGGGCATTAGACCCATGATGACAGGGCAGTAGGAAAGCACATCGAAGAATAGAGGGAAGAACATAAGTCTTTCCCTTTTCACAGCTACCTGTCATTAGATTGTATTACATTATGTTGTAAAATTTCACCCTGAAAATGAAAGTCAGCTCATAAACTGTAATAGAATCATTTGTATCAGTTACATGATCCTCTACATTCAGTAACAAAATGCCACAGAATCATAAATTCATTAAGGTTGAAAAAGACCTCTAAGATCATTGAGTCCCATTGTCAGCCCAACACCACCATGCCACCATGTCACGATAAGTCACAGCTACGTGCTTTTTGAAAACCTCCAGGTATGGAGACTCCACCACTGCCCTGGGCAGCCTGTGCCAATGATTCACCACTCTTTTGGTAAAGAAATTTTTCCTAACATCCAATCTAATCCTGCCCTGGTGCAACTTGAGGCCATTTCCTCTTGTCTTATCACTTGTTATTATCCTATCACTTCTCAATTCCTGATGGCCACAACGTTCCTGATACAAGCCAGAGTGCTTGTTGTCCCTCCTGGTCACCTGGGCCACTGGTGGCTCAAGTTCAGCCAGCTGCCGATCAGCACCCTTAGGTCCTTTTCTGCTGGGCAGCTTTCCAGTCACTCTTCCCCAAGCATGCATTGTTGCATGGGGTTGTTGTGATTGAAGTGCAGGACCTGGCACTTGGCCTTGTTGAATATCATACAATTGGCCTCGGCCCACTGATCCACTGTGTCCAGATCCCTCTGCAGAGCCTTTATGCCCTTGAGCAGATTGACATTCCCACCAATTTGGTGTCATCTAAAAACCTACCAAGAGTACGTACATTTAATCCCCTCATCCAGATAATTAATAAAGATATTAAACAGGATTGGACCCAACACTGAGCCTTGGGGAACACCACCTGTGACTGGCCACCAAGTGGATTTAGCTCCATTGACCACAACTCTCTGGGCTTGACCATCCAACCAGTTTCTTACCCAGTGAAGAATACACCTAAGCCATGATCTACCAGCTTCTCTAGGAGAACGCTGTGGGAGAAGGTGTCAAAAGCTTTTGTGAAGTCCAGATAGACAACATCCACAGCCTTTCCCTCCTCCAGTGGGTCACCTGGTCATAGAAGGAAATGAGGTTGGTCAAGAAGGACCTGCCTTTCATAAGCCCATGTTGACTGGGCCTGGTCCCCTCATAGTCCTGCACATGCCTGGTGAGCACATTCAGAATGAACTATTCCATAGTCTTGTGGTATCGAGGTCAGGTTGACAGATCTATAGTTCCTGGGATCCTCCTTATGGCAATTCTTGTAGATGGTCCTCCTCTGTTAAACAGAGTTGCTGATAAATGATGAAGGGTGGCTTGGTAAGCTCTTCCAACAGTTCCCTCAGTACTCTCCAGTGGATCCCATGTGGCCCCATATACTTATGAGTGTCCAAGTGGTATAGTAGGTCATTAACTGCTTCCACCTGGATTGCAGGGGGGTTAATCTGCTCTCTATCTCTGTCTTCCAGCTGAGGGGGCTGAATGCCCTGAGGATAACTGGTCTGACTATTGAATACTGAGACAGAAGACAAAGAAGCACCTCAGCCTTTTCCTCATCCTTAGTGGCAATGCCCCCTACCCCCTCCCCAAAATAAAGGATGAAGATTTTCCTTGGGTTTCTTTGTTGTTAATGTATTTGTGAAAACAGATTTTGTTACATCTTATAACAGTGGTCAGATTGAGTTCTAGTGAGGCTTTTGCCTTCCTAATTTTCTCTGTGCATGCCCCTGCTTACAAAAGTGGGAAACTCTCCTTCTTTTTTTTTTTCCTGAGTCCAAGTAAAATCTCCCTGTTCAGCCAGGCCAGTCATCTTCTCTGCTCATCTGTCTTACAGTACATAGTGACAGCCTGTTCCTGTGCCTTTATGACTTCCTTCTTGAAGAACCTCCAGCCTTCCCAGACACCTTTGCCCTTCAAGACTGTCTTCCAAGGGACTCTCCCAACCAGTGACCTGAACAAGCCAAAGTCTGCCCTCCAGAATTCCATGACAGTGGTTTTGCTGAATCCCCTCCTTACTTCACCAGGAACTGAGAACTCTCTCATTCCATGCTTGCTAAGCCTAAGATGGCCTCTGACAACCATATTTCCAACCAGTCCTCTGTAAGCAGCAGGTCAAGCGAGGCATCTCCTCTGGTAGGCTCACTTGCCACCTGTGTCATGAAGTTATCGTCCACACACTCCAGAGATCTCCAAGATTACTTCCTCTCTACTGTGTTATGTTTCCAGCAGAAGTCTGGTAAGTTGAAATCACTCATGAGAACAAGGGCTAATGATTGTGAGACTTCTGCCAGTCACTTGTAGAATGCTTCATTTACCTCCTCATTCTGGTTGGGTGGTCTATAACAGACTCCCAGCAGGATAACTTCTGGCCTTCCTCCCCATCCTTGCCCACAAGGACTCAGTATTATCATCACAATCGAGTCCTACATAATCAAAACCCTCCCTAATATATAGACCCACCTTCCACCTCTCCTTCCTTGCCTATCTCTTGCCTATGTCATCAGCTGATGTTCATCAGGTACAATCCTAGGCAAGATCCATTTACTACAAACCCAAACACATTAATATGGGAAAGTGGAGAGAAGGAGAGAGAGAAGCCTACACTCATGAGTAGGGGTTATGTTGGAAGTGGAAACAACTAGAGGTTTGGAAAGAGTCAGAAGTTCTTGCGGAAGGATTTGAAAAGGATGTGCCAGAGTATCTTAGTGTGTTTCATCAATATATTACACTATCATTTTACTATGTACTTGCTATAAGGATGTCAGGTTCCATAATGTATCAGGAATTAGGTGAATGAGTAGAATATAAACTGAATAAGACTGCAAGAAACAGCACATCAAGAAATAATGAGCAAGATATATTCAGT
The DNA here is from genome assembly GCA_033558105.1 of Coccyzus lansbergi. Lineage (NCBI taxonomy): Eukaryota > Metazoa > Chordata > Aves > Cuculiformes > Coccyzidae > Coccyzus > Coccyzus lansbergi. Next base: position 1,092,282 of record JAUMJK010000067.1, on the reverse strand, counting down.
GAATCTTTTACTGCCAAATAAGGATATGTGAATTCACTCCCTTTCTTTCCCAGGACTGACATTTTCAAAGGAAAAGGTCAATTCAGTGCTTGTCCAGTTCCTGGGGTTCTGTTCTGATAAAGGAGTAGGGCAGATCTCGCAAGGGGTGACCCAGCAGTGTACTTTGGGCAGTTGTCAGTGCTGCCACATGAGTTTAAACCATTGTGATTCATGCTTCAAGGAGTTTCCCACAGTGATGGAACAGTAAAAGTAAACAGTAAGAGTGATGTGGGGTAGCGCAGGGCTAGAATTGAACAGAGAGTGAAAGGTACTTTGGGGAAGGATTATTTCTTGCAGCCTGTCCCTTTCTATGCAGTGAAGAGCTGCTATTTAAGCTGAAACAGACCACACTGTGCAGAACAGGTTGCCTGTCACATAGTGTGCCTGCCTAATCAGAAACCAGTAGTCTACCAGACCTTGAACTTTTTTAGTTTCCCGTATTCCATGTTTCCAGGCAAGTCTCAATTCTGGTCTTCTGTCTTTTGGTATAAGGGTAGATGAATAGATAGATATATAGATACACACAAACATACATATGTACATACATCTATAGGGACTCTTTACGGGTCATGGGGTAGTTCAAATTGCTTTTGAAAGGTAAAGAAGAGGTTGGGTTACAAAGGGAGAACATAGTAAGTCGATATTTTTCAGTGTTGGTCTGAACCTTGGAGAGGCATAAAAAGGGACAGCTACATTCCCTACCTCGCACCGACCCTGATATGTCTGTCCTTAGCTTTGTGAAACGTAAACTGATGGAAAAACGTGCCTGTCTTTATGCAGCTGACTTGTCAGTGTCGTGCTCTGAATGAGTTCACCATAGGTCAGGGAAGCAGCATTTAAGTAAGAAACTGTTACATGTGGTAGTCAATAGATCATCTCAGCCACAGCATACACTCTCACAAGAAGCATTAAAACAGAAGTTTAGGCAGGAGGAGAACTCACTTAGCCCTTGCTTAATCTTCCTAACAGGAGGGGGTTTGTGTACCTCTGGAATAAAGTTCCTACATCTTATTAGCTCTTTCTTCTGCCATTACTATATTGAACAGCTATGATCTGTTTAACCGTATATTTACCTTTACCATTCTTGGAAAGCTTAGGTGAACCTGCAGTTCTTTTACCCTATGGGCCTGGAGCATCATGGACTTCTGGTTAATGGAAGTGAGGTTTCCAACACATCCTAGTTCAGTATGGAATTGGAACCAAAAGCAGCATACACTTGGTGCCTTGTTCTCTACTGGTAATAAACCTGATGCAAAGCAGAGTAATATCACATACCTCTCTCATCTGGAAAAGGGCTCACAGTTTGTTGACAAGTTATTCAGAGGAGTAAAAATAAAGGCCGACTGAAGAACTGTACAAGGACATTAACAGAATGACCGAGCAATAAAATGACAGATGAAACAGTCATGATAAATGCAAAGTGATTATTGGAAGGAGGAACAGATGTTCTGTCTTTGCATACTCAACAATCGTCCAACTTATACTATTTAAGCTGACTTTTACTATATAAGAACAAAGTCTTAAGGTCAAACAGAATAGTCATAATAATGACTCCCTCGGTATGAGTTTTGGACCCACATGCTAAGAACTGGGAAAATAAGACTACATAAAATGCAATGTGCAACTATATCTTGAGCAATATTTGCATTTATAATTCCCCCAATACCTAAAAGAATATGGTAGAACTGGAAAAGTTTCAGAGGATGGTCCAAATTATGGAATAACTGTGTGAGGAACTGTTAGGCAGACTTTCTCTGGCTAGAAAGGGAAATGAGGATGGCACATGAATAAAATCATGAGTGATATGGAGAAAGTAAACTGAGAAGGTTTGTTTTGCTATATCTTCGGAGGCTGACAGTGAGTTCAGAACCCCAAAAAAATTTGTTAGTCAGATAACATGCATCTTGGTCTTATTAAAGTTATAACATCTTGGAATTGAGGGACAGGCAAAAAAATTGCATTTGTTTTTTTTTAATAGAAGTCCTTTAAAAATAAAGGTAGATAAGAGAATTCATTACAGATGAAAATTAAAAATACTTTCTGTGTCATATTTAGAAGACAAAAATCTTGTTGACGCGTAGATAGCTTGCATTGCTGTTCTTCTGAGTACTTTATTTAACTACAGATGGGATATATACTGTCTTGACAATACCATGCTCAAGCAGTGTCAATGGAAGCAGGTTGTCCTGGACTATGGCCAGACAACTTTTTACTATCTCCAAGGATGCAAATTCTGCAGTCTCTCCAGGCAACCTGTTCCAGTAATCAATCACAGAAAAAAAGAACCTGCTTTCCTTGTGTTTAGACTGAATTTCCTGTGTTTGAATTTGTGCCCATTCCATCTTGCTCTGTCACTGGGAACCAATAAGAAGAGTGTGACTTCATCAGCTTCAATTTCCCATTAGATGATGAGATTCCCTGCCTCCTCCCCTCACCCTCCCAGCCTTCTCTTATCCAGGCTAAACAATCCCAGGTCTCACAGCTTTTTCCTTATATGACAGATGCTCCAGCCTCTTCATTGTCTTTGTGGCCCTTTGCAGAACTCTCTCCAGTTCCATATCTCTTTTGAACTGGGGAGATCAGGACTAACCACAGATCTTGATATGTGGCCTCTCCACAGCTGAGCAGAGATGAAGGATACTGGTAATAGAATCATGGCATAATAGAACAGTTTGGATTAGAAGAGACCTTAAAGATCATCCAGTTCCAACCCCCCTGCGATGGGCAGGGACACGTCCCACTAGACTTCTAATGTAGCCGAGGATACCATTCACTTTCTTTGACAGGATACATTGCTGACATATGTTCAACTTAGTGTCTATCAGAACCCCCAAGCCCTTTTCTGCCAAGCTACATTCCAGCTAGTCAGAACCCAGCAGGTATTTGTTCATGGGATTGATCCTCCACAGGTGCAGGACTCTACATTTCCTTTTGCTCAACTTCACAAGTTTCTTCTCTGCTCATTCCTCCATCCTGTCAAGGTCCCTTTGAATGGAAGTGCAACACTAGAGTATAACAACTTCTTGTACCAGTTTTGTGTTATCTGCAAATTTGCTAAAAGTTTACTCAGTTCCATCATCTAGATAATTATTGAAGAGCTTAAATGATACTAGATCCAGTACTGACCCTTGGGATACGACACAAATAAGTGGCCTCCGGCTGGAGTTTTTGCTACTGATCACAAATTTTTGAGGCCTGCAATTCAGCCAGTTTTCAATCCATTTCCAAGTCCACTTGCCTAACCTCTCTCTAATCAGCTTGCTATGAGGATGTTGTGCCAGACAGTCACAAAAGCCTTGCTAAAGTAAAAAAATAAACAAAATCCACTGCTCTCCCTTCACCCACCAAGCAGTCATCTGACTGCAGAAATCTATCCAGTTGGTTAAACGGGACTTTTCCCTTCATAAATCCTTGCTGGCTAATCCCAGTCACCTTCCTCTGTCTGGAAATTGTTTCCAAGATGTGTTGCTCTGTCATATCTCTGGGAACTGAGGTGAGGCAGACCAGTCTGTAGTTTGGTGGACTTCTTGCCCTTTCTGAAGACTGGAGTTGAAATAATTTTTCTTTCATATCTCAGCAAACCACTCCCAATTCCTATGGCCTCTGAAGGATAATTATGAGTGGCCTTGCAATGAAGCTGACCAGCTTCCTCAGCACTTCTGGGTGCATCCCATCAGGTTCCATGGATTTGTGTATGTCCAGACTGTTTAATGCTTCCCTGACCTCATTGTCTTCCAATGAGAGTCCTCTCTCTTTGTCATCCATTTTTACATAGTGTTTGCTGCCAGCTTCTCTTCATCATGCCCAGGTTCTTTGCTGTGATTTTGTGGAGATTCACAACAGCAGTCAAGTTCACCTTGAGGATTTATATTTGCTACACATGTCTGGACTGATGCATTTTTTATTCATGTACTGTACTTTGCATGCCACCTGCTGTACAGCCTGGGCAGTAACCTCTGTATTCCAGTTGACCTTCTGTTACCATTGTTGAAAATTTTACTAGCAACAAGTCTAACTTTTAAAATACCTGGAATGATAGTGCATAGTCTTTTGGTTTCCTTCTTGCACCCAAACTTGTCTGAAATAGTTTAACTTGTTACACTGGTAAAATAGCTTGCAGGTATCAGCTGTCAAAGTAATGATGTGCATTTTTTTTTTGTCCACATAAAAAAGCTTACAACATGCAGCTACCCTATTAGGTTTCAAACAAATGTGGGATGCCTCCTTATGCCATTTGACACACACAAGCAGTCTATTTTACACTTTACAGCACAAGATCAATGGCAAGAGTTGGCTTGATCAGCATGCTGCCAACCCTTGGCATTTATTGGTTGAACAGGAGGTCTGTACAATTTATGGAAAAGCTTAAATTTTATAGCATTATAAGTATGAGAAACGTAGCTGGATAAACTCACTGAAGTACAAAGACATTCTTATTGTTACTCTGCTATAGTTGTGACGGCTTTCTGAGGAATAGACCCCTGCAGTGCTGAGAGACACCACCACTGCTATTCAGCTAGCTCCTGGTGTGTGAGATCTTCATGTTGTGCCTGGACATCTCATATTATTTGAAAATAACATATCAAAACATATAGTTCTGGACACCTTTATGACAGAAACTAGTACCTGAATGACACTGAAAAATGGGTGAAAATATGTTTTTCTGCAAAGATCAGAAAAAGATCCTTGCAGCACTCTGCCAGGATTCTGCATGAACTTCATGAGGTTCAACAAGGCCAAGTGCAAGGTCCTACACCTTGGGACATTTACAAAGGCTTGTAGTGACAGGACAAGGAGCAATGCGTATAAACTGGAGAGGGGCAAATTTAGACTAGACATAAGGAGGAATTTCTTGACAATGAGAGTGCTGAGGCACTGGCACAGGTTGCTCAGAGAAACTGTGGCTGCCCCGTCCCTGGAGGTGTTCAAGACCAGGTTGGATGGGGCCTTGGACGGCCTGATCCAATGGGAGGTGTCCCTGCCCATGGCAGCCGGGTTGGGACTGGATGATCTATAAGGTCCCTCCCGACACAAACTATTCTATGATTCTAGGACTGTGACATCTAGGGTAAGATGCCCTGCAGGCCAAGTGTTCTGTGAGGATGCAACTACTCCTGTGGTGAGGAAGAGCCAGGCAAGGTAGTACCAAGCAGCAGGCAAAGTCTTTAGTGCCATATCTGCTGCTTGTGTGACTGTTAAATCAAACTTTCTCCATGGGGAAAAAGCATTCAGGTCAGTAATAAACAACACTGCTATGCAGCTGTTGGGTGTCATCTTGGGAAGTCTTGTTTGGATTGTTGACTGGAGAGGCTGACAGAGGTGGGTTTATTCATGCCAGAGAACAAGAGGCTGAGGAGGGTCTATTTGCTTTCTATCACTGTCTGGGGAGGGGGTGTATAGACAAGATGGAGATAGACTTTTCTCAGGGAGGCACAAAGTGCAAGAGGCAAGAGCCATGACTTGCAAAAAGGGAAATTTGTGCCTGAACACAAACCCAAAGTCCTGGTTGGCAACTTTAGGTTATTAGTAGAACTATGAAGACCAGGTCTGCTAGCAATACAAACTGGAAGACAGTTTCTTCAAGAAGTTGCTATATCTCACACTGGATCTCATGGCCACAGCGATCTATGCAAAAATCACCTATACCCATGTTTTAAACAAGCTGGGTAGCTCCAGACATCTTTCCATGCAGTGATGGACAGAGCTCTGCCTTATTGCTTGGGGAAGGTGTTCTTAAATATATTATTTGCAAACAAGATGAATAGGGTGGCTATTAACTCATGATTTGTCTCTAGGGCTTGGCATTCCGGAGAAGTAAATCTATACTCAAACCATCCTTTAACCTGCTCCTAATCCAAAATCAATGAATGCTATGTGTATTCCACCTCACTAAAACTAAAAAATAAAATCCATGTTACTTTAAGAAAAAGCTAGTTTTTAGTAGACCTGTTCTATTTTTCCTTTTCCTCAGCCTTCCTCCTGGCATGCTGTGTGGCACTGGAAATGTGACATTATTCACTGGGATTCTGAAACTAGCCCGTCTCTCAGCTGGGAAAGGCCTTGGCCCAATCCCACAGCACAAATTGAGGTGGTTTGTTTGCCCAGTGACTGACTGACTGTTACACAAGAGGATCACTACTGTGTGTACATTGCAGGGAAATGCCTTTCAGCTCCCCAGGCATTTGTACTATGCAACCAGGACAAGATTCTGTCCCTGATTTCTGCAGCAAATTTCTGACAAGGAAAGGCATTAGTTCTATGACATCACTAATTGGAAGTGGGGAGCAAAATAAATGCAGATCTGCAAATATGCCTATAGAACCAAGTCAAAGCAAGGGGAAGGAGATGGCAAGGTGGATATGGTGGGCAAGTGAATAGAAAGCCTTTATCTTCAGTAGCTGTTAAATTCCAGTCTGACTTATGGGAAGATGGGCAATGGACATCATCTTTTTTGCCTCTGCTAGTTTCAGTAAAAGGCTGGTCTATGAGCCAACAAATACTACTAGTATACAATAGGTGACCCCAAAGTCTGAATATCAGAAGCTAAAAATTGTTCCCTAATTGCAGTAGATGATGGTCCTAAATGTCTGCACTGTTAATCAGACAGCAAGAAACTGAAGAATCCCTTCCCTCCTTTCCAATGTCATCATCATCTTGCACTGTAAATCTTGTTCCTATATTCATATGTATTTTGTCCTCTCCAGCTTTTGAATTAGTGATAGAAATCTGAACAAGTGATCTTTGTCATGGTCTCAGTTTTCCAGGTCTCTTCTGCCTTCTAACATAACTTTCAGCTTGATTGACAATATATTCAAAATGAAAAGGGGGGGGGGGCTGTGGAGAATCCCCCACTGCCTTGGGACATCACAGAGAAAGGGTCACACGGGCTATTTTTAGAACAGAATCCAATGGCAGTGATGTGAGGAAGGCGCAGAGAAAAACACAGCTGTGAAACCTAACACTTGGCTTCATATATACTGAGAGCAAGAACAGCAGAGAAACAAATTGAGGAGACACAGCAGAAGACAAGACTGAGAAAAAGGTATGTGAGGATGAGAATGGTAAAAGAGTAAGTGACAAAGAAGCAATGAACACACAGGAAAGAAATGGCTGAAAGAATATGGGAGAGAAATTGCAAAAGTGTGAGCAAGGAAGAGAAAAATTTAATAAAGAGGCCATGGTATAGAAATAAGCTGACATACTTTAATCACAGAGGGGACTGAAGGACAAGAAATGACCAGCTGACTCATCAACACTCTTATGTAGGTGATTTGTGACCTTTAAGGCTGACCAGCACAACTACCCTGTCTATCATCTTTCCTCATCCTAAGGTGTAAGGGTTTCATATATAACTTGGGTTTTGGATTGTGACACTGCAATATATTTTCTAAATCAGAGTGAAATAGCTGTCATTTTTATAGTCTTTGAAGCCAGGCTTCTTTTACTGCAGAGCAGCATATCCACAGAAGAGTGATTGCTTTATGTATGGAAATTGATGTATGCAGTATTAGTTTGGGAGTGCTCTCTGCCACTGTTCAATCACCAAACAAGAAAGAGCTAACATGACTGACTACATGGAGTAGACAGTGGTAATGCTGATACTTGATAGGAGCATGCTCATAAAAAGAGCATTCTAAGGCATAACTTGCTAAGACACTCAAGTCCCAAAAGAGTCTGAGAACTACCTGAGGAACCTACATTCAGAATTACAGTCACTTGTTTACTTGCTACCTAGTCCTTATTACTGATTTTCATTTTTCATATTTTGAGAAATAATACAACCTTCATCAAAGTTAATGATTCTGCACCTACTTAGCACCAATGTCTGGATTAGATCCAACAACGAGCTGCTCTCAGTAGCTCGCTGCTACTCAGCCGGTTATCACTAAGGTCTCAAGCATATGGTCATTCTCAAACAGTTCAGAAATGTATAGTCACCTCTTTAATGAAATTGCATAGTTGTCTATTCATCATAAAGCTTATCTGGGATGTGGGTGGCTTGAATTCAATTAAACCCCCCCAGATATTTTGAGTTTATCTATACAGCCTTGAGAGATCAAATCATTACCATTGGTTACACAAACCTGTCCTGCCTAGTGGCAAATATTTGGGAAAAAAATTATTAAAAATAATAATAATTTAATTAAATAATATTAAAAATTATTAAAATTAATAGATTATGCATTTTGAACTCAAGAAATCTAATACAAGTTGTGCCTTCCTATAAGCATTGAAGAAAACTCACTGATTTAAAAACTGTAACTACTCTGGTTCTAAAGTAAAGAACATAAACTGAAAATTCTGGAGATTCATGAGTTTGCAGCAGTTACAGAAGAAATACAGTCATTTTCCCTAAGTAGCATGTTCTGTATTTCTCAAGCTCTCTTCTTTACCACCCCTTTTGTGCAGTTTTGTTGTATTTCCTTACAGTCCCTGTGTGATTTGATCAACTCATAAACTGATTCAGTTTGAATTTTTGATCTCAGAACCTAACTCTTGTTCTCCTACCACAATCTTCACTTGTTTGTATACTTTGCAAATGGGCCACTGTAATCATAGAATCATCAGGCTTGAAAAGACCTCTTAGATCATCATGTCCAACCATTCCTATCTGCCAATGAACCATGTCCCTGAGCACCTCACCTACCCATCTTTTAAATACTTCCAGCGATGGTGATTCAACCACCTCGCTAGGCAGTTTTTTCTAATGCCTGATGACCTTTTCTGTGAAATTTTTTTCCCTGATATCCAGTCTGAACCTCCCCTGGTGGAGCTTGAGGCAATTCCCTCTTGTCCTGTCCCCTGCCACTTGGGAGAAGAGACTAGCATGTTCCTCTCTACAACCTCCCCTCAGGTAGTTGTAGAGAGCAATGAGGTCTCCTCTCAGCCTCCTCTTCTCCAGGCTAAACAACCCCAGCTCTCTCAGCCGTTCCTCATAAAGCCTGTTCTCCAGCCCCTTCACCAGCTTTTTTGCTCTTCTCTCGACTCGCTCCAGAGCCTCAACATCCTTCTTGTGGTGAGGGGCCCACTGTGTTGTACATAAAGCCCAGTCTCAATGCCCTAGTGTTGGTGCTATTTTCTGTATTGGACTACAGAAATCCAGGAAAACAGAGATGAAATATTTCATAATCCAGTCTTTCCACTGGAACAACTGGTTCCTTCAGCAATGTTAAACCTTGACTAGTGATAAACAGCATTCTTGGTAAACACTGTTGAGTTGAGGGAGTGTGCTTGTGATGTGCCTTTGTGGAGCACTAAGAAATTTCCATTCAGTACACAAATCTAGATTTGAAATTAAGCTTTTAGTCCTGAAGGGCTATATGGTCACACTATGGATTCTTCATTCATCTGTAAGGCACTATGTCATACACAAGTGCAAAGCTTAGCAGCAGAAAATTTTGGACTGAGAGATTCTCTCCTGGTTTTCATCACAACTTTCTTTTCCCAAAACTAATAATACATTCCCCTTAGTAAACCAAGTGATCTAGCTTCTGTAAAGGAGTCTCTCCATCTTTATTTGAAGTAGCTCGATGAAGACATGATTTCATGTTTTCCTCAGATCCAGCACAGACCTGTCTCCAAATACTGCTACTGGAACTTTGTATGCTCAGGTACAAACAGGCCACCGTTCACTTTTAGAGGCTGAGATTCATGCTGTTCTTTGGGCAATTAAGAGTGTATGATGCCAAAGTTCCCTCCAATTACCAAAGGCAGTGGATTTTTAGCTACAGTAAAAGTGGCTACCTCGGCTTGTCCAGGGAACTGTGAGGACACGTGAGATTCAATAAATAATAGTTATCCTAGCTGACAGTAATCTCTTAAAGTACTTAAATCAGAAAGTGGAGCAACAGCCTGCATCCAAATACCTATAAAACAAAGCAGTACCAGACCCTAGTGCGATGTATCTGAAAGATGCTACAGGGTAACACGCTTTATGAACCCAGTAACACCCAGCATGGCCAAATCCTAAACCACACTCTCTGGAAGCTGTAGCAAAGGGTAGGGAAAGATTTCAGTGCCCTATCTGTAGATGTCTGCAATAAGGAAACCCATTCACAACCAGCAATTGCATTTTATACAGCTTTGTAGACTATGCATCCCTAATAGACTCAGCCCTGATTATTTCCAGCATTTTTTTCCTTGTCTAGTGCATACAGTGATATAAATTTTTCAGTCATAGAGATTAGAAATGATTCCCATTTTCCTACTGAGAAAAGGAGAATATGACCTCATTCTCTCTTGGAGAAAGACACTACTGGGTCATGCTCTCAGGCAGAACTCTCACAGATTCTTCCCAATATAAACAGAGGACATTTGCCTACAGATAGTGTTTAGCCCCTTAAGCAGAGAAGGGAACACTTAGGAAACATTCTGTCCTCCTGTAGGTATTGCACTCACCAGAGTTTCTTGGTATCGGAACGCTTTGGTTGGAGAGGCATCCCCAGTCATATCCCCAGAGACAATGTCCTGTCGAGTAAGGGCTATTCAGAGTAAAGTCTTCCTGTCTGCTCACCACGGCAAAAATCATGGAGTGAAACAGCAGCAAGGCTGCAGCTAAAACCCTCCTGAGCACCCTGAGAGAGAAGGTTACTGGTGAGGGAAATTCAGAGAGGGAGAGTGTAACCAGAGACTCCCTGCCCCCTCCTGTTCAGTCTGCTCGGACACAGCAGTCACTTCCCTGCTTCAATATCTTTCTGCTGCCCTGGCACCAAGACAGCTCAGTAAATTAAGATATGGCAAAGTTTCTCTCTTCTCTTTCAGGCGGTATCACTCTTCGCTGCATTCAGAAGGGTTCAATAGCAGGACCATAGAAAGAATGGGGGATGATGACAGAGAAAACTTGGGAAGAAGAAGATGGAAATTAAAAAATTGCCAATATTAGAGACAAGAAACATCCTGCAAATTGAGTAGGGCTATTCCTTCAACTTTTGTCAAGGGACAACTTTGTTAAATATCACCATCTAAGAGGGAAAATCTCCTAGCAGGCCTTTGAAGACTTATTCCTTACATCAATTAAATGGTGTGCTCACATTTAACATAATTTTTCTAAAGCATACCTGTTACTGCTGTTTCCCAGCCCACAATACCCCACTACTAATGAACAACCTTCCTCAGAGTGTTTGTACCTTCATGAACCTTCATCCACTGGCATGACCAACATTCAGCGTCTTTTTCATAGGGAATCACAAAGTGGTTGAGGTTGAAAGAGACGTTTGGAGTTTCCTTCTCCTAACTCTAGTGTTGTGATGTAGTGAAGAATTTTCATACCCTGAAGACAAGGGTAAGAACATCCTTCACAACACAAGTAAAGTGCACGTTAGGAATCTCAGCTTGGCATATATTTTATTTTAGAAGACATTTTATAGATGCTTGGCCAGATCTTTTCAATACCATTTTGTACATACTAATTTTTAAGGTGAGTAATGACTATTTTTACAACATCAAATCCTTTGAAAATCTATTACTTTTCATAATGACAAACAGGGAAACAAAACCAGTTCAGACTTACTACAATTATAAGTATTTACTGAATTGCCGTGCTAATAAACACAATAATTTCCTTGCATGCAAAATACCTCATCTACATTCCATTCACTCTTTTCACTCCCTGTCTCACAAGAGAACTTCTGACCTTTTTATTTGCTTGGTTTTGAGGCAAAAATGTGAACTTATCACTTTCCTGCTATCCCAGCTATTACAGTCATTCTTTAAACTGTGCTAGTAGCTCAGAACTTGTTTCTACGAAAACACAGACATCTTGCTTACTTCACATTATGTACTACTGGAAATACTTTCTGCACAGGTACATGTTGGTAAAATTCCACTGCTAATGTTGCTACAGGTCTTCCTATACCAAAGTTCGGTATTGGTGAATAAACAATGTACACTCTCATTTAAAAAAAAAAAATAAAAGAGAGAGAAAGCTCAGAAGACAGGAAACACCATTCTAGGTGTCACAGAGATAGTAAATTACTACTTCTAGTGGATCTGGATACTGGGGTCTATTTTACAATTAATGAGAACAGAGCTTTTACCTTCTTATTTCACACTGACTCACTTTCTCCCAGCTGTGTTACCTGGTTGCAGCTTCCTTTCCCAACAGCGAGATCATTGCTGGTCAGTAAAGATAAAACAAAGTTGAGTTGGCTCTGTCACACAGACAGGCATTTTAAGTCAAGGACTTTGTGTATCCCCTGGCATTTATTTCTGCACAGCTCTCCGATCCCCTGGATCTTCCCCAGTTTCTAAGATCTTTCCTCCAGCTGATGTCTTTACCTTCTTCCTGAGCCCTTCCTCCTTTCAAGACTGCTCCTTTCTTTCAGGAGCCCTTCTTGGTACTGAATCTTCTTTTTGAAACAGCAAGCCCACATTTTTCTAATCTAAATACTTTGTGCAGAAACAACATTAGCCTCCCAATGGGTAGTTCTGTCTCATACGTCTTTACTAGAAGTATATTAACTTCAGTTTAGTTCAGGTGCTATCAAAACTCAAAAGCAGCCCATACTGCTTGCAGCTAGGAGGTAGTAGGCTTTTGCCCAAGAGCACAAAACTGTCTCTGGAGGCATTATCTCAAGAAATTATGCAAAATTCTTCTTATATAGAAACTTGATTCCTGCACAGAGGTATAATTGTCTAAATGGAAGACACTGCACACATTAATCAAACAAGAATCCTTTATTTTGACATCTCAAGGCAGTAAAATATATGTATAAAAGCAGATAGGAAAGTGGCAGTGATAATGCAACTTGATGCAATCCTACAGAAATCTAATCAGTGTGGACTGCTTCATCAATATCTGTAAAATATTGCACTGTTTGAAAGAGGGAGCATTCAGGAACAAAGTGTTTACACTGCAAGGACAGCCCCTAAACCAGTATCTTAAACTTCAGAGTAAGGCACCAACTGGCAAGTATGATTCTTGTTCTGTTTGTCACTTGTTGCGTGAAAGTGCAGGATGCACACTGATGTTGCATCTTTGCTGAAGGAAACAGCCTTCATTTTCCTAGGCAGAACAATATAAAAGCACATGCCTGATTTTCAAGCTTCCCTCCACATCTTTTTGTGCTTCCTATTCATAATTCTAGCCCAAAAGAAAATATTTAAAAAGCCACAGTTACATAAAAAGAATAAGCCAGGAACTATGCTAGTCTACTAGTACAAAATGGGGAAGATGGAAGCTCAAGTGGACAGATTGTACTCCATACATAACCCAGTATATCAGGATTTAGGCTCAACCACAAAGAGAGAAAAATGCCATCTCCCATGTCACATTAAATGGGATTAACTGCAAATGGACATAGGTATGATAAATTACAGCATGGAGAGACTCTGTAGGAAATTCCCAAAAGTAATGGATTGCTACAGCAATTCTTACTGAGTAGTTGAAATGACACTTTGCAAACAGTATTTGCTAAGCAAACAGCTCTAAATGATCATGGCTGAAGAAAGAAAACTCACATAATATGATAATAATGTGAAACTTCCCTTTAATTTAAAAAGGAAGCAAACTGCAGTGATAAATAATCTAAGCAGCATGCTTAGACTGTAGAGCTGCCTTGAATATTTTTGTTAATTAAACAAAAACTAAAAGAGCCTTTTGCACAAGGCTGTAGGGTTTCAGGGATTCAGCGATACAGTACAATTCATAGAGTCCTGAGAAGCTGGTGGATTGATCACTATGCCTGTTGTGACACAGTTACCACAGCAAAACAAATTCCTCAAAAGTAACAGTCCATGCAGTTCCTCACTCCCGGGACTAAGGGGAGCTAATCTAGAATTTCTAGATTCAAATCTTGTTTCTCAGGCAGTTTACGGAGGCTTAGTCTGTATGAGATGCCCCAGATATTTGTTTTGCTGACAATTTAGGATGTCTTGTAGTTCTCTCAATAATTCTGCCACAGTGGGAATGTGCAAAAGTAGACTTTTAGGTGATCAAGACGGATAGGAAAGTGCTAAGTACTGGAAAAAAATAACTTTCCATTTTAGATAGGGGAAGGATTCTCCTTTACAAGGGAGCCCTTTACTAATGTGCACTGGAGCAGATTGTCCTGCATGAAGAACCAGGCAGAAAGTACTTCAAAATTTTAAAATACAAGCATAAGATAAGTAGCATTTTATGCATAATCTTCTCCAAAAAGGCTTAACTTTTAAAAAAACTCTTTACAAATAGTTTGTTTCCCTTTTCATATTCACTTTGCTTACAAGTGTCCTTCTGTCTCCTTCTAAAGGATACTCCCACTTCTTCCCAGTTCCAGTGCTGATCCTCTTTCTATCATTTTCTATACATATGGAATAAGTCAGGATATAAGAATTTTAAACCCTGCACTGAATCAGGTTACAAAGAGTTGTCAGATTATTTTAGAAAAAGACATCAAGAATTGGACTGGATAGATAGGAACAAGCATTCCTTGCTTGTACATTTGATGTCAGAGCTCATAAGAATGAAAAATAGATACTCATACTCAAAGTTCAGCTTTGGCAGTATCTCTTTTCCAACCAAGCTGGCAGGGTTATTTTCGTGGCAGATAGCCAGGGAACAGGTAAAGGTCCCGACAGAGTGTGCTACAATATTCTGACATTTCCTTGCAGCGATGAAATTCTGTGCCTGGGGCATAACCTTCTCGTTGCTTGATTTGCCTGTTTACCTAGATGTGAGATTAAAAATAAGAATATAATGATTGGAAGGATTAAGAAAAGGAAGGTGTCATTGCTTTCTCTACTCAGATTATTCTGTTTAAACTTAATTAATCCCTTTTGTATTGTCTTTCTAAATTGCAAAAAGCACAAAGAACTAAGGTGCAGTTTCACAGCAGCTCACGCTGTCATAGTTATCTTGTTGTCTTCACTCTCACTTCCCCCATTTTATTGTTTTTCCCTTACATGAGTGCAAGTGCTTGTGCAGGTATGTGGTGAGCCAGTTCAGGGAATTAATCCACTTAAGAATTATATTTCCTTTATGGAAATAGCTTTCTTACTCCTAAGTTCACTGTGTCATGACAAGCGAAATGGAAGGAGTCAAAGAAACAGCATTTTTACTTCTGTCAAACTGCTGTGGAACTGTACATAAATATACATAGGAGGGGAAAGTAATTATTTTGCTACAAACAAGGCAAAACCAATTGCTTTAATAGTAGATTAATCCTAGCAATTTAAAGCACTGGAAGGCTCCTTAGAAACCAAGCGTAGGAGGGAAAGACACTGCAGCTCACCTTCACCAACATATCAGCCACATGAGTGTCTCGGGAATCCTCTGCAAACACAGTGGTGAGAGCCTCAACATACCAGGATCCACGCTTGGTGTTTCGCATGGCTGCAGTGCCTGAGAAGAAAACGTGTATGATGACGTTTCTGGATAAGACAGACAATCTCCTTATGCTCTAACAATTAGGACCTCTCCCCACTACCTTTCAGACAAGCATATCCACATATCATATCAGAGCACGTAGGCAGGCGCAGCTTGAGATTTTCTTCCTTGTTTGCATCACTTTCCTCACAGCCTGGAGAATCTGACCGTTCTTTCCCATCTCTTTGATCCACTCCCCGGTCTGTCTCATCTGCAGGGGAATAAAAAAAGAAGTGGAAGGAAGGGGACAAGAAAAAAGAAGTGTAAAATAAATTACCCTGGATATAGTTTGCCTGTACTTTCTTAGTTTTGGCTCTGGTCAGCAATGCTACAAGTACTGTCAAGTAGGAAGCTTTTGCATGAACTTTAAGGTTTTTTCAGTTTCGTTTTATTTTTTTAAGCTCATCTGGAAGCTCTTCTACACAAACTAATGCAGACACCAACAAGTGCTGAACCTGCTCAGCCTAAAAGTGACTGTCAGTCTATGTGCCAAATGATCCCTCCCACACCCCTTTCCTATGCAGACCATAGCATAACTAGAAAGCGAAGAAGATTGACAATTGTTCATCATGCATGGAAAGATTTGATGACTAGCCTTAAAAGTTTATATTCCACGTTTATCCACCTAAGAATGTCCAAAAATGTCTAGTTTGCAATGCTAACTACTTATTGCAGAACTCATTCCAGAATTATAATTCTAGTTCTAAATTCTGACTATATCACTTGTTTTAATCAAAAGCATAAGTTGTACAATAGTAAAATGCAAATTAATTTGACCTCAAACTCAAGAGTACATCCCTCCAGTATACTGGGGTTAGTTTAAAACCTGGAGAACATTTAATGCCATTTCCAGGATTCATTAGCATGTATTATGCCAGGTGTAGATATTCACAGTTGGTGTGCATATGATGAATCATAATCTAGACTAACTGCTTAGTGACACTAACTTTAACAGTCCAGCTACATTGTAAGAAATTCAGAACTTCAGTTCACAGGTCTTCTATATAATTTTGCCCCCCCCCCCTTTTTTTTTTACTGTAAGATGAGAATCCACTATTCTACTTAATTCCTAACAGCATGGGTTATATTCTAGTTTTTGATGGCATAAACATCTACTTCAGAGCTTTCCTGTTGTGATGACTTCAGCTCTTTTTTTGCCAGGTTGTGCCTAAGAAATTCTTTTGGATTTCTAACCCTTTATAGGCAGTGGCACTGGCAGCATCTCATGATCACACACAGGAAATAGGCCATAAGTCAATGTTATTTTCCTCCAAAGTGAAAACAGCAGTGGGAGGGGCATGATTGTCTCACAGGCTACACAGAGCCTATAATTAAGGTTACATAGCTCAAAGTTTCATTATTACTTCCATCAAGTTCTTCCATCATCTCTAAGTTAACAATGCAATTGTTTTCATTATTAACCACACTTTACTCATGTCTCATCTTACTTCTCTAAATATTTTTAGTTCTACATCTTCTTAAAAATTAGTGTACTGTTCAGAGTGTATGTAATTTCAGATAAGACTGAGGTAATTTTACACTCAAGCTATTTTATTCACACTGTCATCATCCCATAATGTATAAAAAATAACCCCCCTAACTTATATCGCAAATAACTGTCACCCAGACTGATCCAGACTCTTTGAATTTTACTGAAGCTCCCAGATCACTGCTTCCTCAATTGATAAATAACTGTTGTCTATTTGTCATTATTTACCACAGTTCCTCCTTGTTCTGTATCAACTACTATATTAAACACAGATCTTGAGCAGCTTCAAAGTCTCATTTTATGTCCTAGTGAAGTCTGACTATTTTTCTTTTTTCCATTGTTTTCTGATCCATGACTATACGTGGACTACTTCAATTCTTTAGTAGAGTCCTGCCAAAGGCTCTTTGGAAATTAAGTAGAATGTATCAACTCTTCTTTATCTACATTTTTATGTATCATTGGCAGAAGATGGATATTCTTTATCCCTTCTGTTTATGTAATAGGCCATAACCCACGCATTTCTCATTTTGTTTCAACAGGTTCCAGCTAACCTGAAAGGTACAAAAAGACTGACGACTAATCTAAAGTAGTCTGCTCTATTTACAGTCTTTTAAATGCTGTTTGTTTTTTTTTTAATAAAAACTGCATTGCCTTGTCTATCCTATGAATGCTAACATGAAAAGATACAGGATTTTGTTGACAGCTCTATTACTTTGTAACTGGCTTTCCCCTCCAACTATCAGCCAAGGTTTAAGAGTTCCAAACAAAAGACAATTTTGTGGGTGTTTTTTAAATTAAAGAAGGATTTTTTTTCCCCCTTTAAGTTGCTCAAGTATCAATTCTTTGCAGAACTGTGACACTGCAACAGGCAATGTTTTGCATAGCTTGCTTTGCTGAAAGCTTGCAGGGAATCAGAAGGCCAAGCCTAAGTTGTTGATGTGAAAAGATCCATTATGGGAACAGTAATACCAAATAAACCTAATAACCTAATTAGGTCAGCTGCCACTTCTGGCTTATTACACATTTTCCACACTGTTATGAGCCTGCATATTCACATCTGTTCAAGAATATCTAAAGGTTCATTAACACAAGAAAAACAATCACATCCAATTCATACTGTAAACATGCATGTTAAAATATTTCCAAATGCTTAAAGAATCAAATATTTTTGATATCCAAAACACCTCAACACAGACTTTAGTTTTTGCTCTGCTTTGGGATTACCATAAGTAGGTTAGAGGTGAAAAACATTGTCTTGGCTAGAGGACAAACTATTTTAAGTTCAGCTAAAAATGACAAAGAAGGGAGACAAGTGCGAGGAACAAGGGAAAAGAAGGGGAAAAAGCATATATACTAGAAAAACAACTCTAGGACTAGGAAAAACTCCAAAGTTTCCTAAGACAGTTCTGCAGTATCTGTAGTTTCACCATTATCTCAAAAAGTCCAAGTACTTTAGGAAAAAATCCTGTCATTAGCAAATCTGAAAGGTAGTTACAGACATGTTAGTTACCAAAAAAGAAAATGATTAGTAAAAATAGGAACAGAAAGAGTGGAAAAAGAGCAAAACTATGGGGAGCAAGGGGGATTGAAAGGATAGGGTAAAGGAAAAAAAGAAAGAAAAAAGACTTGGCATGTGAGAGCTCAGGAGACGCCAGCGCCAGACAACACATCCAGGATCTGGAGAAAGCCAGACCCAGAGATAGGACTCCAGTGCTAGAGTACCATACCATGTTGTGCTGCCATTCCATGCACCATATGCCCCACTCTCCCTACTGCAGGCATAGCAAGAGAAAGTCTAAGTATCTGAGTGTGATACAATAAATTTAAATTAAGGTGCTCTGCAGTCTGCAACCCGATGCACACACCTCATGCAGAGCAGAGGACACTTACAGAGCAACAGATGCAGTGGCAGCAGCAGGACAGAGGGAGGTGAATATGGATCCCACTTACACCTGAGAGAAGCAAAGAGGAAATTTGACAGCAAGTTGAATGTGAGGGTGTGTATATGTGTACAATGATCCTTAATGGCATGCCAAACGTGGTTTTTAGTACTTGGGTACTCACCTCCCCGGCAGGCTTGAATAAAAAACATTTTAGGCTTATTCTGGAGATCTGGACAATTTGCATTATCGAAGAGTCGGAAAGCTTCCTGCAACTGAGAAAAGAAAGAAGACATTCCTCACTGTAACCTTTTGTGAGCTACACCTTGTCTCACCTAACTTTCCTATATCTTGGTTATTACCTCAACAGTCTCGTAACAAGAATCCCCGCTCTTCTTTCCCCACAGCTCCTACTAGTTTGAGTTTATACATTTTACCTAGCACTTGTAAAGAAAGAAAGAACAACTTCTCCTACCCGCCCCTTTTCTAGGCCATTTTTCTTACAGATCTCTTATAGACAGATGCTTGCCCTAGTCTTTCACAAGAAAGACTTTTTTAAAAAAATATAAGTCCTCAGTCCCCCATCACTTCACTTTCTCTCTCCCCCCGCCTTCCCCCCCCCCTTTTTTTTTTGCCTCTTTCCATTGTTACTTTCCAAGATACAACCTACAACACCACACAGGAATATACCTGTAGCAGTTTACCGTCACTGCCATAAACGCCGCCCTCCACACCATGAGAAAGTAAAGCTACAATACAGGAATCCACATCCCGATGATCTGGCAGTTTAGAGAATCTCTCCAATGCATTCTGCATCTCCTGGAAGAGAGGAAAAAAGTGCTTTCCAGACTTGAACAGGGGAAGTGGGTCAATGTACAAGGAAAACTACAAATGGTCCCCCTGTTATGAAATAAACCCTATATATGTGAAATTTACAAGTCATGAGGTATGTGTTCCATAACACCCCCCAGCAAAATGTTCTTTTATGTAATATTCAGCCCCAAGTATAACATTGTGAGGTACAAATTGCTTTGGACACCTACATTTCTATATGGGCAACAGAGGGATGCAACAAATATCTGAGTTGGTACATATGGATTCAACATAGGAGAAATCAACTGATACATCAGAGGTTTTGCATTGACACTTGTCTCTGGCTGGGACATTGCAGCAACTTAAAAGATACATAATCTGGTACTTCAGGCATCCGAACACTTAGTGATCAAAACACAACAACAATTCTAAGAGAAAAAATTCAGGAACTCTGATAGCACGGCAAGGGCAAAAGTCTTATTATAATGTTGCAAAAGCTGCCTTCTTGAAAAAAATACTCCTTAACAGGTTTTGCGTCAATTGTTTTTATAGGGCTGCAAAAGAAATTAGAACAAATGAGGTTGGAGAAGGCACTACTTGCACTTCGGGAAAGAGAGTGGTTTGATTCAGTCATGAAATACTGCCAGTTTTCCTAAGTGTAGCACTGCCGCTTCTCTAGCAAAGTAGACTAAAAGAGTGGAACTTAACCACATAGATACTTAAAGTCTGATAAACAGGATGGCAATTGACTCCATCAGTGAAAGGACATGAAAATGTCACTTATACTTGCAAAGATTAGGTCAACTACTTGCAACATTTAACTTTTAGGCCAGCAGATCACTGGAAAGATCTATCTAGACTAAACTGAAGACTTCATTCATTTATGTCTTTAGCATATATGCCATGTGCAGTTTAGAAATTCTTGCCTGTCCCTTACACCACAAAGGATCAGACTAGAGTAAAATGTCTTGAGGTCCTTTGTGATCTTACTTTCCATTGTAAACTCCTGTTTTCTAAGTTGCTTCTTTCCAAGGTTCTTCATATTTGTCAGAATGCTAGCTGATGTCATCCCACCTAGCCTTAATTTCTTTTCCTAAGTGACCATTCACATCTTCCTGTTCAAGCTTAGTTCCCCAAAGGGAATCTCTTAAGACATTCATGTAAAGGTTACAAGTTTTCATCCATACTTGTTATGTAGTACTGGGATCCATCTCCCTCACCTGTGCAGTTTGGTCATGAAAGACAGTCACTTGATATCCAAGATGCTTGAAAAGCATCTCCAGGGAAGTACAGTCCACATCTCCCCCTGCACGATACTCTAAGTCCTTCTCACTGCTGAAATGGGTATTGCTGAGAATAAGTGCTAAGCCTCGGGGTTCTGATATCAGTTTATATGCCTGAAAAGAAGATTTAAAATTGGTAAATTTGGACTACACAGATATAACAGTGTTAGACTACAACAGCAATCCCTACATACCGGCTTGGTATGATATGCAGGATTTCTAGTTGAGAAGGCACAAAAACAGTAGAAGTCAAATTTGTGGAGTTGTCTTTTTAAATAAATAAGACAAATGTTTGTATTGCAAAGGGTCCCAAAGACACCTGTATTTGCAAGCCTCCACAACTGATGATCCTACAACACTATTAAGATGTTACACTAGATTGCCTTATTCCTCATCTTAAAAGAAACACAACTTATAAATTTCAGATTATGAATTAGGTCTTGCAAGCATTTTTTCCCTTTCCCCACCCTCATCCCAGCATGACTCCACATACTTCCATCATCCCCAAAGTCCTGATGACAACACCATGGAAAACTTAGCTAACATTTCTTAGTTGCTGTTTGGAGCAGATGGAGATGTAAAATAGCAGTGCAATTTAACAGCAAGAGGCTGTCACTGATCCTGAAAGTTACAAGTTGGCAAAAAAGGTTAACAGGAAAAGAACTAATTTAAGAGGGGCATCTTCAAAATAAATTCCCTCTCCACCCCTCCAACTCTGATAAAACCAAATCAATAGAAAATCAATTGCTAATCCTCCCGTAAATTGGAAGTGAAATTTCATACCCCAGGAGCATATCAAAACGGGTGTAACCAGTAGCAGGTATTGAAGGAGACAAGTCAAGCTCACACTGATGCCACCTAATTAGGTGTCCGTGATAGACAGTTAAAAACCAATCTATTTTGTAGTACACAGAACCTGTGACAGATGTGTTAAATATCAGCACATTGTGTAATCCTAGTAAAGTGTCTGCCTCAATACACAAAATTATTCTTTTCCCTTAAGACCTCCCTACCACAACCTATGTTTTACAAACAGAAAAGTAATTAAACTACTTAACTTATAAAGCTGCAGAAGAATAAAGATTCAGTTTGTTCTACCCCAATATTACCCAGCGCAGAATTCTGATCTGGTTCTTGAGCCTAAGGAGAGGCTCTTTCAGAAAAGAGCCAAGACTAAGTACAAGTAGAAATGCGGTTCTAGTATTTTACAGTCATTTGCAGAGGCAATAATACTAACAGCTTATACAGAGCAATAGAACAGAAGGTATTTCACAAATGAGCAAAACCAAGAGGCATAGATTTGCATAGAGTTACAGAACTTCTCAGAATTTCTCAAGGCTTGTAAATCAGAACCACATCAAATCAAACATGACTGGTAACATTCAGTTATACAAATAGCACAACACTGATCTGCATCCCAAAGTATACATTTTGACTCAGTTAAGTAGCACATTTTCAGCTGATACAGCCAAATATCTCATATCTTTCAAATCTTAAATGGATCTTCTCAGTTAACTACTTACCAAGTGCTGATGATCATGATAAAATTCAGGTGTGCAGTACTTCACTAGAGGAATTGAGGGACCATCTCCATTATCCAAGGAATGTTCCATTGGTTCTGTGCAAAATAAACAGCAATAAGAAAAACCAACTATAATGCCTCTGCATTAAAGTAGTAACTAGTAAATTCACATATGTTGTCTCCAGCATATTCCTGCATTATACTATTGATATCTCTAAACATTTTGCTTGATCAGGGACTACACACTCACAATGAAATACAGTAGAAAACCCAAAAGTACCGAAATAGTATACTTTTAAAAAATAATTTTAACTGGCAAATTGTCTTGTGTGTAGGCTAGCTTATCTAAGGCCTAGTTAATTTGGTTGCACATAGTATGAAAACAGAATTCTCATCTAAAATTAGATCCATGTGCTCTCTCTGTCATTCTGTACAGTATGTTATTCTTTTCACAGGTAGGCTGATAAACTATTGCCAGAAATATTCAAACAGAATAGCACTTTTCCTTTCATAAAAGGCTTCCCATGCTCACTGGATACACCTATTTTTTGCTAAACACATGCATAGGTGATCAAACTAGGCATATCTAACTTTCATGAAGTACAATGCCTTTTTTTGTTAACGGCCTCTGAACAATCCATTCCTCTGGATAACAGCAGATGCTTGTAATGATAATCAGCTATTTGCCATTTGCAGACAAACACCTCCCTTTCCTGAAGAAACAGAGCTAATAACATTCATGATCTCCTTTGAAATCCTTTTTCAGCTTTTTGATACATGGATCCCCTGGTTGCAGAAACATATACTCTAAAAACCCCAAACAACCAAACCCTAAAACCTTTGCAGCTAAATAAAAAAACATAGACATTTGTTCTTTAACACCAGAGAGACCTCCTTGTAACCAGCACAGTTAAAACTGGTTAGGCAACAGGAGTGCTCCAGGCATTACCAGAGGCAACTTGAAATCTAGTAAGAGATTCATTGTAACAACTAATTCCATTATATATCACAAATGCTTGTTAAAGAAAAGATGGTTTGCTGCACTTGACAGAAGCTACAGAAATCTACTTTGGGCCCACATAACTTATGTAAAGTTTTAAACTTATTTGCTAGAAAGAAGACCAAGTCAGGGAATCTTGCCCCAAATCAGCTCCACTTAAACTCTATTACAAATCTTAAAAAAAAGAAAACCTTTGAAAAACCCAGAAGTTTGATGACATGTTTAAGCAATAAAATTTCCTATCGGAATATATGAAGCTGAATAGAAACTGATAGGGTTCTCTCTTCCAATATGTTATTTCACTTTGATTTTCTAGCCTAATTCTACCATCCTGCATCTGATCATAATGCAGTTAAAACACTGTCAAGTTTGTATTCCTTGGTTGAACAAAGTGGAGGCAAGCATAATTATCTCTAGAACTGAATTAAGAGAGCATTAACAAGTTAGAAGCAACCAGACAGCTAATCAAGTATTCTTTATTTCACGTGCAACTCACCGATCCAGCGTGGTCTCTTTGAATTACATGATTCACTGGCAGGGAATGGAAGATTTGATCCAGAACTGTGTTCAAGCTACAAGACATCCAATAAGTCCATGAAAAAGAGTAGCATAAACCAGCTATTTTTTCTCTATGGTACAAGCCTGCAGGTATCATGGAACAGACATACATGTATTTACATACACACATATAATGTATTATTATGGTTCACATCCAAATGAAACATCATGACAAGACAGCAACAGCATTTTCTATCAATGCAAAATTCTTTCCCTTCTTCACACATCTCAACCTCTATCCAAATCCCCAGCTTGGAAACCTTACATTGAGATCATGTCCTCCTCATTTTTGCCAAAACTTGCTATGTCCAACAATAGCTATGTTTTCATTTGCTTTCAAGATTTCACTGTTTGTACAGTAAAGTACAATTCAAAAAAAACTCCAAGAAAGTAGTCCAATAAATTATAAATTTTAATAAGGGAAAGTGCCTGCTCAAAAATATCTGTTCCTCCTTCCTTTGTATAAAACATGTCCGCTGCAAGATTCCACGCTTGTCAATGCAATCCAATGCTGACAACTGCAGATAGTGTAAAGGCGAAAATAAAATGAACAAAGAGTTCCTCCCTCCTCAACAGACAAGATCAGCTTTTAATAGCTTTCTACTCAAGAGAATTATTGAACACTAAATGAAAAGATTCTAGTGAAAATACTTCCTTTGCAGTTTCTGGGTTCTTTATAACTTGTTGATTAATAATAAGCTGTGTGAAAGAACACAGAGGAAGCTCATGCAGTGCAAGAGAGAGAAGCACAGAGTGCTGCACTCAGCTGAGAGGCAGTTTGCCAGAAAAAAGACTTCAGGGTTCTGGTGGATGCTAAGCTGAACATGAGACAGTAATGTGCCTTTATAACACTCAAAGCTAATGGTATCCTTGGATGCAGTAAAAGGGATATTGCCAGCAGATTAGGTCAAAGGATATGATTCTTCTCCTCCACTTAGCTGTGGTGAGACCACATCTGGAGTCCTGTGTCTAGATCTGAGCATACAAGAGAGCTATGGACATACCGGGAGGAGTTCAACTTGGGGCACAAAGATGACAAAGGGACTATAGCACCTCTCCTATGAGGAAAGGCTGAGAGAGCTGGAACTGTTCAGTCTGGAGCAGAAAAGGCTCAAAGGGGCTCTTATTGTTTAAATAAGCACCTGAAGACAGGGTGCAAAGAGGACAGACGTGCTCACTTCAGTGGTTCCTGGTTAGAGGGCAGGAAGCAATGGGCACAACTGAAACACAGGACATTACATCTGAACATTAGGAAACACAATTTTACTGTGAGGGTAGTCAAGCACTGGAGTTGGCTGCTCAGAGAGGTTGCAGGATCTCTGTTCTTCAAGACAGCCAGCTGCCATCTGGACAGTCTTCAGCAACTGGATCTAGGTGGCCCTGCTTAAGTAGGGAAGTTGGACCAGACAATCTCCAGAGGTTCCCTTTCAGCCTCAATCACTTTGTAATTCTCTATGAAAAGGACACTCAGCGTTGCCCTTTGCAAACAATTTATTTTTCCATTTCTAAAATACAATTGAACCCAGTCCCAATTTGAAATGCAGTCCATCCATTTTATTTTTTTAAACTGTTGTACCATTGCAATTCCATGGCTAAGGTTGGATGTTGTCTTCAAGATCATTGCCTCCAGATGTTGCTGTTTGGTTTCTCGTAGAGCTTCACAGAAAGCTGAGAAGGCATTAGGGCCCCTCTTGGGTAGCAAATTGAGGAATTCCACATTTTGGCTGAAGCTCCCAGTCTTTGCCTATATCCAGAAAAAAAACAAAATCCACAAAGTAACATCCCAACATAATCCATTTTGAATGAAGCTTCAGAACAACTCAACTTTTTTCCTTCAAGCAGATGTTACATCCCTATGCTTAGCTGTGCTAGATCCATTTGTAAAGCTTTTCCTATCTAATTTCACTCCCACTCCTCTGTTCCTTTTAGCTGAAGGGGAAGAGTATATAAGACAGCAAATCAACATTTCAGTAATATAAACATAGACAGTAATACACCTTCTTTCTAAATTTTTACTTCCAGTTGCTGTTGGAATAGAAAATATTTTTCACCTTGTTGAATGCTTGAAGTCCAGTTCATTTTCCCTACTGCCCAATGGTTTATGGTCTCATGCACCGTTAATACCAACCCATCAGAAAGCATCAAGTAAAATACATACTTCGTAGCATCACAGAATGGTGTAGGTTGGAAGAGACCTTAAAGATCATGCAGCTCCACCCCTCTGCCATGGGCAGTCAATTCCATTTTATTTAAATTCATTTTACAATGTCAATTCCAAAACTACATGTGTATAGACTGTACACTTAGATCAATAAAACCACAGAGTCATGTATCTGTAAAACAGTCACAGGAAGTCCTAATCCTTAGAATATTAACAGAACTTTTACAAAACTGCATAAGTTATACAATAGCCTTCTCTGAAATAGACCAAAACATCACAGACTGAGATACTCACTATCAAAAATAAATTTTATCCATTCCATGGAATTCATCTGATATGTTTTAAATTGCCACTTGTATCCAAGATCTCTTCTTCTGGTGGATGATAAGAAATAGCTGGCATGTTGCATGAAAGCAAAGCCTAACACTACATTTGCAGCCACAGGAAAACCAGAAAAATGCCTCAAGCCATGTGTATAGATCCTCTGCTACGGAGTATTTCAATCATCTAACTTCCTTCATAAAATTTATCAAGTTTGATGTTAAATGTTGCTTGGTTCTTGACACAGTGCATTGTTTGGAAGGATACTGCAAAAATCTTGTTGATCCAATGCTTGTGAATCTTTTTCTGAAATTTAAGACCTGCATTCATTCATGGCTAAGAATTTATTTTTGTATCATAGAATCACAGAATCATAGAACAACCAGGTTGGAAGGGACCCATCGGATCTTCTAGTCCAACCATTCCTATCAGTCACTAAACTATGCCCTTCAGCACCTCATCCACGTGTCCCTTAAACACCTCCAGAGAAGGTGACTCAACTACCTCCCTGGGCAGCCTATTCCAATGCCCAATGACCCTTTCTGTGAAAAACTTCCTCCTAATCTCTAGCCTAAATCTCCCCTGGCAGAGCTCGAGGCCATTCCCTCTTGTCCTGTCCCCTGTCACTTGGGAGAAGAGGCCAGCTCCCTCCTCTCTACAACCTCCTTTCAGGTACTTGTAGAGAGTAATGAGGTCTCCTCTCAGCCTCCTCTTCTCCAGGCTAAACAACCCCAGCTCTCTCAGCCGTTCCTCATAGGTTCTGTTCTCCAGCCCCTTCACCAGCCTCATCGCTCTTCTCTGGACTTGCTCCAGAGCCTCAACATCCTTCTCATGGTGAGGGGCCCAGAACTGGACGCAGTATTCAAGGAGCAGCCTCACCAGTGCTGAGTACAGAGGGAGAATCACCTCCCTGGACCTGCTGGTCACACCATTTCTGATCCCTTGACATCAGTGCTCTCCTGTCCTTTCCATTACTTGTCAAACTTCTTTCTATAAATCATTCCCTTATTTATTACAATAAACAAGCCACTTTCAGCCTCCTCATAAATGGCCTCTTCCCCTTGATAACTCAAGTACCCTTTCCTACTCCCACAAAAATCTCCACTTTCAGAGCATTGTTGATTAGAAGTGCATAGTCACCTCTGCTGTGCCCTTACAGAATTATGACATTACTTGGACCTTTCTCCTGGTTACACTCCTCCATCAGTCTGTAGAAACCACCTACTACTGGCCTGTACAGGTGCACCCTTTGACAGGTATCAATGATCTGGATGAGAGAATTGCATGCATCCTTAGTAAGTTTACAGATTACACCAAGCTGGGAGGAAGTGCCAACCTGCTTGAGGGTAGAGAGGGTCTACAGAGGGATCTGAACAGGCTGAGGTTTAACACAGCCAAGTGCCAAGTCCTGCGCCTGGGACACAACAACTCTGTGAAGTGCTACAGGTTTGGGGAAGAGTGGCTGGAAAGCTGCATGGCAAAGAACAAGCTGGAGGGTGGTTGCCAGCAGACTGAACATGAGCCAGCAGTGTGTTCAGGTGGCTAAGGCAGCCAATGTTATCCTAGCCTGTATCAGAAACAGCCTTGCCAGCTAGTCCAGAGAAGAGATTCTGCCCTGGTACTCAGCACTGGTGAGGCTGCACCTCAAATACTGTGTTCAGTTTTGGGCACCTCACTACAAGAAAGACCTTGAGGTCCTGGAGTGTGTCCAGAGAAGAGTAACAAAGTTAGTGAAGGGGCTAGAGAACAAAGTGTTATGAGGAGAAGCTGAAGGAACTGAAGTTGTTTAGCTTAGAGAAGAGGAGGCTAAGGGGAGACTATCTCTGTCTACAACTGCCTGAAAGGAGGTTGTAGAGAGGTGGGTGCTGGCCTCTTTTCCCAAGGATGAGAGGGAATGGCCTCAAGTTGCAGCATGGGAAATTCAGGCTGGACATTAGGAAAAAACCCTTCACTGAAAGGGTTACCAAGCAGAGGCTGACCAGGGAGACACTTGAGCCACTATCCCTGGAGGTGTTTAAAAGACAGGCAGACAACGTGCTTGGGGATACGTTTTAGTAGTAGACAGGTGCAGTTGGACTTGATCTCAAAGGTGTTTTACAATGTAAGGATTCTATGATTAATGCTTCTCCAGTGAAGACCTATTAAATTCTTTACTTACTCTTCATATGCCCTGTGAGCTTCATCCAGCTTAACCACTTCTGTCTTCAGTGGTTCTTCCTGCAACATCCTCCCCTCCTACCCTTTTCTTGTAGTAAAGTTTCTGTACTGGTTTAGAACATCACACTTGAAGGAAGGATGAAATCTCTTCATCTCCCCCAGCTCCTCAGTTTATTCCACTATCCTTAGATTACAAAGCTTTATTTATGTGAAGTGCCTTCCTCCAAAAATCAATTTGTTTATTCTTCTGTGTAGTTTAAAATCAAACCAACAGGACCAGTAGAATTGCTCTGTTTTAAGGGCAAATTATTTAAAACAGTTATTCTTCCAGATCTCCTGACTACTTGGGGAAGCAGGGAGATATGCAGAATCAGTTAGTTACAACATCCAGGAAAAAAAAAAATCTACACTTTTTCATGAGACAGTGGCATTTGTCTCCTCCTATCTCCACTAAGATACCCGACAATCAGCATCAAGGTTTTAAGAACAGGCTATATACGTGACAGCACTTCCAAGATCTTTGTTCCCATCTGACCCAGAAAGTAGTAGGTTACTACAAATTCACAGATGTACTATAGAAAAATGAAAGGTAAGAAAGTGGTTTTGAATCAAGTGATTTTTTTTTTTTTAATGCACATTACTTATAGCACTGTTTTAATTAGCATCATTATGCAAATGTTCCCTTCAGTTCAGTCCCGCAAGTGCAGCACATATTTTGCGGCACCACCGTTCCAGTTGTGGATATTTTCCTCCTAACCCTACCATACTTATATTTTTGCTGCAATTTCCAGATTCATGCCCTGCAACAGCAGATCAGGTCACTTTGTTCTCTTGCTCAGGCTGCTATTGGTGTTTATATACATTTAAGCTCGTAGCTATGTGTATATGTTATCCTGGGCACAGTTCTCCCACTGAACTATTAATACGTAACCAACTTGTCCACCATAACACCTTCCTCCTTACTGATAATATGTTACTAAGTATTGTTGCATCTGTTTTACCCAATTATACCTGGAAAGGAACAGGTATACCCTCCAAGACAGTAGGGCTCCATCACACATAAAAGTTACTTCAAAAAAACTCCATCGCTTTGTCTCCTCTTCCTCCTTCCCTCAACTTTATAGACTAAGCATGATATCATATGGTACAGAATACCCTTTCATTAGTTGGGATCAGCTGTCCCAGCTATGTCCCCTCCCAACTTCTTGTGCACCCCCAGCTTACTGACTTGCAGGCTGGTATGAGATGCAGACAAGGCCTTGGTCCTATGTAAGCACTGCTCGACAAAAAATAGAATATCCCTGTGTTACTAGTCCTGTTTCAGGACAAATCCAAAATATAACCCCATACAAGTTACTATAAAACACCCTAACTCTATCCCAGCTGAACCTGGTACAGTCAGTTCGTGATTTATTCTTGGACTCTCACTGCCTTCCTCTATCTTTGCCCTCTTCCACTAGGTATTTCAAATCAATTTCAGGTCAGACTGCCTGCATCTCCTGCAACTTAGCAGCAGCAACCTTGACATTCCCCATAAAGAATTTCACATTATCTTTGACACACAAGTCAAAATTCATCAGGAAGTTACTTCTCCAATGTTTTCAAAAACCTTTTCAATCTCAGGTTTATACCTCCCGCATCTGTGCCCAGAAAACAGCTCACAATTCTATTTTTCAGTAGCTGTTCTTATGATGGGACCATCAACCTTACTAAGTGCTTACTTTAATCTCCAGATGCATGTGACATGCACTTCCAGTCATTTCCTTTAAAGTTTTCCCATATCTCTATCCTGCGCAGTCTTCAGTGCATTAACATACCTCTGGGAACAATCCTAAACACTTTCCAACAACAACTCTTCACAGTACCTGCTGCTCAGAATAAAGAGCAAAAGCCCATAAAGAGCACTTATCTGAGAGTGAGTTTTGGATCATGTAAGGTTCTTAATGTAATTTACAAAACAGATATGAAATACAAATCCTTCAAGTTAAAGGAACACAAGTGCCACAACAAACTGGTTTACAAGAAATTGATTTTCAGTTTATAACAGATTAATTTACTGCTGTCACAGTATTGTTATGGGAAGAGAGATTATTCCTACAAATGGAAGGGAGCGAAAGAGAAGTACAAAATGACAACAAAAGACTGTAAGACTCCACCTGACTACAACTTTTAATATATACAAATGTACAAGCCAACAATTTAGTAAATCCCAGACAAAAGCCATACCACCAGAAGCACCTTATAGCGCTACACGTTGCAAGCGAAGCCCACACCACTCTGAACGTTCTCGAATTGTCATCACATTAAAGTACACAGGCATACACAGATGAGTTTCTTGCACTGCCACCGTCAACAACGACACTAGGCTTAACTGGAAACGAAGCTCGTGGTGCCCTCGAGCACGACCTGCATACCTGGATCGTCTCCACCATCTCGGTGGTGATTATGTCCTTCTCTACCAGGTGCTCCACCAGCTCCTTCAAAACCAGCTGCTTCGCCAGCAGCACCCGGTTCTTCTTTAGCGCTTCCTGGTGACATCGCTGCATGCCGCACGCGACCAGCATCCTGCCAGGAGCCGGGGTAGGGGTGGGGCGAAAAAAAAAAGGACCAAAGCCAGACTCGAGAGCCACCCTCACTTCCCCTCCTTCCCCCCAAGTTCCCGCTCAGAAAGAAGAACCGCCTCCCTTCGCGGGCGGAAGAGGCCGCTACGCCCGCCACGGAATGGCGGGAGGGGTTGGGGAAGTTCCCCGCCACCGCCGAATCCGCAGGGGCCGGGGACCACGACACCAGCGACCGCCGCAGAGAGGACCGTTCACCTCCCACCCCGCCGCCCCCACAAGTGTTACCCTCTTCGCGGTGGATCCCGCTATTCAAACCTCGAGGGACGCTTACTTCTGGCCACGTGACCTCGCCCCTTCCTGGCGGGAGCCAATCAGGACGCGCTACAGACGCAGGGCGCGCGTGCGCAGGCGCGCTTGCCTCGCGGGAGGCGTTGGTGGGGGATGTAAAGGCAGTCGGGCCGCGCGGAAGTGGCCTTGGCCACAGGAAGAGGGGGGGCGGGGCCCCGTGGTGGGTGCGCGCGTGCGGGCTTCGCCCCGACCCACCCGGTAGGCTCCGCCTCCCCCCTAGGCGTAGGCTCTGCCCATCGCCCTACTCGGCTCCGCATACTCGCAGCCTCAGCCTCGCCCTCTTGGCTCCTCGCACAGTCGGCTCTGTCCTCTACAGACACCGCCCCCTACAGGCTCCGCTCCACGCAGGACCCCAACCCACACAGGCTCCGCCCCTACCGGCTTTGCCCCCACGCAGGCTCCGCCCCCGCCCTGCCGGCTCCCTCCCACCGGCAGGTTCCGCCCCACCGCGGGCTCTGAGTGGGGGTTTGGCCCCTATTCAAGTCCGCCCACCCAGGTCCGGCCCCAGGCTCCGCCCCCAAAGGCTCCGCCCCCTCTTCCCCGCAGGCCGCTGCCCTCATCAGGCCCCGCCTCAGCGGCAGGCTCCGTCCCAGCTTCCGGTTCCACAGCGTCGGCTCCGCCCCCCGCCCCAAGCCCTGCCCCCCCCTGGCTGCGCTGTGCCCTTGTTGGGGCGTGATAGGCTGTGAGGTGCGCAGCCTGCGGGTGGGATCAGCGGGTACGCAGCGTTCCTGGCCGTAACAGCGGCGCTGGGATTGGTTATTAGTTCGAGAGCTGTTTAGTGGTGCGTTTTGTTGACGGATGCTTCCACCGAGATCAGCTGAAATAGAAAAAGTGCTTGATAGTGTTAGCATCGGCGTGACAATAAACACATAACACTCCGGGAAGGGTTATATGTTGGTGCTTTTGTGGGGGGGGGGGGGCCAGGGATCAGGGAATAGTTTCTCAAATCTGATCCCCCAACACTGTTATAACTCGACCGATATTTATTCTCGTGAGGTTTCGCAATCTAATGTATATTCAACAGGTTACATCATTGTCCAATGCATATGTATGTTTCGATGACCTCATCAGCAAGTTTTTTTATCAGCTCTTACTGCGCCTGCGTACCTCCTTCTGGTGGTCGTGAAGAGGAAGGTTCCCTCATCATCTTCAGAGGAAAAAAATAATTTTTTATTGTGAACTTTTTACCTTTCTTCTTTTGGGCAAATGTCCAACATGAATTTACTGTCAGTTTCCTCCTATCTCTACTTTAATTAACTCTAGTTTGGTAGACTCCATTCTTATCTTGCTACTTGAGTGATTTACGGTCTCCTGTTTTAACGAAGTGCTGTTAGTGTTATCTTGTTAGCATTCCTAAGTAACTAACACTTTTTCCCACACCACTAGGTTTTAAGATTTCTTGTAACTTTTAAGACTACTACATACATTTAAATCATTTTTTCTTGATTTGCAACTAATTCAAACTACTGTATATAATAAAGTTTTAGATTCTTGCTCCAACAATAGGATCACATAATCGTATAGTTGGAAAAGACCTTTGAGATCATTGAGTCCAACCATACCTGCCCGCTACTGAACCAGGTCCTTGAGTGTGCTGTCTACCCATCTCTTAAACACCTCCAGGGATGGTGACTCCATCAGCTTCCTGGGCAGCCTCTGCCAGTCTCTGATAACTCTTCCGGTGAAGACATTTTTCCTAATAACCAATCTGTACGTCTTCTGGTGCAACTTTAGGCCAATTTCCTCTATCACCTCTCACTTGGGAGAAGAGACCAACATGCACCTCGCTACAACCTCTGGTCTCCCCTCAGCCTCCTCTTCTTCAGGCTGAACAGCATGGTTCTCTCAAGAAGTAAGGGAGTGCACAGAGTACACATAGATATGGATGGAAAAGCTAATAAACACGCTTTTAGCAGAAGCAAATTTACAGCTCTCGTCATGCAAAGCTTCTGACAGGTGTTCCTTGGTTTGGAGGAGTCTGACATGTCCGAACTTAACATAAGTCTGAAGGTTTGGTTAACCCTAACACATGCTGAAGACAAAGTTCTAGTGATCTTAACTGGTGACATTATTGATCTTTGTTTTGCTAGTTTTTACCTGTGTTGTTCAACTGAATTTCTTCCTGACTCATGGCAATTTGGTGCACTCAGAAAAGTTGTGGGTTGCCCAGCTTAGACTGTAATTTTCTGTTCCTGTGTGGTACCCCGTATTGCTTTTTCATTGTAGTGTTTTTTTCTTTTGTGTTGACTGATACAGGACAAAAATGCAAGAACTGATAGACTTTAAACAAATTACATTGCCTCTATCAATAAATCTATCTCTCAAAATACTTTTGTGATAGAGGTATCAGAGCTGCTGCATCATTACTGATGTTAAAGTGATTCAGCTGCAGATTCAGAAACGGAAGGGCTTAGAGGGGAAGCTGTATGAGGAAAAGCAAAAGTTGCTTGGTCTGTTCAACCTGGAGGAGACTGAAGGGAGACCACGTTGCAGTTTACTGCTTCCTCACAAGGGAAGGAGGAGGACCAGGTGCTGATCTCCCTTCTCTGGTGACCAATGATAGGACCAGAGGGAAGAGCAGGAATAAACGCAAGGGGGAAGTTTAGGTTGGACGCCAGGAAAAGGTTCTTCCCCTAGAGGGTGGTGGAGCACTGGAACAGCTCCCCAGGGAAGCGGTCAGGGTGCCAAGCCTGACAGTAATCCACAAACATCTGGACGATGCCCTCAGCCACATAGTGTGAATGTTGGGGTTGTCCTGTGCAGTGGCAGGAGTTGAACTCAATGGTTCTTGTGGGTGCCTTCCAACTCAGGACATTCTATGTTTCTATGATCCTTTTTCTAGGCCAAGATTATCAAATAAGCAGAATGCAAGCAAACCCATGACTTTGTGGAATGTTTCTTTTGGAAGGAAAAAACTAGTGATGCCCCCAGGTATTTTCAATACAGTCCTGTTTATTTATAAACAACATAAAAGGTCTTATTTTTTCTTTGAACTGTAAACAATCAAGCAATAGGAAGTAATTTATTTTCTTCTAGCCTATGGCTTGATGCTTCCTCATATGAAGTGAAAATGATACAGTTGTATGAAACAGGGCTGTAATGACTGCTACTCTCCTTCCAAAGAGATTCGGACCACCATCTTTCTTTTTTTTTTTAATTTGGACATTCACCAGAGATAATTGTCTCTGCATACTACAGATCACTTTAACACTGCAGAACTCATCAGCTTAACTCACCCACTTTAAAAGACCACACAATATCACTGATCAGTGAGAGAGAGCTAGAACCTGGCTCCAACTTGGAGCCATCAAGATGGAGATTGTATATGCTGTTCTCGGGTGCTCTGTGCTGCAGCTGTGTCCCAGACAGACAGATGGGCTCTTTCCAGAGTCCACAGTGACGCCTCTGGGCATGGTGTTGTTATGGAGAACTGAAGGAGCATTGACCTTTCTGTGAAAACGCTTACTGTTATGACAATAAAGTGTCTCAAGTGATCTGTTTGGGACTGTCATACAGCAGAGAAATATACCCTCTAGTAGAGCTGCACAGATTGGTGCTTCAAACAGAGGATATGTATATGCCTATGTATCCCACTGGCAGCCTCTCTTACAGGAGAAAAACTGCTATTCTCTCCCTCTTGTCCATCACTGAGGTTGTATGGGATGAGAACCTTTAGAACAACAGAAATATTTAATGGGGCCTTCCTGGGTTTTCAACCCCAAGAGATAGGAATGGTGGTGCCCGCCTCCAGATAAAGACAACCGCCCTCACTTTAGTCACGCTCTGGTGTGGCACAGGTGAGGATGTGGAGTGAGAGCAGCAGAGGGATAACAACAAATGGCAGAGACCATAAATTTGTGTTGCTGCAAAGCAACAGCTCAGGGAACTGCAGCCTCATCCTCCCAGTAAGGATTTTAGGGTGTCTGATGATCACGCAGCTCTCAGCAATACTGCTGTTTGTAATGTACAGGCAGAACCTCCTTGGTGCTGTTTCTACTCATCCCTATTTCGAGGCAGATTCTTCTTGCTGCCTCCCACAGTCATTTTACAGAGGTCCTTTGGAAACCTTGCTTCTTCTCATGATTCACTCTTCTCCTCCATAAGATGTATCTCAGGTTTGAAAATTGTTGCTGTGTATAACACAACTTTCCCCACAGGGATTTCTTCATATCTTGCCATGGCAAAGGCATTGTGGTATTGCATTGATTTATACTTCAAGCAAAAAGATTCTAGTGAGATCAAAAGCTGTGTCTGTAGTTCAGCTGTGGTTCTAAGAATGGCAAGACAAACTTTTACAGTTTTGTGTGTGAAAAATCTCAGCTCTTTCACCTTCCCTCTAGGAGCATCCTGTATTGGGGTGAGAATTTGGTTCTGAGTTCATAGAGGGTGAAATCAATCCTACTACAGAGGGCTGGAAAGCATCTTCAAACACTTCATCACTGATGCCACTATCATAAGCAGGTGGTGGAGTGAGTGGCTCCAGTGGCTCAGACCTGTCTTCGATACCTTTCACTTCATGGATGTCTGAAACAAACCGCTGCAGTCTTGGAGGTAGCACCAGCTGCAGCTGCATTCTGGAGACTGTGTCTGTCTCGTGGGTGTGCCTCGTGTCTGGTGCCCTGAGAGTATCATCTACCCTAATCTCTTCTTGGGCAGATGATTCAATAACTGCATTGTAAGGCGGAGGCTCATGCAGTGGAGAGGGCACTAAGGCTGGATTGGATGCAATTGTCCATATTGGGGGAGCTGACATGGTCATTACCTCCTCATAGGTGGGTGCTTCATAGGCAGCGTTCACCCTGTGCACAAAGAGAGGAGTGGCAGTTAGATTCATTACTTTACAGCTTAGTTTATGCAGCTGCAGGTAGTCCACATAATGCAGGTACATGGACAATGAGTAGGTGTGACTAAGACAGAATATGTCACGTGGTATTACTCTATGTGATATTCTGCCACTGGATCAGCTCACTTGTCCAGATGACTTAATCTCTTGTTTGTGGTCTAGAGAATAGCTCATGTGACCATTTTCCCACACTCCCCAGAATAAATAAAATAAATCACACTAGTGACCTAGACTTAGCTTTGATCATAGAATCATAGAATATATCGGCTTGGAAGGTATCTGTAAGGATGCTGTCCCTCATTTAAGATCTCTCAGTTAAAATGGATTACTAAGAATTACTACCTACTAATTATTTCTCCAAATAAAATAATATACTGCTATTTTAATAATTAGCTCAATGTTCATCTATTTTTGAGAAGTGGTGAAAATTCTGTATTTCATTTAGTTTAAATGAGGACTAACTTCTTGTGTTATAAAAAATATCTGCAAAGAAGAATGTGACTTTAGAAACATTTTCTTTCTTATGCCACATTTTTAAATAAACGGATACTTACTTACTTCTCATATGCCCCCCAGCCTAGGGAAGCCCAATATAGACTTTTCTAAAAATAAATACGTAATAACATTTTTGCTCTCCTACAACACTCTGTATTTGAAAACATCAAGTCATTTATAGACATGGATAATTATTAGCTGGATTATACAGACAAGGAAGCAAAGATACAAATAAGTTTAAAGTCTTCACCTACAGTAGGCAACTTGGGGTTAAATTAAGTGATGCTGAGAACCTGCAGATGTACATGAAGCCAAAAAGATGTGGGAGTATTCAGAGCCTCTCAAAATTAGAGTATTTTAGTATGAAGTTGGGTTTTTAAGACTGGAAACACACCCAGTCACAGGTTCCTTTTTAAAAGTTTGCCGAGGAACCGTTGCTTTGGTGATAAGGTTTATAGACCTAAACCCAGTTAAGAATTAGTACTGCTTCAGCTTGTTTTCTTTTTCCTTGTCTGACTCATTGTTTGGCAAGACTTGATTACTCAAAGGAAAATAAAACTGGGCCTGGATCTGTTTAACCTTGGAAGTTGTTAGTGGAACAGTTCCTGGGGGAAAGAAAGTATGTATTGAAAAAGAGACAGGATATATGTAGCACAGACTTTTGCAACCTCCACCTGAAGAATGAAGGAAAATAGCCTAAAAAGAACTTTCACCTTCTGTAATGGAGTCCATGTTTGGTGCTGGAAGGGCAGAAAAACAGTATGTAAAATAGCTATATCTGAGGAGAGAGAGTTAAAGTAAGAGGAATAACAAAGTTGCTGCTTACTCTGCTTGGCTTTCTGCGTTTGGAGGTATGTCATTTACATCACGACGTTGCTGATTCTTCAAGTAACACTCGGCAAACACACTCAGCAAATAGCCAACAAGGCACACTCCCCCGACCCCTAGGAAGAAGTAGGCTACCGGATTGATGTTAGATGAAATAGCCAGCATGATGACTCCAATGAGAAGAGCAGCAGTGAAAAGAAGCAGTAAGGCTTGGCGGATGTTCTTCCATTGTGTCTCCAACAACATGGCAGTATAGATGGTAGTAGCAGAGAGTTGAAAACAGATGAGCAGTTGGGAAAACAGACATCTGTGGAAGACAGAGTAGTTTGTTCATCATGAAATATGAGCATACAAACACATTATCAGTATCATGACCAAAATAAGAACATACATACTCAAGTACATGCCATCATGAAAACATGCAGCTATGCACATACGTAATAAGCCTGGGAAATATGTGCATCAATATAATATACTAGAATTTCCTATGTGAATGTTTATTGAATAAGGACACTTGGACATAAAGTTGCAAGATATCAAACGTGTAAATAGACCACCAGCACTTAGTGCCAGGCTTATGTAAAAAGGTATAGCTTCTTAACAGACTTAGAGCAGTCTAGGATGCAGATTTCAGATTACTACGGAAGTAAACACAGAGTAACTTTAAAGGTTAATTCTAGGACATTTGTACATTGTATAATGAAGGTTTAGATACTAGTTCAGGTCCTGGAAGAAAAGTAGCCTGTATTAAGTGGGGTTGCCTGCCCCAGTAAAAGAAGCATCTAACTTTGGTGTAGTATTGTAGCAAGGACATTACTTTAGATTCTAGATATAGCTGGGGTATATCTATTTTTGCAAAATATAGGCAGGCATTTGAATATTTGGCTACAACCCCAGTTCTTTTTCTGTTGATGTGCTTTTTTTGCCATTCTCAAACATGACAGCCCCTTCTTTTCCTCATGCCAAATATCATCTTTGTGAAAGAGACAGCAGTTGTCACTGTGTGCAGTCAATACGGAACAAATATCAGGGATCGATGGTATACCATAATTAAGGAGTCATCTTGCATGTGTTGCACTAACCTACCTCTATTCCACTGTATTAATGAAGACCCCTTTGAAGGAAAAGAATATGACACAATGGGCATGTTTTTTAATAAATATGCATCTCAAAAGAAATATACAGTTCTATATACAGTTTCATGTTACATTGTGTGCTTTTGCACACTAAATGCATTCTCTTGTTACAGCAAAAATAGACAAATTTATATACACAAATTTATATACACAAATGCCAGGAAAAGAAACATATTCTTTCTGAATAAGATTATCTTCATATTACCTTTTTTTACTGTCAGCTTTCAGTGTATACTTACCAGAGGGAGGTTTTGGTCAGTAGGAACAGTCATGTTTTAACTTCTCTCTTCATCACCAGGAAAAATTTGCAGGCTCTTTTGTCCCTGCTTCTTCCCATTCTGAGCTGAGAATGGGACAACAGTAAAAACTCTCCCTTCCTCCTTTTGAGTTTTCTTGTAGAGAGACAACAAAGATTTCTTTTGAAAATAAAAACCAGTAACTAGTGACTATAGGAAGGTACCAAACAATGGGAAGATCCTGTTGTATGAGTTTTGCATGGGAAATTAAAAGCCCATTTTTCAAGGTTCTGAAGGCAAAGTGATTTCTAGACGATCACATACCTTCTACTCTTTTGCAGCTCCTGTAGGTCTGTCCCACAAAAGCAGGAAACTCATTAAGGAAGAGGGCGGAGTGAGTAGTGGAGGAGTGCTTACCTGTGTCAGATCTATTTGGTCTGCTTTACTTTAATGAGAGAAACTCTTCCCTGAAAACTGTTTTCTCCCCTCAGCATAGCAGAGGAATCTTGATCTCTGCCTCAGAAAGCAGGAAGGGCTGCTGGCACAGCCCTCATCACATGGCCCACACATAAATCTATTTAGGAGTTGTGTAAAATGTAAATCTATACATTTTTCTATGCTGATTGGGTGCTGTCTGTCAGACTTTGGTTTATGCACTCTGATTCTACAAACAAAAGGGAAAAAGGAGGCAATAGGTTATTATTTTGCAGAGAGCTGAGTTACACTCCTTTTTACTCCCTTATGTATCTGGGAATAAGGAGAACCAATGAGCAACAGAGGGGGTACTGAATTTCTTCATTAAATCTGTTATCAGCTGGACCTCTACTGTATATCAGAAAATAGAATAGACTAGAATTAGAATCAGAGTAGAAGAATATAAGAGACTTTCAGCTGGAAGGAACCTACACTGATCATCTGG
This sequence comes from Coccyzus lansbergi, assembly GCA_033558105.1. NCBI lineage: Eukaryota > Metazoa > Chordata > Aves > Cuculiformes > Coccyzidae > Coccyzus > Coccyzus lansbergi. The sequence continues at coordinate 1,052,350 of JAUMJK010000067.1, read as the reverse complement.
CCATCTGCCTGACCAATTCAGGACTGACCAAGTTAAAGAGTATATTAAGGGCATTGTTCAGATGTCTCTTAAACATTGACAGGCCTGGGGCATTGATCACCTCTCTAGAAAGCTTGTTTTAGTGTTTGATCTCTCTCTTAGTAAAGAAATGCTTCCTAATGTCCAGTGTAAATCTCCCCTGGCATAGCTTTGAACCATTCCCACGTGTCCTACCACTGAATAGCAGGGATCAGCACTTCCCTCTCCACTTTCCCTCCTCAGGAAGCTGCAGAAAGCAACGAGGTCACCCCTCTGCCTTCTTTTCTCCAAACTAGATGAGCCCAAAGTCCTTAGCTTCTCCACAAAGGACATGCCTTCTAGCCTTTGTACCAGCTTTGTTGCCCTCCTCTCAGATTCATTCAGGTACCTTAACACCCTTAAATTGTGAAGCCCAGAACTATACGCAGATTTCAAGATGAGATGGCACCAGTGCTGAATACACAGGATAATTACCTCTTTTGACCATCTGGTTATACCCTGTTTGATGCACCCTAGGATGTGGTTTGCCCTCTTGGCTGCCAGGGCACGCTGCTGACTCATATTGAACATGTGGTTGACCAGTACCCCCAGGGCCCTCTCTGCAGGGCTGCTCTCCAGCCACTCCTCTCCCAGTTTATACTCGTGTCCAGCATTCCTCTGTCCCAGATGCAGAATCCAGCATTTGGTCTTGTTAAATTTCAGCCACTGATGATTTCCCAGTGCTCCAACCTATCTAGATGCCTCTGCAAGGCTTCTTATCCTTCAAGAGACTCAACAGCACCTCCCAGTTTGGTATCATCAGCAAAGTTGTTAGTGCTACATTGAATTCCTGCATCCAGATAATTGATGAATATATTAAATAGGACTGGCCCTAGAACTGAAGCCTGAGGAACCCTGCTGGTGACCAGTTGCCAGCCAGATTTAGTCCCATTCACAGCAACCTTTTAAGCTCTGTCCTTCAGCCAGTTCCTCAAGCAGTGCACCATGAATCTGCTCATCCCACAGTTGGACAACTTGTCCAGAAAACTGCTATAAACTACTATCTGTAGCTTTACTAAAATTCAGAAAATCTGTGTCCACTACTTCCCTTTATCTGCTAGGTGAGTGATTTTATTGTAGAAAGATATTAGATTAGTTAGTTTGGTCTTTCCCTTTGTAAATCATGTTGACTGTAGCTGGTGATTGTTCTTTAAATGCCTTTCAGTAGAACCAAATATAATCTTCTCCATAATTTTTCCAGGAACTGAGGTTATGCTAGGAGGTTTGTAGTTCCCTGGGTCTTCTCCTTTTCATAGACTGGAATAACACTGGCTAGCTTCCAGTCAGTAGGGACCTCTCCAGACCCCCCAAACTTTTTGGTAGATAATTTGGAAGGGTCCTGCCATAACACCTTATAGCTCTTTCAGTATTATGAGATGAATTCCATCAGCCCTTATAAAATTGTGGACATTCAGCTAATACAGCAGATCCCTTACAATTTTGGCACTTACAGTTGGAAAGTCATTGTTCCCACACACGTAGTCCTCTGACTCAGGGTACCAGGGAGCCCAAGGTCTATCAGCATTATTAAAGTATGTGGCCAAAGACACATTAACTGCCTTCACTTTTGTTTATCCTTATTAGTCAGATGACCATCTCCAACAAGTTTCTCTCCTATGTTTTTTTTAGACCCTCTCTTGTAGTTAATATACTTTAAAAATGTGAAACAGCACTGGCTAGTTTCAACTCTAACTAGGCTTTGGCCTTTCATGTCACTTCCTTGCATATATAAACTGCATGGCTATAATGTGCCTGAAAAGCCTGACCTTGCTTCCAGAGATCATACAATTTCTTTTTCCTCTTGAGCTGCATGAGGAGCTATGTGTTCAGCCAAGCTGGTCTTCTAACCTACTTGCTTAACTTATGAAACAGTGGAATTGCCCGTTCCTGTGCTTCTAAAAGGTGGTTCTTAAAGACTGACTGGCATTTGTGGATTCCTAAGCTCTCAAAAGCAGATTCCCAGGGTACATTGCTAAATACCTACCTGAAGAGCTTAATGTATGTCCTCCTGAGGTCCAGGGTGGTAGCTCTGCTTGTTGTTCTTTCTTCTTGCACTGAAAATTTTAAACTTAATCTTTTCATCATCACTATGGTAGACAGCTGGCTTCCATCACATCCCCCACAAGACCATCGCTATTCACAAGCAGGAAGTCTAGAAGAGCATCTTTCCTAGTTGATTCACTGACTACCTGTGACAAGAAGCTATCTTCTACAAATTTCAAGAATTTACAAGACCTCCTCCTCTCAAACAGTATGGCAATCCCTGTTGATGTCTGGGAAGCTGAAAAATCCCACAAGGACAAAGGTGAACAATCCTGAAATTCCTCCTAATGGCCTATAGAGTAACAACACATCAGTGCTTGCATCATTGGAAGTACTCAAACACTCTAGTATGAATTACCTCCTGGAGCTGGCTGCAGCTTATGTTTGTCAGTACAAGGCAGTTCAAGAAAGAAATTGAAAGCTTGGACATGGTCTGGTAAATTGCCACCACAATGATCTAAGGCTGGAAAACCCTGACAACTTAAGGAGCTGGTTTGTACAGCCCAAAGAAGAGAAGGTTTAGGCAGGTGGTGAGTGTCTACTTAGAGTTTTCCAGTGTCTAGTAGGGAGTTACAGAGAGGATGGAGATGCTTTTCATGAAGGTACATGGTGACAGGACAAGAGTAAATAGGAAAAGAGGGTAAGTACCTCTGGATATAAGAAAAAAGTCTTCAGTGTGAAAACAGCAAAACATTGAATTTACTTGCACAGAGAGTGAAGGAATCATCTTGGCTGGAAATATTCAAGATGTAACTGAGTCTAGGGCTCTGCTTTCAGTAGGATGTTGGCCCAGATGATCTCCTCTTCCAGCCTAGATTTGTCAATGTATTTATGTTTTGAATATTTTTCCCCTTATAATTGCCTTCTTTTTGGCTGCTGACTACAGAAATGAACTTCAACTCTTATTGTTATCTATTCGTATCTTTCAAGATATATTCTTTGAAGATGACAGACTTAATATCCATGTAAAGGAAAAGAAGTCAGACTTCTTGTGTCTAGTATGTCATTTTGCAAGACTAATTTAATTGGGAAAAGTGACTTGTTTCTTACAGTTTCTTTCCTTTTGGGGACAAGTGTCTAGTGTTGAGAACAACTTAACTGCAAGGGAAGATTTGTGAGATCTGTTCACAGCCTTTCTGCATAGAAAGCATGACTGACTTGTGGTGGAATCTGGACGCCTTGGTATTAACAACAACTTCTTTCTAACTGGGATAGCTGGTGGTTGTTAGAATTGTTCCTTGGAGATAAAAAGTTTATATCCTACTAGGCTGAGAACAGAACATACTACAGACCTTGGCTAAATTTTCTGTTTACTGAGCTATTGTAATAAAAGAGCACCACTACTCTAAGAATTATAGTAGTGAATTTTCAAAGAAAAAGATTCTATATATTGAACAAGCAAGTGAAAGTGTGGTTTGACAAGGCGGCCGAACAAACCTGATTTCTGTGTCCTCCTTCCTGCGTCTTCATCTCCTTCTACCCTCCTTGCAGTGATTCTAGTGCTCAGCTACTCACTTGCTGATCCAGCTCAGCTGTCTCAGCTAGTGAGAAAGTATTTACATTTTCCCAGAGTGAATTTAGTGGGCTGAATCTGTCTTTTAATGCCCATTCATGGGAAGCAGTGGGAATGGTGGAGGGAAAAGGAGGGCAAGTGGGGATAATTTCCAGGGCTGCTGTGGGTGCTGTTGATCAGCTCAGTTCAGACCATTGGAGCAGAAGGAAGTTCTTCCTTCTTTGACTAAGTAAACTCTGCAGAAAGGTGTAGAATCTAAGGCCTATCTTGTCCTCATAAAATCTTATTAATCATACCAGGGGTTGCCAGCTCAGCCTGATTACTTTGGTAACTCTCATCTCTGGTATGTATACTGACTTTTGTCAAATCCTCCCAACAATCTGTTGTTGAGTCCCCCTTTTAAGTACCTCCAGAAGGTACTTATCCTTTTGTAAGCTGTGTACAGGGAGTTAGGGAGCTGAGGCACTTTGCTTGTCAGTAGGCACAAAAATTTGTTTTGGGGTTAGACCTTTTTGCAAGAGTTAGGAGAAAGGCAAAAAGGTAAAAAAAAAAATCTTCATTATTTGGTGGGAACCACCTCTGTGATTGGAAAGGCTGATTTTGATTTGTGGATAGATATAAAGATACAGGTTTTACTGAAATATTGTGTAGTATTGATTGGTTCACCATTTAAAAATATTTATAGACATAATTATCAAATATCAGGATGAATAAGGCTATAAAGGATAGGTATCTCTGGTGCGTTAGTTGTTGCTTGTATTACTTCAGTTCACTTCAGATGAAGTTCAGTACCTGTTGTATATTTTACCCATGGAGCTGCATGGATGACTGAGCTGAATATTTAGGAATGGTTTTTATGCGTTTTCAAGAATGATGCTTTGCCATACAGCTGTGAGTGCATTAATTGAACATATTTGTGAATGTGATACTGACTGCTTTGTAGCTCTAAGGATACAAAGCAGGATGAAGTTCTATGAGTTAACCTTTGCAATATGATTTCTAGGAAAACAGTTCTTCTGCCTGAGGCCTTCCTTTCTGAAGGACTTCGGAAGTTTCTAGCTGTCTTGCTATGTTGATTCTCTTCATGGTCTGATTCAGACTGTCATTAGTTACAGAGTGTGGGGATCCAGAACAAAGAAAAACTGATCATGTAGCTGCACCAAGAAGGTTTCGGTGATGACAAGATTCAGAAAACACAGAGATGTTTGGTAAAAGTCTGAGAGGTATCACTATGCAGTGTTTGTGAAACAAGGGGTAGAAGTCATTGAGAGTAAACGAGGACATTTATACTGCCATCCTAAACAATATTCTTTTCATGTGCATTAGAGATGTTTTTTATAGAAAACTTTCTGTTTTCTGTTGTTCAATCATGCCGTGGGGATCATACTTAATTTATAGAAGACTTCTGTAGTTAAGGCCACAGATCTACTTTTTTTATTCTTTCTTTCTTCCAGTATTTAATTGTTGATCTTTATTTTTCATTCTTTCTCTAGGAAGCATTTTACCTGTTCCCTGTTTCATTTCCTTATCTACTCTACCTCCTGCCCAGACTGCTACTAATTAACTTAGTACCTACAGTAAGCTTGCTTATCAGCTTGGTATGCAGAGACGCTTGCTTGGGAATCCAAGAGCTTGTGATGTACATACCAGGGCACAACTAATCTTTCTGTAATCACTACGTCTATTTTTCCATATAACCTTGTCCTGAAGCAATTTCTGGGAGCCTGAGCAAGTACTGGGGACAAAGTGCTACTGAATCACCTTTTCCTGTCTGGTCTATGTCTCTTTTGTCTCTCTGGTTCCACTTAGTCACCATTGTGAAATATGACTTGCATTTTTCTGTTAGAAACAGGATTATGTTGTGGCTACAGAGGTCATGAGGGAGCTATGACCTACAGTTGATATGTTTCTAGTCAGTATAATGTCTTGAGCAGGAGATAGTAAAACCCCATGAAAGTTATACCTGGGCTTGGATGTTCAAAAAATATGTGTGTCTTTGATAAATCCAGTTGTGCTTGACCTACTATAGCTGAATGTTCATACATGTCTTGGGAACTGACAATCTCTCTTTGTCTTCTAGGTTACTCCAAGTTTTACAGGGCAATGGTTGAAAGTTGTCACGTATGTAGTCACTGTATAATATTTTTTGGCATAGCTGTCTTCTACCTGCATTGACTTTTCTCTGTAGATCAGGACAGAAGGCCTGATATTGCAATGAGAACTTCTGCTGCTACTAGTTCCTCAACTGTCTCAGGGATTTCTGAAAAGCAGAAATCTGCAGAGACTGAGTGTTATGTTGTGCAGAACTCATGGATTTCTCATTTAGGAAAGTGAGGAGTCACATTTAAAGTGAGAAATGTTTCCAGGGCTGCCTGCACATTTAAATGTCCTAAGTATTTAAAATTAACAAAGCAGAGCCTCCTTTTCTGCAATAAGGACAGAAAAGTAACAAGCATTTACCAAGACTATGATATATGTTGGTTTTTATGTCCTCTTACATCCTTTTAAAGTTACTTTTGGCACATTTTTAGCTTATGTCTGCAAACATAAAGAAAGCGAAGGCTAGAAACTTCCTCCTCTTTTTGTTCTGAGTTCTCCTTAGGGCAGGGGCTGCAAAACTGTGAGGATTCATTAGCATTAGTAAAACTTTCTGCAGCTGGTTTAGTTTAATGACAAACCCCAATCTGGTCTACATGATTTGCTTTTTGCTGGGGGACTTTCTATACTTGAGTAGCATCTCTGCACTTTGCAGTTCTTCTACTGATAAAAACCCAGATGTTACTGTATATAGGATGTAAATTGGCAGTATGCACTCTTTTGAAGGAATTATCTATGGTGACTGTAATGCCATTTAAATACAGTGACTTCTTTTGTGCTATTTTATCACTCCTAATGTGTATCGGACTGAGGAAGTGAGAATTTGACTATGACCAAAGGTGAAGAAGAGGGAGGGCAGTTAAAATCCTGATGCTAGAATATGGTGAAAAAAATCAACTGGAACACCTAGGGTCAAAAGAGCAAGTGAGCAGAAAGAAACAAGTTCAAGTTGAAATTATGAAATCAATTAAGAGTAGTTAAAATAACACATTTGCTGTCATTCTAGATTGTACTAGATGTCTCTAGAAATAAGAGAAAATAAGACCTGTATACATTAAGCTGCTTTACTATAGAACATTGTTTGCATTCCTTTCCTCCAGACATAATTTCACCATTACAAAATGTGGAAGTTTTCAGCCAAAGGACATGAGATGTAATGAGAAAAGTTAATGTGTGATTGCCCTAGAGCTCCTGTCCCTACCTTCCTCCCTGCTCCTAGCCATATACTCTTGCTGCTAATGTTGCCAAACCTGTTATGCACTGGAGCCCTCCCTGACATGTTCTGAATTGTTAACAATGCATAAAACTAACCAAGTAAAAAGTAAAAAGGTGATATTTTCTCTTGGGTTAGTAAACTAACAGCCATAAAACCATGCAGGAAGTGCCAGCATGGCCACAAGAAAGGAGAAAGGACCTCACGGCCTATTTCTGTGTTGAGGCTCTGGAGCAAGTCCAGAGAAGAGCAACGAGGCTGGTGAAGGGGCTGGAGAACAGACCCTATGAGGAGCGGCTGAGAGAGCTGGGGTTGTTTAGCCTGGAGAAGAGGAGGCTGAGAGGAGACCTGATTACTCTCTACAAGTACCTGAAAGGAGGTTGTAGAGAGGAGGGAGCTGGCCTCTTCTCCCAAGTGACAGGGGACAGGACGAGAGGGAATGGCTCAAGCTCCGCCAGGGGAGATTTAGGCTGGACATTAGGAGGAGGTTTTTCACGCAGAGGGTCATTGGGCATTGGAATAGGCTGCCCAGGGAGGTGGTTGAGTCACCTTCCCTGGAGGTGTTTAAGACATGGGTGGATGAGGTATTGAGGGACTTGGTTTAGTGTTAGATAGGAATGGTTGGACTAGAAGATCCGATGGGTCCCTTCCAACCTGGTTGTTCTGTGATTCTGTGAAGAATACAGGAGGCCCTTTTCCTTTCAACAGCGTCAGATAGTTCTGTTAGGGAACAATACCTGAGATATTTGGGAATCACCACGCAGTGATAAAATACAGCCTCCTTGGGTTGGAAATCAGTGACTATGTAACTCATAATACTAAATACATACCATTAATACTGTGGACTAAAAACTCATAGGCAAGAGGAGAGGAGAAAGAGGTTGAAATTGCTGTTGCAGAATTAAGCATTGTTTGTCATTGCTGGTGTGAACCACAGTGTCTCTCCTTGGGGCGCTTTTACATTCCTATTGTATAATGTTGCACTTTCTTCAAATTTTTTAAGTGAATAGTAGGGTGGAAGAATGCAGGAAATGTTGCCAGACAAACAGCTCACTTAACTGTTTTATTGATGAGCTGAGCATTGAAGAAAAGGAGTACACTGCTGTTATTGGCATTGGTTGTGCTTTATAGCAAATGCAGTGCAGAATCCCATGTGCTCCTTGGTGCCTGTTCCAGGCTAAGGTGCTCATAGTGTAAAGCAAGCATGACAAAGCTACAGAGAATCACTATGAGAGTCTAGAGAGAGATAATTTGGTAAGAAAAGAAATAAAGAAAAAAAATGGTTTAATCTATTTTAATAAAGACAGTTTTTGCTTGACAACTAGATTGATAACAGCGACCCTCTTCATTAGGTATTCTCCATTTGAAGGCGAGACTGTTTCAGCACCAGTTTTCACTGTGCTGTTCTCTAGCCATGTGCCATGAAGGCAGCATACCACAGAGAGAGGAAGCTCGATGAGGTTCTTTTTTCTGCCTCAGAAAATATAGGTATTACATTTTGGTTACAACTCTGCAAATAGGCATTCACACAAGTGACTGAAAGAGCATTTTTTTGTACCTTTATGAAAGCAAATAAACACATGACCTGAAAACAACTTAATTTTTATCTTGGCATGGTTCCTCAATGTGCGAGCTGTCACTTTATTTACTGATATATACAGGTTTTATTGAGTTCTGGCAAGGATTTGCATTTCTAGTGGATACTGCCAAATTAGCAAGAGTACATCATGAAGCACTTCTGGTATGTGCTATGCTCATGCCTTGTAGTGCTGCAGTTTGGATGGCATCTGAATTGTTATCTTGGTACATTCTAACTTAGCATTGTGAAGATGTTTTGAATGCATTTTTCTCCGGGATGAACGACTGTTTCCAAGGTCAGCCATCAGCGGCAGACACATTCTAGTAAAGAGCACCGTGCCACATCATTGCCAAATCAGGCTGCTATTTGTAAATCATAGCTGTGAAAGCATGTCATAGTATTGAGACCCCAGTGTGCAAAGAACCACGTAGCTGCTTGCTCACTTCTTCCAAGTCCCACTGGGAAGAAGAATTGAAAGAAACGAAGGCAAAACCCATGGATCAAGATAAGAGATCATTCACCAGTTATTGTCATGGGCAAAAAAGACTCAACGTAGGGAAAGAAAAATCCATCTAATCCATCAAATCAGAGCAAGATACTGAGAAAGAAAACTGAATCCCCAAAAGAGCACCCTTCCCCCACCCCCCCTTCTTCCCGGGATTATTTTTTACTCCTGAATTCTCCACCTCCTCCCTCTCAGTGGTGCAAGGGGATAGGGAATAGGGGTTTCAGTCGGTTCACATGTTTTCTCTAGTGCTCCTTCCTTCTCAGGTGGAAGACTCCTCACCTTCTTCCCCTGCTCCAGCCTGGGGTCCCTCCCATAGGAGACAGCCCTCCATGAACTTCAGTATGAGTCTTTCCCATGGGCTGCAGTCCTCCATAACCTGCTCCAGCACAGGTTTCCATGGGGTGCCTCCACCTGCTCCAGCATTAGATTCTTCATGGGCTGCAGGTGGATACCACCAGGACTCCTCATGGGCTGCAGGAGGCGAGCTGCTCAACTATAATTTCCTTGATGGGCTGCCTCTCCTTCTTTACTGACCTTTGTGTCTTCTGCAGTGCTATTTCCTTGCATCTGGTGCCTGCATAGTTGCTTCTCTCACATCTGGTGTCTGCAGGGCTGTTTCTCCCATATCTCTCTTCTATTTTTTCTCTACTCTGCCTGGCACAACCTGTTCACTGGGCCCCTGGCAATCCAGATGGAGGCTGGTGGGAGGCCTGCACCTCCATCCACATTTTCTCCTTCTCTTTGCTTCTGCCACCCTAGCTGTCATTTGCTTCAGTAGAAGCTTTGGACTAAATGATCTCCAGAGGTCCCTTCCAACCCCCAGCATGCTGTGATTCTGTGATTCTATGATCTTGCCCTCCTTTCATTATATTTTAGTTTATGCAGCTCTACTCACTGTTAGAAGATTGCTGGACTTTCTGCTGGCAGTTTTAAGTGTCACCGAAGTATTGCTGGTGTTCTTTATTTCAGGTCTACAATTTATAGCAGTTCTGAAATTGCTGAATGTTTTCTGTTCCAGTAAAGTGGTCACTCACTGTCTAATAATGGCTGTTTGCCTTTTATCCCATGCCAATTTCACTTCAATCTACTAGGATTTTTTTGTTGTTGTAGCAGTTGAGGTCCCAGCAGTCTAGGAATTCTACTGGATTCTTACTATTCATAGTGCCCTATGCAGGATAATTTTCCAGTGGTGCTCAGTTGTTCATCCTCTTAGTGCTTAATAAACTGGTCCACAGAATAACTTTTCCTTAGGTGTTCTGTCATTGAAGTTTGATATAGAAATACTGTTTTGTTGGACATGTTGTCTGACTGTAATCCAAAAAGTTTACAGCACTTCTCTGTAGTCAAGTCAACTAGAAGCCATAGATCCAGTTTTTACTGCAGAGCTGGTGGAATATATTCAGTATATGTGCATATACTGTACAGACCACATGTGCCAATTGTATCCTATTGTGATATGTACTATACAAGACCATAATGTATCTGTTTAGCCATCCACTCAATTAAATTCTCCCCACATTCCTCATTAATAGATATTTTGGGTTTTCAGAGTTAGTGTATGGTTCCCAAGTGGTAGATATTTTCTTGCTGAATATCACAAAGTGTTTCTTTTTAAGACATTATGTATGTTAAGTATTTGTCAAAGCAATGTCAACCGTTCTCTGCTGCTGTACATACTCACACTAGAGCCTCCTCATTCTTTATATATCTTTATTGGTTAAAAAATAAATGATTCATTACTTTTTCCTTTACTGCTATGTGTAAACCACCTTTGTCATTTTCCTGGCGGCCTAACATTGTGGAATAATTGGTAGGTGGTTTTTGATGACATTTTCCAGACACAGTACTCATGAACAATCCACATATCTTTTGTTTACTGTCTTGATTCATGTAGTTAACAATGTCCTTGCCTTCACCTGATTAAAGAAAGGCACTGTATTTCCTGCTCTCCTTTCATTGGAGAGTAATAGCAAGGAACAAGGAAGCAAGAATACTATTCTGGAGGGTTGGAACACCTGCACTATAAGGACGGGCTGAGAGAGTTGGGGTTGTTCAGCCTGGAGAAGGCTCTGGGGAGACCTTAGAGCAACCTTCCAGTACTGAAAGGGGCTACAGGAAAGCTGGGGATGGGCTCTGTATCAGGGAGTGCAGGGATAGGGCAAGGAGTAATGGTTTTAAGCTGAAAGAGGGAAGATTTAGATTAGAAATTACGAAGAAATTTTTCCTGTGAGGGTGATGAGGCACTGGAACATGTTGCCCAGAGACGTTGTGGCTGCCCCATCCCTGGAGTTGTTCGAGGCCAGGCTGGATGAGGCTTTGAGCAACCTTGACCAGGTAGGAGGTGTCTCTGCCCATGGCATAGGAGGCTGGAACTGGATGGACTTTAAGGAACCAGCATATGATTCTAGGATTCGACGATGCTTGAAACTGAGGAACTGAACGTGAAATTTTCTGTTGCTGCAAACCTTTTGGCTGTGTCTTTAAGCAAATCCCTTAGCTCGTCACAGGTCTCTTGGGGGAAAAAAATTCTTTTTAGTATGGGGTCTGAGTCGTATTTTTTGCCTTGCAGATAGCACCAAGATCCTGCTGAGCTGTCTTGCATCTTTCTTGTTTGGGTTAAAAAAAAAAAAAAGAATATAAATATTTCACTGACATATGTAATTTCACACTGACATACGTAATTTCAACATTCCTGATGTTGATGAAGATTAAGGAATTAGCAGCACGACCTCCCCTAGTCCCCGCCATGTATTTATAAGAGAACTTTAGCACATTGGGGTATGAATCCTGTTTGGTTTCCCTAACATTTTCGGGGCACAGTGGTTCTCTCCCCGCTCGCTCCGCAGTGGATCGTGCGCTCCACACTAATGAGCAGCTGCCCAGCTCTTAAAGGCGCCCCGGCATCTCTCCTGTTTCCTGGGAACCTGCCAAAAGGAGGGGACTCCTGGCAGAAGGACAGGGCTCTGGGTACCCTCAGGAGTCCCTCAGCTCGAGGGGCAGCTCTCTGCCCTGCACCCCCTTGTGCTGCAGGCAGCTTTAACTCTTTCTGCTCCCTTCAAATTACAGGGTGATGGGAGACGTTTGTGGGGAATAATCCCAGCGTTATCCCTAATTCTGCAAAAGAAACGTGGTTGCCTTTCCATCCCAAGGTGTTCCCTTGTTGTCCTCACCCACACTGCACCCCTCCAAGGCTGACCTTCCTTACTCCCTATGCAGTGAATCTTTCCAGCAGCCCCAATGCCAGTTTGGAGGCTTGAGAGTACATACATAGCACAAAAAGCGGGCACATGTACTCTGTCCTTCTGTTTCAATTAGACTACCATTACTCCTCATGTTTGCGTACCATTTCATTCCTGTAAAAAGTTACCCTTATTGACCTGAAATGGCCCGTATCTTCACCAATCCTCTTCAGCCTTTCCTCACTCTAATGACTTGTCTCTCTGCTATCAAAAAAGCCTGCCCTTCCATCTGTTTCAATGTGACACCAGAAATCCTTTCACTTCTCTGCCTTGATTTCCCAGGTAATTTGTGGACATGAACTGGCTTGGTACATCCATGCGTTACTGATTTTGAGGGACTGGGCTGACTGAGAGTACAAAGTTTTTCTGTGTTAAAATTATTAGTTAAAGCCAATTGTGATCTTAATTGTGCAGTAAAGCCCAGGAACCAAGTCCTTTTTCTTAGGCATGATTATTACATAGATAATTCACAACTGTTTTCAAAATATGGGCTTATTAGAGTGTCTTCTTTTGCTACAGCTGCCCTCACATCTCATGTTTTCCATCTGCCTTTTCTCTTGTGAGCACCTGCAATACACTTCCAGGGCAAGACTTGCTGGATGCTACAAACTCTGATTTTCAGAGTGCTGTCATATATGCCAAGAAAATTTCTATCTGCTGAATGATTAGAAAACTTGATGACTTCTGGGTGGAAATCGGGGCTGCAGAATTTCGATGTGTTTAAGATCTGAAACACTGCAGAATCTGAAGGTCTTACATTTGGTACTGAAATGATGAGCTTTTGAACATTTCATGCTACAGGTGTTCAAACATGCACTGAGTAAAAACAGAATAAATTAGCATGGAAAGGTCTCATTTAAGTCAAGCACCCTGCTCAAAGTGGACGACTTCAAAGCCAGAACAGGTTGCTCAGCACCTTGTCCATACATCTGCTGAAGATCTCAAAGAAGATTACTCAGCCTCCCTTAGCACTTCTTCCCAGTACTTAACCAGCCTCATAGGAGGAACCAATTATCCTTTACAGGTAGCTGAAATTTTCCTTGGTGCAACCTGAATGTTACTTCTTGTCCTTCTGCTGTGCACGTGCATGAGAACCTAGTATGAAGCAGCTGCTTCCTCTTTTCTATACCATGATCATTCCAGTCATCTCTGAAATTAACAAGGAATTATATAATTTCTATCCATATGAATTTTCCATGTTGACAAATATCCAGAGTTACACTGCCAAAATCTCCCTCAGTTCATAAAATACTGATAGTTAGATAAATTAATAAATATTTACCATGCAATTAAGTTCTAGTAGCAGGCAACGTTGCTCAAAGCTTGAAAATAAACTAAGTTGTTACCTAGGGGTTCTCCTGGGAGCATCATCAGTCAGTTAAAAATGCTGTTGCTTGAAAAACAGGGAGTCCTGCCATACCCCATTTCCATCCTTGACCATCTATTCCAGTTCCTTTCATTGCACCAGCACTAGCATTCAGAGTGTCACCTAGATCAGATGACTGATCCAAGTGGGACTGTCCTGGTGTCAATGTAGTACGTAGGCATCTCAAGCTGTTTATGCAACTATTGATAGACCCTGAGCTCTGTTTCCTTTTCCTGGTCATGTGTGACAGTAAGGGTTAGTGTCTCTATGCCAGTTTATCCATATGTGGAACAGCAGTAATAATGGGAGTCAATATCAATAATGCAGTGTGAGATCTTCAAATAAAGATAGCAAGGAAATATGAAGTGTTAGAACTTACATGGAAATAATTTCTTTTGGATTGTTTACAGAAAAAAAATGAAGACCCAGTCAGTTTGTAATCTAAAGGCGATTTAAAGGCCTGTAGAGATGGCAGAATGGTCTTATTTTTTTAATCAGGTCATGAATAATATTAATTTAAAATTGTAAGAAACCATAATAGGGACACAATAAGTCCAGTATGAACTAATATTCAGAATAAAATGCATAAATTTATGTTCCTCTATCCATAGGTACACGTTCAGGTTTTGAAACAAAACATTTTAGACAGTATGTGTAGGTGTATTTGTACACCATTATCATAGAGTCATAGAACCATAGAATGGTTTGGCTTGGATGGGGCCTTAAAGATCACAGGATCACAGTCTCAAAGATAAGTTTTTCATTTGATAATTTTCTAAAAATTTTATTTTGCTATTTTGTTAATTATCTCTTTGTTACATCTTTAATAATTATCCCAAAAAGAATTTTTTTTTTATCTCAGAGAAAAGGTTTCTATAAGCTTAATTTAAATGGTCAACCAGGAAAGAAAGTTTCCTGTAAGTGTCCCAAAAGAGGGAAATGTTGCAAAGTGAACCTTGGCAAAGATTCAGAACATGAAAAGGTCTTGTAAGTACTACAGCAGATTCAGAGTTTTTAGACCTAGAACAACTCCACAAAATAAAGCTATGGGAAATATATTGTTGTCCCATCTGTAGAACTTATTGGTTCCCACAGTCATGTGAAAACAAAAAGATGCTGACTTTTTCTTTATTTAAAATAAAGAATTACCAGCTGAAAAAAACTTGACAAAGCTTGATCCATGATGTTTTGAAAACAGGAACATAATTGTAAACCATTTGTAAATACAAGCAATCAGAGGGTTGCTTGTTTTTAGGAGTCTTCCTCACAAATGAGGTTGCAATATCAACAGTTTTTACTAGACCCTTTATTTTTAATGTGAATTCAGAAAACTGTTCATCACTTCTGGTAAAATTCCTGCAGATATTTTTTCATAATATGGGAAAAGTTAAATAGGGCAAAAAAGTTGATGACTGAGTTCTCTATCATGCTTTTATTTGTGTGTCTGTAGTGCCTCTGCTGTGACTATGGTCATGAGAAGAATTAACAGAAGAATTTATTGTGATGTTTGAGATGACCTAGTAGGAGGTCCCCCCCCATCAGTGATGGCACCAGGATGAGTCAGGCTGAGTTACTCCTATGCAAAATTCAGGGGTTAATTTGACCTGGGAATTAAACCTAACTTTGCTCTGAAACAGACCTAGAGGACTCACCCAGTTGTAGGCAGTAGCCCTCTACAACACAAAAGGCTTTCAACACCTTTACCCAGGTCTGCTTGAACTCATTTTTCCACTACCTAAGAGTGGTACCACACAGGAAATTCTTTAATTATCTACAAAAGTTATGACTGAACAACCATTCCAACCCACAGCTCAGACTCATGTTTACCAAAAGTATTTCCAGAAAGTACCACATCATCTTTCCCCCTCAGATTATTCTCTTTCAGTGCCTTTGCTAGGAACTAAGTCATGACTAAGAAAGCATTTTTCAGATTTTTCCAGTCTCCTTTCCCTCTTACTCTGTTCTATACTCATGAATATCCATGACCCAGTTCACTGTCACCGAACAACTATCATTATAAATGAGAGGACTAAAAAAATATGCTTTTCTGTGGGGGTTTAAAAAAACAACAAAACCAAATCCTCTCATTTTTAAAGGTAATCTCTGCAGGTCTGAGATTAGAAATGCAGGGAGCAGGATGTGTGTGTAAAGAGCTGCCCATGCTTCACCCGTGGAGTTGCCAGTCTGGCCCCTTCCCCTAGGACCAAGCTCCTCTGTTTAAGAGCCTAGCTGCTCCACAGGCTGGCTATTCAATCGACAATGTTCTCTAGTTTCAAGTATGACGGCACCGACCTGCTTGCTCTCCATTCATCTGCAGGTGGGGGCAGCAAAAGAGAAAGGGAGGGAGAAAGAGGGAGGACACTGCAACCTACGTGAATAATTGATAGTGCAAGGAAAGGAGAGCAGCTGGGTTCCCTGCCTCCATCCGCTTACCAGCTGGGGATAAGAGATCCTTGCTCAGGTAGGGGATGAACAGCTTAGCTGCTTTTATTCTTGTCTTGCCTGCAATGCCAATTAAATATATTTTGCTTCTAGAAGGAATGGGAGCAAAGACAGCTGGGGGAGTGTCGATCCAGATCTTCTCTGCTGCTTGCGTAGCATTCTGTAATGGATGGACCTTGGGGCAGTTTCAGCCCCAGCAGGGAAAGTGGTTGTATTCTTTTTAAAAGGCATTGTACTGTACTGCATTGTGTAGAGAAGCAGTTAGAGAGTGAGAGAGAGCGAGAGAGGAGGTGGGGAGAGTAGATGTCTGCGTAGGAAATGAGGCAAACTGAAGAGATGGAGGGGCATGAAAGAGGGTCTGTCCTGACTCAAAGGAATCCCACCCTGATTCTGTCATCGTTTGGCATAACATGATGAGTCCAAGTGGGCAGTGGGAGGTGCTGCCTGTGCAGGCTCAGTACTATATTTAGAAGCTGTGTGCATAGATCTAGGGAAGCAGCTAATGTGAAAACGTGTGTTTCTGTGGGTACATCTATGAGTTTGTGGCAACCGAGTATAATATTGTAGTAATACATTAAAAAAGTCAGTTTCTGCCCTGAAGAGTTTGCCATTGAAGGATATGCTGCTGTGTTTATGTGGTACCGCGCAGCTTCCGTGGAGCTTCTGATGTTTTTATGACTCAAATAATTAATAAAAATGCAGGCTTTGATTTCTGTGTTACAGCTAATACAGACTTTTCATATGTGAGCAAGATGAAATGCCAATGCAGTTATAAGAATGAAAAATTTCTGTTGACAACTACTGGGCTAATACATAGCAAAAGGTATAGACACCAATTACTGTGTTACATATATTAACATACCTACAAGGATACCTAAAAGAACAGAAACTTTCTGCCATTCCATAAAACACAAAATAGCTATAAAATGCATAAAGATCTATGCAAGTATAGACAAATATACGGGTTACAATGTGAGACTATAAGGACACAGAATTAGTCATATAAGGATGCAAGGGTCAACAGGAACTGAATCTACTTAGTACAAGGCTTATATTAGGTGATATTGTTGCATCAGCTTTGTAAATAGTAACAAATGTTAGCATGATTATAAGCTGAAGAACAGTAAGGGGGGGCTGTGATTTGTTTACATGTGGGAGTGATTTATTCATATGATAAAGCAATAATCATACTGCAAAAGCAATAATTATATTGCTAAAGCGGGCTAATTATAACAGCAATTATGGGATATAAGGATTGTTTGCTGGTGGGACTTGAGGGCTTTGTACACAACTGGAGTTGCACTGGAGGTTAGGTAAAGCTGTGAGACAGTTAAATGAAAGCTGAGCCCAGTGTGGTTTTGTATGTGAACAAAGTTGGCTCTTGTCTGTAGTGGCAAGCTGCCAAAGAATGGTAGAAAGACCTGGGCTTCTCTGCATACTTTGCTTTCACCATGGCCAGGCTTGCTATTGTTGCTGATAATGACCTTGGGACAGGAGAGGGCAATAGTTACTGCTGGCAGCCCTCTCTTGCAGCAGAAAATAACGGCTCTTTCTCCTTCCTGGATGCAGCAGTAGTGGCAAGCTTGGATCTTTGCCTTAGCCCAGCCACATCTTTGTTCAGAGATTCAGGTGAATGAATGCAAACTGCTTGTGCAGAGAGTAGCTGCTGTACTGGACCCATCTGGGAGGCATTTTGAGTTGGAACAAGGAGGTGGGCTTTGTAAGTTGGCCCATATTCCAGCACCAGGTCTGCTGAGTTAAAAAAAAAAAAAAAAAAACACACAAAAAAAAAACCAAACAAAGAACAAAAAGATAAATGAGGAAATTGAAAAATATGGCCTCCAGGCAAGTTCCTAAAAAAAAAAAAAAGTGGATCCTTTCTTCATAGATTCAAAGTTGTCACCTACTTTGACTGATTATTTACTCTTTAGAGACTCTTTTCCCCACCCACAGAACCCTGAAGCTCCTATAATAATTTCCATGCAGGTCTTTCATAAGCAGAATTTATAGGGAGCATTAGGACGAAACTGCTGCACTCATCCCTAAAACTTTGATGTTGCTGCTTGCTTTCTCTTTTTTCCTTTGTGCCCCTCTCTATCAGCTGTCTCATATCTTCTGTCTGGTGTTTCTGCATTTTGCTTTCACTCTTCTTTGGCATCTTTTCCTGGCTCTCTGGCTGCTCTGCCAAATTCTGTCTCTTGTTCTGTGTTTCCTACTATCCCTTTCGTGGGTTAGAGCAAGCCCGGTGTGAGGCTGACACTTGGCACAAGGTGGTAGCTGCTGCCCTTTTATGCTCTTGACGTAAAGAGGAAACATTGCATCATCCTGTGGAATGAAACTGAGAATCACAGGGAAAAAAAAAAATCTTGTTTAAACACAATGCTTGCAATGGAAGATGGTGTTGTCATCCTCAATTTTTATCAGGAACGACTATCCATCGACAAGTGAATGCAAATAGATGTGGGGTTTCTGAGCTTCCTTAGAAAACAGCTTACGTGTTAGATCAGCGAGATTTCCCCTCTGGGAGCTGTAGAGCCAAATCTCCGCAGCACTCGATGTACCTTCGCTCCAAGCACCCAAGGCTGGTAGGGGTGCTGCGGTCTTGGTCTTCCTTAGAATGGAACGGCAAGTTGAGGAGTATTTTCCTGATGCTCGATTTTCCCGCAGGATACTGAGAGCCTGGGGACAGATCTTGCTCTAAATAAAGGGGAATAAATAAGGGGAATAAGGGGCCCCTCTGATGTCCTCGTCCCACGCCGCTCGTCTCGCCATCACCGACAACTCGGGAGCCGCCTCCTCGGCTGGGTCGTCCCGGTGCCGCCGCTCCCGTGGATCCCTGCTCGGGAGGAGGCGGAGGGACGAGAGGGAGCCGAGTCCTTCCCCGTGGCTCGGCAGGAGGCGAGGACGATCCCGGGGCGGGGAGCAGCCTCACGCCTTCTCCCGGGAGCGCAGCTTCCCCGCTGGAACCCGCGGAGGGTGCGTACCGGCACCGCTCCCGGGGGCGGGCGGGCCTGGGAGGGAGGGAAGGGTGCTCTGGGGCTGAGGGAAGAGCTGGAGGCAGAGAAGGAGGCAGGGAAGGGCGCTCCAGGGCTGAGGGAAAAGCGGAAGGCAGGGAAGAGCACTCCCGGGTGCTATAGATTCATAGAATCACTAGGTTGGAAAGGACCTACTGGATCATCGAGTCCAACCATTCCCATCAATCACTAAACCATGTCCCTCAGCACCTCATCCACCCGTGCCTTAAACACCTCCAGGGAAGGTGAATCAACCATCTCCCGGGGCAGTCTGTTCCAGTGCCCAATGACCATTTCTGTGAAATATTTTCTCCTGACGTCCAGCCTAAACCTCCCCTGATGGAGCTTGAGGCCATTCCCTCTTGTCCTGTCCCCTGTCACTTGGGAGAAGAGGCCAGCTCCCTCCTCTCTACAACCTCTTTTCAGGTAGTTGTAGAGAGCAATGAGGTCTCCCCTCAGCCTCCTCTTCTCCAGGCTAAACAACCCCAGCATTCTCAGCCATTCCTCATAAGGCCTGTTTTCCAGCCCCTTCACCAACTTTGTTGTTCTTCTCTGGACTTGCTCCAGAGCCTCAACATCCTTCTTGTGGTGAGGGGCCCAGAACCGAACACAGGATTCGTGCTGCGGTCTCACCAGTGCTGAGTACAGAGGGAGAATCACCTCCCTGGACCTGCTGGTCATGCCATTTTTGATACAAGCCAAGACGCCATTGGTCTTCTTGGCCACCTGGGCACACTGCTGGCTCATGTTCAGTCGGCTGCCAACCAACGTCCCCAGGTCCCTCTCTTCCAGGCAGCTTTTAGCCAGACTTCTCCTAGTCTCTAGCACCGCACAGGGTTGTTGTGCCCCAAGTGCAGGACCTGGCATTTGGCCTTGTTAAACCTCATGCCATGACTCTTACTGCTTCCATGGTAAGAAAAGGAGGCAGAGATGGGCACTCCAGGGCTGAGGGAAGAGCTGGAGACAGGAAAGGAGGAAAGGAATGATACTCCAAGGCTGCTGGAGGGAGGGAAGGAGGCAGAGAGGAGTGCTCCTGGGCTACCAGAGGAGTGGGAGGAAGGGCAGGGCAGGAGGCAGGTGAGGGCAGGAAAGTTTATGACCAGCTGAGAGCAATCTATCTGCATCTCATCTGTAGTGCTTGCTTCCTCCTCCTAGTTCTGTCTTGGCAATTCCTTTTCTTAAATTTTAGGAATCTTGAATGTGAGCAAGATGTGTGGTTTCTATGTGCACTGGTGCTAGTAAAATGAGACTGTTTGTTTTCAGCTATCTTCATTAAATACCTAAAAAAATATCTCACTTAGCAGAGGAAATATGTCTCTCTAAGGGAGAAATAAGGGAGTGAAAGAGCAGAAGCTGTTGCTCAAGGGAAGTGTTTGCGCCGCATTTTCCTTGTGAGCATTTCAGGCCTGTTCATGTCACTTCAAGTGAGTGATTTCAAAACCACATTGACATCTCATGGCAAGAATCTCTCATCAGACTGGGATGTGAGTTATTATACTTTTTCCACAATAAGATGCAAATTGTACCATATTGTTTCTCCTACTGGAAGGCTTCCTGATTAGCAGAGGCTTTTACAATAGTGATACATCAGCTTTCCTGGGAACTTCCAAAAAAATAATTACCAGAGGCTTTGGGGTGCTTGGGTCTTCAGAGTGCAACAAAATCTCCTTTACCTTTGGAATACTTACGAAAGATGGGTGAGAGGACGTAGGAAAACTGTCAAGGCCAGCTTTTGTTTTTCTCAGAACATATTTTTGCACTGGGTTGGTTATTGAACTGGATGAGCTATAGCAGACAGGAATGATTTTAAGAGAGCTGTACAGAGAGACCCCAGGACTGAAATAGCAAAGGATGCTGCTGGGTGGGAATACAGGATGTGAGTAGAGCTCTGTGTATGGAGACAGTGGCTTAGAGCAGCAAAGGTGCTGCTCATGCTGTTTTCAGAACTGGCAATGGAGTGATCAGCAGAGTCTACTTTTAGTTTGGCCACCTGCCAGAAATTAACACACTGTTCACTGTCACTAGCAACATCCTAGTTGAATCTTTAGCATTTTCTAGGCTCTCTGCTTCCCCTTGTTGCCATTTCCCAAAAATAAAGCTTCAGCAAGTATACCTATCCCTCTCCCAGCCTGCAGAATTGCTTTTCTTTTTCAGAAGTATGGCGTTCTGCTTTTCTGTGGTCAAAGTTTGGAGTTCCATTTTGAAAATAAGTATGTTCTCATTCTATAAATAAAGCTTAGTGCTTTTCATTTCAGAAATTCAAAATTCACAAATGGAATTTCAAGCAGCAGTTACAATGCTCCCAGTTTTTTGTGATATTTTGTAGGAGACAATATAAAATATAAATAATTCTCCTGGATTTTTCAAGTCCCTTGGCACATTCCTAATCTCTGATAATTACAGAATTGAGAGCATCTCCAAATGTATGATAAGACTGGTGATTTTGGCATCTGCTGGAGTCATTATGACAGTAGAACTGTACTAGGATTTAATGGTAAGGAGCAGCTGCTGCATGAAGTGTTCAGGTCAGTCCAAAGCGTAGAGATGAATTTATGGTGAGAGAACAGGGGCAGGACTGACCCCACTGAATTCTTGTAGGAGCTGCCAGATTTCAGTGATGTAGGTGTGTATTCTCCTTGCTACTGAATATTCAGGATTCAAACCAGTGACAGACAAAGAAAAACACTATAGCGTGCAAGGAGGCCCAGGAGCATCCAGCTTCACAAAAGTTTTACTGTTATGCTTCTTTGGAGATGGCTAGTTTCTGAAAATGAGAATTCATCAAATTAAGATCTTACTTCTTTAGGACTCACAGAACAGAAACTTCAGCTTTCTTAAAGAAACAGTGAAAATCTTTCATGTAGTGCTTTCAACATAAGTTTTTTATTCCCAAACATGCTTCAGGTAATGAATAAAATGATAAGTAAAGCATGTCTTGTTATAATATTAATTGAAAATACATTTCCCATCTACTTATTCCAATATTTATGTGAGGATGTCAAGATTAACTCCTGTATCTTCCCTCCCATATGCATTATGGATTTAATCTTTAGATGCATTACAGAAATCTCTCTCATTTGAGTTTTAATAGACAATTGTGGAACGGAAGCATCATGGTACTTTGTGTAGAACAGTCCATATACCAGTTACATGATACCGTTGGGCTACCCGAATAAATTGTGAGCTGTCAGTGTATTGATGGGCATAGAGATTCTTGGAGCTTGTAATAGAGTGTAGCTTCATGATTACAGAAGTATGTTACGCTTCCATACAACAGAGAATGTAGCCACTGGGTTCGAGGCAAGAGCCTACATGACATACAGGTACCAACCTCTTACCATGGAAACAGTAAGAGCCATGCTTCTAACAGCTGGAGGATAGCAATTCGTGATTGCTTTACAAGGTCACATAACAAACAGTTCGTGATTGCATTACAAAGTGGATAAGCCTTGTCTTTTGTATTAGAAATCTGGGCTTTGTTCCCAGCCTCAACTATGTGACCTTCACCATGACTTAATCCCCAGTTATGACTGCTAGGAAAATCTGTGAATGGAGTGGAAAGCAGGAGAACTGTAGCTAGCGGTGAGACTGTCCATAGTGCAATAGTCAATAAAACAAGCTTCTTAAACTACAGCATAGGGTTTTTGTGTTATTTTTTGTCTTCTGTGAAATCAATAAATGCTGCTGCTATTTGTATACAATGCTACTGCATCAGGGGCCAAAATAATATATTTTCAGTTGAAGATATGAAGACCAAAGCTCATCTAATGCGCACACTGGCATTACCAGCAGTGGTGACACGGAACTATGCATCTCTCCTGCTGGGTGTATCAGTTCTGTTCTGGTACAATCTCTGGTATGAACTTGTCTTGGAGACCAATACCCAGGCTATAGCACAGTCTTTTAGGTACTGATTTCAGTGGTATTTCAGAACTTTCACTTCTTTTAATATGGTTCAGTTTTGAGATTTGATCCCAGATCTTCCTGTGAGATCTGTCTTTAGTCTGCTGCAAATTGATGATAGAGGAGGGATTTGGGGAACAAAGAACATTGTTCAGTTCTTCCACACAGTTTTGAGGAAAATAGTGCATGTAAACAGAGACAGAGCAGTCTGGGCTAGAAGATTTTTGCTGTTGTATCCAGGATGTTTGCAAGTGGCAAATGGTGAATGAAGACAGGGGATCTCACAGGGAATGACAACTACCTCATAGACAAGAAGTGATCTGGGCAGAGGAAGGGTAAGGAGAGGCAAAGGGGGCACTGCAGACAAACACTGGCATCTTGAGTTGTCCAGGCATTAGAAGATTTTCTTTCTTTCTTTTTTTTTTTTTTTCCCCTCCCTTGTGCCTCTCTCTCTTGCAGGAGGTCTGAGGAGGGGCTGTGCTGCTTCAGTGATATTATAGACTCTTCCACCTAAGCTTTCTATGTGCTCTCACTCCTGCCATCCCCAACAAGGTAAAGACAGCCTGTGTTCCTCTGGCTCAGGGTTGGAATGTGCCTTGAAGCACTGAGCAGAAGAAATGACTAAAAGCAAGCTTGTGTGCCTGCACGTGTTAGAGCTATAGTTGCCTACTTCTATGAGATTGCTAAAATGAATTTAATAATTTTGTAAACTACGCTGTGTCAAATCAGTAGTCTGACCCAGATCAAGCTTTTGCAAGCAAGACTGAAGACAATTTAACCCATTGTATTGTCCATGCTGTCAGTTAAGGAAGAATGAATTCATCTTGTCTTCTGCGAGCAAGTACAATAGTTTCTGTGCCAAAACATGGAAGGAGCTGTTGGCTTCTTCAGTATCTGGGTTATCATATAGGATAACATTAGCTTCTGCAAATGTTAATTTTTTTTCCCCTGTTGTCTTTTCCTTTTCACAGACTGTGGGCTTGTTTGAGATGATTGAAAAAATGCAGGTAAGGAGAAGTTATTCTGTCAGAATTGGGGATCTTTTGATTGTTCGTAGCCAAACAAATAACCAGCTGCTGTTTGTCTTGTCACTGCACTCCCAATGCTCTGTAATTTTGGCTTGCAGAATATTTAGCTCTTCTGCACCCAAGCTCCTATACCTAATCTTAAATAGAGTTTCATAAGCATTTTCTTGTTTTCATTTTTCATTTTAGCACGATGAAAGGAATAGACACAAATTATTATGGTTCTGTCTGTTCTTTGCAGAATTGTGGTTCTGAGAGAAAAACAAAGTTGCTTTAATGCATCTCTGGCATCTTCTTCAATAAACTATATTTCTGCTGAGTAGCAGCTGCTAGTGACAGGTGATTAATGGAATGTTAGCATAACTGCAAGCAGCAAGGTCGAACAGTTTAATAAATAACTACTGTAGTTCTTGTCTTTAACTTGCACAAGAAAGAAGGACTACAGTTTCATTCTTTTACAGAAATACATGCATTTAGTTGCAGATATTACATTATAAAATTAGAGTAAAAGGGGAAAATACCAACCTTGCTCTACTAGATAAAGAGATAGCAATATAATAATGTTATATAGTTATGCATCTAACAACAAGATGTTTAAAACTAAGTTGTTCAGATGATCTTATCTCAGAGCATCCTTAGTCTACTGATATGTTCTCTGAGTGGTATGTCTTCTCTAAGATACTGTGGTTGACTTTAACCTAATGTAGTACACAACATAGCACATGACATGTGCCTTTTATTATGTGCAGGAATTAAACTTTCAAGAAATTAACTTATTTTCTGGAATTTGAGTGACCAATTTATGGATATGAGGAAAATGCAAGACTTTGGTGAGACTATACAGGTGAGGAGGTGGAAAGTAGCAGCAAAATGTGGAGTACAGAGTTTTGAGGCTGAAATACTGTTTGGCAGGAAGGAGGAGTAGGAGAAGGAGGGGCTTAAGGTGTGTCTCCTACATATTCATGTGGAGATGGACACAGACGTTGAAACTACTGTACTGACATCCAAACTATGTTTGTTTGTTATAAATGCTTAATGCTTTAGAATAACAAACATTGTAAGCTCTGTGCTAGAAAGTAAGCTTGAGCATGCAGAGCTGCTTGTTCAGTTCAAGCACATGTTAAAAGGTGTAAGAATCCTTACCAGGCCTTTTGAAATCTGTATAAGGAAGAATCCATAGCAGATGTCCCTGGAAGACTGTGATGCTTGAGATTCTCAGTGTTTCTTATCCCCCAGTTTACCATATGAAAACTGTCACTCACTGAATTTGGATCTCTTTGGTTAGAGATAAAATAGAGGGAGCTAATTAGAACTTCTAACATATGCAGACCGCTTAATTTTGCATCTATATTGATTTCTAAACTGCCCATTGTTGAGAATATATAGTGTTGTTGGGTGTTTTTAATTTATTTTGGCTTTTTTTGTCACTTGATTTGCATTAGGAGAATTAATAACTGCTGCTTAATATGACAGCAGTTTTTTGAAAGAAAGGAAAAGATGTAGTGAAGTCACAGTAAATACTCTGTTAAGGACACTTAGGAATACATTGACCCTAAATTACTCTGCAGATCAGCAACTGAAAAGCAAGCAAATCTCATTTCAGCCTAGATGTTTTGAGTCTTCATATATGTGCATAACCAGCTCCACTTGACTTACCTGATTTTGTCTTTCATGGTGTCATATTCACTACCTCTATTCTGCATTTGTACAGTTTCAACATATCCTTCAGTCTTATTTTCTCACAACAACCTTCATGGGGTTTTTTTTCCCCTGGTATTCCCTTTTATACCTAAGGTGTCTGTTTGAAACTAGTCCTCTCAAGGCACTGCTGTTTTCCTATAAAAATGTATTATGATAGCATTGTTATGCCATATTGGACACAACTGTGAGTCTGAATGGCTTTTTCTCCCATCTGTTCTTTCATCCTGCTCACGCCAGGTGTTTCCCCTGTACAAGACCCTGGCGATGCCAGATTCCCAGACCAGTACTATCTCCATTAAGCTACTCAAGGAGACAGTGGAGCAAAGTCTTTCCTTAAAGGCAGTGCTGCAAGCTAAACTGGACCATACCAGAGAGGTGTCTCAGCAGGTGGCTGAGTGCTATCATTTATGCCTCTCTCCCCTCTTTTGGGGAATGATGGTGATCATCAACCAGTTGTTCTACCTATGCTTTTACACTTCAACAACTTTTGCTCTAAGTTCCCTGCAGTCCTGGTTACCCCCTAAAATAAAGCCTTGTACTATACGGCCCAGTGCATGTATGGCTGCATTAGATCTTTGCCAGTACCTTAAGCTTCTCTCCAGAGGAGAGGGCAGTAGGTTTCGGCCTATGTCTTCTGCTCCCAGGCTGCCGGGATCTTCTTTAATGGTGCAGAAGCATACAATAACTCCACTCTCTGTAGAGGCTCCAGTACTAATGGCAGCTCCTTTATGGTAGCTCGGGAGGCCTCTTTGAGATCTGAGGTCTTCTACCAGGACCTCCTCTGAAACTGGAAGCTTTTTTGCAGTTATAAAATCTGCCAAAAATGCCAAGGAAGGAGAAAGAGGTCTTGCATTACTGAAGTATCCCAACCTCTGTTTCTGTGTGCAGAAATCTGCCGGTGCATAGCAAGTACCTTCTACAGTTTGTTCCAGACGGCTGGGGCTGCTTTGTGCCTGTGCGTCTCTCCTTTCTCAATCCTATTGTCTAAGAGTATGGGACTTTCTTGCCCCAAAGAACAGTTACCAAGCCCCCTGTTTCAGAATGTAGCCTTCCTCATGAGCCCAAACACACTAGGTTCACAAGTGAAACTCCAGATGACATTGACAAGACAACCATTTGCACTTACGTTTCATGCAGTCCACTTTCTCAGTTTTATGATTTCCCCAAATGCAAAATGGTTACTATTACCTTGAAAAAGGTAATGATCACTTGTCATCCTCTGTTCCATATTAATTTCACAACCTAACATGTCCTGGTAATTTATTGTTCATTTTGTCAGTGCTGCCTACTGGCACTGCAATTTGAAACAGATCTTCTGACATCTCCCCATGAAGAACTGTTCAAATCTGGTGTTTATTTAGGCTTCTCTGTTGAATATATAAATGAAAAAAAAAATAGTTTTTGGGAAGGGTGTTTTGCGTAACTCCCTCTTAGCTCAGCTTTTATACTTTGATCTTGTGTCACCCTGTAGATATTTTGGCAAGCTTCTTTCTCCTATTACAGTTAAAGAAAATATTTTTTTCACTGTTACGTTATCTGCAGATTGTTCCTCACTTGTGTTCCTCACTGTGGTTTTTTTTAATTAACCAACTAATGTTTGCTGGTTTTTTTTTATTGAACTCGATTTCAGACTTAGGAAGAATGCCCTCATGTATCTACTGATAGTAGCCCTTATCGTGGAGCTTAACCATACTTGTTTACTTCTGGTAGTTCTAAGCATTTTTTAAGGTGTTAGGCATTTGCTATGAGTTCCAGGCCTGGCTCCTCATCATTTCGTGAAGGTTTAGCTTTTTTACTGCTCATTCTTTAGTTCTTTTAATAAACTTTCTCATTCTTCTGCAACCTCATTTTTTATGTATAATGTGATATTTTTTCTGTTATTTTTTGCTTTTGTTGCTCCTGCAAGGAGCACCCTGATCATTATTAATCCTCAATCTAATGTTGCTAATGCCTAGTGTGAATGTTGTTGCTATCCTGACACTTCTTTGCACCCTGTATGGCTGGAGCATTGGCCACAGACATTTGCTCTTGAGCTTCTTATGTCTTCACTGTAAAGTTCTACTCAGAAACATGTATTTCAAACAGATACTGGTTTACAAGCTAGTTCCACAGCAGAATACTTGCATAGACATGGCTGTAAGAAATCAGTTCCTGGTTGTTTTCAGAACCAAGTTGAAATCTGGTTATCCTGTCTGGAACTCCTAATTAGCCACTCCATTAAGCAGTCACTAGTGGTGTGTAAAAATGTAGTCAAATAATCATATTTCAGTATGAGAGTTACAAGGTTTAGGTGGCAGTAGTTGAATACTCATGTATTGTGTATATGAGAAAGCTACAACTGAAATCCTGGTCCTCAGCTTCCTATCTGACAATGCAAATTTAGTCTCTTATTCTTCTGTCTGTATGCGTGCCCACTTGAACAATGAGCAGCATTGTATGGGAGCCTGTTTTTCCCCAGATCTTTTTGGCTTTTCTGGTTCTAGGTCTCTGCTCAGTCTGTGTTGGGGCACTCCTCCCTAAAATTTTCCTATTCCTTTTTGCTTCTGCTGCAGATGTGTGGTAGAAGTGAGCTAGTCTTGCCATGGTGAAAAGGCAGAGGATGGAATAGCCTTAAGAGAATTGAGTCTGGATGCTAGCTGCTGGAAGAAGGAAGGCATCCAGTAGTCATTTGCCTTGTCATTCCAACCCACCTCACAGTAATGGTACCTAGGAAAGCAATACATGCAGGAAAGCAATACGTGTGACACCTTGCTGCCTGCAGCAGTCTTTTGCACTAGTAAGATGGATGGATGGAGAGTAGCTCTGATTTTCTGTCTTACCTCCAGGAGACAGATTTGTTCCCTTACGTGGATGAAAGCAAGGCACATAAGCTGCTTAAAACTCTTCTTGCTTAGTTCTAATTCTCAAAACAAGGGTTTGTTCTTTTAACTCTACTCTGAGGTTCTTGATGCTCTGCCTGACAGTATCTTCAGGAAGAGTAAACAGGAATAAATAGCCTGAAATACTGCTCTTTCACATCCTGTCTTTACTGCTTGTGGGTTTTTTTATTGTTTGGGATAGGAAGCAAAATACCTTGAAGAGTTTAGAGAATTAAATAAGCAAATCAGTTTGGGAGTTTGCTTTTGACTTCTGCCAACTTTATGCTTTTTAAGAGATGTTAAGTGAAGGGCAGCTTTTCAGTTT
Organism: Coccyzus lansbergi; assembly: GCA_033558105.1. NCBI lineage: Eukaryota > Metazoa > Chordata > Aves > Cuculiformes > Coccyzidae > Coccyzus > Coccyzus lansbergi. The sequence goes on along the minus strand of JAUMJK010000067.1, from coordinate 1,023,467 downwards.
TAATGCCAGACTAGGACATTGGCCAGCTTCTAGCTTTACTCCTTCTATTTATTCCAAACTTCTTAAGAGCATAGAGGGTAAGTGAAACAGACATGCTAAAATATAGGATTCACTGCCTGTGACTTTCTGTTTCCAGGGGAGTCGTCTGGATGAACAAAGATGTTCTCTTCCAGCTCCTCTCAAGGTCAGGCCAAGTCATTGTTGCCTCTTAAGTTGCTGAGAATGGCAGATAATAACTGACCTGGCTTGCAGTGTGTTTTCATCTTGAAGTGAATAGGGAGCCTACAAGCAGCCCAAGAATACATATATGCTTGTCTTTTTTACTTATTTATTTTCTTTAGTTGCTGCACAAGAGTGTGAAAGTAAGTTGAGGAAACAGAATCAGTAATTTCCCCTTTTCGAATTTAAATGGTTCCAATAAGTGCTTAATATTTTTAACAATCTTAGTTTTGTGTAAATAATTCTTGAACTTTATTCAATTTAAGAGCTATAATATTTATGAAACCACACTGCATTTATTTCAGTAATTGGCTTGGTGAGTCATAGACACTGCTAGAAAGGTGGTCTGTTTCCCTCAATATTGGGCTAATAAGAACAGATTATCATCTTTAAATTCTCAACTCCTCCTCTCCATTCCTTCAGTCTCAGGTCAGGTACAGTAACCTTGAAATCAGTCTTGACCTTGAATTTACACTTGGAATGAACTTAAAGGAAAAAAAAAGGCCACACAGAGTAGCTTAGTTTTGACAGAGATAATGCTCTTTGGGGTGATGGAAGGGGCATTGAACTGGCGTAAAGTGGCTCAGATACTCCTTCTATCCTTGCAGCTATACCTCAGCACTGCTCAGTTATATATCACAGATCTAGTTCTGGAGATGACACAACTTTGATCTTAATGTAAATACAGTGTTACTATTGACCCTCTGTCTGCAGCTGCCTAGCACTATGTGGCAGGAAAGGACAGAGACTCTACTAACCACATCCAATTTGCTTATAGTTTGACTACTTTCTCATTTTGCATATTTGTATTCTATGTAGTTTCAAGGAGGAAGATGGGTGAAATCTGACTCCTAAATTAATTTTTCTCAAAGTTCTATATTATAACACTGAAACCTAGGAAATGGAGTCTAACCTTATATCCTAAAGCAAAATACTGAAGGTGAACTAGGGCAGAGAGGAAGCTCTGATAGCTTGTGCTATCATGAAAGCATAATACTTGAAGTGATGTGACACATTTTTGCTAATGGTCTCTTTTGATTTCAGACAGAAGAGGAGTATATTCCTTACCCCAGCATCCATGAGGTGAGTTAGGACTGCTTTCCTCTGTTTTTCCTTGGACTTGATTGATCTTACAGCTGTTGTGTTCTGTGTCCTCCTGAATAGGTACTGCAGAAAGGCTGGCCATATCCTCTCATTATCTTACCCCAGTTTGGGGGCTACTGGATTGAAGGGACCAGCCACAACCTTTCCAGCTTGAGTCCAACTCTATCTGATGCTCCTTTTCCCTGGAGTGGTAAAGTGAAACTGGAGAGTGACCCTACAGCCAAGTTGTACCGCAAACATTTTCTGGGGAAGGTAAGGGTGATCTTCAGAGCCTTCTCTGCCCACCTAGCCTCCTGCCTGAAATGTATCTCAGACTTTTCCTGGTGGACTGAGAAGTAACTGCACAGCCACTCCATTTCAATTCCCCATGATGCCTTTCACTAATGTAAATAAGGTACATACTACCATATGGCTAGTAGTATATTAGGTTTGTCTTGTCCACTTGTGATATATGCATCATCTTGTACACTAACGGAACAGAAAAGTTTGCATGGGAAATGCTTACATTTGGTTAATGAGCTCTTCTGAGGCCTCTGGACACATACTAACCTTGGGATGGCAAAAGGAAAGAAGTATAACAACATTGGAAATGGAGTTAATATTTATAGTGGGGAGTTCAGCACCGACAGTGCAAGCCCCTCAGTAGTAAAAAGGGGAACATAACCCTCACTTTTAAAAAAGAAGGGGAAAAAAGAAGACCTGGGGAACTACAGGCCAGTCAGGCTCACCTCTGTGCCCAGGATGATCACAGAGCAGATCCTGCTGGAAACCATGCTGAGACACATGCAAAATAAGTAGGTGATTGATGATAGTCAGTGTGACTTCACTAAGGGCAAATCGTGCCTGACAAATTTGGTGGCCTTCTATGATGGATTGCAGTTTTAATGGATGGACCTGGATCTGATGGATGGACCACTTGGTGGATAAGGAATTGGGTCAAAGAGTTGCAGTCAACAGCTCAGTGTCCAAGTAGAGACCAGTGACAAGCCATGTTCCTCAGTGGTCGGTACTGGGACCAGACCAGTGCTGTTCAACATCTTTGTGAGTGACATGGACAGTGGGATTCAGAGCAAGATTCATTTTGCCTATACGATGAGGTAGGTAAAAGGCTGAGGAAGGAACTCTCAGACTTTTTGAACAAATTACCCATGTTGAGTCCTTATCATTACTTTATTGTGTCTGGAATATTCCTTCACAGAACACATTCTAAATCGTGCAAGTATTGACTGTACAACTCAACACTTAATTTGTGTCTCAGTACATAATGCTTTTGTGCCATGCACAATACAGTGCTTCCTGCTATGGACTTCATACTCCTTGGGTATCATCTCAGGTTGCAAGTGACTGTCTTTGATTTGAGATGACTGCTATTCTGATGGTAGAACAGCCTGTTAATTATTTGCAGGGTGTTGTTTTTTTTATCTCTCTTCCCAATTTAATTTGATCTTGACAAATGCTTTATAGTTAAGCTGAGGAAATAACTTCCACAAACAGCATAAAAACACTGGTGTACATAAGAACAGAATCTATACACACTAAAATGTATGCAGCATACTTTGATTATGTCTTTCAAGTAAGTTGGTGATGATTATCATTAGAAAATATATCAGCAAACAACACAGCACTTGGTACCTCTTTTCTATAAAATGGTTGACGAGGGGAATTTTGGAATCAGTCTCTCCATGAAAGTGTGTGCATTTTATCTCCTGGGAGTGTCTTGGTGAGTGGACAGAGGTTTTTTTTCTATAGAATCACAAGTAGGAAATCCATCTGAATATCTTGAGGTACATCATCTGGGATTTGGAAAATGTCGAGATTTGTCTACAAAAGACACCAAAAGACAGTCTATTTTTTTTCCCTGTCACCTAAACTGTTCTACACTGAAGATCTCTGTTGTCACATTCCTGATTCCACCATCAACAAATTGCTGTATGACTTTCTTCTGATTTTTATGGTCCCAAGGCATAAGGAGACCCTGACAATTCTGCCTGCTATAGGGTAGCTAAGGTGATTTTGGTTTGTAGAATTTTGTTTTATTTATTATTGTTTTCCTTCACTGGGAAGGAGTCTTAACCCAGCTTCCATCATTGCTAGCTCAGAAATACCTTACCACTCTCACTATATTCTCCTGGACTGGGGGTTAAATACTGGGATGTGCTACTGCCCTTTTCAATAGAAGTTCTTATTAGTAATGAGAGATTAAGATATTAATCTAATCAAATCTAATCCAAAGAGAATCAGATCGTGATTCTGCATGACGTTCTCATTGGTCTCTCTGTCCTGCTTATATCTCAAATTCAATAATTTTGGACTGTTTGCTGAAAGCAGGAGTTCAGTCTCAGCTCTTTGTTTGGTCAGAGTTTACATAGCAGCCAGCTCCAAAAACTGGCCGCAAAGTGGTTTTCCGCTAGGAAGATGTGGATGGTCTAAGCTTTCTGGATGATTCCACCTATTCAGTATTCTCATTGTGCTAGAGGTTTCTTCTCATGTTACTTGTCAAAAGGCTTTAACCTTTTGAGGTTAAATATTATCTATATCAATATATATCTTATACATATACATATGATATATATTGATATACTCAGGCCATTGGAACATGGTTGTGTACCCGGGAGAAACGTATGGCCACAGCCCCTTCTATGTAGAGCCTGTGAAAATGTTTGCATTATGATTCATTGTTTCACTGAAAGACTCTCTGTTTGAGGTACACTCCACTGAAGCTCAAGCAGTGTTAGTGGCACTGCTGAAAATAGTCTGTAAAGTAGTTATCTGTATCTCTGACTGCATTCTTCCTGAGATGTGAGTGCTCTTAAAGGTCAACTGTTTGATCTAATAATCCTGCCATTACCGTTTGTATAGAAAATTCCCATGACCACACACACTGAATATGCTGGAGATCACATGTACCCAAGTCATGCAAAGTCTGAATGGACACAGTGAAAGGCCATGAAAGACAGGAATTTGTTTACAAGAAATTAGGTTTTTTCAAAATGTGTTGGTTAATGTTCTCATCCTATTCCTTCTTGGGAGTTTTTCTGATGATGGACAACTGAGGAGGAACTGAACTGACAGTGGAGGTACTTGGACTGATATTCTCATGCATTAATCACCAAGGGGGCTGAGAGACAGCATATGCATGTCTTCAAATATACTGTTGCTTGTTAAAGAAAAAAATAATTAATCATGAGTGACAGGTTGTATGCAAAAAATCTGGGAAATTTCTCTGGGAACATGTTGGGAATAAAGTGTTTTGTCTTCTGATTTTCAGGAGCACCAGAACTTTTATTCCAGTGACGTGTCCTTGGGCTACCTGGTACTTTCTGTGAAATATGAACAGAGTGAGAAACAGGAAAATCTACGCCTGCTGCTGAGGTAATAGTACCTGTTGTTGAAGTGCATGTTACTGTACTGCATCTCTCATCTTACCTTGAGCTACTTCGGCATAAATATTGGTGTGAATCTCATATTTTTCTCCTCGAGAGAACTGCAAAGGAACCTTTGAGCCTTCTTTTCTTGCCTTTCTTTCAGAGTTTCCTCTCAGCAGTTTACTTCAGGTAGCTCAAGTGGTGTTTGTAGGCACACCTTTATAGCTCCTCTATGAAAATATCTCTTCTTCCCTGAAAAAGAAAGTTATTGTGTTTATTCTGTTTACTTAGATACTTGTGAGTACTCTCTAGGAGAATATGAATTTCCCAAGTGGAGAGCAGCCAGGCCTATCTTTGGACTTTGTGCTTGAGACTAAGGCTTTCTTGAAGGTGTGCTAGAATAGACTTTCAAGTGCTATAACCATTAGAGACTCCATGGAGAGCCATTACCTAGAGAGAGATGCTGAATGAACTGGAGAAAGAACAGAGGTGGATCTTGCATAGGTGAGAGGCATGCTGCAGAAAAGCTTTTTATCACACTGTGGGCTGGGTGCACTTCCAGTAGTCAATATGCTACTGGAAGCAACTGATGTACTGACAAGGACTTGTCCAGGACTGAGGGAAAATACTGGTTGTGTAGGAGTCAGTTACAAGAGAATCACTGGTGAGTTTCCTCCATTGGATGAAAAGAACATTTCAGAGTGGCAGGAGGGGCAATAGTCTTGAGAGGGAGAAAGAGAGAGTGTATTTGTGAGTTGTGCCATGGAATGTTTATCTGAACCCAGAAACCTTCCTACATCGAAGAGACCAGTGAAGAACAAAAGGGTAGTAATTACTCTATTAAGATATGGTATTATGCACAGCACATTTTGCTCAGTATCTTGTTTATAATGTTTTGAAGAAGACTTTATGACAGCCCACTAGTTCTCTCCTCTAATATACATAGAAAGAGAAAGGAAGGTTTTATCTGTCAGCTTTCTGGAACATGCTGCACCAGTTTCTACCTCCTGTACTTTGCACAGATTTTCTTTCCTAAGCTTCTCTAACAGACCCTATGATCCTATGGTAGATACGATCTTACAAGTCCATTCTATTGCTGTGTCCATGAGTTGTATTTGAATGTTTAGATTTCATTGAAAGAAAATGGTACAGGGCTGGAGGTTAGCAAAATATTTCTTCAAGCAATAAATGAACACAAAGGAGCAAGAGACTAAGCATTCCTATTTTTTCTTCCTCTGCTCCCCAAAAGAAATGATTAGCAATAAGAAATATATAAATACTTCTCCTTACCAGTGATTTTATGCACTAGACTTAAAATTAATCCCCTGGAATTAATTGCTTTAATCTGAAGAAATGGCTACTCTTTCTTTAAAGAACTAGTATTGCTTGTGTTTCACTTCAGTTTTTTGTTCCAATGCCTTTGATTTGTGGCAGGACTCGGACTGGTACCAAACATGACTTGATCCCCATTTCCTGTCTGAATGAATTTCCCAATGCTGTCCAGATGGCAAAGGTGAGATTCATCCTTGCCTGATCACTTCTATAGCCTCATTCTTCAAGTTATTTTTACCTCTGTCCTCTCATTTCCCTACTTTCTGCTATTCTCAAATAATACTGTCATACAGTTCCTTTTTACACTCCCATTTAGCTTCTCTTCTTTCTCTTCTAATTTTACCCCGGAATTTTTGCCTGAAGGGACTCCTGTCAGGTAATTGCAAATTGTGACTATCCTCTCATGCCTGCAGCAAGCTAGGGCATGTGATAACCACACATCTGTTTCTCTTCCTGCCTCTTGCTCAACAGCTGCTATGTGAAGATGTGAATGTTGAACGTTTCTTTCCTGTCCTCTACCCCAAGGTACAGTGTTCTAATATGTCTGTATGTCCCTTTTCCATCGAGTTTTGGATAACGATATCTGACTGATAGTTTTTATTCTCATTAATTCAGGCTTCTCAGCTTATTGTTGCATTTGATGAACATGTCATAAGCAATAACTTCAAATTTGGTGTAATCTACCAGAAACCTGGACAGGTAAGCTCCCTCAGATCTCACAACACTTGAGGCAGACCACAGAGAGTCAGTTCTCTTAGCTTAAAAGTAGTAACAAAGTCAGTATTAACTTACGAAAAATACAGACAATGTAAAGAGAATGGATAGGAACCTGCCTTATGTTGTTCAATTTGTTTGTGCAGGTCCTCAAAGCTGGTTAAACTGTGCATAGAAATTACTGTCTGTTCTTTGTACTGCTTGTTGTCCTTATGACTTCCCCTTTCCTTTTGAAGACAACTGAAGAAGAGGTCTTCAGTAACACAGAAGAGAGTCTGGGTTTCCTGGAGTTCCTGGATTTCCTTGGTGACAAGATTCAGCTGCAGGATTTCCGTGGGTGTGTACTCAAAGAATCATAGAATGGGTTGGGTTGGAAGGGACCTTAAAAATCATCCAGTTCCAACACCATTGCCATGGGCAGGGACACATTCCATTGGATCAGGTTGCACATAGCCTCATCCAACCTGGTCTTGAACACCTCTAGGGACGGGGCAGCCACGACCTCTCTGTGCAACCAGTTCCAGTGCCTCACCACCCTCACAGTAAAAAATTTCTTCCTAAGATCTAAACTAAATCTCCCCTTTTCCAGATTAAAATCATTACCTCTCATCCTCTTACAGCACTCCCTGAGAAAGGGCCTCTCCCCAGCTTTCCTGTAGGCATTGCCATTGCCATACTCAGTGCCATAGGAAAGCCAGATGGAGTTAGGGAGCACCACATGTTCAGAGGCTGTGACTGTTAAAGCCCTGCTTTCAGAACAGTGCTATGTCCTCTGAATGTGCAGGTGGAGAAGCACAGAGAAGTCCATAATACTTTTGTCAATGAAACTGTCTGGGAACCAGTTGGAGCTTGAGTCTCTGCTGATATTTTCATGTAAATGATCTCCTGATATGTCAGTCTGACCCAAAGTATCAGGAAAGAATGATTTTATTTGACTGTGCGAATGTAAGTTTGTTTCATAATAGTAGGGGTCAGTATTGTTTCAGTTTCTTTATGTAGGGCAGCCTGTCCTTTCTGTAGTACTAAAATATTGATTGTGTTTTTCAGAAGAATGCTAAAGAAAGTACCTCCTCTGAGGACTGCTGGTTTAGCTTCAAAGCTTTTAGTTAGCAAATATGTTCATCAGCAGAAATATTGTACAGCTTCAGTCAGTGCATTTGTTTTGGGAAGATTTGATGCTCCTCTATCACTAATTTCTTAAAAATTGCCTTTGATAGTGTTGATGTACCAAACTAATGTTACTGATATCTTCTTTCTTTTCTCTACTTCTTCATTTCTGGCTTACCTGACCTATGATGTGCTATGGATTTTGCTCAGGTTCCGGGGAGGCTTGGATGTGACTAGAGGTCAAACAGGCACTGAGTCAGTCTATACAAATTTCCGGGGCAAAGAAATCATGTTTCATGTGTCTACAAAGCTGCCCTTCACAGAGGGAGATTCCCAGCAGGTACTGGAAGGAGAATGAAGGAGCTGAACAGGGTGGTTAAGGAGGGTGGGGTACTTGATGAGGGGCTAGTTAGAAGGGAGAGTGTATAACCGTATGATATTGGTAATTAAGGCTGAAGTAATGGTGAAAGTAGTGATAAGGGGGTTGATTGAATAGATGGGTTCGAGATGCTAGACAGACTGGTGTTTGAGGTGCCATCAAACTGTTCTACTCTTTTGCACCTGCCTTCTCACTTTATTAATTTTTTCCTTCTCCAGCTTCAGCGGAAACGTCACATTGGAAATGACATTGTAGCCATCATCTTCCAAGATGAAAGTACACCTTTTGTCCCTGATATGATTGCTTCTAATTTCCTACATGCTTATGTGGTAGTTCAGCTCACTCATGGCACCACTGGGGACACACTCTACAAGGTAAATGGAGCAAATAGATTCCTCTGTACTGGTTTGTCAGTGTTGATCCTTGAAGTGGAAACCTGACCTTGGGCCTTTGGGAGAGGTACAGGTTCAGCCAGCTGTCATCCTAATGGCTTTACTTGCTCTGTTAGTAAACTTGATCAATGTTTTCAGCGAAAGGCAATAATTAGATCTATTACCAGTAAGCCTAGAAATCCAGTAGATGCCACCTGCTCTCCTTCCCCTTCATCCACTCCTTGATCTCTGACTAGGAGTCTCCTTCTTGTGATGTTGTTCTTTATTCTGTAGGTCCTCTCTGTTTGATGTGATTAGTCCTGTTTAGCAATCTGTGTTCATGTTTGTTGAGTATTCAGTTTTCATAAAAGTACTGACAAGCTGAATGGGGCTAGGAAGTGAGACTGAGGATGGTTAGAATTCTGCAGCACAAGTGTTTCACTGAAAGAAATCCAGGACTGCTTTCTGCCTTTACCTAGCAAACAGAAGATTAAAGGATAATTTGATTATTTGCTAAGTGCCTATGCATGAAACTAGAATGTACTTATATGTTTTTCAAAGTAGCTGATGAATTTATGAAGCTTAAAGTTTGGGAATTCACTGTTTGGGTTTTTCCAATAATGACAGGAGTTTGGGAAGCTTGTTTGTTCCTACTGTTGTTTTCATCTTTGCCTGACTGCAGTGGCATTATTTTTGTCAGTGAAATACGGTTTCCTGTGTCATTGAATAAAAAAAAAAACAACAAAACACCAAACTCTCAGTCAGGACCCTAGAGCAGTGCAGAGTTTTCTGCAGACGCTTTTCCAAAGTTTTTTTTTTTTAACTCCGTCTGCTTTAATAGCATCATAGCACCTAAGGAACTGCAGTTTGGGGAATTTTTTTTTCCACTCATTGTTCCATTTATTTAAGCTGCAGTGGTTAAATTGGAGTAATAATGGCATTTATTTATTTGAATCAATTTTTGCAATCAGAAAATTAAAAATGCAAAGCAGGTTTTTAACTGGAAGTTATCTAATGGGAGGGAGAGGGAGACCTTGTAACTAGAGGAACCAGCCTACAATGTGAAAAATCTGAATTAAATCAATGGCCCTTTTCCTTCTCCCTCTCATTAAACTAATGCCTTTTGCTGGCTCTGTGACATTAATACTGGAGGGTTGTTTTGAGGAAGTTGCTGTTAAGTTGTTCTGACATTGCTCTCTGTTGTATGAAAATGCAAATAATGGTGGTGTTCCATATCAAACATGACAAAAACCCAACTGAAACGTGTATGTATGTCAAATATGTGCTGTATGTTTCTGGTAAGATAGCTGCATATAATTATACTTATTTGGAAGGTAAATCAGCACATCCATTCACTGAGTACAGAAACAGATGGATGCATGGGACGGCATATTAAATCACTTTTGGATATGTAAATGATTCAGGGGGGATCAGATGTACCATAATACTTTGAGGGCTTTGTTAGTCTCACTTCTTATAATTATTTTTTTTTTCCATATGTTGTTTCAGGTTTCAGTCACAGCCCGAGATGATGTCCCCTTCTTTGGACCCCCTCTGCCAAACCCAGCCATATTTCGAAAGGTTTGTTTCTCTAGTCCAGGGTCAGATGGCAGGGGAATATGCTACAGACCCTTGTGATCTGAATCAGTTTTTTCAGTCTAGATAGATGACTTTGGAGATCTGAAGAGTAGCAAGGCAGAGCTTTTCTCATGTGTTATTTTTATAAGTGTTTTCATCTTCAATCTAGTCTTTATCTTGTCTTGTAGAGTGCAGAATTCCGAGAATTCCTCCTCGTGAAGCTCATAAATGCTGAGTACAGCTGTTATCGAGCTGAGAAATTTGCTAAACTAGAGGTGAGTCTCCTATCTGATTGCTTGCATTATAAATTATAAAACTATATTACTGCAGGATCAGGAGATACAGTATATTTTTTCTACTTTCTTCTACTTGTACTTTTCTGTTGCTTAAAAAAAATAAGGAAGATGAAATGTGATTATACTTAGCTATGTGATGCTTCCTTTGTATTTCACAGCAGGTGTGACAGAATATGAGCAGGCAGACTCTAACAAAAAGATTTAGTCCTCAAGTAAGAATGGGAATATGATGCTTACATTTTGCTGACTGAAATTCTGCATTATCTGAAACTCAATATTGTGTTACAGGTTGTGTACTGATATCACTGATTTTGGTTCAAGGTGCCAAAATTCTGTTCCAGACCCTGCTGCTTGCTTGATCTAGAAAAAACTGCCTTCGGTCCATAATTCTATTTCATTGTCTGTGAAAAAGTACTAATGTCCTTTATGACTTGCTTTAGAAAGAGTTTAAAGGGTTGAGTGTCACTGTGGTACATTCTATAACTGCAGCTAAAACCTCCTCATACTGTTTAAATTAGTTTTCATGGTGAGTTGTTTTGGGTTTGTTTTTAAAGAAGGATGTGAGACATCCATGTGGGAAAACAGTAGATGTGTGTGAATCCCTCTACTCCCAATAATCTCTGTGTTTTCATTCCTAATGTTGGTGCAGGAAAGAACTCGGAGTGCCCTCTTGGAGAGCCTTTTTGAAGAGCTGCAGCTTCGCAGCCGCAGTATGATGGGATTGCCCATAGGAGAGGACGACAAGACAGAGAATGGCAGTGGAGGCTTCCTTGAGAATTTCAAGGTGAGCTGAAGTGGGTTGATTCATTACCCAGTTGCTTATAGTTTTCTTAAGCTCATTGTATGTTCTTCCAAAGAACACTGACCCTGCTGATCAGCTGTGCTTTGAGTGAGACACTAAAAAAAGCCTTTTCATCCATCAGTCTTTCTTTAGAATATCTTCAACTGTGCTTTACCATACCTCTCAAGAAAAGGCATTTTCCCCCTTCCTATCCTCCTTCCTACAGAGCTACAGCATTGTCCAGCATGGAATCCCTTACTGTCTCTAAGAAGTCAAACTCTTTATGCTCTGTACTGGTGTGAAGTGTCAGATAGGGTTTTGCTCCATGGCTTACGAAAAAAAGAGAGATTGCTTGCAAGAGAAATTTTAATGACTAGTAGCAAGCAGCTTTCAGTTCCTACAGCAGATCTCTTCCAATTACTTTTCATTATAACTGAAAGACTTGCTAGAGAGTTATCTGTGAGTGCATGAGATATCTGTGAGTGCACTGCCTTGATAAACTTTGATTCTTGCCCTCTAACAGCCAGAATTAGGTGTAGATGACACATTTTTTTAAAAGTTATCAAGGTGATGTGAGAAAGCACAGGTTTTATATGAACAGGCAAACTGAGTTTTTAACTGATTATATAGACAGAATCTAATATCACTTTCCTATCTACTTCCACTTTCCCACTTCTGTGGGAAGTGTCTCACCACTTCTTTTGTACAATAAGTTATCTGTCTGGACAGATGTATTACATGTAAGTAGCATTTCTTCAGATGACCTCCACTTGCTTTGTATAATGGGCTGGTTAGAGTTGTTAAGGGCTGTAAAACTATGTATTCACATTTACATTTGATAGCTATATTGCATAGCTGGGGTCAGAGCTGGGATGCTTTGGTAAGGTGTATTTTTTATGTACAGTCAGTCTACCTTGCCTTTACTGTCAACTAGGAATTTCATACTCATCCATATCATACACTGACTATCCCCAAATGTCCATTTCTGGTTTGTAGTAGGTGCTGTGGTTTGCATGTCATGTGCACGGGTGACCTTAGTGAAGGGCTGCATAAACTCAGAAAATGGCAGATTTTTATATGACTACTATCCCCTTGGAACCAGCACTCAACTTCACGCAAAACTCAACTTTAAAATCTTGAACAGGAGTTTTATTTTGTGTTTTGTAGCCTGTACTGGGTAGGACTGCTCCAGATGATCCTTCTTATTCAGTATGCTGGGGTACTGGCAAGGAATCCCCATTTATTGCAAGAGGACAAGGGAGGTGAAAATAGGGAATATACTTGAGGAAGAGTCCTTCCCTGACAGAGAGTTTCATTAACTGGCTAGGACCAAAAATGGGTAATATCTAAGATGCTGCCTTCTAGGTGTTAGGATTTCTGTGGTTCTGGTGTCAGTCTGTCACAACTTTCCACCCAATCTGTGGTGCTTTTCATGGTGCTCTGCCTGTGTGCGTGTCTATATGTGTATCTGTGTTTGTCTGTTTCCCTGCCTCCCTTCTGTTCAGCGAGTGATCAGAGGCCGCAGCCAGAGCCTGGATACCATGGGGATATCCATGAGAAAGCAGCAGCCAGCCACCCTGCCCAGCCGGCCAACTACAGCTGGCCTTGCTCTCAGCCAGAGTGTCACCGAGGGCCCTAAGGCCATTGCTGCGGTAAGGTATTTGGGAGGGCTGTAAGAAGAAACGCAACATACCTTTGTGACCCACCCATATGTTTTATTTCTATTCCCCTAACAGCTTTTCCTTTCATCCTTCTGTGAATCTCTTCTTGTTGTACCATCCCATTTCACACATAGTGACAGCATGTGTTGCAGTCTGCTTTGTCAAATGTACGAACAGCAGAATTAATAAAGTGTCGGGTGAGAAAAAGGATGAATATTTCTAGCCACTATCAAAACTTTCCTTATTAGATAGGGATACTAAACATACGTGATCAGTGTGAGCATAATAAATCCATAGCAAATGTTTCCTGAAAAGGGTCCATTTTTCTGATATTTTAAATAGTGTTACCTTGGCCAAAATGTATCCAGCTGGTTGTGGTCTCTGTACTAGTGATGTCAGCACAGTCAAACTACCAAAAAAGCCTATGTTGGAATAAGCCAAGAAGGTGCTTCTTATTGTTGAAGTGTCTTCGTAACGGTTTACTCAGTTACACGCATTCTTTATGTCAGCACAAAAAAAGTCGCAGAATAGTAATGAGTTTGCTGCTTCCTTCTCTCCTTTAACTTCCAGTTTTTTCTACCTTCCTGATTCTGCCTATCCTCCTGCCTTCCTGGGTCTCTTTCTCTATATACTGGCTGTGTATCTTGTTCTGCCTTTGTTTCTACATCTTTCAGTCTCTTTCTCTTACCACCTTAGATCCTCTTTCTCACTGACAGAAAGCACTCTTTGCACTGGTTGAGCTTGGCCATTCTATTGTATTGCAGAATAAAGGAGAGGATTTGGATCCACATCACAAACTTGGTCTCCCAGGCTTTCAGTTCTCCTGTTTTTCCTGTCTTATCCTCCCTTCCTCCTTTCTGTAACACTTTCCTTTTTTCTAGTCTTTTGCCTTGCCTGGTAGGAGCCCATCACGTACTCGAGCGAGCCGCTTCCATGGACGAAGGAGTAGTGCCATTGGCATTGAGAACATACAGGAGGAAAAGAGGTATGATGAGAAGATGAGACAAAGAGAGAAAAAAAAACCCATGATGAAATGAGAAAAGGGAGATAGGAAGGCACATTTAAGGACTGAAAGGGAATCAATAGGAATGAAACTGAAATGGAAATGGTTGGAATAGGATGGAAAGCCTGAGATAGGTGTAGGAACATATTAAGGTTGTTCTTACATATTGTGCAGTATGATCCAGCACTCCTTATTCTTAGATTCTATATTAAGATTCAGATGAAAGACTTTTACTTGGAAAGGGGAAATTCAGTGCTTAGTTATTCTGATGTTAGAAAGCTCAAACTGACAAAGGTTCTGATATCTTAAATAAGGATTTATTTTCAAGAAGCTTTAAGTCAAAATGACAAGCGTTCAAGTTAGATGGTCTGAGAAATAATTGTAGTTAAGGGGTAATATACAGGTTTATGGAGTGATTTGTCATATTTGAAAGAATTATATTCTAACCATTCAAAAGTTGCCTACAGATCATGAGAGATGATTGATTTAAATCAATAAATTTGTCTCAGCTGTAGCTGAGATAGCTCTTTAAGATTATACAGAATCTCCAAAGCCACATGAATATTCTGCATCTGTATTTCCCAGTTGTAAGAATTCCAGGGAGCAGCTTAAAGACTTGGTGTAAAAGGTGAAGAGTCATCTTTAATGTATTGTGGTTTAAGCCCAGCCAGTGGCTAAGCACCGTGCAGCCACTAGCTAACTCCTCCCTACTCGATCTTCACCCTTCTGTGGGATGAGGAGGAGAATCAGGAAAGGTGATTGAAATAAAGACAGTTTAACAGGATGGCAAAGGAGATAAAAACCCCACCAAAATGAGTGATGCACAGTGCAATTGCTCACCACCTGCTGGTCAATGTCTATGCCATCCCTGAACAGCAATCACAGCACTCAGGCTAACTCCCCAGTTTACATACTGAGCTTGATGTTATATGGTATTGAATATCCCTCTGGCTAGTTTGTGTCAACTGGCCTAACTATGCTCTCTTCCAGCTTTTTGTGCACCTCTTCACTGGCAGAGCATGGAAAGCTGAAAAGTCCTTAACTTCATATAAGCGCTATTTAGTAACAACTAAAACATCATTTTGTTAGCAACATTATTCTCATAATAAATCCAAAACACAGCACTATACCAACTACTGGGAAGAAAATTCTATCCCAGCTGAAACCAGGACAATGTGGAAATTGGTGATTTTACAATGGGAAGAATTACTGTGTTTTCCCTTTCCAGTTATTCCCTTGGACCTCTCCTTAATGAGATGCTTACGACCTAATCTGAATAAAAATAATATGGAACTTCCTTTGAGAAAAATAAAATGTTCTGAAACAACTTCTCTGTAACAGTCTAAGCCAATGCAGTAGCCACAGCTACTCACTAATTAAATAGTTTTTACCTTGTGCTGCTACGCCCCTTAATCCATTATATTGTTTACAATCCTTTATTATTCCCTTAAAAGGTCTGTAAAAATTTTCTACCACAAGGAAAACCCTTGGATTTACTTTCTTTATTTTTTCCTTCTCTTTGCTAGAAGAGAATTGGTAATCTGCTGTGCTTATTTAGCTTTTCTTTTGTTTTGTTGATTTGCAATCTTGGGTATGAGGAACAGTGAACCTTATCTTGTGTGTTAGGAAAGACTTTTTGGATGATTCTCAGAGGTGCATTTTCACTATCAACTCGTCTGTTCTAATAGTTCATTGCTACTTAAAAGCAGATTTCATACATTCCCTCTCCCAGTGTCTCTGTCAGGTAACTAATCCTGTCCCATTCAGTGTGATGAATACAATACTTGGTAGATTCTTCACGGAACTAATTGAGCCAATTGATCTAACAGGAAAAGTATCAACTTCCTTTCATTGGATTAATTGTATGCCAGGTTCTGCCATGAACTGGCTCGTGAAGAACCTTGATGAGGACCAGGACTGATGGAAAGTACACTTAGCAAGAGTGGAGGAGGCTGGAACAGGCTTGTTGTCTGGCAACAATGAGCTCAACATGTCATGGGTGACTTCATCCTGAAGCTGTAGTTTATCAATATGCTGATTTCAATCACGAAGCTGACCCAGTCCATCCTACTTGTTCACATGTCATAGAAGTTTCAGGGTTTTTTTAATTTCAGGATTGGTTTTTTTGTTTGGGGTTTTTTTTTTTGTAAGGATAATTTCCAGTCTCACAAAAAGTTGTACTAGCACAAGTGAGAGCATGAGGAACTGTGATGAGAGAGGTACAGGAAGGATCAAATGACCAAGAGAACAGAGGAAGAACTTTGTGAACTCTATCACTGAAGCCACAAAAAAAAAAAAAAATCAACAAACCCCTGAGTTTTCCAATACTTAATAAAGCCTACCCAAATTTTCAGTTACTTAGCTTTCTTCAGAAGTATCTTGCCAAGTACTAGTAGCAATAACACTACTGTGTGCACCATTTACCTTTGTATTGTAACTTTGGCCCTGGCGTATAGCTGGTTTCTCTTTTGTTCTAGCAGACACACCGCAGAGAGGATACAGAAGGTGCTAGAGAGTCCAGGAACTTTCTTTGACCTGAAGTCTGATGGATCATCCAGTCCCAGCTCCCCAGAGTTCCCCAGCAGGAAAAGCAAGTGGGTTCAAAATAATTTCAATATCTGAACGATGCTCATTGTGTCTGGTATTGGCTTAAGTGTGAGGCATGTCTTGCTCTGTTGAAAGTTTTACTGAGTTTGTCTTGGTCAGGCATTGCAGCATCTTAAAAGTTAGATGTCTAGCTGTGGCACACTAATTCAGCATGTAATTAAGAAACTCAGCTTTCTTAAACAGCCAGTAAAGAAAGACTGAACCACTTAAAGGTGATTTTGACTATATCTTTACTCTAGCGCTAGCTTGCATCCAATGGGATACACAGAGCCCTAGCTGTCCAATTATCCATGCTTATTCATCTATGTGTTTCCTCTGTAATTTGCTGTGGAGTGATTTTAGAGCTTTATGGAGAAGCCTGGACAAGGGGATGTTGAGTTGCACTCAAGTTCTGCCCTAAAGGGACAGTATTCATGCTGCCACTCCCAACCAGCATGAACAAGCCTGTCTTAAGTCCTCCCAAAGTGTTTCACTGCTGAACTACGTCATACCACAATATGTGTCCTCTTGCAAAACTGTTTATCCAGTGGTCTACAAAATTATTCTCTAGATTCTGGTGGTCAAAAACTGGAAAAATGCACTTTTCTGATAGTGTAGATTTATTGCTGCTAAGCTGGTATGTGATCCTATCTCAGATGCTTCAGGACTTTACAGAAACCATACATTTACATTTCTAAGACTTCAGAGCAGCCTGTCTCTAAGTCCAAGGCTGTAGCTGACTTTCTGGAAAAACTTGCCACACCTGTTTTTTTTCATGAGAACTTGGATGAGACCTGTGGCAAAAAAAGCACAAAGTACTTCATAGTAGAACATGTCCCCTCCTCAGGACTAAGTCTACTCTAAGGAAATTTCAAGAGGTGCTCTAAAGCCAAGCTTCTATGGTTGTAGTTGCTCCAGGTGCGAAGTATGACAAGGAAGGGTATTCCTTACAACTAGGCCAAATGCTCCCTAAGAATTACAGGCTGCTGACTGTCTGCAGTATTTCAGCTACCTAATTGTATGCTGTAGGACTGCACAGAATTTTGTCAGAGCCATGTTACAGAGTTCTGGTAAGTACGTTTTTGTGATACTAATTTTTTAGTTAGGTGGGTGTCCAAAATTTTGGTGAGGACAAGGAGGGGAACACATCTAGGAGATACATCTCAGGTGGTAGTTCTAGCAGATGAAGACAGGGAAAATGCAGGACATGGAACTAATGATTGGTCAGCAACCTTCATAATTCTGTCTCCCCTTCATCATCCTTCCTGGCATCTTCTCAGTGAATCATAGAAGTTCCTGGCTAGGGACGTGTGAGGGACTTTTGATCTCATTAGGTAGCTGAAGTAACTTTGCGTAACCAGCAAGAATTCTGACTAGTAGAGAAAACATCTCTTATTTCAGCTAGTCCTGGTTACACTTCTGTAGAATGTGTGCATGCCCTTGAAATAAAACCCGAAGCTTTCTTGACATCTGGCCCATTTAATTGTGGGTTTCACCCACTTCCTAACCCCCATTCTATACTCATCAGCTGAGGAGATGAGCC
The DNA here is from genome assembly GCA_033558105.1 of Coccyzus lansbergi. Classification (NCBI taxonomy): domain Eukaryota; kingdom Metazoa; phylum Chordata; class Aves; order Cuculiformes; family Coccyzidae; genus Coccyzus; species Coccyzus lansbergi. Next base: position 1,005,428 of record JAUMJK010000067.1, on the reverse strand, counting down.
AGCTGCAATGGCTGTTTCAAATTAATGTCACATGCTTTCAGAGAGCAAACACAGGATGGGATTTCACTAACAATACTTGCATGAAGGTTGTTTATGCACATGAAGCATGACCTGTGTGATCTGGCAGTCTGTCTGCTTCTGTCCCCAGGATTCTCTCTATGTGTCTTTTTCCAGTCATGGACTCAAAACCACCTGTAAGACAGCAGAAAAATCTTTTCATAGTTTTGGTGGTTTAGCCCATTCCTGTACAGTTTGTTTACAAGGTGAGATGCAGTATGGAGTTTTGCACTATTGGTGATTAGCCAGAGTTAGTTAGAGTTGTGATTCCAGAGTTAGGGACAAGCCCATGTGCAGTCATACCTTCTGTATCATATCTGGACAAGGAATCAAGGGCATGTATTTCCACCACGTAAAGCATATCATTTTCATCAAGACAGTATTAGCACAGCATAGCAGGAAGAGGCTAGGAGTGTAATTTTAACAGTCTGTCTCAGAGACCGTTCTACTGAAGTAGTTCAGCAATTGTGGAACTACAAGTCAGGATTATGATGTAGGCATATTTCAAATGCAAAAAGAGTTCCAGCTGGTTCTAGAGTAATTTATGCAGCCCTTATTTAAATTTTATCACTGGTAATATGTCATCGGTGTACTGGTTCCTTCCAGGGACCATCATCACAGGAAATTTCTCTATCACGAAAGTGTCCAGCATGTTCCAGCTGATCTTAAATAATTATTTCAGATTCCAAAGTTGAATGATCAAACTCTTCATCTATGTTCTAATAAAACTAACCTGGAAATAAAGACAAAAGCAACACATAAATAATAGAGTAATTATTTGACAGTAGAGACAAACCAGCACTTACTTTCTGTCCTTGCATGCTGTTTTCTAACATAACCTTTCTGCAGTGATCAGCCTGCAGTCCATGAAACCATATTGTCTACTTGTGCTAACAGTGTCTTCTCTCCCACATACAGGGACAATTGTTCTTAGTTTTCCTGCTACACTGTCCAGGTAGCCTTCCAAATAATCCTTCTTCCTAAGGGACAGACTCAAAAGAATGAACCCAGCCTAAGTTGCAAAACTTCTCAGTATCAGATGGCTTTCTGGGTTGCATCGGAAAAATCAAGCACTGTACTCTGTATGTCCAAATCCTAGGAAAAGTACATAGGTTTCTTGTGTGTGTGTTTTCCCTTCTCAGACACATCTGAGTGGGGCCATCAAGCCAATCAGGAGTGGAATGGATGCTACTCAGTCATTTATTACCTCACTGAAGATACTGACAAGACTTTTGGGGTGAAATGAGAGTGCTGGCTAAGAGGAGCATGAACTTACTTAGAGGACCTCAAGGACTGTGGAGAGACCAAGTGGCACCAAGTAACGCTCCACTGGCAGTTCCTGGAGCAGGAATCCTGGGAAAGGGAGGTGGACAGATAGGTCCCATTGGAGCATTTTGGCTCTATGTCCTTCCTGTTGCCCAGTCAATAGCCACCGAACCATTAGCAGTCTCTACTAATGATGAGAGAAGGAGGCCACTTTGAGTGCCTCCTTTTCTCTTCCCCTCCCATCAGATAAGTGAGAAGAGAACAGCTTGGCCACAGAAGGCAAGATCAGAAGAATATGTTTCCACCTCTGTCTCTAGTGCCTTTGGATGACATAGTTCAGGAAGCGCAGTGCAGAGAATGAGGATGGAGAAACCTGCTGAGGAGGGATGCTGAGAAGGAGATATTGTATGAGAATCTAGGTCCCAGCTCATTTAAATTCACGTTATTGATTTTCTTTGCCAAGGGAGAAGCATGTTGGCCTTCATTTTCTCCAAAACATATTTCCTAATCTCCTGAGGAAATATCTTTGACCGATGTTGGCCCTGTCTTTACTGTTCTCCCTGTTGCATGCTGGCATGTAATATGCCTGGGACTTAAGGTTTCATTGCTGCTTGTAGGTCAAGACTGGCCACATTTTGCAGTGTTTCTCAAGGAATAAATATATTTAGTACATTAAAAGTGTCTTATCTTTCTTGCTTTCCGTAGCTCTTTGGGGTTTCTTAACATTTTTAAATGCTTAATCTCTCTCTTGTTGTCTGGTCTCCTGTGCAGGCAGTGAGTATTTCACCATAAATATTAGTTTTACATGCTCAGAGCACATTCCATGGTGTAAGCATATCAGACTCATGGGCTGCTTTTTCTCCTAGATGATGGCGAACAATGAAATTTAAATTCCGAGCTGGGAGAAGCTGACCTTAACGGTCAGTCTTGACAAATATGAAACATGCACCTGGCTACTTGGGTGTCCATGACATTTGAGAGAATGGTGGTCAAGTGACCCAATATAGTTTGTTTGAATGTTCTATTTGTAATGACCCTGTGGGAGCTAAAAGTTTAAAGTGATGAACCTACAGGAGCCAGTCTACTGACAACAGGGCATATGCAAAATCCCCAGGATGGGCATCCTGTCCTAGGTGTATTCCCATTAGTAAGCAGAAGGAGGGTTCTTGCCCATCTGTTCAAGAGCTTGGCACTTCACTCTAATAGTTCGGCACTGAAAGATCCTAAAATAAAGCAGATCTTAGTAATTTGTTTCTGCCTTCTCATTGGTTCCTTAAAATTTCTTAGTTAAACATTCTATAATGCTGATTAATTTCTGTATGCTTTCCTCACTTCTCATGTAAAGAAACACAGCAGTGACAGTTTAAGCTCTATGACATGAAAAACATGCCTTTATATTCCCCTTATACCGCCCAGAATTTCACATGAGATCCAACATGATAGGCTGAGAATAGCTGTGGGAAATGGTGGCCTAGGTTGGGTAGTGCCTTCCGTTTATACTCAGTCGTGTTGTATTTAGGCTCCTAAAATCTTTGATCTCCAAAATGAAGGCAATTGTTAGTTTTAATGAATGTCTAGAGGTAAACAGTGCTTAAATGGAAGCTGTTTGACGTAGTCTGCTTTAAGACACTTAACATTGTTGACTTAAAAATTCACTTAGTCTTGTCCTTTCATACAGTTACCCAGAATGGAAACAAGAAGTGGTGTTTCTACTAAATAAAGTAGCAGATAGAAATTAAGGGATACAAGCTGTTCACCTGAATTCTGTTCCTAGGTGTAAAAACTAGTTGTGGGTGAATAATTTTTTCTTACTGACTGCTATGTAATAAAGTTATGTTACAAAAACTGCAAGCCTATGTGTATCAATAAGCATGATGATGTTAAATGCTTGCATTTCACAGAATGCTCAGGAGTCAGACTTCAGGATACTGTGTGATGCAGCCATTCTCATGTTCTTCATCCAGTGTAAGCAGTTGTTGTAGTGGTTTGAGAGAAAATGAAACATCCGAGGAAGAGAATGACAGGGTGGGTGTATGATCTCTAAAAACAGGCTACCTCCCTGATTTTGCTAAGTACAATATTAAAACATGTCTTCTTTGCCCTCTCCAGGAGCTGATGTGCTCTCTTGAGGGCCTTCCAAAACAGGATTCAATGATTCAGAGTATGTGGCTGGATGACAGTGACTGCACACCCAGTACTTCCAGCTCACCAGGTAAAAAAAAAAAGAAAGAAAGAAAACCAGAATAAAAATCCTCTTGCTTATGCTTCTAGAAACATACATGAGGTTGAGCCACTTTTGTTTGGCAGAATCTTTTGTATGGCTCTACATAAGACTTGAGAAGTATAGGTAGATGACGGGCTTGGAGAAATGGGGAGAGAAGCTAACACGCAAACTGTAACGGGGAGAGAAAGGGAAGGGAAAGTATGTTTCAGTAGTATGAATAAATAGTACTATGCAAACTGCAGAAGGAGTTACGGTAGATTGCAAAGAATGTGTTATATGTTTCTATGGAGAGCACGTATCTCAGTGGTTGCTTTTCTGAATGCAGTGCCCCTTTAATAAACTAGATAATTTGGATGTGGGAATTAGAGAGACTGTGCTTCCTGAATAAAGCAGTGTGCCCCTGAGAAGGTGGGTTATCAGGTAGCTAACATGCTCTGAGATTTTTGGCTGACAAGGCTGGGCTCTTAGGTTAGTATACTTGTTTCAAGTTGAAGTGATCAATTAAAGTCAGCTTGGATCCATTCATAGCGCAGAGATGATTATAGTCATTATAAACTCTATTTAGTCCCATAGTAGGCAGTATCTGTTGTTGAGTTTGTATCAACTGCACTAATCTCAGACTCTGTTTGCAGCTGTGTTTCACTTCGTTAAAATGAACTGTTTGGGATTGAAGCATTTCTTGCTGAGCAAGCTAAAATGATGGAAAATTTAAATCAGTTTCAGTCTAATTTTCAGAGTAAGGCTGAAGGGACTGCATAGATTTTAGGAAAATATGATTGAAAAGACTAAGCTTTTTAGACTGGGAAGTCATTGGGAACAGTGGAAAGCAAAACTTAACATTTGTTTCTAAAAGATTCTGGAATAGGAGCAAATTGAGGTGGTAAGAGAGACTTCAGGATTATGTGAATGGCAAGGAAGAAAGCTGGTTGGAAGGAAGAGTGAAATCTAAAAGAATTCAGTGTCATCAGCTCAGAGCAAGAGTAATAAATAAATAAAATAAGACCTGACACCATGAAATTTTCTCTTTGAAGGGATCTGGAAACAACACCATACATACAATAGCTGCTTTGTGCCTGATGGTGTGAGGATTTTCACATTACTGTCACCATGGCATTGTCCAGGCTACAATTTCCACAAGTCTGGGATTGTCCTGAGCAGGCCACTGCTCCCCTCAGAAATGTTTGAGCTTTATTCACTTCCGTTGTCTCTGTGGCACTGCATTGAGACTAAACAGGTGTGAAAGATGATTCCCTGTCAAAAGTGAATGAATAGCTTGTGTTTACTTGTGATTAGAAAAAAATAATGGGAACAGAATGCTAGGGTAAATACAAACTAGTTTGTTTTGCTGATATGTCATAAATTGCCTATTATCATCAACTAAAAGATGTCACACTGCTTTTGACCTTGTAGGTAACTGTAGTTCCTGTTAAGTCATAGTTTAGCATTCCCTATCCCAGTCTGGTAAGCAGCTAAACTGGGTGTTTTAGTCCCAGTTCCCAACAGGGAAAGGGGAAAAGGAAATGCAAGAGAGATACTTGTGTGTTGGAAATCAAAACTAAACCAGATTTAATGAAACAATAATAATAAAAGGGAAAATAGTAGAATTAATATGAAAATAATAAAATTTATGCAAATGTTCAAAACCAAATCAAACTCCCCTCCCCTTCCAACCGTATGTCACCACTGATGCTGCAGGGCAGCAGGGGAAAATCCCAGACTGTATTCTATAGCACATGGAAGCCAGATTCAGGAACTGGGTTTAGGAACACACATTTTGGGATTAGTAGCTGACAAACAAATGAGGTCCTTACTGGATGGTGGCACTGAAGAAGAAGGCTTGAGTCTCATGATCCCTAAGCTTTATACTGAGTATGAGGTATATGGAATGGAATACTTTGTTGATCAGTCTGGGGGCAGTTGTCCTGTCTGCTCCTCCCTGCAGGTGTGGCCCTTTCTTGCCCTTTGACTTTGGCATTCCACCAACTCAAGGATGGCCTTTGTTTCCATTGGAAAAAGTTTAAACAATGGATTCTATATACCAATGCCCTGTTACTGTGATGATAACTATAAACATCAGGCCGTTCTCAGTTCTAGAGGCAGACACTGAAATACATGTTGTGTTCTCTCAGAAAATGAAGTTACTTAGAAGAGACTTAGCTGGAATTATAGAGAATTGGTTCTGTTTTAGCTCAAACCTTGCCCTCCATTTCTCCAACAGCACTCCCAGGCACAGACATAATACAGTGCTGTTTTTAACAGTGATGTTATATCTCCCCTGCCACAGCCCACACTTTAATCCAAGTGTGGTCTTTCCACAGATCAACTTACCACTCCCATCTAACTGCATCGTGTAAAGCCCAGTGGAAATGATTCACTAGAAACTTCTTTTCTATTGAATTGTGTTCTCTCTCCTTTTAGCCCTTTTCTCACTTGTGCGACATTTTCCTTCCTACATTCTTTTACTTGCCAGAAAATTCCAGGGGATCCTAGCACTGTAGCAGAGCCATGAAAGTTCAAATCCAGATCCAGGTGCTAGGTTGATAGTACAGGCCCAGCTTGCCACCTTGGGGAAAAGCTACTGACTCAATATACTCTCTAGCAGAAAAGTGATAGGTTATTCAGTCTAACTGCTCCTCTTTTATTATGAATACTGGAAGTAGGGATGCTTTCCGGTGGCCTCTGTTGCTCTTCCCAGATAGCTTCCCTATCTGCTGACTCCTTACTGCCCTACAGGTATAAACAACATTAATATACATCACTGAGAATAATCATTACAGAGAATGTATTGTAAAGTTCAACATAAGTTTTAGTTTTTATACACCCCATTATCAATGGCAGTGATCTGATACCGGCACTGCAAAACTTCCACTGCGCTGCACCCTGCAGGAGTGATTTTTTTTTGCTTTTCTCTATCTCCTCTTATACCTTGTGTGCAGAGATACTCTTTTTTTTTTTAACATATAAAGGTATTAAAAAAAATGCAGGTTTGTATGTGGACTTCTTTATGTCAGGAGAGCCGTGGTTAGAAGTGGTAAATGTGGATACTTTTCTGACTAACTGAAAACAACTTGCTTAATCAGGAGACTGTAGAGATGTAGTCTTGAGTGTCATTGCTGCCATTGCTGATTGCAGTAAGAAAGCTTGAAGATACCACCATCTGCACCACTGAGAATGTGTTGGTGGTAACAGATGAATCGGCAGAGAGGAAGTAAATAAAAGATTGCATGTGTGTGTGTGTGTAAGATACATAACGTAGCAGAGTTGAGCCTGCATTTTCTAAGCACAAAGTGAAATCTTGTCCTAAGGAATTCAAGGGTCTTAACATTTTCTTTTCCAGAAATTCTGACATTCCTTGAGCTAGAAAAATATAGTATTTGTTGTGATAAAGAAGTTAGGAAAAAACACAGGGATGATGTCTTTATTTTGATTTTTGAAGATACTAAAAAGTTTTCTATTTACGTACTACAGACAGTCCCGATAGAAGACTACTTACCAACAGATTAAGTAGCAATACATGTTAATATTCCTAGACAAAACTACATTTAAATGAACATTGATAATTTGGATTAATCTGTGCAACAGGGAGGAGCTGTAATTATCCATAACCAAACATAGTAAACTGAAGAAATGCCAGAGTTAAGCTTAACTGAAAGCAAAGCAAAAACCTTGAGACACAGAGAAGTATCTGAGTGTTAGTTTTGCCCTTTAATGAGCTCTACAATAACTATTCAGTTACAATAACTGTGATTCAGCCACAGTTAATGCATTATGTAAAATCAGACCGAACTGATTTTTGTATGAAGAAACCTAAGACATTGTGGATGCCCTCAGTAAGTCTGGATCATAAACTGAATGATTCTATAACTCCTAACCCATGTGCACATTCTTGGATTCTCTGATTTGCCATTCAGATTAAGACAGCAAGGTCACAGAAAAAAAAAAAGGCAGCAATCTGTGCTCGTTTTTACCACAGCTAGATAAAAAGAACTGCCATTGCCAAAAATGCTATTTTCAGAGTTGGCTTTAATGCATCAGCATGTCTCTTATACCAGTGCCTATCAGATTAGGTGGAGGTGACTTTCCCCCTAGAATCATAGAATCACTAGGTTGGAAAAGACCTCTGCAATCATTGAGTCCAACTATACCTACCTGCCACTAAACCATATTCTTAAGTACCTCATCTACCTGTCTTCTAAATGCCTCTAGGGATGTTGACTTGACCACCTCCCTGGGCAGCCTCTGCCAGTGCCTGATGACCCTTTCATTGAAAAAATGAATTTAATTTTTTTTTTTCATTTTAATCCCTGGTTTTGCCATGGTGTTGATATGTAATGATAGGCAAATTCCTTAATCCCTGAGGTCAGATGTGGGAATGTTAAGGGAAGGGGCAGAGGGAGGAGAATGAGCACTGAGAGAGCATAAGAGTATAAGATATACACTGCTTCACAAAGTGTATTCTTAAAGACAGTGCACTTAGATTACAAAGATGTATTCTTTAATAGTATTTCTTAGCTTGACTGCATGTTGCTGCCCCCTGCTGGAACCCGTTGTATTATTTTAAACTATTTTTTGTCTATAACAGTAGGCTCATACTGCAATTGAAAATGGGACTGATGGAAATATTTGGGAAAGTCGGATTACTTATTAGATAGGTGTAGACATATCTTCTTTAGGTATGAAGCTATAGCCAGAACAGCTATGGCATTTAAACACAGTCTAGAAGCAGTGACCAGTGATTTTTATTTTTTTTTAATTAAATGAAAGCCAAGCAGTCACTTTCCTTGTGTTAAAGCCAGAATGAGAAGTAGGTTAATGTAACATTAGTCAAGTTTGGTGTTGAAACATTCCCTATACTCTTTCCTGTGAGTGAGCCACAGATATGTGAAAAATTTGGGGTAAAACCAGCTATGTGTGCAACTCCTGGGATACCCACTTGATTATCTCTATTGTTCTGTGCTTGGTTCCCTTCTAGGAAGCAGGTTGCTTCCTTCCAGCAGTGTTGCTGGCTCCACTGGAAAAGGAAAAGGCAACAAAGCAGATGCACAGCACCATAATCCAGTAAGTGCTTTAATAAAATCTTTCCTTCTCACTTGCACAGAGATAAAGATGGGAGAAAAAGACAGTGACTTAATTTAGGAGGCTTGCTGAGGGTTCAAAGGACAATATGAAGGTGCTTGCAGGGGAAGGTTAAAGAACTGCCTTGTTCTGCAGGCTTCCATTTTGTGCTGTGTGTGAGGTCACCGCTGGAGGACTGTCTCAGTGCACGCTGGGTGAAGACAGGTAATGTATGTGGAGAAGCTCCATAGGTCTGTGGTTCAGGGTGGAGACATACCCCTGTGCCATCCCTGGCCTCAATGAAAGAGTGCAGCAAGTACTGTATGGCTTCACAGGAAAGAGTTAATCCTATACGTTCTTTCCTAAATGATCTTCCATGGCTAGCTGACTCTGGCCTGTTTGATCTACTTAAACTCTGTCTTTCCCTCTCAGGAAAAAGTGTTTCCCATTGAGACATTTCTGTCTGCCTTAATCTACGCTCAGGATTATTGTCTCCTTTTTTTTTTTTTTTTGGTTGTTTATTTTCCAGTGCTCAAATGCTGCTTAGCTTTCTCTGCACCTATCCTCTGCTTCCTATGGTTTAATAATTTTACTGAATCGCTTTCTTTTTGCACATTTAGTGACTTTGTGCCTACCTTCACTTGCTTGTTTGCTTTCAGCCTAGCATTGGCAGGACCTATTTTTCCATGTCAGTTTCACAGCTTTTCCAGACATGGGAAGTGGAACTAGTTCTCCTGGTGAGGTCTGCAATAGAGTAAAGGGGAACGCAACTCCAAGTTTGTTCCCTAGTGTTCACAGGCCAGTTTTTCCTGCATCACTGAGAGTCTCTCTTAGGACTCAAAACCCCATTCCTTGCCCAGTATCTTGACTACTGTAAAGTGATGTGGATGTGATGCTCTCAGGAACTACTTTGGCATATAGCTAAGTAAGAGAAATCATCTTTATAGAAGAATATTCTTAATAGCTGCCCTGCCACCTGGTGGCATTCAGAGCAGTCAGATAAACAGTTCAGCTTCATGTGGTGGTGGCCATTGGGTGTCACAGCAGACTGATATTTACAGACAGAATCACAGAACAACCAGGTTGGAAGGGACCCATTGGATCTTCTAGTCCAACCATTCCTATCTAACACTAAACCAAGTCCCTCAATACCTCATCCACCCGTGCCTTAAACACCTCCAGGGAAGGTGAATCAACCACCTCCCTGGGCAGCCTGTTCCAATGCCCAATGACCCTCTGTGTGAAGATCAGAAAGGGAAGCGAGATACCTAAATGCACACCATGCCGAAGATAAGTAGTGAGAATGACAGTATAGCTGCCAGGCACTGTTTTCCGGGGTGATGAACAGAGTGATTATATTACTAACTGATATAAAAACAAAGGCTGTAACCACATACTAGTGGTTATCACACGCAATAAGCAAAGCAGAGGAAATCATGACGTTGGATTCTCCTTATCTCAGTAGTGTTCGAGTGCTGTTTTAGTAACTAAGGCTTTGAACATATTACTTTCATTAATTTCAGGTATGTCTAATGACCTTTAAGAGCATTTTGAGAAATATGCAGCAGTTTCACTTCATTTGGTCCATCTACCAAATTATCAATGTTTTGTCACAAAGACTTTTGGGTTTTTTTCAGTCAGGCTGTTTCAAAGAACATTTTTTTCACAGGAACCTAGTTTTTGTAATGAGATTTCAAGGTGTTCCTTGTTCCTCACCTCCCACCAGAGTTCATTACCTCCACAAATGTGCATTTTTTACCCTTTTCTGGCAGTGGCCCCAGGGCACTGGCGTGATATGCTTAAAGTGATTTTTCAGTCATTCCATTTTTATCACAACTTTGGGATCAGTTTGATAGCAGAATCAGAAGACTTGAAAAATTTCAAATGGGAAATGGTAAACAATTTCTTTAACATAGCTTTAGGAGACTCAAAGAAACAGATGGCATCCACATACATAAATTCCCTGTCATTCCAGCTTCTAAATGAATGTAGCCACTTACACCTCACAAAAAATTCCTTAGATTCCAGGCTGGATTTGTCCCAAGACTAATGAGTGCTTTGGTAGAAAGGAGTTCTCATATTATAGGATGTGTGCTGGAAGAGGTCTAAGAAGTTAAAAATGGTAAATGCATGAACAAATGATATTTCCATAGCACTTACAGGTCTAAGAACATGAAGGACAGAATTTTTTTTTGATGCTTTGTTCTAGGATTTGCTGTTCAAGTGAATAAACACGAATATTAAAGTTCAGAACCTTCTGAACCTTAAAGTTCAGAAAGAGGCAAACCCCAGAATTCCAGCTGCTGCTAGTTCTTCTACTCCCTTCAGTGACGTGTCAGAGACTGCCAAGAATCACAGAGGAATCAAATTGATTCATGTGTGTTATTCCAATTCAACCAATGTAGGGCCAGATTCAAACTATTTCAGTGTGAAATTTCTAACTACTGTAATCAGAGGTGAGAGTGAAAAATGAAGTGTTTTGGTTTTAATTTGTTTGTGTATCTTTCCCTCTGCAGACTATACAGTGGGAAATCCCTCACAGCCATAACCACATCACCATTGGATAGGGAGCAGTTAGTCCATCCTTGAGGAGACAAAACACAGCCTATTTCAGTTGCCATCTAAATTTACATGGTATTCACCATGGAAGACAGTGATCTTCCAAACACATTACTGTAGAATTGGCATTAATTAAAATCCCCTGCAAGGTGTGGGGTTGATGTCTGATGATGCATGTGTGTAGTAGTCTTCTCAATGTCAGTTACTACAGAGCAAGGTGTATAAAATAACTGTCCAGGATGGGGTTAGCTCCTTTTGAAATAACCTGACTGGTTCCCCAGATTTTTCTCTAGGCTTGAACTGTCCCTTTTGCTTCCACTCTCCTCTCTCATGTTCCTTCCAAGAGCAATGCGGCAGATTAAAAGGCAGTGTGAATGCCTTGTCCTGTGCTTCTAGTGTCTGTTTAAAATAAAAGGAGAATGTGGTCAGCTTCTCTTAGGCTGTATCTGTTTGTGTTTCTAAAGGATAAGTAGGAAGATAAGAGGAATCTATAGGTCACAGTCCTGTAACAACAATTTAATCTTCATGTTTTCAGGGAAAGAGAAAGAGAACTAATCAGGAAAGAATAATGTGTAATCTTTAATGTTAACCATTAATCTCTTGAAAGAAAAGCATGTTTGTATTAGTAAAGACCTCATCAGACTGGTACTGATGGCAAACCTTCAACTTCTTTGTAATTAGAGATAAGAATGAACCATTAATTTAGTGGTTAAGGATGAGAAAGCCGTCTTTCCATAAAATTGGATACATTCAGATATTCACTGAAGGTTGACCATGTTTATTTTCCTTGGGATTTTTCACATCTTGGGGCTTGGAACTGATGGGACTGGCCCCAGCCATTTTTCACCTGCACGACAAACCAGCACAAGAGAATGTTAATGCATAGAAGTGATTGGCCAATCACATTTCTGCAGTAGGATGATTGTTCTACTCCTCTTTTGAAGGTTAACCACTAATGATGGAGTACAAATTTATATCTTGTTTGTCATACTTCACCCAGCTCCATAAATCCTTCACTGTCTAGTCACAAATGAAGCTGTCCAGGATTATATATTATATTATATGGCTGTAGAACAGATTAGAGATTCTGCAGGTTTGGGGCACTCCACATAAGGGTGAAGCTAATTCTTTTTAGGACTGCTTATTTGAGAGGCTGGGGGTAGGGAAGAGGAAAAGGATGAAAGGCCGGTGAGTCAGGAAAACATAAAGAAAATCTGTTGAAGTCCTTGGAGCTAAGACTAGAAACCAGGCCATAACATTGCAATTAGGATTAATGACTATCGTAGTGGGTGTTCTGGTATTCATCTTCCTCACTCTGATTTTCATCAGGAATATTTTTTATAGAGTCAGAAACCCATCCAGAAAAGAAAATAAACCTCAAAAAAAATCCCTTATCTTTAAGCTTATGCCTAATTTTAATTTATATTAAGATATTCTGCTGATTTTTTTCCAACAAATGTGTTAGAGCCAATTATATGCATAACTAATGACAAACTCTCTCAAATGCCAAATATTGAGATCAATAGTCCAATGCTCTCTAACTCAGGTAAAAGCAAGTGAGTTTTATTAGTTATCACAACCTAATCCAACTATCTTTAAAAAAAATAAATTCATATTCTTTTAATAGAAAAATGAAAAGAAAGATGGTCAGCATATGAATTTCTGTTAAAAAGTTGTGCAGTTAGGTAATTACAAGTTATGGATTGGGGAGCTGATAATGTGCTTTTTAAGTAAGAGGAACAGCTATAAAATGCAAATGTTTAGACTACAAAGAAAAAACAAGCAGTATCAGCCATAGTCTTAATCTTAGCCAAGATCTAATGCCCAGCAATAAAAGTTAAATATGAACGTTTTGTAAACAGAAAAATTTCAGTAGTAACTTTAGAATGTCACATGGAGCACAAAGCCTTGAACATACCATGAGGGGATGGAGAACTCAAGTTATTTCTTATTTGCAAAAGGACTACATCTTTTGTCACTCTGACAGTACTGAGATACATTCCAGTCAGCAGTTGCACGCCATAAAAAGGGTACTGAACTTTATTTAATATTTGAAAGATATTAATAGAGTTTTATTTAGCTGTATTAAATACTTCATTAAAAGAGAGTGAAAGCATGAAACCCAAAGTGAAGTTATCAGGTACACTCACCTATAACGCTGCTTAGCAGCTCTAAGCGATCAGAGCCAAAGAAGAGTTGAGGTTTCCCATTTAAATGTGCCACAACAGCAGGCATCCCAAATGCCTATTGACATGATGGAGATGAAACACAAAATGTTATAAGGAAAGTAATTTTTGCAAATGTGATCAATCTTTACAAATAAAAAGCAAAAACTTTTACTTTTTCCCCTCACCTTCTTCATTCTTAAAATATGAGTCTAACGGAGCCATCAGAAAGTAGTGGGCTCTCCAGAGCTTGTGTGCCTCTTTTGAAGAAGCAAAAAAGCACTGTGATAAATCACAGGTTTATGTCAAGCAGTGATAAATGCTATCTCTTAGTACTGGTCTTGTAGCTCCCCATCCTTCGTGTCCAGCTGGAATGAGCTGAATGGGTTGGTCTTGGTTTCCCTGGTGACAGTGTGACAAGCTACCAACAACAGTGACTTAACTTTTACATGCTCAAAAAGCAAGGCCACCTAAAAAAGCTGATCTATATAGTGCTTTCTAAACATCACCTTCACTGTTCCACGCTTCCCAGTATTTTTAATAGGGAAGGAATGCATAGCTGTGATGCCAAATGACATTGGAAGCATCTCACCCCATATTTTATTGCTTCCTCTGTTGTCTCTTTCAGTCGATTCTTCACTGCAGGGGATGAGATCATTTCAAGTTGCTTTTGGGCGACCTCTGATGATATTCCAGCCTGTCGGGCAACCTGAGAAGAGATGATATAATGAAAAGTACTCCAATACGAAATATTCTAATCCCTACTATGGTCTAATTAATGTAATCTTCAGTGCTATCACTCAATTTCTACTACCCAAAATTATAAAATAGCATTGAACCACTTCTTGCACAATTGTCTTCTTGTATTCCCCACCCATTCCTCATTTATCAACTCTTAGATATAGAGTAGAAGGGATACTTTAAACTTCCAAGCCCAAAATCTGGTTTTTTTTTCCAGAGTTCCTAAACAGGATAAAAAGAAAGGAAAAAAAGTTCAACTTCTGATCCAATTAGATAATTTACTGAAAAAATATTGTTTTGAAATTCTTACTATAAAAGCCTGCCAAGACAAAAACAGTTTGTATAATAGTTGTACACAGAAAATGTGCCCAAAGGTATAGGTCTAGTGTTTATCAGGTAACATTGAAGATACAAATATCTATTTCAATAAACTATTTCACAAAATATCTTAACTTCCATGCCATCTACCTAAATGACATGACCTTTATCTTTCTTTAAAAAAAATTAAGAAATTAAAAATGTATTGCGCACGGAGCTCCAGTCTTGCACATACAGGTGCTAATGATCTTTTCTTTCTCCTCTCAATCACTTTTTAATTTCGCATCTACATTTTCTTGTACCTTCTCCTACTTTCATATTAAGGAGATTAGAGCTCTTTTTGACTCTGCTTGGATGGGAGATAAACAAGCACTGATAACAAAATGCTGTGTAAGCATGTTTAGACTGAAATATTTCCACATAGCATCTGGTCCTCACTGTTCTAGGGCAGCAGGGGCATTTAAGTGAACTGGGGCAAGATTCAAGAAGTATACATTGCTTCTATAGTAATTTATGTTACTGCTGATTAAAAAAGAAACACCTCCCCCACCAAGAACTAGGGAATTATATCAAGTAAACAACATTCAGTGTTTCTAACTGATGTGTAAAAGAGATTCACTGATAAAGATTTAGATAAAAGTGCTAGGACCCTTCAGTCAGCCTTGGATAGCTTAATTCCGCAGGAGAGGAAGGTCTAATACTTCAGGGGTGAATGAAGACAGGCACCATCAAACAAGGAGATGCCTGCCTCTGCCTTACTGGACATAGGGGAATATCCACAGACCACCAAACAGCCAATAAATCACACAGACATCTTTTTGAGTATGAAGGGTTTTTTTTTTTCTCGCAAGTTCTCCATGTCCTTATCTTTATTTAAATAAGGTTATATTTATTTAATTAAGGATGGATTCAGATATTTATTTATGGGGTCTGGCTGGGGTGAGTGGGTCATATGGTTCTGTGCTTTAGATTTGTAACCAAAACAACATGGTAATGTTTTAGCTGTTGTTGAAGGGTATTTGCACAGTGCCAAGGCTGAAGGGAGGTTGTAGAAAGGAGGGAGCTGGCCTCTTCTCCCAAGTGACAGGGGACAGGACAAGAGGGAATGGCCTCAAGCTCCGCCAGGGGAGATTTAGACTGGAGATTAGGAGGAAGTTTTTCACACAGAGGGTCATTGGGCATTGGAATAGGCTGCCCAGGGAGGTGGTTGATTCACCTTCCCTGGAGGTGTTTAAGGCACGGGTGGATGAGGTCCTGAGGGACTTGGTTTAGTGTTTGATAGGAATGGTTGGACTAGAAGATCCGATGGGTCCCTTCCAACCTGGTTGTTCTATGATTCTATGATTCTAAGGCTGCCTCTGTTTCTCGCTCTCCCTGCTGCAGTGAATACACTGAGGGTAAGAGGTTGTGAGAGATTATCCGTGCCATATAACACCATGCTGAGCAATAAGAAGTGTAAGGAGGGGTCATGGGAAGGTTAGCCCAACCTTTTGCTTGGGAACTGGATGGACACTGGTCTACCTGTGGGAGATGGTGTTTGCCTTTCCATCACTTGTTTTGTTTTCTTCCGGTATTCTTCCACTTCTCATTTGTTTATTAAGCAATGTTACACTACAACACAAGTTTTCTTGTTTCCTTCTTTTCCTCTTCTCCTGTACCACTGGGCAGTGGAGAGAAGTGAGCAAGCAGCTGTGTGGTGCTTAGCTGCCTACCAGGGTTAACCCACCATGGTTTAATGATATCCTTCAAATCTTGCCTCTTGAAAAGGGAAAATACAAACTTCTGCTGAAATTCCGATAAAAAGAAGGTGTACTAAGATGAAGGTGAAATGCAAGGACTAGACTCCGGGGAAGCAGCCTGTCTGCAAGTTTTGGGTTTCAGAGAGGGTTGCTATATAGGAGAAACTAGTTGTGGATAATTCTTATCTTTGCTTCACATTCCAAGAACTTAAAAAAGAAAATAATGTAGAAATGAGAGCCCTTCCAAAGGATCTAATGAGATATTAACTCACATGCCATTACAGATTTTACTGTCAAACTCTAGACAGCAGAAGAAAACACATCAAGAGTATAATTTCTAAAAGGGCAATACAGCATAGAACTTACTAGTGAAGCCTGGCTCCACCATTCCAAGGAACATCAACTTTTCCAAAGTGCTGCACTTCACCTGAAGATTTCATGTAACAGCAAAATCTATTCATACTTTCACTACTGTTAATAAAACGTTATCAACAGATAATTCATTGTCAATTGTGTGTATCTCGCCACATGAATTAACAAAAAAAAGGAGATTCTGGTTCTTCTGGTTCAGTGTCATTAAAAACATGGCAAAAAAACCCCAGAAATTCCAAACAGAGCTGCTTGGGAAATTAAATCCATTTTTTCTAGCTGAAATTTTTCAACATTCAGGTGATCCCTTGACTAAGCTGACTTCATGTCTATTACTGATCCAAGCCATCAATAAGAATCTGTAACAGAAATGCTGAAGCACCAATGAAGATGAGACATGAGACACTTACAGTCAGTATGTTCTCTGGTTGACTAATATCTTCATGCTGGTAAAAGAATAAAACAAGTAATTCAGTACTTAAGAAGAAAAGCTCAACTCTGGACTTGAAAGCAAATTTTCTGAGAAAACAGAAAAAACCAAATATTAACTGCTGCAGAAATTTCTGATAGAATTCTGATATGAAAGCACTTAATGATCCACTCAGCCCTGGACTCACCATAAATACCTAAAAGGAGGCAGATTAAAGTGAGTGTAAGCTAGATTTTTCTCTGAACCATTACAGCCTTACATTTCCTGCTATGACTTTTCATTAAGGCATTTCCTTTCTCTTGCTGGAATTCCACATTTGAATGAAGTGGGACAGGAAGGGTGACAGAGGAAGGAGCAAGAAATTGACCATAAAATACTGACCTGTGACCAAAAACGTATCCAGAACTCTCTAGATAAGGGTTCCAGATATCGTGGTTGTGCCATATCAATGGCTGTGAGGAAGCGCATGGCCGCAAGAGTCTCTGGGATTAGCAGGAAGACAGAGAAACATATTGAAAGGAGGCACAGAATCAGGAACAGATAATGTCTACGCAAGACCTAAGAAGAATATTATCTTCTCTGCAACAGTCCCCAACAGTAAAGCTTATGTTAACTTACAGTATCTTCCATGCTAATATCATTCACAAACATGTTTCTCCAGAATTTCCTTTTATGGTTTAAGATGCACAGACTTTATCTTGCTCACAGATACAGGAAGAAAACACATCAAAATGTGGAGAAGGAATTAATCTTCACCTCTACAGTTAGGGGGAACTTGAACCAGAACTGCTAGCGTTGGAAGACACCTGCTAATCTAATTCTCTTACTTACTTGTACCAAGGATATGCTGAAAGATATCTTCTGAAACTTTCAGAGGCACTTGGTAGTATTTTGCCATCCTCTTTACATCTTTCAGCATGTATTCTCCACGCTTTGGCAACATTGCTGGGGGCTTGTTACCTTTCAGAAAAAAGTTCTGTTTTCAACTGTATTATAATAACAGCAGATAAAACTAAAGTAGACAAATTGGATCTCATCCATACATGAGCCTAAAGAAGAGTGTAATTTTATATAAAGATTACTGAAACGTACACAGCTTTTCCAAAGATAATGCTAGGTTTTAAACATAATTTAATTTGGTTTTGCATAGAACAATCTTTTAAGTCACCAGAACTAGTTTTAAACCAAGATACAGATGTTCTAGCGGGGTTTTATATTGATTCAGACAAATTACTTTTAGTCTACACTACTACTGATACACGGGTAAGCAGTCTAGAGACTTGTTAATTTCATAATTAAATGTTCTAAGTCTCAGTGAGTAACTTGTTCTAATAAGGCCACAGGTGCTGTTTTATGGCATACTTAGATCCTTCATGTATATTGTGAACTGCAGCTGTTCCACAAATTAATTGTGGTTTGAACTCAACAGAAAACTTTCAGGAAAACATTCCATATCAAATTATTATTATCCTGGAGCTGATGAGCTTTCACGTAGACTGTATGTCTCACAACATGAAATTCCTTGTGGTTGATTTCTCAGTCACTACTGAGCTCCACAGTCCTACAGATTATTTGTTATTGGTGCCCAAACTAAGTTTAAAGCTGGCTCTGTGGGCTCTGCACTCACCAAGAGCTTGCTCACTAGTGTCCTACTAGTGACAAAGGTATTTCCCTACAGACTTATCTCCCTGTCTTGCCTACCAGTTGCCTGCATTATGCCACCAAGGAAAGCTGGACGGAAGCACAGATCAATATTCCAGATGTGCTGGTACCGACAAAGCACCTGCAACAATACAAAAGTAGTGACAGGTTAATAGTCAGAGGAGAAGTTAATCAAGCTGCATGCAGCTAGGAAATGCGCTAAGGCATTAAATAGACACTGCAGATAAACCTTATTCTATGGCTGAAGCATCTCTGCTATGACAGCAGGCTGAGAGATTTGGCGTTGTTCCACCTGGAGAAAAGAAGGCTCTGGGGACACCATAAGGTGACCTTCCAGTACTGAAAAGGACAACAACAAGCTAGGGAGGGACTTTTTACAAGGGCACATAGTGATAGGACAAGGGGTAACAGTTATAAACTGGAGAGGGGCAGATTTACACTGAACGTTAGGAAGAAATTCTGCATGATGAGGGTGGTGAGGCACTGGCAGAGGTTGCCCAGGGAAGCTGTGGCTGCTCCAGCCCTGGAAGTGTTCAAGGCCAGGCTGGATGGGGCCTTGGGCAGCCTGATCCAGTGAGAGGTGTCCCTGCCCATGGCAGGAGAGTTGGAACTGAAGGATCAAACTCTTCTCTGAGTCTATAACACTAGTGACGTTCCTAAGCGCCTTTCTGGGATGTTGCCAGAGAACGCTGATCTTCGAAACGGCGAAACATTAGTATTATGATTCTGCAAGTCCAAGGGGGGTTAAATAATGAAAAGATCAACCTTGGGAGTGGACGCTCGCGCTTTCTGAACACCAAAACGACTCCCAAACCCGAGGCGTTGGGCGCTGACGCCCCAGCAGCCCCGGCCCGAGCTGCCCTTTGCCCGGGCCCTCTCTCAGCGTCCCCGGCTTCCAGCAGGAGAGGAAGAGACGGGGGAGCCCCGGGCTCGCCGCCCTCCTCCCGCTCACCTCGAACCCCAGCCACGAGTACGGGGACACCACATCGTAAAACAGCTCCACGCGGGTTCGCCCCATTCCGCTCGCGGCCTTCACCCCCTCCGTGAACCCTTCCCGTCCCGTCCCCGCCTCCTCCTCCCCTCCCCGCCCTCCGCAGCCCTGGGGCGGCGCTGATCCTCCCTCCTCTTTCCCGTTGCCCGCTCCTCCCTTCCTGGTTCACCCTTTCTCTCCCAGATCCTTCCTCTTCGTTCCCTTAGCTGGGGGTGTTTAGCCTGGAGAAGAAAAGGCTCAGGGGAGACCTTACTGCTCTCTATAACTACCTAAAAGGAGGTTGTAGAGAGGATGGAGCTGGGCTCTTCTGCCAAGTGACAGGGGACAGGACAAGAGGGAATGGCCTCAAGCTCCACCAGGGGAGGTTCAGACCGTACATAAGAAAAAAAAAAATTCACGTAAGGGCTCATTCGGCACTGGCATAGGCTGCCCAGGGAGGTGGTTGAGTCACCTTCCCTGGAGGTGTTTAATGGACGGGTGGATGAGATGCTGAGGGACATGGTTTAGTGATTGATAGGAATGGTTGGACTCGATGATCCAGTAGGTCTTTTCCAACCTAGCGATTCTATGATTCCCCACTTCTCTCTCCCCGCCCCTCCCTCCATGTTCCCTGCTTCCCTCTCCCCACTCCCCTGATGCTGTAAAAACCCAGGCTCAATTAACCAATGCCAATTTGACAATGAAGTAAGGCACCCTTTAATGCGACACCAGAGGATAGCTCCACCTAAGGTCTGGGCAGCTTCCAGCACAATTCGCCAAGGCCGTATACAGTCACAGCACATGTGTTCCTGGAACAGGCAAGTGTATTATAGCTCGTTTCTGGAATTTATTTACATAAGTTTCTTCCTCTTGGTGCAGCTGCTCTGCCCTCCGGGGGGTGTTCAGGGGTCTTGGGATGAAGGTATTAATCTGATCAGGTCAAATAAACTGTAAGGCTCCAATTCCTTTCATGATATTTAAATGCCCCGTCAAGTGTATTCCAGTGTCCCATTGAGGTGTGTAGCATGTGATGGCAAAATGCTATCTTACTGCTTTCCATTTCCTGGTCGATACACTCAATAAGTTCATTTCACTGTTTAAAGCAGTGTTCGTGAGCAACTGCACAAAGTCAGGTCTTCAGAAAGCACACAACCCATGCTAATTCCGTCGTCTCTTTCCTCAGGTGACTCCTTGCGTTCAGGGCCAATCATGATATAGCCTTAGAGAAGTGAATTTCATCTCATATGGAAGCGCAATGTGCTTCCCTAACACCTCCTTCTATATTGAGTATTTGCTCTTTGAAGTAACTGAAGTCTATCTGCAGACTCAGCTCTGGTCTTTACTGGCTGCATCAAAAATAAGCACAACCAGCAGGTTGAGGGAGATGATTCTGCTCCTCTGTTCCTCTTTTGTGAGACCCCACCTCGAGTCCAGTTGTGGAATCCTCAACATAAGAAGGATATGGAGCTGTTGGAACCGGTCCAGAGGAAGTTTACAAAGATGATCAGAGGGCTGGAGTGCCTCCTATATGAGGACAGGCTGAGAGAATTCGGGTTGGTCCACTTGGAGAAGAGAGGACTCTGAGGAGACCTTATAGCAACCTTCCAGTACCTGAAGGGGCTACAAGAAATGTGTGTGGAGGAACTTTTTACAAAGGCTTGTAGTGATAGGATGTGGGACAACGGGTATAAATTGGAGAGGGGAAGATTTAGACTAGACGTAAGGAGGAAATCCTTCACAATGAGGGTGCTGAGGCACTGGAACATGTAGCCCAGGGAAGTTGTGGATGCCTCATACCTGGAAGTTTTCAAGGCCAGGTTGGATGGGGCCTTCAGCAGCCTGACCCCGTGGGAGGTGTCCCTGCCCATTTCAGCGGGGTTGGAATTGGATGATCTTTGAGGTCCCTTTGAACTCAAACCATTCTATGATTCTGAACTTCCTCTCTTATATCTATGAATGATATTGGATATGCTGGGCTAAATTCAGCTCTTGGATAGGCTTTTCCCACTGAGTTTTATAGGTTTTCAAGCACGCAAAACTCTGAAAATGGAGTCTGTACCTCTTTGGAAGTTAAAATGTGATCATGTCTGGCTTTAAACAATTGATCTTAAATGTTGAGATTATAACAGTTTCCAGCATAGAACTATTGTTGCTTAGAAACTTTTGTGTCTTAGAAAAACAAGATGTTCATTATAATAGAACTGTTTGTATTTAACATGCTTAATCTATGAAACTACATTAATTGATTATTATACATTTACCCTTGGAAAGGAAATGTGCTCTTTCACATGTAGTTCTGAAATGACATTGTAAGGATGGGCTAAAATTCTTAACAGCTATAATTAGTACATGTCTTCTAAATGATTTTGTGTGCATCTTGAGTTTTTCTACTCAAGTTCTTCATTCACTGATACTATAATACACTGAGGTTCCGATTTTCCTTTGGAGAAGCCAAACTGGCTCAGAATTACTTCTATGTTATATATTATATGTATTCATATAAAGAGAGAGAGTTATTGGCTGAGTGAGTCAGATTGGTTACCTTTGAGTGGAGCACAAATTGTTCCTCATTGTGTTTAAGATGTTTGACTCAACTATTTAAGATTACCAGAGTAATTTATTTAGTGCTGTCCATCTGTATGTTTTATCTGGTAAACATTCATAGTAAGGGAAAAAAATTAAATGCAGACTGAAAGAAGGAAGCAAAACCTCTTTGTCCTTTAATTTATTACTTGTTACGTGATAGCACTGAGAAACCTTGCCACAAAACCAGCAGGAGCCAACTGTCTTTACATGTAGGTGTTAGGGCTAGCAATTTTCCTGTTAAAAAACATAGAAAAAGTATGATTTAAGATGACAAAGAGTTTCTCCTTTGATATTAAACTAATTCTTGCCTTCTCTGAGGAAAGCAATTTCTTTTAGAAATGGCTTAAAAAGTAAGTCATAGGCATGAGAAAAAATAGAATTGATAAAGAGAACATGTTTCTAAACAACAAATACTGCTACTTTGATGTAATAATTAAGAGAAATGTGGAAGCGATGTATTGCTGAGCACCAGTAGAGTGTTTTTCTCTTTACATCTTGTTTCTTTTGAAGACAGATGAAGATTGGACAGGGCACTCACACTCAGAGCTGGCCCTTAGACACCTACTCGATGATCCTAGCTCTCATGGGCCCTCACCTACTCTCTAACTGGTCTGGCTGGATCTTCACTAGTGATCAGACACTCACGTGTGCCTGCACTCGAGGATGCCTGCACTCGCACGTGTGGTCTGACTCCAGCTGCTGCACTTATGCCCATAGACACACACTTGCACATTGGGTAGAGAGCCCTCATTCAGCAAAGAGTTAGAAAGGACTTTAGGACAGACACAAGGCATGGCCAGACAAACATACTGACCAGTGACCTATTTACATGCAACCAGCCTTTTTATTCCCTTACCCTCTATTTTTACACACTCGTTCCTCCTCCAGTCATCTAAACCCTTCCCTTTTCCTAGCTTTGGTTCCTTCCCTCACCATCCCACAAGAAGTCCTGGGCAATGCCCAAACAATCTTCCTCTGCATCCTCTAATGTGTCACGGAGCCCTAGGCAGCAAACATACTTAGATCTAGATATGATCTGGAATATGATCCTGATGAATCATTTTGATTTTCAACACAACAGCTTTTTGAAATCAAAGTAGCTTTAAGTCATGGATGAAAAATCTGAAATCTCTCTTACACACAAGTACTTGGCAGTGAGCCAATCATTAAGAAAAGATTTGGGAGGGATCCGTGACACTTCAGCATGAGTTCTTTACCAGGCATGTTGGTAGACATGGTGGCAAAAAAAGAATTAATGAACAACTGAATAAAAAAGTCTGTGTGGAAGAACTGGTAACACACACACACACACACACAGAGTATATTGAGACAATACCTTTGCAGCTGTGTATTTTCCTTGTGCACCTGATTTTTTCGAATTTTTTCGAGACGGATTTGTAATGGACTCAACCTTAGCCTAATTCTTCTGGTTTTCATCTTGCTCAGTAGCTGATATTGCTTCAGATTTGAGAATTGGAAGTGATCTATTCCTTATATTTACTTCTGTAAACATCTGTTTCAGCTTCCAAAGTAGAAATTTTGTCTGGTAGACCCCTTAGTTAAGCCACTTAACATCTCTTTTTATTCTTGTGTTCTGTTAATATGCTTTCAATATGATTAGTCCAATTATCTTAAAAATTTCCTTGGGCAGGTCCCATTCACTGCACTCTGTACTGCTATAGAGGTTTGGTTACAAATTTTAACTCTGTGGGCACATTTCCAACATCAATCCACTTTACACGTTGAGGAATATACACCCTTACCCTTACATATAGTCACCTAGGGACTGCTCAGCTCAACTGGATCATGCCAATGACATCAGTTGTTACCATCTCCAAGACTCAGCTGATCCCTCCTGGCTGGTCACTGAAGACCAGCCTGGTGCACCCAGGGAGGGTAAGTCCTGTCATGTATAGACAGGATAAAAAAGGCATAGGGATAAAAAAGGAATAGTGATAAAAAGTCTGCTACAATTATTTTCTGGCATAAAATTGGTTGCCCAATCAGTTTCTGCTGCCTTTTCCTATTCCTTGCAAACACTACTTCTGCTTTCCTAATTTTTCTATTAGTGAGTCAGGAAAAGCAGGTAGCATGATGCTGCTAAATTACATGGATGCATGCATCTCACAGCATGCCTGTAGTATACCTGCCAGGTCTCACTGTTGTGGCTGGAGAAGCCATCAGGAAGAATTCCTGTTTCAAAGATGTGGCTGCTGCAACTGCTTTATGTCTTCCTGTGATCCAAGGTTTAATCAGAGAGCTCTTACCTGGAGCTACGTGTTAAGGTGGTTGCTTTCCCTTAAGATTTCTTTTAACAAAGTCCCTTGTCTTTGCCAGACTGGCCTTCATTTTGAATTTCTTCCTCACTTCTTCCAGTCTAGCTTGGAAAGGATTAATTTACACATATAGAAACATCCTATGCTTCACAGAATCAGCAGTAGAGAGCACTTCTATGCTCTCACAGTATTCCATAGGAAGCTCTGTTCAGTGCTGAGAGGGAAACATCCCAGGAAGTGCAGATTTGTCAGGATACTCAGTTAATACCAAGAAGTATTCAGTTCATCTCAACACAAGCCTTTCTGCCTCAGGGTTATAGGGTGTCCTACTGGGCTAAGCTGTTTAGTGAGATTGTTTAGGAAAGAATTTGCTTGTCTGTCTGTCTTCTTACCTGTCTGGGACAAACTCACATTTCTTCATGTATTATGATGGCTACACAACTGTTGGTTTTATGTACAAATGAGAGTCTCCTCCAGATTATAGTGACTCTCACAGGTATGTACTTCTAGACGCATAATTTCACTGGCACAGTCTCATTGAGTTTCTCACCTGCAAAGCACTATCTAGAAAATGAATTCTTATCCTCACATTCTGTGTTGCAAGCAAGAATATCCAAACAATGAAACAGAACCTTGATGATTTCCTTGTAGTTCAGTCTCCATTTCCTAATAATCTTAAAAAAGCTGCCCTATGCGTCTGTGAGAAGGATAAATTTGAGATCTTTAAACAGCTTCTAACAAGAAAATATTGTAAGTTGAGAAACTAGCTCAGAAGGGAAAAAAAGTCAATGAAAATGTTTAGAAATAAAAAGGAAAAACTGTCCAAGCAGTCTTGGCAACAAAAAATTATAAGGGAAATAAGAAATATTTTCTAAACAGTCATGCTTGTATTTCTTTTAAGTGTGCAATTGCTTCTCTGCAAATAAATGAAGCCTAGGTAAAATAATCGCAAACGCTGGTTGTCCTGGTTCTCCTATTAACCTATCAGCATTTTATAAACAGAATTGTATTTCCAAGAGTGGTCAGTACAGTTCTGCAGTCTGTGTCAGTGCCCCAGCTCTTCAATGTCATCATAGCCTGTATCGTCAAGTGCAGGGGATGAATCTCTCTCAGCCTCGGAAGTTGTGTTTCCTGGCACATTAGAACTCGGGGCTGAAAACACGAAAAGAACACTGAGATAAATGCATATCCTGCATGTATTGCAGCTGGTAGCATGGACTGTTAGTTGTCTTCTTTAGAAATTAGAACCACAGATACGTATGGTTGTGAAAGACCTGTAAAATGCTTGTCTCATCCTGCCTCCTGCTACAGGCACACACACCCATGGATCAAGCTTACTGTTCCCAGAAAACAGGTTACTGATCTAACCTGGAACACTACTGATAAAGGCAATTATTCAATATCCCTGGATAACCCAACCCTTTTTTACGGCTTCAGGTGTTACCTGATGCACTGCAAATTTAGTAGATCTGCTCTTGTCCATACCACAAAGTATGTCCTGATCTGGCTCCTCCCAGAGCTATCACAGGAGAGTGCTTAACCTGTGGTCTATGTTTGAGACCCATTAAGAGGATATAAACCACCTTACTGACTGAGGGGTGTTGTTTCCCACAAAGGTTTGAGACTTATTATGAGGTATAGGGAAAACTTGTTATGAGCTGCTATGGGGAGGAAGCGAAAACACAGAGAAGGAGGGCTCGGTACAGTTCGAGGAGGAACAAACATGAGAAAACAGAATGATAAGGGGGAAAAAAGGGGCTGCTGGCCAGCACGTGCATTTGGCCTTGTCCTGCATCTGATCAGTGGCATCTGTCCTGTCTTTTTCAAACTCCTTTTGTAACTGTTTGCCTGAGTGAGAGGACTCTCCATTCTTTGCTTATGTATGTGTATGGAGGTCTAAGTGCCAGCAAACAGAGCTGTACCATGGGTCAGAGGGGTCTATGTGTCTGTGGTGCCAACAGCTGGAGAGACTGCAGTGACCTAGACCTCTAAGTACCACCAAATGGGGCTCTGTTTTCCATGTCTTACATCCTTAGACACTAGCAGCTGTGGGAGGTCAGGAGATCCAGGAGCTAGTTACCTGGTAAATGGCATATCTGAGCCCAGTTACTGGGGAATACATAGTGCATATGTGTGGGAGTTAGTGTGTGCACAGGTATGTGAAATAACTGGAAAGTCAGGGAGGTCCGGGACCAGTTACTGGATGGAGTGTCTAAAGCCAGTTATTGGTGGAAATACAGCATTCATGTGCAAGTGTGTGTGTGTGTATGTGCAGGTTGGGACTACAAACCGGCCTTGTGTATCTGCATGCATGTATTATATGTGCATGCGTGTGTGTATATGCCTACACATAATCAGCCTCACTACTGGCTGCACTTAAGAACATGGAACTTAGATTTAGCAACCCCTAGTGTCTTCTCATTTGTAGCAGAGAAATAATGACAGAGATGAATATACCTTAACTGTACACAGTTTTTGCAAACAGCAAAGGTTATCAATACAACTGAGTATGAAGTCAACAGCAAGCAAGGTTACAACTTTATACATAATTTTGAATGAATATAATAACGATTTGTTAAAAAAAATCTCAAATGCTTCCCTAATTAATCTAAGTCCTAAACTATTTTGATTGTTTATATTGATTATTATTACTTCAGTCTGCCAAATGTATTTATCACTACCCCAAAAGGTGGAATACAGCCACTGAGTAGAAGGTTTTCTGCAGTTATATAAAGTGCACAGAGAATGAGAAGTCTATCTTAGATATTTTTAAAAATACTTTTTTTAATTAAATGAGCCTGAAAAAAATTAGTACTAGGGTGAAAACCTAGCTGAATCCATCTTCCACCCACTATCTACTGTCTTTAAGAACTCACAAAAAAGAGTCTTTAAAAGACAGGGAAAACATGAGCAACGGATGTTTATTTTTAAGATGGTGTGTGTGGGAGAAGAAACAAGATTAGAAGTTACAGAAAGTTCACCTTCAGAAAAAGATGAGAACAAATAAACTACTTCTAAGACACAAAAGCAAAAAAGCATGTAGATAACAGATAACATGATTTATCAAGAGTAATTCACACCAGATAAATCTGATTTTTCTTTTTGATTATCTAAAAGCTCTTTCATAGGAAAGTAGAGCAAATTGTCACTCACTTTGCTTATAATATTTTTATAAACAAACTGGGAAAAATATGGTCTAACTCAACTTTCTATAGTCTGGGTACAGATTCAGGCAAAAATGGTAGTTTAGCTCTCCATACCAGGTAATATACTTTGACAGGCCTACGTAGCACTAAGTATTTTTATTAAGTCCTTAGATATGAAACACCTGTCTCTATGACATTTTACAGATGATACCATACTATATGAGAATTTAAATTATCTTGGTAAAGTTTTGATGAAAATAGAATCAAATCTAGTAAGGACACTTACAAAACTAAAGATGAAGGGAGAAACAATCAAGTGCATAACTAGAAAGATCAATGTCTACTGGTGTGTGGCATTTTACAGAACAGGATTTGAATTCACATCAGTCCAGACAGTAAACAATGTCAAGAATGTCATCCTGTTGCAAAAAAAAGGAAGCCATCACACTGGCATGCATAGAAAGAAGGATATCTTATAAAACTTATGAAGTGGTCCTTCAGCTTTACCTAACAATAGCAAGGTCTTAGTACCATGCTATACAGAAATACTGTAAAATTTTGGGGTTGAAACACTTTTCAAAAGACCTACTGACCCAGCTTAAGTGGAGACATACAGAACGAGCAGAGGTCAAGTGAACAACACCTAAGTAGAAAACTGACTAATTTAGGTTGCTACAGTCTAGAGAAAATAAATACAAAGTTTGCTCAGGGGAGATTTGTTAACAGTCTTCAGATATGTAAAAGGCTGTTAGAAAGGTGAATGCAAGTCCTCTATCCCCATGGTCATCACAATAAGAAGTAATAATTTTGATTTGCAGCACTGAAGACTTAGGTTAGGCCACATGTGAGAATTTTATAGGTGGAAGGCAAACACAGCATGGGTATAGATTACCTGCAGAGGTTGTGGAACGATTGCTGCTGTAAGAACAGAATAACAAACATCTAACCTACACTGTTTGTATACGAAGGTAGTGTCCCTTTCCAATATTAGTTAAATAAAACCTACCCAGTCCCTTGAGGTACCCACCACTTTGATTGTGCCTGAGTTCAGCACAGGAACTATAATTTATGAAAAGTAATAGCACTGCTTTTCTGGTCTCACCTGTCTGTGAATCCTTGTTTCTGTGACTTTCTTCAGGGATCCCAATGATTTCATGTTCATTCAGCTCAGAATGAAAAGCATCCTTAGATTCAGGAGCTTCTGTCACATCATCATAACCATCTTCTAGATTATTTCCAGGCAGTGGAGAGACCTCTGGAACAGTACAGGTATTAACGACAATAGGGAGATATCTTCCACTACAGACAGCAGTAGCTGATGATACAGTGATAAGGGCTTGTAATGCTGACAGTATCATGGTGATAACAAAGGATATGAAAACAAGAATCTTCCTGAGGCTTCTAAGGTATTCCAGACAACAAGGATATAGCTCCAGTAACTGTTAGGCATTGTTGTAATCTGTTTTAGCAGGTCCATGTCTTTCCTGTGCTGAGGACTCCAGAGTTGGACACATTACTCCAGATGGGGTCACCAGGGTGGAGCAGAGGGACAAAATCACCTCCCTTGACCTGCTGGCCATGCTACTTTTGATGCAGCCAATAATATTGTTGTCTTTCTGGGCTGCTAGCACACATACTTGCTCATGTCCAATTTCTCGCATATGAGTATTCTCAGGTTCTTCTACACAGGGCTGTTTTCATAGAATCATAAAATAACCAGCCCATACTGATTCTAGTAATTACCCCAAAATAGGTGCAGGACCTTGCACTTAATCTTATTCAATTTAAAGAAGTGAGGTTCATATTTGGCCATTTTTCAGACCTTTCAAGATCTCTTTGGATGGCATCCCTTCCCTCAAGTGTATCAACTGCACCACTTGACTTAACATCATCCACAAACTTGCTGAGGGTGCACTCAGTCCCACTGCGTATGTCATTAATAAAAATATACAGGTCCCAGTATGGAACCCTGAGGGACACAACTTGTTGCTGATCTCCATTTGGATGTTGAGCTCTTAACTGCAATTCTTTGGTTGTAACCATCCAACCAGTTCCTTATGAATGGATTGAGTAATCCATCCTTCAGACTCAGTTCTGTGAGTAGCCAACTCTGATTCCTCAGGGGCAGCTAACTGTACTTAACTGGAAGCCTCAGAGGATGTTAGTTTTCACTGGTTTATAGTATATATATTCATACGTGGACATACAAATAATACCTATATAAGATTAAAGGTCAATCAAAGCACTCCTACTTCACTTTTTACTTAGTACTCAATATTCAATATGAATAAGAAAAACAGGTCTTATTTGAGATAATTGCCTTCTTGATAAGCGTTTCAAAAGAAGTAAGGAAAAGAAAAGTTTTTATTTTAATTTGAAATAATATGTCTCGTGCCCTTAATATAAGAAAACTATAGGAAAAAATTGAAGACATGGCACAGGAGAGAATCAGGGATATGGACAGCTGAGGTCAAAATTACTTGTGCCTTTGGCAGTTGATTTCTTTGAGACCAAGCAATACCTAAAAGATCTTTTTTATCAGCTCCAGGAAAATGCAGTTATTCTCCTATGAGTTGCTCTCCCTCAGCTTTTTCAAATAAAAATCCATCACATATTGCAAACTCCATTTTCTTCACATTACTCAGATTAAAATTCCCTAATTAACTCCAATAGTACGGCAATGTTCTTATTTGGAGCTTGTATTTCCTCTGTTTTAATTCTCCCCATTTATCTCAGAAATGAAGCAACAGCTCAGAAGCTGTTACAGTGGCAATTTCTGGAAGAAGCAGTTGTCAGATTGTTGGTTTCATGTGAAGAGTGCAATATTATGAGCAAGTATTTGTTTTCAACTTCTCACACAGAAGATTAGCACTTATATACAAGATTGTATGACATTCTTCCACCACAAGAGTTAAATAGAAATTTTTAGTTCACTTCTACATACAACATCACTAGTGAACACTATGAGCAGCAAGAAAAGAGTTTTGGTCACCAATAATATTTTGGAAGTTAAAAGCTTGGGGTCTCTTTCTTCATAGGATCCCCATCTTTGATTACCTTGAGTTGCTTCAGGACCATTTTCTTCATCACTGTCCCCGCTATAGAATGGTGCCTTTGTTTTTGAAATCTCTGAATAATTGTCTAGGCAAATGGGAAAGTGTGTTATCAGATTAAACTTTTGGTAGTTAGATTGCATCATGAGGAAAGAGTAGGGTATAGTAGTAACATCCAAATCTAGTAGATTCTTGGGCAGTCAGTATTATTCCTGCAAGATAAAGGTCTTACAGCAGAATAGCCAAAAATCCCTCAGGGACCCCTTAATACCTCTTGTGGCTCATGGTGAAGGCAAAGCTTGAAGCAAGAAAAGCAGTCGACAGGAGGAAGCCTACAGAGACACATAGCTACCAGGAAGTAGATTCAAATTATTCTTTTGTTTGTTCCTGCTTTAAATACTTGCAGCAAAAGCCCTTTTTTGTTTTGGTTTGGGGTTTTTTTGTTAGTTTGACTTGTCACAGAATCTCAAGCATGATAGCGGTTTGAAATGACCTCTGAGGCCCAACCCCTCTACTGAAGCAGGTGCCCCAGAGTAGGCTGCACAGGAACACATCCCAGTGGGTTTTGAATGTCTCCAGAGAAGAAGACTCCACAACCTGTCTAGGCAGCCTGTTCCATTGCTCCATTACCCTCAGGGCAAAGAAGTTTTTCCTTATGTTCAAGTGGAACTTTCTGTGTTCCAGTTGTGCCCATTGGCCCTTATCCTGTCACTGGGCACCGCTGAAAAGAGTGGGCCCGTCCCCTTGACATCTGCCCTTCAGATATTTATAAGCATTGATAACATACTCTTTTCATCTGAGCCACCATGAGGAACTTTCCCTTGACAAGACCAAGACATACAGACCTGTGAGGCCAGTCATGCCCTGCTTTTCCCCCATTAGGTTGTAGTTGATCTCTTCATAGACAGCCTCAGAGAAGGGGTCATAGGGTAGTCTGAAGCCTGAAAATAAAAGGCAATGATCAGTCACACAGTTTCTGCTCATACCCAGGCTGGGTCATGAAAAAAAGAAGTGACCTAAAGGGGTCTATGTGTCTGGTTGGTACCCAGAAAGTCACCAAGAGGTGCTGACTGAGGATAAGCACTCCTGGGCTCTATTGCTGCCAGTTGGTAAGTGAAAATCTCATCATGGTAGCAGAAGCCATTTGTTTCAGTCACCCATTCCCCCAGCCTGCTTAGCCAACTAAGCATTTACCAGCCACATCAAGGAGACATTTCATACCAGTACTGAGGGACCCACCTCTTTGCCGTACCCTGGCACTTCGGATCTGTCCAGCAAGAATGGCAAGGACCATGCAGAGAAGGGCCCCCAGGATAATGCAGATGATGACAGGCATTGACATTCTTGTACTGTCTGTTGCAGGGCGACGGGGAAGATCTGAATGGAAATGAAGCAACAGAAAGATGATCAAGTGACCTAAAAGGCTGCTCCTCTGTAGCCTCCTGTGCCCATGCTGAGCAGGGTGAAGCAGGTCATGTTAAGGGAAACTTCCTCCTGGTGCCCAGTCAAGTTGCTTGACTTCAGCAGCTAGGTATATTGCTACTTGGTTCTCCATTGTAAAAGGCTGCAGAAGGTGCTTTCTGATGAGCTGGAATATACTGCTGACTTACCTACTATACAGTATAAGGTCCACATTTGATGGGAGAAAGAAAGGGGGAACAAGGAATATTTTACCTGCTCTAGTGGGTGACGCTGTTGTTTCTGTCATACCTGTAAAGGGAAGGCAAGCCCAGATTACAGAAGAAGCAGGTGTGGAAAACAGGGAGAACATCTTCACATAATTTGCAAGGTTCCTGTGGTCAAAACTGTGAAGGATCTAGTCACTGAATTGTGTGGCTAACATAATGTTCCTCCATCCGCCTCCTTCCCAATCTGTGTAATGAACCAAAGGACCAGTTACTAACCAGAGCAAACAACAGCAGCGTCTTCCTTATGATCACAGGCTTTACCGAACAAGGGCTTGGCAGGACAGTCCCAAAAAGACAGCTCTGTTCCTTTGCAGTGCACTTTCTCCAACCAGATGGGACCAGTCCCTTCCCCAAAGGCAGCTTCACTCAGAGCAGACACAGCAGGTCCACAACCCAGCTGCCTGCATACAACGTTAGCATCTGCCATGTCCCAGGAATCATCACAGACTGTTCCCCAAGAACCTTGGTGCCAAATCTCCACTCTGCCTGAACATCCCTGGTCTCCTCCTATGACTCGTAACTTCTCCCTGTCTGTAAAACACAGAAACATACTGTATTGCTAAAGCAGCAGGAAAGTCTGTGGGGACCAATAAGGAGAAACAAAGAGGTAGAGGTACCTGAACAACTTGTAGAGTTTGGACATTCAACAAATATGGCTGGAGTTGTTGCCTCCTTTCTTCCTGTAGAATTTAAGGACTGAAGTAAATAATCTGATTATTTTCTGAAAAGAGTGAGGGAGTATAAAATGCCTGAAAAGTAATCACCAAGTTATTTTTTTCCTATTATATATACATAAATGGCCTGTTTAGTACTTGGTGGGTCATTGTTTGGCTATTGCTGTGAATTAAATAATCTTCCTGATTATTGTGCTTGCTGTTTTCTTGCGTGAGGCAGCTGCACTCCCTTTCAGGAGGTCTGAATGCCATCTAAAATTCGTTTATATTGTAGTAGTAATACACAAGTATGAAATACTGTCATATTAGAAACGGACCTTTGGAACAGAAGAATTCTTCACTTGGACATGGCTATGTGCATGCATGTGTGTACATGCATGTATGTCTCCATACATGTAGAAACACATACATGCCTCTAGACTTAATCCTAATTCAGATCTCTCAGACAGACTGTATATGATAGAGATTTGCTTTAAAAATATGCAATGACACCATCCTATCATGGACTTCCCTGGGACTGCACTTGATGACACTCATGTAATTTTAAGCCACTCATTTACACCAGGGTTATAGGCAAAGCAAAACATTTGTTCCATTTGCATGAAACTAGAAATAATGTATGTCAGAAAACAATATGAGGTAATTGCTATAATGTCCATATATGCCTGCATAGGTTTATGTGTATGTCTGGGCAGTCCCATATAGATACATTTCTAGTTACCATTGCAAGAAATATGGGTCTCTTCTGCTCGGTTATCACATGATTGAGGGTCCCAAGGGTCTGACTGACATTGCCAGAGAGCGCTGTGTTGCTCAGTACACTCAATGTGGTCCAGCCATGTGGGTCCAGAACCTCTGCCATATTTGAAGTCTGTTGCAATTTCTCCACCATCACCGCAGTTCAGGTGTTTGCATACAGTCATTGCAGCAATTTGAGACATACGATTGGAGCAAATGCTCCCCCATGTCCCATTGTAGAGAACTTCCAGCCGTCCAGCACAGTCATTGCCATCCACCAGCCTCAGAGACAGGAACTCTAGAAAAGAAGATATAAAAATGGAATTAGAGTAGCTTGGTTCTACTAGGAACTTGACTGTGATGAGTGAAATCCAGAATCTCTCAAAAATCCTGTTCATCACTCTGAATAAGAAAGTGCCAGAGGAAACCTCTCTAAAAATTTCAGACACTAAAAATCATACAGTGGTCTTCTCTGGTTAGCCGGCATTCACATCAACAAGCAACAGTGATGGCTACCCCACACAGTTTCAGGCATATTTCTTCAGTATTGTTGAAGTGTAGGTGCCATGTGCTCTTCTGATTTGTTGAAGTTTTGGTGTGCATTGTCTTGTTTACAGTAAATTCAGAGCCAGCTGGAATGGTTCCCATGCAGAAGCACAGGGCATCCCTGCAGTGAGTAAAACCCTGCCAGTTGTAGCCAATACATTTTATCCTTCACCTCTGTGAAATATCTGTTTAAGAAGTGTTTGAACATATATGCATTATAAACTCAACTCTACCTTCACTTCATACATTATGAAGTCTACCCTTAGCCCTAGACAACAGGTATTGATATTGTAACAATGTGCACATATAGTCAATAAAACACTACCTGTCATTCTGGGAACCACATTATAGGAGCTAACATCATACCCATTTCAACATGCATCTATTACAAGATTCAGATTGTGTTCCTGAAAAACACATGAAAAAGAACACTGTTTATGAAGCAAGATTACTCTCTTCTATTTACTTTATGTAAAAGCACACATTTCATTGTTCTTTTTCCAATGACCAGCCAGTAAGTAGACTGCTCTTCAAACAGGAGAGGTCACTTTCGTAAGGCTTTCAACAGATGCAGGCTTCCCAATCCAAGCATCCTCAGGGCTGGTCAGAGGAAACCACTTCTTTACAGTAATTTCAGAGGTATTTCCTCACTACTGCCTGTTATCACAATTCCATTCTTCAACCTGTTTCCTTATCACATTATCCACTGTCCAGGATTCTGTATACACAGGCCTGTTGATGCTCCTGAATATGCTCCACTTTATCATCCAAATAAGCTCAGGCTTTCTTTAAGTAAACGAGTGCATAGCTGTGCTTTTCCAGCTGCCTGGTGCAGCTCATTGTTAAATGGTTGCATTTTTGTAATGACTTATGTTGTCTAATTCCTGCTTAAGTGGCATTCCACAGTGCCAGCAGATATGCTTGTTTATTCCTTCTAGGGTACTACCTGCTTGCTGTCTGAGGGGGAAAGCTTCTAGCCACCCTTTGATGCTCTACCACTGTAATATCTGCTAATGTTGCTGAGGAGGAAGGAGTTGGTCTATATGCTCCACTTTCCAGGCACCTCCAAACATTTGTTTCTCTCACTGTGCATACTGTTTCATCATTTGTACTGTATGTTGTGTTATTCCACAGACATCACACTGCCTAATTTCTTGCATTTTGTCTTCTCAAGAGAAGCCTAAGCAATCGTCTTCGTCCTTGATTGGTAGCAGCATGCTCAGCAGTTTCCTAAGCTCATCTATCTAAAAACTGGTTTTTTTTACACTCCCGTCCCAAATCTCTACTGACAGGTTAAGTCAGCTTGTCATCTTGGTTGCTGTGTCTCTCTTCTTAAGTTGCATTTGAATTTGGGATGTGTGCATTATTAGCGTGACATACTAAGCAGATCTTTCTTCAAGCAGCTGCTGTACTACTTTCCATACTTCTGCTTAAAACATTTTTTCTTGCTGCTGCCAGTTATCACAATTTCATTCTTCAAGCCATTTCCTTACCACATTATTCACTATCCAGGAGCCTCTATATGTGGGTCTGTTGATGCTTGAGTAAAACTTCCAAGGCTAGTTTCAAGGCCTTTCATGCTTCTTCAAGTCTCCTTCCAGATGGCAGCTTCTCCTGTAGAAGAGT
Source organism: Coccyzus lansbergi (assembly GCA_033558105.1). Lineage (NCBI taxonomy): Eukaryota > Metazoa > Chordata > Aves > Cuculiformes > Coccyzidae > Coccyzus > Coccyzus lansbergi. Next base: position 969,540 of record JAUMJK010000067.1, on the reverse strand, counting down.
TCCAAGGATTTCCACCTCCTATTTCCTCCTGTGTTTTTACAGATTCATCAGTAAACAAAATCTGCTGTTTATTTTCAGTTCTTAATCCACCATACAAGGTCTGGCACAAGAAACAGAGACTAACCCTATAGTTTGGGAACCAATACTGGGAGGGGAGAGATAAAGAGATGGTTATAGGACATATTCTAACCTGCCATGGTTAGACAAGGTTCAGCTCAATCACTTCACTTAGTGTAAGTGGACAGATGTTAAAATACAGGTGTTTTCTTACCCTCGGTGAGAAAACATCAGTGTTTGCCACCCCAGTGCTTTGGCTATGGAACAGTTTTTTAGCTAATAACAGCATTATTGTGCATGAGCACCCACCCTAATTGACAGACCTGGATCCCTCTTCTCAAAGATCCGAGGAACCCATATTATAGTTGGTAGAAGATGTGAAAGTAAAAACAACAGCAATCCTTTTAGAAAATGCTCTGCAGAATGGCATTGAACTTTGGCAGCATCGTACGCAGCTGTGTCTCAGCTCAGGAGGGAATCATTTTGAAGGTGATCATAGCTGATTTCAGATGATTTTTTTTTGTAAATTTTTTTTGTGTTGGATTTCAGATGATTTTTTTTTATATTTTTTTTTTGTGTTCATCTTGTATGTTAGGGATTTGACAGCCCCAAGATCCCCAAAGTACTTCTGTCTCAACCTTTCATCTCTATCTCTTCTACACTGGGGTCCTAGCAATGCCATAGCCAGTGAAGAAACCACTCCCTAGAGCGGTGACTCTTCAGAATCTCCACAGAGATTCTCCATTCATTTATACTCAGACTAAAGACCCACTGAGTGGTCACAGTCTGGGGAACAGCATACCCTTTCTGAAAGGGTCCTTTATTACAGTAACTAGGGCTGCCTGAAAGGACTCATTTTTAATTCATCACAAGCTCCTGTTCTCCTCCTCAAGATGTCAAGGTCCTCTTCTAGGACAGTTAATCTAGGCTTTACATTGCTCACACAGGCATCCTGAAGCTTGCAATTTGACCATTTCAGTGCTACTAGCTACAAACTTATGACCCACATCTTCCCTATTTTTGCTGAGCACTAATTAACAACAATTTCCCAACCATCAATCAGATTCCCTAGTCCTGCTAAGGTGTCCCAGTGCCTCTTGAAGCCCTGCTGCTGTAAGCACACTGTAGGCTCTGGTGTATTCTACAGCAAAGCAACACACCAGTTGCTTGGGTTTTCACAGGCAATGTAACCTTTTTGGTTCTCCTCAGCTGATATTCTTGGACACAAAAATATCCAGGCTCCAGGCCACTAGAATTCTTCCCAGTCATCTTGCCCACCAGCACAGTCTGTCACACTCTCCATTTCTGCTTGTTTATACATAGCTTGTACCCTTCCCCCAGCCCACCTGCTCCAACAATGGGTACCATCTACACTACACCAAGACAAATTTCCAGAGTTAGAATCAAGGCTTCTTTGAAGTGTCAAATCACTACAATTATTCCAGTCCGAGGCATGCAAGTACTAGTGTTGACAAAGTGTCTCCTGCATTTACTGGTTGCTGTCATGGGCAAAACAGTTTCCTCTTGGGAAATGTAACTTAATTCTATTTTTTGCACTTAACATAAACTTTGTTCTTTCTTTGAGTGGTGAGGAAAAAAACTGAAAACATTGACAATTCAGCACTTAGGGAAAAACCTTTGATCTGTTCCATTAGTCCTAAATTCCTTTGTTTTGCCTCCCCATTCCTTCCGTGAGGGTGGCACATTTATTTCCTGCTGTTCCTTGCTGCTTATTTATTTTCCACCGCTCCAGCGCAGACGCTTCACAGGCCGCAGTCCCTTCGAGGGTTGTACCTGCTCCAGTGTGGGTCTTCCATAGATTGCAGTCCCTTCAGGAGTGTATCTGGGCTTATTCACAACCCACAGCCTCCTGACAGGCATACCTCCTCTGGCGTGGAAACCACGTCTTCAGCTGTGTCCTTAGAAGTGTCTTTTTCCACTTGTCTTTCCTGTGTCCTCTTTCTTGCAGCTAAAACTCTATATTTAATAAGCATAAGGAGAGCCACCATATGCTACTCTGACTGGCTGATGCTTTGGTTCCTTTCATTGATTTCAGAGCCAGCTGTAACTGACTGCAATGGGCACATGGCTGTCAATGACCTCCTAGCACACAAGGAGGACCCAGAGAATCTTTGCTTGCTGTGGAAATCTTTACAGAAACTCTCCAATTTACCTCCAAATATCCTATGCCACCACACACAAAATAAGGACTTCTATACAAACTTTGCGTCTTGGTGGGACCAAGGGGATGTGCTGACCAACCACACTTGTAATCAAGAAACCAAGAGGCTGTCCAAGTAAGTGTCCACTGTTTCTGTTTCCTCTTCATGTAACCCTCTCCTTTTAACCCACAGGCTCAGAAAAGGATATTATGAATGTACCTGAACACAGGACTCCAGCATCCTCTTTGTGTTGGCAGTTGTGCTGGCCCCATGCCCTAGAAGAACATTCCCAGAGATCAGATTCAGCCCCAGTGCAGTTCACATCATCCAGCCAGATCTGCCCTGAGCCTTCACCATAATGAGCAGAGGCAAATGCTTCGATGGCATGCCCACATCCCAGCTGTTTGCAAACAACATTAGCATCCGATAGATCCCAGTTATCATCACAGATGGTGCCCCAGACACCATGATGATAAAGCTCTACTCTCCCAGCACAGCGCTTTGTTCCATTCACCAGCCTGATTTGTCTGCTACCTGCAGGAAGAAAACACAGCTGTCAACATGCAATATAGCAACAATGCACAGGTCAGCATAATGGCTTTAAGTTTAAAGCACTTTTAAGGCGTCACGCTTTTGTTATATTCCAGTTCTTCTGCTGTGTTTGTTTGAGCAGAACTCCTACATCAGGTAAAGTTTTGAATAATTTCTGTGAGATGTTGTAAACAAGGAGTGTGTAGTCATACTATACATATGCAGAGATCACCTTAACTTAGGAAGCCAGAGAAGCAGTTTTCTGTCTAAACTCATTTAGACAGAGAGAAAGACAGTGACAGTTTCTCTTACAGGTGGGTTATAAAATAGAAGAGAAGAAGCATTTCTAATTTACTTCAGAAAAACTTAAAGTATCTATAAAAATAGAAATGTCACAAAACCTATTTAATTTCCAAGTGTCAGTCAGAATGCGTGGCAGTCATGCCTAAACAAGTGGCCTTATGGCATCTGTATTCTATTATTTCTTTTTTATTCTACAAGATAACTTCTTTAAGAAATTCAGATGAAGGAGGCATTATGTAAATTACACTTGCTTCCGTAGCTGTCATTTGTCCCTCAAGGCATACAAGGTAGGTCTCACGAGCCTGAATGCTTCCTAGGGCTGCCTCTAGCCCACCTTGTGCTGGGGTCTCACCGGATGTTACATAGACTAGAGGCAGCCCTAGGAAGCATTCAGTACCTTTTGCACAGAAACTTACCTGAGCAGATCACACCAACATCTTCAGCAACTCCTCTTGGCTCTGTATGAGAATGAGAGGTCTTACAGAGCAACAGCTGATCCTCATTTCCAGCACACTGGACACTTCTTAAGCCAACGAGACCGAGGCCTCGCTCAGACCTTGGAAGGTAATATGCTTTCTCAGCAATTCCACATTGGAGCTGTCTGCATATCACATGAGCATCCTTAATGTCCCAGTCATCATCCAGAACTCTATTCCATATACCGTTGAGTGAGATCTCAACTCGCCCATCACAGCGACTCTCACCACTTGATAGTCTGACTGATTCAGCAACACCTGGGCTCAAGAGAGTTGGAAAAAATATTGAATAACTATTCTATATAGTAAAAATAACATGCAAGAGAGATGGAAGACAAATTTCTACGTTGGTAAAAAAATAATTCTCACCACTAGTTAAGGCGACAGCCTCTGTTAAGGCTTTGTTTACTTTTGTGCACATGAGAGCCTGTGATGGGAAATGAGAAAAGCTTCCCTAGCTTGAAAACTAGATCCTGTGAAGAGTCAGGCACATCTAAACAATGTGAACCCTTCTACTAAAGGAAGCTTCTATGCTGAAACCAAAGTTGGAGAACTGGGTAAAGGAAAAGAAGGAGAAGGGCAGGCTGATGTACCAGACTTGCTTGGCAGAGTGAGGTCACCAACACTGCTTTGGTCTGAAGATGTGCTACCCATAAAAAGCCACTCTTGACTTACCTGAGCAAATAACAGTTGCTGCTTCTCTTGCTGAACAGGTTGGATTGCCCAAAGTCACTTGATCACAATCCCACAGGCAGGACTCTGTCCCTTCACAGTGAAAAGCATCTCTCCACACATGCCCATTCCCATTCACAAAACGGTCTCCTGTCTGAATTGACTTAGCATAGCCACAGTTTAGCTGATTACAGAGAACACTGGCAGCTTTCAAATTCCAGTGGATGTGGCAAAGTCTTCCCCATGTGTCTCCATGGCGGATCTCCACTATGCCAGAGCATGTAGTGCCGTTCACCAGCCTGCCCCCTGGGCACCCTGTATGTAAGAGAAAGTGGGAACTGAGAAGTGAGGTCTGTAACTTCTTATGGACATGACCTGAAAATGACTGGGAAAAGAGAATGAGTTTTTCTTAGCATTCAACAGTAAAAATGACTTCACTGAGCCACTGGAACTTCCGTTCACACACTTAGACTTCAGGCTGCCTTGTTTGCACAGAATCACAGAAACACTAGGTTGGAAAAGACCCACAGGGTCATTGAGTCCAACCATTCATATCAACCACTAAACCATGCCCCTGAGCACCTCATCCACCCGTCTTTTAAATACCTCCGGGGATGTTGACTCAACCACCTACCTGGGCAGTCTGTTCCAATGTCCAATAATCCTTTCTGTGAAAATTTTTTTTCTGATATCCAGCCTGAACCTCCCCTGGCACAGCTTGAGACCATTTCCTCTTGTTCTGTGCCCTGTCACTTGGAAGTACAGACCAGCTCCCTCCTCTCCACAACCTCCTTTCAGGTAGTTGTAGAGAGCAATGAAGTCACCCCTCAGCCTCCTCTTCTCTGGGCTAAACAATGCCAACATCCTTAGCTCCTTCACCAGCTTCATCGCTCTTCTCTGGACACACTCTAGAGCCTCAACATCCTGCTTGTGGTGAGAGGCCCAGAACTGAACACAGGATTCGAGGTGCGGTCTCACCAGTGCCGACTACCTCCTTGGACCTGCTGGTCATGTTGTTTCTGATACAAGCTAAGATGCCATTGGCCTTCTTGGCCACCTGGGCACACTGCTGGCTCATGTTCAGTCAGCTGTCAAACAACACCCTGAGGTCCCTCTCCTCCAGGCAGCTTTCCAGACCGACTTCTCCTAGTCTGTAGCACTGCACAGGGTTGTTGTGTCCCAAGTGCAGGACCTGGAATTTGGCTTTGTTAAACCTCCAGCCTGTTCAGATCCCTTTGCAGAGCCTCTCTACCCTCCAGCAGATCGACACTTCCTCCCAGCTTAGTGTCATCAGCAAACTTGTTAAGGGAGCCTTCATCCAGGTCATTCGTAAAGACATTGAACAGGACTGGGCCCAGAACTGAGCCGTGGAGAACCCCACTTGTGACTGGCCTCCAGCTAGAGTTAACTCCATTAACCACCACTCTCTGGGCCCAGCCATCCAACCAGTTTTCCACCCAGGAGAGTGTGCGCCTGTCCAGTCCAGAGGCTGACAATTTCTCAAGCAGAATGCTGTGAGAAACCGCATCAAAGACTTTACTCAAGTCCAGGAAGACTACATCCACAGCCTTTCCCTTGTCCAGTAGGTGGGTCACTTTGTCACAGAAAGGGATCAGGCTAGTTTGGCAAGATCTGCCTTTTGTGAACCTGTGTTGACTGCTCCTGATCACCCGGTTCTCTTGCATGTGCTTCATGATAGCATGCAAGATCACCTGTTCCATGACTTTCCCTGGCACTGAGGTCAGACTGACAGACCTGTAGTTCCCTGGATCCTCCCTGCGACCCTTCTTGTAGATGGACACAACATCAGCCAGCCTCCAGTCCAGTGGAACTTCCCCAGTCTTCCAGGACTGTTGGAAGATGATGGAAAGGGGTTTGGCCAGCACATCCACCAGCTCCCTCAATACTCTTGGATGGATCCCATCCAGCCCCATAGACTTGTAAGTATCTAGCTGGATGAGCAAGTCTCTAACCACCTCCTCTCGGATCATGGGAGCTTTGTTCTGCTCCTCTAACTCCTGGGTGTGTACAAAGAGGGAACAACTTTCTTTCCAATTAAAGACTGAGGCAAAGAAGGCATTAAGTACCTCAGCCTTGTCTTTATACTTTGTCACATTTGTTCCATTTGCATCCAATAGGGACTGAATATTCTCCCTGGTCCTCCTTTTATTGTTAATGTATTTATAGAAAGATTTTTTTTGTTATCTTTCACTGACTTGGCCAATCTGAGCTCCGTTGCACTTTAGCCCTCCTGATTTTTCCTCTGTATAATCTCATTTCCTCCCTATAGTCCACCTAAGACACCTGTCACTTCTTCCATAGTTCATAGACATTCCTCTTTGTTTTGATGTCCCTGAAGATCTCCCTGCTCAACCAAGCTGGTTTTTTTCCCCCCACTGGCTCCTTTCCTTTTACTGAGAAGAATGATTAGAACTCACGATCTGATCCCCTTTGCAAGTTTTAATCTGAGGGCACTACGCTTCAGGGCTCTCTGTGAACCAACAGACCTTAATTGTTCTGACAAGCCTCACCTAAGGTCCTCAACTATGCACCATGGGGCTAATGGTCTAAGACGTCACTTGAACCTCTCTAGCTGGGTCCTAGAACTGACTGGTTACTTTGCTGAAAGACTGACTTAGAATCATAGAATCACCAGGTTGGAAGAGACCCGTCAGATCATCGAGTCCAACCATAAGACTTCTTGCATCTGTATCTCAAACATTGTCTGAGTGCAGGGTTGCACATGCCTGAGGGGCTTTTCAGTGGCTCCTGGTTATCAATGAGAGGGGAAGGTGTAGGAGCAGACACTGTCTGCCCCACTCTTCCCTGCAGATGGACTCACTCTCCCGGGTCAGCTGCCACAGAGACGAGGAGGAGGTGCAGCAGCAAGGCACTGCTCCCGTCCCTCCACCAAGCCCTTGACTGCATGCCCAAAGGTTTCAGGGAGAGTTTATTGTGGCAAGGGTCTGTTGAACTGCCAGTGACCCTGGAGGCCCTACTCTCAATTCAAGTACCTTCCCAAAGGAACTTCTGTGCATGTCCCAATTCAAGAACTTTCACAGTAAGACCACCCCTCACACGCTGATAGGGCATGGACTTGCCTTATAAACAGTGCCTGCCAAGAAGACACGAAATCAGACTGAAGAAGTGCTGTTGCTTGGCTGTCCTGAAGAACTGCTAGATGTGCCTGAAGAACTGCTACTGAAGGGGTTGCAGCTGGATGGACCATGTTTTCTTGAAGAACTACTGTGCCGCATTGGAGCGGTGATAACTTCCCCTTTTCCGCTGCTGCTTCTTTCTCTCTCTCTCTCTCTCTCTTTCTCTGATTTAATTTACTGTCCCTGCTTTTTCTTTACACTATGGTGATTAGTGACCTTGTCTGTGTTCAGCTTTTCAGCTTTTCAGTCCTCCTCTTAGACTTTTCAACTGCTCACCTGAACATACCACACGAGCATCTTTTCCAGCAGGGCATTCATCATGACCTAGCACAGTCACAGGGCAGTTTCTCAGGTGTGAGCCGTTCTTCATGCAGTTGAATGTGCCATTCCAGACAGATCCATTTCCTTTCCCGAAGAACTGTCCATCTGGTATCAGAAGGGCAACTCCACAGTCCAGCTGCTGGCAGAGGGAATTGGCACTGGGTAAATCCCACATGTAGTCACACAGAGTTCCCCATGTGCCTCCATGAAGAAGTTCTACTCTCCCTGAACATGTGGTACTGCCATTTGCCAGCCTGTACCCACCATAGCCTGCAGGAAAAATAAAGGAACTCAGAAGTTACATTTATTTTTGTCCTGTATCACTGAAAATTATAAGAGAGATACAGCTGCAAGAAACTAGCACCCACTATGTCTCAGGTTACTAGGAAGCATGTTTGACCACGATGCTCATAAGCTAGCTCTGAAAAAAAAAAAAGTCCTTATTGTCCATGTTGTAGCCTGCACGTTGTGACTAAAAGCCTTTTGACTCTTTAATATCTCCTCTGCTTTGCTATCTCCTCTCTGCACAATACTACTGCTACCATGCAAGATCTTTTCTTGCAAAAGCAGGTACTTTTTGTTCCAATTGCCATGTATTTGGATCATGTGAGAAACACTGGGTAGGAGCTACCAGTAACAATCTCTCTCCTAGTAGCTGGTCACCTCAACATTGCTAGCAAGCAGGCACTGCAGTGTGCAATTCTCAACTTCTGTCAATGCCACAGCATAAGGCTCTGACAACAAGTCACACCCATCAGCCTATTTGCAACAATTTCAGTGACCTCCGGGTATGACTATGCTGTCCTACTGCCAGCCCCATGCAGTCCTCTTACCTTCTCACAGTGTTACTTCTTACCCTAGTCTGGTCCTTGCATCATAGTCCCTCTAATGAGACCTGCACTTCTTCTCTGAGCTGTGACTCTGAAGGTGGAGGCAGGACCCAAGACTTGTCAGTTACCGACACTATAACTGAGCCATTTGGCTGCCACAGCTCATCAGCCAGTTCTCCGGTTCACCATGGCCAGTGGGACAGAGTCCAATGCAGTCTTGAAACTGCAAAATGGACACGTGCTGCAGTCTTCTCCAGGCTTGTTTTGTTACAAGGTGTTGCCAACAATTCTGCTCCATATGCAGTTTACCCCTCTTTTTTTGTGGCTTCAAGAAAAAAGTTGTGTTTGCTAGGTCTACACTTCTGTTGTTAGTAGCAATAAGTTAGCTGGTTTTAGAGCCCCCAGCAGCCATGGCTATATGGAGTTCTTAAATAATATTACCTGGAAGTTACATCCAGGTCTTTTTAGATATAAGTCCAATCTGTAGCTGATGCCTCCTTTACCCTTTGGCTGTATAGTATCTCTCCCAGCTTTATAATTAACTGAGGTGCCAGGGATTAACATAGACACTGACATCACAGAAAATAAATTAATTTCTCCATGATCCTGCTTCTCTGCTCTGGCCAGCTCTCTTTTTATGTATATGAGAAAGAAGGAATTTTCAGCACTATTGATTACATATCTCTAGAAGCACAGATTTTGAGATCTGCATCCCTGGTGCCGAAATGAAATGGTTAGAACAATCTATGTTGAATGCAGACTGTCAGTAGAGTGAATGAGAGATTGTTGGGCAGCTCGTTATTACTTCCTGGCCTTCCCTGGATGGCTCAAGGCATGATAGGGGAAGCACCCAAGAGCCCCGAGAACCACATAAATATACAGAGGCTCTGAACTATGGGTTGACAGAAAGAAAAGACATAGGACACATATAAATTACATCCACCAGTACAAAGTCTTACCTGAACATACAACAGTGGCATGATGAGAGCATGTCTTACTATGATGCAGTATCCTGGGACAGTGTGCAAGGTGAGTCTCATTCCCTACACAGTGAAACTCTTCTTGCCAAATCAGTTCATGTCCATCTCCAAAGTGGGTTCCTCTCAAGACATCCACAGCCTGGCCACACTGTAACTCATTGCATAGAACAGAGGCAGTTTTGAAATCAATGTGTGAAAAGCAGACTGCAGCCCAAGTTTCTTCTTGCTTTACTTCCAGTCGTCCTGAACAGGCAGTGTCCCCTCCAGTCAAATGCAGCTCAGAGAAACCTGGAAAGAAACCCCAAGAAATCCAGTACTAACGGTTGATTGTATTGACCTAATTTAATAATTATCATACCTTCATGGGCAAGACATGTATCACTTCTCTGAGGACCGCTGAAACTTCAAAATAACCATTGGGGCAATTCCTGTATGCTGCTGACAGGAGAGAAAATGGTGTGCGGTAATGCTTATTTCTTAGTATATGAAAGTACTAGATCCTTGGGAAGCTACAGAAGGAGGGAAATTTTGAACATTTGCCAAAGACTGTAGAAGTAGTGATCCCCAAATAAATAGTTAAATGAATAGCCATTTACTGCTGTGTGTCCTGGAGAGACTTCATTATTTGAATGAATAGGAAGCTGAAGTGCCCCAGAAAGAAGAAACAGGAAATGTTGCACCCATCTTCAGCAAAGGCTGAAAGGCTTCGAACAGTCTGGAGAGCTATAAGTTGGTCAGCCTCACTTTGACACCTGGTGAAAATAGGGAATGAGTCCTCCTAGAACACACTTTTGGGCACAACAAGGTGAATGGGAAGAGTAAATTTTGGTTTACCAAGGGTAAATCATGCCTGTGTGACCTTATTCCTTTCTTTGATAAAAGTGACTGGATTTGTGGATGAGGGGAGATCAGCACTTGTCATTTATCTCAGATTCAGCAAGGCTTTTGACACTGTCTTGCACAATATTCTTTTGTCCAAACTAGGATGTTACAGCTTGGGTGGGTGGCCAAATACATGGTTAAAAAGCTGATTAGATGGTCACACTCAGAAAGCAGGGGTTAGTGGGCTGCACTCAGCCTGGAGGCTGGCAACAAGTGGACTCACTGAGTCTTTCCTGGGACTTATTCTGTTCAGCATCTTTATCAACAACTTGGAGATGGTGATGGGATGCAATCTTATCAATTTGGGGGTGAGATAGCCTCAAGGGCAGAGCTGCCATTCAGAGGGATGTAGACAGACTAGATTAATGGGTTGACTGGAACCTTACAAAAATTTAAAATGACAAGTATAAATTCCTGAAGGGACTTCCCTGAAGGAAAACTCTCTTGCTATGGTACAAATAGCAAAATGAAGCACATCTTGCACAGGAAGGCAGTAAAACAGAAATTAGATTTGTTTGCTGCTGCATTTTTCAGTTACACAAGGTTGGATGACTTCTTACCTGAACAGATCACTCCAGTATCAAAGTAATGAGGGCAGGTAAAAGAACCCCATCCTGTATGTGAGCAGTTCCAGAGAGCAGATTCATCACCACGACAATCAACTCGATACAACCATGTTGGTCCAGACCCTTCTCCAAAAGGAGCTCGATTAAGAGCCTGAACAGCAGATCCACACTGTAGTTGCTTACAAACAACCTCAGCATCTTCTATGGTCCAGTCGCCATCACACACAGTTCCCCACTGCTCCTCATGTTTTACTTCCACTCTTCCAGAACACAGACCAGTTCCATTTGACAGCCTCAATTCATCAGCACCTTCAGAAACAGAGCAAAGTTATGGAAAGTACAGTCTCTAATCACGATTACCTATTGCAGGTGGTTAATGAGATTATTGTTATTATTAATTTACTTTTAAATCAGACTTTTTTTTGGCTCACCTTTCTAAGAAGTTCATCTTAAAGATTTTATTTTGGTTTTTTTTTTGTTTGTTTGTTTGTTTTTCAGGGAGTTATATCTGTATTTACAAGTTTGAGATAACCCCACTGCTAAGGCATAAATTATTTCTAATGACAAATAAACTTTCTCGTCTCTGACCTATCAGGTCTTGGAAATGCTGAGTAATGTCCCTGCTGTGTGACTCATATGGCCTTCACCAGAAACTCCTCCTTTCTCTTTGTTGTTCTTCTGTGATGATATCCAGCTGAAAATGTTCTCTGGACACCAGTTTTTTCATTGCTGTGTTCAGTATGGTGTGAAGAAGCAATTTCCCCTGTCTGCCTCAACTTATTCCTCTCAGACGAAGTGCTACTTTCAACTGAGTGTCTCACTACTCTTTACTCTTTCTTTCTTGTTCTAGCCATGGGGTCACCTAGTCAGGGGTACCTGGCAAGAGAAGATAATTACTCATGAAGGGTGGCAGCTATCTCAAGACTAGCAGCGTAAGCAGAAGACAGACAGATAGGTCTTCATGCTGTTCCTCATGCCCCACCATATCTTGGCGTGGGGCTGCTGCCTGAAGAACCCTCTTTCCCTGTTCTCCTCCCAGGTCTGCCTCTTTCCTTTCATACAGATATACATTTCCTCGTTCTTTTATCTGTGACCCCATGAAATTGCATTACATTCATCACAGACCCCTTGATAATAAACCCTGGCAGAAAAGGGAAGATGCACAAGTTGGTTTCTTGCTTTACAGTGTTTGACTGCTACTACAGATGCTTCAAATATTATACAGTAGCTTAGCACAAGAACTTAAAGCCTAGAGAAGCTTTGTTAAAGCTTTGTTAAAGCTTTGTTACATCCAAATGCAGGGATGACTTTTGGACACATAAGCTGTATCCCACCAGTATCCTTGAGGCCTTCTCCACAGGGCTGCTTTTGTTGCAAGAGTGTACTGTCCTAAACATCAGCTTAACGGACTAATATTTGTTAATGTTAAATAAAACAGTAGAACTTATACTAATTAAAAGAACAAAGGACTCAGAGAGTCTTATTCAAGGTGCATCATGGGCATCTGTATTAGGGGAGGACATATTAATCAGGATCTGTCATCAGGTCTGCCAATTTGGCAGAAGAACATAAGAAACTCGCCTCCAGAAGCAGGCTCCTACTCACTGACTATGTGTTGTAAAGGTGCAGTCACCTAAAAGATCCTTAACAGATCATTTATAGAGGGAAGTATTTGGCATGTATTCACTTCATAACTTCTGTAGTAAATTCTGTGCAGAGGCTCTGGTCAGCTGTGCTTAATTTGTGGAAAGCTACTAAGCATCCAGACTTACAGGACTCTGTAATAATATCAATGTCTCAACTTGTCATGTTCAATTGGTTATTTGCATGCTGGATAATGAATCCAACTTTTCAGGCAATGCTTTCAATTCTTTCATTCCTTGACCTGTACTGATCCTGGGGATTGTCCAACCCAGGTGTAAGGCCTTGTGCTTGGCTTTGTTGAACTTCATAGAATCATAGAATCACTAGGTTGGAAAGGACCCACTGGATCATCAAGTCCAACCATTTCTATTAATCAATAAACCATGTGCCTCAGCACTTCATCCACCAGTCTTTTAAACACGTTTAGGGAAGGTGAATCAACCACCTCCTGGGCAGCCTGTTCCAGTGCCCAATGACCATTTCTGTGAATTTTTTTTTCTGATACCCACTCTGAAACTCACCTGGAGCAATTTGAGGCCATTCTCCCTTGTCCTGTCCCCTGTCACTTGGGAGAAGAGCCCAGCTCCCTCCTCTCCACAACCTCCTTTAAGGTAGTTGTATAGAGCAATAAGGTTTCCCTCAGCCTCCTCTTCTCCAGGCTAAACAATCTCAACACCCTCTGCCGCTCCTCATAAGACTTGTTCTCCAGCCCCTTCACCAGCTCTTCTCTGGACACACTCTAGAGCCTCAACATCCTGCTTGTGGTGAGGGGCCCAGAACTGACTCCAGGATTAGAGGTTCAGTTTCACCAGTGCCAAGTACAGAGGGAGAATAACTTCACCAGACCTGCTGGTCACGCTGTTTCTGATACAAGCCAAGATACCATTGGCCTTCTAGGCTACCTGGGCACACTGCTGGCTCATGTTCAGTCAGCCGTCAACCAACACCACCAGGTCCTTCTCCTCCAGGAGAAAGTTTCAAGCCACTCTTTTTCTGTAGCACTGCACAGGGTTGTTGTGCCCCAAGTGCAGGACCCGGCATTTGGACTTGTTAAATCTCATGACACTGGTCTCTGCCCAGCAGTCCAACCTGTTCAGATTCCTTTGCAGAGCCTCCCTATCCTCCATGAGATCAACACTTCCTCCCAGCTCAGTGTCATCCGCAAACTTGCTAAGGGTGCACTCAATGCCTTCATCCAGGTCATTGATAAAACACATTGAACTGTGCTGGACTCAGCACTGAGCCCTGGGAGATACCACTTGTGACTGGCCTCCAGCTGGAATTAACTCAGTTTAACAAACTCACTGGGCCCGGCCATACAACCAGTTTTCCTCCCAGGAGAGCGTTCACCTGTCCAGGCCAGAGGCTGACAGTTTCCTTAGCAGACTGCTGGGAGAAACTGTGTCAAAGGCTTTACTGAAGTCCAAGAAGACTATGAGAATGAAGATGAGAATAAGCTGTGCATCCCTGTACACAGATCCCAAGCAGAGTTTTTCAGCATGTGTGCTGCCTCCATTGCAGTTTGCCCATTTAGTCCCTGAAGACCACGCCTCCTGCACTGACTGTGCTGCACCCTTCCCGGGGAACAGCAGGGGGCTGTGGCAGCATGGGGAGGACAAGCACCACCAGAGCACAGATGTGGGTCATATGTGCCGATGACAGTATCAGTGTAAAGCTACTCTTGTCTGCATCTGCCAGTTATCCTCTTGAACTGTGACTGCATCCACACAATTGGTGAGAACCTTTAAGACTTGGGCCATGCTACATCAAAGTATCAACCTCAAAGTCTTGTTCGCACCATATGGAGAATCAACCGCCACCATGAAGCCATAGTGCCACATCTGTGTGTACAGAGACAAAGGTGAGAATTCCAAAATCTGTCTCATATCATCAGCTTCAAACATGTACACGTAGCTCTAGAAGAGTAGAGAAGAGTAGAGAGACGAGTGGATTCAGATACACAAGAACAACTGAGGATATACGGGAAGAGCTCCGTTGGGCACACGGAGCACAGCGACATCATTTTAACTGGTGTTGAATTAAGACTTAGCGTTATTAATTCTGTCTACACAGAGTTCACCAGGGCAGGGCAAGACAGTAGTAAGAATACTCAACTGGTTTCCATTATGGCTTGGCTGTTTACTAAACTTGGACCTGAACTCCAGTGCGAATGGCTGGTCACTGATGTCTAGGTGAAATAAACAACTATTACAAATGTCTTGCCCTTCTTTCTCTCAGGATCGCCAAGGAGACTGAATCAAAACCAAAATGTATTTAAACACATTCTCAATACTTTAGAAGTTGATAGAATAACAACCTCTTTGTACTGAATTTGCATTATTTTCCTACCTCACTGCTTTATGCAAAACAAAGTACGTGTTGTACTTACCCTGGGAGACCTGAATGGAGAGGAGAAACAGCCACAACATAGGAGTAGAAAGATGTCTTTTTGTTGCCATTCTGATTGCAGAAATATGAAATTTCACTCCGTTAGGCACTGCCTAGACCAAACTCTGCATGGGCTTCTCTGTGTCTTACAAATGACTACAAAGGAGGAAATATGTTGATTCACATACTAGCAGAAACTATGTGAAGGGACCAATAGAAATATTGTTCACCTTTTTAGACATTATCAACAGGTTAATCTCCAATCTGAAAGAACCAAAGCCTCCAATAAAAGCTTAAAATTGTGCCTATGACCTTATATGAAGGACGATGACGCTTCTGATGTCATCATCGAAATTGTCTTGTTTTCTATGGGACAAACATCGGTGTTAAAGGGAGAGCAGGATGCAAGATAGTTACTCCAGAAAAAGGAATGTGAAAGTGCAGAACATTAGTCAATTTGTGAATCATTTGGGAAGAGAGAAAAACAAAAAAACCCCCTATGTTTGTAGGTCTTCCATCTCCTCAGGAGAAACTGTACTCTTGCTATAAAATAAACAGAAGAGGTGTATATCACTAGCAGTAGTTCTGTGAGTCAAAAATGATGCCCACTGTCTTTGAGGCAAACACTGCTTAGGATTTCCTTATTCAGTCAAAACTTGGACAGAAGCTCTTGAAAAATCAACCTCTTTAGAATGTCAGTTACAAGACTTCTTGTTACCTTGGCTGAGTTTCTTTCTGTTGCAGGTTCTGTGTGATTGTTGCTGGTAGTTCTGCCCACTCTCTAATTCACTCAAGAATGATGAATTTAGGGAAATAAAAGCTGCTGTTCATCAAACTGTGGGTACTTGACTTATTTTTAGTAACTGGAGCAAGTTGCAGAGAGCTGTCTGTTTACACCAGTCTAAACATACAATTCTCTTTATGACATTGTACACATGCTCTTTTTGCCTGATGGCATCTAGCTGGTATTTATCCAGAATCCCAAATTCAATAACAACCATGCTGTTAGGCCTTAGTACACCAACAAGCTCTGCAGGCTCTTCCCCTTCTCACTGGGCTTTGTGAACCTGTTTAAGGTCTGTATAGCCTTGCAGCATTGTAACCTTGGGTCAGATTGCTGTGGAAAGTGCTGCATGAGAAAGACAAGAGAGAAGTCTGGCTTATTGTTGCTCAAGAGCTGCTCAGGAGCTCAGATGTTTGCCTGTGGTCTCTGCTAGAGCTATATGGCAGTCAAGTTTTGGTCTGGCCATGAACTTTGCTGATACTGACTCTGACCTACTGACTTGACTTTGTGACTCATATTGGGCCTACCACCTTAATAAAGTCTGATCTGGATTGCCTGGACTGCTGACTTAACCTGGTTGCAGTCACTGGATCTAGTCTATTCTTGTTCAGGTCCTACAGGATTGTACCCCTTAGTGAGACTCCTGCCTCCTGCTTGGCTTGCTGTCAACTTCAGTTCCTGGTTGACCTTCTTTTGCAGAGCAGCCTACTTCTACTTCCTGATACAGATCTCTGAAATACAGAAAGTAAGTCATTGCCACTCCACTGGAAATCTGGTCAGGGTAAAAAACCGCTACAGATGTTTTAATGAGAGACGGACAAAAGATCCATTACAGTATCTGTACCTGTACCGAAGCTTAGTGGTTTCATTTAGCACTCTTTCCCTTGCTGATTTGTGGCCATCACGAGAAATTTTGTTGACCGTTGAAACCCACTCCAGAAAGTCTAAGAGTGAGATCTATTTCTCAGCATACAGGTCCTTGATGATCAGAATCTTCTTCCTGGGTACTATGAAAAAGTAAACAGGTACATGCCACTGCCCATGGGTGTTAGAGCACCAGAATTCTTAACTGGGAAGAAGCTGGGACTCCCTTTTTGTTCTCAGGGATTTCATCAGAATCAATATTCACTGAGAGACTGGCAGCACGGATTTCCTATACCAAGTGGTCATGAGGGCTTACCTAAAAACACAGTCTTCATTATAACTTTAACAAGTCCTGAATATGTCTGGTTGTGTTTCTGGTTGAATGACCAGAAGACGTTTATTCAAGGGCAAGTTCAATGACACCATGGCACCATGGCACCATGGCACCATGTCTCTCATTCAACCTTATCTAATAAGCAATGTTTGTGAAGAACTTTAAGGTTATATTCTTGCTAGACTTGCACACAGAAAGTTCTTAGGTGGTAAAGTAACCTTTTGGTTACCATTGCACAGATCACCATTACTGTTATCCTCTGCCTGGATACAGGGGCATTCTGGGATGCTGCTTAGGTGGCAGAAGAAAAACGAGCACTGTCTCCACTAAGCACAAACATCTTGGTCTACATATTCAGAAGTTCTTCTTTTATGTCAGGTGGATGAAAACCTTCCCTGAGGGATCCATTTACCCCTCCTCACTCAATCTCTGTCCCTTCTTCACTTCTTTTCCTGGCCATTTATTAGCCAGTCACAGGCTAAGGATTCCTTTTGTTCTCTCCTGGAAATAGGGATGCCGACAGGAATCTCTTGTTTGTATTTAGAGTTCACCTATCATAAACTGAGTACTTGTTTGGAAAAGATTCTCTGCCTTCTGACTAGAGATTACTTTTTGGTTCTTTTACAAGGAAAACCTGGTGTTGATTCAGTTCTCCTTACTGGGATGAGCAAAAATTAAGAGGCAGTAGAGCCCACTGCTTTCCAGCTTTCAAGGAAGGAAGACAAAAAGTAGATATGGAGCAGGGGATGTTTGGAGCACAGAGTAAAATTTTGCTGTTCACAGTATCTGTCCCTATACAGGAGATGAGATACTTATCTTCCTGAAAAACTGACATACGTGGTGGGAACAGCCCAATAAATAGTCCACTGTTCCATAAGAAAAACTCCAGTTGATATCATAGGTATAGCAAGAGATTAGTAGGGCAGCTGACATGTATAAGGACATTCTTTGCAAGGACATTCTTATACTACCCATTGGTTGTGCAGCAAGGGTATGTGGAAGACTCATATGGCACGATCCCACAGCTGGGAGGTGTGTGGGGACTATTTTCACCCAGATTCATCTAGGAGAGGAAGTACCGTGGAGATACTGGGGTTTTCATCTCCTGGAACAAACAACGAAGGATGTGGTTAGAGGTTAATCTCATTTTTGCAGAAATTGGTACAATTATTGTCTACAGTGCTAAGTAAAAGTTGTCCAAAGACTGATTCTTGGATCTGGTTTCAAGTGACACAGACTGACTTGTACCCACACTGTGTAGGGTTAAGTTCCTCTATATCACATTTCCCTTGAAGTGGGCCAAGGCAAGCTAGAGACTGAACTAGTACCTGAGCCACAGAGAGAGGTTAAGTTGTCTGTTTATTGTGCAGTGTAAGGGCACCCAGAGGTATCTATCTCTCTCTTCCGCCTCTGAAATTCCCCCTGATCTTGACATCTGCCAGGATTCATCCCCGTGGAAGCACGGGGGATCTCTCCCCATGTATATGAATATAGGTATATAGAGTAGGCTTCATTGGGACAATCAGTGCCATTGCAGTCATATTCCACAGCAAAGTGGGTTATCACAGCATGCATGGGGGTTTCCTGAGACAGGGAAATTCCAAAGGAGTCCAGAGACCTGCTGAGACCTTCCACGAAGTAGCAACTCTCATGAGGGTGGCTGATGTAGCATGGGATGGAGCCAACAGTAGTGGCATTTACCCACTATCCCCACAAAAGGCAGACCTAGGGAGTAACAGTGAGCAGGAGTACTGTGAGCAGGACAGAGAGAGTGTTATGTGTCAGTGAGGGCACGGAGTGGCAGTTTGTGTGGCAGTTTGTGAGGAAGGGAGTGCAGGGAGGGCACCTCTTTGAAGGAAGTCTTTCCACTGGCTGAGTGGGATTCCTGAGGTACACAAAACTTAACAATGTTGGTGGTTAAGGGAAGAGTAACCAACATAGTTAACCTGGACTTTAGCCAAGCATTCAATGCTGTTCTGTATAGCATTTTTATTTCTAAATTGGAGAGAGACACAGTGATCCAGTGGATAGACGACTCAGTGGATAAAGAATTGGCCGAATGGTCACACTCAAAAAGTTATGGTCAATGGCTCTATGTCCAACCGGATGAGTGGCGTTGCTCAAGGGTGAGTTATTTGGATCAGTGTTGTTTAACATCTTTGTTAGAGACACGGAATTGAAGGCACCCTCTGCAAGTTTGCTGATGACACCAAGCTGTGTTGTGTGGTTGACAAGCTGGAGAAAAGGGGTACATCCAATTGGACCTTGACAGGCTTGGGGTGTGGACCTGTGCAAACCTCATGAAATACAACAAAGTCAAGTGCAAGGTTCTGCACCTGAATTGGGGCAATCCAAAGAACAAATAGAGGCTGGGTCAAGAATGGATTGAGAGCGGCCCTGAAGTGAAAGACTTGCTGTGCTGGTGGATGAGAAGCTCAGCATGAACTGGAAATGTGCGCTTGCAGCCCAAAAGGCCAAACATGTCCTGGGCTGCATCAAAAGTAGTGTGACCAGCAGTTTGAGGGAGGTAATTCTGCCCCTCTACTCTGCTCTCATGAGACCTCAGCTAGAGTACTGCGTTCAGTTTTGGAGTCCTCAGCACAGGAAGGACATAGATAAGTCCAATCTTGTAGACTGTAAAACATTTTCTTTCTTTCTAAAAGAGTTTTCAAGATCTGGCAGTATAGATCTAGAGGGAGATCTCTTAGGAAGTAGTTGTACTTACTTCTTAGAGATGGCTAAGAAGACCCATTTTAAGCTCCGAGTAGGATCACCTGGACTACACAGAAAACTTTGAGAGGACTCTAGGTATGCCCATTGATGCAGGGTGAACAACAAAGGAGGCAGTGTAGCCCCTTTTAAAGGGTGGGAAAGGAAACATGGAAAACATTTGTACGACATCATCTGAGAAACAGAGATGCCGCAGAAAAAGCCATATGTAGATGGTTACAAGTGAATGGGAATAAGTAACTCAGCTGTACTGACATGGGTCTGTGGTGCTATTCACCAGCATGTAGACACAGGGAACCTATGGGGAGGGGAGAACCAGGACATCAGCCGATCTGATCAGGAGAATCAGGACATCACCAGGTCACAAAAACCTTGATGTTGCAATCTTCACCACTGACAGGTTTGATCTCTGCATACCAAGAAACTCTTCTTTCATTAACTGCTTCAAGCTCTACTTTAGGGCTTTTCAGGAGGGCTAAAACAGAAATGTTGATGTACATAATTTCTGAGGCTCCTGCTGCCACAATTGGCAGCACAATAACATAAGAAAAAGCACAGAGCTATGTTTCATGATTCTATCTGTTGAGTTTCCCTTCTAGATCACTTTTGTATCTCCACTTACATGTTTAGCCTTAGAATCTGTCTGTCACCTAAGCCTTCTTTATATTTCAGACTACTTCTGTTTTTTCTTGTCATATTTTTCCTCTTCCATCTTTTATTCAGAACAGGTCAGTCTCTGATCTTTTCCTGGCTTTCAATTCTCACTTGTTATTTAACGTTATGTTTTTCTACATTTCCCTACATATTGTACTCAGCCTGTACATCTGGACTATTTTCTGATACTTTCAGTTTCTCAGAATTGGAATGCTTCTTTTTTTTTTTTTTAAATTTTGTGTTGTGGTTTTTTTGCTTTTCTTGGTGGTACAGAGAATTCTGTAAGGAAAGTTCCATCTCCATTTTATCTTTGCTTTCCTAAACAAATATTGAATCTCATTTAATTCCTTCTATTCTTAGAAGTAGCTTTTGACAGATCTTTAAATGCACACTGCATCTTTTCTCCTAGTTCTTCTAAATCTCATTTTCTATTAAAATCTAATCTAAATAAATCTGGTTTATTTGAATTACAAATACAGAAAACTATGCTGGATTTAATATTATGTCTGTTACTTCTGCTTGTATGCATAGCAGAAGTGGGAGGCATGGTTTATATATTCAAGAGGTTCTCTATTCTTAATTTCAGGTTTTACCTCTGTTTTCTGGATCATGTCATATCCTGGCTGAGAGAGCTGGGGTTGTTTAGCCTCAAGAAGAGGAGGCTAAGGGGAGACCTCATTGCTCTCTACAACTACCTGAAAGGGGGTTGTGGAAAGGAGGGAGCTGGCCTCTTCTTCCAAGTGGCAGGGGACAGGACAAGAGGAATGGCCTCAAGCTTTGCCAGGGGAGGTTCAGGCTGGACATTAGGAAAAAAATTTAATGGAAAGGGGTCATTGGGCACTGCCAGAGGCTGCCCAGGGAGGTGGTTGAATCACCTTCCCTGGAGGCATTTAAGGCACTGGTGGACAAGGTGCTAAGGGGTATGGTTTAGTGTTTGATAGGAATGGTTGGATTTGATGATCTGGTGGGTCTCTTCCAACCTGGTTATTCTATGATTCTATCAAAAATCTTCCAGAATGGATTTTAAGGCTTAGTTTTTTGAGTTTAACCCAAAATGTTCTCTGTCATGATACTCTGCAATTTTGTATTTTCTTCTTCATCTCATGATGAAGACATGCTTGTTATTCCAACAGCCCTTTGCGTTGTCTCAGATTGTTCTTCTGAGGAAATATTTTTAAAAGCAGAGCTGTTGCCACTCCATATACAAGAAAAGTAATTTTGTTTGAAGATTAAATGGTCAAGAGAGTCTACTGAAACAAGCATGGTGTTCCCTTATGAGTAGTCTGGTGAGACAAAGTTAGGATACATCAACATTACCAAAGAGGAAGAAGATAACTTGAGAAATAGGGTAAAGTGACCGGATGAAAAACATTGCTACAGAAAAGGATGAAAACCAGCTAGATCTTGTCATTCTCTAATCAACGGACAGGAACAATGTAATTATTTAAAAGGGCAAATACAAGTCTAGGTTGTATCAGTTGAAATATTGCAGTACAGATAAAAGATTATTAGATTACTGAGATTACAGAGTATTTTTTGCAGTAAAAAAATTGTTTACATATAAGTAGAAATATGTACTAGAGTAGGAAGAATACAAAGAAGTGCTTCAAGGGTGATCAGAGGAATATTAAGTCCATCTTACAGAAAAATGTGTTATTTAAGTGATGGAGAGCTAAAAAATAAGTTTCATTCTAACAGAACAAACTTCTCCTTCTAAGCATTTTCAGATACTAACTGGAGCAAGGACTTTATAATGTGAAGAAAAGTATAAAGTTGTTGTAAAGACACAAGGACACTACTAGCAAATAAGATCCTGGAATAAACTTCCAGTAAAAATGTTAACAAAAAGGAAATTTTCTAGAAATGACCAGGGTCATAATCACTGAAAGGAATTACTGGGCATGTTTCCTTTGGTAGAGTAGAGCTGATGACTGAGATCCTCTTGCCCCCTAATCCAGTAATTACCACAACAGACATCCAGTATAAAGCATGATTTTGTTGTAAAAACATAGAGAATACATAGTGCAAGATATGGTCGAACTATGATCCCCTCTGTTTGCTGAAACCATCCAGA
This sequence comes from Coccyzus lansbergi, assembly GCA_033558105.1. Classification (NCBI taxonomy): domain Eukaryota; kingdom Metazoa; phylum Chordata; class Aves; order Cuculiformes; family Coccyzidae; genus Coccyzus; species Coccyzus lansbergi. The sequence goes on along the minus strand of JAUMJK010000067.1, from coordinate 947,130 downwards.
AAAATAAATCTGAAAATTAATATGAACAAGAGAATATTGCTGTAGAGTAGACAAAAAGACTTTACTCCATAGCAACCATGTAGCTTTTTGACCTGGTAGCTGACCAAGGACTCTCCCTTGTGAATGAGCAAAATCTCAGACTTGCCTACATGGTGACCACTAAAACACAAGGAAGGCCAACTGGTGCAGGGGAATAAACAGTTTTAATAGAATATTTATTGGTGAAGTGAAGTACAGATGGGGTTCAGACAGACAACCACTGATGAGACTGTGCTAATCCTAAAGATTCAAGCAAGAACAGGATGATTTCATGAGTAGAATTCTAAATGATCCTGATAGGTTTTCAAGTCAGGGGAGAAAAATGCCACAATCAATATTTCTTAGATCACCTGTTACCAGATAAATTGTTACTAGATTCAAGCTGCTGGTTTTAATAGCAGATAACTATTCACTTTGTATGTCCAGTAATTGCCTGAAACACAGGTAGACACTGACAGTTACCTGTTTAGAGTAAGAGCTGGGAGGATGCTTCACTACAGAACGCTAAGAACAGAGTGCAATTCTCTCTTACCTATGTGTAATTTTTATTGTCACAACTGCTGCACATTAGAAGTCAGCATTTTAAAATATTTCACTCACTGCAACATAACCATGAGGGACACAGCTTATTGTATTAATTCCCCCCATGACATGCTGACTCCTAGTTTTCCCTCAAATGACAGGAACTCTGTCTCCACAGAGCTCTCTTTCCCACACTTTTGAATTCAGGGGCACACAATTTTCCAGTTAAAACTGGCAGAGCACAGCAAATCTTTGTCTGTAATATACCAGACCCCACACAGCGCAGCCAGATAGCATTCCAGTGACTGTCATCCTGCAGTTGCTTTTGCTGCCCCTTTGCTGCTTATCCCTACCAACTGCTCTAGCATCCTAAAGGCAGGCAGGTGAGGGAGCAGCTGCCCCACAGCACTGTGGCAACTGTTGCTCTGTGGTGTTCAGGGAAAGCCACAGTACCATCTGCTTACCAGACAGTGCTATTAGTAAGGGTTTCTGGGAAGCTTTCAAACTACCAGGGTTACAGGTGAAACCAAATTCTTAAGTATTTGTCCTACAGTGCTGTTAAATGGATTTAATCAGAATACAAACCCTTTTTTTTACAGAAGGCTGTACACATTTCTAAAAGCCCCTTTCAGGACCCAAGATGCTGATTTCCATAGGACTATGGAAGTGTTAGAGGAAGATAAAACCACACACAAATACGTGTCTTGTGGTCCAAAGTTAATACAGGCCACTTCAAAACTATCTAAGTATACATGTCTTTGAACTGACGATATCTTGAAACAAAACATAGATGGAGCTTAGAGATGGAGCTAATATACTTAATGCTAAATTAAAGATGGGGGTGTCTGAAGACAAACAAGCAGTTAGGAAGGAAACCACTTTCTTCCTTACTTGGGCTGTACTGGAGGGATTTTGAATTTCAGAGATATGAGATATATCCTGTGGTTAAGTTAAACTTGAGCTTTGAGAAGGATTAATCTCTATATCTCAAACTGACAATGGTTTAAACAAACATCTGAAATGAAGTAATCTGGAGTAGTATTTACCTTTGTGAATCTTTAAGAATGTATTTTCAAAAACTTACACAAGCTAGTCATGCATGTTACTCTCTTGCAAGCTTGTGGAGAAGAGGTAGTCAGAAATTTTCCAGAAAATGTATGACTTAACAAAAGCACGCTTTAAGGTAATTTACATATTTGAGAACATTTATTTTTAAGGAGGACTCAAGTGCAAGTCAATATGATTTATGTTGTATGAAAAGTTAAGATGTCATTCAGTTTCAGGATAAACTATATTTTCATCTTATTATCCATTGAGTGTGTTGGTCCCTGAAAGTAAAACAAATTGACAGTAAAGGTATAGTGACTTCTTCTTTGAATTGTGACCTAAGGCAGATCTTTTTGGTGCAATTTCTCTAAGACATTTTAATTTATACATGGCAAATTAGATGGCTTCTTTGCTTCTTTATGTGGCTATAATTTCTTTCTGTGTCATTTTCCTTAAAATAAATTTTTTAAAAAATATAATTATTTGTTATATTTTCCCCTCCAGTTTTTATTAATTCCAAGTAATCATGAAATCACTACTTTTTCAAGTCACGTATGGTAAAATCAACTTGAGGTAACTTTTCAGGTTTTCATGATAAGTATGCAATCAACTAATGACAGAACAACTGTTCCAATGGATTCTGAAAAGTTGCATTAATAGCAGTGCGTTATTCTATGACCTTTGCTTCAGAGAACTGTGAGGTCACCTCTAGGTTCTAATTAAATTCTAGGTCACAGTTCTGAAGGTCAAAATGGTTGTTTCATGTTTCAACAGGAAACAGATGATCTGTGTGCATTTGTTTGTCTCTTTTTGTAAAATAAAGTTTCCAAACTTTTTCTCTAAATAGTTAAGCCTTTCATCCCTGAATTTGAAGGCACAGATGAAAACCAGTGGATTGAGCCTCTCTGATGGCTGGCCTCTGGACCCTCATATTTTCCAGTACCTACCTCTTAAATTTCTTAATTTACTCACAAGCAAGTCCAAATTGAGTTTTCCTGGAAGATCACATGCATAGGAGAAACAGAAACTATACTCAAATATAGGCAGTTAGAATTTAATAAGAAGACAGCACAGACTGTAATGACCAGGCTCAGGGACTGGCTGGATAAGCTTATTTCTTATTTGCAATGACATCTTTTATATTCCACTTCCCCCATTTATCCTTTTTCCTACATATGATCCTTCCAGTTCACTCTAAATATTCTATAATTCATCCTCTACATTCCCACAATTCCATTTCTTAATTCCAAAATCCTCCTCTCCCCTCAAGCTCCCCATTTTATCTATCTTTATGTTGCAGTAGTCTGCCTTTGTTTGCATTGTATTCCAAAGAGAGTTGAATTACCACTGTTTTATATCAGGGGCTACTACTAAACTAGTAATCTTTGATGGTTTTAGGAGTAACTAGTTCAAAGGGATTACATTGGCTGAGTTTTTTTATTTGTCACTGTTATTCTGATAGTTTTCTGTGTATTTGTACATTTGCGTTAGCCAGATATCCTTAACTGATTTTTACGTATTAATCCGGACTATACATATCCTATGAATTTAGCTGTGTGTCAGGAACCTTGATTCTCAAAAAGGTTAAAAAATAACTCTGAGGTTTGCTACTTACAATCTGGAAACTGAATGAACCCACACTCTTGAACTTCTAGAATGTTATTGCTAGGAAGCACGTCACCAAATATGTGAAAGAAACTATCACTTCTTCAGTAGATCTCAGATTTGACTTATGACCCTTCATAAGAGGGCAGAGAGTTTTAAAGGCGGAAAGAAACCATGACCATCTCCATCTACATCTGTGTGGTGTCACATTAAAAATGTCAAATTAGGCTAGAACACACCCCTAAATGTAAGAAAATGAGCAGAAGTACAAAAACTCGTCAACCCACTGCTGAAACCAAATCACTACCGTGGACCTCCTGGAGTTGGAGTCGAATCAGCTGTGCCAGGGATAGGGTGCCATTTCATGGCTGAAAACTTCCTTCTGAAGGAACAAGGATATTGGCCCAGGGACAGCTGTACTCTAAAAAGCCAGCAAGCATGAGAACCTAGTAGCATTGGACTCCTTTCCTGAGCTACTTGGGTATGGTGGTCCAAAGAATGCTTGACAACAGAGGTTCCCTATTCCTAAGTTCTTCCATTCAAAAGCCATTGAGGAAGGTTAAGTCAGGAAGCACCATCAAATCCCTGAAGTTGTTCAAAGACACTTGAAGGAGTGTGCTGCAAAAGGGACCTTGGCATCTCATATTTGAACATCCAGAGGTTCACTCAGTAAATATGTACACAACCACCTCCCTGGGTAGCCTGTTCCAGTGTCCAGGGATCCTTTCTTTGAAAATTTTTTTCCTAATATCCAGCCTGAACCTCCCCTGGCGGAGCTTGAAGTCATTCCCCTGTTTTCTGAAATCTGCCTAGATTCCTAATCATCTTGAATGTATAAGAACTGCTTGCAAAATCATCTGTCAAGCACACATCAATGTACTTACAATTCCACATTTCTTTGAATTATGCATCTATTTAAATCTAAGAGGTATCTAGAAGATAACTAGCCTTAAACATTTTTGTGTGTGACAGCTGGAAGGCATGTCCAACACACTATTCTTTTCAATGTGCTGATCAGTGTCACTGAAAAAGTAACTGTGTTATTTAGAAAAGCTAATGTACTGTATAGAGAAGAGAAAGAGTCTATCGCAAAGAAAAAAAAACTAGAGGTCTTCTCACTAATTTGTGGACTCAAGAGAGCAGAACTGTCATCTGTACCTTAAAGATAAGAAGGGAATCAGTTGATAAAAGTTACTTGTGACGTCTCCTGGCAACCCCTCCACCCCTCTTCCTGCTTCTGTAGTTAGAAACTGAGTTTACAGGGAAACTTTTTGTCTTCTATTTTGGTAGTTGATAAAAGTGTCTTCAAAGACACTTATGTGTTGGCAGGAGGAAAAAACCTGCACGCATGCAGCACTATACTCTTGCATATGTGGATATTTCACATCTTTAGCCCACAACTCTACGGACTGTATATTCAACAGAGTCAGACTGCACATTGCCATCACTCAATCCCCTCTGAGGTAGACCTTTTTCAAGGCTTAAAAGCATAATACAGACACTACACTGCCTGTGGCTCCTAAACTGAAGACTTCCATATCCAGTTGGTAGTCTGGAAGATGTAAGATATGCTTCCCTGGCTTATTGTTGCCAGATGCAAATGTACTCCATCATCAGTCTGAGAGATGCAAGAACTTCAGCTTGAAAAGGTACATTACTGTGGTGTCTGAATTACTCAGCCTCAACTAATGGCAATAGTTGAAGAGATTTTTCTAAAGTGTGGGTCATACTGTTTTGGATAAAATATATATTATATCTGGATATCTCTTAGTACACAGAGAAAACATCTAAGTGAAATAAATCCACATTATCTACAAAGACATACATGAATTTTGGAATAAATGAAAGTTTTAACAACTTGATTCTCTCCATAACAGATTATTTAACAGATTCCGTTGCAGCAGAGGGCCTCTCAGGAGCACACTCTTCCAAAGGAAACCAAATGGAATATCTGTTAGATCCAGTATTTAATTTTATTGTGGTCTGCGATGACTCCAGAGACGGCCCATCACCTCCATGCCAGATCTTGCAAGACAGTTTTCTCAGCATCACAGCACCAGCAGAATGTGTACTAATTCAAAGACTCGTGCTCTTCACAAAGTAAATGATATGCATTTCATTTCCTGAAATATCCTGTGCAGTTATAATGAGGTTGTGATCCAACTTCTTTTCAAGATGTGTCCTTATTAGTTTACAAGGTCTGGAAAAAAATGTCCGTATATACGCATACAAACTATTTCCAGGTAGTATTTGTGGGATAATCAATACACTGTGGCAATATCAATGTAACGTTTTGTCATAATATGTGCTAAAATTACATTTAATCAGGAGGAGGTAGAGGATTTGTTTAAAAGATGAAGCCATGGCTCATGATATCATATTAAGTCCAATCATGTCCCACTGACATATTGACCAAAAGCCATTTTTCTGGTCTTCTCGAGTTTCCTGAGTACTTCAGCCAAGGTTTTATTACTTAATTTAGTTTAAATTATATTGTTTTCAAAGTGACCATAGCCATTTTATAATAAAAAAGACAAAAAATTCCTTGCCCAGAAAAATTTTAAAGGCTAGATAGTGTTCATGAGAGAAAACAGAATTTAAATTAACTTAATCACTGTAAACTTGGAATCTCTTAGGTGTAAGTATGAAGAGTCTGGGCACATAAATAAGACAGATAAACGGATATTGTCATGAACAAATTTGTCCAGTTTACAAAGACTTCTCCACTGTAGGATCACTTACAGTTATGCCTACTCAGGTTGCTACACACATTTGCTACCACATCAGTGCAACTACTGAAAAGCACTTGTAAGAGAGTATTAGAACTGTAGTTATGGTGAGAAAAGATTTAAAGTAGAGAAAAGTGGAAAAAGTTTAAAGGCAAATGTGGCAGAAACACATGGAAGACTTAAAAATATGCCAAAACAAGGGATTATAGGCTGTATTTTGTTGCATATTCTCATTTCTCAGTTTGCATAATGATCTGGGATATGACTAGCTGTAGATTAATTTAGGCCACAATGAACAAAGCAGTCCTGTATCTGTTGGACAGTATCGATTACTGTAATGCTCCTCCCAGTGAGCAAGAGTTGTGACTGCCGAAAAGCTGTCTTCTTCCTTCCACCAAGTTGAATCCAAATAGTTTATGCAAGAAGTATTTGAAAATTTGATTCTGATGTTAAGCTGAAAGGGAGTGATGTGCTGCAAGCAAAGAAAGTTCAGCTAGGATCTTATTTACAGTAGGGAGAGCTGTTTGGTCAAAAAATATATAGCAACTAGTGATATGAGAGGGAGTAAGTAACTGGGTTCAGCCCTCTAAAATTTCTGCTGCCACAGTGTAATCAAAGATGTTAAGAAATTCTGCATGCATTACAGGAATAAATCAAAAATCACATTGATGAAGGTGAGAAGAAGACTGGGACTTCAGGAGAGAGACTAGAGATATACGACCAAAGAGATAAGACTGAAAAGACACCTGTGTATCTTCATGCTAGTGAACCAAGGCATCACATTCCTCTGAGAGACCAGTAAGGTGAGGAAGTAAACAGTTATGTTCTGGTATTCTGTTTGTTTCAGTCATTTTTGAAGCTGACACCAAACTGGTCTCCATTATATCACTCAACTCCCAGTTGCCACTTAAAGAGGTCTCAATTCCCAATGTCCACTAGCAAGTTTTAATGTCTTGGGGAGGTGTTCCTTGTTGCCAGTTCTCAAAGATAAGAAATTTTCCTCCCAAATCTTTCTGATTTGCATCCTTAAGGAAGCAAAGGCACACAGGCTGGCTACCACCTGAGAAGTAATGAACAACTAAATATAATTGATAATGAATGATTTATTTCATGCCCCTTTAAGCAAAACAAAAAGAATCAGAAGTGGTTTTGTGTTTACTCCTTGAATGGACTTTTGGTTGCTTATGAGTGAGAGTGAAAAGAAAGCACATTGGCCTTTCTTTTGTGGAAGGAAGAACACTGGGATCCACAAACCTCATTATCTTGCAATATGCAGAGGCTTCCAGGCCCCAGAGCATCAGGTTGAAACACGCTAGTGGCAGTGAGACTATCAGACTAAAACAGGCTTGTTGTATGGGCAGGATAGTAAGGCTATTGGAGAGAAAAGAATAAACATATAGTTGAGAAAAGGCTGAGGGAGATAGAGAATCATATAGTTCTGTTCAAAAAGATTTCAGTGCAGCTCCAAGAGACGGAAAGAAACATGGGTCACAGGGAGAGACAGAACGGAACAAGAAGTACAGTTTTATGACAAGCAGATGTGTTGGGAAGAGTAGGTGGTTGGAAGAGTTGCAGAAGTGTATCCATTTCCCTCCCTCTCATTTCTTTAAGGATGTTTTTCTCAGGGTTTTTAAACTCTTTCTCCTCCTCACAGCAATCAGCCAAGCTGGGGAGAAGAGATTGTCTCTGAACTTAGTAGTGTGTCTTGGCATAGAAGACTGATAGTAAACAAGTAAACAGAGTTGACAACTGTGGTAACCACAGGAGCAAAACCTGCTCAGTGACAAGAATGAACACCCTTCCAGAGGTAAGGAAATGGATGTATCTTGCAGCCTGCTAAGGCACCTGCATTGCACTGCTCTCTTTTAATTCCCCAATCGCAGCTACACTGCTTATTGCTGTAGGGAACAGGAACAATTGAGTTTTTGATATTTTGTACTCAGAAGTGGCTTCTCCAGGTTTCAGAATTAATAATGTGGGATGTGGTGTGAGGATTTAAGCATTCTCGCCCTTCCTGTTAGTCATCCTCTTGGCTATTCTGTAACTATATTCAGATCTGTTTGAAGTACTGACTAGTAAGTAATTAAGTAAGTAAATACAAAACCAGAATCTTTTACTATATTCCCATTTCTTCAACAAAGTATTTTAAGAAAGTACTTACGCAGAAATATACAGTTTACTCCACAAAAATAATTGTGGGTAAAATGGCAGCTTACTGAGTGTAAGAATGACATGGTGAACCTGATTGCTCCCCATCTAGTGTGATGCCCTTTTCCTGATTTGATGTCTTAATAACTAGTGAAGTGTTAGTTTGGTGTTTACAAATTGCACTGAACAGAGCTGTTAGTTCAAGGTTGCTAGAATGTACATAGATTTCAAGGAAAACAGAAATAAGTAAAATCCTCTATGTGACTAAGTCATATAAAAAAGGAATATATATGCTTTTTATGTTGTAAGTTGTTTCAGTGTTCAGTGCAGTGCCTGTAATGTAAATGATCACTTTAAATTTATCTTGGCTGATATATTTTTCTAACCTAAGAATTTCCAGAAAAATTTGTATATTCATTCTCATATTTCTGTGTGACAAAGATCAGATAACAATTGTAATTTTAAATATTTATCAGACATGGTTATGCTTCAAACTTGTAGTAGTCCAGAATATAATTTTACAAACTTTCTGTTTAGTGTCTTATGTTAGCTGGTACTATATTTTAAACACTGACTGAAATATTATTTCTCAAATGACATTTAATGTGCTCAATTTATGTGCTTAAGTGATTTGCTGACAAAAGATAAATGTAATAAAATGTTGAAGTTTTTTTGAATATTGGGGCATTAGTCTGAAAATGTTATCCACATGACTACTGTTATAAACACAATTAAGGTAAAAGTGAAAGTGAGTAATTCTTAAGTAATTTACAGGCTGAAAAACAATACCCCTAAATTAGGTGGTAAATAGTTATGAAAAATAATTCTTCCTACCTTTGATCTCTTTATTTTAATTGACTTTTTTTTCCATAAAAAAATCAGATGTTTCTTTTTCTGCAACAGCATTAAACACAGGGAATATGCAAGGTGAAGAAGAATGAGGCAGTGGATCTCCAACCTCCCTGTGCAGAACTCAGGAGTAGCTCACAAACAGAAAGAGGGAAATGCTGAAGGAAATAAAATTCTTTGGCTGATTCAGTTGTATCAAAATTTCTTACTTTAGTGCTAACAGTACCTGTCAAGATTCCGCTAGTCTAAATGATGCTTACATTTGAATTAAATGATTCATATAGTACATAATTTTGATATTATTAATTTTATAATTGAGGACAGTTAGAAGTCAGCTTTTAGTGATTTTGCAGGCATTTAATCTCACTTGGTTACAGTGAAACCAGTTAATTTGAGCACTTGCACATTTTTAAAAGAAAAATGTGAAAGAACTGGAGCTGTACTGGAAACCGCATTCATCTTCAGCTTCATGAGAATACTAGTCATTCTTTTTGCTTACTCAGAAGTGAGGCCATATGGAAAAGCTCTGTCAGGGATTAATGGGTCTTTATCCTTTTCCAGGATTGTTCAAATAATTCACTTGTGGCTTTATATGGAGCATGCTGAATGAGGCAATCAAGCCTCAAAAGTATTCTGTGACCTGGAAATTTTTCTTTCCCACTTCCAGTTCCATCTATTTAAATCCATACTTATTTGACCAAGAATTACTGAATTGGGAGAGGCTCTTTATTTCAGTGCCTGTGTTCTGTTTATAATAAATAAAGAATCTGGCAGGGATATTGCCCACATCACTATCTTTATAAGAGTATTAAAAAAACAGGTATTTGTATGTGTTGACTTATTGAATAGCATTTTTCATCCCTATGGCTTACATAACACAGACCTTAATCCAGTTTTTGAGTAGAGGTACACAACCAATTTCTACTCCTCTGTCTCTTCTTCTGGGGTATGCTATCCTTTTGTTCTCAGCCAGATACTTCTCTAGTTGTTTCACAGTGGAATTTTAATGGGGGACAGTCTAGTTCTCATAATAGATTTTAAAAAATCTATTATTTAGGCATTTTCCATTTCAAAAGGAACTTAATGTGTAAGTCTGATATAGACCTTGCGTTAAGCAGAATTTTGGCAGATATTGAAGCGGCAATCTTGAAATACCAATTTATTGTTAGTATCCCCACAACGATGCCATTTTGTATTTGAAAGAGAGAAACAGATGTCCTCTGATAACATGAGATCAAAGAATTCCAGAATTATACTACCTAGCAGGAATAGTCCAGATTTTTAAATGTGAAAAACATGAAGTATATTGCAACAGTGAAGGCAGGAGCATTGTGAATGTAAATAATTCCCTCTCCTAAATGATGAGAGATGAGGGCTTGCACAATGAAGAATAGTTTTTCTTCTTTCTTTGCAGCCAAAGAAATTTTCTTTCACTCACTTCCCTGCCATACTGTTAAGTTGTGACACTTAACACTAAAGTGTTTATTAACAGGGATGTATGAAAGGAATTTGGATTTCCTCCTTCATATTTTCTGCACTGTACTTAGTATGATTATGTTCTGTATCCGGCACCTTTTAATGCCAGGACTCACTTATATATACTTGCTGTCCACTTAGTTATTTTGTATTCTACCTAAAGAAGTCAAGATAACAGGATTTTAAAGAGAGAAAGGTGGTCAAGTGTTTAAACCTGTTTAAAAGTTTGCACAAGCCAAATAAGCTGACATATGCTTTTGAGAGGCTTCTGTTAATGACTGAATAAAATGCACTTTTGAAAGATCTAAAATTGAGGTTTATTTTTCTTTCTCTTTCTGTGTCTTCTGTTCGTTAATGTGTATATACAGTAATGGCACACAGTGTGTTAGGCAAGATGATTAATGGCAAAATCAATCATTTCCTTAGAATTTACTCAGCTGATGGGGTATACGATGTGAGGTGCTTAATTCTTGAAGGAATTTAATTAATTTCTTCTTGTGATTGTTGTGAAGATCTGTGTTTTCTGGTTTTGTGGCAAAGACAATAGTTAATGAGCGTGGTGAGAAATGCAGCTTAGCTGGTGCATATAAGGGAGCAGCAAGAGAAGACAAGGGAAGACTTATTCTTCAGTGAAAGGGTCATGAGGCAGTAGAACGGTCTGCCCAGGGAGGTGGTTGACTCATCTTTCCTGGTGGTGTTTAAGGTGCGAGTGGATGAGGTACTGAGAAGCATGGTTTATAGATTGGCGGGAATGGTTGGACTTGATGATCTGGTGGGTCTCTTCCAACCTGGTGATTCTGTGATTCTATGAAGACAATCTAGAACCTGAGAGTTGTGACAAGGCAAGCAAGGAGTAATGACTTCACCAGCAAAAGGGTGCACTGTTACAGTACAGGAATGAGAGAGGGAAAGCAGTTCTGCTGACAGTGGCCAGGGTCAACAAGACTGCCGGGCAAGTCCATTTGAGGAGGCAGGTCCAAGAAAAAATTTCTAGAATCAAGTCTGTAGGTTTCAGTCAGGATCCAGGTCAGTGGGGTGCACGACCAGCCATAGGCATGATTGCTGCTGCAGCATAGCTCAGATGGAAATCACTCCTGAAAACTGCAAAAAGCAGCTCCTGAGTGAAGAAGCAGGCCCTTCCACCAAAGTTGTTTCTCACTTTTTCTCAAAGACCTCCAAGGCCTGTCATGGTTTCTCCAACACCTTCCTTTTATCAGAGAACCAGGCTTGAGCACAGGAAGCTAAACTTCAGGCTGTGGGACCAGTACAGGCCAGGCCTTGAAACTGACATGTAAGACTCTCAAAGTGCATAATAATATTTCTTCTCCATCCCTTTTCCTTCTAAGTTTTCCATTATCTTTTTTCCTTCTGCCTCCTTTTTTCTTATTGTGTATTTCTATTCAGTTATTATTCTACTTCTCTTTTTTTATATTTCCTTCCCTTTCCTTGTATTACCAGTTCCCATTCCCATGTCTGTTCTCTTGTAATCTACTGTTCTACAGTCTTATGTACATTAAAGCAGGTAGAAGAAATAGACACACCATGGTAAATGTAATTTTATCTAACTTTGTCCAGGCAGATGTCAGGAGTTTATTCTAACATAGTCATTTAACTTTCTTTGCAGTCAATGGAGAAAAAGATAGGTAACTCTGGAGGATGCTTCAGCTCATCCTAAGACAGATGTCTAAAATAGCAGCAGTGCTTATAAGATGCCTAGCCTTCTGCATGGACCAAAATGACACACCTAGATTATGAACACAACTAAATTTAAGTGGGATAAAACCTGTCAGTATATAAGATCTTTTCTGTGACTTACAACTTACTGCAGTTTTTAGAATAAGACTTGGACAAGGGGGCTTGGGATGCAGGAGTTACTCCTTGATGAGAGATTTGAAATTTGTGCTCAGGTTGCCAGACTGTAACAAACTGAAGAACCACCACTCCCAGACATCATGTTATTAGCTTTGTGGGCTCAAAATTATTTTGATTTCTTCAGGAGGTACATGAAAGGTGATACCATAAACCAGAATGAACTATGGAGGGACATACCTCCTCATGGCAAGCTGGCTTTTAGATGCATAACACTTATAACACTGTACAGCAGCTGTAGCTGGAAAAGACAAGGAAATGAAGGAGGTCAGAAAGCCCTTGAATGTACAGTCATCTAGATGACTTGAATGAGTGTTGGTATTCTGGCACTAGACCTGTGAGTGATTTTCTAGTAGATTAGGTGAAACATGGAGTATATGAACAGTGCTAACTTTAATATGATTTTTTCTTTCTTAATTTTTTCTGTTTCTCTTGGTTTTTTCTCTTCAGACCTGTGACCAGGAGCTGAGAACAGGTGCAAAGAAAGAAAAATGCCTTCAGGAGAAAAGCCTATTTCTGTGTATACTGCTCAGTAATCTCCTGGGTTTTACACTGCTTATCATCTACATCGTGATGACTTGTAGTCTAGGTATACTATGGTATCCTGTTCTCTGCTTCTTCATCCACCCAACTTGTAAGATACCTTTCTTTCCTCTCTTCCTCCATTTTATGAGGTTTATCATCTGTGCCAAGAATCAGACTTTCAGAATCTGAAAAATCATAATAGCAGTTGTTAAAAAGGTACACTGTTCTGTTTCTTACTTGCCTTATAGTGGGGAGAGTTACTTACACTTGTCCTCCTCCTCTGCCTGCCATTTAATATGCCTGGGCCCAGTTTTGAGGGAGAGCACCATTATGATATCTCACCATCATGTCAGGCTCTGTCTGTATTCACCTCCAGGAAACTGGACTGAATCTGAGACTTGGAGCTCCTACTCCACCTTTCCGTCTCTGACTTTGTAAGTCTAGTCCTAGTTTCCTAGTACAGACCAGTGCAGTCATAGTGTAGAATGAAAAGTCATAGTCTCTTGCTAATAAGGGACCTGTGAGCATAAAACAGAAATAATAATTTACCTTTCAAATTTGCTAAACAGCAATCTGCACAATGGCCCACAAAAATGTTTATGCATACAGAATGCTCAGGACTGAAAGTGGATTTATACTGGTGGACACAGACATTTCCTGCTCCAAAAATGAGCATTATTGACTCTCTACCTAGCACTTCTCTTTAGCCCTCGTTATGTGTTAGAGACTGTTCTCTACAGAGACCACGGTAAAACTGTTAGTTTAGATCTTGTCTGTTTCCATCCTGCCTATCCCCTCCTGTGTCAACTGTTGAAACCATAGTATGGAAAGTCTTACTTTGATTTACAAGTGGGTTTTTTCAGTGAATAATTGATCTGATCTGATGTTGATACATGACACTGAACCAAAATGAGAACACGTACATACACACTGGTTCGCAACTGTTTACATAAAGGTGGTTTTAGATCAAAGCAAGATGTACTAAAAGTCTTTGTCCTGTTGTAACAAATGTCATTGCTAAGAAATGTTGCCCATGCTTGAATATCTTACTCCACATTTTAAACTAATCTCCTTACTTTCTGTGTTCTATGCCCTTATTTTGCTTCATATGTTGACACCATCAGTTGCTTCTTGATTTTCATTTGGCCAAATTTGGCTAATTCAGAGAAAATACACAGAGAGTGCAGAATAATCCAACCTGTGACTGCCTAGATAGCACGAACAGAGGACAACACCTCTAAAATGATTGTATGTCCTTTATTTAAAGACAATCTTCCTGTGGAGTGAAAGACAGAACATACTTTGTTCTATATTCAACAAAAACTTACAAGGAATTCAATACTCTGCATGCAAATGAGTTTGTAACAAAAATTAAATATTTCTAGGGAAATGTCCCACAAATAATTCCTCTTTTTTTTTTTTTTTTGAGTTATTCTCACTTTCCACTGTCACTGCTTAGTTCTCTCCTATTTACTTATTACCCAGGACCCTGTGATGTCAAGCTGGATCTTACACTATTGGCCAGGCTTCTGAATTCTAGGAATGACACTGTAGACCCCTGTGAGGATTTCTACAAATACGCCTGTGGTAGATGGGGAAGCCAGCTTTCAAGCAGAACCACAGAAGAGTCACTAAATGTATTTGATGTGTTGTTGGAAGAAAACCAGTTGATCCTGAAAAGGCTTTTAGGTAGGGAGAGATGATTGGTGTATTACCTTCAACATCTTCTTCAGTCAGAGCTGAGAATGCTAATAACTCAGCACAATCATTCTTAACAGAGACTGAGTCTAGTCTCTTCGTTCTTCTGTCATTACAGGTAAAAATGTATTCTTAAGCATGTCATTTTATAATAGCCGCATTTTAAACATTTAATTCTCTTGCCAAGTGTAACAGATGAAGGTCACACTTTCAAAATTCTGACAGCAATGCAAACCATTTTACCACTGCCTATAAAAGCAGATCTTTTTAGCTGCACTTATCTGAGTGTGCACATTGGTCATGGAAACCTAGGTACACACCACCTTCCTGTTGTGCTGTTTTCATGCAAAGAAACTCACATATTTGACCTCAGGATGAGTTATGGCACTAGAGAATCTCTTGTTGGAGTGTCTTTGGGAAGTGTGCATGTATTTACTAAATTGTTCTGAATTTAAGTAGCCTTTCTCCCCTCTAATACTGCTGAACTTTTTTCTTTAAAAATCACTTCTGTGGCTTTTCATCCACTTTTTTTCCTCAGAGGGCCCAAATTTTGGGATAAGAGGCTCAGCTAAGGAGAAAGCAATCCAGTTCTATCGCTCCTGCATGAATACCCAACAAATAGAATCCCAAGGAAGTCAACCATTGAAGGATGTCCTAAACCAGGTGAATATTTGTGCTATATCCTTTCCCTCCAGAAGATAATTCCCATAGAGAAAAGGAAAGTGTGACGTTAAGGTCATATGGTCCTACCTGGTGGAATTTTGCTAGAACATGGCTCTCAATGAGATCATTGTTCACAGGACGACTTCTAAATGATAAATATTCCAGGTTTAAATGCTGTTTTAAGATTTGATTTTCTGACATCAGGTACCTGAATCTTTCCAAATGACCTTACATATTACTATAGGACTGTACAATGTCCAGGGCTGCAAAGACGGATCACTTTTAATCTCAGAAGCTTAGTTCAACAGGATCCAACTTACAGATCAGGGAATATCTTGCAAAATGGGTGAAATTTTTCTGTCTAAGCCATCCACGACTGTAGGTTTCAGGAGAGCTTCTGGGAGAATACTTTTGGGGACAGAGAGGGCCAGCAAACAACATTTATGCCCTGTCTCCAAGGAGGATGCACAACCTTCCAGCAGAAGAAACAGTGACTGCAGACCCACTTGTGAATCTGCTGGTCAGGGAGGTGGGACCTGTAGTCCCTGATCCCTGGTTGTCCTGCTGGATGACTGTAGAGAAATGAGACCTCTTTCTTCTCTTCTCCTTCTGCTTTTTTCTTGTATACTTTGTTCTCTTCATAACGCTCATTCCTTTTCCCTGTGTCAGTTTGCAGTTAATTGTTTTGCTTAAGTGAAAGTGACAGGCCATTTTAAAGCCAACAGGACATGTAGAAATCTTCATGAGTCTCCCCTGTTGCTATTTACTTTGTTGCTTTTCAGTTGTCATAATGACTGAGTCCATAGGAGTGAAAAAAATTGTAAATATGGATCAAACAAGTGCTTTTTCTCACATAGAACACTGTCATGCTCTCTCTATCTCTCTCTAGATTGGTGGATGGAATATTACAGGTGTGGGGAAAGCAAAAGATTTTAACAAAACCCTTCAGATTCTCATGGGCAGATACAGCACTTTTCCCTTTTTCAAAGTTCATGTGGGACCTAGTCCTTCTGATCGAAAGACTAATATTATTCAGGTAAGTCGACTAAAGAAAGAAAACTATTAGGAAGAACTGGGAACAGGCACTCAGTCTTGCTCAGATTAAGCCTGTGTTCTTCTCTGAAAAACGTCTTCCTAAATTTCAGTTTGATTATGTTACATAAATAGCACTTATTTCTGGAAAATGAACACATGAGGAAGAATAAATTTCTTACTTTCTCTCATCTCTTCTGCCTGATAGTATAGATTGCCCTTGAGAGGCATCCCAGCTTATGGGAAGATCATCACCATGCAGCCACTCTGCCCTGCAGGGAAAGTTCAAGGAAGGTTCACCTAGGCTGTCATGTTTATGGGATAGAAGTGGTTGACTTGTATTCAAATTGCATTTAATAGAACTATGCAGGAGCCTCCTTCTTGGTGTTTACTGTGCCCTTAGAGGTTTCTTAGAGGAGTTCTTGGCCTGGCTATAGACTGACTCTTAACTCCTCTGGAGCCTGAGCCAAAGTGCTGCTGGTTCAGCTAAGGGGAATGATGTACATCTCTCACACCAGTGTTTCTGGAAATAGTGAGATGTTTTTCCTTTACTCCTTTTTGCAGATCGACCATCCTGAGTTTGAGATGCCACTTGAGAGTGAACTCAGACAGAAAAATTATCTTGAGGTAACATATCAGAGGCTGAAGAAAGGTAAAAGGAGCTATTTGGTGTAGGGGTCTCCTTGAATTGCCTCCTGATTCAGAGTGATCTGTTTCCATGGGTTACGGTCAGTGACCTCTGAAAATGTCTCCAGGAAAATTCTTTACAAAATTCTCTTATTTTCCAAAAAGATAGTTTATAAAATGTTAACCATTTTTAGATGACAGGTTTAAAATTACTAGTGTAGAAACAGCATACTACAGTTTTAATTTATATTTACCAAGTCGCAAAACCCCAAACTTCTCCTTAGTTTTCACCTTGAATGACTGCTTAAATAAAAATTCTTGTCCAAAGTAAGGCTTTATAATTTAAAATATGTTTATTGGGGGAGAGGTGGCTAGCATTTTTAAAGTTAGTTTAAAATGTTTTAAGCTGAGCTGGAGAAACAAGCTGTTTGACTTTGGGAGTTATTGAAGCAAAGTTAATTTCATCAGAACTCTGTCATTTTTCTGAACTTTATAAAAACTGAATTGATTTGAGTTTCTCAGTGTTGACACTTCCAGAAGAGTCTTCCCCCCTCCTGCCCTGCCCCCCTTCCCTATCCCCCCCTCAATAAAAGGCTTGTGTAATCCACCACAAGCATTCTTTTGATACCTCACAAATATAGAAGCAAGGAGCTGGCATTTTATCTTCATGAAAAATACTGGCTCATTATATCAGTTCAGCTCTCTCCTTTGACTCCAGAGATGGCAGACCTACATCTCTAAAATGATTCCAGTATTTACTTTAATTGTAAGCCAGGACAAAAATAACATTTTGGAAAATCAGTGTTTTCCACTGAAAAAGGAGCTGCACTTGGCAAGCTGTATTCCACATGAAGAATTATGTAAGGATGTTGCAATGAGGGACAGTTTTAAGGATGGGGCTGCAATGATTTTGAAATATTGAAGCTTATATGGGCAAGGTGGGTGGGTGGGTGGATGGATGGATGGATGGATGGATGAAAGGAATAATGGGGTGACTAGTTTTCAGTGACGTTTCTCCCACTAGTCATATGCTCTGTGTTGCAGGTTCTCCGTCTGTATCTCTCATATTTGAACAAACTGGGGGACCTACTTGGAGGGCCACAGGATGGTCTCCCTGATTCCTTTTCCCTTACCTTGTCCTTCATCTCTAACCTCCAGCGACTTGCGACCCCACTACAGGAAAGACAGAAGAAGAGGATGCTGTTCTCTCGCACTACCATTAGGGAATTACAGGTATTTATCTATGCCTTAGAACTTGAGCAACAAGATTACTAGTGATGTTCACATTCTGATGATGTGCATCAAAAGGGAGATTTGACACTCTGTTTAGATGCCATTCTCCTCTCTAGTGTTAATTCAATTTTTTAAAAAAGACAGTTCTCCTATTCTACTATAATCAATAGCCACATCATAAAACCAGTTTAACTTGTTGAAAGTATCTCCTAACAGTTTAACAGAGACTGTCCCAATTTCACTCCTATTTCATATCAAGCAGTTCAGATTCACAGTTCAGCGTGTAATCTTTGTTTTCCTTTTAGGAAAAAGCCCCAGCTATTGACTGGCTGTCATGTCTCCAGGCTGTCTTCTATCCAATGCCATTGAACCTGTCTCAGACAATTGCAGTGCATGATATGGATTACTTAAAAGGCATGTCACAGCTCATTAAACAGTGGCACAATGAAAGGTAGGATTCAATATCTATGGTTGCAGTTGTTCATACCTCAAGACATTTTAACTGCAGATATCATAAATGAAAGAGGTCTGTGTTACACATTGCTGAATCCAGTAGTCTAAAAATTGCAAGGCTGCTGTGGCTCTATACTCGCAAGTTTAGCCAGTACTAAGGCTTAGCACATATTCCCAATAGGCTAGTGCATATACACATCAGATATGTACACACATATAAATATATATATATATATATACACACACACACACACACATATATATAGATAGAATCTTTACACAGATCAATGGAGTACCTTTACTGTCACTCACCCACCCATCGCAACCATTCAAATGTGAACAGTGGAGAGAGCTTAATCCTCTTCCTTGTCTCCAGCCGGTGAGGACTGGTCTATACTAGTGAAATATATATATGTACACACAATATGGATCACTCCTATAGATAACCTTAATTATTCAGTCTGTCCAGAAGCTGGCCTTAGATCCCCTGGTATCCACAACTGTTGGCATTTGGATATATAAGCCCCTGAGTCTTGTGGCCCTACTTTGAGTGCTTGCAATCTGGGCTCTTCTTGTTGCAAATATAGCTATACAGACAGATCTATCCAGTAGATGATACAAAGCACTAGCCTCTCCAGTAGCCAACTCTAAGAACCCTGCTTTCTCCAGCAGCTAGCTTTAAGCAAAATCTCTCTAGTAGTCAAATCTCAGGCTCCTTGTTTCTCCAGTATCCAGTCCCATCCCCCCCCACCCCAGAGCAAACTGTTATTTAAGAATGCGTTTAATAAGGACAGATTCTGGCAAGTGTGTGCAGGACCTAGTCAGACAGATATCCTGAAAAATCACAAGTTTAAACTCAACCATTCCCTCTTACCTTTGCTCTCATTTTCCCATGTGTATTCCTCCCAATCTGCAATAATCCTTTTCTTTCTCTGCTTTTGGTCCTTCCCATAAGCATCCCATAACACGTCTTACAGAATCCCGCAACCCTCTCAAAATATTCTGTTTTAAGTTTCGTCCACTCCTAAAAATGCTCTTTCTTCTGTTTCTCATAAAGAACACTGTGTCTCAGCAGTCAATTGCCCCTTGAGTCTTCATGATGTTCTGGGCAGAGAGTTTCTTTTGTTGACTCATGTAAAATTATCCTCCTTTGATAGCCCCTGGTGTAACCCCTTCAGAGTACTATGGTGACATTGTTCAGGTTACTAGGGCTCCTCTGCCTCAAATTATTCCTCTGACATTTGCTACACCTCTGTGTTTATAGTGACTAGCCTTTAATCTTCAGTGTTTTAAAATATTGTTTTCCTACAGGGTCCTTCACATTTACATGATTATTTGTCTGATTGGGAATCTCTCCCCAGCCCTTGACAGTAGATTCCAAAATGCACGCCTGGAGGTATCTAAGATACATTATGGAAAAATGGGATCTAGAATGGTGAGTTAGCATTTAATCATCTTCCTCAGCTTCCCCAGAAGCTGAACATCCAAGGACACGCCTTCCAGATGTTTTCTTGATGCATTGTCTAGATGGAGTTTTTAGATTTGGAGCAGAAAACTACTCTCACTAGGCCATGAAGTGCTTCGTTTCTCTCAAAGAAATATGGGAGTAAACATGACACACAGAACTTTAGAGAGCTAAGTACATTGTGTCATGGAGTAGGGAACAATACATAGATGGTCACCTTTCTTCTATGTATTTGTCTCATATGAATATCATATGAGTCTTCACCTTGTGTGCAAGTAAGAGAAGCAAATCACAAGGAAATGCACGTTTTACTTGATTAAGGTTTTCTGAGGTAGCTTAGTTGGAATTACATTCCTTATCATTCACTGCTGCTATTTTCAGAATGCCACATACATGCCACTGACTGCTTGTTTACATACCTTTTTACACCTTTCCTATATCTACTCTCACTCCCACATGTCTCTCTTTCTTTCTTTCTTTCTTCTTACAGGTTCTAGCTGAGCGCTGGAGGAAGTGTTTGACCGATACCAGCTTTTTTTTTCAGCCAGTTCTAGGGCAGATGTTTGTGCAAGAAATTTTCCCTCTGCAGACCAAGAAACTTGTAGGTATTCATTCTCTTAACCCCCAAGCAGAGATCTGCTTCATGTTTTTCTTTTTTTGACATGCCAAATAAAGACCACATCAAGGCAGCAAAATGATGTGTTGACTTTACGTCTTTTTATGTATTCTCGTATTTATGCACTTCCCCTCCTTTTTGGGGAATGAAAGATGTCAGAACAAGGCATTTCTGTCATTACTAGAATAATCCGTACTAAAATAACACTTATTTCCTTTATCTCAGCTGCTAGCAAATCATATGTGCATTACCAATACCAGTGACAGTCCTATAAATATATGTGATCTCATTGTGCTTCCTGGAATGACAGTTAATATTAACAGTATTTTTCACCAGTCTGACATATTTAAATAAGATTTTTGATTGAAAAGCAATTAATCCATCAAATGACCAGTTGTACAGAAACAAATCAATCCCAAAACATCCTGAGTGGATTCATAGTAAAAGGACCTAGCCTCAGTTTTGAAAAGATTTCTTGTTTTTTCTTTGATAATCAGAATTCATTTTTCTTTTGAGGGAGGTTAGCTTAGGCACCAGATTTTATAAAGTGCAGTGTATAAAGTGACAAGAATAAATAAAATCAAGAAAAGTTGATGGGAGAACTGAAGACTAAATGTAGTGAAGATGAATTAATAAAATGTGATTTTGTGAAGGAGAGACTCAGATTGTCGTAACTTTGGAAAGGGAGACACTAGCATGAAATACTTCTGAATACTGATTTTTCATTTCACTTAAGACATTATTCGATCAATTCCTACCCCAACAATGACTAAATGAAAAAGAATTATTTGTCTCTTAGTTACCATGAGAGGAAAGATGAAAAGGAGTGTGGTAAATTATGGTGAGCCCTGTGTAAAACCACTGGATGCCAAATAATCATTGTAGGAATTAGTGTCTCCTTTTTCATCACAAGTTGAGGAACTTCCCTCCAATTATTCTGTGGCTCAGTTGCTGGAACAACGCTTTTCTGCAGTTCTGACCATGTCTTCTTTTCTCCATGTCAGGCTGAGCAGATGTTCTTTGAGATCCAAGATGCCCTCTATGGCCAACTGGATCAGTTGGAGTGGATGGATGAACAGACTCGCCAAGAGGCAAAAGCCTTGGTGCGTGCAGAAGGCAGAAGTTGCTGAGGCCTTCCTTTTCCCGAAGTCTTTGGAGAAGGAATGGAAGGGGCCTGCACCTTCAAATTCTTACCTGCTTCTACAGGCGCATAATATTAAATAGATGTCATACACACTGAAAATTGCAGGTGGTTACATAAGTGCTACAATGCATACATGATGATATATAGATGTGTAGGCATAGAGAGGTTCAGTGGTTTTGAGATACAATTCAGTTTTATACACCTAGAGTGGTTAAAAACTATAAAACTGAGCAACAGATAACAGTGCTGTAAAGAAAAAAGAAGAATAGAACAAATTCGGCCTCAGGTCATTAAGTAGAGTAGCAAGAGAAGATAACTTGTTGAAAGAGAGTAGTTGTTATTTTGAAGGGCCAATTCACAGATCATAATTAGGTTGTTTAGAAACAGTTTTAAAAGGAATTCTAGAATGTAAAGCTTCCTGTTGGTCATGTATCTTTTTGTTTGTGTGTTTATTATGATCTCAGGTTTCCAAAGTACAAGTTGAAATTGGCTATCCACCTCACATACTCCAGACAGATGAAGTGAACCTGGAATACCAGAATGTGAGCTATATAATGTAAACATGCCTGCCTACTTATTGGCAGTTTATCTGTACCAACTACTATCTTTGCGGCTCAAGCAAGCTATGATCTCTGGAGCAATGCATATTTGCACTGTTCATTTTCTGAGAACTTAAGGGCTAAGAGAGCCTCTATCTTTTGCTCCTGTTGCCTATGCCGCCTCCTATTTAGAGTGACTGACCTGATAGAGTTTAGTTGTTGACCTATTTGTTGTTCTTTTTGGCTTGCAGATAACAATCCTATTATATCTTAAGTTGAAGGTCTTTGGGATTGAGAGAGAACAAAACACAAGTATTCCATTGTTTTGCCTTTTGATACTGTTTTTTGAATTTATTCAGTCCCCTCACATGCCCTATGACAGTCACATTATTTGTCTCTTTCCTCAGCTAGAGATAAATGAAGAAACTTTTTTCCTTAATGTGGTGGCTTGCTTGAAAATACTAAGGGAAAATTCCTACTTGAAACCTCTTCAGCATCGCTCACAGGATAAGTAAGTGTCAAATACTGAACTGAAAAACAGAATCATATGCTCATGTACTAACTGAGGTTGGAAGAGACTTGTGGAGATCACCTAGTCCAACCATTCTTCTTAAACCAGCATTAGCTAGAGCAGGTCCCTGAAGCCTGTGTCCAATTACATGTCTATGTATTTCTTTTACTGGGGAAGGAGGGGGAGGGCAGGTGAGGTAGGGCGGGAGCAGAACTCAAACTAGTACTTCTGATGCGTTTTCACAAGAATCTGTTGTCCTTCTTTGCTGCAAGGCTACTTTACTGCATCCTACTTTAAAAAAACCTTTAATCTGGCAGTTTGTATATAATCAGACTGAGCTCATGCTACAAAACCCCCCCCATCATTGTGGAGAAAGCCTCAGACCCTTGAAAAAAGAACTTTTTTTTGCCCATGAACCCTTGGGTAAGGGGAATAGCTGGTTCTCCTGGACTGTGGTGATGTGAATGTTGGGTCACTGCAAAGGCAGGCCATAGGATGTTTCAGGAGGCAGGTAGTGCTTAGAGGTATGGTTGGGACCTTACACAACCTGAAGAGTATTCTATGCAGGTCTTCACAGGAGTTTATTCTGACTTACTTGGCAGGGAAGTTGTAAGGGTGATTCCCATAATGTGTATGAAAGCTAAGCTACTAGTTCTTACCATCTGTAAACAAGTGAAGGTTTATTTCAAACACCAGTAACTCTAGATAATGTGAATTTCATCATGTGCTGCTTCTGTATGAACAGTTGTACTGAGCAGGCCATTTTTGCAAGTCCAGTGGAGAAAAGGATCAAGGTGTGAGATAAAGCGTTAATACACTCTCTCACTTTTCTTTTTCTGATTCTAGCTGGCATGTATCCCCCTGGGCTGTGCATTCATACTACTCAATAACACACCATGTGGTGGTCTTCCCTGCTGGAATGTTCCGCAGCCCGTTTTTCCACATGGAGTTTCCCAGGTATGGAGGGGCTGCAAAAGTGGAATCTGAATGTAGTCCCTTAACTGTACCATATTTCCAGGAAGAATATTAATGGGCCTGCCTTTAACCTCTTTTTCTTACTGCATCCCAGAAAGCCATAGTAAAGGTGGGAACAGTTTCTATTTATGAAGCCAGATGGATACTGCCTTATGAATTCTTAAAGAGTGTTATCATTGACTCTGCTGGAGTAAAATCAGAATCTAGGTGAAACTAAGCTAAACCAAGCATATTACTACAGAGCAAAGAGGCAGAAATTTCGTGTAGGTTAACTGCAAAGAAGATATTTCACTTTTGCCTCTCATTTTCTTGATTCCATTAATTCCTGAAATCTAACCTATAGAAATCTAACCCAGAGGAAATAGGAGCCTCACAAAGCAATTTCTTGTCAGAAGACTTTTTCGAATGGATCAAACACATTTCTTCTCTTTCTCTTTAAAAAAAATCCTTCTCTAGTAAGCAAATAAATTTTTAATTCTGTTGTACTGAAATACAAGCCGACACTATGGCTAGAGACTGAAGTTTGAAAGAAATCTTTCTTGGTTAAAAGTAATTTTTTCTGAGGTGGTCTCTACCACTAGTTGTATGACATCTATTAGTGCTTGCAATATTTCATGAATTCATTACAGAATGAAGAACAGGACACCCCAGAAAAATAACAGATTTTTTTTTGTCCCAGCAGTATAGGCTGTGACTTACTATATTCTTCCTCTCCAAAAAAGTGTCAACATCTTCTTATTCCTCTTGCATTCAGGGTTAGTAAAATATAGTTATCTCATTGTTGTCCCAGTTGAGTAGACTGGTAAGTCAAACATGATCAGTTTTTTGTGAATTGGAGTGATAGCATTTGCTCCACAGTTTAAACTTTACTGACATAAGCCAATTCAGATGAATGTGAGGATAATTTTCAAAATAAGAAGTCAGCAAAGCAGTACACTTGTTATAGAAACAGAATGGTTTGGGCTTGAAGGGACCTTTAAAGATATCTAGTCCAACACCCTGCCATGAGCAGGGACAACTTTCACTAGATAAGGCAGCTCAAAGCCCTATCTGGCCTGACCTTCCAATGATGAGGTTTCCACAACTTCTCTGGGCAACAATTATGAGTTATCCATTACTGAGCTTCGGAAAGAGTACTTGTTCTGTTCCTGTCAATTACTACTCAGTTCCTAATAATGATCTTCTACAATAATTTCATGTTTCAGTAGCATTAATCAGTGCATATAAACAAATAATGAGCACGTAATTTCATATTATGAAAACACATTTTGAGTCTACTCTTACTTGTGTGATTATTGTAATCTTGTTGCACAGAATCATAGAAATTCTTATTAGGAAGAACTACTCGAGATCTCTAATACAATCTCTTATTTGCAGTGAGATCACCAATGCTAGAACAGAGTAGTTGCAGTCAAATCTTCACAATTTAATTTGCCTTGCCAGTTTTATGTAGATTTTTTCATTTGACAATTGTTGCAAGATTGCTTCTCTAACCATCCTGCTTTTTTATGGATTACTATTGCAGTTATTGTTTGTGCAGTAGTTCAGACAGTTGTGGGTAAATAATGACATGTCTCAACAGCAATACTTGTAATTAGAGTTAATAAAGGCAGAATCTTGTTCACAGACTTTTCACTATTAAGATGGCTTATTAACTACAAATATTTTAATGCATATAGGACATTAAAGTACATAGTACAATTTCAAGGATTGGTAGAATAATTTACTCTTGTATTTTCATTTTTACAGTGTTCCACTTCTGAGAGACAATAAATAGAAAGTGTTTCTATGTGCTCTTAGAGCATACTGCTTCTATGCAACACACAGTTGTGCTCAGTGGTGATAAAGAATGCTCACCTGCCCTCTTTTTCTCTTCAAAAGCGCACTTCTCATTTTTGTTTTTCAGTGCTATGAACTTTGGAGCCATTGGATTCATCATGGCGCATGAACTTCTTCATGCTTTCTATGGTTATGGTGGGTACTAGCTGTGGTGCCGTTCTTTCTCTTCAAGATCCCCTTGGAACTTTCCCTCAGGGATCTTAAATCCTGGTCCCTATATTAATGTATTAGGGAAAACTCATTCCAGGCCATGCTGACTGCTAAGGAGACTTGGTCACTAATGTGAGGAGTACAGGTGAATGCCAGAAATATCTTACTTTTTTTTTTCCCCACAGTGCTGCCTGGTGGATGTCCTACATGTAACAGGAGTGCACTACAGAAATCTATAGACTGCTTGGTTAAACAGTATGAAAGCTATGACCTTAAGGTCAACGGTACTTTTACACTGTTGGAGAATACAGCTGACACTGGAGGGCTCAACATTGCTTACCAGGTATTATAGTCAATTTACTTGTCTAATCTCATGGACTCACCACACAACTGCTATGTCACAGGATTGTTCTGGTGCATATCTCTAAGACATCCTGCTCCAGTTACAGATTTCTTGCACACCTGCACCAGGGCACCATGTGCCCTGCATATCCCCTGCTATTGCAGACATAGGTTCCTCAAAAAACTTTCCTCATAACCTCATTAATTCCACTTCTCCCCTTCACCAGTTCTGAGGTGGGCCTTTCTTTACTCCACCATTTACATCATGCATACAAAAGCATGTTACTATTTATGGTTTTTTTAATATATATTACATATATATATATATGATATATGTATTATATTTACATATAAATATATCAAATATAGATTTATATGTTTGTGTGTATACCTGAGGAACTAAGCTAAGACATGAACCAGAATTCTGCATAGTGGTAAAATGACTCCATACTGATGTTTTCAGCAATGCTTTAGTCCAGAGAGAATTTTTATTTGCTTGTGCAGTAGTTCAGCAGTTTAATTGATTATTGAGTGCAGAGGGCACTCTGACATATGTAGGTCTCAAAAAGCACTTGTTACATTCTGGCATGAAGAATGCTCCGAGGTAGACAGTTTTTAATTCTTATTCAGATATTCATGACTTTCTTTACTAGTAATTTTCATTCTTTCATAGTGCAGTCACTAGAGCTTCTCTTATCATGGTGTGCTTGTGGTAGTGTCTGGAATGGGTAGAAAAGGTATTACGTTGCTTTTCTTTCACCTTAGAGCTATTAAAGACATGACTAGCAGCAAGGAGCCTCAAAGTGAGGAGAGAGATACAAGCTTGCTAATTTATTAAATGTATGTTAGAAGGATATATTTCATTGGCAAAAGACATGGTTTTCGGACACTGTCTGAAAGTGGATTTATAATTATTATTTTTTTTCTCCACAGGCCTATAAGAATTGGCTGAAGAAGCACAAAGAAGTGAAAGATTTACCTGAGACTGGACTGTCACATGATCAGCTTTTCTATCTCAGTTTTGCTCATGTAATGAATTCAAGAGTAGTCATGTGTGCCTCTCACTCTCCATTGTCTTCCATGTTGTTATAGTTTGCCTTTCTCACTATTCAATCCCTCTTCCTCTGCTCACAAAACTGGGAATAACTGATGTTTCTGGGAGTTCCAGAATCTTTCTTAGAAAGCTAACACACACGTAAGACCCCTAACCTGTTACAAATCACAAAGCTGACAAAAGACCTGTCTGCAAATTATAAATTATAACTATAAATTATAAAGCTCTGAAATCTACCAAAATTAAGTTGTAGCAGACAAGGAAAGCATGCTTTATTGCCAGCCTTTGAGTACTTTTTTTTTTTGCTGTTCTGAGCAATCTACAGAGGGAAAGTGGAATTTTACTGGAAAAGGTGCATATTTCTTCATCCCTTCATTCATCTGCCTATCTGTCATGGTGAATAACTAGATGTCATGTCATTCTAAATGATCAATAGTGAAAAAGAGAGTTTAGGATTTTATTTGAAGAACAAGAAGTACATGCACACATAGTTTGAGATTTCTTTGGGAACCTGGTTTAAGCATTTGGGCGAAGTTGAGCAGTTGTGTACAGTTGTGCGGTTGAGTTCCTCATGACAGACCTTTGGATTTCTGGTCACAGAAAATTCACACCCTTATAAGTCACTGCAGTTGTACAAAGGGAGAAATTTTGTCCATGTGTTCATATTAGGTCAAAGCAGTGTGTAGAAAAGCAATTCTGAAATTACAGATTATTGGGTATTGGTGGTGAGACTTGCATTTCAGTGGCAATCTGGAAGCTGCTGCATCATTTGTCAATTAAAAAGACTGAAATCACAAGAGCGAAGACATGGATTGCCAGTAAAGTCACATAACCTTCTCCTCAGTCTCATAAGTAGTAATGGAATGTTTTGTAAGTGCTCTCCTTTCTTGATGAACACTCATTGTTTTTGCTTAAGAAGCTAAATACAGACACCAAGACTATATCTATATCATTATTTCAAGACTGCATGAGCCTAAACTCTACCACTCTAAGGTGGTCTAAATTGCCTGTCTTCTGGACTATGTAGTATAGCAAAAGAATAGATGGCTTGTCAGAAAGGGAAATTGAGACAGAGAAGTTTAGGAAGAGGAAAAGCAGTCCGAAATTGTAGTTATGAAGGGAAAGATGTGAACATTGTTGGCATCCATGTAAGCATGTTTCCTTGTTTACTCCAGCAACCTCAATCGTGTGCAGAGAAATGAAGTGACTTGAATCTTCTTCACATAAGGACTTTCAGCCAAACTGACTTCTATTTTGTTTCCTTTCAGACAATGTGTGGACACCAGGATCCTGAGAAACTACAGTCTTCCCTGAATACAGATCCACACAGTCCTTTGCCACTTCGTGTCTGTGGGTCTGTCAGCAATAGCCAGGACTTTGCAAAGCACTTCCACTGTTCCAGTGGATCTGCAATGAACCCAAATAACAAGTGTCGTATCTGGTAATCTGCATGGAAACAGAGGAGGAGAGATATGAGCCCAGGGAGAGGAAGGCCTGACCCATGAATATTTGACCATTTTCTCAGGGCCGCTAGGGTGATATGGTGCTCTTATTCATTCCTCTACCTTTCTTTTCTTGTTATCTTTTCCTCAGCGGTTTACGGCAGCAAAATTTTTAAACTGGGAAGGGAAGAGGGTCTCATCCTACTGCTCTCAACCCTGTGTCCCAAGTGCAGCAGCTCTGCGGCTTAGCAAGTCCGAAGATAGCGAGATAACTAGTCAGTCTCTAGTAGGCAATCACATCTGAGGACTTGTAAACAGAAGGACTGTTACATTAGTCCCTCTGTTCAGCACGTTTCCCTGTCCACTCTAGGAGTCTGATAGTCATGTTGAATGGACAGGGCAATAAGCAGGAACTTTAAGACTTGTTAGTATAAGAATGGCTTTTACGGAAATCCTATGAGTCACTATGCTAACCACACATGTCATTTATCAGAGAGGGAAGAATACTCTTCACTTCTTCTGCCAATAAACGGAAATATGTAGTACGAAAGACTCAGTGGCTCCACTTCTAGGCTGAAAGATAAGCTACTTAATAATGAAGACCTTCCCTGTTCTGTTTCTTTTCATCAGCAATACTCCTAAGAGACAAAAGAGAAAAGCATCCCCATTGGTGGGAGGGGGACTGGAAACTGAGAACAGATTCTCTTTCTTCTCTCTTTCTTTTCCAGAAGATTCTCCTTTTTCAGTCTCTGTTTAGGGTTGAGGATATGGTTGAAGGTGGAGTACAGGACAGTCACATGGGTTTCTAATAGTCTCTGAACATAGAATTCCAAGAACTTCTCTGGATCCTGAACCTCATCCATCTCTAAAGTTTTTACATCCCTACGTTTGTAGACATTTACTATCCAAACAGAGGAGTAAAGCTGCTGTAGGATTTTATTTTTTACTTGAAATTAAATTTTAGGTATTAATTTACCTTAGAGTAAAAAGAGAGCAAGAAATAATATATTCTAGCATAGAA
Organism: Coccyzus lansbergi; assembly: GCA_033558105.1. NCBI lineage: Eukaryota > Metazoa > Chordata > Aves > Cuculiformes > Coccyzidae > Coccyzus > Coccyzus lansbergi. The sequence goes on along the minus strand of JAUMJK010000067.1, from coordinate 917,517 downwards.
GTAGAATTGCGTAAAGCACATTCTCAAGAGCAACCTAATAATGACATCAGCTTCAGGTTCTGATAATTAGAAAATTTATACCAATGTTAAAAATTTACCAAAGTTAATAAGTATACAAAATGCTCCCACCTTTTGCATACTATTAAAACTGTTCCTGATTATGGGAGCATTTTTAATTTACTTATTGTGTTGGCTGCCTGGGGACTGTGTTAATACTTTTCAAATACTGAGAAATTCAGCAAAATATTTTCCAAGAATAGACATTCAGTGTTTTTGCTTCCATTGATCAACTTAAATATTAATAAAGTGTTTGCTTCAGAGGAAAAAATTGCTTTGATTGCAAACTCTTTATGACCAGGCCTGTTTCTTTGTTCTGTATTTGTACTGTTCCCAATATGACTGGAGTTCTTAGCTGAACTTCACAAGAAATAAACAAACAGCACCTTGAAATAATTTGATTTACTTACCTACCATAAAAGAAAATAACACACTTGGGCTTGTACTTATCTTTATCAGTATATACTTTTCCTCTGCTCCTTTAATAAATTTTGTCTTAGCAGTGTGTCCAGACTGTCTTTCTTTTAATTAAATTGTTAATACCTATTATCATTGTACCAGACCTCGTGTGTAGTATAAAAGTTATTTTAGTGTCCTAATATTACTTGGCTTCTTTGTTTATAACCTATCTGTCTTGTTAAGGTTATGGGAGGGACAGTTTTCCAGAATATGCATTTTTTTTTCTTGTTCTTACAATGCATGATAAAATTATGACTATTCTGTTTAAAAGACACAGTCACCCTTGAGGCTGGTGAGCTGAATCAATTTTTGTTTATTGCTAATTATGATGTTTTTACATAAAGAACATATGGGAAATGCAAGAAGTAAGGTCCGGCTTAGAAAAACAATTGCATGAGACTGAGAATTTGTTGTGTTCCTTAAGGAGAGGAGGGAACACTTTCAATATATGCACAAAGTCCTTGCCCTTGTCCTCAGTGCTGCGAGTTCCCTGGGATGTAGTTGGTGAAGAGAAGTCATGCTGTCTAGTAGGTGATCATGAACCATGGTTAGGTTTTCTAATTGTTATTATCCATGACCTTAGAAATTATTTCATGCTTTATAACATACATAAAAAAAAGAGCACAACGCTGACAGCATTCAGGAAAAGAGCCAGATCCAGTAGTAGATCCTTCACCGCTGAATTCCTCAGTCTCTGTGAGTCCTCCTGCTGCACCATGTTGATCACCTCCATTCCTTCCCCTGCAGATGAGGCCATGAACGTTTCCTCCATTTGCTCCCAGCCTGCAACTAGGAGTGGGAGGGGTCAACATAAGATTTCTTCTTGTTCTCATAGAATCATAGAATCACCAGGTTGGAAGAGACCCATCGGATCACTGAGTCCAACCATTCCTATCAAACACTAAACCATGTCCCTCAGCAGCTCGTCCACCCGTGCATTAAACACCTCCAGGGAAGGTGAATAGACCACCTCTGTGGGCAGCCTATTCCAATACCCAATGACCCTTTCCATGAAAAACTTTCTCCTAATCTCTAGCCTAAATCTCCCCTAGTGGAGCTTGAGGCCATTCCCTCTTGTCCTGTCCCCTGTCACTTGGGAGAAGAGGCCAGCTCCCTCCTCTCCACAACCTCCTTTCAGGTAGTTGTAGAGAGTAATGAGGTCTCCTCTCACCTTCCTCTTCTCCAGGCTAAACAAGCCCAGCTCTCTCAGCCACTCCTCATAGGGCCTGTTCTCCAGCCCCTTCACCAGCTTCGTTGCTCTTCTCTGGACTTGCTCCAGAGCCTCAACATCCTTCTTGTGCTGAGGGGCCCAGAACTGGACACAGGGTTCAAGGAGTGGCCTCACCAGTGCGGAGTACAGAGGGAGAATAACCTCCCTGGACCTGCTGGTCACACCATTTCTGATCCAAGCCAGGATGCCATTGGCCTTCTTGGCCACCTGGGCACACTGCTGGCTCATGTTCCGTCGACTGTCAACCAACACCCCCAGGTCCTCATCTTTCATACTTGGATCCCTTTCACCTCTGCTTCCCTCCCTCTTTTCTCACTTTGCTTTCTAAACTTCCAGCTTCATTTCACCCTTACTCTATGCATCGTTTTTCTCCTTCATACTAGGCAACTTTTCATAGAATCATAGAACAACCAGGTTGGAAGGGACCCATCGGATCTTCTAGTCCAACCATTCCTATCAAACACTAAACCATGTCCCTCAAGACCTCATCCACCCGTGCCTTAAACACCTCCAGGGAAGGTGAATCAACCACCTCCCTGGGCAGCCTATTCCAATGCCCAATGACCCTCTGTGTGAAAAACTTCCTCCATTCCTTCCTTTTCATTCATACTCCTTTCCACTCTCTGCTTCCCTTGTTCTTTTTCTCTTTTCTCTTCTTCCTCATTTAGGATATATTTCTCAATGCTCACCCTCTCAATAGCATCCTCATAATTCCCAAGTGTGGCTTCTTGATGCCTAAGATGTGAGTATGCAAACCTGGCAGAAACTTGTCTCCCTTTGCCCTGCATGCAATTGCAGCAGGATCCTAAGTGGTCATCCAGTAGGGGGAGACTAGCAATACTGCTATTGCCGTTGGAAGAACTGGGGACTGGAATCTAAACTCCTGTGGTTTGACATTTGCAGGATTTTTCAGTTTCCCCCCTTTTCTCAACACAATCTTTCCCATCCTCTTGTTACAAGAGTGTCTTTTTTCCATTATTTTCTCTTCCCTCATTTTCTTACTCATGCATTTGGCCAATTTCACCAGTTCTTTCTCAACGCACTTCCCCCCTGACTGTTGCCTATCTTGCTTTCTCTCTTCCCATGCTGGCTCTACTTCTCAGAGTTATTCTTCCTGATTTGTTTAACTTTGGTTATTTCCTGCGTATGTTGTGTGCTGTGACAATGTCTAGTTTTTCTCCCTCAATTTTGATACTGAATAACAGAGAAAAGCATCTGTCAGAGCAAAGAGAGAGAAAGAGGGAAAAGGAAACAGAAGCATAACTCAGATACTCATCAGGAAACAGTACATGAACGGTCAGCAAGTCACAAGCTCTAGATGTTTTGTTTAAATGTGGGACCTATTGTCAGGTTAAAAAAACCTGATCAGTTCAGGAAAGGTACCAGATCTTTAAGTGAACCATAGCTCTAAAGAAGCCATTGTCTTTCCCAGTGCACAGATAGTCACTTTTGTTTCAAGAATTAGGTGCAGTGATTACTGACTTGCCACAGGGTAATTTAAGTTGTTTTAAATCTGGTCTCAAGCAGTAGTCAGATTTTCAGAGAGAGCTGTGTGTTAGGGAACCCATGCTTCTTATTCCAAGTAGGATCTTCTAAGAATTTATCTTCTCCTGAGAAGTCTTTAGCTCTTGACTCTAAGATTCTTGCAGGGCTATTGGATTCCTGGTTCCACTATGTGCTGAAGAAGCTTGGCTTGGAACAAAGGTTCTGCTACTTAATGGCTCTATTTTAAGAACCTGCCAGTTTCTGGGCAAAGAACTTTGCTATTAGATGATATTCCATTGAGTAGGAGAGGTGGCATGGGAAATCTGGCAGCCACAGTGGCAAATGTGACTGCCCTCCAAAACTAATATCAGAACATTGTACAAGACAAGTACAGAGTACAATGAAACCTGTTCTCCTTTCCTGTATAGTTCTAAGAGTCATCCTTGATTCATTCTTTTATCTCTTCAGGGCTACGACTGTAGTAATAGGTCTTCCAACCTGGTGATTCTATCATTCTATCATTAATCACCCTTACCAGCTTCAGCTGGGGTCTTCACCCCCACCCTCTGCCAAGTTAACTAGGAGCTTCATTTAACTGCATCCCCAGTCTCTATTTCTGATCTGCTGCAAGTATACCTATCTCCTACAAACTGACTTCTTGGTTTTACCTTGAATGTGACTTATCACTATGGACTTGCCTGCCAGTCATGGAGCTGGTTTTGACCCTACTTTCTTTCATTGGATCTGATCCTGCCCCTGGCTTGCTGACCTTCGTTTCCAACCTGACTTTAAGCCTACCTCATGATTATGGATCTGTATTCTTGGCAGAGTAGCTGCCAGTAATTACAATGCCCAGGCTTGCCTTGCTTGGGGGCTGTGGGGACTATGCCCTGCCCTGTCAGCCTTGCAGAGCAGATACCTTGTCTGCTGGCTTCCTGTCCCTGCTTTCTAAGAACTTGCTGCTCCATAAAAGATAACATGAGCTTTCTTGAGAAATGGCATGGCCAGCAGGTCCAGGGAGGTTATTCTCTCTCTGTGCTCAGCACTGGTGAGACTGCACCTCAAATCCTGTGTTCAGTTCTGGGCCCCTCACCATGAGAAAGATGTTGAGGCTCTGGAGCGAGTCCAGAGATGAGCAACAAAGCTGGTGAGGGGGCTGGAGAACAGGTCTTTTGAGGAGCACATAATAGAGCTGGGGTTGTTTAGCCTTGAGAAGAGGAGGCTAAGGGGAGACCTCATTGCTCTCTACAGCTATGTGAAAGGTTGTAGAAAGGAGGATGCTGGCCTCTTCTCCCAAGTGACAGGACAAGAGGGAATGGCCTCAAGCTCGGCCAGGTGATGTTCAGGCTGGACATTGGGGAAAAAAAAAATCATGGAAAGGGTCACTGGGCACTGGAATAGGCTGCCCAGGGAGGGGGTTGATTCACCTTCTGTGGAGGTGTTTAAGGGACGGGTGGACGAGGTGCTAAGGGGCATGGTTTAGTGTTTGATAGGAATGGTTGGACTTGATGACCCAGTGGGTCTTTTCCAACCTGGTGATTCTAAGATTCTATGATTGCTGTGGAGCCGGACTCACAGCTCAAGAAGGCCTGTGATACCTTCTGAGGGACCAGCAGGGCTCTGGTTGCTGTCCCCAGGATTCTGAGTTAACCCCCGCTACCTTTCCAGATGCCCAGTCACTGGTGCTCCTCAGGGGTTGCCTGGACCTTTCTTTTAGAGTCTACTGAGCATCTAAAGCTCCTTATGTGTAACTTGATCCATACACCACCACCTTCCCCAGGCTTTAAGCCCTCCACATGCTGCGCCCATTTCCCATTTTCTTATCTCTTTCCTGGCTCTTTACCCCTCGAAAGTGCCCTGTGGCGTGCCGTAAAACTGAATCATTTTGCTGCATGTCCATTCTGAGCCTGAATCTCTGTAGGGTGTGAGGAAGACATGCTGAGAAGGGAGGTTGCAGTCAGGACCATGAGTGAACTCATTTTATGGCCCTCCATTGGTCTGAAGTTTGTCCTCCCACATCCTCTGTCCCATTTAAGTGTAGGGCTGGACAGTCACAGGTCTGTGTTTGGCTGTCATGGCACCTGATCCTGACATTGACAAGCATTCTTCCTTGAAGTCGGACCTTTCTCATCATGTGGACTTCCCTGGTGATCTCTTGTCTGACCCTGACTACCGTCCCCAGGCCTATCCAGCTTGTCCTTCTCAGGGCTGCAGGGACTGGGCTCTGACAGGCAAGATCCCTGCCTTCTGGTCTTACCATCATGGTTTCTGGTTCCCTGTTTCTTAGGGACTATGTGACTCCCACTGCCCCTAGGCTCTTTTCTTTTTTCTTTTCTTTTCTTTTCTTTTCTTTTCTTTTCTTTTCTTTTCTTTTCTTTTCTTTTCTTTTCTTTTCTTTTCTTTTCTTTTCTTTTCTTTTCTTTTCTTTTCTTTTCTTTTCTTTTCTTTTCTTTTCTTTTCTTTTCTTTTCTTTTCTTTTCTTTTCTTTTCTTTTCTTTTCTTTTCTTTTCTTTTCTTTTCTTTTCTTTTCTTTTCTTTTCTTTTCTTTTCTTTTCTTTTCTTTTCTTTTCTTTTCTTTTCTTTTCTTTTCTTTTCTTTTCTTTTCTTTTCTTTCCTTTTCTTTTCTTTCCTTTTCTTTTCTTTCCTTTTCTTTCCTTTTCTTTCCTTTTCTTTCCTTTTCTTTCCTTTTCTTTCCTTTTCTTTCCTTTTCTTTCCTTTTCTTTCCTTTTCTTTTCTTTCCTTTCCTTTCCTTTCCTTTCCTTTCCTTTCCTTTCCTTTCCTTTCCTTTCCTTTCCTTTCCTTTCCTTTCCTTTCCTTTCCTTTCCTTTCCTTTCCTTTCCTTTCCTTTCCTTTCCTTTCCTTTCCTTTCCTTTCCTTTCCTTTCCTTTCCTTTCCTTTCCTTTCCTTTCCTTTCCTTTCCTTTCCTTTCCTTTCCTTTCCTTTCCTTTCCTTTCCTTTCCTTTCCTTTCCTTTCCTTTCCTTTCCTTTCCTTTCCTTTCCTTTCCTTTCCTTTCCTTTCCTTTCCTTTCCTTTCCTTTCCTTTCCTTTCCTTTCCTTCTTTTCTTTTTGCAAAACCAAGCTTTTGTGTCCATATTTTCTCCCCTTGTTTGCTCTCCCACCCTCCTCTTTCTCATCCTCTCACTTCAACCCATCCTCTCACCTGCTAATGGACTGTTTCCCTCCTGCTGTCCGTTCTTGGCTGTGTGAATCATGGTCTGGCCTTTCAGTGGTATGAGGGCATTACAGAAGACTGGGCAGTAAGAGGCTGGTAAGACAGCCACCAGATAAATGATAAATCCCAGGGAAACAATCAGGGTTGGATTAGTCCCCATCCAATTCTCTTGCTTGGCACAAGACACTTCTGCTCCTGTCCCTTTTTCAGCTCATGGAGTCACGGTTTCCCTAGCAACACAGTCTCACTCAGGGCACGTTGTGACATCACCAGGCTCTTCTGAGATACAATGGTGTCATATGGTGTTAGGCAGCAACACTGTGGATTCTGCATCACAGGTAGCTAACACAACCCTAAATTATGAAAAGAGTGTGAAAGCTTTGAGGGATCAATAAAAATATGACTAGTTGAAGTTAAAAAGAAATAGAATGAATGGGATAGGGTCATAACAACAGGATGCCACCTGATATGTAAAGTCACATTTATTATTGAACAGTTCTGTAGCTCCCCCTTACGAGCAGTGATCACAAGTAACTTATTGAAACTGGACAAAAAATGTTTAAGGTTGGTTCAAGTGGAGGGGAAAGGAAAATTTAATGACTGTCCTACCCCAGTGCTTAATCAGTTACTGGTGTTTTGTACTATTTGGCTCACACAGTCTTTGTGAATAGAATAGATTAAAAAAAAATAAACAAAAAATCCCAAAAAAACCCTGCAGCAGAATGACAATTATGGGTTCTTAAATGTCCTCTAGATGGTGATCTAACAACATCAGTGCAGGAACAGCAAACAATCGCCTGTCTTTTTAACCCTTACCATTCACGTTTCCAGACCAATGTGCCCCCTCTAATTGAGTATCTGTCCAGATTACATTTTAGGACTCTGATGATGACTTTCCACATTGTAGCCTGGAAGACAATTTTCTAATTATTTTCAAACTTGCATTTAACACCAACTACAATTTGCTGTACCAAATATCTAGAATTTAGGCAGGCCAGGAACATAGCTTGTCAAATCAAGATAATAATTATCCCAGGCCTCTGAAAATCACTACAGAAGTAAGCACATGCAAGGATATATGCACTCTGATTTGTAGACACTGAGATTTCTACACCAGAGCGTCTTGGGTCATCTTCAGGTTGCTTTCCAAAGCATTGAAGATTTTTTTCCAGCTAGTCTTCAAAAGATCTTATACTCAGTCCAGAAAATGATGATTAGAATCAGACTTTAGGAACTTGAAAGACAATTTTTTCTGAAATATTCATGAAGTTGGATAGTTAAATATTACACGGCTATATACATTTCTTATATACTGTCTCCTACTGAATGATGTGTAATAAAGATTGAGATCAATATACAAGGTATCAGTAGCTATGTACTCTAACATGGGAAAATGACAGAAGCTTCAACAGGTATGAAGATAGAGTGCACTGGAAAGAATAAGAGAGAATGGTACTGGAACATGGAATTTTCAGTCCTATAGCGTGACTAGTAAAGCAATGTCAAAGGGCATGTTCCCTACACAGATTTCTGTATCTAAAGGAATCTGTACCCAATCCAGCATAAGATTGTATATCAAAAGTATTCTGCATTCCTCATAGGGAATGTGGACTACTTGCAAGTCCTTACCTGCACCTCTGAAATTCTTTATTTAACCTGAAGTATTTAAGTAAATAGATGTCAGATGTGAAATCTCATAATGCTTCTAAGGTTTTGGTGACATATTCTGTCTGGCCTAAGTCCAGCCTCTTGCCTCAACAAAGGATCCTGTAACAGGATGCTTGCTCCTACATCTTTTCCTATGCTGACAGAAGTGTTAGTGTGGCTCAGTTAATAAGGCATATTAGGTAACAAAACCAGTTTAAATATAGGTATTATTATGTCAGTTTTTTAACAGTTGTGCAAGTGCTAGTCTGTGGCAGTAGAAACAAATGACAGAAGGCTAGACTGCCTTTTACTGAGAGCCACACACTTCAAATTTCATAGCAGACATGGCTTAAAAAAAAAAAAAGAGAGCGCACCTATGCAATCCTCTTCTTTCATTTGTGGTTATATATGTTCTCCTGCAAATATGTGTGATGAAAATAGGAAAGGAATGTACTGAGATGAAATGTGATACAAGAAAGTTTTAAGCTAATAGCAGTGCTCCTTAAATGCAGCTCTGTGGCTTAAGAGTTCACAAAATCAAAATGTAAAATTCTTTTTTCTTTTTTTTTTTTAAAGAAAAACAATGGAGAACAGAACCGCACTGCCTAGAAAACGGGTTTTTATTCGGAGTGGTTGATAGTAGAAGCATGTTCAATTGTCTGCCTCAGACCTTGTATACATCTGTATGCATTTCGTATGCAGAAGATCTGTAACAAGTCATGTCCCACAGGAGTCCGTACTAGGACCAGTGCTGTTTAACGTTTTCATTGATGACACAGACAGTGATATCAAGTACAAATTCAGCAAGTTTGCAGGTGACACAAAGCTGAGTGGTGCAGTTGTCACACCAGAAGGATGGGATGTCATCCAGAGGGACATGGACAAACTGGAGAAATGGGCCTGTGTGAACCTCATGAGGTTCAACAAGGCCAAGTGCATGGTTCTACAGCTGGGCCAGTGACTTCAGTTAAGGATGGGGGATGACATGATTGAGAGCAGCCTGCGGAGAAGGTCTTGAGTATTCTGATTGATAAGAAGCTCAACATGAGCCATCAATGTTCACTCACAGCCTGGAGGGCTAAGTGTGTTTTGAGCTGCATTAAAGAAGTATGGCCAGCAGGGCAAGGGAGGTGATTTTCACCCTCTGCTCTACTCTCATGAGACCACCTGGAATACTGAGTCCAGTTCTGGAATCCACAACACAACAAGGATATGGAACTGTTGAAACAGGTCTGGAGGAGGGTCATGAAGATGGTCAGAAGACTGGAGCATGTCTGCTATGAGAACAGACTGAGAGTGTTGGGGTTGTTCAGCCTGGAGAAGAGAAGGCTCTGAGAAGACCTTATAGCAACCTTCCAGTACCTGAAAGGGGCCTACAAGAAAGCTGAGGCAGGACTGTTTACAAGGGCATGTAGTGACAGAACAAGGGGAGTGGCTTTAAATTGGAAGGAGGAAGACTTAGATTAGCTATTAGGAACAAATTCTTCACAATGAGGGTGGTGAGGCAGTGGAATGGGTTGTCGAGGGAAGCTGTGGATGCCCATCCCTGTTCAAGGTTAGGTTCTATGGGACCTGGTCTATTGGTTCCTGCCCATAGCAGGGGGGTTGGAATCTTTAAGGTCCCTTCCAACCCAAACTATTCCATGATTCTACAAGTCTATGAATATTTTTATGGATGTTCCCCGCTACAGTGTTTTGCATAGGTGGGTGCAACTAAGTGTGAAAACTCCATTTGTATACATTCAGCACAAGAAAGACAGAGCAAGAAAAGGTTGTAAGAACTGAAATAATGTTGATTTTTCTTCCAGTTCATCTCTGTTTCCAGAATTAAATCACACTTTGTCAGCACTACCACCCCATGTGGAGGCAAAGTTTTTTCATCAATACATTAATTTCATTGATTTTGTTGGATATCATGCCTGAACTGGACATATTTTGGACTGAGTTTTTTTGTGCTTGGACTCTCCTGGCCTGCACACTGCTACATTTATAACACTTCCTGCTTTTCACAGAATCACAGAACAACCAGGTTGGAAGGGACCCATCGGATCTTCTAGTCCAACCATTCCTATCTAACACTAAACCAAGTCCCTCAATACCTCATCCACCCGTGTCTTAAACACCTCCAGGGAAGGTGACTCAACCACCTCCCTGAAGAGGTCTCAGTTCCTATTCAAAAAACTTTGTCCACATGGCATTGTCTTTTTCTGGAATCTTCATGGTTGTTTCTGCTTAATGTCACACTGGCTGCACTGGACAAGAGATTCCTACCTGGAGCTGTGCTTTTTAACCAAACCAAGATAACCAGGTGCATTACTGTAGCCATTGGAGTGGATTCTTAGTGTTGCCTGGGGACTGCTCTTGGACTTCTCTAAAGCAGAAACTCGAAGGAAGAACAGTCAATATGATTTCCTCTGTCCATACAGTCAATGCAAATTGATGGGGAATGAGTAGCCTATGAGAGAGATGAATGGATTGAAACAATTAGATAATCCAGAGTCATACCTATTAATTATTTTTCTAGGGATTTTGACTCATACATCATGTTTTCCTCTTAGCTAATTCTGAAACACAACTCAGTGTGAGGTGCAAAGATAACCAAAATATCCAAGCCAGTACAGCACTGCTCTCCGATTGGGCTGGGGGGAGGTGGATGAGACAAGCCAGTTAATACATTCTTTCTCCCTCCTCAGGTTGAAAGAGTTGGCGCATGAAATTCTAGTAAAACAGCTCTCCGGTCCAGTGAAGCATGGGACAATTGGCAGCACCAGGAAGGTTATCACTGTCTGCATCAGATGACTCTCCTATAAGGGGTCAAACCTCCATTGGATTTGTAATGAGGAGGTAGAGGAGGCAGTAAAGTCATTCCCAAGATGGAGCAGCAATCACCTTGAGGCAAAACCAAGTCAATGGAGGGAAGAAAGGAAATGGACCGAAAGATCATAATCAGTGAATTTCTGCATCCTACCCCAAGGCTGTACTCCTCAGAGAACAGGATAGTGCCAGGCAACCAAAGGCACACCTACTGGCTGATTTTGATACCACAGTGAGAAAACTGATGAAACAGAGACCTTGGGCATACTACAGTCTGTGATGGGGGACATCAGAACATGACTGAGAGCAGATCCCCTTGGAAGTGTCCAGAAGTAGGAAAAGCCAGGGAAGAGGATAAAGGTGAACGGTGTAAGCAGAACTGTGTGAAGATCCTGGAACAGAAATAAAAGCAAAGATGCAGGGCAAGACAGAGGGAACTTGCCGAAGTTTTTGGGGACTATAGGGTGGGAATGACTGCAGACAGTTCTATATTATGGCTAACGATTTGTGTTGCAGGGAGTCAAAAAGTGCACTGCAGATTCTGATAAACTAGTTCCCCTTTAACAGATAGTTCTTTTCATTTTCTGTGATGCTTATTATCAGAATGGTAAGTAGTCTGCTGGAATCTGTTTTTCATGACTGTCATATACATTACATAGCAAGACAATCTCCCTCTTTAATTTCTCATGCAGAATTCACATCTTCTAAGCTCATCAGTACATAGGAAATGTAGAGAGAGGAATGAAAAAGAGTAGAACTTCAGGGGTTTCAAAATGTGGCCATTTTGCAGCACTAATATTAGATCCTGAAAATAAAGGTGTCTTGGTTGAATCATCACATGCAAGAGATATCAGGGGTTTCACCTTATCTAACCATGAAAGTAACAAGAAAAGAAAAGCTTTTGAGATGGGAGTGATTGTGACAATGACTGAATGATTATTTAAATAAAAAATAGTGCAAACTGGATTTCCTCTGGAGCATGGGCTGTATTGCCATTTCCTATTCTCATTTTCTGCTTGTGCAATTTCTGCTTTCATCTGTTCTTAACTGATTATTATTCATTATTTAAAATAATAACAGTGGAAGCACATGCAAGTTACATAGTGTGAATTTTAGAAAAGGAAACCAAACTGCACAGTTTCAGACAGGCATCTGCCTCTTATATGGACAGCAAATTTGAAATTAAATAACATTGACAATGTGTGCTGAAGAAACAAAGTTTGTAGGTTATGGAAGATGCTGAGTCAGAAGTGACTTGGGGATTTTAAAACGTGTTCAAAAGATACTTAGATAGTAGGATTTAGGATTTTACATGTTTAAGGTAAATGGTGGGCTGTAGGGTCCTAAGCCATCTCACTGAAATTTAGATGCTTTGTTGTTAGCTACTAGTCTTTCAACCCCATGTTAAACCTAGTCTTCTTTAATAACAAGAGAAAGAGTCATCTCCAGGAGGCAATCCTTCCCAAACACTTCAAACAGCTGTACTACAAGAGGATAAATTACTTACTGCGCCAGCTCAGACGTAAGTAATTTTTTAATATCTAGATTTATGTGAGTTAAGCACCGCTACTTATAATTTTGAAGAAAGTGAACTCAGATAAAAGAGTAAGTTCACAGCTGGGAGCTACTAAAGCAGACTACTTTACTGCCAGTCCCGTTCTTTTAAATCCACAAAGAACCCGATTACTTCAGCAGCAGCAGAGGAATCCAAGTAGCTTAGAGAGAACTATCTTAAACTGTTGAAGCACTTTCTGTCTGGTCTCATGTAATTTATCCAAATATCTTTATGGCAATCACCAACCACCTCCCTATGCATTCAATAAATGTTGGAATCTCCTTTACAACAGCTTTTTTATATTTGTTGTAAAGCGTTCTGATATTTTTTCTCTAATTTACTTCAGGCTACCTTGGTAAAATTCAGACATGAGATAAAACATAAATGACTTCAAAAGAGTTTCAACTTCTTATACGTACTAGTTCAGAAAGTTGTTAAACTAGTTCTCTAAGAAAATTAATAAACTATCTTTAAGATTATAAGAAATACAGTATAGGAAATATTGTTTACCTTGTGCTCTCTGAATATATGTCTGCTTAATATTTGCAGGGTTAGATTTTTTTTTTAGTAAGGAAATCTAAGAAGTTGTTTTTTAAAAAGCTGGTAAAATTCAGGGACTTAGTGTGATATGCACAGCAGGCTTTGAAGATCTTTCTGCAGAAGGCATTGTACAATGCAAGTTCAGTTGATTTTCCATGAAATCTGGGTATAACCATCCCTTTCTATTTTATTCAGCTTTTATGATGTAGTTATTAATGTTTTTCTTCATTTGTGATGAGATATAAGACCTGTGCAGGAAAAGATACAATCTCATGGTTATTTAATTAAATTAATAAATATGATTTTTAAATAAATGAATGTGTCTCATTACAGCAATAGAATAAAGCCTCCAAAATGGGTAGATGCTACATACAGCCAAGGTTCTCACAAATGACAACCTGAGGCAACCCTCCATGCACTTATAGAAAATACAGTGTAGAGGAATCGTATAGCCACGGTGGGAATGCAAAAGTCATTAGGTGCATTGTCAGGGCCTTGCATCCCTTCCTCCCCAGGCAAAACATCAGTGGTATTGTTCTGACATGTTTTCTTTATGAATGGGCAATTATACAAGTTTCTGTCTTAATTTTGCTTGAACCTGTTCCAGGGTTGACCACATGATGTAACTATTCATTAGATAAGGAACACAAATCACTGCTGCAGTCTCCTTCCAGGCTGTAATTTGGCTGGGGGTAAATGAGGGCATTGCCATGATAAGATGCAGATCCAAGATAATTAGGTAGTTTGTAAGAAAGTCTGAGATAGTTCACTGCTGTCAGAGGTGTTACAAGGAACTGCCCCTGAAGCTGCACAATCTGCATCATGCAATATATTTCAGTCAAACTTACTAGCAAGAGAGAATATTTTGTATTAAGATAACTAAATAAATAATTCTGTGCTTAAACAATTAAAGATTATTTGTAAGAAAAGTACTCTTTTTGCATTCTTATTATTCTAACAGTGTTTTCTAAATAGCCAGGGAACACCGCACGTTAACCTCAGTGACTTTCACTTCTAAATTTTCCATGACATAGACATTGTTCCAGTTTTTGTCTGTTCAGAGAAGTTTTACTCTTCCAATTTACTGTTTCTTCCTTTGGTATTTATAATCTTGGATTTGCAAGTCTGACTTGCTGTAATGGAATAGGCAGATGTAAGAGATTTCACTGCCCCTTTAAATATAACTGTATTCGGATTTTGAAAAGGAGTCAGTTACAAAACAACAATGGATCCATTTTGAGCCAAGATTTTGCTTAAGCAGTATCTCCATCTGTACTAGCTAAGTGGGATTATTACAAATAGTCTTGAACGAGTCTGGTGTAGGTAGTTGCACAATACAGTACTCTAGAAGTTGTAGTGCTTTCTTTTTCAGTTTGCTGAAACAAAAGCAGTCAAACCAAAATTGAATGTTGCAATGTTATTTCTCGGTGAATTATTTGAATTGTGTAAGCAGAGTTGTCTGGTGACAGAGAGAAGTATTTTTGCCTGCTATGAAGCATTTGCACTGAGAAGACTGTGTCACAGGACAGACTGGAGACGTAATGCCTGCAGCTGCAAAGATATGAGCTTAGATGCATTGCATTGTCTACGTCTTCTGTAATGTGCTTGACCTTCTCTTTATCTATTGGCTAAAGCTCTAGTAAACCTGACGCCCCCCCCACTTACAGGTATTCCTTACAAAACAGGAATATATTGACACTGCCAACAAACGACATTTTCTGTTTTTAATTCAAGTGAGTATTTCCAAGAAGTGTAGCTGCGTCAGAAGTAAGCCCTAGTACCATAATACTCTCATGCTTTCTCAGAATTGTAACACAGAACAGAAACTGCCAGAATGTATATTCTTCTCATGATACTCTTGATAATGTGATGCCCAATCCCTACTCTGATCATTATGTTTAGGAATGTGAACCATGCCCACCACTGAGGCACCTGAACTCAGCTTCATATCGAATTTCTCTCTGTATGTCTTGTAGTCTAGCCCGGAGAAAAAAATAGCAGAAGTTGTTTTGAAGATTTTTTTTTGTTGTGGTTTCTCCTCCTTCTTTGCAGAGATAGTACATTAGCAAGTGTTTTAGTGAAGATAAACCCCAAAGGTGAGGAAGTTCAAATGTCTTATGTTTAGTAACTCCTTTGAGTAACTTCTGAGCTTCTTTTTGTGTGAAATGACATAATTAAAATGTATATTCTCATTTTTTCTTCCCATGACTTCCTAGTTTGGAATTGTCTTGGAATGTTTGCTGTTTCTACATAACATAATCAATATGCAAATAATATAAAATATTTTATATAGTTTCATAGGAAAAGATACTATTACACAGAACAAAGGCAGTATTAAAGAGCTGCTTTAAAAGATGAAATGGCAGAAATTATATTTGCTTCCTAGTAAGGGGAAGTATGCTTAAAATTGCACTATAATCTTTTATTAACCCTATAGTTACTCCTGTTTTTTAAAGTTATTTGTTCATTTGGGAGAGTTTTAGTGTATATCACTCCCCTAGGGTAAATAACTGGAAAAACTCTGACCATTTATACTATTCAGTGTTATATTATCTTATGATTTATAATCATGTTATCATCTCCCTATTAGTTATTAAAAAATTATCTCCCTCGTGTAACGCAAAAAAACAATAGTAGCTGACTGACTGCCCCAATTCACAGGGATATCTTTATGAAACACTCACTGTATTGCAGAATGTGAAATAAAAATGAGGCTAAGACTTTGTGTTCATCATAACATGGCAAAGAAATCATTATTGGTAGTTTCAAACATAGTTGTAGTAGCTAAAGGAACTTAGTTCAGATAAGATTTTTAGCAATATGGTTCATAATTTGTATTGTCGGTATTGTTGTTCCCAATTTTCTTTTAAATAAGAAGTTACTATCAGTCCTCAATTTCTTCTTGGCAATAATGTACCCTTTTCAAAGACACTTTTAACTGAAAATATTATGGAACTGAAAGTGCCCGTGAAAAATCTGCAGAGCTGAAAAGCATTCACGGGTCTGCAGATTGGTAGTGTTTTGTGAACTGTGGAAATAGGCTGCCAAAACAATCAGTTATCATTTTGTTACTGGATAGTGGAAGTGAAAATCACTCAACCTATTGGGAAAAGGAAATGTCTAAATGAGGAGAGATTCAAAATTACATAACCTAAATAAGAAAAGAGCAAGAGGTGAAATGACACTTTTTAAAGACTAGAATGAAAACACTAAACTGATGTTCTGGTCTGTAATAGTAATAAACAGTTTTCAAGTAAGGTTTGTATATTTATGATGTGAAAATAGGCTGGTAGTCAATATTCATAGTTGGCTTCAGAAGGAACTTAAGAGGCAGAAAAGTCTTTAATACATAACAATTTTCCTTGGCAATCCTACATACAGGAACAGCTACATGGAATAAGTGTATTCAGTTAGCATTTCTTTTTCAGTAAACTTGGTGACTCCAAAGGGCAAATTATGGAAAAATGCCATGGGTGCAAAGGGGATGTTCAGGCGGAAAAATACTTTGTGGTCTTTTCCCCAGGGTTTGGATGAAGGTCACCCAGATACAATGTTCTTAGAGCAGTTCAAGTGACGTGACCTCTGATCTTACGGGCTTAAAATCAGAAGATAGGCAAAGACTTGGGTCCTAACACTAGTTACTCTGCTGTATTAGTGAAAAACCATCTACGTAAGAGATTCAGCTGATCTGATTTTGTGCTTGAGGAATTAAACAGGGTGTCTCCAGCAACTTGACTTTGGGATCATGAGAAACAGACAAGTTGCTTCTTCTTACTCTAAATGCAATGATCGCACATGTTTCAAGAGATAGCAGATTAGGAAACATAGGAGTTCACAGAGGACGCTTGTTTGCAAAGAACACTAAAAGGATCTTTCCTGAGGCAGGTTTGTCTTGCTGTCTGTAATGGTGAGATACCTAAGCTAGCTCTAAATTAGCTAGTTTGGTTGGTGGCAGCAGTATCAATTTACGCTGGATTCTGAGCTGCTGTAGCTGCCTGGTTCTCATCCAAAATCCTTCAGCTAATACACAGAGATACTATGGTGACTACAGTGTGTTTGTTCCCTTGGTGTGTATATATTACAAATAGGACAATGTTAAAATCATTTGCTGGAGGGAAACGATTGTTTTCCATGTGTTATGAAAAGCAAATTCTTTTTTTTCCCCCTGCAAACTCGGATCTTGCAAGTTTAGTTTAGCAAAACTCAACTTCTCCAAACCTCAGAAAATAATTAAAAAGTTAATACTACAAGGTGAATTTTATGTTGTTTACTAAGGTCAGTCTTTAAAACTTATTTTTTCAGCAGAAATAAGGCATGGAGCTTTAGCTCCTTCCTACTTATAGTCACAGCTTGTTGATTTAGTTATAACTCATGGCTATACCACAAACTGAAGTGTATTTGTAAGCAGTATTCAGGTTTGAACAGGTGCTGTAAATACAAATAGAGCTGGTTCACCCCAAAACCCCTAAAGGACTACAGAGTCATGTTTACTGGGTAGTTGTCCACCTCTAGTGTGTGCTTTGGATAGTTTGAAGAAGATGATAATGCTGTCCTTTTTATGGCTGTACAGTGCTACCATGCATTAACACCCATTAATATGTAATGGTCAGATACGGGAAGTTCATATGCTAGTTAGGCGAGTATAAATTTTAAAGAGTTGTTAGATTTTTACTTCTTAAAAGTACTCCCATAGATTCAAAGGTTTTAAAAAGTCTATAGGTTCTCCTTGATCAAAGGAGTGCCAACAGCAAAGCTAAATCAGCTTGCTCAGAGTCTTGTTCAACTGAGTTTTGAAAAGCTCAAAGAATGAAGATCTCTCAGCTTCTCTTGCTCTTTTTTGCTACTGTTTTCTCCCACTGTGTTGCCGTCTGGTTTACAGATTCCTAGTAAGACCATGGGGCTATCTTAAAATCCCAGATCTCCTTTGAGGAAATCCAAATGAGAAGGTTCTCACAGCTTAATTTCACCTAGTTTCTTATAGTTTCAAGTCATACTGTCAGAATTATTATGTTAGTCCACAGTCCAGGTGACATTCCAAGGCCTTTTCTATTTTTTTCTACTTTACCTATTCTTATGTTAGGACCCACCACCCGTTCCCTGCATGCAGGACTAGAATTTTTGTTTCATGTTCACTCATTCCATCTTTTCCAAAGGAATACGCTTCTGATTTTATTAAGTACATGAGTCCCTGAGGCTGGGGGTTTGGTCTCTTGCCTAAACCAACAGTAAGCAGCTCAACTCACCAATAGAAAACTTAAGCTAATAGCTTACCAGAGTCTTCAGTTCTTGCTATTGTCTCTTCTGCCTTTTCCTGGAAATGCTACACAATATGGTGCAAATGTTTATGGGGATGGTTTTATGAAGTCTAGTGATCCATGTGCTGATACACCAGGATTTTCTGTAACAGCCAATGGAACTATTGTTGATCCCTCATCCAACTCATCAGAACCTCGAGAATGCAACAGACTTGGAAATGCATTTGTGCCTTTGCTGCCATCATCCGTCACAAGCAGTTGGCCTTGTTTCCAGTACTCCAAGTCAAGAAATGGAGACCTGTTCCACTTTAAGTATCTTTTAACCAGGCTTAACCACACATTCAAAAACAATAAACAAATACTATTAATTAAGATAATTCAGCATAATGTTTTACTTAAACAAACTTGTTTCCAGCCTTATTTGCTTCTTCAGGACAGGAGACAGATTCACAGAATTGCATGTTGGGATTAGTTGCACAATACATGGCAGAATCTTAAAGGATGCCTGAGCACTGATACAGTTTATAATGCATTATTAAGTTACTTCTATTTCTGAATTATCTGTGATTTACTGTTGGTTAAGTAATTCCTGTTTACACAGTAGATGAGATCTTGTGAAGATATGAGTTTATCAAGACTGGAGATATAACAATACTAGTATGCTTATTCTGGAATATCTAGTTATTTTCACCTGCTCCTTAGAGGTTTATATATCAACACTCAGATGTGCGATATGAAACTGTTCCTAATACTGTGCATTTGCATACAATCAGCTACAGCTTTGTTTTCCTATGCTACACAAGTAAGATATGATAACTTGAACAACTGGAAATATCACAGTCCAGCAGCATTCCCTAACATATCTGTAATACATCAAGCAGTTGTTGGCTAGTTATTATAACAAACTTCCCAGATAGAAAATTGTCCATTATACAAATAGAGAAGCTACATCACTTCTTACTGTTTACTTGATGAGTTCTTTACTTTCTGTTCTGTGTTCTACTTGTACTCAGAAACAGGTGTATTTCCTCTTTTTCCTCTACTTCTGCTTCTCTCATCCTTTTGTCTCACAACTCACATCTTCAGAGATTATATTTGACTCTGCGATTTCATACAGCAATATCTGAAAGAAAGAAGGAACTGAAGATGTGGCTGGAATGAAGAGAAAACTGGGGGCTACGTAGAAAATCTTCTTGTAGTCTTCATCTATAATTTTTATGTAATAATTTTTCCTTTTTGAGCATGTTGCTGGAAAAAAGCTAACTGAAGTTCCAGGGTCACCAAAAGTCAGTTCATTCATACTCAGCTATTCAGATGTATGCTTTTATTTATGTTTGGTATTTTTTTTTATTCTAGGCTGACCTAAATTAAATGCAATGCACTATAAGAAAGTGTAAAGTAGTGTCTCTGGCAAGATTACAATTCCCAATTGCAAAAATTACTTTCTTGTTCCTTTATATTTGTAGCAGGTATATGAAAATAGGAATTCTCAGTTCCTGCTGAAGTATTTCCACAGTTTCTATAACTCCATGGAAGGCAACACATACTAAACTGTGCCATACGCAATACTGATAGAACTCCTAGACTCATGGAGTTACTAAACTTAACAGAAACAACGTAATCCTATCATTTGTAGCCTACTCCTAATTTTGTGTTGTTAGACACTGTGATGTGAGAAACAACTTTGGCCAGGTTATCCATTGTATTTCTTCATGCTTACGTTTCTATTCACAGCCTAGGGACATGGGAGGGAAATTGTGTATAAGGAAGTTTTGGCTTCAGCTGTCACATTTGTTAGATAGGGCCAAGTTGGAACCAAGAGATTCCAGGAATCTGATCAGTCAAAACCAAAAGAAATCAAGTGAAACACTAGGAAAAGACACTAATGACAGCCAGCATGAAGACCTTATTTGCAGTAGAAGCCTGAAACAAGGAATAGGTAGAGCTAGAATAAAGACAGGAGTTAACTGTAGGCTTTGAGAATGAAGGCTAGGAGACGGGTTCATAATGTGACTTGGGAGTCTGGAAAGGGATACAAAATGCTAAAAGCAGATAGCAGGTATGTGGCAAGCCACATACACCAAAACTGTACACACTTGCAATCCACACTACTATCAACTACTAGGCTTTATCAGGTCCTTAGTTTTCGAAAAACTCTTTACAGTCACCTGCTAGACTGAAAGTCCAGCTGTGCTTAAGAGATATGGTGGTGGTCTACTAAACAGGCCTTGGTCCATACAGTATTCTTACATATTTCATCCATATTTCACCTCCGTATTCTAATATTTTTGAAAATTACCTCTGTCATGAATTACAAGAAAATACTCTTTTGCAGTATTAAGACCTTATACGCATACAACTGCATAAAGGAAAATTATTGAGTGAGATTTACTGCAATCTGCAGCTATAATGAGAGCTGTAGTCAGCTCCCCCCCAAGGAATGTGGGGAGTCCTCCTGAGTGACATACTGGTTTGCAGTTTTTTGAACTTCCTTGGCTACAGCAGTTGTTGCCTTCATGGCCAGCTGAGAACACATTCCTCAATCCACTGTCTGTTATTCACTTGTGCCTTAGGGTTGCTGTCCGGGTGGCAGTAGCACCGCTGCCCAGAAGAGGGAGAAATGTGTCACTGCTTACATGTCTTGCTGATACCAGGCTTCTAGGGCTTTTGCTTCTTGGAGAGAAAGTATTCTTTGCTTGAGAGAATAACCCAGGAAAATAAAGATTGTGGTTGTCTACCATAGGCACCTCTGTGTCTAAATGTCTTTCTCAACTTTGAGTGGAGTTCATCCTATCTCTCAAGAATGGGGGATACATTATTGATAATGTCAAAAACTCCTCAAATTTTGCTCATAACATCTAGCTAGTGTTACACTAACCTCTCAATGTAACAAATAATAAATTCTTCCTATTATGACAACTTAACCTGATGCTTCCTCCTAGAACTGGACAATTCAGAGAATCTGAGATTTTAGGATATGACTCCTCAAGTTTTCCTTTTAGTATTATTTTTTTTTCTGTGTGATGATTTACATTTTTATAGGATAGGATACATTATTAGTTTACAGAAGCTTGGATGTGAATCCTGGTAAGTCCTGGTTTGGTAAGTCTAAATAACCTCTGAATAAATTTCAAAGACATGGCTCAGACACATTAGTTTACACCAGTTTCTCCCTTACCTACTGATTCTGTCTAGGTCCAAGCACCCTGAACCAAACCTTTCTCCACTATAGCAGAAGTAAGAATTAAGGGATATTTCCGTTCATCCAAGATACAAGAATATTAGGACAAGTCTTTAGGAAAAGAAGATTAGAACCTAAGAACTTCCAGTTTCTTCACAAGAAGAAGGAAGTCTTCTCTCTTCATTCTGATATTGTGTCTAATGCTTTGCAGGCCCCCACCCTTCCAGCCCCCCCATGACCTGGATGATGTTTTTCTGTATCAAAAACTAGGTTTTGTTAAGTAAAATTTTTCATTCCTTTCCTACATGAACTTCTCCAGAAGAAATGGGAAGAAATGTGAAGAAACAATGAAAGAAATTTGAAGAAACAATGTGAGATTGTTGAACATTAAAGGAAAGTGAAATATGCAAAGTTTACACACTGATTTACATAAACTCTTCTTCCAATGTATGTAATAAAGTGATTTTGTTTGTGTTGACACAGAGAAGGTGGAGTCTATCATGATAATTTCTTCAATGGGATTTGCAGACAGTTGAGGTGGGAGGTGTGTCCATCCTCCCTTCCCAAAGCACAGTGTCTTTTAGGGCGCGTTCCCACATGTTCACTCACCTAAAAGGTGTTTTGCCTGACTTGTTCAGTTGTTTATTTCAAAATTGCTTACATGCTACTTTCCAGAGGAATTCAGAGATACATAAGGAGGATAATTAATCCTAAATTCTAGACTTCAGAAACTAAATACTAGAATCACAGGACATTGATGCTATATAGGGTCTTTGTGAGGGGCAAGGCTGCTGGCGAGATACTTTTAAATCAGCCACACCTTTGGGTTGGGCTGTTTTGAAAACTAAGTACTTGATGAGGCTCAAGGTATGGTCTGCTAGGGACAAGCAATTTTATTTTGTGTTTTTAGATGTACTTTGATCAGCTGATGCAGCTGACAGACAGCGTCCTCTGTAAGTAACAGACTGGGACAGAGAAGTGGTGACTTGTAGTGAGCCTTCCCTAACTTTTTTCAAAGTGAGGATTGCTGGCTTTCAGGCAGCTAGGCAAAGAGAAACAGAGAGGTGATATGGGGGTACCTTTATTTGGGGATGACAAGCCCTTCTATTTCCGGATCTGGAGTGGACTAAGTCAGAAGTTGCAAGGCAAAAAATCCTGGAATAAACATCTGGATGAAATCTACTTACTCCAGCAGAAAAGGTACAGTGCTTTTCAGCCTTCTTGTCTTCCTTTCCTTCTGCTGCCCTCTTCCTGTATCTGATTCTCACTCTTTTCCCTTAGGCTTTTCTGCCAGTAGATAAACTTTAAACAACCCTGGAGCACTTTATCAGATTTCTTCTTTCAAGGTGGAATGCTTCTGGAGTTCCAACCTTATCTGCTTTCACAGGTGGTTTTAAGAGGTTGCAATTGAATTGCCCTGACTGTAGGACTTCAGTCTTAAATTAATAATGTATACTCTTCATTAGTAAAGCTCATAAGAAAATGCATGAGGGTTTGTTTGGTAGGTTTTTTTAAATTGTTAAGAGTGTGTGTGATGTATATGCAGCAGTCAGTCGAGATGATTTTTTTGTTTTGCTTTTGATTACAAGAATTCTACTTCATGTCTCTCTAAAGTTACTCTTACTGTGGGACATAATGGACTTGATGTTGTTCTACATTCTCACGGTCAGTTGCTTCCTGGGTCAGACTGCTGTTTCTCACCTCCATGGCTTGAGTGTCAAGAAGCACAGTAACTCCTCTTAGACTTTACATCGTGAAGGAGACAGTCTGCATCTTCAAATGTACACACTGAAAAACTCTTCAGAATATAACTAATTCTTCATAACTGTCTCTTAGATCACTATTTCTGAGCTTCTTTATAAAACTCCACATAACAATAAATGTAGTGTGTGCAATATCATTGTGAAATCAGAGTTGTGTGAGGACAATGTTGTTTCCTTACATTATAGGTCTATATTTCCCCAGAGATTTAAACTGACATGAATTTGCCTTCTGCCATTCAATCAGAAATTACATGGTGCAAATATTTGGATACTCTTTTCCTAAAGAGGGACAGGACTATTTCTCCCTCTTACTATCCTACACTTTGCTTTCCTTTTTTTTTGTCCCCAGAGACACTCAGAGCTAGAGGAGAAAGAAAATGAACATTTTGTAGAGGACTTGAATCAGTTTTATTGCTTTCATGTTCATAAATATGTACAGAGAGGAAAAATACAGCAGGAAAACCTTCTGTGATGACTTATGTATGGGAACCACTCTCATAAAACTTTTGCTTTTGTGGAAAAACTGTTATAAGCAAAGAGGGCTTTTACTTCCTCCTGTCATTTTGTTGTGTGGAATTGCAGCATTGCAGCTTCAACTTAAGTTCTTCTTAGTGTTAATGGCACTGGAATTCATGCAATAATAAGCAGGAATTAAAGCCTACTATTATCTTATTGAAAGCCAGTGGTTAATATGTTACCATTTAACTAGTATGATCTAACTGCACATGGCCAGCAAAAGGACAATATTCTTTCCTGTCCTGCAACTGGTGATGCTAATACTTGGAAGCTAACTGTTTTGGTTGTTCTCACCTTCATTGGAAGTTACCGCTCATTCTCTTTCTTCATGTTTAACAGTTCTTTAACTCTTACTGGCAGCTGATCTCAGCATTATCCACAGTGAAGGATCGCTTTGGCTTAATCCTGTGCTGTGTAATATTTCAAAAAGGGTTGTCCAGGTTCAGGAAATGTGATACAAATCTCCTAATTTTAAAGAAGACACTGAGTTTATTTTGTTGGTCTCTTTCTGTTCAAGACTCGCCTTTGTAAACAGTCAGTAGCTCAGTATGGAGCCTCATGGACAATGGTTGCATCTTATACATCCTTTCTAGAATCATCTTTGGAAGGGAATGGCCTCAAGCTCCACCAGGAGAGATTTAGGTTAGACATTAGGAAAAAATTTTTCACAGAAAGGGTCATTGGGCACTGGAACAGGCTGCCCAGGGAGCTGGTTGATTCACCTGCCCTGGAGGTGTTTAAGGCACGGGTGGATGAGGTGCTGAGTGACGTGGTTTAGTGTTTGATAGGAATGGTTTAACTCGATGATCCAGTGGGTCTCTTCCAACCTGGTTGTTCTATGATTCTATCATTCTATGATTCTATGAAGTAAATCGTGGGATCTACATAGACTGGAGCATATAGATATATAAAAAAAAAGCCCAACATAGCTCATAATCATCAAAAACAAAGAGATATATACTTATGAAAATTCAGGCCTGGTAGAGGTGGAGAGGAATCACACGCCTGTCACAATCTAACAGGTCTTCTTCAGGAGATTATGAGAGGCACTGCTTGATTTTTTTATTTTCTTTGGTTTTTTATTGAATCTGGCTTTCAGTGCAAGACCTTCTAAGGAACTGTGAACAAAATTTCCTTAGTATGCGGTTTTAGAATTTCCACCATATGAGAATTGCACTGTTCATAAAAAGTAATTAATAAATAAATTGGAGAGAGTTCATGGATCCAGGACAATAATGCTGCATTTATCTCTCTGATATTGTCTGCCTCTGTAACTTTGATTGATTAATAATCTCTGTCCCTTCTTTGCCACAGCTGCTTAAGGATTAGTGGTGTCACTTGGCCTTCATGTGATGCTCTGAGGCTTAAATATTCTAATACTAATAAAATCTTTAAATACGTGTGGTACATTTAGGAAAAAAAACAACAAAACCAAACCAAAGCCAAGCATTTTTGCATATTAATAGCTGTAGAATTATGTACTGTAAGAAATAATGCATTAGAGGTGCTTGGGCTATTTTCATAACTTACAGAGAGCTGTGGTCATTCCAAACATGTTACAATAAAAACTTTATATCCCCTTCAATTTCCAAATTCTTTTGTGGCCTTTTAGTCTAACAGACCTGTTATCAAAGTGTTTTGCTCACCTGGAATACAAACATGTCAGAAAAAAAGTAGTTCAGCCTAATGATGTTAAACTGAGTTGCTTAAGAGTTGTACAGTGAACCTTCAGCTTATAGCCGAGACAAGTCTCTCTTAAGCTGGTAGTTGTTGAGAGAGGTCACCATAGTTCTGCCATTCATTACTGAGTTTTAAGTGGAGAAATCAACATAGAACTGCCCTGTTCTAAAATCCACTACCCCTATCAGTATTAACTGGTCCCTTTGCTCCTAAAGGTGATTGTGAAATGAACATGCGAGCTCCCAGTACCAGCACCTCATTTGCAATATGGTTCAATAACAGTGGTTCTGGGTAGACAAGATGCAAAGACCAACCTGTTGGAAATTCTGTTGCTATATGTAAAATAAAGTCAAAAGCACCACTGGCAGCATTTCTAATCTTTCCTTATGCATCTTCATCCTAATGGAAGTTCTGAGTCTAATAATGGAAAAGAAGCCTCCTTAATTTCACAAGGATAAAGGTCCCTCAGAGCCCACATTTCCCCAACAATGCACAGGTATGCACACATCTGACTTCAGTGCATAAGACATGGCTTTGGGTCATAGATTTTGGAGGCTATTTGACTTAAACTTGGCTGTAGGTTTTCTTGTGAAGAACTAAACATGAAATTTGTGCTCTGATTAAAAACCAAAGCAAAACAACTAAACAACTCAAATATAAAAGTTGTTAGAGAAATCTAATAAGACACCGGGTGAGGAACACAACCTAGAATAAAACTGCAAGGAAATACTTATTGTAGAAAGTTGGTAGATTTGATGCAGGATAAGATTATGCTTCTGAGAACAAATTTGTTTTATGAATAACTCAGTGATCAAAAATAACTAGCATCTGCTGAACTGTTAATGCAGTTCTATCAGGGGATTATTCTTAGGATGGTCTCAGATGCAGAATTAAAAAAAAAAAAAGAAAAAATAAAAAGGAGAGTAATGCAAGGAGATTGCCCTGCTGGAAGTGACTAAGCAAGATTTCTGTTGCTTAGTGTTGTAGATAGCTAAATATTGGAAACAATAAGACTTCCCTGTCAGTTTCTTGTCTAGTAGAATCCTCAGTTAGTAAACTGTTTAATTTATTTCCAAAGAGGCTCTGTTTACTGTCGGTCATAGGGGCTTCAAAATACATGCACAAGAGGTTCCAGTTACTTTGCTAAGTCTTGCTATCCGTGCTGAAGAAACTTGCTGACTCTGTCTCTGTGTTGACTGCCTAAGCCCCTGTTGTCTGCCTCTTTTTCACTTCATGCTGTAACTCATTCTTTAGCATCTTGGTACCAGAGTGAATTGATCTTCTTTCTGGCTGATTAGCTTCCTTTGAGCAACCCTCTGGTTTCCTGAAATCTTGCATAAATTTACATAAACATACTAGGAGAAGGAAAGGAGAAGATGAATATCCTTTGGTATTTATTTGATGGAGTGTTGGGTATGGATATTTGAAGCAGCAGTGAAAGGAAAGGAGCCTGAGATAATAAACTGCTGCTGGATTTATAGTTCAGTGAGAAAGAATTGCTTTAGACACTCAGTAACTGGCATAGCTATGGGGATAATGCATGA
The DNA here is from genome assembly GCA_033558105.1 of Coccyzus lansbergi. NCBI lineage: Eukaryota > Metazoa > Chordata > Aves > Cuculiformes > Coccyzidae > Coccyzus > Coccyzus lansbergi. The sequence continues at coordinate 890,618 of JAUMJK010000067.1, read as the reverse complement.
GGCAAGTGGATGAAAAACCTAAAGTAGAGCAAACAACAGGAAAATGTTATACACTGAATAACTCAAGTAGTAGAATCAAAGAAGGGAAGGAAAGAGGAGAAAGAGATGCTCCATTGTGCCTCTAGTGAACTCAGTCTTGAAGCTTCAGAATTGTTGTTGTCCAGACAGTTCACATGTTTAGCATATCTCCTTGTTTCAAAAGAATAACCCTGTAAATGCAAATTATTCTTGTTATAACAGAGTTAAGACTTATGGACTTGCCCTTGCATTCTTTATCTCTTCATAATAAATACTTAATAAACTATAAATCAAAAAGCATTATTAGTAGCACAAACTGTTTATGAAATCTTTAACCTTGTTTAAAACGATTTTAGATGGTTGCCTCAGTCAGAATCTGACCTGTGTTCTATCTTCTCTTTGTTTCACAATGAATTTTTGGGTGTTGCTGATTTTGTCCTCACCTATATTGAAAAACAGCTCACAGCTTCTTGATGATATCATTGAACCATCTGTTAAGTAAGCTGATGGATCGTAGCAATCCTAGTGTCTCGCGACACCATACCTGATGAGGAGAATGATTTACAGGAGGAGTTTAACTTAGATGTTTGGAATTATGCTCTAAGTGTCTATATAGGCTTCTGCTGATTCATTCTCTGAAAGCCACCTTCACCATCCACTGACATAGAGCTACTTTATGGAAACGAAGCATCTGCTATAGGCTGCTCTGTTGAAAGTGTGAACTACAGATTTTATGTTTTGCTGCTTTGACACACAGGAACTAAACTTGTAAAATGTAAAAATCATGTTTGATGGGTCAGGAAGAGAACTGGTTGAACACGCAAAACTTAAAGAAATTTAAATGCTTTGAAGGTTCTAGATTCAGGTGACTTTTATTCTGTGTATTAGTGAATTTGGCTCATGTAGTACTTGACATTTATATACTTAGCACAGAGCACAGTGTTGTAATATATTAAAAACAAGTTGATACTTATAATGACATGTTTTAAATGAGAGTAAAGTATTTTCCCAATTCTGAGACAGAAAACTGAGAGTAAAAGTATACAGTATAAACATGTAAATCATGGAGCTCTGAGGCATCAGAGGCTGTGTGCCATGAAATTTACTAACAATTCTGGGTTCTTCACCAGTTCGTTGTTTGACCTGGGATCTCTGGTTCTTTAAGCCTAGTTGGAAGTTACTGCAATAAGTAGAAAGGCTTGATGGTTTCCCCCTAAATTTCTGAAAGTCGAATATAGTCGTTATGAAGTGTCTCTTCTTAGCAAGCTTGTAATTTAATTACTCATGTTCGAAGGCTTTTGAGAATTTTGTGAGGAAGGTATTGTGCTTGTGTCCTCCCACATCATCTCTTGCCCAATTCTTCCTTGTCTCTGAGGTCATTTGAGGGATAAAGGCCTACCCAGTAAAGTATCATCATATTAATTGGAGCATTGTTTATAATGTTGAAACTCCACCTCCTTCCCACTTCCTGCCTCTGAAATTTACATTCTCTAGGAACGCAAAATCTTTCTCAGTCAAAATAATGGCAGAAGTGGTAAACTTGCTTCACTAATACTAGATCTTATAGCGAATGCTCAATGTGCCTCTGTATTTTGTTCCTATTTGTCTCATCCTAGATGCAATGTTCTTATCAAATCATCTCGTAATTAGTAGTTAACGCAACTGACACATGAGTAAGCTAAAAAAAAAAAATAATACACAAAGCAGCAAGGCTACGAGTTTGAAGGACGCCTAAAAATATCTCAGAATGACTTCATGGTTTGATCAGATGGTTCTCTGTATTCTGAATGTTTCTGTTTCTCCTCTGCTCTTAAGCATTTTTCTAGTCAAATTTCTAGTGACTAAGGGAATGGGGTGATGTTAGTGAAAGAGAATACTCCTTTTATGGAATTATAATGTTCACTTATGTTTCTATTACTTGTAGCCCATGCCTATTAATTTACACTCAATCAAATGATTCCTGTTTATCTATTTAATTCTGATACTGCTCTTTGTTATGCTTTATCCCTCAAATTCTCTCAAGTCCATCAGTGTCTTTCTGCTCTAGCGGAGTACAGAACTCATACATTTCAGATTTATAGTCTCTCTATCTTTTGCTCTGATGAGGGTTTTCTTGTGGCTTATAATAAAGTTATATTCATAGATAATGTATTCTAATATCAGTGTTATCACTTAATGCAAACAATTCATTGCTTTATGTAGTATTTGCCCTATAATTTGTACTCCCCAAATCTTGTAACTAAATAATACAAGAAATACAGAATACAATAAAGAAATCTGAGGTAAAACAAGGAGAAAGCATTAAATATATCTCTAGTTATATGGTTTCACTAACGTATTTGTCTGACATGCATTTTTTCTGTTTTTGTCTGAGTGTAACAACCAGTTTATTGGTAATAATTAGATTGTCATAAAAGGACAGACTAGGACTGGTAGGAAAATGAGGGGTGATGTTCATATTCATATCAACTTGAAGTTGACATTTTTCTACTATGTTCCTTAGATGTATTCCACATTACACATTACAGCTTGACATGAGCTATGCTAGATAATTAAGAACAAATATAACAGCTATAGTATAAAAGAAGCAAAGTTGATGTAAAAAGTGTAAGATTTGCATCTGACCAGAGATTTATGTTATTTGGAGGGAGGAAACTCTTCTTATTGCATGCTGAAAATTCATGAAATGTAGGCTGTTTCTTTGGGTTTGAGGGTCTTCCTTCCCCTTAAATATCTAGCTCTTGAACTTGGGCTATGTAGAATTTCTTATATGTATAAAAAAAAATTAAAAATACTCCAGAACACTTTTTGTGAGTTAAATGATAAATCTAAAAATATTCAAGGATAGCAGACCCAAATTAGTAGATTTTGTTCTATTTTTTTTTTGTGATTCTTGAGTGGTAAACTCATTGTTTTGAATATTGGCAAAGCTTATTTGGATACTGAGCATGGAGGCATGGAGGCATTGCAGATAACTCTTTGCACCCTTCCTTCAGGTACTTTAACACACTGATGAGAACCCTACCTGAGCCTTCTATTCTCTGGGCTAAATAGTTCTGGTTCTTTCAGCCTTTGGTCATACGAAACACTCTCCAGTACCATAACCATCTTTGTGGCCCTTCACTGAACTCTCTCCAGTTGCTCCTTATGTCTTCTGTTCCAAAGGTCCTAGGACTGGACATGGGGCTCTGGGTATGGCTTTACCGGAGTTGAGTAGAAGGGTAGGATCATGTCCTTGACTCACTGTTTGCATCAAAGGAACTTGCTGTAGTGAAGTTTGGTAACTACTTGTAAATTGTTAATAAGTCCCAAAGGATCTACTGAAATAACCCAGAGCCTCATGGAAGACCTAAGAGTTTCCTCAATTTTCTCAGCATCAGAGAAAAAAAATAGGATAACTAAGCTTAAAAACTTTTCACCATAACTTCGCATGATAAGGAATTATATTTCAGAGCTTGTTCTTTTAATTATACCACAGGCAGCTTTGCTATTGCAGAGGAATTCTTGTTTGTACTTTCTCCATCCATTATGTGAGCAACTCAGATGCAAACCCTTTTCTGATTTATTGTGCTGTGTAAAAAAACTACTGGCTTTCTCTGGTTCCTGAGATAACTAGTCTACTGGCAGGAGGGGTATCAAATGACCCATCATTCTCTGTCTTCTGTGTCTCAAAATGTGAGAACCAGAAACATTTTGGTTATTGGTTTCTCCGATCTTTCCCTCCGGTGCCACCATATGGTTAAGCTTCAGTAAGTCAAGAGATAGTGAGCTGACTGGGGCTTTTAGCACTATATTTGTCTGCTTTTGCCAGTTCTTTTTTTATTGCATTATAAAAATACTTCAGATGGTAAGTGTACATTACCAATCTTTCAGTGAAAATGTTGCAGATACTACCGTCTCAACTTTAGGCTATACCACCTGTGGAGGGAAGTACCATATGTTTTCACTGTGTTTCTTATTAGCCACTTTTTCTTGACTACAGGATCTGGGAATCCCCACTCCTCCAGGCTGCCAAAGAGAACAACCTCCCAGCCATTAGGAAACTTCTCACTGATGGAACATGTGATGTCTATCAGAGAGGTAACTTGATTACTTTCACAAATGGTTTACTGTGGAAGGCAAGAGCCTGCTACAAGTAGGATGTTTGTTAGTTTGCTAGAACATTTGCATTAGCAGACTCAAGCTACTTAACTGTATGTCAGCAGCCTTGTCACAAAGTGAGTTTTCTAACTTGAAGAGCTCACCAAATCTTAAGGATGAGAGATTTACAGCCTCAATGGGATTTTTATTTAGAGGGACTGAGGAAGATGGTTTACTGTGAAAGGTGGCCAGAGGCAGGGCTGGTGCTCATTCACTTTATGCCCAAGCCTGCTGTCACAAGCACTTGAAGTCTCTGTTCAGCTTTCAGATTTCAATGGGGTGAAGGACAGACTACACTGTTATATGGCTGCTACCATGTCACGTGATGAGGTGGCACCTGGCAGTACTCAAGGGAGGACCTAGCACTCCCATATTCTCCACCCCAATAAATCAGTTTCTGCTTGTCCCATATAGATAAATGTGTAGATGACTCACGTGTTTCTTGTACTGTTTTTAGGTGCAGTGGGGGAGACTGCCCTTCACGTAGCTGCCTTGTATGATAATGTGGAGGTTGCAGTGACTCTGATGGAAGCTGCTCCCGAGCTTGTCAATGAGAGGATGACATCAGAGATCTACGAAGGTAGCACCTCAGGGAATGAGGAAGGGCAGGATTCTCTGAAGTAGAAGGGAGGAAGTGCTGCCTGTATATTTAAGAAAGTGGCATATATGTTTCTGGTTCAATATATTGCTAAACAGTTACATAGCAAAAACAACATACAAATAGCTCCTGACCATTTGTGGAAAGTGGAATTATGCTAAACTCAAGTCCATAGGAGTGCAAATATCCAAATGTGTAACAAATGCTTAATCACAGGTGGACCAGTTTGCTACAGTGGTATTGCAAAGATATGTACAGTTTGCTTTCTGCAATAGTCATGTGAGACAAAGGTGACATCTGCATGATCTCCTCTGAAAGGATTAAAAAAAATAGTTCTTGGGTTGACAAAGAATAGGGAATGTGTTTTTAAGTCTAGACTCTGAGCTAGGTTTTTAAAGAATGGTTATGATTGATTGCACATATATTCTATACAATACAGAAACCACTAAAATAATAACAATTGAATTTTAAAAATGCTAATACCTAGTTTGATGGTTTAGAGCAAGTCTTCTTTGGGACCTTTGTCTTGACCTGGCTTTCTTGTCTCTTGAAGGAAAGCATAGTCCTTTCTGAGACACATAAGCTTTCAGTGTGCTTCCTGGAATTCTGTGGCATGTCTTGTTTTCCCCTAGAAGACATCTAGAGAGTGCATCCTGCTGGAATTTTTTTGGCAGGTTACAAAGTCAGTTTTCATGAATTCGTAAAAGTTTTACATAGAATGAGACCTTGGAAAATCTGTAGTCAAACCTTCTGCACACTATAGGCATAATGTCAAATCTAGGTCATATAGACAGACACAGTTCCAAAAAAAATTAGATTTACCATGAGTGAAATGTGAATTGCAGGCTATTCAATAGCATGAAGTTACTTTCTCAGAAGCCAAGGTTTTATTTCTGTGTCTTACAGGGCAGACAGCTCTCCACATTGCAGCAGCGAACCAGAACATCACTTTGGTGAAGGCTTTACTCAAAAAAGGGGCCAATGCCCGCACAGCACAGGCCACTGGGCACTTCTTCAGGCGCAGCTCCCAGAATCTTCTCTATTTTGGTACAGCCTTATCTTCTCCCCTTGCTGCTATGGGAGGGAACCAGCAGAGTGATGAGGGACTGTGAGGGAGGCTTGCTTTGACCCCCTCTATACTGGATAAGTGGAGGCTTCTGTCTCCAAGTGTCATCAGTCACACTCATTTTAGCAGAAAGTAAGACTCCATATGATTATGTAAATATTGCATAAATATAAATATATAAATCATACTTTTTTATACATTTGTATGTGTACAAAATATATATATTGTATAAGAATTTTAATTTAATTTTTCCTAGCAGCATATACTGCAACTTACTTGTCAAGATTCTTATGATGATACTTTTTCCTTTTGCTGTTGTGTGGGGTATGTCTTCTTTTCCTTTCTGAGTAGGGCATGAAATTTACAGGGAATCTAAAGTAACTCTTCTTTTCATAACCACTGACTTCATAGCAAAGTTAGATTTACCACGGTGTGCTTTGACTTCTGCCTCCTGGATTCTTAATATTGTTTCTTCCCATTCCTTTCTCTGCAGGGGAGCATGTTTTATCATTTGCTGCCTGTGTGGGGAATGAGGAAATTGTACAGTTGCTCATTGAATATGGAGCTGACATTAGAGCTCAAGATTACCTGGGTATGTCTTGTAGGGCCTGATAAATTGCATATAGTGAGTCTGGACACTTGAAATCAGACTCTGTCATCTGTGCATGCACATTATTTTTCCTCGTTATAAACAGCTTTTGGATGAGGGCTGTGAGGAAAATGACAGTCACTGTTAACGTGATCAGTCAATTGCCAACACATGGCCAGGCTATGCAATAAATTTTATCTGGTCTGCTTCCTTCATAGGTAATACTGTTCTTCACATCCTGGTTCTTCAACCTAATAAGACATTTGCCTGCCACATGTACAGCCTGATACTTTCCTATGATAGGAATAAAGAGGGATCAGGATCACTTGAATTGATTCCTAACAATGAGGGACTTACTCCATTCAAACTGGCTGGAGTTGAGGGCAACACTGTGGTGAGTTTAAGTGATGCAGTTGTCTTCATACAAAAGAGGTTATTTAGAAATGGAGAACTTGAAATAACATAATCCAGACTAAGAAAATTTGTGTGTATTCTCAGTGGGTGGAAGATGAACAACAAGTCCTTTAGTTTTTGCTAGAAGTCTTATGTAGGACAGAAAACTTGTATAAGATATTTATTTATGCTAATGAAAGAAACAAGTGCTTAAAGAAAAGATCTTTGACCCATTTTTTGAAGTTTTTGAGTTAAACAGGTATTAACAGAATGATCCACTCTAAATATTTCTTTAGAAGTCTGACTGCAATTATTGGCTTTGTTGTCTAGATCTCATTACCTTAAATGAAACTTCTGTATCCACAGACATTTATTTGTAGTCAAGCACTCAGTTTTTATCGTTAGCTCTCATCTTTCCTCTTAGCAAAAAGACAAAGATGCTTAGTGTGTTGTCTGTAGATCACAAAGGAAAGGATCGTTTCCTTTGGTATAACTCTTTCCTGATAACTTGTAGAAGTCCATAAAAGATTTGTTTTCTAATCATCATATAATTCCATATGAAATGTATTCTCAAGATCTACAGCTATGCCAAATAAATATAGCAGTTTGATTAGAATTTAGAATAAAAATCACCTATTCTCTACTTAAAGCATGAGCTAATACTCAAATAGGAGTCAGAAAAACTTCTTCCACTCCTTAATCTGCTATAATTTTTCCTGAGAGATACGAGAACCATAATAACTAACAAGTTCAAAGAAAACACGATCATTAAGAGTTTTTTAACAATATTCTTTGTTTTCATTGGAAATACACTATATACTGAAAAACTTCTAATTTCTTCTACCCTTTCTTTTCTCCTCAGATGTTTCAATACCTCATGCAGAAGCGGAAGCACATTCTCTGGTCACTTGGCCCCTTGACCACTGTGCTCTATGATCTCACAGAGATTGACTCCTGGGCTGAAGATCAGTCCTTCCTTGAACTCATTGTCTCAACGAAGAAGAGGGAGGTACTGTGGGCACCACATGCTTTCTATGTGCAAACCATAGTGATTATAAAAGAAGAATGATGAATTTGAAGGTTCAGGCTCTTCTACATTATACATCGAGCAAGGATTTTCTACCACGTGCTGCAGAGAATACATTAAATTAATCAGAACACACTTTAATTAGCATAGTTTTTATCCATTCTGTATTATTCCCATTTATCAAAATTTTAGTCAAGCGTCTTTAAAAAAATTTTCAGCTACTGCAGAGTATGGCACAACGTGGAGGAAGTACACGAAACTCTCATTTGCTTTTATGTAAAATCCTCTGATTTCTGTGTGATAATACAAACATAAATTAAGGAGAAAGAAGTTTGTGTCAAAAAAATAGAACCATCTTAGAAGTTGTCCAGAAGACTAAACCATAATACTAAAAGAAAGCACATTGTCTCTGTCTTCTCCCAGAAAATATAGTGCATGTGGATTCAAGATTCGTAATTTCAGTGGATGTCCCCAAATACTACTGAGATATTATGATTTTTTTATTTTTCAGAATGCTCTTAAATATGAGCAATTGCCATTTTTTTCATGCAAAAATAGTAAATTTTTTTTTATTAGATATAATTGGTCAAAAATGTTTCCTCTCTCCTCTGGAAGGATGCAATGTATTACTCCATCCTGTCATATCCTCCTGGTCCAGTACTGGACTAGAGTAGCACCTTTAGGGCCAAGTAAGAGGCAGCTTCCTCTTATATTAAGGGGTATGTATACACAAATGCGTACTAAGATGTATTTTCTTAGCACTGAAAATAGAAGAGAGCTAAGCTACAGGAAGATTATAGTAAGCTTCTAAACTAATATCATCCTTTTGAAAATAAAATTTAGTCTTCTATGTGAAGAATTCTAAAATACTGACTTCTACACAAAACAGAGCACCTAAGGCTATCTAGCTATGTTGATTATCTTTCATTTCCTTTTGATCCTTAGGGATATTTCATAGACCATTCAAGAGTCATATCCATTTACTGAAACATACATATGCCTTCCACTTTGTGCAATCTGTCCTTGGCTGACTTAGAGGAAATAGGTCAACGCAACAAAAGAAGGAAAACACCTAGAGTGCAATGAGAAGTTTTTCTTTAAAGAAACCTGGTCATGCCACTTAGCTGTCTTTCTTGTTTATTGCAGTGGTCCCCTAAACATTACAACAAGAAGTAAGGCTAGAAATATTTAATAAATTGTATGGGTCAAATTCATAAGCAAGGTGTAAAGTACACCCTGTTAATCCCACTTATACTCTAAGAAACAGTGTATTAGCAGAAGCTGAAGGCTGACAGATTATTCAATTAAGTATCACCCAGATGATAATGCAGAAACTTAAAATGTAATATTTTTACATAAACCATGGAACTTCGGACAACTATGAATTACATTTAGAAAAATGTTCCATGTTTCTTATGCTAATTCATCTGATACAAAAGATGTCTATTGCTGTGTTGACAGGAATATTCTCTCTTTCTCAGTTCTGTGTTCCCCACCTTGCCCCACAAAAACATTTCAAAGGTTTATCAGATAAATTTTAGTTAGTCTTTTTCTTACTCTTAAGGTGCCATCAGAACTGAGGGTAATTTCCAGTCAATTATATATATGTCTTTGTCTCCCTTTTACAGAGGAGACCTTGTTGGCATTTCGCTGCTTGGTTGGCAAGCTCAAAAAGGATTTTTGGAAAAGTGGCTTCTTACTCCTATGAACCCTGCTTATATTCCATGAGAACAGCCAAATAAATGCTTCCATTTTTTTTTATAGATTGAGAAACTGCAAATGAAATAACACTGACTGTCTTAAAGTAGCTCAGTCCAAATGCTTATGATTCTCTCTGGAGTAGTAGAAGCACCTTGACATAAAAACCAGTGATCCTTCATAAACATACCTGTCATATTCCTGTTTCTACACTTCAAGTATTTACTGTTCTACTTACATCAACAGAAATTACACTTCCACATAGGGAAGGACTGCATACTCATGCTTCGGATGTAGCAAACCATTACAATCGTACTTTCAGTTCAACTATATTGATTTTTTCGAACTGGGAACGGACCCTTAGATAATATGGACCCTTAGATAATATGGACCCTTATAATAAGATGACAGAAAAACATAAAAAGAACCCATGATGATTTTCTGGGTTTGCAGGTACAAAAAAAAATGATAATTTACTTTCAGTTTAATAGAATATGGTTTGTAACTGAATGAAAAAGACAATTTTGTTTTGAAAATACTTCAGGATGATCCATTTTATCCCAAACTAGAGATCTAGCTCTTTAGTTACTGCAGATCTTGGAAACCATGATAACCTGGATCAGTATCATACATCTTCTTTGAAAATAACATTTGTTGCTTCTGTGGAACATACTTCCATGCAATTTGATTCTATGTAGACTATGACCACTAGGGAGTCACAGGCCATTTTTTTCCGAAGAACTTAGTATGAAAAGACCTTAATATTCTCCTTTACATTTTCTTCATATCAGCATAGTGCTCCGATCATTAACAGTGTTGCATACATCCCAATAGTGCATAACATAATAAATTTAATTTCTTTCCCATGTGATTCATTCTTTCTTCACAGACTAGTTTATTAAGCAGGACATCTACTTAGGGGTGAGAGTGATTGCTTTTTTTTCACACAACATTGTGTATTCATACGGGACAAATTAAGCTAAAGAACCGAGGTGTTTAATTAAGCACTACAGCTACCCTAAGCTCTACATGTGGCTGATAGAGAAATGCAAGTAACTAAACATCTCCGGAGAGCAATTTAGATTTCAGGTGAGCTGAATAGAAATCTGTAGGTCCAAATTGTCTAAAAGGAGGGAAATCTTAGGATAATCACATGACTAACTAAAATACCTCCTTTACATGCCTAACATTATAAAATGGGATTACCTGTAGTAGTGACACACCAAAGACATGAATAAAGCAAAGTTTGTAGGAAAAGAAAATGACGTTTGTTAGACAGATCACGTAGCTACAATTTCATCTTGTCCTAGGAAAATGATTAAGAAGAGTGGAGCGTCCTTGATCTTTCCAAGCTTTATAGTTGTCATCCCAGCAGCAAAACCATAGATTCATGCAGAGGAGTAGACTAGCAATGTTTAAGAGAGGAAAGTTACTGATTTTTTTCCATATCATCTCACTATATTTTCTTTGCATGTTCCTTTATGCATGTTTAAATCATCCAGATCAACCATGAGGCTACTTAAGAAAATTCCTGCATTTTTCCTGTTAGTTTTTGAAATGGATTTGCATGATAAGAGAGGATTCTTCCTTCCAGTGCTCATAATTCCTTTGCTCTTACTTTTTATCGAGCCTCCGTCCTTTCTAAAACTATCGTCCCATCTTATTTTGATGAAGTTTTCTTTTCATATAGAATCCCTCAGCTACACAGTATGTATGGATATATGCAGATCTTTGACAGAATCACAGCCTCAGTTTATGCAGCAGCACTATTTTTTGTTTCGTGCAAGATGCTCACTGATGCTCTGTTTATTCCTGGAAATGTATATGGTCTTCTACATATATTTGAGCTACACCACTGAGATTCAAAAGAGAAGGACCTAAACATTGAATATAATATAAATAATCTAAAGGAAGTAAGTTGGGAGAGACTAGTTTTTTCACAGTATATCTCACATCAGGTATACCCCAGTTTTTATCATCATAACTGAATGGTGAAAACTTAGAAAGTCCAGTCTATTAACAGGTTACTTCTAGACAGAAATAAAGAAAATTTGGGAATATTTTGAAAGTCCTCTTAGTTGCCTGCTAAATAAAGGTAATACAGTGTCAGTTTTTTTTAAAAAAAAAATTACTAGTGTAAAGGACTTTATTGTATGTTTCCTAGGGATTAAGAATTTCCAGGAATGCTACTGAAGTTGATAGAAGTAGCTGTTGGAACTAGTGCTAGCTGATGTGGATAAATGCAGAACTCTTATTTGGAGAAAAAAAAAATCAAAGTGAATTTCACAAGACGGGGGAGAAACCTTTTACTGTAGCTGAAAATAGAAGAATATTATTTTATTTTTGATTCTATGTTCTAGTAATTACATATATATTGTACAGAGAAGAATATCTGCCTGCTGCAAAGTGCACTGTGCTGTCTAACTTAATGCAAAATATTTTTCAAAATTGATTCAAATTACAGTAAAAGAAAATTCATGAATTGAAGTAGTTTTTTACGTCTTTAAATCCCTAGAGTTCACAGGATTTATAAACTTTCTGTTACTGTAAAATTAACCCACTCCTAATACGTATATTTCTTAACATAATAATTAATAATACCTTTTATTATCAGTAACATAGCCTCATCTATTTCAATTAATGGACCTGGATCATAGGCCTATCTCAAGTGCTTGTATGTGTGTCCAGGACTACACAGATAACAAACATGTTCCAGTATCTAACACAATTCTCTTGCACTTCCCACTGGTACTCAAAAGCTATTCTCTGCAACATTTTTTGGTTTTCAAAGCTCTTCATTGATAAATTGAGCAAATCCAAAGCTACCTACGTGTTCCTTTTCTGCAAAATAAATTCAACTTCCTAATGCTGGATAGAGTACGTGAGAATAGTTTCTTAACATTCTTCCAGGAAGCAGTGTGAATAGTATCTATAAGCAAAAGTCCTTCTGGCAATTTATTCCTTTTTTCTACCTTTCTCAGGCACGTCAGATCTTGGACCTAACACCTGTGAAGGAGCTGGTGAGCCTGAAGTGGAATATGTATGGTCGTCCCTACTTCTGTTTCTTGGCTATATTCTACATACTATACATGGTGTGCTTCACTATGTGCTGCGTCTACCGACCACTGAAGCCCCGAACAGGGAACAAAACAAGCAGTAGAGACAATACAATCTATGTCCAGAAAATGCTGCAGGTAATATGCCTATAGGAGTCAGGGCCTCAGAGGCAACATTGGGCAATTCTTCTGTAACCTACTTAACCAGAAAGTCCAAGTCTTTCCCAATTGCCAGCAATTGCAGCTGTCCTCCTTCTTTCTTTCTGTCAACTGACCTTAGTCAGTGAGGAACACTGGGTATGGTCTGTTCTCCACTGCTAGGGCTGGGCTGGTTCCTGTGACCTTGTCAGTCCTAGTCATGTTTACTACACTAATAGTAGGCCTTCTTTTCCCCAACTCCTTTTTAAATATCCTTTCATTCTTTTTTTTTCCCCCCCCCAGGAATCATATACAACATATGAAGATGAGCTGAGGTTGGTGGGGGAGCTGATCACAGTCATAGGAGCTGTAGTAATTTTGGTCCTTGAGGTAAGAGAAACAGCGAGCTATGTAGTCTTGAGTTTAATCAAGACAGATTTTTACTCTGTGGTCACAGCTTGATGAGGTTATTTACTTAGACTAAGTGCTTTGATATCTGCCCATGGCAACAGACACTGTCAACAGTGTCTATTGGATGAAACAAAGACTGTGGCAATATACTAGTAAGATGCCAGGTGTGGAAGAAGCAATTAGAAAGCCTGGCTGCACTATTAAATACCAGCTGAATCTCAGCTATTGCATGAGATTCTTAGAGATTCTTCACCCAGGACACCCAAATACTCATGTGTTTAGGAGTGTGGGCTGATTTTCAAGCAATCTCTGTCACAACCTGAGAGGGACCCACTTGACTCATTCATTTAGTTTTTGAAATAATATAGGAATCAAACTGAACCAGCAAACAAAGTAGTTGCAACTGGCCCCAAGATCCTGTGAACGCTGGCAGTTAGCATGACATTTTATAGTATAATGAAATCTGTCTAGGTTCTAAATCAATAACTGTCTCTTTTAGATCCCAGATATCCTTAGAGTTGGAGCGGCAAAATACTTCGGACAAACCATCCTAGGGGGGCCTTTTCATGTAATTGTGTAAGTACACCACTTTTAAGTCTAATAAATATACTATCTCTCATTTTCCCCAATGTCTTTTGTTAGATGAGTCACTTTCTACATTCTTTTAGAATACTTCTTATCTTGATTTACTTCTCTTGCTGGCTCAGTTGGCACATAGGAAGCTGGATGAGTGGACAAGTAGAATTGATAATGCCTATGGGGGTTGCTGGGTCCCTGCCTGTGGGGTTGGTGGCTGTATCTCCCTGCCCTGGAATTTCTGAGAAGAAAATGAAAAGGAAGCTAAGATTCCATTATTGAAACTTTTTCACTGTCTCTTCTTCACTTGCAGCATCACATATGCTTGTATGATTCTGGTAACCATGGTGATGCGTCTCACTAGCACAGCTGGTGAGGTGGTGCCCATGTCCTTTGCTCTGGTACTAGGATGGTGCAATGTCATGTACTTCGCACGAGGCTTTCAGATGCTTGGACCCTTTACCATCATGATCCAGAAGGTAAAATACTCAGGCAAATATGGGCTTCTTACACACACCCTGACACTTCTTTGCAGGTATGGAGATTGAAAGAACTTCTCCTTCAGGACTAACATTAATGGCAAATGGACAAGAGATAGTCTGCACAGACAGTTTGGGACTTTCACATTCTCTTTTTAGTGCAGAAGTTTCCTTTAGACCACTCATGGTCTTAGAATCTGGAAAATAGTTTATATGGGGTTGCACTGTATCTTGGTGGGACAGTCTGGTCTTATGGTGGCACTGTCTTTGCTCCACAGATGATATTTGGAGATCTTATGCGCTTTTGCTGGCTCATGGCTGTGGTGATACTAGGTTTTGCATCAGGTGAGTCTACAAAAGGAAAACAACTTTATGTTATCCCTGCCAACTTCATAAGTATGAATTAAGTGTGTGGGCTTTGATTCATTCTCAGGTTGCCCTTTGAGTTAGCTGGCAAAGGTGGTGATGGCTTATGGCTTCTATTTCTTTGAGCATGATCACTTGCCCAGTACTGATTATTCTTCCCATAGTTTTGGTTTTCAATTTTCGCTCTTTCCAGGGTAATAGATATTAGGACAATCCAAACAGTTCCACATATATGTAAGGCAAAGTTTAAAACCATACTACATTCATGATACTTATCATTGGAAAATTAAATTAATGCAGTTAACTTTCTTATATCCTTGAAGAAGAAAAGATTACTACTTAGAGAACAAATGAATAATAAAAGTAATTCTGAGTCATTTTATAATGAAGACCAGTGATTCTAGTTGGGGATGCAACCGTAGAAACACATGATGCTCCTTCCCAGACTACTCTGTGTTGTCAACATCTTATACAATACTCTGTGGTTACTCTTGAAAAGTGATTCCCATTGTAAAACTACATCTCTCTTTTTGACTCCATTGTTCTCCTCTAGCTTTTTACATCATCTTCCAGACAGAGAACCCTGAAAACCTTGGACAGTTCTACAACTATCCCATGTCCTTGTTCACCACCTTTGAGCTATTCCTCACTATCATTGATGGCCCTGCAAACTATGATGTGGACCTACCCTTTATGTACAGCGTGGTATACTTTGCCTTTGCCATCATTGCCACCCTCCTTATGCTCAACTTATTAATTGCCATGATGGGTGACACCCACTGGAGAGTGGCCCATGAGCGGGATGAGCTTTGGAGAGCCCAGGTAATGTAATTTAGGTGTTAGGAGGTTCACTTTGAATAAAAGGTGAAAGTTTTCCAGGGAAAATGTGCTAGACGATTGCTTACTCTGCAATCGATGCTCTAAAGAAGGCACTTTAAAACCTTTCCCTGGTCTTTATGTTTCTCAGGGTCTAATGCCATAAGCCATGACCTTTTAATTCCCTTTTATAGCTTCTGTATATCAGCCACCAAATTTTCTTATCCTTTCTATGAGTCTGATGTGACTAAGTGCAAGGCTAGTTTTCTGTGCATCTTTCCCCATGTGAAACTGTTTTCCCGTATATTTTTCCTATGTGGGTATTCCTACCTTATTTCAAAGGGGAGTTAGAAGCCCGTCCAACCTTTCTTGTCCATCCTATGCATCCCTAATGTATAGAATCTCTTGTTAAAAGGAATTAAAGTTACATATTTTTTACAAAACACATTTCTGTGTAACTGAGTGTTAAATTATAATTATAGGGATTAACTAAAGGTAGGTAGAATGCAAAATGATAATTACAAGGAGATCGGTTATGTCTTTAGATCTCTTAAGAGAAGTTGGCTTCACTTTCTTGCTTAAAAGGCAAAAAAAGTTCAATCAGATAAGTTCTTTAGCTACTCAGCTGGAAATCCATTTCCTAGTATTTTTGTGTGAGAAAGCAGTAAGACAAATTGTTAAATGTACAAAAGGAAAGAAATTTAACAGCTTTCTAAGAGCACCACTACTTCTTCAAAATATGGCACAATTAAGACTAAATAGCCTATAGTAAATTCGTTCTGAGATTTTATCTTATACATGGAGCTGTAAAGAAATACTGTAATGGGTCAGAATTCATGAAATGGATAACTTTGAAAAAGAGTCTGAATTTTTTTTCTAATTTGTATGAGTTCAATTTTTTTCAATTTTTTTTTTTTTATTCTAAAGGTTGTTGCTACTACAGTCATGCTGGAGCGGAAGCTACCACGATGTCTGTGGCCTCGGTCTGGAATCTGTGGGCTGGAGTATGGGCTAGGGGACCGATGGTATCTCAGGTGAGTTATCTTCTAGTGTGTATATGTAAGGATCCTAGAATAAGAATCTGAAGTGTTAATAAACAGCCTTTCCAGGGCCTAGGTAGGAATATTTGGAGTGCTGTTCCACTCAGAAAGTTCTGCTGTGCAATTTCTTGTGGAATTAGACGATGATTTTTTTTTTTTATCCAGTAGTCACAGGAAACAGACCCAATAAATTGCATGGGTTATAAGGCCTGAATTTTTCTTTCAAACCTCTCATAATGAACATCACACAGGTCCACTGTTGTGCTTGGTTGACTGTCCCTATTTATTAGATGCATGAAATAGCTGAGGCAGAATCAATGAGCTGCACTACAGATAGTTCATATACAGTGCAGGAATAATTAAAGACAATATTTCTTTTTGGTGTGAACCTAGTAACTATATTACAGTTTGCAAAGACTCTATCAGATGGCAAAGTCTTAGGACCAGGATTTCAGTTTAGGTGTTAAAGTAACAGGTAAACTGGATTACTCATTGTTTCTAATTTTAGTCAATATTTATTCCATGGTGAGAAAGGATTAAACTTTTTGGGGGCATGCACCTCTTCTACCTGTGTCATCTTTTGCAGATAAATCTGTAAGAGGAAGCGGTGACTGTATGAAATAGGGCTTTCTGCAGGCTTTAGCAGAGAAAAGAACCTTGTGGATTTTCAGGTCTGCAGGAGACCTGAAGTAGTACCAGTATGCAACAATTTCTGTTCAAGGTGTAGAATATATGTTCACAAGAGCAATATCTCAGCAACAATTCTTTATTGGATGCTGTGAGAAAAGGGTGTTCGTGTGATCTGTTTCTGTCAAATTAAGTATACGTTCATTGTGTTTAGTGGTATAGTATTTCAGAAGACAAGTTCTAAGTAAGGTAGAGAAGGATTGGTGGAAGTGCACTTAAAAGAAGTGCAACACAAGATGAGTGACATCCTGATGCCAGGAACCATGAATTATCAGGAGAGGAAAGACAATAACAAAAGAAACAGATGAATATGCAGGTACACACAGTGGATCTAGAGCTAGAGTCAAGTAAAGTAATTATTTGGCAGTGGAAAACGCGAATCATTGCTGGGCAATGAGTTTAAGTACAGGAAATCAGGAAATGGGCTGATAAGGGTACTGAAGACAATAATGGGGATGAAAGTCTAGGAGATAGCTGTGTGCTGGCACAGTTCCCTGTTTATTTGTAAATTTTCTGTAATATCTGAGTCAGTAGGCATGCTTCTGGGAGGGGCTTGCTTCTTGTGGCTGCTGGGTTTTGTTGATAAACTTACATGCCCCTGCTTCATTCAGTTTATGGCTTTTAATTCTCTTCCAGAGTTGAAGACAGGGTTGATCCCAACAAACACAGGATGATGCGGTACACAGAAGCATTTAAGGCTCAGGATAGGGAGAACTATGACAAAGGTTTGGAAAATCCAGAAATCAATGGGAACATCCTGTACAAGAAGGAACTGTCTGGTCTATCTTTGTCACGGAGCACTTCCAGGACTAGTTCTCACCGTGGCTGGGAGATCCTGAGGCGTAACACTTTCCACCAACTTTGTGGAGAGGTCAATCATGCCATGGAAGCAGAGGTCTATGATGTCTAAAAGCATCTATCCAGAGGCCACACTACACGGATCAATTTTGCCACAACAATTCTCCAACTGCTCATGCACAATCCAGCATTCCACAGACATTTGTAAACCTTGAAGAACTCTGCTGATGAATGGTTTGTGGCACCTATGCTATGATATATGAACACAGTCTTTTCTCTCCTACTTTAATGTGTCCCTACTGTTGCACTGATATTTGCATCAAGATGGTGGTCTTGTTCTGCTAAGGTCTGTGGTGGTTTGTTATTCTTTGTAATGCCCTACAGAAATAAGCAAAAGAAACCAGCAATAGGATCTCATCCATTTACAAAGAAGTGATCAGTAGGTCCTCTCCCAGAGTGTTAAATGCAGCATAAAGTCTCCCTCCATTTTCACAAAATACCGATGCTCTCAGAGCAAAGACAGCTGATGGAAGTTCTGGTTTATGATTCAGTACAGAACAAAAAATAAAGACAAAACAAAAACCCAAACAGTTACTGAGCTCAGGAACAGAGGTAGTTCGTGACATTGTGATAATTAAAAGGAATGCAACTACTCAAATGGCATTCAGGGCCCAACTGATATTGCCCTCTGAAGAAAGACAGTCTCTATTAACTGGATTTTCAACACAGCTACTGTAGCAGGACTGAAGGCTGGGGGGTGGGGGTAGAAATTTGTTTGGTTTGTTTGTTTGGGAGTGTTTTGGTGGCTTTTTGTTTGCTTTATTTTGTTGTCACATGAATGCACTTTAAGCTTTTGAAAATAAGTGACTGCTATTTTTGCGAAGATTCTGACTGTTCTGAAGTGGGAAATCCTTTTCCTAATGAGAGCATGTATGACCTGGTTAGGTGACTTTCAGCAATGTGAAATTTCAGCTGAGATATTAATCTCCCAAATAAGCTGAAGCTGGTCTTTCGTTTTCTGTGGAAGAGTAGTATTCTGAACCGTAGTTCTCTGAGTTATTACTGAACCATCAAGGTTGAGTAGTGAGGCACAATATAGCACTAAAAGAAATGGAGAGGGAATTTTGGATAAATAAATAAGACACAGACGCAGTTCAGAAACTGGTGCATTCTCTCACTTTGGAAGTCTAAAACTAGCTACTGAACAACTGAATCACCTACACTTCCAGACATGATGATGTGCCAGTCTGTCAGTTTGTCATCTGCCTAGGGCCACCTTAAGAAAAATAGAGAAATGTTCAGAGAAATGGGCTGTCATTTCAGGGTCTTTCATATTTTCAGGTATGTGGAGTTTCATTACAATAGCAGAAGTAAGTGGAAAGCTATCCATGGTCTTAACATTTCTTTCCAACAAGACTAGTAAGAGAAATTTTGTTTTTTAAGAAACCAAGGATTATTATCTAGTACTAGACTTTAAACCAAAGCAGCCTGTCATAATCAAAACAGATGAAGATAAAGCTGAACCCAGTTGATTTCTGATTGTACTGAAATTTCACAGCAAACGTCTCCCACATCTCCTTTCTTGCAGGTGCTGAAATGAGCATTATGGTCTTTGTAATTATGTGTGTTTATTTAAATGTCCTCTTCCTCTTACTTGAAAGTGTATTTATGCTGCAGTGGAAGACAGAGAGAAGAGTGTCCTTCTGGAATTCAACAGCATACTTTTGAATTGACTCATTTTGTTGACTTGAAAGCATTGCTTGGTTTCAGTCGCTTAAGTATTGTTAGTCCTTCCCAAAACCTTTGGAGTTTGTGCTGATGGTTTATGGAAATGAGAAAAATATGGCACAGAACTGTGAACTCCTGCTCAAATTATAGATTAATTTTCTTTCAGAGTGAATAGAAAATAGCAGGAAGGGGAGAACTTACAGCTTTCCCCTTCTCTCTCTGCCCTCAAATATATTAGTCTTAGTTTGAAAAACTGCAGAAATGCAATAAAGCTGAATATAAGCATTTATACAAAAGGACTACTCTTTATGACACAACAATAACAATGAAGTATAAACTGTGTTATATCTGGCTCTGTTTTTGTATTCTTCCTCATTGCTATGAACAATAATGAGAATTTTGATCCTGAAGCTGCAAACAACATATTGACATTGTAGGAGGCAGAATACAATTCACATAAGTGCTAGACCTTTGTAGATTTCTGTATCTCTTCACCAGAAAAAGATAAATTCCAGTGGCAGATACTTTCAAGGAAGCATCTTCTCTTGTAGAATTGCATTCTGTAATAGTTACCTTTCAAAGTCCTTGCGCCAGAACCCATGCACAGAACATCAGAACTGTGAGACTTATTTGTTATCTTTGAAATTGTGTAATGCAAATAGATCATAGTATCATAGAATTCTGGGGGCAGAAAGGGACTATGAAGGTCATCTAGTCCACCCTCTTCAGTGAACAAGGAAATCTTCAACTAGATCAGGTTGGTTAGAGTCCCATCCAGATTGACATCAAATGTTTCCAGGGACAGGCATTTATTACCTCTCTGAGCAACCTGTTCCAGTGTTTCACCATCCTCATCACAAAAATTTCCTTGCTGTCTGCTATTGGAATTTGTCTTCCAATTTCCTGAAGTGACTTGCATATTAAAAGAAAATAATCCTGGAAAAACCTCATACAAAAGAGGATAGGACATTTTACCAACAGTAAATGATTCCCCAGTCAACTTTGCATAACCTCTACTTTTATGATGAGTGATACAGACTATTTTTAACATAATTTATTTGATCTGGAGGATAAACAGCTAGAGAAGAAAATCTGAATTGGGAAAAATCAGCAGAGTTAATGGGCACACCAGAAACTGGAAACAGTATATTTAACATGCCATTGCAGAATATCTACACTTTTCCACTAGGGCATATACAGATGAGCTGTGCCTGTGTGAACCTCAGCTGATGAAGTAATAGGAAGCACTAGACTAAGATTTGATCTGGTTCAATGCAGTCTGGCTCAGACTCAGAAAGAGCTTTGACTAAGTCACATGAAGGCAATGCCCTTTTGATGTAGTATTCTGCATGAATGTGCTGCTTTAGGATTAGCTTCAATTTTTTGAGTCATATCCTAAAATTCCAAAATAGTATTGCTCCTCCTGGCAGTTGCAAGTTGTCTTTCTTCTCCCTCCTAACAATTTTTCAATTTCAATGCAGACATGCCTTCCCTCCTTGAAACTTCTAACCTAAACTATCGTCTATTTACTGAAACAACTTCCGAGTTTATGATAATATGATAAAAATGAATGTTTTGATCCAGTTGCTTGTAGTAAAATTTTACTGAAAATAAAAATATTAAATAAAAGGAGGATCTTGTCAGCTTGTTTGTGTCCAAAATAAATACCATGGGCCAATTTTTGTGTTTGATTCTCTAGTAGCAATCATGGACATTAGTTATTAAATTGTTTGGATCGTCATAGAATCATAGAACAACCAGGTTGGAAGAGACCCACCGGATCATTGAGTCCAACCATTCCTATCAAACACTAAACCATGCCCCTTAGCACCTCATCCACCCGTGCCTTAAACACCTCCAGAGAAGATGAATCAACCACCTCCATGGGCAGACTGTTCCAATGCCCAATGACCCTTTCTGTGAAAAACTTCCTCCTAATGTCCAGCCTAAATCTTCCCTGGCAGAGCTTGAGGCCATTCCCTCTTGTTCTGTCATGTGGGAGAAGAGGCCAGCAGCCTCCTCTCTAAAACCTCCTCTCAGGTAGTTGTAGAGAGCAATGAGGTCTCCTCTCAGCCTCCTCTTCTCCAGGCTAAACAACCCCAGCTCTCTCAGCTGTTCCTCATAGGGCCTGTTCTCCAGCCCCTTCACCAGCCTCGTTGCTCTTCTCTGGACTTGCTCCAGAGCCTCAACATCCTTCTTGTGGTGAGGGGCCCAGAACTGAACACAGGATTCAAGGAGCAGCCTCACCAGTGCTGAGTACAGAGGGAGAATAACCTCCCTGGATACCTCTCCTATAAGGACAGGCTGAGGGAGTTTGGGTTGTTCAACCTGGAGAAGAGAAGACTCTGAGAAGACCTTATAGCAACTTTCCAATATGTGAAGGGGGAATAGGAAAGCTGGGGAGAGGCTTTTTTCAGGTAGTTGTAGAGAGCAAGAAGGTCTCCTCTCAGCCTCCTCTTCTCTAGGCTAAACAACCTCAGCTCTCTCAGCCGTTCCTTGTAAGGTCTGTTCTCCAGACCCCTCACCAGCTTTGTTGCTCTTCTCTGGACTTGCACCAGAGCCTCAACGTCCTTCTTGTGGTGAGGGGCCCAGAACTGAACACAGGATTCAAGGAGCAGTCTCCCCACTGCTGAGTACAGAGGGAGAATAACCTCCCTGGACCTGCTGATCATGCCATTTCTGATCCAAGCCAGGATGCCATTGGCCTTCTTGACCACCTGGGCACACTGCTGGCTCATCGACCAACACCCCCAGGTCCTTCTCCTCCATGCAGATTTCTAGATAGGCTTCTCCTAGTCTGTAGCACTGTGTAGAGTACTTGTGCCCCAAGTGCAGGACCCGGCATTTGGTCTTGTTAAACCTCATGCCTTTGGTCTCTGATCAGTATTGGCCTGTTCCGATTCCTTTGCAGAGCCTCCCTACCGTCCCGCAGATCCACACTTTCACCCAGTTTAGTGTCATCTGCAAACTTGCTAAGGGTGCGCTTGATGCCTTCATCCAGGTCATTCATGAAGACATTGAACAGGGCTGGACCCAGCACTGAGCCCTGGGGAACCCCACTTGTAACTGGCCTCCAGCTGGAGTTAACATCATTTACCACCACTCTCTGGGCCTGACCATCCAACCAGTTTTCCACCCATGATCTAGGAATTTTAATATAAAATATCCATCAGTAAATTAAAGTTTCTAGGAGATAATATCTGCAACATTTATTAATCAACTCTATTATGGTTATAGTTAAGCTGACCCGACAGCCACTTGAAGTTCATTGATTGTAGTTCCATTCCTGTCTGGAACGTAGTGGGAAAGTTGAAAAGAAAGTGGTAGATTCACAGAATCCCCAAGGAGACAGATGGGCAAATGAAGTGCTCTGCTCAGTAATCAGATGGAAAAATTAGATTCTTTGACAGCTGTGATGATTTCTGTAGTCTCTTGAGAAAGAAGTTTTTAAACTACCCAGCTGCTTATAGAACATCTAGAGCTTTGACTGAGGTGAATGAGACACTTCATACCTCTTATAGTTGTGGTTTCAGGCTTTCCACAGACCCAACCCAATATTAAGGTGTTAGTTACTATCTTCTCAGTGTTTCAGATTATCTCCATTTGAAAACTTTTATATAGGAAATGTGATATCTGATTCTGCATAAAAAGAATTTTATGGCAATTTTTATGGAGCTGAGGAAACAGTCCTGCCTTTCAGGAAATAAGAGTAAGTTACCATAAGTAGTTGCCCAATGCTATCCTCATGCATGTTGTAAACTGTTCTCTGGCCCTTCCCACTATGCTTCTGATAACAGAAAACTCACTACCCTGCCCAGAAAAAAAAAAAATCTGGAAGGAAATTTGACTGATTTACCATTCACCTTTTATTTTAGTGTCCAGTACTTGACAAAAAAAGCTCTATGGTTTCACCTGAGATGAAATAGACTTGACTAATTCTTCCCACAGATAAATACAAATGAATCTGATCACAAATCAGTGTCATTATCTATGGAATAATTTTGCTAGTCAGCTTCAATTTGAAGGCATAAGAAAAAAATGATTAAACAATGAATAAGAGCTTTGAGATTAGTGGAATTCTAGATTTATCCATTGACTCATGGAAGCATTTGTTGTAAAGGACATTTGATATCATCCAACATAAGACAATGTCTGCCAGGACTTAGTCTTCAAAAGTCTTGAAAATCTTAAAAATGGAGAACCAAAACTACTCTGTGTACCTCTTTCTGTACTGCACGACTGTCATGGTGAAATTTTTTTTCCTAATGTCTGTACAAAGTATGACACACAAAAAAGAGACTGTGCCTGTGACACTTTATTTAACAAATTAAGAAAATCAAGTACGATCACTTGCTAAATGGTTCCCATCTGAGCTGAGACACAACTGCATATGGTGCAGCAACATTCAAAGCCATTCCACAGAACATTTTCTGATTGTCTCCATCATTTTTGCTTAAACATCTAACAACAAAAAATGGGTTTCTTGAAGCACTGACTTGATCTCTTCACTGTAAGTCTCAGTCAATAATAAAAAGGTTTCCACTGCAGGTTTCAGTTTCAGAAGATCCTCGGTGTTAACTCACTCTTCACTAATATTCACATTTCACTAATATTGTTATTATAGATCAACCTTTGTGACAAACATGAAACAGAGTCTAATGGATCCAGATAAGAGTTAATTATTTATTCAGGCTACAGTCATGGTAGTATTAGCTTGGTTGGTCTCCAGGAGACAGTGCTCTGGACTTCTGAAGCAATATATGCTGTCTCACTCCAATGTGATGCACTGGGAATTCTTGAGAACTGAAGTTCTTGATAACTGAAATTCATGAGAACCACAGCATGCTTAGTCCTCCTGTGTCTCACTATTTGATATGGACCTTATTATTATCTTTGTGACAGACATGAAACAGAATCTAGTGGATCAATAGACACTGTCTCGCTGTAATGTGATGCAGTGGGAATTCTTGAGAACTGAAATTCTTGAGAACTGTGCCATGCTTATTCTTCCTGCATCTCAATGTTTGATATAGACCTCACCAACTCCCTTTGTAAGACCTTATGACATTCCATGCACAAAATAATCAGGAACGGATCATAAATGTCAGTATGCAAAAGGTCACCTTTATGACATTGTGTCAACAGCTGGCACTGGACAGTCTGCACACACGCATCTAGGTGTCAATTCTAAAATGAGTGACCTTTAACAAATACTGATCTCATCAGGGAGGGGCTGATGGAAGGACTGGCTCATCAGCTTGCAGATGGTGATCCTAGCTGGACTTCAGAGTGTAACAGTTTCTTCAGAGTTAAGGACTGGTGGAATCCATGCTGAAAGAAGGCATGAGGTTAATGCAGGTTATTTGCTTGTGCTAAGATCTTTAACTATTACATTTTCACAACAAGCCTGGATGTTCTCCTCTTCTGTGAAGGGCAAAGATAGGATATTTTGAAATGCTTTTTTACATATGATATCTATATATTTCCCCACCTTAATCTCTTCAAATGGAGTAGCCATTTAAAACTTTGTTCAACATTTTTTCTTTCATGAATATTTGATATATACCCTTGAACACACAGCTCAGGTAAAGTCAACATTATTGGAAGTGATTTTTGGGGTGTTTTAAGAGGACTTTCCAATATCAGTGGGTGGTGAGCTGGGTGCTAGGAGACCCTGAGGGAGCACCCCCTCAAGAAGGTACAAATGCCTGTCTTATTAGCAGAACACTCAATACAGCCCAAATGATGCAGCATCAGGATCACATCCTCATGATACAAACTAGTTGATGTATTTAATAAAATCTTTGTATTTAAGTGTGTCTCCCTATATGAGACTAGGTCATAGGAGATTGCTAAGAGTTAATAAAATTAATTCTTTTATCCACAACAGTTGTGTGTGTACTATTGGTGACAAGTGGTTCTCACACCTCTTTTGATGATCTATGCTAAGAAACTTTTCCTCTAGACATGCATTTGTCTTTGTGTTTTAACCTCCTGTAACCCTGTATTTTCTTCAGTAGGAAGGAAGAAGTATTTTTGTTTCTGTTCTTCTCTCCTCGTCTTTGTTCACTACTCCCACACCTCCTTCCCTATATATTTCCATACAATTCTTTGAGTAACAATTTGCCAGTTTTTCTTTTTAAATTATCTATTTTTATCCCAAATGCCTTTTGTTGATCAGTGTCACTGGGGCCACACCCTGACAGGAAAAGGTATCATCAAGATATGGTAGACTTTTTATGATCAATTGCGTGATACACTTACAAGCTGCTTTGGATGGTTTTGCAGCTCTGTGAAAAGAAAAAGCTTTCTTTTTAAAGATCGCATGCAACCTGATACTAAAACCAATTTGCATAGCCTGTTAGAAAATGAGATTTTCTAGGGAGATCATATCCTAGGGCTAAAATACAGAAAAAAATCTCAACCTTCTGAGATATTCCTCACATACATACTTCACCCTGAGTCTTCTCCTGTGTTCCTCCTGTCTTCTTCTGTCTCCGCTTTACATGCATAAATTCTGTCTTCAGACACAAGCTGCTTCTGGAGTAATGTATTGTATTTTTTCTGTGGGGTACCTTCACTTACCCTCTGAACCCTGTGCATAAGGTATGTAACTTATACTTTTAGTGCAGGCTTACAGGCAAAGGAGTATAATTTAAAAAATGAAATAAAGAGACACATAGCTGCACTTGTTGTAGGGCTGACTGTGTATAATCATGTACAAAAAAGATAGGTCCCATGAGAATAAAGGCATAACCATTTCATTTTCCACAGTAATGTGAAGAAAGCTACCATGTCCCTCCTCTTAATGGGCTTGTCATTTAGAGTGACATTGCCAAAGGTCAGAAGAGAGATAGCTTACCAGTTTACAAACCAATATTTCATTCTTATATTTGCAGACTTCTAATTACTGAAATCTATTAAAAATTCTATCTGTACATACCATCACATTTGCAAGGCACCTATACCTAAGTTCTCCTCTGTTTATACAAAGCATGTTTGATTTCTTCTCAGGAACTGCAGAGTTTTACTCTTGAAGTTGTCTTTATGGTCAAACATGAACGCTATCTTGTTCCTAGAACATCTCTTTTTTAATGGTAGTCACATAGCAGCTTCAAAAGCATTTTGATAACTAAGGAGTACATAGGACTTACAAAAAAGTTCAGGCAATTTCCATAGTATTTTTTTCACTCTAGGCATACCCAAAAAATGTGCAAATGGAATATAAAAGCACATAAGATGACTGGATATTTAATTGAGGTTGCTTTTAATCATTCTCCTGGACCTGCACATTATTTCATTAGGTATCTGGACTGATTTGGATGTTCAGGGGCTAGGTTCTTGTCTTACTGTACTGACTAACTTGGGGTTTTCTTCCACACTTGTATCTTTTGCGGTGATTTAGCCATATACCACAGAGAGAAAAATAATTGGATATATTGGTTTTGCTTGAGATGAGATAAAGTTAATTTTCTTCATAGCAGCTTATATGGTGCTGTATCTTAGATATGTTTTGATAACCCAGAGATGATTAGTTATTGCTGGCCAGGGCTTGCATGTCGTCAAGTCTCTTTCTGATTCTAACATGCCAGCAAGTAGACTGGAGGTGCCCAAGAATTTGGGATGGGACAACTGACCTCAATTGACAAATGGGATAGTCTGTACCATAAGATGTTGCATTCAGCAATAAAAGCTGGGGGAAGAAAGAGGAAGATAGAGATTTAAGTCTTCCCCAGAAACTGTTATTCGTGATGATGCCCTGCTTTTGTGGAAATGGCTGAACACCTGCCTGCTGATGGGGAGTAATGAATGAATTATTTATTTCACTTTGCTCGCACACTCAGTTTTTTCCCTAGTCAATAAGTTGCCTTTATTTCAGCCCACAAGTTTTCTCACTTTTACCCTTCCAATTCTCTCCCCATCAGCTAGGGGGAATGGGCAAGCATCTGTGTTGGATTTAACTGCCTACCAGGCTTAACTCCCAACAGCAAAACACCAGGAAAAAAAGAAATAAATTCTACAGAGAAACTTGGTTGAGAAACCATCTGAGTCAGGAAATAAGAAATGCTTAAGGAAAGAGAGATGACCAGACAGTCCTGCATATTCTTGGCAGATCATGTTAAAACAACAAGAGGTATCTCTCAGCAGCTCTCAAAACTTCCTTGGACTTAGGGGCCTAAAAATGGTTTGCCCTATTTTCAAAATACAAAGCCAGAATACACAGCCTCTAGGCTTTGGCTCTTTCAGCCTGTCCTCAAGTTTTTTGTAATTAGTCATTGAAAAAAATAAAGGGCAGATTTCAGCTTCTGAACACCAAATAAGTACCTTAAATGCCTAGACTACAGAGTAAGTCTAGCAGTGTTCTATTTGTGCTCTGATTTGATTTTACTTAAATTCAGCATTATTTATAAAATACTAACAAATCTTGTAATCAGAAGTGCCATATTACAGATCAGTAGTTTCTGTTCGCTTGAATAATGACATCTGAATTCCTGCAGTCTTTCCTTTCTGTTTCTATTTTTTTTCTTCTGTCTTCTGAGTATTTCATGTAGCTCATTATTACAGGCTCCCTGTTCCCATTTATCTTCAGAGTCTCCATTAGTTAAGGATCATATGTTTTCAGGGCACTCCTTAGTCATGCTGTTTCAGTTCTCTTCTGTGCAACTGATCTTCAGTTTCTCTTTCACTTTCTAATAAGTGTATTTGTTTCATGAGTTGCATCCTTTTGAAATAAGATTTCTCAACATTTGGAGGCACAGGGTTGGTCTATTTCTACTAATTTTGATCACATCAAATACATACCCACATGCACACAAGTGGGAATTGCATGTTTGTAAGTATTGAGTGTTTTATTCACTTACAAACATCAGTAACCCCTTCCTGTCAGTATTTGCCACTTACTTGTATATTTAACTTTTGCTACTAAGAAAGTTCTGTCACACATAAACAATATAAAGTCAGCAATAGTGAGATTCCTGTTTGACTAGTTCTACAAGTCACTGAATAGAACAAAATCCAATAAGGAGAGGAGAGTTTTTAAAAATTATTTGAAACAAAGCAAATGCATGAGAAAAATCCAAAAGTGATTAACCACTAATTAACCTTTCTGTTATGTTTCCATCCGTTCTCTTCACACTGAAAAATCTAAAGAAAAGAAACTTAACCAGGTAGAGTAGTAAGGAACAGATCATAGAAACATAGAAACATAGAATCACAGAATCATAGAATAGTTTGGGTTGGAAGGAACATTAAGGATCATCCAGTTCCAACCCTTCTGCTATGGGTAGAAACATGTCCCACTGGATCAGGCTGCCTAAGACCCTATCCAACCTGGCCTCGAACACCTCCAGGTTCTTCCTTATGTCTAGCCTAAATATGTCCCTCTCCACTTTATACCCATTCCCTACCATCCTATCACTACAAGATTTTCTGAACAAAGATCCCCATTTCATGATACGGATCATAAAACTGCAAGTGAAGAAAAACTTAGTTTTCAAAGGAGACTTTGAGTTTCCAAGTTTATTGTCATGTGAGATCAAAAGAGTTAGCCAGGGATTCTTACAGATAGCAATGAGAATCTTCTCTCTAACCATCTTATTCTGTATTTTTAGGAGGTGGCACAGAACATGGGTAGAACAGAGAACAATATATATTGTTTGACATATTATCTGTTGAGGCAAGTTCCCAGAACTAGAATCATAAGATAATTGAATAATTCAGGTTGGAAGGGACATTAGGAGGTTATTTTATCCATACTCCTACCCAAAGCTAGGTTACCTATGATGTCAGACATGGTTGATCTGGGATTTCTCTAATTTGATCTTGAAAACCCTGAGGGAAGAAACTGCACAAGCCCTCCAAGAAATCCATTCCAGTGTTGAACTGCCCTCATATCAAAAAGCTTTTTCTTTGTATCCAGTTGGAACCTCCTATTTTAACTTTGCCTCTTATCCTCTCATCATGTACTGCTGTGAAGAACCTGGCCCCATCCTTCCAATAATTTTTTATTTACTTGAAGGCTACTGTTAGAATTGCTTGCAGATTTCCCTCATCCAGGCTGAACAAACTCAGTTTCTCCAGCATCTACTCATAGGGCAAGTGTTCCATTCTTCTGACTATCTTTATGGCCTTTGTCTTGTCTCATTCAGTTTGTCTTCCTTGTTTTGGGGAACCAAAACCTATATTCAGTACTCTAGATGTGGTCTAAGAATTGCTGTGTAGAAAAGAATAATCATGCCTTCCAATCTACTTGTTACATCCCTTTGACTACAGTCCAGGGTATCATTGACCTCATTCTCTGTCAGGCTACAGTGCTAGTTCATATTCAACTTTCTGTTGAGCAAGATCCTTTTCAACAGCCCTAATCCCCAGCCAATCAGTTCCCAGCCCACAGAGTTGCAGTGCAAATATTGAATGTCCACTTGCTGAATTTCAGAAGCTTTCTTTTGGTCTATTCTCCCAGCCTGTCTAGGCCCCTTTGGACAGCAGTCCTGTCCCCACATACGTCAAATGATCTTCTCAATTTGACATTGTATGTGAATTTGATGAGCAAGTACTCTGTCACCTCCTTCAGGTCATTGATAAAAATGTTGAGTAAGACAGGAATAATACCTGCCATAACATACAGTGTTCAGGGTGGAATGCAGTCAATTGGTGTCCAGGTACAATACAGTCTACTAATCGATTAATCATTCCCTCTGAGCCTGACTATTCAACCAATTTTTGTACGACCTTGTCCACCCATTAATTCAACACTGCCCCAGCTTGAGTACAAGCATACTGAGCTAGAATGCATTGAGGACTTTGTCAAATGCGATATAAATAACATTTGTTGTTCTTTCTTTTATCCACAATTCAAATAATTTTATCATAGAAAACAGTCAAGTTGTCAGGCATGATTTAACCTTGGTAAATCTATGCAGACTGTTTCAGACCAGTTCCTCCTCGTGATCTGAGAGGACTTGCTCCATAATCTTGTCCAGTGACTGCAGTGAAGCTATTCAGCTTGAAGTTCCCCAGCCTGTGATCACTGACTCAGTCTTCCATTGGTAATTCTTTTTTCATTGAACTCTCCTGCCAAGTACAGAGGTCTAAGCAGCTTGTTGATGAAGACTGAGGAAAGAAGTCATGGTGTACTTCATCCTTTTCTATATCCACTAACTCTAAATTGCCCACCCACTCAACATTAGGCCATTATTTTCTTTATTCCAGGTTTTACTACTAGCATAATAATAGAAACTCATTTTGTTGATGTTGATACCCTTGTGACTGTCAGTTGTAGCTGACCTTTAGCTTTCGTAACACCATTTCTTCCTGTTTGAGCAATATTTCGGCATTGTAACCTGACCTTTCTTTTGCTTTTTTTTCATACTACCTTTTTGCACTGAAGCAACATTATGAATTCCCTGCTTAGCCAAATCAATCTCCTGAGACATCTATTGGTGTTCCTGAGTACTGGGATGAACTAGTCTTGCACTCAGAGGATGCTGTCCTTAAAGACCTCCAAGTTTTCCTTAGCTCCTTTAGAGATCACTTTAGAGCTTCCTCTTATGGAATCCCACTTAGCAATTTCCCTGACAAACTCAAGTCTATTCAGCTGAAATCCAGGGTCTGTATACTGTAGCTCTAATACCGTTCAATACCTTGAACTCCTCTTTTTCAAGGGTACCACTGATAATCACATCTACAAGCAGTTCTTCCTGCTTATCAAGTATTTCTGAGAACATTTTCATTGTAGCTACATAGTAATTGAACAAAAGATTAACTGAAGATTCACTAATTCAGTATGACAAAACAATAGTGTTTGTTTGGTTTTGTTTGGCTTTGTTCTATTTCTTTTCTATGTGAGCAGCACTGGGCTTACATAGTCCTTCCGCTCCCAGTTTAACAGTGTGCCCTTGCTATTAACCTTGTACTAACCTATTCACAGGAAAAATATGTCTGACTGACAAAGCAAAATCTGAAAGATCCTCTTTCAGTGACTGTAATGTCATCATGACAATATGTGTGTAACTTCATTCTGCTTGGTTACTAATGGGCAAGTACACATTTTATTTTCCTTCGTAAATGTGCTCTTACTTTCTGCTTATCTAATAAAAACACATATCTGAATTAAAGTTGGGTTACCATGGATGATGGAAGCCTCTGGCCTGGACAGGTGTACACTCTCCTGGGTGGAAAACTAGTTGGATGGCAGGGCCCAGAGAGTGGTGGTAAATGGTGTTAAATCCAGCTAGAGGCCAGTGACAAGTGGGGTTCAGGGCTCAGTGCTGGGTCCAGCCCTGTTCAATGTCTTTATCAATTGCCTGGATGAAGGCATTAAGGGTACCCTTAGCAAGTTTGCAGATGACACTAAGCTGGGTGAAAGTGTGGATCTGTTGGAGGGTAGGGAGGCTCTACAAAGGGACCTAAACAGGCTGGACTGCTGGGCTGAGTCCAATGGCATGAGGTTTAACAAGGCCAAATGCTGGGTCCTGCACTTGGGGCACAACAATCCTATGCAGAGCTACAGGCTAGGAGAAGTCTGTCTAGAAAGCTGCCTGGAGGAGAGGGACCTGGGGGTGTTGGTCAACAGCTGATTGAACATGAGCCGCTAGTGTGCCCAGGTGGCCAAGAAGGCCAATGGCATCCTGGCTTGGATCAGAAACGGTGTGACCAGCAGGTCCACGGAGGTTATTCTCCCTCTGTACTCAGCAGTGGGGAGACTGCTCCTTGAATCCTGTGTTCAGTTCTGGGCCCCTCACCACAAGAAGGACGTTGAGGCTCTGGTGCAAGTCCAGAGAAGAGCAACGGGGCTGGTGAGGGGTCTGGAGAACAGACCTTACAAGGAACGGCTGAGAGAGCTGAGGTTGTTTAGCCTAGAGAAGAGGAGGCTGAGAGGAGACCTTCTTGCTCTCTACAACTACCTGAAAAAAGCCTCTCCCCAGCTTTCCTATTCCCCCTTCACATATTGGAAAGTTGCTATAAGGTCTTCTCAGAGTCTTCTCTTCTCCAGGTTGAACAACCCAAACTCCCTCAGCCTGTCCTTATAGGAGAGGTACTCCAACCCTCTGATTGTCTTCGTAGCCCTCCTCTGGACCTGTTCCAACAGTTCTATATCCTTCTTATGTTGGGGATTCCAGAACTGGACACAATACTCCAGATCAGATCTCGTGAGAGTAGTGTAGAGGGACAGAACCATCTCCCTTCCCCTGCTGGCCACCCATCTTTTGATGCAGCCCAGGATACACTTGACCCTCTGGGCTGCCAGTTCACATTGCTGGCTCATGTTGAGCTTCTCATCAGACAGCACCCATGATCTTTAAGTGCTTGAAGTCTGCTTCAGGGTGAACTTTAGCATAGTATCATGTTCATAACTCAACATCTGCTTGTAGAATACTAAAAATGAAAGAGTAGACTGAGGATCTGTTCTGTCAAACCTGTAGAAAGGAAAGGTGCCAAGGAGTTTATGGACAAAATGATGTTTAGTATAGCTGCTAGACAAGGGTATTGCACTGAGTGTTTAGACTATGACAAAGGAAGGGTTTTGTTACCATTTCCAGTCCTAAGACTCTACTCACTCTTCACTAATTACAACAGCTACTTGACCTGAAGTTATTAGCATGAAGAAATGTGACTACATATAAAGTTTTGGATCCAGAGCTAAGTTAGTGTTTTGGGTTTTTTTTTAAAAAAAATCAATCTATTGATTGATATATGATTTAGAATCCATTATGCAGTCCTGGGGAACTGCAAACTGTAAGACCTTAAGAAATCATGTACACTCTCTGCATTAGAGAAAGAAAAGACTCCTTGAAAGTGGAAAAATCTCATGCTAGTTTGTCTGCAGATGTAACACCATGCTGACCATGCATAGGAAAACTAAAGCAATGAGAACTTCATTGAAAATAAGTGGTTCTCCAAATGACTTGAAGAAAACAAGGGGTTTTCCATGTATTAATGGGTGCAGATAACACTATCTCAGGCAACGTAGTGAGTGACTGTGGTTTCATAGTAATTCAATTTTATGCATTAGCTGGAAGAGATCCCATGATATGTTTGTATCCTATTCAAGGAAATCCCATGTGTTTCTGTATTACAAATATGTCTTAACAACGAGCAGAAAGATGTATAGGTCCTTTTATGCTTGTGGCTGAGGAATAATATGGAACTATTCTTACGTACCTCTACTGGAGTTTTCAAAAACCAAGTAATCTATAGCAGTTTACATATGGAGCAATGGAAAGTTCAGTGATCTACCATGTTGCGAACCAATCCCTTCCTGCTTTATTCACATAGATTCTGGGATAATCTCCAAGTATAACATCAAAGTTACTGTGTAATCACATTTAATTAACATTGAGTCTTGTTGGATCAGGTACTAAGTATCACTACAGAAAAAAAAAAATAACAAAGTTGTCAAAAATTATGAGGAGAATAATATGAAGGTAATGATTTATTGGGATGTGAAAATGGTAATAAAGAACTTGTACATTCTTCTAATACTGAAGATTCCTAAATATACTTTTCTTCCCATTAGGTACCCTAATCACCAGCATTTATTTGACAAGACATGCATGCAGCTACCTAATTCCTGGCTGATTTATAAAGTATTTAAACCCTGAAGGGATTCCCAGACACCCAAGGAAACCTCATGTGCATAGCATCATCTTCTAGGCGTGTTCTCAAGCTGTGCTAAAAGCAGTGTTTAGTCTGTACCTTGAGGGCACACAGTACTGTGGCTTTTAGATCCTCTATCCTGTTTGAATTTGAAATTTCATTTTCCAGACTGGCACAAGACTCCGTGGTAGCTCTCAATTCTTTAAACTTTTTCTACTTAAAAAAATCCCTTTGTAGTGCTTTCTCAAAACATTACAATGAAGAGCTTCTTTTCAAGATAGATGAGAAAGAAAGCAAACAATCCAAATGTTTCACAAGGTTGAATGTGCTACCCGCCTGTGGAAGTCTTAATATTCATGTTAAATCTTAAATATTGATGCTAACACCTATTTATTAGGACTTATATGGGCCCTGTTTTCCAGCTTCTTGAATAATCATTACAGCAATTGTTACTAGTGGGGAGGAACAGGATGTTAACCATGTTTGCTCATGCTGCATCCCAGACATCCTTGGAGATCCTCAGTCGTCAGATGGTAGGGCTGTATGGTTCTACTTTGCATGTCACTTCTATGAGGTGGAATAGCATCTTCCAAATACTTTGATTTTTACTGTTAGGTGAACTACCTCAAGCTTCTGCTTGTTGACTGGTACAGCAAATAGCCAGACAAATTGTACAAGTTTTCTTTCTGCTAGTTATGTGTTTTGGGGTTTTTTTACAATATCTTTTTAATGGTGCTTATTTAACTAAACTTACTTCCCTAACAGTAACATATGGAAGGTTAAACTGTGGGTCTTTGAAACTAACCTGATTATTCAATTTATGCCAGCCCAGTAAGTCAAGACACTTGCCTCTAGAAAGTAGGAATTTATGCAAAATATTGCTTGACAAGTCTCATTATTTTATTACTTTTTTTACATCTCCATTGACTAACTATCCATCTCCATAGAAATATGTTTGAGAAGAAAACAGAATTATGAGAAGAAAGCAGTTAAAACAACTTTCAGCGAGTAAGTGAGAGATATTTTTGTCAACATAACATCATGAAGTTGTCATAGACTCCCCTGTTTGGAGATACATTTACCCTTTATTCAGTTAGTAAAAATGCAGTTTAAAATTGGCCCCAATGCTGTAATTGACTTATATGAGAAATGTTATACTTGAGAACAACCTTCTTCTCTGCAGTGATAGTAGCACTTGAATGTTTTCAGAAGGTTTTTTGTTGTCACCTTTGGACTGAATATAGAATCATTTTGATTGTATAAGAAAATTTTCTGCTAAACTCAGATCTACATTAAAGAAGACCAAGGCAATCTTTAAATTATTTTTAAGTCTAGTTCATTTCAGGGTATTTCATCAAGATTACTTTATGGAGTTAAAGTTAAACCTAATTAAATATTTTAATCTTATCTTTTTCTAAAATCTATAAAGAAATGTCTACCCTGTTGAATGCTTTTTAAGACTGTATTACCAGATGATGTGATGAGCTTACAAGTTGCAGTACACTTCACTTTTCAGCTTCCTGTGAGGTGAGCAATACCCATAGCCCAGGCAGGTTCCCAAAGAATCATAGAACTGTTACCCCTTGTCCTACTCCTGCAATCCCTGATAAAGAGTGCCTCTCCAGCTTTCCTGTAGTCTCCTTTAAATACTGGAAGGCTACTGAGAGGTTTCTCTGGAGCCTTCTCTTCTATGGGCTTAACAAGCCCAGCTCTCTAAGCCTGTCCTTGTATGGGAGGTCCTCCAGCACTCTGATCATCTTTGTAGCCTTTCTCTGGACTTGCTCTAAGAGATCCTAGAATCACTAGGTTGGAAAAGACCTCTTGGATCATCGAATCCTCTGTTCCTATCTGCCTCTAAACCATGACCCTAAGCACCTTGTCTACCCGTCTTTTAAATGCCTCCAGGCATAGTGACTCAACCACATCCCTGGGCAGCCTGTGCCAATGCCCAATGACCCTTTCTGTGATTTTTTTTTTTCTGATATCCAGTCTGAACTTCCCATGATGCAGCTTGAGGCCATTCCCTCTTGTCCTGTCACCTGTCAAAGGTCTCACATTTCCTTCCAGAGAGGGTCCACATTCTCCCTAGTCTTCCTTTCATCAGCAGCACACCTACAGAAGCTTTTCTTGTTGTCTTTGATGTCCCTGGCCAGATTTAAGTCTATCAAGTCTTTAGCCTAATATGATCCCTAGCAGCTCCAACAATTTATCTCTATTCCTCTGAGGTTACCTGTCCTTGCTTCTACCCTCTATAAGCTTTATTTCTGTGTTTGGGTTTGTGCAGGAACAATTTATTCATCCATGCAGGCCTCCTGACATTTTTGCCCAACTTCCTCTTTATTGGGATGCATTGGAACTTGGAGGAGGTGATCCTTGGATATTAACCAGTTTTGTGGGACCATTCTCCCCTCCAGGACTTTATTCCATATTATCTTGACAAGCATACCCCTGAAGAGATCTGCCCTCGCAAAGTCCAAGGAAGTGAGTTTGCTTCAGACTCTCCTTGCTGCCCAAAGGATCCTGAATGCCATTGTTTCATGGTCACTGCAGCTAAGGCTTCTCTTGAGCTTCACATTCCCTACTAACCTTTCCTTAGTGGTGAGAGCAAGGTCCAGCATAGTACCTCTCTCATTGGCCCTTCTATAACTTGGAGAAGGAATTTATTATCAACATACTCCACGAACCTCCTGAATTTCTTGTGCCCGTCTGTGTTGTACATCCAACAGACATTGGGGTAGTTGAGGGCCCATGGGGACCAGGGCTTGTGAACATGAGGCTGTGCCTCTCTGTCTACAGAGGGCCTCATCTGCTCACTTTTCCTGGTCGAGTGGCCTTTAGCAGTAAATGTCACCTGCTCCTGCTCTTCTTTTAATCCTGGCCATAAGATCTCAGTTAACGCCTCATCCTGGGATATACCTTCTCTTTGTTTCCCTTGCCTGTCCTTCCTAAAGAGCCTGTATCCCTCCATTCCAACCATCTAATCATACGGTCCATTTGCCATGTCTCTGTGATGCTAATGAGATCATAGCACTGCAGGAATGTGCACATCTCTAACTCCTTTGGTTTTTTTCCCCATGCTACATGTGTTTACATAGAGGCACTTAAATTGGGCCCCTGATGAAGCTGACACTTGTTGGAAATCCTTTGTGTTACTCTTCAGGTTCTCTCCTGCTGACCTGTAATTCTTCTCCAGGCTCTTAGCATCCATTGTTGTCATCAGCATCAAACTGGCAGGAATGGCATGGATTGAGGAATCGTCTCTTAAAAGTAGACTCCTGAATACCTTAATTTAAGCCACTTTGGCCAAGGATTTTGATACCATACAGGAAGTCTGGAACACTTGGCAATTGATGTCCAGTCCTCCAGTATAGCAACTGGGCCCAAAATTGGAGGGATAGGTGTAAAACAGCAGAAATGCAATTTTAGCTGTAAGAGGACAACTGTAGACTCAGAGTCTTGCCTGACTAGAAAAATCAGATTTTCTCCATCCTGTTTTTCTTCTTTCTTACATTCCACATTTCTAATAAATATATTCCTTTATGTGGGAGAAGATGAGAGTAAGAAAAAAAATAATAGGACCAGATATGGAGGAACTAGAGGACAGACAGAGTACAAGAGAGAAAAAAAATAAAAAGAGAGAGAATAAGGAAAGTATCATAATTCCCAAACATTTTTATCATATCTATAAGATTTTATGCCAAAATGAAAATAAGGAAAAGCTTCTCCTTCTAAAACACAGCTTGAACTGTCTTTACATATCACTCGTGAAATCACAGATCTGCAAGCATTAGTGATGGAGATGAAAGGGTGGAACTTCTGCCTAATGATATCATGATCTGCAGTTGCAACTTCAGAAATAAAAAAAAGAAACTGTAAAAATATTGCCTCAATTTTCCTTCTCTCTTTTTGTAAGCATGTAGAGTATGGATTTAGTAAAATGCAACTACAACTAGTAAAACATCACAGTCTGAGATGGAGGAAAAGGAAGTCCTCTATGGATCATGGTCCAGTTTTAGTTAATCTTGGGACAAAGGGGAATAGAGTCTTAAGGCAAGTGGAGGGTATAACAGATATCATAGAATCATAAAATCATGGAATAGTTAGGGTTGGAAGGGACCTTAAAGATCATCTAGTGCCAACCCCCTGCCATGGGCAGGGACATCCCACTAGATCAGGTTACACAAGGACCCATCCAACCTGGCCTTAAACACTTCCAGGATGGGGCATCCAAAACTTCCCTTGGCAACCTGTTCCAGTGTCTCACCACTCTCATGGTGAAGAAATTCTTCCTAATGTCTAGTCTAAATCTTCCCTTGTCCAGTTTATATCCCTCCCCCCTTGTCCTATCACCACAAGCCTTTATGAATAGTCCCTCTCCAGCTTTCCTGTAGGCCCCTTTCAGGTACTGGAAGGTCGCTATCAGATCTCCTTGAAGCCTTCTCTTCTGCAGGCTGAACAAGCCCAACTCTCTCAGCCTGTCCTCACAGGGAAGTCGCTCCAGACCTCGGATCATCCTTGTAGCCCTCCTCTGGACCCGTTCCAACAGTTCACTATCCTTCTTACTCTGAGGATTCCAGAACTGGATATGGTACTCCAGATGGGGTCTCACAAGAGAGGAACAGGGGGGCAGAATCCCTTCCCTCGACCTGCTGGCCATGTTTCTTTTGATGCAGCCAAGGATATGGTTTGCCTCCTGTGATGTGAGTGCACACTGCTGGCTGATGTGGAGCTTCTCAGTGACTAGCACCCCCAAGCCCTTCTCTGTAGGGCATCTCTCAACCACATGATCCCCCATTGTGTACTGGAATCAGGGATTGCTCCGACCTGATTTTTTTTGTTAATTTGAGAAAATATAAGGATAATTTCGCCTGGAGATATGGATTCAATTATTCCTGTTCCTCTGCTGCTATGTGGTATCCTCTTTGTGAGGTCAATTTTCCTTTCCAATAACTTGCTTATTCTTCTGTTTCTTTCACAATGTCTATTGTCTAATAGAACAATGCTAGAGGGCTGTTTTAAGACTCCCAAGCACTACCACAACTACTCAGTACTTAAAAATAAAGGCACTAACTACTGCTTCAATCTACATCTCATAGAAAGTAGGTTGAAAAGAAAGGAAATTATCAATAATTTGCTAGATCCAACATTGCCCAGATTTACTAGAATAGGAATGCAAATGATTTACTTTAAACATGTATTGTAATTCAAGTGAATCAGGATTAAAAGATATTCTCAAATTTCCCTTTGTGGATGAGAGTTACCTGATCAGCAGTCTTGGCCAAGCCATAGCTAAAATGAGCAATGGAAGCTGAATCTCATGAAAGAGGTTTCCCCAGCTCAGAGACTGACTTCCTACTTATACTCTAAATATCTCTCCATAGATGATTCTCTGTACTAGTAAAATTCCCTCCAAATTTACCACAGAGCATAATCATTTTTCAAAATTCAGTATTCGAAAT
Organism: Coccyzus lansbergi; assembly: GCA_033558105.1. Taxonomy (NCBI): domain Eukaryota; kingdom Metazoa; phylum Chordata; class Aves; order Cuculiformes; family Coccyzidae; genus Coccyzus; species Coccyzus lansbergi. Next base: position 850,937 of record JAUMJK010000067.1, on the reverse strand, counting down.
GAACAATGAACCATTCAAATAAGATATTTTTCATAGCAGCTCTGGCTTTATGCCTGCATAGTGGTTTTATTGCAGAGCTATGGCATCACAGAAATCATTGACAATTATTATAATAATTATTATCATATTATTATTATATTGTTATTATTAAAGCCCGGCTGCTTTTTATATATTTGCATGTCTTCATATTTGAAGCTATTCATGTTCTCATGTCTAATAGAATGTATGAAGTGTTTCAAATGATATATTGGATTTCACAGATGAGGATCTTTGTAACAAATGCAACACTAATTATCTGTCCTTTCACGCAAATCCAGTTGTATGGTTGGTTGCTTAGACTAGTCCACAGGTTTGTCTTTATATCTGTATTTTCCAAAACATTGAGAAACCTCAGTGTTCTAAAGTTTAGCTCTACCAAGTTAAGCTACCACTTCCTTGGTAAGGTATAAACTAAAATTAGACACTATTATTTTCACATGAAGAATGGACAGACTTGGGAATTTGGTTTTGTAATGAAAAAAATGCCGTTCTGATGCAATCTTACCAGTATGATAGCTCTTGTAAACTTCCATATTAGTCAGATACTCCTCTGCTTTACAGGAGCTATTACAGAGAAAGCTGAAGAATGGAATAGTGAAGACAATAGTTTTACATTACTCCATAATTTCTGTCTTCTATGTACAATTTCTTCAGTATCTTCAATAGAATTTGCTTTGTAAAGGTAAAACATTGACCTGAAAATATTTAACATTTTATCTTAACAAACAACTCTTCTGCAGTGCTTTACTGTATCAAAACAATAACAGATTTGGTACTTCTAGGAAACCAACGAAACTCATCAGAAGTTTGCTGCTATAAATCTCTAATTCTCTGGATCCCAAAGGAAGTAAGAAGATGTTCTAGGCAATAAACTGCTTAGCATTTTGGATCTGGGGCCTGTGTTTTAGCAATTCTAGATACTTGGTGACTATTCTAGTAAAGGTTTACTTCAAAAAATAAGTAGCCTGCCTATGGAGCGTGGAAGCATCTACTCCCCAGGCTGAGGAAAGAAGAGAGATTGCTTCAGATAAGAACTTAACCTGCGCTGGCAACCCCTCTTAGTTAAAGAGGCAACTAGTTGATGATCAGACTATTGACATTCAGTTGTCTAACATTTATTAGATGTTTTCTTCTACACCAGTGAAGACTTAATATATTGAGTTTCAAGGAAGTTTCTTTCCTAAGTACTCACTTGCTTAGTAGGATCTTCCTGTGATGAGGTACCTGTTACTTCTAAAAACATGCATGTGTGACTAACCTAAATAAACAGTAACTGCAGGTTAATGATTATTTGTGACCTTTGAAAGTTATTGGTGTACATTCCAACTTTGATTCCTCTGCAAGTGGTTCAACATTTGTTTCACTTACGTAGGAGCATTTTCTGTATTATGATACAAACCTAGAGAAGAAACACAGCAGCACTTGAACCAGAAATGCAACAGCACTGAGAGACTAGATAAAACAACTTTTGTGTTTTTTCTTTTAATTTCTCTTTGGGGAAAATTTATAATATTTTTCCTTTCTAAGTGGAAGTGCAATGCAACTAAACAGGTTTCACTTTGCCTTCTTTGAGATTATACTCTAAATGTCCATTAAATTAATGTTTGCACAGCACACAATTTGTAATTATAGAAAACAAGTGATACTCATCCTTGCCAGCTGGTTCAGTATGGCTTTGGAGATCTACCTCCTGCTTTGGCTTTAATAGCCCCATTTCCAGTATGAACTCACTGCTCCCAAATCTCAAAGTTAGGGCTACTTTTCAATCAGAAATCCAGAAGGGTATTTCAGCATGTCAAGAACGCTTACTGGAAAACACTGGTCACATTATAGCTACATTCTCACATAGGAATTTGTTTCACAAGCATGAGGTTCATATTTAATGTAGGTAAACCCACTCCAAATGAGATTAAAAATTAAGATACTGTAAATACCAGCTCCCTAAGGTGTAAATGAAAGACTGCATTTACCTTGACTTCCAGGATTATTTCCTCTTAATATTCTGGCCGTTTTTTTTTCCTATTCAGAATTTTGTCTATTTACTTCTGATTTTTTATTGTCTGTGTCTTCAGTTCTGCTTACTCACTAAACATTTTCCTCATTATGAAATGCCTTTTGCTTCCTTTCTACCCATCAAAATCCTTCCATTATCCAGGTACTTCTTACTAGCTCAGCTTGCTCTCTTCATCCCCAATTTACTATGTGATGTTATTTTAGCTTGTTCTCCCCATCCTCTACTTCAGAAAGTCGCAGGAGTTGCAAAGGTAATCAGGTGGATCAAAATGGCTAACACTTCATACCTTTTAGGAGCCTGACAACATAACATTTGGTGATGTTATTCAACTGTTGAACGTGGTATGTAAAGATAGCTTTTTAATTCTACAGAGAAGAATTTGTGACCTTCACATCCCTCACTGCACGGCTATGCTTGGAATATTTTTCTCAGTTGAGAATATTTTTATATTCATATACGGCTGTCAGTCCTTAAATTTGCTTTTTTATTAGGATCTGAAAAAGCTACATCAGAAGGAGTTTTTCTACTGGAATATTTACTACTTCCACATTTTGAAAACTTCAGTAATCCATCAGAAAGTAGAGCCATTACTATCTGATTTTGCAACCCATCATAACTGAAAATATTGTTTTAATTTACAACCATGTAAAATCATTGAGTGAAAGTTGTCATCATGCATTGTTGATTAATTATTGTTTTGATACCTAGCACCCTTTGCAACATTTTATTTTATCAGGTAAGTAGATCTGGAGAAGAAACGAAGCGGCTTTCTTCTTAGGTCACAGGTTAGAGTTGTAAAAATAATAGTTAATGTGAAGCTAGACATGCTAAGGCTCAACTAGAAATCAGACTGGCTAAGTCTGTGAAAGATAACAAAAAATCTTTCTATAAACATATAAATAATAAAAGGAGGACTAGGGAGACCACACAGTCCCTATTGGACGCAGAAGGAACAACAGTGATGGGATGAGGAAAAGGCTGAGGTACTTAATGCCTTCTTTGCCTCAGTCTTTAATTGTAAAGAAAGTTGTTCCCTCTGTGTGCAAACCCCAGAACTAGATGAGCAAAATGAGGCTCCCATGGTCCAGGAGGAGGTGGTCAGAACCTTGCTTGCCCAACTAGACATCCACAAGTCTATGGGATCAGATGGGATTCACCCTAGGGTATTGAGGGAGTTGGCGGATGTGCTGGTCAAACCCCTTTCCATCATCTTTCAACAGTCCTGGAAGACTGGGGAAGTTCCACTGGACTGGAGGCTGGCTGATGTTGTGCCCATCTACAAGAAGGGTCACAGGGAGGATCCAGGGAACTACAGGCCATTCAGTCTGACCTCAGTGCCAGGGAAAGTCATGGAACAGGTGATCTTGAGTGCTATCATGAAGCACTTGCAAAAGAACTGGGTGATCAGGCCCAGCCAGCATGGGTTCACAAAAGGCAGGTCTTGCCAAACTAACCTGATCACCTTCTATGATAAAGTGACTCGGCTGCTGGATGAGGGAAAGGCTGTGGATGTGGTCTTCCTGGACTTCAGTAAAGCCTTTGACACAGTTCCTCACAGCATTCTGCTTAGGAAACTGTCAGACTCTGGTACACACTTTCCTGGGTGGAAAACTGGTTGGGTGACTGGGCCCAGAGAGTGGTGGTAAATGGTGTTAAATCCAGCTGGAGGCCAGTCACAAGTGGTGTTCCCCAGGGCTCAGTGCTAAGTCCAGTCCTTCATCAATGACCTGGATGAAGGCATTGAGGGTACCCTTAGCAAGTTTGCAGATGACACTAAGCTGGGTGGAAGTATGGATCTGTTGGAGGGTAGGGAGGCTCTGCAAAGGGATCTGAACAGGCTGGACCACTGGGCTGAGTCCAATGGCATGAGGTTTAACACGGCCAAATGCTGGGTCCTGCACTTGGGGCACAACAAGCCTACGCAGTGCTACAGACTTGGAGAAGTCTGTCTAGAAAGCTGCCTGGAGGAGAAGGATCTGGGGGTGTTGGTCGACAGCCGATTGAACACGAGCCAGCAGTGTGCACAGGTGGCCAAGAAGGCCAATGGCATCCTGGTTTGTACCAGAAATGGTGTGACTAGGAGGTCCAGGGAGGTTATTCTCCCTCTGTACTCAGCAGTGGGGAGACTGTTCCTTGAATCCTGTGTTCAGTTCTGGGCCCCTCACCACAAGAAGGACGTTGAGGCTCTGGAATGAGTCCAGAGAAGAGCAACAAAGCTGGTGAAGGGGCTGGAGAAGAGGCCCTATGAGGAACGGCTAAGAGAGCTGGGGTTGTTTAGCCTGGAGAAGAGGAGGCTGAGAGGAGACCTCATTTCTCTCTATAACTACCTGAGGGGAAGTTGTAGAGAGAAGGGTGCTGGCCTCTTCTCCCAAGTGACAGGAGACAGGACGAGAGGGAATGGCCTTAAGCTCTGCCAGGGGAGATTCAGGCTAGACATTAGAAAAAAATTTTTCACAGAAGGGGTCATTGGGCAGTGGCAGAGGTGGTTGATTCACCTTCCCTGGAGATGTTTAACGTACGGGTGGACAAGGTTCTGAGGGGCATAGTTTAGTGTTTGGTAGGAATGGTTGGACTCGATGATCCGATGGGTCTCTTCCAACCTGGTGATTCTATGATTCTGTGATTCAAATTAAAAAATTGACTCAGAGAGGGTACTACCATAGAGTACATGGTAAGTATGGTGTTCTGTGTAGGACCCATATTTAGAGTTCACTTCCCAAAGCTGAACTACACTTAAAAATGCCTGATTAAAAAATCATAAACACAGTATCCTCAAATATAAGATTTTTTTCCTCTTGGAAGTGCTTTATAGAGTGAGGGGAGACTCTTGTTAGTGTTAGAGTTAAGAGGTGATACCATAACCCTCTTAGGCTTAAACTTGTCTTGCTAACTTCAGTACAATCTGTAATCTTCACAGGTCTACATAGTTCCTTCTCCCTACTCCCTGCAATAGTTCTTATCAACAGCAGATTATGTAATTAATTGTGCCTTGCACAATGACTCTTAAGCATTTTCTAGCATCTCTTGCTTACAGACAGTTACAAATATGAAGGACATAAAAGCCACTTACCATAGTAATATTTGAAATTATCATTGAAGACTGGGAGGTAATTGGTCACACTATTACAAAGAAAACTTAGTGTTATTGTTCCCATTTTGCATACAATGGAATTTAGATCTAGAGTTGAGCTGCCCAAGGAAATAAAAGGATTTGGCAGCACAGCTGCTGTCACATTAATGTTACTTTAGTATCCCAGCTGAGAAAAAAAATAGTGATGTATTAAGTAAAAGAGATTTCTTTTCCTAAAAGAAATATCTTTTCCTAAGTCTATCCTACTGGACATACACAATATGTACTGGACGGAATCAGATCAACTTCAGGGCCATGCAGCCATCCAGAGGCACACTGGTGGCTGGAGAAATGGGCTAACAGGAACCTCATGAAGTTCAAGGGCTAGTACAAAGTCCTGTACACAGGAAGGAGCAATCCCATGTACCAATATATACTGGGAACCACTCAACTGGAAAGCAGCTTGACAGAAAAGGATCTCAAGATTCTGCTGGACACCAAGTTGACCATGAGCCAGCAATGTGGTCTTGTCACAAAGAACGTTAACCATATCCTAGCCTTCGTTAGACAAAGTATTGCCAGCAGGTCAAGTACAGTTATCTTTCCCCTTTACTCAGCCCTCATGGGGGTACACTTGGAGTCCTGTGTCCAGTTCCATCCTGCCCAGTACAAGAGATAGACATACTTGATAGAATCCAGCAAAGGGCCACAAAGATGATTAAGGGGTGGGAACATCTCTCCTATGAGGTGAGGCTGACTGTTCAGCCTGGAGAAGTAAAGGCTCAGGAAGTATCCAATAATGTACACAGTGATACCCAGTGACAGCACAAGAAGAAGAAGGCACAATCTGAAACTCAGGAGGCTCTGTTTGAACTTCAGGAAACACTTTTTTTTTGTTTTGAAAGGGACCAAGCACTGGCACAGATTGCCCAGGGAGGTTGCAGTCTCCATCCTTAGAGATGGTCCTGGACAGCCGCTGTACGTGACCCTACTTGAACAGGATAGCTTGGACCAGATGACCTCCAGATATACCTTCCAACCTCAACCATTCTATGATTTTGTGATTCTGAGATATTTTTATATTTTTCAGTAGCACTGATTGGATTAGTATCAAAGACACAAAAAATTTGAATACTTAAATCCAATCTCTGATATTAATCAGAAGTCTAGCTCAGTTATCTATACTTTTGAGAACTACAAGTGTGAGGGAAGGCATAGTTCAGGGGACCAGCAACAGTATCGAACAGAGATAAGTCATTTAATTTCACTAGCACTTTGCAGCTCAGTTTCATTCCTGCTAGGTCTTCCCCCTCACTCTGAACACTGAAATTCTTGGTAACAAGAATGCCTTTTTACTCAGTCAAATCAATGTGTCAGACTGCTGTAAAGCTGAACTTTCTAGGATGAAAATAGGTGTTAGAAATAGAAGTACACTACCAAGCAAATAAAAAATAGCATAAAATTTGGAGGAATATGAACAATTTTAAATTATAAGGATATTCAAATAATTGAAAGGTTTTTTGAAAACACTAGGAAAATACTTTGGTTTTCCAGAATATTTTCCTCACAAACTTTAGGAAATTTCAGACACTTAAGCAGTTTCTTGAGCATGTGCTGCATAATCTTTTTTTGACTGCACCTTATTTAAAACAATCATTCTTAGCTTGACTACTGTCTTTGTAAGATGTACTTAGGCCCATCACTGGTTTGTAGGAATTCCCCCTTGGTAGAAACACCAATGTGAATGTATGCATCCAAACCTGTATATGCCCTCTTGTGGATAAATGTACTTTTTTTTTGTGGCTGCTGAACTGTGAGGTAAACAAATTCTACCTCTCTGCTCTGTCTAATTTGACCTTTCTGAGTACAGATAATGGTCCAGCTCTTCCAAAATACTTAAATGGTTGCTAGGGAGTGAAATACAGTTTGTTTTCTTGGGGAAGTACAAGATTTTACCTGTCTTAGGACTTTCCCCTGTCAAAAGTCAGGCTCAAGTTAATTATTGGTGGATATTTAACCACTTTTCAAGAGACTACTTTCCAGTTAAGATAAGTAGAACAAATGCTGTTTTTCTGATATTTTTCTGCGAGCTGTCCTTGAAGGAAAGGCTGGTCACAACCATCAGCAGAGCAGTTATACGTAAAGGAAGTTTGCTGGCATGAACACTTGCTCCTGTTTAACCTGTACCTACAAAGACTCTCATGTCATGACATACAGCTATATAGACTGTGTTCTGTGTATTCCCCCATTTATCCATTTGCACGAAGACAGGCTCTCATCCTGACTACCCCTGAAACTAGGAGAAAATAGAGGTTTATGTTCCCAGTCACTAGTGTTCTCACACTTCTCACGTGTAAATCCTCCTTCCATATCCCCCATCCTCCAATTCCTTTGAAAGGAAATCAGTGATCTTCCATCCATTGGGTAGGTGATACTCTGAGTTCACAGGATTTATCCTCCTGCAATTCAGGAGACTGACTGTACCCAGAGACCTGTTTCAAGCCAACCTGCCAAGCCTGCAGCAGATTGCAATCATTCCTACTCATGCATTAAGGATCAAAATAAATTTTCTTTGACTTCTGGTCATGATTAGAAAATGAGGTTGTCATCCTTGGTTTATGGCATTTGGCTTTGTTATGTCTGCTTAACAAGAGATCTATGACCTTACTCAGCCTCACTTATCAGCTTTTGGTTGGTGGGCTTCCTGTGCGCATTCATGAGAACATGAGAGACAAAATGACAGCCTAGTTTCTGAGGTCTCACTTTTAGTGTTGCCAGACTATCATGATGAAATTTTCATTCAGAGATAGCAAGGACCTGCAAGGGTATTTTTGCAGGTGCAACAGAGGTCCACATTAAAGAGAACTTATGGAGGAGACTTCTTTTCAGTCCCTTTGCTGATGTACTTTTGTCTCAATGACTCACATAGGGGGAAAAAAATACCATAGGACAGCAGAAGGGCATGAGTATCTCTTACCCTGGGCTGGGTTTTAACCATATGCATGTGACTTTGCTTGTGCTGGAGAGACACGAGAATGAAGTTTGTCCGCAATTTAAAGGAGAAGAGCTTCAACCAAATCTGCCCCTTTGGTATCCTGTTACTGTCATTGTTCTCTTTTCTGCAGACATGGATGAAATACACCTGAAAGAGGAAGAAAGTGATAAAGAGAATAGGCAAAAGTAGCCCCTGACAACCTTTGATGCTTCTCTTATAGCTCTGCTGTTGCGTTTAAAAACTTCTGTTGTTGAAAATATGTGCTGGAAGTCCTGTGTGGAGTATAAACAAGACTATTTGGGGAATACAACATACTTCTTACAGCTTCTGAAAAAAAGCCACTTTTTTTAAAATCAGGAAGTAGTTTGGAAGAGAGGTGTGTGCTTGCTCTGTTTCACTCAGCAACTCTTCAGCAGGCCATGTGTCTCTGGAACTCATCCAAGTTGCTTGCCTTAGCCTAATATTTCAACTTACTGCACTCTTCTGCACTGACCTTTTATTGCAGAAGCACCTGTTTCCCACTTGGATTGTCTCATCCCAGGTAGAACAGAGGGAGAATGTGCCATTTAGAAACACAGAGGGAGAAAGAGGCGGAGGTGTTAATTTGAGTTCAGTTACAGAGGGCATAGAACCGTGGGGATGATCCTGCCTGAGGATAATACCAGCTCTGCTGGCTTTAGAGCTCTTCTGACACCAGTTATGGGGTGAAAGAACTCAGGCTAGATGCCTGAATGAAATCAACCTTCTGCGGCAAAAAAGTTATGCCCAAGACTTGCTGTTCCTTTTTGCCTTTTGATTCATATTTTTACCTTGTCTCCTGTTCCCACCTGGTGTTTACTTATCATTGCCCTAGACATGGATTCAGAGTATAATTGCTGTCTCCAGGCAGCTTGGAAACAGTTGTTGTTTTCACATATCATTGAGTGTTAAGAAATGGGCATTCAAAAGATACTAAGGAGAAATTAAAGGACACTATGGTACAACGGCATGGCTTATTTGACAACTGAAAATTCATCAGCTCCAAATTGTCAGGGTAAGCACAATAAAGATCACAGGAATCTTCACTATCATTAATAGTCTGTGGTCTTGAGGGAGTCATACTCCGACCTTTGGTCCAATTGCAACCAGAAATTTGATGTGTCACACCCATGTTTATTACATGTTTGTTCCAATATGTCTCTTCCCTGTTGAAATGTTTGTGGGGTTGGACAATTTTTTAAAAAAAATTATAAAATTATGTGACTGTCGAGGAAAGTAAAACAGAGCTTACAGGAATCTTCCACCATCCATATGCAAAGCCTTAGAGGAAGAAAGTCAGGCAAGGAGAAATTGTATAGCCTTTTCAGTGAGGCTTCATTTATGTAGTCACTGCAAGCTGGTGTAATGTGCTTTAGCTGCCAGTGAAAGCAGAAATCTTCTCCCTGTGTACAAATCCTTCAGATCTACTCTATCACCTTTCTTGAGCCAGTGCTAACGTGGCTGTGCTGTGAGCTGGAGCAGAGAAGTGAGCTTGCTGCAAAGTAGAAACCTGAGAAAAAGGTTTGTTTTCAACTGGTTGGGTACTTGGTGCTTTGTGAACTGAACAGGTATTAACACAGACACAAGCAGGTAGGGACAAGGTCAGGCTGAGCCCCTTACCAAAATGGTTGTGCAGCTGCAACCCGAAGCACAACATATCAACTTCTGATCCACCTTGCTCTGAAGCCATGCTTTTGGCATCCTATTCCTCTGACAGTGATGTCCAATTAGGTGAGGGATATCCAAACAGTCTGAAGCTAGTCTGGTAAAGGAACTACTGCTTCAACACTGATGTATGCTTTGTGAATGCAAACTAATTTCTCAGAGTTTTACCTGTCTGAGAAGTATCTCATTGTTACTTATAGGAGGCTACAAAGAGGCATCATCATTGTTACTGACTTCCAGGTTTCATAGCATGGGGGCCAGAGCATAGCATCAGCGCTACTTTTAGGAAAGAGAGGAGATGACCAAGGTGAACTGCTGCCTTATAGCTAGACTGTCAGATTACAGCAAGAGAAAAAACTTTTGCTGTGGTAAAAAATTTTCACAGTGCTCATACAGTGACTGTCACAGATTCGGCTTTTGTGAAGTATTTGGGGAAACTGAGTATTGCAATGTAGATGATTATTTCCTGTGGGTGGCCAAATGGCTGAATCACAGGTCAGGCTTGATCATTTTTTTTATTCTATTAAGTTTTGGGGTGTGCATACTGTAATTCTATTTGGCTTAATCATGATGGCTTGCGGCTGAAGAATTAATGAACGTGAAGGCAGTAAAGCATGGCTTGAGAACTGAAGTCCACAGAGTCAGTAATTGTACAATAACTAGAAGATTAGCAATTTGAAACCTTTCCTGTAAACTCTCGTGCTCTATTACCAATGTTCACTACCAATGAATTAATGAACTGTTCAAAGTAAATAATATAATTAATGGAATGTGTCTGAAAACAGGAAAGAAGTTGCTTGAGTTACTTTTTAAAATAAGGAATGAGAAAGAGGAGGATAATTGTATCATATGATATTGTATTGTATCGTGTCACACCGTAACACATCACATAGCATCATGGAAGAAATAAGAGATGTTGCCAACGAAAGAAAAAAAGTGAGTTTTACAAAAAGTGTGATTTGCTTCCGAGGCAGGATATAGTGAGATTAAAACCACAGCAAAATCAGAAAAAAAATGTAGGGAATCTAGAATTCAGGGGTTTAAGGTAGATTACATTCATAGCACGGCTATCAGCATAAGTCTGCTATATGCAGTCAGAGATGAAAAACTTGTTTAGTGACATTCTCAAAGTAAAGCTCTACTAGGAAGGGGACAGTTAAATGTACTGCAGATTCTCCCATCATTAATGCTACTATGCTAGTTTACATTATACTTGTTCTCTACCTTTCTCCCCTCTCATGCCCCAGCACATGAATGTTTTCCATACATCATGAGTGGATCTGATCCTGAAATTAGCATTTTAAGAAAACTCTGGCATCATTCAACATCATATATGTGAGTGGTCATGTTCTCTGACAGAACACTGACTTAATGAGTTGTCACTGTGACTCCATGTTCAACCTTACAATCTGCTGGGTAGAGCTTCCCTTTTGGTTAGCTCATTTCTCCCAGTAGGTCATCATTGATTACAAACTTCAACTATACCATAAAAAATAACATATGGTAATACTTGGTTGCATTAGAAATAGGACCAAGTTATCTTCCAATTTTTTTTAGTTCTTTAAATTACCATTTTGATTATGAGTTTTAAAATGATTATATCATTAGTTTATGTATATATCATTACAAAATGCACAATGTTTTTGAACAATACATTCATTCCTGACACAGGTGAAGCAAAGTGCTATCAGTGCTGTGTTCATGTTTCATGTTGGTCTAACATTGTTTATTCAGATATCTAAATGCACCCCACCACCTAGCAGGAACTGGAATTTCATGTAGAACTGTCTGGGACATTCTTTTAGATGATTACATAGATAACATGCTGAGGAATGCAGCACAGCTAATAGGGTATCAGGAAAGTAGTCATTAACATAATGACTGTATTTTTAAGAGTCACTTTTCTAAGAGGTTTATTGAAAGGTTTATTATGTAACTCAGGCCACAGCTGTTGCATTTTTATGAGCTAAATCCAACTTTCAGTGACGCTGTCCAACCCCACTGACCTCAGTTATCCTGTCTAAGTGGGTTCAAGAACAGATGACCTATTGAACAGTATTCACCTCCCTCAGTCATCTCATGAGGCTACACAAATAGTTGAAGACATTTTTCATATTTGAAATCCAGATTGATTTTCTTTTATGAACAGAATAGAAATAGAATAGAAATAGAAATAGCATAGTATAGCACAGCTATACATGGAAGGGATCTAAAAGGATCATCTCTTCCAACTGCCTGATCACTTCAGGGCTGACAAAAAGTTAAGGCACATTATTAAGGGCATTGTCCAAATGCCTTTTAAACACTGACAGGCATCTCTCTAGGAAGCCTGTTCCACTGTTTGACCACCCTCTCAGTAAAGAAATGTTTCCTAATGCCAGTTCTGAACCTCCTCTGATGCAACTGTGAACCATTTCCATGTGTCCTTTCACTTGATAACAGGGAGACAAAATCAGCCCCTCCCTCTCCACTTCCCCTCCTCAGAGAACTGCAGAGATCAATGAGGTTGACCCTCAGGCTTCTTTTCTTCAAACTAAACAAACTCGATGTCCTTGGCCACTCCTCATAGGACATGCCTTCCAGCCCTTTCACCAGCTTTGTGCTTTCCTCTCAATGCATTAACATCCTTCTTTAATTATGGGGCCCAAAACTGTACACACTACTCAACGTGAGACTGCACCAATACAGAGTACAGTAGATAATTACCTCTTTTGACCATCTGGTTTAATGCACCCTAGGATGCAGTTTGCCCTCTTGGCTGCCAGTGCATGCTGCTGACTCATATTAAACCTGTTTTTAACCAACACTCCCAGATCCCTCTCCACATTGCTGCTTTCCAACCACTCCTCTCCTAGTTTATATTTATGTTTGGTGCTAGTGCTAGGTGCAAGAAACTGACATTTCAACTAGTTAAATTTCAGACAGTGATGTCTTCCCAGTGCTCCAACATATCTAGGTCCCTCTGCAAGGCCTCTTGTCTCTCAAGAGACTCAATAGCACTTTCCAGTTTGATATCATCAGCAAACTTGCTAATGGTGGATTCAACTCCTGCATCCAGATCATCTATGAATATTAAACAGGACGGGTCCTAGAGCTGAGCCGTGATGAACACTGCTGATGCCTGTCTGATTTCCAGCCAGATGTAGACCCATTCACTGCAACACTTTGAGCCCTGCTGTTCAGCCAGTTCTTCACACAGCACACTGTGAAGCTGCTTGTCCCACAGTTGGACAGTTGTCCAGAAGGATGCTGTGAGCGGCAGTATCTCTAGCCTTACCAAAATCCAGAAAAATTACATCCTCCACCTTCTGTTCACCCAGAGATCTTGTAGCATAAGGATATCAAATTAGCTAGGCATGACTTCCATTTTGTGAACGTCTTGACTGTGTCTGATGATTGTATTATTTTTTAAATGCCTTTTGACAGCACATAGTATTATTTTCTCCATAATTGTCTGGGTACTGAAATTAGACTAACAGGTCCATAGTTTCCTGGTTCTTCCCTCCTGTCCTTCTTGTAAATTGGAATAATTCTGGCTAGCTTCCAGAATTGCCCCACTTTTATTGTTTCCAATAATAATCTGAATATGATGTGCTGGCAATTCTGTTTCCTACTGAGGTGCAGATAAGGATGGTAAAAAAGGAGGTATAGACTATCTTTTCATAGAATCATAGAATCATCAGGTTGGAAGAGACCCACCGGATCATCGAGCCCAACCACTCCTGTGAATCTTTGCTGAAAGGATGAAGTAACACCTTGCCCATGCAGCCAATTTGGCCAAGACACCCACAAAAAGATAATCTGCTTGGTATTTATTCTTGAAAGGCTCCTGGTGATTTAATGTTACTTTTTTATCCAAAACACTGCATAGTTCCAAGTCATGATAGTTATTTATTCTGTAAAAGATACCTGTGTTTTTCTGGAATAGAATGTTTATTTGGAGTCTTGCAGAACATGTTACATAAGAGTTTGCTAAGACAGTAATTATAATTAAGTGCTTTGTATGGATAATTCCTGAATTACATATACGCATACCTGGAGGAGCAAGACAAGGAAAGGAGCAAGAGGGAAAAGACTGCCATTTCATTTGCTTAACCTCATGCCAACTGGGTCACTATAGCATATTTAAAGTGAGAAACAGAAAGGCTAACAGGAAATATTAATACATCTAGAGATTACATGTTTTGATCAGAAATAGATGTGCCAAAATTACTTGAGAGGGCGGTTAGTGCTGACATCTAGAGTTAGATATATCATCAGCTGTCAGCATATAAATGTCTAACCTGTTACTGATTAGAAACTGTATGTACTTTGCAGAGCCATTTTCCAGAGAACAGCTGTTGTTGCAAATAATGCCAGTATTAGAGAATTGTAGTCTTTTTCTTTTGTTTTGAAAATGTTGAATGTCATTGTGATTACAAAAACTACAAGCAAGTTTTTTTATTCCTCTAGAACAACAGGATAATTTTGGATGGAGGTCTTGATTTTATTTGAAAGATACTTTAGATATGTATTCTGCATATCATTGCGTTCTTTATCTGGAACTTTGGAGTTTTATAAACTGCTGTTGTCTGGAAGGAAGGATAAATATTTTTTTTTCTGTAATGCAGACTTCTGCCTTCCTATTTTTCTTTTTGTTTTGATTGGCTTTTCAGTCAACTGGAACATTCATATGGAAGGCTGTAAAGCTCAGGATGGTTGTAATTCAGGTGGCATCTATGAGAAACCTATTCTGCGAATACTTCAAATTATTCACAGAAATCCTATCTGAATCTCAGCTAGGATAGATCCAAGGATTCTTTGCTAAAACTCCTGATGTTCTGGGAAATCAGGGTATCAAGAAGTCAGGGAGTCACTGATGATCTCAGTGGAGCATGAAACATGTCCTAGCAGCAGAAATACCTGTTAGTGTGATGCTACTAGTATGTTAAAGATATTTATTAGGTCCTCTGAGATAAGAGCCACATGATACAATTAAACTGCCCTTGAACCCTGTGACTGGCCTCTTCTGCCACAAGAAACATGGCAGAACTGTGCCACAGCAGAAATAAAACAAAGGGGCCTATGTTCCTTTTTGTGTCCAAGGCCAAACACTAACAGAAGCCGGGGCTTTTTTGTTGCATCATTCTATTCAGATTAATGGCAGAAAACAAGCTTATTTGAAAAGAGAACACATTATTTTCACAGTCAAATTTCCAGGGTATTTTTCAAGGGTTACCTGAGTACATAAGACTTAAAAGGAAATGTTCAATCCAGAGCAAGAGAGTCCTGCAGCTGGCTCAGTCTTGCCCATATCCAGAATGTACCAAGTCCTTGTCCAAGGATCTTGCTGAGTGTAGCGTGAGAATAAAGACAATTGATAGTTGGTACATGATGCTACTAAGCTACCTTATCCATAGACTTCACTGTCCATCAGTAGTGATTCTTCTTTTAGATAGAACAGTAGCAGGATTGAGCTATGGTAGAGAAGAAAGAGTAAGGCAAAAATTCTAGAACAGCAGCAAATTTTGGAGTGCCAACAGGTAATCCACTGAGTTCAGACACTGTGTTATTCAGAGCACCTGAATCAAATACACATCTTCATGAAGTCACAAAATATCTGCACCCAGAGTGTTGCTGAAGAGCATGATAGCAATAGATATTGTATATATGACACAATGGTGCTGGCTTCAGTTCTGTTCTAAGAGATGATCTCTAATGAGGGATAGTGATAGAGAATGGGAACAAATTAAAAAAAACCTCAGCCATTGATCTGCTGTTTTTTTCATTCTGGAACAAAGTGAAAGTACAGAGTTGCTCCAGGAAAAAACGAGCTACGCTGAGCTCCTCTTTTACTCACAGCTCTTCAAACTGGTTATCTGATTTTATATATTAAGAATCAAGTCTAGAAGAAAACACTTCCAAACTGATTTTGAACTAATATCAAAAAGAATCAGACATATTTTTATCATGCAAGCTCAGATCCTCAATAATTGGATGTCCTTAGGGTTAGAGAAGCTTAATGTAGGCACCATGGTTGGCTAAGAGCAGCGCTGTATTGATATTTAGAAATGGTGAAGTTCTAATACACACAATGGATATGTCTACAGCTTTAGGCAAACCAGATGCTTCTGTATGTAGGAACATCCCCATCTGAAGATATTATCATGGTGTATAGAAGGGATATATATTCTACTTTGTCAGAATTATTAAACAAACATACCACTAAAATTCTGTCTCTTCCAATTATTGTGTTTCAGGGCTTTATTCCTTCTTGCCTTCCTCCCTGTCTTCTATCTTTCTTTTATCCTTTCATTTTCTTAAGAAGTTTTGCCACAGGTCCCTGAAATTATATTTTTCTATTGGCTAAACAAAAGGGCGATCAATAAATAGAACTTCAGACACATCAATTTCATTGGCTGTCTTGGTTGTAATTAAATAACTGGAGTTATTAAAGCTCAGTAAATGCCACTGTTATTGTGCATGTCTAAATCTTTCTCTGTTGTAAAACCTTCATAAAGAGGAAAGGAAAAGGCTTGAAATTCAGCTTAGTCTGTGCAGTGACCTAACTAAAGAGGAAGGAATGAATCCTATATATAAATACCATAAATGACCACACACACATATTACAGGGCACCTAGCTCAGAGTTGACACTACCTGCTCTTCTTCAGAACGAATTATTTTGTTCCAGAGACACAAAGAACCATTTCTAGTCTGGCTTCAAACAGTAGGGAGTGGTGAATGGCTGATGTAGGGAAGTAAGTTGCTAATTAATATTAATTAACTTAATATGTAAATTGTTAAAGCATCTGAAAAGTTTAAAAAACTTGTTGAGGGGAACCCTAAAAATGAATCATAATTGGAGAGACATGTCTGACAATTCTCAAGTTTAAAAAGTACAAGTACCAAAAAAAAGTATTTATGCAAATATTACCCAGATTTAAAGTGTCTAAGATACATAGAAGGTCAGACTAGAAGATTTTAGGTCTGCTTCTAGCCTTAAATTCCACTAATCCCCTTTATTTCAAACAAGTAATGAACACAAACTTAATACAGGTGAGAATAGGGGTGGAGAAGAAGGGCAGTGAGAAAAAAGGAAGACAGGAACTAAAGCTACACTTAACCAAGATCACAATAATCATGTAAGATTACCTTCTGCCAAATGGTAATTAAAGAGATAAAGCCCATTTGGTCCTAGTCCTATCCTTCTACCGTGTCTAAAACCAGAGCTGCTGAACATATTTTATTCTGAATAGTCTACAAATGTTATGCTTTTCAGCTGGAGAGCTCTTAAGTCAGTAGGAAAAATACCTGTGCCTAATTAAACCGTTCTTTGTATGTTGCAGCTGATTCTGTTCTGGGACCCACCCATTGAAATAACTCTTAGGATAAAGTAGAAGCTAATTTTTAATAAGATTTGTAATTTCTGATCCATACTATTTGATGATTTTCCCTTTTCTAGTACCACATGTTGATGTACTCTGCTGCTGTGACTGAGGCAAGGCGTTCCATACTTGCAGAGCACAAACTAAAAGAAGGCTGCTGCACTGCTGGAGTCCTGTGCCCTCTTTTGTGCAGGGGCCCATAGAACCATGTATTGATCTAGTCACTAGTTGCTCTTTACTGAGATCAGTTCTCTGCACAAATACAAGGCTACCAGTACTGGTATATGGGAGAAAGATGGACTCAAAACAGCCCAAGTTTTGATTGGATCATGCTGTGGTAAAATTTCTCAATTAGCTTGTGTTTCTTAGTATTTCAAAAACCTTCAAAATATTTTCTGATCTGTAAAGGTAGAATCCCATCTTTTCCTTCCTGTACTTCAAGGTAAGTGTTAGTCAAATTGCACTGGCTTTCGGAATAGTTAATTATTTCTCTTTTTTTTTTGTAAACAAGAGACTAAATGCTGCATCAGCCAAATGCCGGATCTTGCACTTGGGGCACAACAACCCTACGCAGAGCTACAGACTGGGAGAAGCCTGGCTGGAAAACTGCCAGGAGGAGAGGGACCTGGGGGTGTTGGTCGACAGCCGACTGAACATGAGCCAGCAGTGTGCCCAGGTGGCTAAGAAGGCCAATGGCATCCTGGCTTGTATCAGAAATGGTGTGACTAGGAGGTCCAGGGAGGTGATTCTCCCTCTGGACTCAGCACTGGCGAGGCCTCTCCTTGAATACTGTGTCCAGTTCTGGGCCCCTCACCACAAGAAGGATGTTGAGGCTCTGGAGCGAGTCCAGGAGAAGAGCAACAAAGCTGGTGAAGGGGCTGGAGAACAGATCCTATGAGGAGTGACTGAGAGAGCTGAGGTTGTTTAGCCTGGAGAAGAGGAGGCTGAGAGGAGACCTCATTACTCTCTACAACTACCTGAAGGGAGGTTGTAGAGAGGAAGGAGCTGGGCTCTTCTCCTAAGTGACAGGGGACAGGACAAGAGGGAATGGCCTCAAGCTCCACCAGGGGAGATTTAGTCTAGAGATTAGGAGGAGGTTTTTCACAGAAAGGGTCATTGGGCATTGGAATAGGCTGCCCAGGGAGGTGGTTGATTCACCTTCCCTGGAGGTGTTTAAGGCATGGGTGGATGAGGTCTTGAGGGACTTGGTTTAGCGTTTGATAGGAACGGTTGCACTAGAAGATCTGATGGGTCTCTTCCAACCTGGTTGTTCTATGATTCTATGATTCTATGATTTTTCATAGGAAAGGTCGTGAGATGCTGGAACAGGCTGCCCTGGGAGGTGGTTGAGTCACCATCCCTGGAGGTATCAAAAAGACGGGTAGATGAGGTGCTCGAGGACATGGTTTAATGGCAGAAAAGAATGGTTGGACTCGATGATCTAAGAGGTCTTTTCTAACCTAGTAATTCTATGATTCTATGACTTTTAGCCTAAGTATGTAAATGTCACTGTAAAATAGTCAGTGTCTTTCTCAAGGATTTGACATCACTACTGATTCACATACAAATATAATCCAGTCTATTCTAAGTGCCAGCCAGGTATATTTGACCTGTACTCTGAAATCTCTCCTGCTTTTCTATCACTAAATATTAGCTTTTAGATACTTTTTTCCAGGACAACTGTATGGGAAGAAGAAGTTCTTCATTACTTTGTTTCCACTCATATTCTGTGAAAACCTTCATACCTCCAGTTCAGGCACAGGAATTTCCTCAAGCCCTTCCTGTTTTCAACTCAGATCCCTGCTGCCACCCCGTGGTCACTTTCTGTCATTGCAGTAAAGGGGTTATGGTAGCCTGTCCACAAAACTATCCCAGGATTTGACGAATAAAAAAAAAAAAAAAATTGAGTTTCACGTTTAGAGAAGCATTTGAGGGGAATTAATCTGAGGCAGACCCTTTGTTCTAGACATTTCTCAGCTCATCAAATACCTTGGAGATTTTTAGTGTTAAAAAATAAAATGGACTATATTATTGTTCCAGTCTCAGACTAAATTAATTACATCTACTTCTAAAAATAAATCACCCAAAACCCTAGATCTTGAGCCTCTGCATGAAAACTGATATGCAGGGTTCCTTTCTGGATGGCTAGCAAATGTAGGTAGTTTTATTACCTTTACGA
Source organism: Coccyzus lansbergi (assembly GCA_033558105.1). Classification (NCBI taxonomy): domain Eukaryota; kingdom Metazoa; phylum Chordata; class Aves; order Cuculiformes; family Coccyzidae; genus Coccyzus; species Coccyzus lansbergi. The sequence goes on along the minus strand of JAUMJK010000067.1, from coordinate 831,592 downwards.
CAATTCCCAATCTTCTTTATTTTTTGCATCTATCTTCACATTTGTAGAAATTTGTGTAAAGAGGTTTCCCATTCAGGCCAACAAACCATTGAATCTGCCCACATATGTTGCCCTGGACATTTTTTCTGCCTCTTTAGCATGGAGACAACTTCATCAATACAGTCTCCTCAGCCTAGTGGGGAGAAAGAAATACAGTTTTTTTCAAAATAATTGTATTTCTGTGAAACTTGCTAGCTAGGGTTTTTTCAGCTGTGAAAAGTTCTCATCCATCTATCTATATCTGGTACATTATCCATCTGGCATCAGATTTGCTGATATTTCAGTTTTGGACTTACTTTCTCAGTATCACTACGTCTTTGGGTGAAAAAAAATGAAAAGAAAAAAAGAAATGAAAAGAAAAAAAGAAATGAAAAAAAAAAATCCCAAGCAAATTAAAGCACTGCTATAATAAGTGGATCAATACACATATCTTGCTACTCTCCTTCCAGCAAAATCAGTCCTGGTCAGCTCTGTGTCCTGGATAAAGTCATATGTTTATCTATTGTAGGCCACTAGGACACCTGTCAGAACTTTCTTACCTAAACTATAAGCCAAGCCAATTCCAGATGAATATTCTAAGGCAAGTGTTTGGGTAAGAGATGGATGAATGAAGCAGCACCACTGCTGAGACCACCACTGAAGTGCTGTGCAGAAAGAAGAAACTTCTGTAGCAGATGGAGTACATCCTCTGCTTGTTCAAATAAAAGCAAGGCTGGGCTGAGCAAATTTGGGTCATTGTTTAAATACATGGAATGATAGCCTCATAGCTGGAAAGACTATCTAATAAATCATAATTATTAATAAACCTTTAGGCTGCAGTTATCACTGTAGGTATAACTCTACCTTTGTCTTAAAACTGTTTATACCTTTACCTAATGTCCTCTCCTTTATTCTCAGCAGGTTGTTCACAATACTAAAGTGCTTAAAATGATTTTTTAAAGCCTACTATTAAAAATTTATGAGGTTAAGTGCATGTAATTTCCCTTAATTAAAACATTAATGAAACTTCTGTAAAATATATTATATATTATTTGGAATAATTTTTAAAGCAGTTGCTCATCATCAGATTGAATATGTGCACATATAGATGGATAGTTATACATATCTGATGAACTGGTCTTACAGGATTCTGAAAGAGCATGTGTGTTGATGCACTACCTGTAAAGCATCCAGGAATTAAGAATTTACTTACTTTTTCTTAAGGATGCTTAGTTTTAGCATGCTGAAGTTTGCTCCAAAGGGACTCATCTATCCACAGGAAAGTAGAAGCCCATGAGTAGCACAGGTAAAAACACATGGTTTATGAACTAGCATTCTTCGGGGTTTATATTACCAAAGTCCTTTTAGAAGCTGGAGAAAGGCTGGTGGGAGTTTTCACCCTTTAGTGAGCAAGGGCTCGATCAATCCTTAGGCATGCAACTGTTGAGAAAAGTCGTTCTACTGATGACAAGATTTCTTGCTCCTTCCTCCATATGAAAGTGAGTAACCTGTTTATTTCTTAATGCTGACTAGTCCATTTTCACAATTTTCTTTCCATTTGACATGGTGGTCTAACTATTCTAGATAGGCCAAATGGCCTAACAGCCCTAAATACAACTGTACTTGTTCAGGTAATTTAAATAAAAAGGCAGGCTTGAACCACATATTATCTCCTCTTACTTAGATAACTAGGTAGTAACAATCCACTTGATCAATGAAGTGAACAATAGTGAAACACTTCAAGTGAGAATTCTCTCTTCCTACTTATTGTAAGGTGTCTGAATAATGGTTTGGAAAAAAATATAGAAGGATAACTAAAAACCTGTCATTTAGGAATTCAAGGTTAATTCCAGCATATGAAATGAAACTGATCTATGACTCAATTGAAGAGTACCAAGACACTGCTTTTCTGGTATTTCCATATTTCGTAATACTGTTGCTTATCTATAATGAAGTTCAAGTAAACAGAGGAAGAGAAGAGGGATAAATTTTTTGCTTTTGTATTCTTCCTACCTTTCAAGAGAGGAATTAATCTTAGGTCATGGTTCACTAGATTCTTTCTCATTCTTCCCAGATATGTTTAATGGGTTGTGTTAGTTGCCAATTATTCATATTCAGATGACTCAAGAAATGGGGTTGTCTCACTTCTCTTGGAAGTGCATACCGGTATAATAGCTTCCCCCGGCTTCTAGATTATCCTTTCAATCCCCTTTCATACCTACTTATTTGCAGGAGACACTACCAGTTAGAAGGATAGTCGCTGATTACCTTAAAACCTTGTAACCCAGCCAGTGCCATAGAGAGAATAAGGACAGAAAGAAAAAATCCCAGCTGAAGCACTTTATTAGGATCCATGCTAAAGAATATTTCCTATTCAACTCAGTTGAGGTCAGATTTGCTGTTTTACTGTTTCTTTACCAACCAAGGCTTTCTGATATCCCAAATAAATTCTCACTGAGAATAAACAGACGTGGTTTGCTCCCTACTTGTTAACTGTGCCTACAATTTTTCAAGTTCTATTTGTGCTGTAAGTTAACAGTGATGTTTTTATGCACTGTAACCTGTACCTGTTTGCTTCCATTTCCCCTCCACACACTACTTTCCATAGCACAAACACATACATCTACTTATTACTTACAAGTATCTATGTGACCGGAGCCTGGACAAGGAAATGTAATTTATCTATATGTCAGAAAGTAGGAAAGGTAGTACCCAATGCCCTAAACTTTGCTATTAGGCAGTGGAATAATGGACTAAAGAAGCATAGAGAAGCCTTTTCTTTTAAAGGACACTCTAGTCTTTTTCAGTATTTTTTCAAGAAGTATGTGTACATGCAATCAGAATTATTTATACAGAGATGCACACTATTTTTTTCGACTATCAATGGAATATTAACTAGTTTTATTAATACATTCTTTTTGTATATAGATATATTTAATATTTATGTGTATAAAATTTTATGCTGTGCTATGCAGATATATGCAAGTGCATATGTTAACATATGTTTTATTTAACAAATACATTACATTTATATTTATACATATACACTAACATACAACTTTCTTTTCAAAGGCATAACCAAAAGAATAGTGTGCTGTAAATATGTAAGTATTTCTTGCATATAGATAATGCAATAGAAATTGTTACAGTGGCCTGAAGGGACACAGAAAATAGGAGAAAACAATTAGGCATAACTCTAAAGATTCTGGTAAGATTGTAAGAGATTCTTCTGCACAGTTACAGCTCTATAAGGCTATCAGTCACCTCCATCACAGAAGCCTAATCATTTGGAATCTAAATGATCTAGATTTCAGAAATGGCAGAAGATTTAATAATAATTCTCTAGCACCACAATAAAATTACATTCTAGACTTGCATGAATATTTTCTTCAGAGAGAAATGTTTCTTTCAAGCTTGACTTTCAACCATTTTTAAGTTCCTGCAACTCCATGTTCGAATAGTTAGTAATTCTGTAATCAGCCTCCAGGTTCTTTCTTATCTTATATGTAAAGACTTTATATTTTGTAAGGCATAAAAACCACTCCAGCCCCAGAGGTTTATGAGTTTTATTTCTAAAACTCCTAGTTAATTGGTCTCTAATTGGTCCCATCTTATTCTCTGTCTGTTGGAGGACAAAAGAAATTCAACAATCCTTTTGTAAGTAGTAACGTTTGCTTAAGAACAGCAAAGCAGACCATCTGTTGCCTGGAAGAAGGGCAACTTTGTGTTCATTCTTATAAAGGGTAGAAAAGGTGATCCTGGGAACTACTGGCCTGCCTCTGAGCCTGGGAAGATCATAGAGATATGGATTTAATGGGTGGACTGTTTGGTGGATAAGGAATTGGTTGGGTGTTCACATCCAGGAAATAGTGGTCAACGGCTCTATGTCCAGCTGGAGATCCATGACAAATGCTGTCCCTCAGCACTGGGACCAGTGCTGTTTAATGTTTTCATCAATGACATAGAGAGCAAGTTCGAATTTGCAGATAACAACAAGCTGAGTGATGCAGTTGTCATGTTGGAAGGATGGGATATCATCCAGAGGGACCTGGACAAGATGGAGAAATGAGCTTGTGTGAAACACATGAGGATCAACAAGGCCTAGTGCAGGTCCTACACCTGGGTCAGGGAAATCTACAGTTTCAGTATAGGCTTGGGTATGATGTGATTTGGAGCAGCCCTGCAGAGAGGAATGGGGGGTGGTGCTGGTAGAGGAGGAGACTGACACAAGCCAGTAATGTGTTCTCTCATCCCAGAAGGTGAACGTTATCCTGGGCTGCATCAAAAGAATTGTGGCCAGCATGTCAAGGGAAGTGATTCTGCCCCTCTGCTCCCCTCTCATGAGACCCTGCCTGGAGTATTGTGTCCAGTTCTGGAATCCCCAACATAAAAAAGATATTGAAGTTTTGGAATGGGTCCAGAGGAGGCCATGAAGATTATCAGAGACCTGGAATACTCCTGCTAAAAGGACAGGCTAAGAAAGTAGGTGTTGTTCAGCTCAGAGAAGAGAAGGCTTTAGGGAGACCTTATAGCAGCCTTCCAGTACCTGAAGGCGCTACAAGAAAGCTGGGGAGGGACTTTTAATATGGACATGTAGTGAAAGGATGAAGGGAAATTGCTTTAAACTAGAGAGAGGACGACTTAGATTAGACATTAGGAAGCAACTCTTCAGGAGGAGGGTGGTGAGACACTGGCACAGGTTATTCAGGGTAGTTGTTCCCTGGAGTCTTGACCCTTAAGTAGGTTAGTCAGTAATGGAGGATTGACTTCTCAATTTCTTAAGCACATCCTGCTCTATTAAAAGCAGGGAGAGTGGTTTTCATTCTCTCCTTATGAAAAACATGATACTGCATGATGTTAGCATATTGAATTAGGGTAACAGCTTATTTTACTTTAAGCTAACAAGCTGATGAAGAAGCAGCTTCTTTTTTTTTTTTCCATTTTGGCAGATTAAAGTGGCTGGGTACATACAGAGAGAGGCTCTGTATGCATCAGACATAATAACACTGGACTTGCATCCAATCTTTGCTTTTCTTAAAAGTTATTTATTTCTGTTAACAATGACACCTTTATTTCTGGACTTTCCAGAGTGATCATTAGGTTTTTTATTCTGCTGAAGCTCCCATGCTGGGATGGAGCAAGATGAAAGGTTTGAATATTTAATTAGGATTCTTTTTCTATCAGAGTTTTCTGATTAGAGCAGAAAGCTGGGAGTTAAAGAGACAGTTTTATGTTCTGCCAGTGTATTTCCAGAAAGAATGAATTCAGTTACTGAGTTTTGTATTATAACAATAATTAATGCTCCAGTCTACTTGAGACTGGCTGATGAATTTGAAATGGGAACAGAAATTCAGAAATAATGCAGAGAATATGTGCAAGTTCTGCATGGTTCTTGGATCTCACCTGCTAGAAAATGCTGAGACTCAGCACTGTGGGAATGGAAGGTAATTTAACACCTCGTACAAAAGTTGGTCAAGCACAGTAATTGTGCAATTATCCTACAATGCTAGATTACCACCTTAGTCCATTTATTTCCTTTGTGACATTTTCATCAGTTGTCTAGTAATTTAAAAGGTGAACTACACAAGTTTTGGTGCGCATACACAAAAAAAAAGAGGCAGTGGCTGTAACTCTTTTTATTTAACAAATTAAGAAAGTCAACTATGGTCTTCAAAATTATTCCCTTCTGAGCTGAAAAACAGCTGCATATGATGCTGCCAACATTCAAAGCCATTCCACAGAACATTTTCTGAAAGACCTTTGAGGATCTGTGTCAATTTTGCTTTCGTATCTTCAAACAACAGAAAATGGGTTCCTTAAAACACTGACTCATTCTTTAGGATCTATTCACTGTCTTAGTCACTAACTGAAAAGTTTCCATTGTGAATTTCTTCAGTTTCACAAGGCACTTGATGTTAACTCACTATTCACTCTTGCACATCAACATTTTCCAGCCAATGTAAGAAAAATTCTGTATTTGAACAGGCGCCCACTTGTACTGAGTGATCAAGCTGAGCCTTGTCTCACTGTAGCATGTTAGAACACATTCTATAACTATCTCTTTGACCCTCCCCTCCCTCTCTTGGTTCCCAAGCTATATGGTCAGTCTCAGATTTCTTTGTGTCGCACTTCATAGATCTTCTGGTTATGCAGAATGTCTGATGTTTTAAAGGTGGTTCATTCATGTATGTGTCTTGACAGTTCTCAGAAGTGTCTCTTATCTTGAGAACAAAAATGTCTAAGCAAGTCTGTTTTGTTGGTGCAGCAAAACTTGATTCCTATAATCACTTTATTTCAAAAGTATGAATGGGAAGTTTTTATTGTTCCAGGATCTGGGAATCTCCCCTCTTCCAGGCCTCAAAGGATAATGATGTGCAAGCTATTCAGAAACTTCTTGCTTGTAAAGCCTGTTATATTCATCAGAGAGGTAGTGCCCCTTCTTGCACTACCCTTGACTGAAATACTTTTGAGAACAAAACCTTTGGGTTTTGCACGTGTGGATAACAGGCATAGGGCTGCAGCTGTAGCAGAGATTAAATTTCCCAGGGGAGAGTGGAAGCAGCTGAATGGTGGGGATTCAGCACTGAGATGGTTAATTTATTATTGTGTCTCTGTGTTCAGTAGGGGAGACAATTCTTCACGTGGCTGCCCCATATGGGAATGTGGATGCTGCTCCAGCTCTGATAGAGGCAGCCCTGAAACTCATCAATGAAGTAACATCTGAACTGTAAGCATGTGAAATGACTAACCTGAAAGGACAGTGTCAGACATCCAAATGGTTCAGAATTGTCCAATAATCATCCAGATCCACATTAGAAATTCACTCTGGATCCAAAACAGCCAATGAAAATGACCTCCTCAAGGATGTTTTATTTTATTATCCCCTGTGTCAGTTGCTTAACACTTCTGGATACTCCGCTTACATTACAAGAAGTAAACTGTGTACAATCTAAGAAACCTATGTAATCTAAGAAATCTATGTACCCAAATGCTGTACATATGCTGACCTAAAAACCCAGAAGTTAATTTTTACCTTGGAATATGTACCGTTCTCAATCCATTTCTCATTCCTCTTTGATTTTTCTGGATTAATAATTGAGCAAAGTCACTTAGTGATGACCTCTGCAGAAATGTTTTGGTGCTGCAAGGAGTAATATGGATTCAGAAGACGATGTTTTTCCTATCTGAAGCTCATCCTCACAGATGTTGCTAATCAGAGACATGCCAGAAGGAGCACTATAAGCAGGTCTGGGCAGGAGCCTGCTCCCTTAGCAAACACACTCAGTAAGAAAAGAATGCATCCGAAGCCTTTGTTCATTCATGTAGCCCTCACAAGCAGCACTGCTGATTTGACTGTTTTGACTAGACTTAAGGCTTCACTTTAATTCAGTGAATTTTTCATGGAGGATGTCACTTTTTAAGAATTATTTCATAGCAATTCTGTTCATTGTGTGAGAATTGCATCCTTCTGTTTCAGAAAAAGACCAAAAGAAAAGAGGAAATGTAGAGATTTATGTAGGAAACCATAATAATAATAACTATGGTTATTAGCCTGTCTTTGAACAAAGTCCTTTGTTTCTCTGTGACTCGTTTTCTCCATGTCTCAGTTTCTCCGTCTGTAAAATATACTGAACTATTTCAGACCTGTAAACAAAGGCTGCTGCAAAATTTGGTGAAGTAACATTTCCAAGTGTTTGAGATACTTAAAAAGCTATTACAAAGCTGTAGAAGCATGAGTAGGAGCATAAGTGGGACAAACAGAGCCCTAAAACACTTTGATGAGGAATATTGAGCGTGAATGTTGTTCGTTCTAGGTAGTAATTCATTTCATAGTTGTAATATCTTTTTTTGGGTCAAAACAAACTAAAGACTGCACAGATGAGAAACTAGGCCAGATACTGTGGTCCTTTTCACAAGACAAAATCTAGATTGTCTTCCATGAAGTCACTCCCAACATGCGAATAAGAGTTTGAATTGAGAATTTCAAGAAAATGTAAAGAACTCATATACTTCATCTCTCTAATTCTATGGATATTCATTACTCATTCCCATGGAAATCTTTGAAATACCTATATTTTTTTTTCAAGCATCTCTCTGCTTTCCACATATAAAATATCTGTGGTTTAAAATTTCTGCAAGACAGATGGAAAAGAATGCAAAACCAGAACTGTTTTCGTCTCCAAATTTAATTTCTGTTATCGTTTCTCCAAATTCTACAGCCTGCTTGTCATATCTCATTCTCTCTATAAATTTGGGTTATTTCCTTAAGATTTTACAGGACTGAATTGTCATTTAATACAAACTAGAGCAGTGTAGTAACTGTAATTAGTTGATTTATGTAAGGCAATAATCTGGCCTGTATTTAGTAGCTGTCAATGTCATGATCAGTGAGTAAAAGCAAACAAGTTTAGGAGAGCAATTTACTACTACTTTTTATACTGACCCTTCAATTCTTTTTTACTCATACATCTGTGTATTATATCCCTGCTGTGTGTATATATGTACATTGTGCTTATATATGCATGTAAAGTGATAATATTAAAATCTGCTCCTACTGAAAATCATAGATCTTTCCATTCCACTGAGTTTTCAATATTCTCTTCTGAATCTCCTACTAGGCCATTAGCTAATTTCAGACTGAAGAAGTATAAAAGCTTTCAAAAGAGGGTCAGTTATGCAAGTACATCTCTCCACATAGTCTTTGTAAACAGAGCCATTATGAGGCTGATGAACTCCACTGCATCCTACTCGCACTGTAAAATAAGACTAAAGTGGGATGCAGGCCTTGTACTTCTTCTTTTTGTGTGATGAACTTCTCTTACATTAATGCTAAGTTGGTAGATCCACCCAGCTTTTGTTTTGCCCTGTGAATACAGATCATAAGGAGAAGCTAACATTATAAACAGCAGTTAAGAAAATTATAATCTATTCCTTTCCCTTTTTGATTGTCCTTTCTGATGTCTGTAAACAATCAAGTCTTCTCTTTGTAATGCTTCTGCTCATATTTCATTATATGAATGGTTCTTTTTTTCCATTCCCTAAATCCAACAGGGAATTTCTTCTTTCATTTCTGAACGAAAGCCTGAAAACAGCCTTGGTGTAACTCGTCCCTGGGCATGTGTGGCTTTGCAGAAATCATCCCAGGGGTCCTGGTAGACACCAAGTGGAGCAGGAGCCAGCAATGTGTCCTTGTTACAAAGAAAGCTATTTTTTGCCTGCGCTGCATTAGGAGGAGGATTGCCAGCAGACCAAAGGAGGCAATCCTTTCCCTCTACTCAGCTCTAGTGAGGCCATAGTTGGAGTCCTGTGTCCAGATCTGGTCTCCTCATTACATGAGTGCTGCTGCATAGAGTCCAACAAAAGGTTGCTAGACGATTAAGGGACTGGAGCTTCTCTCCTCTGAGGTGAAACTCAGAGAGCTGAGGCTGTTTAACATGTACAAGAATTTTAAAGAAGGCAGAGCCAAGCTCTTTTCACTGGTGCCCAGTGACAGGACAAGAAGTAATCAGCATGAATTGACACACAAGAGGGTCTGTCTATGTGCTAGGAAACATCTCTATAGTATAAGGGTGATTAAGCACTGGATCATTTTGTGCTGAGAGGTTGTGGAATATATTTAGCCCTGTTCTTGACAGGTTTGCTGCATTTTCATCCATTTGGAGATTGTAGGTCTTACTAAAGGAGAGGCTTGTTCATAGGGTCTAATTTCAGGATATTAATTCAGAGGAAGAGGTCTGCTGGAATTTGATAAAGCTTCTAAAAATTCCAGTACTCATGGTCAGAGAATATACATTCCTCTTCAAAACCAATATGGATTTACTGTCATTATTGATGTGTTCCCTAGAAATTCCTGAAGCGTATGATTGAATACAGTAGTCAAACACTGTCTTTGTCTTTTGATACAATGTCTGTATGATGTAACCATTACATTTCTTTCATTCCAGCCTGCTTGGATAACTCAGGAGATTAGGACAGAATATTGACCCATCAATATGTAATAAGACACTGAAATCAGGATCCTTAGAGTCAATAAGAAGACCTAACTGAAGTACTTATAAATAAATAAACTTATACATAGACATGTATTGGAGATCTGGTTGTCTTGTCCTATTGTTTGGGCTAAAATCTGATGGTTTAGTTTACAGAGATAATCAGATTATGCTGGCCAAGGCTGTTAAAATTTTCTTGTTGGTTTTTTTTCCCCTTTTCCTCTTCCTTTAACTCCTCTCTTTTCCCTGTTATTTTTTCATATCACCTTCTAGGCCCAAGATCCAAGTGAGTGAGGCCGCTTCCACAACAATTCAATGGCACTTTTAGTACCTTTGAGATCTTCATCACCATCATTGATAGACCTACCAGATATAAAGTGGACCTACCCTTCACGTATGGCCTCACTTATTCAGCCTTTGCTGTTACTGCTCCTTACGGTCAACTTGCTCATTGCCATGGTTTGTAATGATATTTCAACTGTCAAAAATTTATATATTGCTTGTCACTACAAATCGCAAGCAATCCAGTTATTGAATTCCTGCTATTTTTGCTGTATATTTCTTCACTGGGAAACCCCAAACTTGTTTATCATGATCGTTGTTATTATCCTTGTTGATATTTGTTTTTGTTATAAGTGTGCAGATATGCCAGGCTAAAATAGAAACAGTTTTGCAACTTATAATAGAAAGATTAGGGTACATTATATTTACTGGCATTTTTTAAAGAGCAGCATTAATAGATCTATTCTTAAGTAGCTTATTTCAGACAGTGCCTTTTCACTCTTATCTGCCAAAGTAGCTGACTACTCTGACTAAAACTGATTTTCTTATTTTTAATTTCCTGTTCAATTGCAGAGTCAACATGGTTCAAAGAGGACTAGAGCCTGTTCACAGCAACAGAATTGTTTATAAGTGATCAATCTGTTACAGCTGTCCAAATGTGTAGACAGCAGTAGGTTTGTAAAAAGTTACTGAAATACAGGGAGTGAGAGTTGCATAGGTGTAACTCAAATTCTAGTTTGAACAGAATTTAGCTACTAACTAAGCATGCTTGGTCTTGTATAACAGACATGAATAATGGACCAAATTCTGTTAACTAGTTGAGGCATAGATGCTAAGATACCAACCCATTGAACTTATAGTTGTGACCTGCTCCTACAGCAGCTGACAGAAAGACCACATTACTCTGTTTGTTCAAGGAACAAGGGTCATGTAAGAAAATAGAAAAAAAACCCTTGATATATCTTCCTGTTTCCATGGAGATTATTTCAGAGAGTTTTCTTATCACCAGAAAAGAGATTAAAGATACATAATATAAAGTAGGCCTTTTGAGGGCAATTAAACATTCTCTTCTGTGTTTCAGAGAGCAGAACACTAGGGAGAATAGTTCCTCTTTGAACAGGTCTGTGCTACAAAACGTCAAACTCCAGAACACACAATATTTTCTCATTAGGTCAGTGCAGCACTTTCAGTCACAGAGAAGCAGAACAGCTTCATCCACAGATCCCGATGATCTTGAATGCTTTAACAAAATGTAAATTCTGAGGGAGGTGCCAATTTTATAAGTGAAAGATTAGACAAGTTTTTGTAGGACATGAGGATTGCTTTTCTACGCTGTCTTTTAATAACATCCAGAAATTCAAATTTACCTGTGAACTACATCCTAAGGATGCTTGATACTCGTGAGTAGTTGCTGGCGTGGATACACGTAAATGACCCACTGCATTGCCACCTCTAGCATCAGCTTCATTCAGGGAAGAAAAAGAATCAGTTTTGTCCTGAAACAAAATCTATTTCTTAGCTGCATCTGTATGCATAGGAGCTGTGTGGTTGATTGCTGAGAAAGTGTGCCAAAGGCAGGATGTATTCAAGCTTGTTACCTTCTCTTAGACTAGCCCCCAGGTTGATTCACTGGCTGGAATCCCTGACCAATAAGCAGCTCTACCTTCTTTTGCTTATTCAAGATAAGTTCAATTGATACTGCTCATCATTTGCACCTTGAATATTGCATTCAGTTCTGGGCCCATCACCACAAGGATGTTAAGGCTCTGAGGCATATCCAGAGAAGAGTAACGAAGCTGGTGAAGGGCCTGGAGAACAAATCTCATGAGGAGCAGCTGAGAGAGCTGGGGTTGTTCAGCCTTGAGGAGGTTGAGGGAAGACCTTACTGCTCTCTACAACTACCTGAAAGGTTGTAGAAAGGAGGGTGCTGACCTATTCTCCCAGGTGACAGGACAAAAGGGAAAGGCCTCAATCTCCACCAGGGGAGGGTTAGTCTGGAAATCAGGAAAAACAAATTCACAGAAAGTGTCATTGGGCACTGGGACAGGCTGCCCAGGGACGAGGTTGAGTCACCATCCCTCGAGGTGTTTAAAAGATGGGCAGATGAGTTGCTCAGGGACATGGCTTAGTGATTGATAGGAGTGGTTGGACTCAGTGATTCTGGAGGTCATTTCCAACCTGGTGATTCTGTGATTTCCCACCATACCTAGAGGCTTCATTCAGCTTAATAGCACGTGAATTGTCTAGGACTAAGTAAATTACAGCAGCTCTCCTTCAGTAGCATTAAGCAGCTTGTGCTTCCTCAACTATCCCTCATATAGTGCTGTCAAAGGTTCCCTTAATTTTAAAAAACAAGCAAAACAAAAAAAGGGACTGTAAGCCACATCATCTGCACATGCACTGAGCATGCTTACATGCCAAGCATGAAATCACTGTGTAGGTCATACTGTCATTGAGTGTTTCCTCAATCTCATTTCAGGCCTGTGTGCAAAAACCTTAGCTTACGTGCTTGTCTTTGAATACTCTGTGTGAGTAGGATCTGCTTTTGACGTACACAAGCCAGAGCTTAGTGGGGTAGTGTGTGCACAGACATGCAGCTCCTGGCTGAGAGTTCCACTTGGCAGCTGAAGCAGCATAGTTGTGAACATGCTTGCCTGGTGTACTTTTTGGCAGCATCATAACTGACATGCTGGTGCAGACTCAATTGTCTGTCTGGGAGATTGTTCAGCAAGAGATACCAAAAAGGCATGTGCCAGGAACCTCATCAGTAATAATTACAAAACAACTTGCTTTAAAGTGAAGTTCCTCCCTGTTTCCGAATACTGAAAAGTTGGTCTTCAAGCAGGGCAGCTGTTAGCCTTTGCAATACATTATTTCCAATTTCTGAGTTTTCACACAAATGCCTAATGCCCTTATGAGGGTCTATGCATTGATACCTATGCATTTAATTTACTCAGTCTTCTTATGTATCACATATTATAGATATGTGGATTAAATGTGGGCATAAGCTCCTTAATCTTCCATTGCTTCTTTGGCAAAGAATATGACTCTGTAAAACTTTTTTCTTTTCTCACTCTTCTTGTACAGGAATATCAGGCACCTAAGGGAGCCCCACTTCTCTCTCTCCTGATTCTTATCCCTACCTGCTAAGGATGCTCATGTGCTAGGGGACATCTCAGATGATATCTATCGAAACAGAACACAGGACTTCTGCTTTCATGTAAGGTTAAAAAAGTGAGAGCAGGGTGTTTCTAACATTGATGTGAGATTCAGACAAGGCCCCCATTTTTTTTCTCCCTCTGTATGAAGACAGAGAATATATTTTCTGCATATGTTTCCACTAAGCTAAAAAAAATCATAGGATTTGAACTAGGTCACTGATTTCTCTACTAATCTTGATCACCCAAGGCATGCAAAAAAACATAGCCTGCTATGTTTCCCCAAATGGCCCACAGAATTTAAGAATATGCTTATGTGAGTATGTATACATGCACTGTTGTCCTCTGGTGAATACATATGGAAAGTGCTAGCGACCTCTGATTCCTCTTAACATCTTGTGCTTAATATGTTCTCTGGAAAAGACACCACCTGTTCAAGGCTCAGATGCTGTAGGTGGAGCGGTCCGTCAATGTGCAACCATGTAACTGAGTATGTCGTACTACAAGTTTGTAGAAATCCCGTAGAAAGTAAAAGTCTGAGATTTTCTAGGATAGGACTCACCTCTGTGATACGTTTTATGTCTTTAAAATCTACACATTTTCATTGCATTGCTGTGAATGTTTTATTCTTGTTTCCTTGTATTTTTATATTGACTTTTTTATACCTTGAAGGAATGTACTAGTATTCTTCCTTTTCAAGTAAAAAGAATTAACAGTAACATTGCTGCAATATTGTGATAAGAGTCTGAACTGTTTTGGCTACTATACTGCAACTGTTCTGGAGATCTTCCCATGATATTAAGGGATCCCTCAGTAACTATTAAAAGCTGGCTTGAGTGGGGGAAATCCTTAAATCTGTAGAGGAGTAGTATCTGCAGAAATTATGCTTTTGCAACCTTGACAGATGGAAAAGTATGAGTAGTTCATGACTGGTTCACAGTGAGCCAACAGATGGGCGCAGATCAGAATAACTAGCATTATTTCCTTTTCAGACACAAAGAAAGTATCTTTATGTAATGTCTTCATTGGGGTCTTGCTTAACAAGGTCATTTCCATTTCCCTTTCTATGTGTTGGTGAGGTGAACAAGTGTATAATCTACAAATTTTCCTCTAAAGCTCAGCTCCATGTTTTCATACTCCTCCATGAGGGTGGATGGAGACACATTCCTAAAACTCTGCTCCTCCCCAAAGTAGATCTTTCCTTAACCAGATACTAGTCTGCCTTAAGGGAAACAGAGCTCTGTCATTCTTGTCCCTCTCATGCACCTCTCAGACTACACAGTTGATCCTAGTGACGTTATTATTTCTTAAGGACTGAAGTGACTTGTGGGACTGGTACCCTTCTCTGACGACTCTGGACAAGAATTTGTGAAAGAGATTCACCTCCCTTGTTCGAAATGTCTGTCTGGTGTTGAAAGCTGCAGGTCTGCATTTTCTTCAGAAACAATATTGAATCAGCTGCGCCATTGATGTTGCTGGTTAAAGTGAGAAAAAAGAAGTATTTTTCAACAGCAAAGGACTTCAGATTTTTTTTATCACACTCCTCAATGTCTGTAAGTGGTCAGAAGATAACAAAACCCAAATTCTGGCTGCTCAGGATTTTGGAATATCAGGATCTCCTCTCAAGAACGGGTTTGGGAGGACTGGAATTTATTTGTTTCCCTTTCCGCTTGCAGATTCAGCAGGACAGATTCTAAGAAACTTTATTGTTCCATTCCATTGGAGTCCCGTAAATAGAGTTGCATAGCACCTAGTACTTGTTGCTCCTTGCATCAGCACGAAGGATTAATAAGTATCCCTCCTGGATCGTGGAACATGCCCAAGAACTGCACACAAAATAACACAGAACTTTGAGCCCTTTACTCTCAACCTTTTTACCAGGTTACATGTCTTATTGCTTACCACATACTGCACATTAACTAGAACATGAGCTCCAGACCAAGTTGGCATACCAAGTGATAGCCCACTGCTCATCTCTATCTGAGTAATAATCTCTTACACCATTATGGCATTCTTTTAGAAAAAACAAAAAAAGGGGTTTTTTGTTGCCTTCATTATGTTTTTGTAGCTTTGCTAGACTCCCAGCTACAGAAAAAGCCTGTTGACGGTTTTGTAAAGTTGTCTGGTATCTTTTGCTGGTAGAGAAGAGGCAACAGGTGCTTGTGATCTGTCCAAGGTATTATTCCACCTCCTCTCCATGTTGTTTTAATTTTGCCTCCCTTAACCCATTCCAAATGTATGATGTAAGTCACATTTAAATGCCAGCATCTCTGCTTTCAAATCATGGTAAGGCTTTGTTTTTGCATGGACATGTACTGTGCAGTCTCTGGGTCCATTAAGTCTTTAAGCAGCATACTGACATGTCTTTTCTTACAGTGAAAATCTCTCTGAATTCCCCCAGCACCTTTCCAGAGTTTGAGACTAGTAGAATAAGGATAGTGTAAACATTACACTTCAACTGTTTCACGCTGATTCAAGTAGACTCGCATGAGCTGGATGCTGTTTAGAATCTTTTTCTGGTGGCCAACAAGGGTGATGCCAATACGTTGGATATCTCTGGAAAAGAAAAGAGAATATGGAAGGTGTTAAAATTGTGTTCTTGTTCTGAACAGTTCCATTTTCCCTGTATATCCAAGTTAATGTGTCTGATCTACTGATAGATTCTCCTGCTCATGGTAGGGGGCTTGGATCTTTAAAGATCCCTTCCATACCATTCCATAGTTCTAAGAACATTCCTTTAACTAGCTCCTGTCTTCTGAACAACACTTGAATTTAGTATATACTTACCAAGGAGTTAACAAGGCTCAGCAATAGAGCTTTAAACTAGATATGAAGGTGGAGTGGGACAAAACCAGGCTTGACAGAAGATAGCTTGGGGAATGGTGTGCTAGCAAGGACCTTTGGTCTGCCACATCTGAGGAAATGTGGGACATCATAGCGCCCAAGTGGCAGAAAAGATGCAGATTATTGATGGGTTAGAAACTACAGCAAGTAGTCACTTTGGCATCAAGATTATTCCCCTCAGAAGCATGGAGGGATCAACAGACCGACTGAAGTGCATCTACACCAATGCACATAGCACAGACAATAAACAAGAGGACCTAGAAGTAATTGTATGCGAAGTAAACTGATATAATTGCCATCATGGAAATGTGGTGCATAACTGGAGTTGTGCCATGGTTGGCTATAAACAATTCAGGCACAACAGGCAAGGAAGGAGGCAGTAGGTTAGTCCTTCATGTTAGCCCTTCATATTGTTCTTGTGGGAGACTTCAACATACCACATGTCTGCTGGAAGTACAATACAGCAGAGAAGAAACAGTCTAGGAGGTTCCTGGAGTGTGTGTAAGACAATTTTCTGAAACAATTGGTGAGTGAGCTGACTAGGGGAGGCACCTCACTGGACCTGCTGTTTGTGAGCAGAGGCAGCCTTGTGAGAGATGTGATGATTGAAGGCCACCTGGGGCATAGTGATCATGAAATGATAGAATTCTCAGTTCATGGAGAAGTAAGGAGGGAGGTCAGTAGAATGGCCACCTTGGACTTCCAGAGGGCAGACTTTGGACTATATTAAAAGCTGGCTGAGATGCTGGAGCATGTCCAGAGAAGAGCAATGAAGCTGGTGAAGGGGCTGGAGAACAAGTCTTATGAGGAGCAGCTGAGGGAACTGGGGTTGTTTAGCCTGGAGAAAAGGAGGTTGAGGGGAGACCTTATCACTCTCTACAACTGCCTGAAAGGAGGTTGTAGGGAGGTGTCTGTCTCTTCTCCTGAGTGATAGGTGATAGGACAAGGAGAAAAACGCTCAAGTTGTGCTGGTGGGGAGGTCAGATTAGACATCAGGAAAAACTTTTTCACCAAAAGAGTTCTCAGGCACTAGCACATGCTGCCTAGGGATGTGGTTGAGTCACTATCCCCACTGGTATTTAAAAGATGGATAGGTGAGGTGCTCAGGGATCTGGTTTATTAGTGGACAGTACAGTTGGACTTGATGATATTAAAGGTCTTTTCCAACCATGAGATTCTATGAATCTATCATTCTAGATGCTATAGCTTGTTCTATGCAGGTGGTTTTTACCTGTGGCAGATGTCATGAACAGTGTGATGTAGTAGTCTCTCTGGAACAATGACAATATGTTTTGTAATATACACGCGATCAGTAACAGTGCTTATAGAAACAAATAACAATTGTGCAATGGTATGGAGGGTGTCCCAATGCCCTAATAAGATGTAAGGAATAGAAGCTATTTTACTATGGCTTCCCTCTCTATTTTCATCTGTACATACCCTCCACATAGTCCTTACTAACTACTTCTCAGCCTGCTTTCCCTCTCTCCATGGAATAATCATTGTCTGGTATCTTCTGCTCTCTGCCCCTCTACTTACTCCAGAGTCATGTGTGATATGACGTCAAATGTAATCAGACCAGCCTGGTCAAAGTTCTCCTTGTAACAGCCCATCTTGATAGCATCCAGCCACTCATGGGCATTGCTTAGTGAAGGGAAATCTGGAGGAGAGTTGCTCAGGAGAGGCTGAGATGGTCTGCAAAAGAGATAAGTTCTAAAATACCAAATTATCAACATCAGCTGACTACACTAGTAAGGTCAGAGTTATGAGAGGAAGAGAATGTAACTTCTGAAGGGCACAGAATCGAGCAGAACAATGATATTTGTTCTTTATGCCGTGGTTGTTGAATGGCATCAAGTCCCACCTTGATGCCCTGTTTGCAGACTACCTGTGTTCCCTTTTCTGTCTGAAAACAATCAACCCAAGAAACTGATCCTTCCTTCCCATTTTGTACTCTCTCAGGCACATTTTCTCTTCTTGTTGCTCCACATCCTTCCACAATTTCTGGGTCTAGACCTATTAGCTGGGCAAAGAGTTGCAGTGAGGAGGTTTCTGAGGCACAAAGATGAGACACTATAACTTTTACTTTTGTGACTAGTTCTTTCTTTCCTAGATGCATGCCTTAGATTAGAAAGCAACCTATGAGACCAGTGCATTTTTTCAGTGCTAATACTCATCATATAAAAACATAACAGTAAAAGGCTAAGTAAATGACAGTTTATAGATGGTATTTACTCTTTTCCCTGCATCCCGTGATCTGAATCTGTCCCAAAGCAATAACTCTCTTTATGTGTTATTTTTCAGTAAACTAGGCATGACCGGGCACATTTCCTGTGTCCTACCTGTGATATACATTACAGTGAGACAAGGTTTATAAATACAAGGAAAAAAACTTCAGACTAGTCATCATCAGCCCAACAGCCATCTAGTCCTGGTGCCATTTACTCCCCTGCCTCCACCAGATGTTTCTTTTTCACTGATCTCCTGCCTCTGGTTCCAGCAGGCTGCAAAATGCAGTTGGGATAAGGGATGTAATTTGCAGTTCTACTTAGTTTTAGCTACAGAATTCCTTCCCTCCATAAGCTAAGGTCTTGTCTCCTTTCAGCACCTCTTGTAATCACATAATATTTTATGATCACAGAATATCTTGTACAGCTACACCCAGATGTGTCCCTCCCTTTATTTCCTAAGATCCCTCTCTCATATTCCTCCTCAGTACACCTCATCAAGACATTCATCTCTGCACACAATCAGCACTCTGAACTCCTCATCAATCATGAAGTCAGTCAGGATAGACAGTCCTTC
The DNA here is from genome assembly GCA_033558105.1 of Coccyzus lansbergi. Taxonomy (NCBI): domain Eukaryota; kingdom Metazoa; phylum Chordata; class Aves; order Cuculiformes; family Coccyzidae; genus Coccyzus; species Coccyzus lansbergi. Next base: position 812,496 of record JAUMJK010000067.1, on the reverse strand, counting down.
TAACTCTCCTCCCCATTTTTTTTCCTTCCTGTTTGGTCCCAGTTAAAGATGTGAGGGTCAGAAAAAAATACTATACAGTCTGATGCTTTTCCTCATCATGCCTGCCTAGACACAAGCCCTATTATTTTGCACTAAAACGTCATCTCACCTGCTGCTGCCAGTGCCAATGGCTTTGAGGGCAGATGGCTTGCGGATCAGTTTATCTAGAGCACTGACTATCTGATCAAATTTGGGTCTCTGGCCCCGCTCCTTCTGCCAGCAGTCAAGCATTAGCAGGTGCAAAACAGTTGGGCAGTCTGGGGGAGGTGGCAGGCGATAGTCCTGGTCAATGGCATTAACTACCTACAGGAAAAGAAGAACAAAGCTTTATCACAGCTGGGAAAATAAAAGACAAACAAACTTCAATCACCTGATGGTATATGACTTTCTTCTCCTTCAACTGATACAGGACAGAGAGGCAGATATACATTCTCATCGCTTTTAAAACTTACATCCTGATTGGACATGTCCCAGTAAGGCCTCTCACCATAGGACATCACCTCCCACATGACAATGCCATAGCTCCAGACATCACTAGAGGAAGTGAACTTGCGATACTGGACAGCTTCGGGGGCAGTCCAACGGATGGGGATTTTGCAGCCCTGGAAAGCAATCAAAATGTAGCCAGAAAGTTAGTGAGATAACTATTTGTGAAAATGACGTAATTGAATCATAGAATCATAGAATCACCAGGTTGGAAGAGACCCACCGGATCATTGAGTCCAACCATTCCTATCAAACACTAAACCATGCCCCTTAGCACCTCATCCACCCTTGCATTAAACACCTCTAGGGAACGTGAATCAACCACTTCCCTGTGCAGCCTATTCCAATGCCCAATGACCCTTTCCGTGAAAAACTTCCTCCTAATGTCCAGTCTAAATCTCCCCTGGTGGAGCTTGAAGCCATTCTCTCTTATCCTGTCCCCTGTAACTTGGGAGAAGAGCCCAGCTCCCTCCTCGCTACAACCTCCTTTCAGGTACTTGTAGAAAGCAATGAGCTCTCCTCTCAGCCTCCTCTTCTCCAGACTAAACAACCCCAGCTCTCTCAGCTGTTCCTCATAAGGCTTGTTCTCCAGCCCCTTCACCAGCTTTGTCACTCTTCTTTGGACTCACTCCAGAGCCTCAACATCCTTCTTGTGGTGAGGGGCCCAGAACTGAACACAGGATTCAAGGAGCAGCCTCACCAGTGCCAAGTACAGAGGGAGAATAACCTCCCTGGACCTCCTAGTCACACCATTTCTGATCCAAGCCAGGATGCCATTGGCCTTCTTGGCCACCTGGGCACACTGCTGGCTCGTGTTCAATTGGCTGTCGACCAACACCTCCAGGCCCTTCTCCTCCAGGCAGCTTTCTAGACAGACTTCTCCTAGTCTGTAGCTCTGCATAGGATTGTTGTGCCCCATGTGCAGGACCCAGCATTTGGTTATGTAAAACCTCATGCCATTGGACACTGCCCAGCAGTCCAGCCTCTTTAGATCTCTTTGCAGAGCCTCCCTACCCTCCAGCAGATCGACACTTCCACCCAGCTTAGCGTCATCTGCAAACTTGCTAAGTGTACACTCAATGCCTTCATCCAGGTCATTGATGAAGACAATGAACAGGGCTGGACGCAGCACTGAGCCCTGGGGAACCCCACTTGTAACTGGAATTAAATTGAATTAATCAGATGCCAGTAGCATGACTGAACTCTGAGGATGGAGTGCCAGTCTAGTTGATGTTGTCTTGTAGACATTGTTGGTTTCAATTCAAACTATGTTGAAGGTTTTAAGTTTATTCTATTGACAAACATAGATGAGAAAAACAGTATCATGCCCCTTTGCTGCTACAAATCCCATGATAATTTTAATTTTTATAGTTCTTCTTTGCAGCATTTGAGAGGAGACAGACAGTCAAATCCTTCTGAAAGTCACAACCATTTGAAAATCTAAAGCCATTTATACAATTCCAACATGCAACAATGATGGATACATTGAGTAATTAGCACTGACTTCTTCCGCTTTCCATCTTAACCTCTCTGACTACAGGTATTAACTGCTGGAAGAAATCTTATTCAGGTACTGGTTTTTCAAAATACATATGTCTAAAACTTGTTTCATTTTTCAATGACTGAATTCTTCCCCACACTTTGCATGCCAAATGGAAGTTTCAATCTGGCTGTTATACTCCCACCCCTTTCATGGTACGTATAACAGGTGTCAGAGCTTCACAGGCAATAAGTCCATTTGATGCTTGGTTGCAAGACCATCAATATACTTATGCCAGTTATTTGTTCTAGAGCAAAAAGCAACTCTTTTCTCTAAGGGTGATAGTATAGGACTTTAATTGCTACTTCAGTCCTTTCTACTTCCTGTAAGAAGGAAATGAAAAGGGCAAGGTAACACCTTCATCAAGTTATGAGATTAGTTTTATTTGCCATCAATACCAAAGCATGGCACTGACTCCATTTCACGTGCCAGAGTGGGTCAGATATTCAGATATGTTTGGTTTCTTCCTGGTTGGGAACAGATACCACACAAGACAGAAGTCTCTACCCCACCGGTCTCTTTGGTCTCAAAATGGACTAAAAAGGTACACCAAATAAAGGAGGAACGCATTAAAATATTACAGATGGCAGAACTACAGTAACTCACTTCATAGTGGTAACTCACCAGAGCTCCAGTATAGGTGGGATTTGAAGCATCATCCTCCAGAAAACGGGACAAACCGAAGTCTGACACCTTGCACACAAGGTTACTGTTGACTAAGATGTTACGTGCTGCCAGATCACGATGCACATAGTTCATGTCCGAAAGGTAGCGCATGCCAGCTGCAATGCCCCGTAGCATTCCCACCAGCTGTAACACACTGAACTGTCCTTCCTTCTGCTGCAAGTGAGGAGGCAAACATAAGCTTTTATGATGACAGTACACGAAGCCAGCAGGGAAGAATAACAAACATCAATATAACAAGGTTGATTTATGAAGTCAGAGAACATGTCTAAACTTCAGCTGAAACCTGAAAGTTCAGGACAGCAAATCAAGGAAAGAGGGTGGGCTTAAGACAATGAATCTCAAATGAAGTCAGACACTGGTGATCTTTTTCCGAAGACAATCTCATTTGTGGCCATATCCTCCTTTAGCATCCTATGCCTAGTCTCTTCTTTCACCATTTTAAGATATTTACAATGCATTCTATGCAATTCTATGCATAGAATTCATTTGGGTTTCAAGATGTACTTGCCAAAGCATTTGTGGCTGAATTAGCATCTAAATCAGTAAAAAATGGAAGTGAAGTATCTATTAAAAAAAAAAAGTTTGTATTTATGTTTCATTACTGGAAAAAATACTGGAAACCCCAAGTCCAAATATAATCACAAGTTTCATTATTTCATTACAATGTTGAAACTTGAAAACATTCACCTGAAAAACATTATTAAAGAGGCAAACTTTAGAGCATGCACATAAGGAATTGGAAGACTGTATACAAAATAAACAATTTAGTTTATGCTGAAGACGTCTAAATTAATGATGGGTGAGTTTTTGTAATATTTTCATCATGTTGACCCCAAAACCACTTACTCTGGTAATTTGCTATTATTTCTATTACACACGAAGATGGGAACTGAGGACTTTCAGAGACAGGAGTGAAGTGGAAGGATAGGCAAAATTATCAGATCTGAGACTGGCACATAGCAAGATGAAGAGATAACAATTGTGGGAGACTCTGGTTGTGGTACCCTGAGGAAGGAATCCAGTGATCCATTCTCCATGAACTCTGTGACAATCATGACTGGTCGGCTCTTGGTGACCACACCCTCCAGATGGATGACATTGGGATGCTCAAATTGCCCCATAATGCTGGCCTCGCTCAGGAACTCCCGCCGCTGTTCATCTGTGTAACCTGACTTCAGGGTCTTAATAGCTACTGTGTACTCACGCTTCCCTGGGTGTTTTAGGCGCCCAAAGCAGACCTCTCCAAACTCTCCTGTCAGGGAGGGAAGAAACACATCTCAAGTAAGGAAACACAGCAAAGAATTTTAATTTGGTGTACTAAAATATTCTACTATGGAAGATTTCAGTTGCTGCTTGGAAATAGGGTTACAGAACTGTTTGGATTATAGTAATGTTCTTGATGAAGGCTCTGAATTCAGTCAAGTTGGAGACTACATCTTCAGGGTTGAAATGAGGAGCTCTGAGTCTTCAAAGTGTGTTTTAAACTTGGTTTGGAGCCAGTGTCTAAGGATAAGTATGTTGAGATGAATTTTGGTAAAAATGAAGATTATCTAAGCTGAGACACTTGGTGTACCATGGTTGGGTCCATTTCAGGCCAGTACAGTGTCAAGTCTCAAGGTGAACAAGAAGGTACTTCAAAATCTGCATTGTCATACTACCTGATCCAATGACCTCCTCAATCTTGATGAGGGACACATCAATCTCCTTGGCAAATTCTAGGATAGCTTCATTCGGATCTTCATAGGTTGAAGGATCAATGTAATACTTTGCTCCTACTCCTGCAGTGGGGGAGACAGCCCAAAACATCACCAGAATCAAATCCTGAGAGACATGGGTGTTAATGAGTCCGGAAAAGAGACAGACTCTTGACATCTATTGCTGAAGAACACTTACCTCGTGCACTGATATACTGCTGCAGACGGTCTGTGTATGGAGTCTCTCGCCTTTTACTGCAGGACATAAAGGAAAGGAGAGTCAAAACACACACGAGTCTATCATAGGATGTTGGGATAGGCTTCTCAATGCAAGACTTGGAGAATCCTTGAATTTAGAGATATAAGATGGATATTTAGAGCTGCTTCATGGGAAGCAGTGCATGCTTGCATGTGGCAGTTTTACACTTCTGTTTGCATTCCCACTTTAGATATGACAAAATATAGGGCCTCCAGTACTATGCTGAAAATGAAATATTGCAGCTTAACATTACTGTCCTGGAAGTTTTCTTGCTATCCAGGCTGAAATTGCATTCAAATTTCATTTAATTACTACAAGTTATTCTTTTACAATTCTAATCTAAACCATCTCCTGTGATGACTTTTAAGATATTCAAAAACATTTAAGAGCCATTTACTGTACTGATTAATTTGTATAAATGTTCCCTAAGAATTAATTCTTTTTATTTTTCCTACTGGTCTCCTAGAAGCATCTACTTTGACTATTCTTTTCATATGCAGTGCACCCAAAACAAACCACACAGAGCCATATGGACAGTAAGCTGTTCCATGATGTGATTTTTGCATGCACAGACCTAAACAGGTATGGTCTTCATTATTGTAATATTACTGCATATATGCATCTAATTTTCAGTAACCATAGGTGACAACCATTGGCATTTCTCAGATTTCATTCTCCCTTTAAATATGTGCGATTCAAGTAATTTTTTCTCATGCAATATATTTATTCTTGGTTTGCTGGAAATGTATTTTCCCTTTTCAAGTCACTTCCTTTGTTCTCAACAGTGTTTGCATATTTTCCTCCAAATATGTACAACTCTCATGCTTTAATGTTTGAGAACAAGACCTTCTAGGTGCTGATCCAATTAGCATCTGAAGACAGAATATCATGGAACATTATATTACTTTACTAACAGAACTAATTCTGTCATGCTAATAGGATTTGTTGTGTATCATTACTTGTCCTACTTATCAATTTAAATTCTGCTCAGATTGCAAAATCACAAATATTTCTACCTTCAAAATCTCTTTTTTTCTGTTGTGGAAAGAAACTAGCTTTCTGAGGGCCTGTACATAAGAGCTCTAACTCTGCTATTACAGCTGAAAGTCAGACCTACATTGATGTTTTTTATAGGTTATCTGACATACTAATAGTTTTCCAAAATTAAAAATGACCAACTAACTAAAATATGTGTTTGACATTGATTATTGCTTCAACAATGAGTACCAACAATTTAGAAAAAGAAGATAAAATAATAGCATTTGGCTCTACATATATTCAAACATTTAATGAATTCCTAATTTCACGTGGTGTTTCTCATTTCCTACATCTTTAAACTTACCTTTCCTACCAAGGACAAATATAATAAATTATATTATTATATTATATTATATTATATTATATTATATTATATTATATTATATTAGGTATCTCCACTTTTTTTAACCACTGTCTACAAATTGCACATGATCCTTCAAGTATAAATTAATCTATTTTGATGGTATTTCCTTTTATATAGATTCATTTGCCGAAACCCATTGATGTCTTTCACCAACACAGTTCTGACAATATTAATGTATTCTGGGTTTGATTTATTTTTTTTTTAGAAAAATATATGCTTTATTGAGTTGTGCACATAATATCACATTTCCAGCTGTTACAAGAAATTGTATTTTTAACCGTTCAAAACTACAAAAGGAAGTAACAACACAAATATAACAGTATTTGATAGTTCTTTTCTTTCGAGAAATAAAAATATGAAAAGAGAGTATACACAGAAGATGAAAACAAATCTAGAAAAGGGAAAAGATGAAAAAAACCCAAACCCTAAAACTAGATGTCAGTTCCTAAAGTTCAGTAGCTTATACATTTTTTAATGTAAGAATAAAAAGGTAAGTAGTTCCTCTTGTACAGAGGCATAGCAGAGCAAAGATACAGAAATCTATTACTGAAAAGCTAGGAGATTACTTTCAAACCTCAAGAAATTCAAGGAGCAGGTAATGACTGTTCCCTTTCTTCAAATAACAAAGCCCCCATTGTTTACTTTTGTACCCTTACTTTTCTCTTTATTTTTAAAAGTTCTGTCCCTCTTTATTTTCTCTACATTGACTTATCCACCCTTTTTCTTCCCAAAATGGCAAGTGGTATTTGCTTTCTTTAATCTATACTTTATGAGTTAGTGTTCCATGGAATCATTGTTGGGGTTTTATTCTTCAAGAAAATGAGCTATTGCCTCTCAGGCCTGAGTTGAAAAGTATTTAGCACTTTCTAAATTACTGGATATAAGTACTTATCCCAACAGTTCTTTTTCATTACATTGTTTCATTCTCCACATGCTTGCCTAAAATGCAATTTACAGTCCCTTTTTTACATTGATGTTTTTAAAAATCTTTTTACACCAGCTTTAAAAAGGTTCCTTTGCATTCTTATTGCTAACTAGCCAAATATCAGCTAAGTATTTGAGCAGTTTACCACAGGAGAGGCTCCTCAGATAGAAGCAACAGGGCAAGATCTTTCCTTAATTAGAAAATGGCATCTCAAGGACATCTGGATAAATGTAGATCAGGCTGTTTCCCTTGGGATGGGGTTATGTAGCAGGGGTAAGGAAGTTCCACTGTCTGCAGTGCAGGCACTGGCTCATGAGCAGGTCAAAGGATTCACCTCTTGAAGATGATGGCAAGGATGGCAATGGTAGCAATTACCAAGAAGGCTAGACCACCGAGTGCTGAGCCCACAATAAGCGGTAGTCGGTCCTGAACCATCTCGGAGCGCTCTCCTAGCAAGAAAGACACATGCATACACACATACAAATGCAGAGGACAGGAGTTGTTAGAGTTTCCCTCCTACTCAACTAGGTCTCACCCATTATTGCATTCCTACCAGCTTTTTGCTTTCCAGGCTAGTGCTGGCAGTTCAACAAATGCTTGACTTGCTTATTCCTTTACTTTTTCAGTCACTATGCTTCACCAGTGCTTTCCTTGCTAATTCTGAAAAGCCAGTGCTCCATCTGAATCCACTTTTCCTTCCCCTGGTCCACTGACACATGAGTAGCCATTTAAATATAGGCCAAGTCTACATCTGGGCTTTGATCCCATTGTCCCCTATTTATCTTGTAGATGAGATACATGAATACCTTTGATCCAGACCAAAGAGTAATGTGTTACTCCCTTCATGAATGGATGATACTGCTGGTGGGCAAATATCTGCATATATGTCCTGTGTCCCATATGACTTTAGGACTTTTACAGAGCATTTAGCAGTAAGATGTCCTGTGACAGCTAAAGACAAAACTACAACAGTGTGTAGTGCTACGTACCATAACACCCTCCTAAGGAGAGTTCCACTGACACACTCTGCTCCTGCTGGTCAGAGGCAGCAGGGTGCAGGACTGGGGAACATTGTGGTAGTAAAGGTTAATTAAGCGTAAACAATATGCTCTGACAGCATGAGGCTTCATTGAGTAAATAAATCTGCATATGCAAATTATGCTGTACAGAAATACCAGTCAAGTAGGAGTGTCTGAAAGTAGGCTAATACAGTCAGGGAAATGCACAAGTGCAATAGAGTCACGTGCAGATCTGAGTATAAAAATGACAGCACTTACCTCGCATTAAAGTCTGGAAATACATCTTTCCACTGTATGGTCCATAGCCCACTGCTGTTCTGGCTCGTACTTGGAAGGCATAGATCTTGCCTGGGTTCAGGTTTGATATGGTGGCCATGTTGGTTTCACTAGTCAAGGTGAATGAATTATCTTCGTCTTCTGCCTGTGAATGTCAGTGACCGAAACAGAATGTGAAACTTCTGCCCACATCGCTGGCTCTCCTCATTAAGGAAAGCTAGTTCCATGTCTGCCCAATATTCTTTAAATCTGTTACACAGCCTCCCAACCACAACTGCTATTCCAGATCTGACTTTCTTGTAGGCTGCTCATTGCTCCTCACTGCCACTTTGCACCCCCTTAGGGCTGAGCACATAAAGAGGTAACTAATATCACTGGTATCACTTAGTGAGTGAGAGAGTACATTCTTCCTCCTAAAATCTCTTAGAGATGTCAGTCCAGGCATAAAGAGGGACATAGGACTTCCTTCCACAAACATACTATAGAATGCTGCAGTAAGTCCAATTCTCATCTATGCCTTCGAAAACTTCAGCTCTTTTCACCTGCATCAGCTGTTGCTGAACATACTAGGTTTTTAGCTGCAACTATTTAACTACAAATGCCTTCTCTTTTTTCAACTGCCTTGTCCCTTGTTTCCAAGTTGGGAAACGCAGATAGACTCATGTTGGATGAAGTACATTTTAGGAACTTCTGGTTTTGCTACAGTTTCTTCTTCCCTCATGATTGAATTTTTTCTCCACTTTATCCATCCTGATACAGGGGTACATCTTGCAGACAGAACATTTCCCTGTTCTATTTTGTGTAATAGCTATACAATAATCAGCACTGCATCACTTCCTGCTCACCTTGTCGAAGTAGCGTAGCTGGTAATCCAAGATGATCCCATTAGGCTGGTCTGGCTGAGGCCATGACAGTGTAATGCTACTGGTAGTACGACTCACCTGATGCATCATAGGGACAGCAGAGGGAACTGGAATAAAAGGGAGAAAGGAGAGGTTGCAAAGGGATGGCTTTACAATGAACTATAATTGAATATTGGTTATGATGAGTTAATAAGTTACATCAGCTCTTCCTTTAATTTCCCTTAATTTGCATGATGCAGTACTTGATAAAACAACATGAAGAAATCCTGGTACAATTTTACTCTATTGGGAGATATAGTAACTGATGACTTGGACAGAAAGAAAATATAGAAATCCACATCCAATTGGCCACTCACAAGAGTTATGAAATCTATACTGGAGCCAGAAAATTATTTTGATCTTCAGATTTGCAATTTTTATGTGCAAAATGACAAGGTGTTCAGTGCCACTGCCTTGATCTAGGACCACAAGAAAAGCAGAGTACCCTACCTCTCTTCAGCTTCTCCCCCAGATTATAATTCTTTGCCTGGGGAAAAAAATCAAGTATGGGCTATCAAAGTAATGGAGGCCTTTCACTACCACATAGCTGTCACAAACTGGAAGACAGAGAGAGCACTGATATGTTAAGGAGCAGACTTTGAAGTCAGTTCAGTGGTCCCAGTTCACCTGCATATCACAGAGAATGAAAGTCTCTCATTTTCATAGCTTGATGCGCAGCCTTATGTTCAAACTAGCTCTTGGATCTCAGGCAGTCCCTTGTCAGGACTGTTGCCCAGATGTCAAAACTATCGCTGTACTGGGAGATTCTCTGTCCCTCTGTGGGCCATTGAACCACAGAAGTTCATAAATGGGTTTCTAACCAGTACTACTGCCTAGAAATCTTTTGATTGGCTATTCTGAAAGTCTGAATTTCAGTTTTTGAAACTTGTGTAACTGCCATTTCTTTTCACTAACTTGAAGGTCACTAAATCAGCAGGAAGGACACAAAATATTATCTTGAAGATAATATGATGCACGCAATTAAAATTACATTAAAGATTGCAATGAGAAATAATCCAAGGTACTATTTGAGATAATTCTGCATTTATTTTTGTTTGTCTTCCTCGAAGCACCATTCACATGTTCTGAAGACAACAGAAGTACAGAACACTTGCTTAACAGCAGGTCCTTTCCTGCATAAGTTAGCTCTTCTAAAAGTGTCCTCAGAGCAGGAAGGGAGATGCATAGTTGTAAAAAGCCACTTGCATGTGAAGCTTTCTGGAGAATGAAAATCCACTTCTCCAAAAAACATCAATGAATTTCTATGTATACACACACATGCTCTGTAAGATCATGCAAAAGCTAAAAGAATATGAATTCGTCCTTAGAAAGTGACTTCCAAGCAAATATTTAAGGATAATTGGAAGATTTTCTTCTGCGTGCCAGCTGTCTTTCCACAAAATGTATCAATTTTTGCTTTCTCTCTGCAAGCAAAATGTCATGTTGCCAAGAACTCTCCAGGCAGGCAGCTACAGAATCCTTGTTTTCCTAATGGAAGCAACATTTTCAGCAACATTTAAATTTTCCAGAAAAAAATACATCAATGAAAAGTTGCCAGCCAGCTAACTCCACTGTTTTTAAAAATAGTCATAAACTTTGTTGATGCAAGGAATGAAGCAGAGACATTTAGCAAATGATCAAAAACTGCAGAATTGCATTTTTCCCCTCATAATTTTGAAAAAGATAAAATACGCGATTCAAATGGGCTCCAAACAGCTCAGGCAAGTGCAAACCAGTATAAAAATGTAAATGAAACAAAAATGTAAGAGTATAAAACACAAAATGCTCCCTCTTACCCTTACTCCTTTCATTTCTTACAACTGTTTGTCTTTTTGACAAAGCTACACAACTATTTCACCTCCTAATGACAATGTTGTGAGAAGGATGGAAGACAGAGCAATTAAACAGGGCAATATTTAGTATTTAAGACACAAATGAAAAACACTGCATTCAAATGATAGTGTGAGGGCAATGGGATTACTGGTGAGTTGACTTTTGATCAAAACAGATTCTGTCCTTCTCATGGAATATAAAGCATGCACGGGGAGAGATGCAAACCTAAATACATAGCTGCACTGCCAGGGACGAGCCCACTTCCTTCTAATTTCTAAAAATGGTTTTGTAGAATGTTCAGAGTTAAATGTCCCCTCCATTACTTCCCTCCTACCTCTATTCATTCCTTTCCTTCCATCCCCAACAGTTATTCTTCCCACCCTTCTCATTTCTTCCCAGTTCACAATTTTTTGCCCACCTGGAAGCAATACTTAAAGTTAACTAGTAACAGGTGACCTGCATTTTAATTAAAACTTGTGCATTCTGAGGGTAGTATGTACTACCGATTTTCAGCTGCCCATCAACAGGTACAAAGACCCGGAGCTGGTGATGGGCATAGTGCTTTTAGGCACAGCAAAATCAGCACCAGAACAATGATGAGAAATGGTACGCTACTCAGAGAGGCAGTATGCAGAAGCAGGTTACAACTAGTAGAATTAGAAATATTGGGAAACATAAGAAAAGTATCACCAGAGTGGCTTTACCCAGAATTACACTCTGTCCAGCTGTTGACTACAAGTGCTGTGGCTTTCTAGAATGTCCCTACTATCCAAGTATGCCCACTAGTCGGATTAACTGTGGGGTGGGGGTGGTTGTCAATGCAAGACAGTTTGTCTTTAATTTACCTCTATGAAACAAAGTTCAGATGTTGAATACATATGCTTGCTTCTCTTTTTAGGACAAACCTTAAGAAACAGTGGCCAGTGAGTTCCCCCTATACTTCAAGTTAAAGAGTACTTTAGATTTCTCATTTGAAAAATTTCATGTAAGGTGATGTGAATACTAATATTAAGATGAGGTGAAATGTGAATGTATTTGTTATTTGCAGGTGGCCTGAGTATATATTTCCTGCTGGGAGTGTATGATAAAGTTACATTTCTAGTGTTAAAAAACTAGGAAATATAAAGTTCAAGGTTTTATGTCTTAAGACAATACCCAAACTACCCACCTCTGCTGCCACAGAAGTATTTTCCTTTATACACGTGCTGACTATTAAAAATGTTTATAACAGAACATTGTGTGCTCCAGTTCTATGTTGATTTGTCATTTATATTAATTTTCCCCTTTTCAAAGTGGATTTATAAATGGAGACATGTTAGCTCTATGTCTAATGACAGCTGAAATTACAGGGCCTGGTTCAATCCAATCTAGGCAGCTGCACTAGATTATTAGAAGTTCCTTTCAATTGAACTAGTCTAGTTTAGTCTAGTCTATTTATTCACTGAGTGCAAGCAACACGTTGTGAGATCAGACCTCTATGGAAGACTGACAAAGGACAGCTTTTTGTATACTATTTATAAAATGGCAAATATATGGAAAATTCTTGCAAATATACAACATAATTAAAGCTTTAAAGCAGTCCAAAGACCAGTTAAATACAGCTCCCAAATTCTATTTTTTGTGGGATGTGAGTTGCAACTCTCCTACACGTCAGGACAAATTTTTTTCCCAGTAGCACACAGGGACAAATTTAAGACATTTTGAGTATCTTGAAAATACTACATTCTCTGAATTACTAATATTTGACAAGTTTCTGGTCTTTGCTAATAAAAGCTGATGTCCTTGACTGTAGAACAGCTCAAGCCAGGAACATGTACCTGCAAGCCTAAAAATCTACCTACATCAACAGATTAGGTAGGGAATGATTTTGAAGGAAGCGCTGACTAGCATAACAATTGATGGAGATCCCTACACCCTTCCTGGCTGCAGCATAAACTCTACATTTACTCTGATAAGAGTGAAGAGTCCTGGAACAGGTCAGACTATGAAGGGAGCTTCAATAACTGAATGATAACTGGTAGACAGGAGAACACTGATTCTTCCCAGCACTCAGAAGATGACAATATCCAGTGTGTGATACACTGTAATATGGAAAATAATGGAGAAGAAGAGATCGTCACAGCTGGACAAGACAAAGAAAATATGCTGAAGAGACAAAGCTGACAATGGAAAAATGAATCCATAAGAGTACTTTTGTTGCTCCTATGCAAGCAGAAAACAATACAGCTAAATTCTTAGGGTTCATTCAGAGGACAACGTACACAAAGCTCATCCTCGACTTGCCTTATTTGCTAGTTTCAGCTTGGGAAAACACAGTGGTATATAACTTTTGACAGCTCTCTTTTTATTCTTTTCCTATTTTGATCAAGAAGATGTCTTGCCTATGTCCCTGCTCTTAAATCATGGAATCTTAGAATCATGGAATGCTTTGGATTGGAAGGGACCTTTACAGGTCATTTAGTCCAAACTGCACAGAAGCAAGGACCTCTTTAATTTGTTCAGGTTGCTCAGAGCCCCATCCAACCTGACCTTGAATGTTTCCAGGGATGGGGCCTTCACCACCTCCCTGGGCAACCTGTTCTAGTATTTCACCAACCACATTGTGAAAATTTCTTCCTTATATCCAGACTAAATCTGTCCCCCCTTAGTTTAAAACCGCTTCTCCTATTCCTGTCACAACAAGCCTTGCTAAAGTCTGTCCTCAGCTTTCCTTTTCCCCAGGAAGCCTATAGGCTCATGCCAACTAAGTCTACTGGATTCTTTTGTCAAGCAAGTGTCTTCAAGCAACTTGTCCATTTCCCTTCACGATCTCATAATCATATTTGGCATTTAGTTCTTTTCCACTTCTCACATCATTTCACCAGAAAATATTCTGTCAGGTCCTCTTAAATTTCCTGCCAGTACTCATAACTGTCCTTGTTCCCATTCAGCCTCTTACACAAGCCTTTGCAGTGTCTACCTTTCATTTCTGCAGTTCTACAGCTTTTGGTATTGCCAGGTCCCATCACTTTGAATTCAACTGATGCACAAGGTTGCTACTTATCTTTTCACAGATACAAGGAAACCTGCTCACATAACCTTTATCTTCACATATCTCCATTAGCTCTCATCGTGTCTGGATTAAATTTTTTAAAAAATAAATCAAAGGAAACCCAAATCTACTTCCTTTTAGAAGTTGGCATAGATTTGCTCCAACACTTAAGTCTCTGCTGTCCTTAGCTCTTCCTCTTCTTTCTAGGAATGTAATAACTGCCTCAATGAATAAGTTCAGTAACATGTCTCTGGCAGCAGACATTACTGCATGCTTCAGTGGACGGTGTAGGAAAACAAAATGGACAGGTAATTACAGCTGTGCACAGAGCAAGTTATTTCAAAATCCTTTAAATTAAAACCCGACTTCTTTCCTGAAACATAAGATGTTTGTTTAGTCTTAAAAGTATACTTGAAGATGTTAAAATAATCACTAAAATGTTAGATCAATTCTTTTTAATAATATGGCTGGATTTTAAGTTCTTTGCCTTCTTTGTGCCAGTTCCTCTGTGCAGCAGCACACTCTACTACAGTTAAGTAATAGCCTTCCCTCATGCAGTTCATGCTACTTGGAATGGATACATCTTTCTATCTATCTTGACACTTTCTCAGTTACTCGCTCTCAGCACTTCAAACCTAAGCTGAACACAGTTCCCTTCTCTCTTGTCTCATTTCTAAACAGTTTTTCTTACTTGCAATTTGCATGCCCTACCATTACTATCCACACAAGTTTTATTATTACTAAACAGGTTTCAGATGTTTTTTGCTATAGAAGTTTAAGTCCTAATATATTAAAGGAAGCTTTTCAGTGCCAGCTCTTCTTATTCTATCTTCAAACACATAGTTACTGAACAATAGGAACATAATTATCAGGCTACCACAGAAAAATGTGATTGTGTAACGAAAGGATCTTGCCACACTTTGAAGCAGGGCTAGCAGACTCTTAGGGTTAAGCAAACTCCTAGATGAACAGTGTTTTTGAGACAAAGATGAAGAGTGAATAAGTAGCAGATGAAAAGGAAAAAGAAAAGCAGAGCTGTGCAAGCACAGAAAGATACCTCTAACAAAGGGGCAGATGGTAGGGAGGAGAATTTTTTTGTATCAGCAACTGTAAGAATCAAGAGAACTCTGACTTATGCATGAGTAAGTGGAATAATCAGAAAATCCCAGAGCTGGAGGGTCTTTCTTTTGTCACCTTTAATTCAATGGAAACAAATTTTTTGCTATATTCATTTGTTCTGAAAACTTGTTTTTCTCCATCTTGCTTTTTTATACCCTTCATGTTTTACTGCCCTCTTCTCATCTTTTTTCAGAACATTAGATCCCAAAATGTCCATTTCTGCTTATATGATAATACCAGTAACAATAATAATTGTTATAATGACACATCAACAAGCTGTGCTGAAGGGAAAATCTGCTGTAGGGGGTGGGGTGTGGATGAGACAGGCCACGTGATGAATGAAACAGGGCCTTGTTAGCATGAGCTGTCATTATGAATTGAGGGCAGCTCATCTCAAGCTCACTCTTAACAATCTTGAGGAAGATCAAGGGAAAAAAACCACAAATACAAAAAGAAGCCATTCAGCACACGCTGTTTAAGAAAGCTGGTCTCCCCTGAAACTGCTTCAGTAAGCAAGAGAGGCATCTTAGGGAGAGAGATCAAACACACCAAGAGATACCTGGAGGAATAGGAGTGGTCAGAAAAGTGAAATGGAAAAAAAAAAGGTAGATTTGATGATTCCAGGCAGGAGAGTGAAGCAGCTACTCAATTAAACTAACCTTGGGTATAGATTAATAAGGCTGAGAATAGCAGCATCAAGAAAGAGAAATCTTTGGAATGTTAATAGCACATCCACCTGTCTCTAGCAAAAGCTGTAGGAACTACCTGGAATTACAATAAGAACTACCCATCCATATATTTTATTGTAAAGAAAAACTTGAAGCCAGACCAGGTATCCTTTGCATGCTGTGCTACTCAATGCCTGTCAGGTAATGTTTCAAAGGAAAGAAATAGATATTGCTATAACCCTAGCATTTTCTTAAGTGTATGAAATTACTTGGGGTGTATATATATTCCATTCCTATCTATAACATAGAAGCAGAAATGAAAATATGTGATTTAACTAAGATCAGGATGCCACATCTGATTTTGCAGCATTTTACAAGCTTTATGGAAGCCTGGTTTTGCAGGACTTCCCACAACTGTACTGTGGAACCTCATTAGGGACTTGTTTGAGTTAAACATTTACAGCTCTCTAAATGTTTACAGACATTTTCTGTCACTCAGTTCAAATTGTTCCTCCTCTTTCTCCTCCTCCTCATATTACTCCTCATTACAGCCTCTAAAACAAGCTGTGTAAAATTCCTCTCTGTATCAGCTTACACATGCTTGTAAAGAACAACATATGCCCAATTTCTTATTGCTGACATTTAGTAAAATTATATGCCTGTATGCATGTGGTTGTCTGAAGCTACAGTCCTTGTATATGATATTTACAGAAAATCAGAATTTGCTTGATGCTCTTCTCTATTTCCCTCAATATATATAAGCCTTCTGTATGCTATCGACCAGTCTGACCTTCTCTTCAACTCTTTAATCTCTCTCCTTCCATTGACTGCCCACACAAGTCATTAGTATTTTGGTTTAGTCATCCTTGTGGTTTGGTTTCTAGTTATAAAGATCACATGACTTTGATACAACTGTGCAACACATTTTAACATTTCTACCATGCAAAGGTAAGTCCTCCCCCTTTTTTTTCCTATTGACTCAAGAGTAATATCCTGAGACCACTTATCAGACTATCAAGGCTGAAAAGGCAAGGACAAGGTAGAATATGTGACACTCAGAAGAACCCAGAGCAATTTCACTGAGACAGGAATGGTGATTCTGCTTCTGGATCCTTTTTCAAGGTTCGATTTAACACCTCTCCAGGAACTGTAGAAACTACAATTTTCATATTCTTTTATGACTACACAGCTGCACAGTGTTATTGGCACATGCCAACCAAGAGTCATGTATACTTAGGTGATGAATAAATACCATTGTATACATTCTTTCTTGTCATATAGCACCTATATGTATCTTTAACTGTATCTTTACACAGTCCCTCTCTTTATTTCTCTTTCCCTTACTTTGTAAGGCAAAGGCAGACAGATCTGATGAAACACTCAATACCATTTGTTAAACTGCACTAATGTATGAATTGAAATGAGGAGAATGGAAAGTGATGCATAGGAACAAGAAAAGATGGGAAAACAGAGTATCTCAAAGCATACAATGACAAAAAAGAATAGTGAGCAGGTGAAAAATGCTAGAAAGACTGACTGAAGTATAAAAAGATGAAATGGAGAAGGAGATGGAGAAAGTGAAGAGGAAATAAAGAAATGCTTTCTAAGGGCTGCTGTACCGAGCTAATGCTCAGAAAATCGTCATCAAACCCTGATCATGTCCCCTGCCTTGCACAATGAAGCAACATGTTCTGTCTGACCAATAGAACTACATCTCCCATTGCCGTCCTCTCCAGAACGGCTACTGCTCTGACAACTCCTCTCCACATACAACGATATCAGCTGCTAACTTCAGTTTTTCTGCCAAAAGGGAATAAAGGAAAGCATGATTGCAGAGAGCAGGAATGAGAAGGGCAGAAGTGAAATCATGGAAATAGCAGGGCAAGATAAAGATAAAAAAGGCAAAACATAGAAGAGGTAACTTGCTGATCCAAAAGACAAAAGAAAATCAAATGAGAGACAGTGGAAATTTTGGGACTCAGAAGCAGGGGCCTCCTCACCTGACTGGCTGGTGCTAACATTGATGGTGGCATAGTGGGGTGCTTCTGAACTAAATTCAGTCACCAAGTTGACAGCCTGGATCTCAAAGGTGTACTGCACACGAGCCAAGAGGTTGGAGACTTGCACGCGACTTTCTGTCAGGCCCACTTGGCGTGGTTCAAACTGTACACTGTCGCCACAGCGCACACATCGTCCTGAGGACCCTGCTGGGCATACTTTGCAGATGACATTGAAGAAAACATCCTTGCGGCCACCCAGGTCCTTGGGGAGGCGCCAGGTCAGAAGCACATTGGAGCCAACAATTTCATAGCTGAGGTCACGAGGAGCAGAGGGAATGCCTAGAAGAGAGAATGAAAGGTCAAAACCCCACGACAGAACGAGAGGTAGGGGAGGGGAGTAGGCAAAGCAGGGGAAGAGAAAAACAAGTTGCTTTTTCTTCTCATTCTTACTCCTTTCTAGTTGTTACTCTTAGAAAGGCTAAGGAAAAACATATTCTTTGTTACATCAAACATACAGAATCACAGGATCACTAGCTTGGAAAAGACCTCGAGAATCACCAAGTCCAAGCATTCCTATCAATCACTAAACTATGTCCCTGAGCACCTCATCCACCCGTACTTTAAATACCTACAGGCATGGTGACTCAACCACCTCCCTGGGCAACCTATTCCAGTAGCCAATGAACCATTCTGTGACAATTGATGAGGAGACTGAGTGCCTGTGGGTTAAGATCAAGGGAGCCCATAAGAAGGGAGATTTTGTGATGGGAGTCTGTTACAGGCCAGCCAGCCAAGGTGAAGCAGCTGAGGAGTTCTTCTATAAATAGCTGGGGTCAATCTCCAAGTCAATGCCTCTTGTCCTTGTGGGAGACTTCAATCTCCCTGATATCTGCTGGAAGTACAACACAGCAGAAAGGAAGCAGTCTAGGAGGTTCCTGGAATGCGTGGAAGACAACTTCCTTGCACAGCTGGTTAATGAACCTATGAGGGAAGGTGCCCTCCTGGACTTGCTGTTTGTCAACAGAGAGGGGTTTGTGGGGGATGTGACAGTAGGGGGTCGCCTAGGACTTAGTGATCACGAGATGATAGGGTTTTCTGTTCTAGGTGAAGTGAAGAGGGTGCTAAGCAGGACAGTAGCACTAAATTTTCAGAGGGCAGACTTTGAAATCTTTAGAAGGCTGGTTGGCAAAGTCTCCTGGGAGACAGCACTTGAGGGCAAGGGAGTCCATGAGGGCTGGGAGCTCTTCAAAAAGGAGATCCTGGCAGCTCAGGAGAAAGCCATCCCCGTGTTCTGGAGAAAAGGTTGGCAGGGGAAAAAACCAGCTTGGTTGAGTAGGGAAATCTTGAGTGAAATTAGGAAAAAAAGGAATATTTATAAGCTCTGGAAGAGGGGACAGGCCTCTTGGGGGGACTACAGGGGGGAAACGAGGCTATGTAGGGAAAAAATCAGAGGGGTTAAGGCTGAACTAGAGATCAGATTAGCTAAGTCTGTAAAAGACAACAAAAAATCTTTCTATAAATATATAAACAGTAAAAGGAGGACAAGGGAGACCATACAGTCCCTTTTGGACTCAGAGGGAACAGCAGTGACAGGGGATGAGGAGAAGGCTGAGGTAATGCCTTCTTTGCCTCAGTCTTTAATTGTAAAGAAAGCTGTTCCCTCTGTGTAGATACCCCGGAAATAGAGGAGCAATATGAGGCTCCCATGGTCCAAGAGGAGGTGGTCAGAGCCCTGCTTGGCCAACTGGACACCCACAAGTCTATGGGACCAGATGGGATACATCCTAGGGTATTGAAGGAGCTGGCAGACGTATTGGCCAAACCCCCTTCCATCATCTTCCAGCAATCCTGGAAGACTGGGGAGGTACCTCTGGACTGGAGGCTGGCTGATGTAGTTCCCATTTACAAGAAGGGTTGCAGGGAGGATCCGGAGAACTACAGGTCAGTCAGTCTGACCTCAGTGCCAGGGAAAGTCATGGAACAGGTGATCTTGAGTGCTATCATGAAGCACTTGCAAGAGAACCGGGTGATCAGGCCCAGTCAACATGGGTTCACAAAAGGCAGGTCATGTCAAACCAACCTGATCGCCTTCTATGACAAAGTCACTCGGCTGCTGGATGAGGGAAAGGCTGTGGATGTGGTCTTTCTGGACTTCAGTAAAGCCTTTGACACAGTTTCTCACAGCATTCTGCTGCGGAAACTGTCAGCCTCTGGCCTGGACAGGCACGCACTCTCCTGGGTGGAAAACTGGCTGGATGGCCGGACCCAGAGAGTGGTGGTAAATGGTGTTAAGTCCAGCTGGAGGCCAGTGACAAGTGGGGTTCCCCAGGGCTCAGTGCTAGGTCCAGTCCTGTTCAATGTCTTCATCAATGACCTGAATGAGGGCATTGAGGGTACCCTTAGCAAGTTTGCAGATGACACAAAGCTGTGTGCAAGTGTTGATTTGCTGGAGGGTAGGGAGGCTCTGCAAAGGGATCTAAACAGGCTGGACCGCTGGGCAGTGTCCAACGGCATGAGGTTTAACACGGCCAAATGCCGGGTCCTGCACTTGGGGCACAACAACCCTATGCAGAACCACAGACTGGGAGAAGCCTGGCTGGAAAACTGCCAGGAGGAGAGGGACCTGGGGGTGTTGGTCGACAGCTGACTGAACATGAGCCAGCAGTGTGTCCAGGCGGCCAAGAAGGCCAATGGCATCCTGGCTTGGATCAGAAACGGTGTGACCAGCAGGTCCAGGGAGGTGATTCTCCCTCTGTACTCAGCACTGGTGAGGCCGCTCCTTGAATCCTGTGTTCAGTTCTGGGCCCCTCACCACAAGAAGGATGTTGAGGCTCTGGAGCAAGTCCAGAGAAGAGCGACGAGGCTGGTGAAGGGGCTGGAGAACAGACCCTATGAGGAGCAGCTCAGAGAGCTGTGGTTGTTTAGCCTGGAGAAGAGGAAGCTGAGAGGAGACCTCATTACTCTCTACAAGTACCTGAAAGGAGGTTCTGGAGTGGGGGGTGATGGCCTCTTCTCCCAAGTGACAGGGGACAGGACGAGAGGGAATGACCTCAAGCTCCGCCAGGGGAGATTTAGGCTGGAGATTAGGAGGAGGTTTTTCACAGAAAGGGTCATTGGGCATTGGAAAAGGTTGCCCAGGGAGGCGGTTGAGTTAGCTTCCCTGGAGGTGTTTAAGGCATGGGTGGATGAGGTCTTGAGGGACTTGGTTTAGTGTTTGATAGGAATGGTTGGACTAGAAGATCCGATGGGTCCCTTCCAACCTGGTTGTTCTGTGATTCTGTTCTGTGATTCTGTAATTTTTTTTCTGACGTTCAGCCTGAATCGCCCCTGGCACAGCTTGAGACCATTCTCTCTTGTCCTGTACCCTGTCGCTTGAGAGAAGAGGCCAGCACCCTCCTCTCCACAACCTCCTTTCATGTAGTTGTAGAGAGCAATGAGGTCTCCTCTCAGCCTCCTCTTCTCCAGGCTAAACAACCCCAACAACTTGTTCTCCAGTCCTCTCACCAGCTTTGTCACTGTTCTCTGGACTCACACCAGAGCCTCAACATCCTTCTTGTGGTAAGGGGCTCAGAACTGAACACAATATTCGAGCTGCAGTCTCACCAGTGCAGAGTACAGAGGGAGAATAACCTCCCTGGACCTGCCAGTCATGCCATTTCTGATACAAGCCAAGATGCCATCAGCCTTCTTGGCCACCGGGGCACACTGCTGGCTCATGTTCACTTGGCTGTCAACCAACACACCCCCAGGTCTATCTCCTCCAGGCAGCTTTTTAGCCATCCCTCCCCTAGTCTGTAGCACTGGGCCTGGCATTTGGACTTGTTGCACTTTATGCCATTGGTCTCAGCGCAGCAATCCAGCTTGTTCAGATCCCTTTTCAGAGCCTCCCTACCCTCCAGCCGATCGACAGTTCCACCCAGCTTAGTGTCATCTGCAAACTTGCTAAGGGTGCACTCAATGCCTTCATCCAGGTCATTGATGAAGACATTGAACAGGGCTGGATCCAGCACTGAGCCTGAGGGGATACCACTTGTGACTGGCCTCCAGTTGGAGCTAACTCAATTTACCACAACTCTTTGGGCCCAGCTATCCAACCAATTTTCCACCCAGCAGAGTGTGTGCCTGTCCAGGCCAGAGGCAGCCAGTTTCCTAAGCAGAATGCTGTGAGAAACTGTGTCAAAGGCTTTACTGAAGTCCAAGAAGTCTACATCCACAGCCTTTCCGTCATCCAGTAAGCTTGTCACCTTGTCATAGGTGATCAGGTTATTTTGGTAGGACCTGCCTTTCATGAACCCGTGTTGACTGGGCCTTATCACCTGGTTGTCTTGCATGTGCTGTATAATAGCACTCCAGACCATCTGTTCCATGACTTTCCCCTGCACTGAGTTCAGACTGACAGGTTTGTAGTTCTCTGGATCCTCCCTCTGACCCTTCTTGTAAATTGGTATAACATCAGCCAGCTCCCAGTCCAGTGGAAGGAAATGTGTATATACACTTATATACACAAAGGAACAACTGTACTATCATGTTGCAGAGACCCAAAATTAACATGAAGGATCTTTGTTTCAAGGGTGTCACTTTTTCTTTTCCCTAAAAGAACAGACAGTTTTAAGGGAAACGCTAAACTTTTCCTTGACCACTCACATTTCTAGTGTTGTTAAAAAAAATAAATCATGCCGGAAAATTGCATATAGAAGACTGTTTAGAAATATATTAATGATAAGAGGAAGCATTAGTACATCAGGAAATGTTAGAATTCAATTTTCTTTTGTGATTTTAACTGGCTCATTCAGCATTTGCATTGTGGTATAGTATTTAATTGCACGATCACATACTTGTTTTACCTGAGGACTCTTATCACAGTCAATACAAAGGAGAGAAAACTGCTCAGGAAAAAAATTCATTTTCTGCAACTAATTTTTCTTTCTTGATCTATTAACATTCATAATCAACAATTGTGAAAAGTCATAACTGATAAGAACCACATAGAAGCCAATGAAAAAATAATTATTTTCCTATATATAAAACTTCCAGAATTTAAATTCCATGTAGTAAGTATGGTCTTTACACCTTCAGAGATAAAGGGAGGAAAATATTGGTTAACTCCTTCAATGAATGATGTTTATCCCGTATATGAAATGAGTTGCATTTCATGAGAAATTAGTATACCAGTCTCTCATCAAAAGTTGCATCTTAGCATACTTGGAATGGACTTATTTAATATTGCATAAGTCATCTAAAATTTGACATATTTTCATTTCTGTGCATCTAATATTGCAACACTATAGTATTCTCACAATAGTTTCACCAATGTATCAACATTGTAAAAGCCACAGAGGAATACTTCTGCTTTCTCATCTACTTTCAGTGAGTGGATATACATTGTAGTCACCTGCTGGAGCAAAGAGAAGCCTTGGGTTATTTCTGAAGTCACAAGAAGAGGTGAATTGCAACTCCTCTGAAACATTCAGGTACATTCTCTCTCATTAACTGGCCTTCTTGCTTTCAAACTCTCCATTCAAATTCTTACCGGTGCAGGGAGCATCAGAATTGTCCGAAGTAGATCGATAGTAGCGGTTCTCACACACACATTCACTGGAACCTGGCAATGGAGTGTGGCTGTGGGCAGGGCAAGGATGGCAGAGGTCATCTCCCACAGATACTTTAAAGAAACCATGGGGACAGGCTAAGAGGAGGAAAATGAGAAGCAAAAGCAGGAAACTCATTAATTCATATTTGATAAACAATGTGATGTTATGTACATTTAACTTGTTCTGCTGCTGTAAGGAAAAGTTATTACATAGAGTACATAGAGTAGTTACTAGTTTTTTGTTACTTTATGGAGCACGTATTGTTAAAGTTGCCATTTCAAAGCTTTTTTTTTTTTTTTTTTTTTTATTCTATACAATAGGTACTTCAACTTGTTCACTGGCAAGCAAAAGAGAAATCAGTCCAGAGACAGTTTTAGCCATCTGAAGTAACTGTCTTCCCATTACTAACTCAAAGAGTTTTTGGCATTAGAGAAGCCAAAGAGCAAAGTCATCTGAGGACTGAAGGAGTGGCTGGTACAGCCGAAGACTGTGCTGCTATTCAGTGAGACCTGGACAGGCTGGAAATTTGGGCAGAGAGGAATTTAATGAAGTTCAACAAACACAAGTGCAAGGTTCTGTACCTAGGGAGGACAAAACCATGCACCAGTACCAGTTAGGGTTTGACATGCTGGAAAATAACTCTGCAGAGATGAACCTAGAAGTCCTGGTGGACAACAAGATAACCATGAATCAGCAATGTGCCCTCAGGGCTGAGAAGGCAAATGATATCTTGGGGTGCACCAAGAAGTCTGTGGATATCAGGTTGAGGGAGATTATCTTCCCCGACTACTCCATCCCACTGAAGCCCTATCTGGAGTACTGTGTCCAGTTCTAGCTCCCCCAGCTCAAGAAAGAGAAGGAAATACAGGAGTAAGTTCAGCTGAGTTCTGCAAAGATCAGAAGACTGGAGCATCTCTCTTAGGAGGAGAAGCTGAGAGACCTGAGTTTATTCAGCCTGCAGAAAGGAAGACTGAGTGGGGATCTATTCAATGCTTACAAATGCTTATAATCAGTGCTTATAAATATCTGAACAGCAAGTGTCAAGAGTGGGGCCCAAGTAAGGGGTAACAGGCACAAACTGGAGCACAGGAAGTTCCACCTGAAGAAAAGGAAAAACTTATTTGCTGTGAGGGTGACAGAGCACTGGAACAGGCTGCTTAGAGAGGTTATGGAGTCTCCTTCTCTGGAGATATCCAAAACCCACTAGGGATGTGTTCCTGCTCTAGAGGAACCTGCTTTAGCAGACAGGGTTGGACAAGATGATTTCCAGAGGTCTCTTCCAACATCTGTCAATGTGTGATTCTGTTATCTGACTGGAAATAGGTATAACACTTACAGGTATTATCCACACCTCCTTCTCCCCACTCAATACAGCCACAAAAATGGATTTCTTATACTGCCTTCAAGAGTTTAATAGCTTAACATAGTCTAAGCTACCATGGCTGATTTTTCATCAAAATCGTGAGCAGGTACTTAGCTTGGCAGTACTATTGTTTTTCTGCAGTTCTTGACACTTCCCATTAATGAATAAAATTCTCTTAATTTAGTCAAATTTAATCTGTAAATCATAGAATAGAATCATAGAATCACCAGGTTGGAAGAGACCCACCGGATCATCGAGTCCAATCATTCCTACCAAACACCAAACCCTGTCCCTCAGGACCTCGTCTACCTGTGCCTTAAACACCTCCAGGGAAGGTCAATCAACCGCTTCCCTGGGCAGCCTATTCCAATGCCCAATGACCCTTTCCATGAAAACCTTACTCCTAATCTCTAGCCTAAATACATAAAATAATCCTAAATCCTCAATAATAATAATAAATAATTATAATATAAATAAATAATAAAGGATAATAATAAATAAATAATCCTAAATACACAGGAACATGCCTATGTGAAAAGCTGACATAAGGATGGCAATCCATCCTACGGGGAAAGAAAAGGAAAAAGTAGTAACTTATTAAGAATATGGAAGCATGGCACATTCTAGGTTTGGCAAAGATATTATGCTGTATTACCTAACAGGAGGTGCTTTGATCTTACAGTGAAGCACTAGGATAAAACTTTTACAAGTTTTCTGTAAGTTTTCTGTAAGTTTTATAAAGCCGATTATCTATACAAATTGATACAGCTTTTTTAGATTCTATGGACTCAGGTGAAAGTTCATTTGTGGAGTGACATTTGGTTAGTTAACTTCACAATGAATATGAACTTAGGCTATCTAATGAATGTTACAAAATGGAACACCACACCAGAAGCTCATAAAGACCAGAATTAGCCAACACGGTTGTTATTTCCTGTACTTACAGGCTTTCACTTCCAACAACAATACTTGGAAATATTTCCAATCCACACAAGTACTGAGAGGTCATTGATGTCTTTAACAAATAAACGGCTTCAGAAAAAGAGTATCTTGTTTGTCTAAGCCTCTTGTCATATGTGTTCGATTCCCTCTGCTTTGGGTTTTCAAAGGCCATTGTAGAATCTTTGATATATACTGTGGGACTGCAGGCATGCAAACGGTAACAAAGCTGAAAAGGGTTGCAGCTGCAGTCTAGACATAACAGACAATAATATCTGCAGAGTCCCATCAGCTTTAGACCTGCTATACTACTCTCATGTCTCTGTCAGCAGTCTTCCTGGCTACAGAGTAACTTCCATGTTTACTGTAATAAGAGTGGAGAATCCTGGAACAGGTAAGACCATGAAAGGTGCTTCAACAACTCTGAATAATGGCTGTTAAATAGGAGAACACTGATTCTTCCCAGCACTCAGAAAACTACAGCATTCAATGCGTGATACATTGCCATACGGAAAGGAAGGGGGAAGAAGATATTGCAATTTTGCATATAATGGATGCTGGTATGAAAAGAGCAAGAACCTTTGCTTTGGGCCTTCACCCAAAAGAAAGTAAAAGTCTTCTCACGTGAAAAGATGTGAACCTAAGTTCCCATGGCCAAAAAAGTAAGTAACATTTTGTCCATTTTGAGAATTATGTGCCTTTCATTCCCCTTAAGGCTCTGCTAACAGCCAGAGATGTAGAATACCATTTTCATATTTCTTGGCAAAGGCTCCTGTATTGAAACTTCGAATATTATGAATGGGAAGTCCTCATCCAACTCACTGTATAGTCATTCAATGGAAATCTACCATTTTATGGAATCTTCCTTTATTTATTTCAGTTTTAGTAATGTTGAACTGAACTGAATGCCAATGTCTTTGCATTCTTACAAGTAATTTTATTTCATGTGTTTCTTCTTGCATCAAATCTCTTCTCGAGCTTCTACTAAAGCTTAGAACTAATGGCACATACATTCTACCTATCAAGGTAGATGCTGGAGAACAGTTCTTTTTCTTTATTCAGTACTAAAGCCTGACATCAACTGGGACAATGACTTTATTACCAGTCATGGTAATGAAAATTAACAGATAATGATAATGTCTGCAGCCTATATGATACTAAAATGAAATCTATAGAGGATATAGTCTTAAATTCTGCAGTGAAAAAAAATAGTTACCCTAAAAGAATAGTGTTAAGAGAATTCAAGTAGCTTAATGTCTCGTACAATTGCAAATAGAAATATACATAGAAAGCTAGACAAAGTTGTGAACATAGAAGAATTTGTCTTGTATTTAGTAAATCAAATTTATTCTGAAATAAAAATGGTTGCATTAAAAACAAACAAACATTATTTCCACATTGTGCTGGAAACAATGCTCAAAAAAAAGGAAGGGATGACAAGGGATGCGAAGGCTGAAGGCAGCCTCGGCTGTGGTGACCATGAGGTCAGTTTAAGATCCTGAGAGGAGTGAGCAGGGTTCTGGACTTCAGGACAGCCTGGAGAAAAGAAAGCCTGCAGGGCCTCTATGTGCATAAATACTTGAAGCAAGGATGTATACAGGATAGAGAGAGGCTCTCCTCAGTGGTGCCCTCTGATAGACCCAGAGGCAATGGGCACAAACTGAAAGACAGGAGGTTCCCTCTGAACACAAGGAAACGCTTTTTACCATTAGTGAGACCAAGCAGTGGAACAGATTATTCAGACAGGTTGTAGGATCTCCTTCCATGAAGATACTCAGAAGTGGTCTGGTCATAGTCCTGGGGGTAACCTGCTGAAGGTGACCCTGTTTGATCAGTATGAATTTGAGAAGTTATCCTCCAGAAATCTCTTTCACGTTCAGCCATTCTGTGATTGCCCTTAAACATACACAAATTAAAATGTTTGGATAGATACACGTGGTCTTGGCTGCCCTACTGCCCACTTATATGATAGTGAGTGTGTAGGGAACACTGAATGGAATGTTCTTGGCATTAGGCTACATCTTATTTCAGAGGTCCAGAAGGGAAATGAAAATACGATTGGCAGGTTGCCTCTGATGATGGAACTTGAGAGAAGACTTTAAAGGAGACAGAGAGTGTAATGAAAAGCAGTAAGTCTATAACTGAACCTGTTCAGTTCAACTCATGCAAAACCGGCAGCTGGAGAACCATGGAGTGGACTCCATACCAACTTAGGAGGCAAGAACACTCCAGAATGATTATATTTGCATTGTTTATTGAAGAAAATCAATGACTACAATAGACATATAATCTCACATTGGCATTTTCAGAAAAGATGGCTAATTGAGAGAAACGATTATGCTTCATAACTCTCATTCTGCTCTTGGGTAATTTCAGTTCCAAAAGAAAAACAGCTAAATGAAATTCTGCACCATATCGCAAGCAAAGCTGATTTGCAGCAATTAAACATGATTCATATCTTCTCCACTTTCTGAGTACAGTGGACACCAATTGGCCTCCATGTAGCTAAAGAATGGCCTCCATGGGCAGGGAGCTGCTTACACTTATGGTCTTTATTGGACACAAAGGGAACAACTGTGACAAAGGATGAGAACAAGGCTGAGGTACTTAATGCCTCTTTTGCTTTAGTCTTTAATAGTAAGAAAAGCTGTTCCCTGTATGTACATCCCCATGAGCTAGAGGAGCACAACAAAGCTCCTACAATCCAAGAGGAGGTGGTTAGAGACTTGCTTGGCCAATTAGATATTCACAAGTCTATAGGGCCAGAAGGAATCCACCCAAGGGTGTTAAGGGAGTTGGTGATGTTGCTTGTCAAACCCTTTTCCATCACATACCAGCAGTCCTGGCTAACTGGGGAAGTTCTACTTTACGAGAGGCTGGCTGACATCATATCCATTTATAAGAAGGGTCAGAGGGAGGATCCAGGAAACTACAGACCTGTCAGTCTGATCTCAGTGCAGGGGAAAGTCATGGAACAGTTGGTCTGGAGTGCTATCATACAGCACATGCAAGACGACTGAGTGATCAGGCCCAGTCAACATGGGTTCATAAAAGACATGTCCTGCCAAAATAACCTGATTGCCTCCTATGACAAGGTGTTTAGCCTTAAGAAGAGGAGGCTGAAGGGAGATCTTATTGCTCACTATAACTACCCGAAAGGAGGTTGTAGAGAAGAAGGGGCTGGCCTCTTCTCCCAAGTGACAGGGTACAGGACAAGAGAGATTGGCCTCAGGTTGCATCAGGGTGGGGTTCAGACCGGATATCAAGAAAAACTTTTTCACAGAAAGGGTCATTGGTCCTGGCACAGGCTGCCCAGGAAGGTGGTTGAGTCACCTACCCTGAAGGTATTTAAAAGATTGGTTGACAAGGTACTCAGGGACATGGTTTACTGGCAGATAGGAAAGGTTGGACTCAATGATATGAGAGGTCTTTTCCAACCTGGTAGTAAATTCTATGATTCTATGATAAGCACCTTTATCCCTTTCCAAAATTGCCTACAACATGCTAGCTCACTGCACACAGGACTTCAGTATACAGATAGCAACAGTAATCGTTCCCACGACATGGAGCTTTTCCTGGCATTGCTTCAGTGCCGTCACTCTATAAATAGCATATCAAAGGTCAAGTCAGGAGGAAAGAGAAAAAAAATCCTGTGGCAAAAGCCATTTCCTTTTATTCTAGCAGTAACAGTGAGTCAAAGGCTGTCCTTCCACATGCAGATAGAACCCATCCCTCATTTTTTTCTGAAGGATCTCTGTTGTTCACACCACAAGTGATTTTTCAGTTTTCATGTACCTTACATCCCTTTCTCAATGCAAATCATGGCATCATGTCCACTTGCTGTGGTGCTACAATCACTACAGATGACTATTATGCTCACTGCAGACATAACAAATACACAAGCTAAGCGAGCCTATTATCACTAGGACTAGTGTGTTCTGCTTTAGTGAACATTACCATTCCAGGACCATCCCAGAGAAAGCCTGAACAAGAGCAGCTTCTCCTGAAACACCTCTATTGTATGCCTGCAGAACAAGTTCACACAAAACACCAATATTAGTTAAGCCACAGGCCTTGTTAATAGAGATAGCATGACTTGTTCATCCCCCAGGCACCAGCACTTTCCTAGAAAACACAGATTTAACTCACTGATTCACAACATGCTATGCAAGGACAGAGGGCTGCAGAGCTAGCACCTCAGGGGGCAAAGCAAGCTGCCACTTCCCATCACATCAAGGTTACTATGAAAGAAAAAGGCAGAGATCAGAGTATGCAAGCTCTTTTCTCTCAGCTTGTCTCAGTAATTTTTCTTATCTTGGTGCAGCATCAGAATGCCACAACAGTTCAGCTGGGTACAGCTCATCTCAGAAACACTGACCCTATTTTCCTCAGCTCCACCCTACAACACACACCCCTGCAATGTCTGTAGTTGCCTGACAGCCCTCTAGAGACAAGTTCCACCTGGGATGCCAGAGGAGCAGTTTCTGACAGACTACTAATAATAAGAAACACCAAAACCAACAGAAAGTGGAGTGAGGGGGAAGAAAGATTAAGAAAATGAAAACAGAAAGGGGGACCCAGCAAGAACCAAAGAAGTTAAGGGAGATAAAGTGGAATTGAAAGGCTCACTTGGACAAAAACAGCAGAGAGGAAATATTCCAAGAGTAACTCAAAATATAGTAAGAGAAGAGAGCAGTCAGAAACTTCAATAGAGCTTTATGTACCCCCATCAGTTGTTTTAGGGAACATGATACAAGAGTCACTCCAGCTTTTTGTGCCGAGATATGACCTGGAACTGAACTGGGACATAGGAAGACATTTAGAAGAGCATAACATCAATCTTTTCTTGACTGATACAAGTGATCTGGTTTTCATGTGGGGTTTTTGCTCCTATGTATACTGTGAGGCAGCAAGAATGAATGCTAGCAAGAATGAATGTGAGTAAAAACTGGCTTTGGAGTCAGACCAGAAGAATGAATGGGCATAGCTGAATTTGAGGCGTTGGGAAAACTGGATGTGCAGAGCTAAAATCTCAAATGAGACTGACTCCATGCAAAGCAGAATTAGCACGGAGTTTAAAAGAGAAGATAACTGGTATGGGTCATGCCACTGGCTTTATATAGATAATAGCAGACACTGAACTGAATTAACTGGTAAGAGGAATGGTGTTTGATAGTTATGGAAGGCAGGATGATGTAAAGTATTTAATAATTGTTTATATTGTATAAATATGATTTAGACAGCACCTTCTTGTAATGCAAGAAAGATGACTACATTAGCATGCAGAAGATACAATAGAAAAGAAAAATCTAATTAACTTTTAGATGAAACCCTCCTGATTTTAATCCCCAGACATAAGCCCGTGAGGAGCTTATAGTGATAGGAAGTAGTTTGCACTGGGGCAGGCTGTTCCACAGTGACTGTTAACTTTGTATCACACCTTGTTCTGGATAAGGTAGGATTGGCCACAGTTAAAAGCAAGGCATGGTGGAGCCGTAGGGCCTGAGGCTGACCCGGAGTTTCACAGTTTCTACCACCGTTCAGGTGGGGAAGAGAGGGTGGAAGGGAGGGAAGAGTGTGGCTTTTTAAGATTTTTAAATGGAAAAAGAGACCATCAAATCAACTGAGATAAAATAAATTAAGTGACTCAGAACTGTTTCCCACAGAAGTGTTGATAGGAAATGAGATGAGATGAGTAAGGGACTTCTAGGACAAAGAGGTGGAGCTGAAGCAATTATTAGCTAGTTACATATCAGGAAGACTGCCAAGGAACAGCAGGAACAGCCTGTGTAAAGTCAAAAAAAAAGGCAAAAAAAGAGAGGAAAGATTTGTGCGGGGGAAGGATGGAAAGGGCAAGTACTGGATATAGGAACAGTAGGGAACTACTTGAAAAGCACCAAAATGTGTGTGCACACATCAGAATTAGGCTGGAGAAACTGATGCAAGCCGCAATACATAAGGGGAAAAAAAGGAGTAATTTAGCATAAGGCATCAATCATTATTATCAACTGCAAATTTACCTCCAGGTTAAAGCTCTTATTCAGGATAGGCTAAGACAATGGGTTTGTTTATTATAAAGAAAAGAAGGCTGGGGAAGGGGAGAACTTAGGGCTGGCATTAGCCACTTAATGGAAGGATATAAAGAAGGGGTAGGCACAAGGTGGTGGAATACAACACAACAGACACAAGTTTATTAATCTCTCCTTACACCTTATTACAAGCTCCTACATCGGAAAAATAAAATTCATCATTGGTGTCATCAAATACTGGAACAGTCATGCAGGGACATTGTGGAATATTTACCTTTAGGAATAATGAAAATTAGACTAGACCTTGAGTGACCTAATCCAATCTGATCCTGCTTTGAGCATGGAGTTCGAGCAGATGACTTCCACAGGTCCCTGCAATATATTCTGTAGTTTATAGGAAGCATCTTTTAAGTGATTAAAATCTGAGAAGAGCATATTGTGCTTTTTTTTTAACAGTATATGCAGAACACCAAAGCTTGTGCTTTAACATAAATCTTAACATTTTCTTAGCCTCACACTGAAAAAAGTTCATCTAGACTGAACACTGCTGTGGGACTGAACAGAAAAACAGACATGGAACTTGATTGATATAATAGACTGAGAATTAATTCACATTTGGACTTGAAAGGAAAAAAAGCATATACTCAGTATTATTAAATTAACAGTTGTATTTCAGTGATTTTTCAAGCTAAGAGCTCACCTTACTTCTTCATTTGGAAGTTAACTTAGAACTTTATCAAGTAGTCATTTATCCTCTCTTTTTTTCTTGACACTGTAATTTTTAAAATATTTTTTAAAATGTCTCAGTTATGAATTCTAAATATTATTTTCAAAAGCATCTGGTAACTTGAAACCCATGTGACTTTCGTCTAACAAGTGATGACAAGCAGTGGGCAGTGAATGAATCCCAGTTGTAAATGCATTGTGGGAATGGAATATGAGAACAATTGTTTTCAGTAATGAATCTGTCAGTCTGACAGAAGACAGGGAAGAATAGCCAATCAAACTAGAATTTTGAGAATCAGTAGCCTAGGATGGCCTAATCACCCAGGGCTTTCTCTTTCTGGCCTTCTACATCAAAAAACACTTAAGAGTTGCAGGAAACCTTGCAAGGAAGGCACCCTGTGTGTATATAACTACAGAAAGAAAAGGAGCAAAGGTCCCACCCTTGCTTTTTCCTCCGTAAACTATCATTCCCCTTTCTGAAAGTTCAACTGGAAAAAAAGTTGACTTGGATAAAGCCAAAAATGTACCCCCCACACACCACATCCTACATCACCTAGAGGGTTTGCAAAAAATGTTTTTTTCACACTTTTATTTAGCTGGATAGATTGGCAGTATAGTAAGAAATAGCAGGTAGTCTTATGAAACTAAAGAGAGAAAGCATCTGAATTCACGGTAGAGGGCGGGGGAAAAAAAAGGGCTTTCTATCTAACTGTTCTTGTTAGATTCTTTGTTCTAAATAGAGTTAACATCCGGTGCAGGAAGGATTCCATAAGTTTCCAAATGGCTGAGAGGGGAGGTAATGCCTGCACACTCCCTTACAGAAGTGTAAGAAGGAAACTTAATTCTCTTTCCTATCCCTGGCTCATTCTTTAATCTTATCAAGAAGACGTCCCTGCAGGATCATCAGTGGAAATCTGCTCTTGGTCTACTGCTTTTGTTCTGTATTTCATACAGAACACTGCAGCAACTCTGTACCACAATGTATTTGTGATCTCAGGGAGAAGGAATAACCTATAAAAAAGCCCTGTGAAGGACTTCATGCAAAGGAATACCAAGCAAGGGGACAGACTATGCTACCTGAATGTCGTTTCAGTCAAACAGGACAGGAAC
Source organism: Coccyzus lansbergi (assembly GCA_033558105.1). Lineage (NCBI taxonomy): Eukaryota > Metazoa > Chordata > Aves > Cuculiformes > Coccyzidae > Coccyzus > Coccyzus lansbergi. Next base: position 778,858 of record JAUMJK010000067.1, on the reverse strand, counting down.
ATATTGCTAGCAGGAGAAGAGATGAGAAACGGTGACCAAGCCAGAGCAGTTTATGAAAAATACAAATTAAAAAAAAAATACACCTTCTAACACAGAGGGTCATATTTTGGTTGCCTTTGGCTGTTCTAAGCTGCCTCTGGAATATCAGGAAGTAAATGACTGGAACAGTGTTTTCTAGTTTTGTAGACTGTCATTATTTCAGTTATTCTTTAAAATATCTACCATTTTCATCTAATTCCAGCTTCTTTGATAATGGGGCTGCAAGTGAATATCAGCTTTCATTGAATGCTACAAGAAAGGGAAGACAGATTTTTAAAAATCACTATTTTTATTTGCCAAGCCTCATTTCCATAGTTTTTGAGTGCCGCAGACTACTATCTTATGCTAAATTATTAACTGCCAGTTTACCTGAATTGGGAACTAGTCCCCAGTCACTTCATTAAACAGGAATTTAAGATAACATACTGACAGCCATTAACTCTCTATTGCATTTGCACTTGGTGTTAATGAGAATATATCAATGTTTGACTCTATGTCTCAGTCAAACTCTTATTTAAATAAATTACAGTCCAGTTTTAAAATTGTGACTGTAACCAAACCCAGGTTCTACGTTACATTACAATTTTTAGAGTACTAGGTGTGGTGCAGTAATATTTACATTGCTGAGAGATCTTGAGTAGAATCATATTAAAACCAAGGAAGTATCAGAGGAACATGGTACACAAAACTGTATAAACAACATACGCAGTTTGATCTGATGGACTGTCATAAACTTGAGATAGGAACTCAGTCATGACACCAGACTGTATTCAGGCTTGGCCAGATTTTGGCTTAATACCATTACTGGGTGATATACAATTTATTCTGCTTCCTCCTAAAAGCACCTCACAGAACATACTGTAGACCTCAGGGCACAGAGGGTATGAGCGGTATTAATAATAATAACATTATGACTCTTTTTTTCTTACCAAGCTAGGTTCATAGATCCCTGCTGCATATTCCCTGTCCTATGACCAGGTTGCTGCAATTTCCCCTTTCTTTTATCACTAGCTCCAATAGCACTGGCAAAAGGGCCCAAACTAGTCAGGACGGTAGAGCGCATCAGCTCTGGGCTCAACTTTGCTCCATGTGGCATCTCTCGTCTAACACTGTTGCCTCTTGTTAAAGAAGTGTAACTATGTTAGCCTGGAAAGTTACAAATCCAGATAAATCTGTACCGGCAGCCTAACAGGCTGGCTGAGTGGAATTTCCAACCATATTGAATTGGTCACTCCAACTCTAGTCTGAGACACTAAAAGTCTCAAAAGAGGTTGCCAGTAAGCATTCTCTGTAGGAAATGATCTAATCTAGCTCTGAGAATTTGGCAAATACCAAATACTGCTAATAAAGAGAACCAACGAAGAAGTGCCAGGTGCCTGCCTAATGAGTGGGGGGAAAGAGTTTCTTACCTTGGCAGGCTTGTTCACCATCAACAGGCTGGTAGCCAGCCTTGCAGGTGCATTGTCCAATGGCCACCATCCACTCTCCTTCTCCATTGCAGTGCAACCGAACACCTGAAGACCCAGTCATGCTTGTCTCTTCAGCATTTGGTACACATGTTCCTGGTGTCTCCACCAGTGAAGTCCTCTCACCTCCAGCAAACGTTTCAGGAAAGGAGGCAAATCCTTTCACCACAGCTGGGCACTTGTAGAAAAAGACTTGGACTGCCACCAGGGACATGCAAGCTCCCGAGTCCTGGAAGGCCAGGTAGAAGCCACTCTTGGTGAGTGGCCCAAAGCTACGTACTTTAACATTCATCTTTACCACTTTCCCAGTGCTGTCCACCTGGGAAAAGCTTTCATCAGCTGCAATTGTATCCACTTTTGTCCATGGGCCCTCACGCCACTCCGGCAGTTCCTGAGAGGCTGTGTCAGCTTCTGACTGATGGTAGTAGACTGTGAAAGTCTCCTTGCAAGAAGAAGCCACAATGCGCATGCTGGCACAGTCTCTCACTGAGAAATGGATACGGACATGGACTCGGTGAGCTCCGCGTCGCTCTATGAAGTGAGTACGCAACCAATTATTCTGACCTGGTTCGGCCACATTACAGACTTCAAAGGTTCGGATCAGACGCTTCTTGTCATCCAGGACACTTACCTCATCCCACTATCATAAATATATGGGAGAGAAAAGGAAGAAGAAATAGTAAAAAACACCCTGTGGATTCAGTGTTCAATTGCACCAAAAATACAGAACATGACTTCTTTCCCTCCCTTCTCCTTGCCATGTTTGTAACACGACTAGAACCTGTTGACAGCGTGTGCAGCACAGCACTCTAAACAGGACAAAGTATAGGCCTGCAAAGAAGAGCTGTAAAGACTGCAAGCAAGAACTGTTGTGATAGAAAACATAATTTATGCAAACCTGTCAAATGTCATGGAGAATTTTAAAATCAGAGTCACATTTTCTTCCCTCCTACTTTCCCACCTCTTTATCTCCAGAGACAAAATGCGCAATGCAAATAATGAGACAGAGCAACAAGACACTGTTCTCTAGAGAAAACATTAAAGCAGAGGTATCTTTTACTCAGCTTTATCACTTTATTGGAGCTGTGCTCTGCTGTCTCCAATGCACTCAAGCCAATTCAGCATAGCCACCATGCAGGCAGGTCCAGGATCTGTTTTGTGCCAGGAGGAAGGCACAAATGAGGGAAAGGGAGGGGTGGGAGTAGATTACTGCACAGACCTGTAAGACAAATTCCTCTTTACCCTCTCGACTAGCTTTGCAGAATAGGTATGAGGTCTTGGGTATGACAGACAAAGCACATAATGAGATACAGGAGAAGGAATGTGTGCAAACAGCCTTGCCAAGGTCAGATCAACCAACTCCTCACAATAAGACCTCCATTAATACCAGTGCCAAGAAGAAAGAGCAAATTATGGTCCTTAGTGACTCCCTCCAGTACAAAATGGAAGCACCCATATGCAGTCCAGATCCCCTTTTTGGGGAAGTTTGCTGCTTCTGTGGGGCATGGATTAGAGATGTCATCAGATGATGGAAGAGCTTAGTATAACCTTCAGACTACTGTCCCCTCCTTCTCTTTCACATAGGTACTAATGAAGTAACAAGAAGTCTAAGGTTGATCAAAAGAGATTTCGGGGCCCTGAGAGCAACACTGAAAAATACAGGAGCAAAGGTAGAGTTTTCCACAACCTTCCCAGTAATGGAGAGAGAATCTGGAAGTGATGCCAAGATATCAGCATTTGGTTTCAGGACTGGCGTCTCCACCAAAATTTTTGGGTTTACAACCATGGAAGAGCCTTTGAGGCACAAGGTATGCTGGGGTCTGCTGCAATCCACCTGTCCCAATGGGGAAATATGTCTTTGCTCCTAAGTTCTCAGAGCTGATTGAGAAGTCTTTAATCTATAATTGATGGGGAGAGGGAATACCAACTAGAGAGCTGAAGGTAAGCCAAGGACTGGCATGGCACTGCCTGAGGGTGGCAATGCTAGTGGGAACATTTATGCTGCTCCTAGGAGCGTGGAGGGCTCAGGAGCACATCTGAAATGCTTGTACACCAATGCATGTGCTATGAATAAAAACCAGGATGAACTGGAGGTATTGGTCAGTTCCCAGAGCTATGGTATCATTGATATTAGTGAGACCTGATGGAATGAGTCCCACAATTGGAGTGCTGGGATGGAAGGCTAGAGGCTGTTCAGGACAGACAGGCAGGTCAGGAAAAGTAAAGAAATAGCCCTGTACGTACTGGAGAGGTTTGCTTGTGCGGTTCTTGCAGTTAGTGATGATATGGTGAGAGCCTCTAAGTGAGGATTAGGGGAATGGAAAATAAAGGAGATGTTGTAGTAGGTGTCTACTACTGATAAGTAGTACTACCCACCCGTGATGTTAGCACTGATAAGTTATTCTATAGGCAATTAGCAGAAATCTCTGGATTAGTAACCTTTGTCTTTATGGAGGATTTCATCTTCCTAGGCATGAACCAGAAATACCATACTGCTGTCACAGACAAGCCTGGGAAATTCCTGAAGTTTGGGGAAGAAAACTTCTTCTCACAAGTACTCAGCCAATTAGGAAAGATGCCCTTCTAGACTTGTGATTCGTGAATATAGAAGGACAGATGAGAGATGTGATGGTAGGTGTTTGTCTTGGCCACAGTGGTCACAAAATGGATGAGTTTAAACTTTTCAGTGTAATGAGAAAAAAAAGAACAGCAGAGTTTCAACCCTGAATTTCAAGAGAGCAAACTTCAAGCTATTCAAGGAGCTACTTAGCAGTGGCCCCTGGGAGCCTGCTTCTGAAGGTTTGGCAGTCTCTAAATGCTGGCCAGTTTTTAAGAACCACCTGTTAGAAACACAGAAGCAGGCAATTTCAGTGGGTTGGAAGTCGACCAAGTGGGGCAGAAGATCAGCTTGTGAAGCTCAAGATGAAAAAGAAACGGACATCTGGAAGCAAGGTCAGATTTTGCAAGACAGTTGCAGAGCTGCAGTTCATACATGCAAGAGAAAGACATGAAAGGCCAAAGCTCAGATAGAGCTGAAACTGGCCAGTGTTGCAACAGACAACAGGAAAGGCTTTTCAAAGTACATTATTGTCAAGATGAGGTCTAAACAAAACATTGGACAGATACTTCTTGCAGATGGTCACCTGACTAATAAGGATAAAGAAAAAGCAGAAGCATTCAAGGATTTTTTTTGCCTCAGTCTTTAATAATGCTGATAAATACTAGTCACTTGCCTAGTGGATGAAGAGAAAGCAGCAAATATAGATTTTCTGGATTTTAGTAAGGCTATTGATACTGTTCCTCATAGTATCCTTTCAGATAAGTTGTCCAGCTGCGCAATGAGCAGGTACATGGTGCACTGCGTGAGAATTGGCTGAATGGCTGAATGGCTGGTTGTAGTGAGTGGAGCTACATCTGGTTGGTGACCAGTCACTAGCAGGCTTCCTCAGGGCTCAATTCTGAGTTGGAACAGGTTTCCTAGAGAGGTGATCAGTGCCCCAAGCCTATCAGTATTTAAGAGGCATTTGGACAATGCCTTTAATAACATGCTTGGCATGAGGTAATGGCATGAGGTTTAACACGGCCAAATGCCGGGTCCTGCACTTGGGGCACAACAACCCTATGCAGAGCACAGTCTGGGAGAAGCCTGGCTGGAAAACTCCTAGGAGGAGAGGGACCTGGGGGTGTTGGTCGACAGCCGACTGAACATGAGCCAGCAGTGTGCCCAGGTGGCCAAGAAGGCCAATGGCATCCTGGCTTGGATCAGAAATGGTGTAACAAGCAGGTCCAGGGAGGTGATTCTCCCTCTGTACTTAGCACTGGTGAGGCCGCTCCTTGAATCCTGTGTTCAGTTCTGAGCCCCTTACCACAAGAAGGATGTTGAGGCTCTGGAGTGAGTCCAGAGAAGAGCGACGAAGCTGGTAAAGGGGCTGGAAAACAGGACTTATGAGGAGCGGTTGAGAGAGCTGGGGTTGTTTAGCCTGGAGAAGAGGAGGCTCAGAGGAGACCTCATTACACTCTACAACTACCTGAAGGGAGGTTGTAGAGAGGAAGGAGCTGGCCTCTTCTCCCAAGTGACAAGGGACAGGACAAGAGGGAATGGCCTCAAGCTCCACCAGGGGGGATTTAGGCTGGAGATTAGGAGGAAGTTTTTCACACAGAGGGTCATTGGGCATTGCAATAGGCTGCCGAGGGAGGTGGTTGAGTCATCTTCCCTGGAGGTGTTTAAGGCATGGGTGGATGAGGTCTTGAGGGACTTGGTTTAGTGTTAGATAGGAATGGTTGGACTAGAAGATCCGATGGGTCCCTTCCAACCTGGTTGTTCTATGATTCTATGATTCTATGCTTTAATTTTTGGTCAGCCCTCAAGTGGTCAGGCAGTTGGACTAAACAATCTTTCTAAGTCCTATCCAACTGTACTAAACTATGCTATGCTATTCTATCTGGTTAGCCTGTGCGAAGGAATGGCTGGAGACTACATGAGCATTTCTGAGTAAGTGTGGAAGGAAGAGGGTAAGGAAATGGCAATAGTATCCCTCTCACTATCCTCCTCTCTTAACAATCTGTCTTTGCTCAACATACTGTGTTCTTATGTACAAAATCCATACACAAGACTCATTGGTTCCAGTCTCCCTTTCTTCATCAGCTGCGTGCACACCTTAACATCAGACATGCAGTCAAGAAGAGGACAAGAGAAGTGCTTACCCCACCAGAAGGATGGGCAGTCCAGCCAATCTCTGACATCTCTCCAGTTGTATCCAGAAGTATTTCTGTTTAGATTAATAAATAAATAAATAAATAATCGTTTTGTGTTTTTCCAAGTCAGGCTAAAATCTTATCTAACCCTCACAGATTATTTATGACAGAATGCGTCCATACCAGTAAACTAAGCAGTGCCAAGACAGGGGCAGAGGCACTGGGCACATAATCATGCCACTTCATAGTTAGTAAGTTGTTTAGCAATATTCTGGCCAGATGAAAACTTTCCCAGACAAAGTGTAAGAACAGTGACAATGTGGACTAAAGTTACCATAATGAGCAGCACACGAGGCTACCCTCTTTCCAGAAAGCAAAGGGTGGGAAAGAGAGATGAATTATATGAATGCATGCCAGCGTCCTTGGGACTATGATAGCCCATTTAACTTGTGGATGTAAATGTGGGCACAAGGCTAAGACACTTTTGTTTCCAGCTCTGGAACCAAATTTCTGTGTGAGTTTAGGATGCTGACGTAGTTGATTGTGTAAGTTTATGGGCATTAGGCTGCAAAACTCTATATGAGTCCCATTTTTATCAGAAAGTCAGTGTTAAATAGTCTAACAGTTAAATAGCATTATACTGCTCAGGAGTAGGGTCCATGCAGAACTTCACCGGCGTAGCTATTCCCAGAACTAGTGTGCATTTCCATTGTTTTTCAATCTACCACTGGGTGCAGACAATAGACACAACTGCTCTTGGAGACGCTAATCTCTGTTCAGGTACAAAGAAATAAAGCAGAGATTGTGACAGTGTAAGCTATATACATAGTATTGTCCAGAAGTGAATGTTAAGGTCTGGAAGTTACTGGTATGCAAGGATGTTGAGCTTTACTGTGTACATTTATAGTAAGGAAATAGGGGAAGAAAAATATGCATTTACTTATGTCAATATATACTGTACAAATTGACTACTTTTCCCTAAAAGCTGGAAAGTCAATTTCTTTTGTTTGTTTATTTTAATTTTCATTTTTCTATCTTGTTGCTTGGTTAAAAAAAAATGGAGAAAAACAAAGTCCAACAACAACATCCAGATTTTTACAAACATTCCTCTTGCAAAGGTTCAGTGATATCATTCTCCCATGTCTTATGCAGGAGAGTTCCTCAATAGTTTCTGTTTCCAAGTTATGGATTGCTGACTTCACTGTCCCTTATCAGTGCTCCTGGACATTTATTCCACATTAATCAGCAGAAAGAAGAGACTAGACTCATAAAGCAGACATGATCAAGTGAACAAGTTTATCCAGACCTCAGGCTTAATGGATGCCTCTGAACTGATGTCCCCTATATTCCTGCAGGAGAACATACATTTCTCAGGCTTTCCTGAGAAGCCAATGCAGTTCCTCGCTTCAAAAGCAGTGCAAAATACTGGGGCTCACTTGCATGAGCTACTGGTTACAGCTAAAGCACAAATCCATTAGAATTACCTAACATATCACAGGAAATGCTGAGAAGCTCAGTTATAAAGGATAAGCTCAGCTCAGAAGGCTCCTCTGGGAGGCAAAACATCTGTGAAAGGCCTATGCCTCCCAAAGTCAGTCTTCTCCAAGGCTGTCCAGGCAGCAGATGGACTTGGCATTCCCCCATGCACATTACTGTCTGAAATGCACAGTTTGATGCAAGTGTTGCACTCTGTCATGTCAGTACTTTGCCACTAGAATGGCTTTTATATACTGGAATAATATTACAAAGCCATTTTTCAACAAAGAATGAACTTTGTTTCTAATCAGGTTTAAGTGTCCCATTCAGCACAGTATAAGGCAGCTATCCCATGGAAACTGAGAGAAAATAAAATGGAAAAGTTATCAGGGCATGGAAAGCCAGATAACAAGTGAGAAAGGAAAGGAAAGCTCTAGAAAAATAAGAAAAGCACACACGAATGTTGTGTGCATAAATCTTATTTGGTGACTTGCACTCTGAAGTCCCTCAATGTCTTTCTTCTCCTTTCCCTCTCTTACTGGTCATATGCTTGAACCAGTTCCACCACTACTGCATGTACACTCACAAATATAACAAGCTGTTAGACTAATCTTTAATTCTGAGTCAAACAGGCACAGTATGGCTCATGCCCAAATCAGGAATGGTCCTTGATCCATCCTAACCTCTGACCTACACCTAGGCACTGTTTAGGAAAAGGTTACTTGTCATAGGCCAAACCCTTGTCTGTGCTAATAATTTAACAGCATGAATGACTACATACCAGCAAACAGGTAGAAGCCTTCACTCTGCCACTTTATTAGTACTGAAGTAGCATTCCACATCCTCTCTGCTGGACCAGATCAGTATTCTGCTGTTCTTCACTGTAGACAGCAATGATCTGTTCAGCTTACGCCCTTGCAAGATCAGATTAGACACAGGTCCAGGGCAGTCCACAGTGCTGCTAGAGACAACACTTATTGAGGTGATCTCTGAGTATCAGCAGAACAATATTCCACTCTGGATTAAAAATGAGGAATGATCAAAGTATCTGAGTAATCTGGAGGCTTTTAAACACATGAAATTATGCAAATTCTTCTTTGACCCCTGCTTGAACCTTACATTTTTGAAGAATGTAATCCCAACTGCATATTAAGACTGTTATTTCAGTTCAAAGAACAGGAAAAATAACTGGTATTTCTCCTGTATTTCTCTTCCTTAACTAAAAAAAAAACAACAAACCCCAATATTTCCAGTATTTTACAGCAGAGCAAAATGGATTCATTTCACTCTTTGCAAAACAAAATATAGAACTAACAACACTCTCATCTGTGTCTTCTGTTCTCGCAGGCCAGCAAAGGTGAAAAAACTACAAATGACTTATAGTACCAGTCTATATACTTGTGCCAAAAAGCAACCTTTTTAGCTGCACTATATTATGATGTCAACATCAAGATCGAATGAGCAGAAGTGGGAAGCTGCTATTAGAGATCAGCATCTTCAGACTAGTCATATTAATGATTTCGAGATATTGGTTAGTCTATACTTTGAAAAAGACACTTCAGTGCTCGTGTTACAGGCAAAATATTCCCCTGATGCAAGATGACAATTGATCCAAGGGTGAATTGATTCCTGGACAATGTTCATGAAGGTTAGAGATGGCCTAACATCTTTCTGGACTGAAGAACAGTTGTCCTTGGTGTCTTTAACTGTGAATGGTGCAAGAGGGAATCATACAACCCAAGTCCAGGCAAACTATTGACATTGAGAAGACAGCTAGTCCTGAAAAGACAGCGAAAGAATCCTTTTACCTATGGGATTCGAAGATGCTGCCAAGAATAACCAGAATACAGAATCACAGAATGAAGCAAGCTGGAATGGAGGTATAGAGGTCATCTTGATCAATAGTCCAGGTTAAATTACAATAGAATTCTGCATATATACAAATGTACACATATATTGCTAGATAAGGCAAATGGCACTAGGGTGAAAAGGTAACATTTGGAGGGTTTACTTTGCTATGCAGTTGAATGCCCCAAGCAGCGAGGCCTTAAGAGACTTCTTGAAAAAGAACTGAAATATTACTGGGCTTATTCTGCCTTGTATGATCATGCCTTGAATAAGAAGAAGTAGAAGACTGAATGCTCTCTAAGAGGGCTGGAAAGTAAAAGCATTCTCTCCGCTTGTGCAAAGATATTGTAAGGGGTTGCCAAATTCAGTAAACTCATAGAAGCAAGACTGCTGCAGCAACATGTCCCCAGGTCCAACCATTAGAAGGGATGAGTGGGTATTCCCAATAAGCACACACACAAACACATGCAGACACTGTACATATACAAATGGCCATTGACAAAGATCAACACCAACAGAAACACTCACCAGTCATGCAAACAGAAACAGCACCACCAACGGCCTCATCCTGCTCCCCTTTCTGGCTGGTCAGGATGAAGGTCTGTTAGTGGGAAATATATATGCATTTATATACAACATGGATCCCTGTAATAGCTGTCCTTAAACATTCTATCTCCAGTAACCGACCTCTAGATCTGCGGTCTCCTCATTTGTTGGCACCTGCACATAGAAGCACCTGAAGCTTGAAGCCCAACCCCTGTTCCTAGTAGTTCAGACACTCTCACTCACTAATACATCCCTTCTCACACACAGGCACACTATGGATCCTATTCTAACTGGCCTTAGGTATGCGGTCTACCCAGTAGCTGGTCCTGGATTCTTGGTCTTCTAGGCTGTTGGTACTTGGATGTGTGAGTACCCAGGGCTCAAAGTCAGTTGCTGTAGTGCTTCCCCACTTCACAGAATCCCACTTACACATACACACACACTCACTACAGATCCTTTCAGTAACTGGTCTTAGATATTCACCGTGTGCAGGAGCTGGTCCTTGAATCATCCTGTCTCCAGTTGCACAGAGACACACAATATACAGATAGGACTCAGAAAACCTCCAGAACTTATGTCCTGGACCTCCTGCAGCCTTCAGTATAGATAGCTCCTCCAGCTCTCTCACTCAAAGAGACACACACATACAAACAGGTGTCTTACCCATCCCCCAGATTGTCTGGTCTTCCCTGGCTTCCCCAGTCAATTACTCTACTAACCAGATAGTCTGGCTTGATATTTGTTAGAGATCACAGACTCATTCATATAAGCTGGCTCGCATCAGTTGCTGGCATCACAGATGCACAGATGCTATCATCTTGCGGTCCAACTTGAGTTCTTGGCACTTAATTTTCATCCCTTCCAGACTCTGCAGTTGTTAGCAGCACTGACATAGGGGCTCCTATGACCTATGGTTCAATTCCAGTTGCTGGCATTTAAACATCAACAAACATACAAACCCACAAGACAGAGCCCCAGGTAACCAGTGAAAAACTGAATTTAATAAGAAGACAGGATAGACTGTGGGGATCAGGTGTGGCTCAAGGCCTGACAGGCGTGCTGACCAGCTGCCTGTTTACACCTGACTGGCCTCCTATGTCTCTGTTTGCCCACATTTGATCCTCCCTGAAACCACCTTAATCCCTCCTTTTCCACACCTATGTTCTTCCCAACCTACAGTAAGTTTTGCAAAGGCCCAGCATGAACTTTCCCACACACCACAGTAAGTCCCATGACCCTGTTGGCAGTAACTCCTCTCAGTTTGCAAGGTGTTACAGAGAGCACTTCCACTGACTTATTATCTTCATGGGTCACATTCCCACTCAGTGGGCTGATGCTCTTGTGATAACCCTAGGAATAAGTGGGTCAGAGTGCTTATTTCTCTATTAGGTTATTTACGTATTTATACATGCAGGCTATCACTTAGAGACAGAATAGTGAAAACTTTGAGAAGTATTAAATATACTAGAAATTTTTCCAAAAATAAACAGCTATAGTAGTGAAGTAAATAATGTATTAATGATTAGTGACATATGCAACCATAACAAGTATTTTATTATTCAAGAATGAGTTGATGAAAGAAGTAAAAAAAAAAAATAAAAATAGCAAAAAAAAATCCCACTTGCTCATAACTACTGAATAGAAAAATTGCTGGTTATTTTTTACCAAAATGTATCTTTACAATTCAGTTATGACTTAACATGAAAAAACAAGCCACAGAGTTATAAAATATGCCTCCTAATATAAGAGAATGGATATAAAACCAGCCTATGTGAGAAAAATGAATTTGACTGCTTTCCTGGATAAACCTATACTGTGAAGTCATTCCTGCAATGGAAATTCTTGAACTACTTCTGTGTTCACATGGAATTAAAAAACTATTTGGAGCCAATGTATTATATATGTAGCAAGTTCCACGAAGTATAATATATTTTAACTACTTGCTATGTCAGAGCAAAATGCTGACACTATCACAACACTTCACTACATGAAGGAATTCTCATACCCTTCTCAGAAGTTACATACAATCTGCGAAAGAGAGAAAGGACAGAAAAATGGTCTAGGATAAGGAAATATACAGATATTTGCTAGGTAGCGCCACTTTTAAACTTTATGAATTACACTATTTTTCTGTGTATCTCTCCTATTGTTTTGTGAAGGCTCTTGGGAAATTGCCAGTATTAGCATATTACACAGTTCCTCTGCTGATGTCAGGAAATGGAGATATCAGGAAGAGAAAAAGAAAAAAAAAAAGACATTAAATGCTTAGTTTCAACTTTACATATGCATCAAATTAAATTACTATCTACAACCTTCCTAGAAACATAATATGTATTCTTCCAGCGCTTAAGGGATTCATTAAGCAAACACAAACGATTGAGTCTAGAAATTATCCAACTGCCACTCCCATCAAATTGGCTACTTCTGATGACAGTACAGCATGATTTCTAAAGTTCATTTATGTTTTTCTACTTATTTTTGTTTTATAAAAATTAAAAATTGAGCTTGGGTCTTCCAGGGTTTCACTGAAGTCCGAGATAGCATATATTGCAAGAATGCTGTTCCTTGTCTTTGAAGCTTTAATTAGCTTTGAATATAAATAGTACTAGTTACAGCATGAATAGCCTCTACTGTCCCACTGGCCTCCAAGTAGTGAAAGTTAGCCTGAAGCTTGTGAACAGTTTCAGTGTAGGGTTATGGTACATACCTGCAAACAGGTATGTATAGTCCCTAGCACAGGGACTAAAAGAAATCAAGTGGAGCTGCTGAGACTAAGCAATGGGATAACCCAGACACTGCTCCCCTTACAAACAACCTGCACATTCAGCCCAATCCCATTCACCTTCGTAATGTCTGGGTTTTTCAACCATGTGGCAAAGATTTTTACGTGCAGGGAGGTATCAGGAAAAAAACCAGAAGAACACAATAGAAAGTGTTTGCTAGGATCTTAATAACTCACTTGAGTCATTAGCAAGTGGAGTAAAAAGTTAATTTTACTTCCCCCTCAGCCCTCCAAAGTAAAATAACATCCATTTTGACCCTTCTTTGTATACAATAAACCAAAAGGTAATGGTGGTTTTGATTCTGAAGATTGCTTTCAAGGAAAGAACAGTTTCCCCTCAATGTCAACATCAAGCCAATTTCAGCAATCAATACATCATTTTCAGTAACTGACAATGACAACAAAATAATAGAAAAGACAAAAGAAAAAATGAAATAAGAATGCCTGACATCACAATCTCTTTCCTGAATACTCCCTTTTGCCAAGGAGATACTTTTAATGCAAAAAGTTCCTCCATGTATCTTGAACTTCCAGAAGATACTTAGAGAGGTGGTACCACCATTCTGCAGGCTGGAGAGTTTATTATAAAATAAATGCAGTCACTCACATGCAGAGCATCATATTCCTTTGGAAGATACTTAGTGAGTTCTGTGAAATTAACTCCTTTTGTGTTTGCAGCTGTAAACGTTTATAAATCAGTCAAACTAAAACTAATATTCCACAGAAAATTCAAGTCTGTGCCCTGCTAAGTGCTATTTCATTAACAAGTTATGACATGCTCTCAGCTATCTGACCGTAGCCCATCAGGCATTCTTAAATTCTATGCTTTCTTAACTTTTACAGTTGGAAAAGTTAACCTACAAAAATGTTAAATGATAAACTGTAGACAGTAATTATATACATACATATACAGTAATTGTATATATATACACAAAAATATCTGTGTACTTCTTTATGCATTTATGAGAAAAGGAAACAAAACCTATTTTTTCACACAGCACATAACTCAAAAACAATGCTTCCCAAACTAAAACCTCATAAACTCTTGCAGAGCCATAAATATTGGGAAATGCAATCTTAATGAAAACTTTTGCGTAATCATGTTTCCTTTTATAAAGATGATTACAAATGTTTACCATTTCCAAAACAGCTTTCCCTCCTGCTTCCCATGTAAGTTTCTTTGTATTCTAAAAATCAGACAGACATGCTTGTTGCTAGTGAAATCGTCATATTCAAAACCTAGATCAGTATAAAATAAGTTCAGCCTAATAATTCCAATAACAACAAAATCATCTTCAAATGCTTATAAGAACTTCTTTATTTCTGAGTCATGAAGGGGTTTAAAGTCCCATTATTTCTTCTTAAATAGTACTGCCTTCCTTACATCTGAAAAGTATTCTGCATGTAAGTGTTAGCATTCTTCACAACAGAAAGAAAGATTGTCTGAATATTTTGGCTACATTTCTCCATCTCCCTACAGCTTCTCCTTCTTTTCTTTACCATTGCCCTGTTAGAAAATTTCAAAGAAAGCTTAATTTGAGAGAAAAAGTGATTTACATTCAGACTGTTCACATTTAACTCAAGTGCCTGAGAAACACTTGAAAGAAAAATTACCTTGACAGATTTTCCCACTCAGTAAATCCTCTTCAATCAGATGCGAGACATATCTATCTAAAACTTCTAAATTTACAGAACTAAAGACCAAACTGGGTATTCCCTGTATTTTTCACCTTAAATTTGAAACCTGAAGTTCAGGTTTCTACTATATAGCAATGAAAATGGCTATGGGTCTTTTTTGTTCCTTATGGATAACTCTGTAGTAGAGCAAAGCTTTCTGCACAGTTGTCATCACACTTTCCTTCCCCCAATGCATAATTCTTCTTTGCCTTTTTACCAAAACAAAACTACTTACCTCTGAGATACTTATTAGCTTTCGAGTGCAATCGATGGACCATGTAGTAGCCACAGTGAAAGCTGCAAACTCCCCTTACTCTCAATTGAGAGCTGAAATTCAGCTCATAGGCACCTTTACTGCTTCACCTCCATAGGTAATATTTTACTGTCCTATTTTAATGCATGCAATTCAACCAGGTGATCTATCAAGCTGTTATCATACAGTGTTTTCTAAATTCTTTTGTATCTACACACTTAGAGGAGTGACCTCTGAATTCCAAAAATGTGAGTTTCTACAGGCATCACTTCATATTTGCAGACAATGGATTTCCTCTCCCTTTTCTATCTCAGTTCCTCCACTAGGAATAATATAGTAGTTTGTTAAATAATTTTTAAATCAGCAATTAACAGTTGCAGAGATTTAAAAATTTGTATTAAAATCTTTATTTGTATTAAAATCTTCCTCTCTGAATTCTCCCCCACTCCATTCACCTCTTTTTAAGAGAAGGGATGATTTAACAAGCTTTTCTCTTCATTATTAATAAGAAAACACCACTATTTTCTCATTTCCAGTCTCCACCCTCTTTTTCTTTGAGCTTATGCTACTGTGCTTTCATTCTCTCTAGGTCTTTCCTTCCTTGTCTCCCTTTGATTCCCCTCCTCCCTCCACTACTTTTCAAGAGGCTTTCCTATATGCAAGAGATGAATGTTCATCACAAAGCAGTGCGGTCCATTGAGCACAGTAGCTGCAAGGATATTAGAACAAACAAGAGGATTGTTTACAATACATCTGCCCTTCTCTAATCTTATCTCTGCCCTATCTTCCCTTCTCCCATCTTATCTCCTGCTCTCATCACCCTCTCATCATCTGTTCTTTTCTTCCATTTTTTTGGTCTCTCTTTTCCCCTGCCCACCTTCTCTCTGTACTGTCTTCACTGCTCCCTCCCTCTTCTCCTGTCTCAAAACAAACTGCCTCTTCTGGTTAAGGCAAAGCATTCTCTCCATCTCTGCTACGTGAGGCAAGTTGGTCAGATGGCAGAGACAAAAATGCCTGGTTTTAGCCCACTGAGTGTTGCCTTGTAGAACAGCATAAACATTGAAATATTGTTTCACAAAACATGGTGTAAGAACAGGAATGCAAGAATAAATTATATGCAAAGCATAAACAAAGACCTTATTCCTGGGGTAAGAATTTTATTCTTTGAGCCTGTCACTCCTGAGATGGCTATTAGAAATGCTCATTAATGACCTTTGTAAGATGGATTGCCTGTCCCATTAATATCTTTTTGCACCTCATGAGATATTGATCAAGCATCAAGCAGAAAGACGTGCTCAGTGTTCATCTGGACCAGGATAAGCAAACTGGAGAGAACACTTTCTTTATTTCTCTAAAGAAAACTTTGTGAAGTTATTGCTCTATATATAGAGAAACTTTTCTTACCTTCTAGTGAGGTGACTAGATGAAAGAAGCCGAACATCCAGAGCCAACCCATTCCCAACACTCTTCTTGCACTGATGCCAGCATTAGAGTCCATGAAGATTCTCCGTAGATACCACCATTTCCAAAAAACACACACCACTCCCTTGAAATTGTCAGAGATATCTTGGAGTGTTTTAATGACTTCCCAAATCAAATCACAGAGGCCTTCACATAGAAATACTGGTTACAAAAACAAAAACAGAAGGTGGAAACAGAAATCAGGTCACAATAATACAGAATTGGCAGGTTTTATATACCCACTCTTGTCATTTATTACTTCCAAGATACAGGTGAAAAAGGGTAGCACAAATCAGGTATTTACCATATATCCACACTTCCCATCCTGCAAAACTTTAGCCCTGATTCTTTCGTACAGTACACACAGATTTTGAGACATTCATGGTACCAGTGAGAGTGGAGTTCCTAGACTGGTGTTCCCACGATACAGGTTGTACTCTTAATTAAGTCCTGATCCTTTTGCAATGCCCCTTGGAAGGTCTCTATTCCATTTCCCTTGTATGCTTTCAAATTCTGCGTCTTATAATTAGACTGTGCCTTTTTAGGACTCTGCAGGGCAGAGCTATGCTCAGAGAGTTTTTTTTTTCATTCATGACAATACAAATCTGCACTGATAACATGCTTGCTTACTGTCCAGCGTAATAATTTGCTTACACAAGGTATTCCAGGTTCTATCTACCCAATTCTCAGACAACCAGAGGTATACCATGGCAAAATGTAGGTTATGTGAAAATAGCCAGTATGTTTTCTTTCTTTAGATGCACTTTAGAGCATTGAAAACACCTCAATATTTTCAGTGAGACACTGAAGCGTACCTAAGGAGAAAGAAAAATGTCTCAGGCAACAGAGAGAAATGGCTCAATAACTTCTCTGAAACAGCAGAGAGAAGAGTTGTAATTAAAAGAGGTAGGCTCAAAGCAACTCTATGAAAACCTAGTAATGGGGAATTTGAGCAAGTTCAGCATAGCAGAAAAGTAAGCAGGCTGGAGAGTATGACAAAGGCAACAGAGGGTTGATTTGCTTTACTGAAGAGGAGAGAAATTACTGGACACGATGGAATAGTTCTGCTCCTAATGAGAACCTAGGGCACAAAACACAGATGAAGCAAAGGCACCCTGAGTATCACTAAAATATAAGGAAACTAAAGGGGCTCCAAGAAAAAGCAAAAATTTTGATGTGTCATTTATGAGGAAAGAAGAAAATAAAATCAGTTAAGTATAACTAAGGAAAATTGAAGATTAATTAGGAGGATGGATGTAATACAGGTACTGCGTATTGATTTATGCAGCGTGTATACACCACAGAAGAAAAACACCACCGAATGAAACTGCAAAACAGAGAACATTCCAGGCTGAATGATCAGTAAACTCTTCTTTACAGAAAGAAATATCCAAGCAAATAGCAGTGCTTTCCAGGAATAGGGCTTAAGACTACTGCCTGAGCCACCAAAAGCAGGACTGGATACACCAGAATCAAGCCTTTGTGCTGCCAGTCAATCTATAAAATTATAACATCTAAAAGCCTTCTTTTCAGGGCAGCCAACTCCTGAGAGATGACTTTTAAGCATTTATCTTGAAGGCAAATAAATGCAAAAAAGAGGTCAAATAAACTGAAGAAAATTTTCACTTCACTCAATGATACTGCGTTCATCTAGAGAAAGTGTGAAAATGGCCCACAATTCAGACTTTACCAATGTGACAAACCTTACAAGTGGCAGAGCAGGAAACAGAATTCCAATATGGTCTGGAGGCTGAATCTCAGGGTAAAGTCTTGAAATTACTACATAATTCATAAGGAGGAAATCAATTTGCTTCCACAAAAGACATACAACTAAAAAACCCTGCTACCAAGAAGCAGATAAAAAAAAAAATTCTTGCTCCAAGGAAACCAGTTGTTGTCCTGCCCTCCCCACCTGCATATATCTTTTACAACACCTGTTCTGCTTAAACCTAGTACACCCTGCATGCCAGCAATGTTACACTCCTCTTCATGAGGCATCATACAGCCTTTGTTCAGATTAGAGTACAAAATTATTGTTCCTTGAAATAAATTGTGGCCAAACTAAAAAGCTGGTTTTGATTTAGCAGTTAAAAATGCAAATTTGTCACTTTTTTGATTCTACCTCTTCTATACCTCAGTGAAAAATGCTTACTTTATAATGAAGGGTAGGGAAGAACGTTATGGAAGCATTTAAGAGAGAGTAGGAGGGAAGCACTAGCCTCTCTGAATTAAAGAGTACCAGTCACCTAAATTGCTAACCAGTGCCCTGCCCTGCCCCCTAGCACTTGATGTGTGTAGAACTTGACTACACCCAAAGACACTCATCTTTAATTCCTTAGTTCTCCTACTATGTCTTCCCTACATCAAACTACTTAAATAGAAACCTCAAACCATCCCAACTTTTAAACCCTATTCTCTTGTCCACACAAGAACCTTTCCATGGCCTTCTCAGTTTGTAACTTCTTCTAAAACTGCTTTCAGACAGATTATCTCTCCTTGCAACAGAAACCACTATCTCCCATTTTCCTCCAAACCCAACTGCAAAGCAATACACTTTCCCTGCAACCCAATCCTTTGAAAAAACCTCCTTCCTATCCTCCCTCTCTTCCAGCTACATAGAACTTGTCACTCATACCAACTGTCAATCCTTTTTATGCTAACGCTTCCATAAAGGACTCTGAACCATTTTGGGGAATACACTTCCTTGGCTGGTGGAGTGATCTCCAGCTTCTTGGAGATTCCATTCAGTTCCTGAAAATCATAAAACACCTGAAAAGCATAGCAGTTCTTGAGGATCCAAATATTTTTTAATAACTCAACCCTATAAAACAGTCCCAAGCACCCAGAAAAGCCCAGTTATATATTGTCTTTGCTTCAGTACTTCGATCCAAGAGATGGAAAATGGAAGTCTATGGGTGATCTGCTTATGTTATTCACCAATACTATCATGATTGTTTACTTTGGCATCATCATTGCGGTATGTGGAATTCAATAATGTTCAAGATCCCGATAAGACAGACAAATCAATCATCATCAGTATTTTCAAGAAACCTTGTTTCTCAGCTGAGCAACCAGTGAGGGAGAAGAGTTCTTCAGGAAGTTTTTCAAGGCAATTTCTGATGTAGATTCCTCAGTTTCTTCAGGCAAATGTTCCAGTCCTGAACCACTCCTGGGAATTTCTTTTTTCTTCCTTATATACAGTCAGAATCTTCCTTGCTCTCTCTTCTATTATGTACTTCAACATAAAGGGTTAGTTCTTCCCCAGAACGTCAAAGCTGCTTCTACACAAGACCACAAACACAAACCATTTCAACTGGAAATACCTGAATATGAAACACAGTATGCTTGGCTTAACTGGCACTGTTTATGACCTGTTTCTTCTCACCAGATAGAACCAGAATGCTGTAATTTCTCACTTTTTCTGAACTCAGTCTTGAAGTAGGAACACTTTAGTACAGTGCCTATGCGAATAATCCTCAGTGACACAGGACAGAGAGCAATAGTGCTCCCATATGTAACTGGGACAACTGAAACTCACACAGGCCTGTGCATGTGAGATTTCTGTCATAAAAACCGGCTGCTCTGTTCCCATCCTCTACCTAAACTGTGGCAAACCTGAAGTATTTCATGCAACCAGTATCTCTGCAGCAGTTTTCTCACACAAATAAAGGATTCCCTCAAAGATCAAACACTGTCAATGGTAACACCTGAAGAGCCACAGGGCACTAAATGGGTCCGTATTGATTCAAAATCCTCTTCCACCAGTGCATGTGTTTTTATTAGAAGGGAAGCAGATTTGTTTCCAGGTTTGTATAGTTACTTATTTTAGAGTACCTCAATGGCATAAATCTTGAATCTTGATGGAGGTGGTTGTGCACATGACCTAAGAAGGATCTTGTTAAGATAGAGTGCTTGTTTTCTTCTGGGTCTACCTGGCACTCTAAGACTGATCAAGAACAGTGACAACTAGATAAACTGTATTCAATCTCTGCTGGCCTCAGGTACTGGTGGACCCAAACGTTAAAGAAAACCACTTGATTTCCAATCCTTTTGATTCCACACAAACATTTTTAGACAGGCCTTCACTGAAGGTTGTTCTAACTTAGTATGTTGACAATATGTAGCCAGAGATCAGAAAGTAATACACATTGACCCTATTCCCCTCTGACAGATACCGCTTGCAGAACCTGACACTGAATAGCAGTCAAGTATTCATCTGAACCATGCACCCACCTGGGTTCTCCAGAAGGAATTCAGGCATGCTTTTAGGATTAAAAAAAAAAAGCTAGGATTGTTCAGGCATTGCGCAAGCCTCCTGAAGAAAAGATGAAGGCCTTAGAGGTTTGGCATTTCCATGAACAGAATGCAGCTCTTTCTTTGAGTTCTATGAAATTAAGAGCAAACTAGAAGCAACAGGAAGAACTACTAGTCCCATAGCCCTCAACTCCTACATGAGACTGGTGATGAGTTCCAATACTCTGTTACCTAAAAGCTGACAGGACTGTGATGCACTGCAGAGATGATGATCCACCCTGCACTACTTTGTAGAAACCCTAACTCTAATATTTGTCCAAGCAGCTCTTTCCCAAGAGGCACAGAGTCATATGTAAACAATGGGGGTGCCAACACAATATAAAAATTGTCAGTTATTAATGAAATGTTCTTCCTTATTGGAAGAACACTTGTGGTTTTGAATGTGTGGTCAAGAGAATAACATTTTTTTTGCTTTAATGCAAGATGCATTTCAAAATGCAAGAAAGAAAACTGAAGCAGATCAATGTCCATCTAATCAAAGTCTTCTCTGTGTCTCCAGTACCAGAAAGAGATGCTGTTTGGAGACAGTTTGCAAGCCTGACCTCTATGTGGTCCACTTCCCTTGGGCTCAGTGCTGGGTCCAATTCTGTTCAATACCTATACCAGTTGCCTAGACGAGGGGATTGAGTGTTCCCTGAATAAATTCGCAGATGACACTAAGCTGGGACGAAGTGTTGGTCTGCTTGAGGTTAGGGATGCTCTACAAAACACAGGCTGGATTGTGGCACTGATACCAACAGGATGAGGTTTAACAAGACCAAGTCCTGCACTTGGGCCACAACAGCCCTGTGCAGCACTACAGGCCTGGGGAAGAGTGGCTGGAAAGCTGCCTGGTAGAGAAGGATCTGAGGGTGTGAAATATCAGACAGCTGACTGAATATGAACTTGCAGTGTGCCCAGGTGGCCAAGAAAGCCAACAACTTCTTGGCCTGTATTAGACACAGTGTGGCCAGCAGGACCAGGGAAATGACTATGCCCCTGTACTTGGAACTGGTGAGGCCACACACTCAATACCGGGGTCAGTTTTGGGTCCCTCACTGCAAGAAAGACATTGAGGTCTAGAGCATGTCCAGAGAAGAGCAACAAAGCTGGTTAAGGGACTGAAGAACAAACCTTATGAGATGCAGCTGAAGGAACTGGGGTTGTTTAGAGAAGAGGAGGCTGAAGGGAGACCTTATCACTGTCTAAAACCACCTGAAAGGAGGCTGAAAAGAGGTAGGCGCTGGTCTCTTTGTCCAAGTGAGAGGTGATAGGAAAAGAGGGAATGGCCTCAAGTTGCACTAGGGGAACTTCAGATTGGGTATTATGAAAAATCCCTTCACTGAAAGGCTTCTCAGGTGCTGGAACAGGCTGCCTGTGGAGTTGGTTGAGTGGCCATCACCTGGTGGTGTTTGAAAGACAGCTAGGCAAAGTGCTTAGGGATATGATTTAGTGGTGAACAGGTACTGTTAGGCTTGATGATCTCAAAGGTCTTTTCTGATTCTATGATTCCTCCAGCATCTACAAATACCAGATTAGTGTTGCTAGAGAGTACACCCCAATCCATTCCCTCTAGTGTCTTATTATAATCTTATGCCTGTGCAACAAAGTATTTTTACATATTTCAAATTGTTTTACTAATAGAAGCTGAAATTGCAATAATGCCAGATTTTTACTCTTTCTATCCTCCTCAAATATCCCAACAACTTTTTCAAACCATCTTGTTTCCTCACACTGCAATAGGCCTCTAGGCCCATTTCACAGCAGAAATCATTCTATGGTTGTAGCTTCCCTCTGCTACACTTGATTAATCAGATTTCCATTGTACATAAAGCAACTTGATGCAAAATGAATGCACCTCAAAAATTCTTCAGGGCAGAGAAAATGCTGTACCTTTGCAGGCACAATCTATCCTCTTCTTACACATTTCACATTACGGTTCTTAACAGTTTCATATTATCTCTTAGCCAAAAGCATTAAAAAGAGAGTCAATAAACTACTACTCCAATTTGTGCTGCACACTGATTCATCACATTTATACAGAATACAAAAAGTGAAATTTATTTATTCTTATTCATGTACGGAGAATCATGACACTGTTAAACATCAACAGGCCCTTGCAGCCACAGTCACGGATCTCACTAGGATAAATCTCACAATGCTGTTGTGAAAAGCTGTCACTCAGTGACTGTGCAAAGCTTTTGAGCATGACATAATACTGCCTACCCTCTTTCTTAGACAGTAATTACAATAACTGCTATTCACAGGAATCTTTCTACATTCCAAATAGGAAGTGAATGGAGGGGGAAAAACAAATAATTTATCTCTCAGGGTCTTAATATTATGAGGTTAATATGATTTCCTTAAAGAAATGTACCACTGGGGCATATATAGCAGCACAGAGAAATACAGAAATAATTTCAATAGCCCTTTAATGTTCTCTTACTATTTAAGATTATTTTGTATGACTCCAAAATACATTAAAAATACCTGAGAGGAGGTTGGAATTTGTAACAAATCCTTGTGGACTTTTTGTGGTCCGTTCTGTTTATTAAATTAATTTTAAGAGAAATAAGCTTTAGGTGTGCAGGTATAACTAAGTTTAAAGACATTCTCCCTCAACAACACACTTCATGAAAGATTTCTTCTAGCTAGTTTGATCACTTGTTTCTTACAGAATATCTAATTAGGGTCATGTTTGTGTCTTTTGGGATTCTTTAAGTCTACAATGACAACCCAAAGGTTGATTTTTAATGCTCTCCAAAGAAAGGGATTTATTTCTGTTTCTACCATGGAAACACTGGGAGTCTTGAAGCTGATCTTCCATGCTCTGATTATACGTTCTCTAGTGGGAGCCAAGTTAAGAATTTCCATAGCCCTTAAAGGGAAGAGAGGCTTAGTATCATGAATTTTTATTAAGCCCTTGAGGCTCAGATAGGGTGCCCAAATTAAAAGCATAATCACTCAAAGAAACTCTACAGTCAGTTGACTGAGCAGAATCATCTTCACAAGGTACCTAAGATATGCGCTAATTAAAAAAGAGAGATAAGGACAGCTAAACAGCCTTCTTCAGACAAGCCCTTAGGTGCAGCCTAACTATCCTGGGAGATTCTGAGCCTCTGTGCTGTCTTCCAACTCATTCATATGGCCATATGGCTATGTTAGCATTTCTCTTGATAACCATGGTGCTTTCCTTTCAGTTTCTCTTCTCTGCCATGACACAAACATATGTGGCTAGGGAAGCCTCAAAGCTTTACTCGTGACTCTAGTTTATCTTCCTAATCAAAATTCATTCACCACTGCCCTGTGCTTCCACTGACTCTTTCAGTGGCTCCCCATTAGGTTTCTGCTAAGCCTAACAAGACGGACACATATCTCTTGAAACTACTGCAATTAAAAAAAAAAAATTAAAGATACAGACTCTTTCTTCCATTTGCTTATTAGGTACTTGAATTACATGCATATTAAATGCAACAAAGCTCCTTAATAAAAACTCTTCCCACCTCACAGGCTTTGACCTAACTGATAATTTTTATGACTCATGTACTTTTTAAGGAAATATCGGTAATTATACTCAAGTTTCTAATATTAACACCTGGAAGCAAAATCTCAGCTCTAGCATATTATTAATGTTATAGAATGGAAAATGTGAAGAAATACATTATTATGTATGTTATCCATCACTTGTCCAACTGTTAGAAATTCTTCCCAAAAGTAACAGGAATTGGAGTGAAACAGAAATTACTCCCTTTGAATTTCTATACAGTAAATAATGGAGAATGAAGAACGGGATAAAAAAAGAATCAGAAGCTGCCTATCATGTTCATCTTCTTCAATGCAAAAAGAAGATAACAGCTGTACCTATTGGATATGGTTTCACTGTGCCCTTACCAATTCTACTCTAATTGCTCATGAAACTTCTCAAACTTGCCTCAGAACAACTCTACACAGATCCTTGCATTGGCACTTTGACCCTTGTGGAAATGAACATTATATTTTCAACTTCAAGTGTGATTTACCTTTAAAATGTATACTTTTAACTGCACAAAAGGAAGCTATAAGGCTTCAGAAAGGAAAAACATGGCAATCTGCAACTCTATGGCACAGTAGCAAACCTTTCCCAACACCATTCTATTTCCTATGCATAGAATTTTCTGTTTAGGATGTTTGACCTAAGTATTCCTGAAGACAGCTGTGTTATTAATTGCCAGGTGAAAAAAATTCTGTGGTAGTAAAAACTCTTTGAAAATTGACATTTCCTTCTCCAGTAGAACTGGCAATAGCTAAGTTTAAGTAAACTCGTCAAATTTCACAGTAATTTTATAACAGAACAAGTTTGAAAACAACAATAGAAAAGATATATACTCTTTTTGCATTAAGACAGGGACGGAATATAAAACTTTTTCACAAACAGAATTTAAGAAAAGGATGCTTGACATAAAGACTATGACCCCAAAATCATGTTTTCAGCTATTCAGAAATGCTGGTCTTCCTTCTTTTTCATATGAAACTGAAGTTTTATTATATACCAGGTCCTGATTGGTCATGAATGAATAAAGCGGCCAAGCACAGTGCTAGCAATAGCCAGACAAGCAATGCCACAAATCAGGCAAATAAACTTGACATTTGCTGACCAAGTGTGGACAGCATCTGCAAATCTGCATAAACAAACCAAGCACTGAGCTGCAAAAGGGCCTTAAAGGCACCATCAGGACACTGGAAAAAAAATCAAGGTGGGGAAAGTGAGAGGGGCTTAAAAGTGTGAGATATGGATAAGCTTTAGAAAAGTGGTATTTCACACCAACGCTGTTTCCATTTTAGATTAAGAATGTAGCTATACATGGCACATCTGGAAATATATGAAACAAGATACATGCACTAACACAAGACAGTGCAGGGCAAAACTAAACTGCTACTTAGGGATGAAGGTTTCCTAAGCCCTTTAGTAAGGATTAAAATTTTCTTCAGCTTCAGTAAAGAATCTTCATTTTTTTACTATCCTAATCTCTACTTTTGCTTTTGACTTTATGAGGGTTTTACAGTAAGGAATATTTAGCATAAGCAGAAAATACATGTGACTTATATTCACAGCATCTAAACTTAACGCTGTCCATTAGGAGACAATGGCAGCAGTGACAGTCGGTCAAAAGACAACGTTCCTCTTCCATGGGAATTCCCTGTATTTTGAAATTGCCTTTCATTCCATGAGAGAAATGGACATTTCAAAGACAAAAAGAAGACCACAGAAGAAGTAATAATATTAAAACATGTTCATTTAAGTGTTTGTCTTATTATTAACCTTCATTCTGGCTACAAGGTGGCAAGTTGAGTTTCCATGTGATCTGATTCATGATTTCAGGATTAATTACAACTACTTTTTTTTTTCTTTTTTCATCAGTTTTACAGCCTTAGGCTGTCATAGAGCTTGGTTCTCAAATTGTTGACTGTCTACATCTGCAGACAGAGGCTACTTTCATTTTCATAACTATTAGCATTATTTATCATCACTGTTTTTACTCCTGTTAAGAGACACAAGGAAAGAATGTTTCTTTGTAAAAAAACAAGGCAGAAAAGCACCCAAGAATAACCACTTTACTGACTTGTTATTTGCCTAATCTTGCTGTCCAGACCTCGTCCTTGAGCCACACTCCATGCAGTTGATAACCAGCTAGTTTCCATCCCATTATGCTTCCACACCTACTGCAAATATCAGTTTTCAAGTTCATAAGGTTGCCCTCAAAGAGGCCTGTACTGTAACATATTCCCTGAGCGAAAAAGGGAATAAGTAATTATCTTCAGTCAAGCCGATTCCCTTAAATTTTGCTGACTGCACCAACAAGCTATACAATACACAAGCTTTAGTTCCAGCATGTAAATTAGAGCTTTTGATGTGGAAATATATGCAAAAAACTAGGAAGCTACAAGGGAGAGAGAAAATGGCTCAGAAAAGAGTTCTGCCACACAGTTTTCATCCTTATATGACCATTCATTGCCTGGACAGGAATTTTGCCTGTTCCACCATTAGTCTGAGCCTCATATTCCCATTAGGCACTAAAACACTACAAAATAATCTTGCACTGCACTGATGAAACTGTGAAACCACTGATGTGGCTCCGCAGAGCCACACAGCCATTAGTAAGTATAGTCTATCTATATTCACTTTTGCAGGAGGTACTGCACTGTGCAGTGACAATAAACTATGGAGCTACCTTGGCAGCAATCTCTCAAGGCAGTATAAGAACACAGGAAACAGGAACTATGAAACCTAGAAATTATTCTGGGTAAACTTTAAGAAAATTAATTATTTCTTCAGTTTTATTTTCCTCATAAAAGGAGACTCCCAAATCCATAATCTTCATTCAGACTCAGTCTCCTTCCCTCATGGTACCTTGGTCTCACTCTTAAAACAACTGAACTAAGCAACAAGGACAGAGAATATAAGCGTCCTACTCAACTTCACAAATGTCTGACTTGGCCTTCAACATTAATTTTCTTTTACCTTTTGTCAGTGAAATACAGATATTTATTTAGAGGGCAACGCTAATGATTAATGGTTGTTCAAGGCTTAGACCAGACTCTAACTTTGATCTGGGGAATCAGATGGCCCAAAAAAGCCTCACATCTAGGAGACGCTTGATAGTGAACCAAAGACGCGATTCAGGGAGTGTAGCAGGTATTTTATTGCGGCGCCGGGTGCATGGGGGATATCTCCGCCTAACATGCACACCCCGGCTTTTGTCTCTTGCGTTTATATGCAATGCTTACATTAATATTCATAACACGCCTATACATATGCATGACCTGTCCCGCTTCGTATTAAAATTAGGTTTCCTCCTACTTGCGCTTGCGCAGTTGTGTTGATAGGTGGTCGTCAGGGGTCTTTATTGCTGAATCTTCATCGCCATCTTCAGTAACCTCTGCTTCATCTTCGTCACCGCTAGTAACCTTTGGAACTTGCGCATGCTTAGTACCTTCTTGGCTCTTGTCCAAACCGTAAGTCTGGTTTCAGCCAGTTTGGAGGGTTTGGGCAATTATCTACTCTCTTACAGAAGGCCTGGGCCCCTTCCTTATCTCGCAAGGTTCCTCCTTATCAGCATATACTGCTATACAATCTTGCTGAGCTTACAAAATGCCCAGGGCTATTGCAAAGCACCTTAAAGCTAGCAAACGAAGTACAAAGTTAGGGTTTATAAGTATAAAACATATAAAAACATTAGTTAAGGGAGTGTTATTCTCTAAAAACAGAGTTGATATTTGATATAGGAAACTAATCTTACTTGGGGTTTTTCACTGTATCAATTCCCCCCTTTTCTAGAAAGTGTTGCAAATTCTTTTGCAATCTAAATAACGCCATTTGCTTGGAGAGACTTGGCGAAATACTTGCCAGTCTCTACCTGATGTTTAAGTTTATTGCGTTTCCAAGATTCATAACTTTCAGTAGCAGAAGAACAGCACCACAAAAGACAGCGAAACATTAGGCAGACAAATAGGGCTGAGAAGAGTAGAAGAATGATAGCAAGAAAAATTTCTTTGAGCCATTTGAAATTGGGTAACCAGGAAGTTAACTTGTTCCAAAGTTCTTGGAATCCCCATGAAGTGTCATCCTTTGTTATTTCATGTAATATTTTAGTCTGTTTCCAAATTTCTTCTAAGTCAGTGGATATCCTTCCACTTTGATCTATATACATGCAACAACTCGTATTTATAACTGTACATACTCCACCCTGAGAGGTTAATAACAGGTCCAACGCCATTCTATTTTGTAGTACAACTTGTGATAAGCTGGATATTTCTAATTGTTGGGCTTTTATTATATCAATTGTCTTGTTTTCAAGGTTCTCTATTGCGGCTGAAATGTTGACTATGGCTTTTTCTAACTCACTCACTCCCAACCATGGAAGAAACCATCGGACAAAGCTATGAAAGGCAGTGGGCCTTTTTACTAAAGGATTTTCAACTTCTCGTCTAAATCTGTGAAAATGTGTTCGCACCCACCCCTTTGGTGGAGAACTGTGTATAGTAATATTCGGAACTACTGCTCCCAAAGTACATGTTCCCTTCCAATTTCTTGGTAAAACTTTCCAGGCAGTGTCATTACATATCCAGTACCATCCTTTTCCCTCTGGCACTGGCCATGCTGTAGTATTAACAGACATCGAAATTCCAATATTTATAGTTTTGTTACAAACTGTATGATTCCCTACATATACCCCATTATTATCACAGTCTTTTTTTTTCCCATCCTGTAGGTGGGTTACATCTCTGTACACACGTGCAATAAGGCTTCTGGGCCTCAGGACTAGTTATTTCTAGTTTCTGGACTTCGTCAATGTCAGTATACCATGTGGTATTAGTCCATAAATCGATCCAAGAGTGATTACTTGGTATTGGAATGCCAATCAGCGAGATCCCTTTTCCACTATGCTCTGGCATGTGAGTACATATCCAACAGTCAGTTCTGTTCAAGATTTGGGAAACATTTTGTGTCAAGGAAAAATGTGAGTTCAAGTTCCATCCAGCCTCATTTGAACCGAGTAATAACTCTGTTACCATCAGGATCTGAAGAATCGCAAACCTGTGGGTCCTGTGGGGGTGACTGTCCATGGTTTCTCAGGTGCTAACTTAACTCTCGAATAGTGGATCCAAGCAGGTTGCTCTTTGACTTTAATAGCTGTGTGTGTTGTCAGCAAAACTTGGTCCGGTCCACTTTTCTTCTAACGGCTGTCCTGAAAAATTCTTGACATAAACATAATCACCTGGGATAAACGAATGAATTGGTTGGTCTAATCCCCTAGCCCGAGTCCCCAAAACATGTTTCTGGACCATGCTCAATTGTGTTTGAAGTGACTTAAGATATTCATACAAATACCCTTCTCCTAACTGAGCCAAATCTTCTCCCGTAAATTGGGACTGATAGGGCCTTCCGTACAAAATTTCAAAAGGGCTAAGGTTTTCTTTAGTTCTGGGTTTAACTCTAATTCTAAGTAATGCCAAGGGTAAAGCTTGAGGCCAGGTTAAATTGGCCTCCTGACTGATTTTCATTATTTGTTGTTTGATAAGATGGTTCATTTTCTCAACTTGCCCACTGGCTTGTGGCCGATATGGGGTGTATAATTGCCAATCCATATTCAAAACTTTTCCTACTTGTTGTACTATCTTCGCACAAAAATGTGAACCTCGATTGGAGGACATGATCGATGGAACTCCAAACCGAGGAATGATTTCGTTTAACAGTACTTTAGTTACTTCTTTGGCTTTGTTTGTTCGACACGGATAAGCCTCTGGCCAGCCTGAAAAGGTATCTGCCATTACTAACAAATATCTATACCCCCCTTTTCTGGGGAGCTCAGAAAAATCTATTTGCCATTGTTGCCCCGGATAATTTCCTTTGCTAATTACTCCTAGTTTAATTTTGTGAGTTGTGTTGGGGTTATTTCGTTGACAAATATCGCATTGCTGTGAGACTTGTTTTACAGTAGTATATAAGTTACGTCCTACAAGCCTTTTATTTAACTCGTTATAGAGAGCGTCCGCTCCCCAGTGGGTCTTATTGTGTTCCACTGCAACTAATGTTCGTAGCAAATTATATGGTACTACTATTCGGTTATCTTCTAACTGGGCCCATTTTCCTGATGTAATCTTACCATTAAGATCTTCAATTAACTTTAGATCTTCTTTTGAGTATTTAGGTGGTTGGTCTATACTTACAGTCTGAAGTTTACCGTCTGGTATGAGTGCAAGTTCATTAACTGTTGCCTCTTCTGCTATCCGCTTAGCCTCCCGATCAGCCAATCGGTTTCCAATTTCCGGATCGGTATTACCTCTTTGGTGTCCTTTACAATGCATTATAGCGACTTTCTTTGGTTGTTTCACAGCTTCTAGTAATTTCAAAATCTCTTCTGCATGCTTAATCTGTTTACCTTGGGTAGTCAAGAGTCCTCGTTCCTTCCAAATGGCACCGTGAGCGTGGGCTACTCCGAACGCATACTTTGAGTCTGTCCAAATGTTTATTCTTTTCCCTTTCGCCAATTCTAAAGCTCTCGTGAGAGCGATTATTTCTGCCTTTTGAGCTGAGGTCCCCGCAGGCAGAGGTTTAGCCTCAATTATTGTCTGGGTAATAGTAATCGCATATCCCGCTTTTCTCTGCCCTTGTTTTACAAAACTACTACCATCGGTGTACCAAGATGCTTCTGCATCTTCTAGAGGTTCCTCTTGGAGATCTGGTCGGCTAGAATATGTGGCTTCAATAGTTTCTATGCAATCATGTGATACTGGTTCCTCTTGGGTCCCGCTAAGGAAAGAAGCTGGGTTGACAATGTTAGTGACAACTATTTCCACATCATCCTGCTCTACCAGCACAGCCTGGTACTTCAAAAATCTCTGAGGTGAAAGCCAATGGCCTCCCTTCTGTTCCAGGACCGTTGAGACAGTATGGGACACTAACACCGTTATCTTTTGTCCCAAGGTAAACTTTCGAGCCTCCTGGATGTTAATTACAACTGCGGCCACCGCGCGAAGACATCCCGGCCAACCTTTGCTTACCTCATCTAGTTGCTTAGAGAAGTAAGCCACGGCTCTCTTGTAGGGGCCAAGTCTCTGGGCCAACACTCCCAAAGCTATTCCTTGTCTCTCATGAGAGAATAGCCAAAAGGGCTTCGAGACATCTGGAATCCCTAGGGCCGGGGCCCTCATCAACTCTTGCTTAAGTTGTTTGAAGGCAGATCGTGCCTCATTAGTCCAATTGACTTTCGTTTGATTATCCTTAAGTACTTCATATAAGGGTTTCACCAAGAGTCCATAATTATATATCCAAAGTCGGCACCAACCTGTCATTCCCAAAAATGTCCGTAGTTCTTTTGCCGTCTGGGGTTCTGGGGTACGACAGATGGCTTCTTTTCTCTCATTTCCAAGTTCCCGTTGTCCTTCAGAAATCTGCAATCCCAAGTAAGTGACGCGCTGCTGAACCAGCTGGGCTTTCTGTTGAGAAACTCGGTATCCATTTAGTCCCAGAAAATTAAGGAGACTTATAGTCCATGCTATACAGTTATCTTTGGTTTCTGTGGCGATTAACAAATCATCCACATATTGTAACAAAGTCCCTTTATTATCTGGAGGTGCCCACGTCTCTAATTCTTTAGCTAACTGATTTCCAAAAATCGTGGGACTGTTCTTAAAACCTTGCGGCAATACCGTCCAAGTTAACTGAGTTTTTCTTCCCGACTCCGGGTTTTCCCATTCAAAGGCGAATAGTTTCTGACTTTCAGCGGCTAACGGTAAACAGAAGAAGGCATCTTTCAAATCCAACACGGTAAACCAGAGCTGCGTGTCTTTTAGTTTGGTTAGTAGTGTATACGGATTAGCGACTACAGGATGTATATCCTCAGTAATTTTGTTTATCGCTCTTAAGTCCTGAACTAACCTGTAGCTGTTTCCATCTGCCTTTTTTACTGGTAAGATGGGGGTATTGTACTCTGATTCACATTCAGTTAATAATCCATATTTTAAAAATCGGTCAATTATTTCTTTTATTCCTTTTCTGTCCTCCAATCTTAAAGGGTATTGTTTTATTTTTACTGGAGTAACTTCTGATTTTAACTTAATTACTACGGGAACAGCTTTTTTAGCCCTTCCCGGGATCTCAGTAGCCCACACTCCTGGGTATACTTGGTTAATTATTTCTGGAGGTACCTCAGATTCGAGTGGCATTTGTAACAATGCTAAACTCAAAATTTCAATTAATTGCTTTTCTTTAAGGTGGAATTTAATTTTTCCCTTCTCAAAAATGATAGTAGCTCCTAATTGTTCTAATAAATCTCGACCAAGTAAGGGTTTGGGGGAATTCGGTAGATAGAGAAATCTATGTATCCCTACCTGTTTTCCCAATTTATAACTGAGAGGTTTCAAAAAGTATGCCCTTTCAGGTTGACCAGTGGCTCCAATTACGGTAATAAAATCCTTATCTTCTGGTATCAGTTTTTGGTTTAACACTGAATATGATGCTCCCGTATCTACAAGGAAATCTGTCTCGCATTCTTCTTTCCCTAGCTTGATTTTAACCAGTGGATCCGCTAGGGTAGATTCCCCCGGTCCCCTTCATTAGTCCTGATCGATATGAGCTACAACGGGGGACCTATTAGTTAGCTTAGGACACTGTCCTTTCCAGTGCCCAATTTCTTTACAATAGGCGCACTGGTTAGGGCTTAGCAGAGGACGTGCTCCCTCCCCCCTTCTTTCCTGTCCCTTTCTAAAGGGAGGAGTTTCTTGTTTTCCAAGGGCAGCTATTGTGGCCCCGGCAATTGCTCTCCCCATTTTCCGCACACTTTGCTCCTCACGGTTTCTGTATATTCTCCATGCCTCCTCTAATAATTTTTCCAAGTCTCTTATCTCGGGTTCCTTAAGTTTCTGAAGTTTTCGTCTAATGTCGTCAGAGGACTGTCCTAAAAATAGGGAAAGCAATTGCTGTTTCCCTTCATCAGATAACGGGTCTAGAGTAGTAAATTTTCTCATAGCAGTTCTAAGTCTGTCAAGGAACTCAGTAGGAGTTTCCGTTTGATTTTGTTTTATTGCATACAAGCTTGACCAATTTACTGCTTTCGGCACAGCTGTTTCAATACCCATTTTGATCCACTTTTGATATCTTTTTAATAGCTGATATTCCTGGTCATTATTTGGATCCCAATTAGGATCATCCCTAGGTACATGTACATCCACTGTACCGGGCAAAGTTCCCGCAGTTATTTGAATTTGAACCTGGGTGCGGGCACTTTTAATTATTAATTGCTTCTCGGTTTCAGTTAGTGCATCTAACATTAAATCTATATCTTTCCAATCTGGATCTTGGTTTTTAACAATTAATTCAAATCGCTTGGCGACCCCTTCGGGGTCATCTCGATATCCTTTGACCGTCTCTTTCCAGGTGTCCAAATCACTCATGGTAAAGGGTATCTTAATTCTGGTGGGTCCTGTGGTCCCGACAGCCTGCCTCAAAGGCGCCTGTATTACCGGGCCCGTCTTACTTCGAGTACGGGACGTTATGGGCGTAAACCCAGAAGCGCCCGCACTCTCCTCTTCCTCCGGTTCGCTTGGCTCCTCTGCTGCCTCTGAATTATTATCTGGATGAATTTGAGATCTTAGTGGAGGAACATAATCTTCCAATCTTTCCTCTACTTCTTTTAGTTTGGTGCACCTTTGCCCGATACTACAGGCTGAGCAGCACCGTTTTAGCTTTCCCCCGCTCTTTTTCTGTTCTTTTTCTATAGCCAAAACAAGAGGATCTTGAGGAGCCAAGTTGATCCCACAATCCCGTTACCACTCGGGGTGATTTCTTAAGGTGAAAAACATATCAGCGTACATAGCTTCGTCCCATTTAGATTCCCTTCTTAGAAATAACATTAATTGCAGTAACGTATTATAGTTCAAGGTTCCATTAATGGGCCATTTTTCACCACTTTCCAACTTGTACAATGGCCACCACTGGTTACAATATTTTATAAGAGTTCCTTTGCTCACACTCCCTCCCGGAGATCCTCCTAGTTCTTTCCAATGTGCTAAAACGCATCCCAGAGGGCTTTTCTTAAGAATACCACTACTTTGCCTTCCCCCCATTCCGCTTATTTATATGGCACACCAAATAGAACGATTCTTGCAATAACAACTATACAAAATAACTAGTTCTAACGTTAATCCACAACCAGTTCTCAAGTCCGCTAGCAATAGTCTGTAAATCCAAAAGACGATACCGAAATCAAACTAGTTCTAACGTTAATCCACAGCCAGTTCTCAAGTCCGTTATCAATAGTCTGTAAATCCAAAAGACGATACCGAAATCAAACGTCTAGCTACTTGCACAAACACCAAACCAAATGCACGAGAAGTGCCCAATAGCACATAATGTATGCTATAACAAAAGGTGTCGTTACATGCGCTAGACCAAAAACAAACGTATGTTCAAAGTAATACTTTCAATTACCCGACATACACCAAAAACAAACGTATGTAAAAAGTAATACTTTCAATTACCCGACATACACCATCCCGCATAAGTAAACAAGGCAGAAAAGCACCCAAGAATAACCACTTTACTGACTTGTTATTTGCCTAATCTTGCTGTCCAGACCTCGTCCTTGAGCCACACTCCATGCAGTTGATAACCAGCTAGTTTCCATCCCATTATGCTTCCACACCTACTGCAAATATCAGTTTTCAAGTTCATAAGGTTGCCCTCAAAGAGGCCTGTACTGTAACATATTCCCTGAGCGAAAAAGGGAATAAGTAATTATCTTCAGTCAAGCCGATTCCCTTAAATTTTGCTGACTGCACCAACAAGCTATACAATACACAAGCTTTAGCTCCAGCATGTAAATTAGAGCTTTTGATGTGGAAATATATGCAAAAAACTAGGAAGCTACAAGGGAGAGAGAAAATGGCTCAGAAAAGAGTTCTGCCACACAGTTTTCATCCTTATATGACCATTCATTGCCTGGACAGGAATTTTGCCTGTTCCACCATTAGTCTGAGCCTCATATTCCCATTAGGCACTAAAACACTACAAAATAATCTTGCACTGCACTGATGAAACTGTGAAACCACTGATGTGGCTCCACAGAGCCACACAGCCATTAGTAAGTATAGTCTATCTATATTCACTTTTGCAGGAGGTACTGCACTGTGCAGTGACAATAAACTATGGAGCTACCTTGGCAGCAATCTCTCAAGGCAGCATAAGAACACAGGAAACAGGAACTATGAAACCTAGAAATTATTCTGGGTAAACTTTAAGAAAATTAATTATTTCTTCAGTTTTATTTTCCTCATAAAAGGAGATTCCCAAATCCTTAATCTTCATTCAGACTCAGTCTCCTTCCCTCATGGTACCTTGGTCTCACTCTTAAAACAACTGAACTAAGCAACAAGGACAGAGAATATAAGCATCCTACTCAACTTCACAAATGTCTGACTTGGCCTTCAACATTAATTTTCTTTTACCTTTTGTCAGTGAAATACAGATATTTATTTAGAGGGCAATGCTAATGATTAATGGTTGTTCAAGGCTTAGACCAGACTCTAACTTTGATCTGGGGAATCAGATGGCCCAAAAAAGCCTCACATCTAGGAGACGCTTGATAGAAAAATGAGGTAGAAATGGCAGCTTGAAGAAGAGAGGTGAAATCAAGACTGTAAAGAGAGGGATGAGCAGAAAGAGAATGACTGGGTGGAACAATTAGCTGAGCTCAGTAAAGCATCATAGGCAACCCATGTGTAGTGAAAGCCACTGACAATTTGAACTTGACACTGGCAGAGCCTGCAGAACAGACTATTCTGTTCTCAGGTCCTCCCACTCTGCATTTCAAGTTTGCCGTTTCTACCCTCAGGAAACATGAACATTATGTGCCACTAATACTTCAGCAGAGCAGAAAAAGTCTTAGGAGGAAACAGAAGAACAAGCAGGTTACAGTAGAAAGATATTTCAGGTTCATAGCATTTCTTTCTAATGCATATTTGCATTATTTTTTATGCTAGATGAAAACAATAACATAAATCTCAGAGCTCACCCTACATCCTCTATGCCTGCAAGGCTTATTTATATTTCAGTGTGGATGCTGGGGCTCACTGCTCTTGTTACAGCTACCTCCAATACAACTTCAAAACCAAAGGATTACACCTAAAACACAGAAAGTAAAACACACCACTTCCTTTCCTTGGATACCAACAAGTCTTGGTCATAATACAGCACATTCAAGATGCACTTTCTGTCAGGAGGATAGTTCCTGTTCCAGTTGCTGGTGAAACAGTAATAACAGAAACTAAAACGGGGGTGGGGGGTGGGGGGGGTGGCATCTTTATTTAGACAAGTTGGCCTGGAGTCCCCAGTCAACTGCAGGATTTCTGTCTGTATATTCCTTTAAGTTTCTGAAGTTGTATTTTTAATGACATAAGCAATAGGTCTTCTGTGACTTCCTACAATCTACTTAGACCATTGTGAGAACAAAATATGCCTTAATACTGACACTGCTGAAGTTAAGACTCAATAGCCAAAGTGACTATTAAGCACACATTCTTTATTGCAGCACAGGGCAGCATAGCTGAATGTCATTGGCTACACGACTTATATACAAGTTAAGCATACACATTCATATAAATTCTGGAAATCATGTTGCATATTCATTAATTTTTTTTTGAGAACTCATTATCATAGTTTACCACTCACTCCTGCATGCACATTACAGTCTCTCAGTGGTCTTCAGAGACCCCTGGGGAATTGTTTACTTCATCTTCTATTCTTCATTAACTGAGGCATCCTGTTCTCCCAAATAAGTTCCTTTAAGCTAAACATTGTTGCAGTGCTTGCATATACATTTCACAATACTTGACCTATTGCTGTTGCCTGTTTCAACTAGTATTCCATCATGCCAGGCTTTTGCTTCAATCATTTTCCTAGTTATATTTTTTAATGACATAAGCAATTCTGTGACTTCCTACAATCTATTTAGAGTCTTGTGAGAAGAAAATATGCCTTAATACTGAAAATGAAATCATTTGCTTTGGGCAACTTCAACCAGCCCTTTTACTTTAGCCACATTGCCAAGGATCCCAGCAATAGTCTTCCAAGAACTATAGATACTCCAGAGTAACCCTTTTTCAGACATTGTTAACCTAGTTCTTATTAATAGTATTTCAAATATTCCCCACAGTCTCCTAATCACTTCTGTTGCTCTGCACTGAGCTCTGAGTTCATCAGTGCCATGGCAAAAAAGTTCACATAGTGAAATACAAATAGCCCATGGGCATTTGCATTAACGCCATGCAGTCAGTGATTGTCCAATTTCAATGCCATGGGTTCAGAGGAACAAGAGAAAATAAGTAGAAAACACTGGGTTGGTCTGCTATGGCCATGGTGGGGGAGAGGAAGCAAAGGGGTTTTTTCAAAAGAAAGATCTAAACACTAATTTAAAACAACTTTCTAAGGTTCCTCCTTCCCATTCTGTTTTCTATCCACACAGCCCTTCAGAAGACTATTAGATGCAGTGGGTTGGTACAGACTACCAGTGAAGAGAAAAAAGACAAGAACAACAATTCAACGAACCTATTCTGATCCATTCTATTTGAGTTGCCCAGTAAAAAAACTTGCCTGAGCTTAATTCTTTTAAAGATGTGAACATTTTTATTTTTACTCTGCTTCTAAAGACTGATATGTTTTCTTTACACCCTGTCACTCCACATAGTCTTTAAGAAACAATTTTTCTGTGACATTTTCTCCAAGTAACAGGGATCTAGTCA
The DNA here is from genome assembly GCA_033558105.1 of Coccyzus lansbergi. Classification (NCBI taxonomy): domain Eukaryota; kingdom Metazoa; phylum Chordata; class Aves; order Cuculiformes; family Coccyzidae; genus Coccyzus; species Coccyzus lansbergi. The sequence continues at coordinate 741,045 of JAUMJK010000067.1, read as the reverse complement.
CTAATTTGATTTCCTTACTTGCAGGCACCTGCAGCTAAGACCATCCAGAGCCACTTCTAATTCAAGACAAGTAAAATTATCCATGAGAAACATGCAATTGTCAACGTGATTTTTCCAGTCAGCATTAAGAGGCCTTTTTTTACGTTATTATTCCAAATGTCCTTCTAGTGCTCAGCCTAGAGCCCTGAGCAAAAAGTTGCTCCACTGAAGGGCTCTAAAAAGTAATCTCTCCTCAGCATGATCCCACATACACGTCCCAGCAGAACACAACACCAAGACACATGCAACCTACAGAAAACTCCTTCTGTCAACTCTTTATCTGTCTGCTAGATTAAAACAGACAACTGATTCAGATTCAGGCAAGCGAAGTTTGTTCTCAAATTTTGCTGTACTGCACCTTCAACAATTTCTAACATGCCCAGATACTGGAGGAGGAGAAGGTCACCAAGATCCTCTCTGCATGGGTGGACGAGGCGCCAAGGGGCATGGTTTAGTGTTTGATAGGAATGGTCGGGCTCGATGATCCAGTGGGTCTTTTCCAACCTGGTGAGTCTGTAATTCTGCATTAGTAGTTAAATGAATATTCTTAAACAGGACTATTCCATTCATGGTACCTCAGTGAGGGCAGTGACTACTGCTGATACGGTGGTCCCTTTATGACCAACGTATGCTCCAAATGGAATTATCAAACTCACTGTGAAGTGAAAATGTCAGTTTATATTTGCAATCCCATTGCTGCTGGCACCAGCTCAAAGCCTACTGACATTAGCGAGGGAAGGGATCATCTGGGAGACAACTGCAGGCAAGTATCTCAATCTAGCTGTGCTTCTAGCAGCTTCTTCCTGGCTCTAAACCAAGCAGGAATAAATTCAAACATCTTCCTGATACAGAAACCATTTCAGATTCTGCTTACTGGAACCAAACTTATCCTAGCTGTTTGTGAAGCTTAACATTTGGAAATTCACACAGTTTTATAAACAGTCCAACTTGAATTTCCAAACTGAAATTACTCAAAACCTGCCCAGCAATCTTTGCAACAATATCCCTCTCATGACATCCCACCCTCTTCTTAAAGAATAGTTAGGAAGATAAGAAAGTTCTGCTGAGGCACTCTGTTTCCATTTGAAGACATCATCAGGATCTTAGAGAATGGCTAATGCTAAATGCCTTCACACAGGCATCTGTATCCCACACAATGCCTCTGAAGTGGTCAGCTGGGCCAAGCAGGTTCATATTACATGAGTGTTTTTCAGTAAGATGGGGAGAGATGAGGTCATTTAGGAAGCTTTGAAAACTCTACAGTAACTTGGAGGAACACTGGTATGCTAAAAGAGAAACAAGTTACAAAGAGTTAGTAGTCCTCAGTCTCTAGCTTTCAGGGTTTAATTACATGATTTAGACATATTGGATATTTTCCAGACACATGTCACAGAGAAAAAAACTGCACTTGGAAACTGCAGAATCAGCAGAGGAATCATTTACTTGGCAAGTCTGGAGAGGAAAAAAAAAAAGCTTGTCTGAATATGAAGTTATGTATCCATCAATATACAGGTCTGGGCTGGTGAGAATTTCCACCCTAAGGTGAACAAAGTCCTTAAGGATCCAGCCTCATATGTAAAGCTATAGTCCTCAGACTGGATAGACTGTGTTCTCATAGTATCCAGCACCTTCTCTACTTCCAGAATACTCATTTTTAATCTTCTTTAACTGTTGTTAAAGAGTGAGCATGAGCATGTTTCCATCCATATGGGAGGGGGTGTGTGCACGTGAAACATTTGAACAAAAAATTTCTTGGCAAGTAAGCCCTGAGTAGCAGAATGCACAGGGGCCTCTTGAGGCATGGAAAACTGAAATCAGTGACTGGAAGAGCCTGTCCTGTAAAGCTGCTTGATCGTAAAGCAACTCTATCTTAATGGAGGCACACAAGGTGAGAAACTACAGTGACCTCCTACATGATTCTCTGCATATGGCAAATGCAGGATCAAAGGGAAAAAGAAGACATCTGCACCTTGGCATAAAGAGGAATACACATAGTGAATTTCTATAAGCATGAAGAAAACGATTCCTAATAGATCAGTTCTCTTGTCAGACGCATCTGCCTATAGGAGCATAAGAGCTGGAGAATACACAGTTGTCTCCTTAAAGCCACCATCTGCCCTTCCCTTCAATGTAAAACACTGGTTATTGGTCAGCCTGCAGGTCAAATACAGAAGGCAAAGATAGCAGCAGCCTTAGGCAAAAGAAAAGGAGACATCTTTCCGCCCTTCAAAAACAGTCTCTATAATGCAAGCTGTTCTTGACACAGATAACAGCTTGGAAGAGCTCAGAACCTTAGAATTATAGGAAGAAAACATGCCTTCTGCAGAGTTTTGGTGATTAAATTAGAGAAGATACAATTCTGCTTCATACAAACTCAACTGGTTCAAAGTAATGGCATTTCCAACTATCAAAAAACATGGCAAACATTGAGGGATATTGTTGCAAAAAACATTGTCAAAACAGTAGTAAAACAAACTGAAGTTATGCAAGGTGTTGGATTTAGAGAATGAACTTCTACAGAAAACCAGATATTTTTTGTTCAGCACAGAGATCAGGTAAAAGGCAAAAGAAATGCAAAAGGCAAAGGAAAACAATGATTAGACTGTGGACTATCTGTTCCTTTCCTGCTCCAAAGGGACCTCAGCACTAGAATTATTTCAAAATGGGAATGAAGAAAGACCTAAAAATAGTCACTAAACATTGTACTAGTGGCTTGGGGTAGCCACTTGGGACAGTGGATCAGCTGTGACTAAAGAGGTGCATCCACATCCAGTTTCTATATTTCTGATTAGAACCTACATAACAAGGAACATGGGAGCCTCCCTTGTTCATCCCGGCTGAGGCTACAGACCTGCCTCTGTGACAGACATATCTGGTGGCAGCTACAGCTCCTACTGTCTTGACTTTGTTCTTACCACTTGCCCCCTCACTTTCCCTCCTTATGAGTCTGTGTGCCTTGATATCACTGCTAACGAAGGATGTCCCTTGGAGATCTGCTTCACTATCTTTACTCTCTTATTTCTACAACCTGAGGGAAGACAGGTGATATATTCACTCCTCTCTACAACTACCTGAAAGGAGGTTGCGGAGAGGAGGGTCTGGCCTCTTCTCCCAAGTGACAGGGGACAGGACAAGGGGGAATGGCCTCAAGCTCCACCAGGGAGGGTCCAGGCTGGACATTAGAAAAAAATTTTTCATGGAAAGGGTCACTGGTCCCTGGGACAGGCTGCCCAGGGAGGTGGTTGACTCGCCTTCCCTGGAGGTGTTTAAGGCACAGGTGGACAAGGTGCTAAGGGGCATGGCTAGTGACTGATAGGAATGGTTGGACTCGATGACCCAGCGGGTCTCTTCCAACCTGGTGATTCTAAGATTCTATGATTCTCCCCAACCAAATGAGTGGTAATAGCATAAGAAACTTCTGAGTAAGTGAAATCAACATAACAGTTCCAAAAAAAAAGCCAAATTTAAGATTGCCCATCACAACGGCCCCTCCCACATTCACAGATTTATTTAACATGAATAGTAGCAACTTGCATCATGTCCGCGAAAACTAGGTTAACATGCCTTTTCTCTGCCACAAGAACTCGTACTGACCACCATCTGTCCCTCAGAAAAGCCCACAGAGAAAGCCACAATGCCTTTCTTTTATTGTTCCTCGAGGATCAGGAACCTCCACCAGTATAATCCACCCGTGCCCTCCTGCTTCAGGGACTTAAAAGGCAGCAGTTAACTATGGCTCTTCGAGGAGCTAAAGACAAGGAAAAAACCAGCACGCATAGGAGCAGATCAAAGAAACGGTGCATGCGTGGAAGGTACCTGGTTCTTGTGCGAGCAGAGAAGCCGTGACACGATCCCATAGAGCTTTTCTCTCCTCGTCCCATGGCATCTGACAGAAGAGGTGCGCTTGGGAGAGGGTCTTTCTGGGTACTCCCGAGCGCCAGTGACACAGCCTTTAAACAATAGACAACGCGAAACGAGGAGAAAAAAAAAAAACAAACCCCACAACCTTCGGAGTTTTAATCCCTTTCAGCAGAGGTGCTCGTTGGTTCTGTGTCCTCTCCCCAGACCTCCGGGGGGATCCTCGACCATGGCGCTTTTCCTCTGGTCTCTTCGTCCGGGCTCACAATCCCCTCTCCCTCCGGCTCGCTCGCCCGCCGCGGGTACCTCTCTTTTGCAGGATTCCACCCCTCACTTCCCAGCGTTTACTTTCGCAGGAGCCCTTCCCGCTTGGAGCCGCGCCGAGCGCCCTCCGGAAAGTTGGACAAAGAGCATTTCCACGGCGCGAGCGGCACCATCGAGCCGGGCCGGGGCCGAGTCCCCCCGCTCCGCACCTGCCGCCTCTTTGTCCCCGAGCCCGTGACCCTCGACCGGCGCCTTCGCCGCGCTGGATGCTGCGAGCGCTGCCCGTCCCCGCGCTCCTGCCCAGGCGCTTCTCCCGGGAACGTTTCCTTCCTCTCCTCCGCCCCACCCCGACCTCTCCTACAGGCGCACCCCTTTCTCTCGCTTCCCAGGGCCGGCTTCGCCCCTTTCCCGGGGCTCCTTTCTCTCGCTCGCCTCCCCACCCCTCGCCCTCCCCCTCTCCTGTTCTCCCGCCCCGCCCCGCATCCCTTCGCCGAGGACCGCGGCTGCGAAGGGGGTGGCGCTCCGAGACCCCGCGCTCTGGGAGCGGCGGCAGCCACCGCTGTCACTCCCTCTGCCGCCCCCGCCGGCTCCCCCGCCGCCGCGGGGATGGAGCGGGGCCGAGATGCAGAGTCACTGGGTTGGAAAACACCTTTGAGATCAAGCCCTGCCGCCTACTAAATCAGGTCCCCCAGCACCTCGTCTACCTGTCTTTCAAACACCTCCAGGGATGGGGACTCGACCACCTCCCCGGGCAGCCTCTGCCAGTGCTTGATAAACCTTTCGGTGCAGAATTTTTTCCTGATGCGCAATGTGAACCTCCCCTGGCACAGCTTGAGGACATTCCCTCTCGTCTTTTCACCTCTCACTTGGACAAAGACACCAGTATCCACCTCGCTACAACCTCCTTTCAAGCAGTTGAAAAGAGGGATAAGGTCTCCCCTCAGCCTCCTTTTCTCCAGGCTACACAGCCCCAGTTCCCTCAGTCACTCCTCTTAACACTTTTTCAGCAGTGCTGTCAGTCTTCTCTGGACACACTCCAGGACCTCAATGTCTCTTATAGCGAGAGGACCAAAACCAAACACAATATTTGAGGTGCCTCCTCACCAGTGCAGAGTATAGGGGAGAATCACTTCCCTGGTCCTGCTGGCCATGCTGTCTACAGTACAAGCCAAGATGCCATTGGCCTTCTTGACCACCTGGGCACGCTTCTGACTCATGTTCAGTTGACTGTCGACCAACACCCCCAGATCCTTTTCTGCCAGGCAGCTTTCCAACCAGTCTTTCCCAAGCCTGTAGCGCTGCATGTGGTTGCATTCAGGCTCCTTCCCTCTTCCGCCACCCAGTATCATTCAGAAGAGGATTTTCCAGGTAAGTTTTCATCAGATCTGCAGGCCCAACTTGCATTCACATTGTCCACCTTGCCGCCTTGTTGTGGGGACACTGCGTGCAGTGCCCACAGGTGTGTGGGGCAATGACAGTTTTGTGCCAGAAGGTGCAGCGTGGCAGGACAAGACTAATAGCTTTACCTGAGCCTTGCTCAGTGTCTCTAGACTCTGTTGAAATCCGTGTTTCTGTATGGCATCTGCTGTTGTTCTGTGGCAACCTAGCTTAAAGTTAGCATGTATATGATTATTTTTACTCCAGTTCGAAATGCTCAAGATCAAATGTCACTGAGGCTAGATACTTCCTTGATTCTAGGTGCCAACAAACCTCAGCTCAACCAGCAATGGTACACATGGATCAAATGGGGTTCCTCGGTTCTCCCAAAGGAGAACTTCAGCCTCCAAACAAAGGACTGGAAGCATCTTTCTGGGTCACCTCTGGTTCCTGCTAGTGCAAGAATAAGACTCTACTTACTCAAAAGGCAAATGTCACTAGGCTGCATATGGATAAGTGCCAGAGGATAGCACACTGAATAACCCCTCTGATTGCACTCGCCATTCGGTGAGTTACATGGACAAGCAGTGAAAGTGAAGCTACAGTGTCAGCACAGTTAGGAGTGAATGGAAAATATATAATGCCTCAGTGGGTTACAATTCACAAATACTTTTGACTAACATAGAGCAGAATGTTGGGCTTGTGCTGCCGAAGTACCTTTGTTCTGTTTCAAGTATGAGCTTCATGTTACATACAATATAAAGCGTCCATGACTCCCTCCCATGTAAAACACTGATACACATACAAAAGCACAAATGCATGTTAGACACTACACGATAAAATGTATAAACTTCTGCTTAAAAGAAGTACTAGCATCAAATAGTGTCACAGTTCAGAATTCAAAAAGCTAGGACTAGTTTCCACACAGCACAGTTTTTTTGTAGCAGTTCATGTAGATATGCAGAATAATACAAATACCTACATCATCCCAGACAGCATAGTTTCTTTCTTAATCCTCTCTGTGGGGGTTTCTAGACACCAATTACAACAGATCTCTTTCCTTCCAGCTCCCCTCCCCCTCTTTCCCTTCATTCCTTCCTCCTCCCCTCTCCCCCATCCCCCCAGCCTGATTCTAAAAGAAATTGCCTTCAGGAGAAATTTGCAGGTACTCGGCTCCTCCTGGAATCTGGTCCTTACTCAGTTCCGTAGTAAATTTTTGCGCATACATTTTCCTTTCTTCCTTGTTTTAGACTATAAGGAACATCTGGCCCCCAGAAAGAAGCAGTGGGACTATACCATTGCTCTGGGATCTGGAAAGAGTTCAACTAGCTGTTTTGTTTAGTAGCTTCAGAAACCCTTCCTCCCCGTTATGCTAATGGAATATAACCCCCCAAGGCCCCTCCTTCGTCTTCTTGTGGAACGAAAGCAAGCATGAGCGAGTTGCCACTCTGAATGGGGGATTTTAGGGAAAGTTCCTGGTGCTACAGGGATGCACGGATGCACATGCAGCATCCAAACCCTGTTTAAAATTTCACTTAGTTGAAGGTAAGACAACAGTCCATCCTTTACTACGGATTAATTTTAAGGCAGTTTTTTAAATGTCTTTTCTTTAATACTGCAGCATTTTGCAATGCATTCATTTATATATTCAAAATTTTTTCCACATTCTGAAACATTCCTCTACTCCACAGATAATCATGTTATAACAGAAAAACTCACTCCTCTCAAAAAATTAAATAACCACAATCCAGACGTAACAGAAACGGGAAAAAGCTGCCTATCTCAAACTAGCATGGGTTGGATCAGGTTCTTAGGTCAGTTTAAAATTTCATGGAACCAGCATTCCTTATGCAACTGCGTGACTGCATGATATAAGATCAGTGCTCTCCCAAGTGGGGTACATGCACCCCAAGGGATGTATGAGAGAATCCATTGAGGTGCAGGGAAGAAATACAAGAATTTAAGTAGTACATTTATATAATCTATAAATAAGTAAATATATGTGTATTGAGGGATGGTATGGTAAAGATTTTTTACTGATTGAGGTACACGATCAACAAGTTTTTTAACCACTAATGCAGACAACCACGTGCTTTGATTTACACAATCGTTCATTTTAAAGACACAGAATTATGCACAATGGTGCGTTGTAAATATCCAGACACACAAACAGATATAATAATATTTAAAGCAAAAGAAGATACAGTTATTAAAACAATGGTCAGAATAGCAAAGCAGAGTCTAGTTCATAAATAATCTCCTCACTGTGTGAAACATGTTAGGTCTTGAAGAAAAAAGAGTTGGAATGTGCAGGGCAGACCACACAAACCAAAAGAAGAAAACCACCCATGAGAGAATAGTTGAGGAGGATAAAAGGGAGAAGTGAGTTTAAAACAAGGAGAGTAGATTTTCAAAGGAGAAAGAGAGGAAAAAGGAGGGTAAAAGTGAGAGTTGGGAGACTGAGTTAGAGAAAGCAAGATACGCACAGAGTGACTATAAAAGACAGACAAGGAAAGAAAAGGAAGCAAAGAAGTAAGGGAGGAGCTGGGATTAGCAAGTACAATAGCAGGCAGAGGAAAGAGTAAGAGGGGTATAATTTATACATGAGAGGACATGTTTGACAAGCAGTTTTGAAGAGGAACTATTTTGAGTGAATAAAGTCTTCAAGAAGATTTTCTCAAGAGCAGATTTGTCACTTCAAAAGTCTAAAATAGCATGTTTTATTGCCCAGGTTTCTGAAAAATAATCCCACAGATCCGTAAATTAAAACTTTGTAATACCCCTCTGGATAACATCTATTATGGTATTCTTTTGTTTGTTGATATGTTTTGTGAAGTACAAAGGTATTTTCTCCCTAAGGAAGCTCAGTTTAGAAAGAGGAGAAGCTTACAGAAAATCAATAAGAGATAACTGAAGAGAATCTAGGGAAGCTCAGAAGTGCAAAAGGACTGAGGGACAACACAAGACGGATTGTGAAGGCTGGACCCTGTACCTTTGCAGTCTCTACATTGGATCTTGGTAGCCATTAGTATGCAGTCATGCATTTTTTTGTGTTTATTTTTTAATGTTATCACAAATAAAGAAATCTTCTACAAGCAAGGAGACTTCTTATGGATTTCAGTTCTCTTTGAAACAAGCAGTGTGTTTCTGATTATGGACAGACTTGTTTTCTGCTATGTTAATTCCCTGCCATTGCACACTTCTGCTTAGAGCATTTTCTTGGTCTTTAACAGAAATAAATGTAAACCAGAGAGGGGAAAAAAACCTAATCTACACTAGCTGAATATGCAACCACTTGCTTCTTAATGACTATTGTTGTTAAGTATGTGGATCAGTTGTTATGAAAATTCCCTAACTATTGTATCAACCAATCTTCATAGTATGGAAGTGTATTAACTTTGTTTATATATATATATATATATATATATATATATATATATATATATTAGTTCACTTTATACACTGTATTGTCATGAGATAGTGAAACTTTACTGAAGATGCTAGTATTGTTCCTGCTTAATTAGAAGAAACTGAAAGAAAGTGCCATCCTGGAAATAAGGACTTTGCTTCTTGGAAGTTTAGAGCTGTCCATGAAGGATAAAGGATACCCCTAGACACCAAGATAATGCCAGCATCCTAGCTCATGTCTTTGAAACATTCCCGGCATCATCTTGCATCATAGATGTGTAACTATAGCAAGACATGACTCCAGGGACCTCTGGATCAATAGGCAAGCAGTAAGAATGCTGCAAAAATATAGTTGCATTGCAGAGTAATGCTTAGTAATCAGTAGTGTGGGGCTACTGATTAGTCAAATTGCGTATTACCTGAACGTTTGAAGAGTAAAAGAACCATGTGTAACCCCATGTTTGGGTTGCACCAACTTGGCTGGGATGCTTCATGCACAGATAAATATTTACCCTTGTAATCCCATACTTTGCATCCTAACTGCTCTCCTGATTTGGCATGGGTCAGTTGCAAGTTTTTGTAACAGTCTCAGAGGTGAAGAAACAGCTGAACTCATGCCAATTCACTAGTGCTGCAATCCAAATGTTTGTTACCTATCCATTTTCTAGCTGTCTGCCTAAAATCCAAGCATTTTGACACACGCAGTGTGAACGCTGGTGGTGTTCATAATGCTAATACCCAGAAGGTATTTATACTATAGACCAGAATTTGGAGAATATTTGAAAAGAAAAGTAGCTGCCTGGGAATCTAAGACTGTTTTTGCAATAAGCTTATTTCCATGCTGAGACTGGGCATTCTGTATATGTTTAGTCAGTTCTATGTAACCCTGCAATCCAACTGTGTAAGTTCAGTACTGGCTGCTAGCTTTTTACCTGAATACCCAGACCTAGTAAATTAATTTGATGCTTACTGGGGCATGAAACACTTCAGGGTTTGTGAAGCTCTGAGGAGTGGTGGGAAGGGGAGAGAGAGAAGAAAATTCATGAGCCCCAGAGCTGTGGCTCAGGAACAGAGAAGTGTAGCAATAACTGATAGATATGTTTATTTATCCTGTGCATATCACTTATGAACTCTCTTGAAAGTATGAATGAATAGGTATATATTTTATAAAGGTATACATCTCTCTTGCAATCTTCTCTGTATTCTATCAAGCAACTGACTGTAGCCTTTTTTCCCTGCTGCTCCATGTTGGTACATGTCCTCTGTTTCACTCACTTCCTTTGGAGGTGTGCTGTGTTTCTGATTCTTGACCAAGGATGAGATTTCTAATTTCTGTTGGATTTGTGAACAACAGGAATTGGAAACTCTTGTTGGAACAGTGTAGACAAAATACTGCTCTACTTCTTTCTCCAATGTCTGACTTCGAAGGATGAGGGACTCAAATAAACTGCCATTATCCTAGTGTTTGTTGCTTCAATAAGAGTGTTTGGAAGTAGATCTGTGCTGTATTCAGGTGACTGTTGCTCATCTGATCTATGACTCTAGAAAGCTGCATATGCTGTCAAAAAACTCTGTTTTCCCTTGCAGGTTTAAGCTCAAGCAGAATAAGTGGACCAAAAGTTATATAGATGAGAAGGGAAATGATATTTCGTGAGTGCCCTGAGATTTAAGAAAAATTGCTAAAAATATCCCATGACATGTAACTTGTTCTTGGACGCTCAGAAGAAAAATAAGGACAGCAAGTTACTACAGTTGAAAGACAAAGTGATGAAGGTGAAACACTCTCAAAGAGCTGAAAGGGAATGGTGCTGAGGTTCTGTAAAAGAATGTTATATACCAACCAACTGTTTTCTTTGGCTCCCAAACTGGGAATCTTGTGCCATCCTTTGTCAAAGTACAGGGTCTCTGATCCTGCTTAAGATTACAGTAAGGGATTATATAAATGGCTACAGTTTCAGTTTCTCTCTTGACTGAAAAATGAGTATGAAAGGAGATTGACAAATTTAGTTTGGATTGGAATGAAATCATTTCTTTCTCAAAGAAAAAGAATGTGGGAAGTGTTAAAACAATTTTTTTTTTGTTCAGTGTGAAGCATTCCTTTTAACATTTATTTAATGAGCTCTTCAGAGAAGGAAGCAAATCACTAGATACAGAAAGCTGCTGGCAGGATAAGTGTTTAATGAACAGAACAAGCCTGGTAGTTCCTGTGTCCCAGTCAGTAGCCTCGGTGCCAATTTATTCCTCAGGGAATGTTTCATTCCTTGTAAAATATGGAAACTTCTCAGCAGGAAGCATGAATTTCTCTCTGCTTGTGCCATGTTGTGTGCACAGATTATCATTCTCAGGAACCTGGCGGTCACAACGTATTTACAGAAAACAGTTTAAAATCACTGTAGTGAAAAATGGGAACTGCTTCCAAGGCTGTGGTCATACAAACGTTTAAACACCACGAGAATAGAAACCTCTACTAAGATAGACAAGCCCACTCCTCCTTTTCTCTGCCCAGAGCTGTATGTCCTCATCATATTTTCTGTGCTGGCAGCAAAGATTTGTGCAATGACTTGGACCAAAGAACTGATTTGCCTAAAAATTAATTCAGAAAAAATTATATGTAAAATTTTGGAATATATGTAGGAGAATTTATGAAGCTGTATAAATGCTACATATGGAATATGGTTAGTAAGGCAGAGGATGTACAGGCTGCAGAGGGAAAGATAAGATCTCCCCTTTCAGGAGCAACCTGATTGATTCATGTTTAAAGTAAACGTATTTCCCCCCCCCCCCCCCCAATAGGGATAGGGTTTCACTACCCCTTACTCTTGCAGTCTGATTGAAGCAGTTCTTTTCTCCATAGAGCATGAAGCTGGAAAATCCTTCAGAAGCTATGCAGCAAACTAAAACTAAACTTGAAAATGCCTCCATAAATTGTTGAAAAGCTGTTGTTCAGTAAGTTGGCTAAAAAATGGGAGGTGAGAAGTTGAGGAAATCACCAAAGGTTAACCACGGTGTAACACAAAACCATAAAACTCCTATGTGTTAGGCAGCACTCCTGCAGAAGGTAAGCAATCACCTTAAAGATAAGAATAGCAATGAACAACTGCTCCACTAGTTCATGTTGGAGAATAATCCATTGCAATCATCTCAACTGTCTTCCATATCTTCCTGAGTATTTATTAGAATTATAAAATCATTTAATCTCTTGAGCTGGAAAGAATCCATAAGGGTTGTCGAGTCCAACTCTGTGCTCCTCACAGGACTACCTAAAACTAAACCATAAGAGTAAGTACCATCCAGATGCATCTTGAACTCTGACAGGCTTGGTGCCATGACCACTTCCCTGGGGAGCCTGTTCCAGTGACTAATAACCCTCTTGGTGAAGAATTTTTGACTAATATCCAATATGAACTTCCCCAGATGCAGATTCATTCCATATCCTTGTGTCCTACAGCTGGTCACCAGAGAGAGGAGATCACCACCTACCCTTCTACTGCTTCTCTTGAGGAAGTTTTAGACTGCAATAAGACCACCCCTTAGGATTGTCTTTTCTGAGCTGCACAAACCAAATAACCTCTTGCTTTCAAGACCTTTCATCATCTTGGTTGCCCTTCTCTGGACACTCTTGAATAATTTGATGTCCTTATACTGAGCCACCCTCAACTGCAAACAGTGCTTGAGGTGGGGTCACACCAATGCAGTATAGAGTGGGACAATCACCTCCCTCAGCAACCTGGCAGTGCTGCACTTGTTGCACCTCAGGACACAGTTGACCCCTTTGGCTGCCAGGGTATACTGCAGAATCATAGAATCATATGACAGAATCATAGAATCACTTTAAACCTATCATCAACCCAAACCCCTAGATCTCTTTCTGAAGGTCAGCTCCCCACCCTCCCATCCCTCAGTTTGTATGTAATAGAATCCAAGATGTGAATAGAGAGGACTAAGATCTGGGGGAAAAAGAACTGAAGAAGAACTTGCAGAAGACTGTGTACTTCTAAACTGATCTCAGGAGAACAGAGACCCAGTGGAGTTGAGAATGAGTAATGACACTTTCCTTGTGTTGAAATCTGTATGCAGGGATTCAAAGGCAAAAAATGATATGTAGATGATCTAGCATTTCTCTAGTTCTTTCAAGAGACTATGGAATTCTAGTTCATTGTGGGTGTATAATCACGTAAAACAGGGAGTTTAGGAGTGCCTCTTTCAAAATCCTCAGGTTGGGGCCAGACGATGCCCCTTTGCATTTCTGTAATTGAATAGTGTCACTCAGTGGACAAACGTGGTATTGTTAGCAAATGGAGCAGCATGTTGTTTAGCATTCGAGCATCACAAACGACAACAGAACCTGCAGGTAGGTATATCAGCCTCTACTGACCAGTTGATGCTTCGTATGAGTACCGTTTACTAGGAGAGGTAGAGAAGTATTGTGTATAAAATTATTTAGAAATTTCAAGGGAAAAAACAAAGTTGGAAAAGTACTAACATTATCTGTTTAAGGGTACTTACTAGCACCATACAGCTCAGGGTAGGTTTATTTCCTTCAACCAGCTGAAGTAGAGAAAGGATTTTGAAACTACTTACCATATCATTTCATAGAATCATAGAATAACCAGGTTGGAAGAGATCCATTGGATCATTGAGTCCAACCATTCCTATCAAACACCTTAGCATCTTGTCCACCTGTGCTTTAAACACCTCCAGGTAAGGTGACTCAATCACCTACCTGGGAGCCTCTGCCAGTGCCCAATGACCCTTTCTGTGAAAATTTTTTCCTAATGTCCAGCCTAAACCTCCCCTGGCGGAGCTTGAGGCTATTCCCTCTCTTCCTGTCCCCTGTCACTTGGGAGAAGAGGCCAGCACCCTCCTCTCTACAACCTCCCTTCAGGTAGTTGTAGAGAGCAATGAGGTCTCCCCTCAGCCTCCTCTTCTCCAGGCTAAACAACCCCAGTTCTCTCAGCCATTCCTCATAAGGCCTGTGTTTGTGTTGCAGGGATACTCATGAATTCTAACTGACTATGTTTAATCATTACCTACTACCCTGTCGGGCTTTTCTGTGCTGCAGAAAGTATGGGTGCTCTCTGTTGAAAGTCAGCACTGTCCTAGTGACACAGAGTGGTGCTACACTGTGGAATTTTTTTCAAGAAGATGTTTTTTTTGTCCATGGGTCTATAATTTCCTTTATGATGCTCATTGAAGGTGTACTCTTTCAACCAAGACAGTCTGGATTTTGAGTGCATCAGTAAGCCTTAATTGCCCTGAACAACTTCACCTGCACTCTCCAATGCAGTCGTTGTCTGTTGGCCCAGGAACTGTACTTAAGCTCAGACATTCCTTGTCATATAGACACACATTCCTTGTCTAAGCTATGTTGTAGTTGTGCTGTTTCTGGCTTGTTGATTTGGTTTGTGGAAGGAATGTGGACTTGACTTGTCACTTTATATTTATGCGATGATCTGTTGATGGAATCTCATGCTGTCACCAGATCTGCTTGGGTACTGTGAGACTGTGGCCTTATCAGTGAATATGCTGCTTTTACCTGTCTTGCGGTCTTAGATTTCTTCTCTTGTGGGAAGAAATGGCCTTCTTCCTTTCCCTTCTTTTATTGCTCCTGGAAAAGCTTGACATTAATGCCCTTATCACTAGGTTTTTTAAAGTTACTGTCATATTTGCTTAAAGCAAACTTTGTTAGTAAATTTTGGTGCAATAATTACATTTTTGTCTATAAGTGCAGTTCCTTTCTCAGAATATCTTTGTGGGTTTTATACACTATAGAAAACTGTAGTTGCAACAGGTGAAACAGAAATTAAAACACAACAACCAATTTTTCTTCAGTAACTGAAGTTCCATTGGAGAAAAGTTGTTTTGATTAATGTCATTTGGACTATCTATGGTGACTTGAGAATGGATCAGGATGGTCTTGCATGGGTGTTACCACAGCAACACAACCCCCCAAACTTTTAGCAGCTTTTACTTGATTAATATATGGTTCATTCTGATCAACCAGTCAGAAGCATAGAGAAGAATAATCTCAAAGTTCATTTTGAGAATTTGTCTTTGTTGAAAATATAATGATGATGTACTATAAGGATTTGGCCTTCTATGCTAACTGGTGTACAAATGCATACAGGAAGATGTGGAGAACCCTAGACTAAGCACTTTAAAAACTAAGGGACCTAAAACTAGAACTCTCTTCAAAGTCAAGTGCCTCTGCCACATGATCTAAAGCCCCTTCAGCTAGTGTTGATAACATTACCTTTTTTTGGAGACAGCAAAAAAATATAAAGGGCAGCAGAATTCCACATGCAGAGTCAGTAAGTTAGGAGAGACACTTCCTTAAAAAAAAAATCACGTAAGGTGGGCAAAAGGAAGGCAATGCTAAATTCTAAAGCAAAACCAGGATGGAATGTAGCCCAATCTGGGTGTTAGTGAGTGAGGCATTTGTATTCAAGTAAGCTGTGGTGCACAGTTCTCTGTCAGCAACGTTGGATTCTCCTTGCTTTGACAATGTGTGTTCATTTACTAGGAGGAACTGCAAGCTGCTTGCCTGGAAGATGCTTTTTGATGTGTTGCTGGTTAAGAGCTGCCATTGCTCTGCAGATCCTATTTTGCATTTGCTCTTGCAAAAAGTACTATTGATCTCTCATGGGATATATTTATAAATTGCCTGCTCTCCTGTTGATACTCTTCTGCTGGCTCATCTAAAGGCTTTCTTTTCTACTTAGTGGCCACTGGCTTGCTTCAGATAGGATCCTGGGAGCATTTTAAAGGCAGAATAGCATGTAGAAAAGGCTGGCTTAAGATCTTTGATGCTGACAAAAGGCTATGTCCTTTTGCCAAAATACAGATGTTGATTGGAACCCTACTCAGATCCCATTAGTGCTATTGAGACAATAATTCAGTCCTTGTACAGACAAGAGCAAGGAAATACCACCCTAGAAATACAGGTCTTACGGATTATGTCATAGAGCTACTTCTGCATGGCCTGTTAAAGAAGGTCATGCTTCTGAGAACCGTATGTTGTTAGATCTCACCTCCATTTTTTCATTAGGTTGCAAAGTGTCAAGCAGAGAGAACAACTGGTATGGCTGTAACTTGACTTCAGCTTTCATGTTTCCTTTACTTGCAAAAATGCCATTGAGCTACAAGTAAAATTACTGTGTGTTTCTCTAACACTGTAACAAAGCAGAGAAAGAAACTGCTGTTGTTCATACAGAAACACACACTGAAGCTCACTTTCTGTGTAAAAGGAGTAGCTGTTTTGACAAGGTGTAATCAAATAAACAACAAAGAATTGCAGAAAAGGAAGCAAAAACTGTGATCTTCTTGCTGTGCTTTGCAGCAAGACTGCCTAAGGCACCCAAGATAAACGAGCAAATAAATAAACAAAATGTGTTTTTTAAGACATATATGGGATTTGTGCATGATACTGTTGTTGCATCCTTACAGTTGATTTTGTGGCTGCTTGGAGAGAAGCACATAGCAGACAGCTTGTCTGTGTACAGAATTCAGATGAGGAAAAGGATACAGTGAGGTACTTTCTGATTTTACAATCAACAAGATAAGCGTGGATGTGTTTGAAAAATTTCTGTCTGTAGCCACAACTTTGCATCCTGACTAAGCATGCTCTTGCTCAGAAAAAAAAAAGCTTCAAGAAAAGGCTGCAACTTCAGATAAATACAAGATTGTTCTTGAGACAAAAGCTTAGAAACATCGTGGAAAGATCAGGGGCTAAGCTGATGTCACCTTTGATCTACCTCTGCAGTGGAACACCTTAGCAATGGTCTTGAGAGTCTGGTCAAGAGTTCCACAACAAGAGGAATACTATTTAAGGAACAGCTAAGAGACCTCTGTAGGGAGCCAGTAAGCGGAGTTTTGGGCTAGGGTTTGGGTTTTAGACTTCTCCCAACGGTAAGCAAAATAGCTGTTTGTTATGCTCATGACTACCTGTGAGGCTTACTTTAGCAGTATTTGTGGTTTTTCTTTACTTAACCACTTTTGAATAACAGGATACTGTGGGTCAGATCTCTCTTGAAATTCTTTTGCTTTGTATTAAATATTTAAATATTTGTTGTTCAGATGTAGAATTTTTTCCATGTGAAAGGTCTAGGCTATAAATCTGTATTTTTTTATACTGCATAAAAAACTTTTGTTATTAATCACTTTGCAACACCGTAGACTAGAGAATTGGTGTGTCTGAATTCAGATCCTGGCTTGAAACCATAACAATTGAGCATTTGAATTTAGATATTCTCCTTTATTATTTTACCTGTTATATTGCTCTAGACTTCTCCTTTGTCCCCAACCCCTCATAGACACAGAGGAAAATTCTAACAATGTGTTCTGTGTGAAAGCATGTTTCTCTTTCCAGAGCATTTACCAGGATCTTATGAAAAATTTTACGGCATATCTACCTCACCAGCTAGGTACCTCACCAGCTACTTCCCACAGACCTTCCCACAGACCCTCATCTGCATTATACTGGTTTTATTAATCCCCATTTCTATAATCAGCTCTGAGATCTTTCTCCTGCAGGTAAAGAACCTGCACATTTCTGAGTCAACACTTTCAACTCAGCATTTCACAGTCACCAAGTTTAATGACAGGTGTAGATATCTGCTGCATTGATTCCAGTTCTCTTTCCATCCAGTCATGTCAATACAGAAATAGAGAACTGTGGGAAATACAGCCCCTAAGGATCACTGTAACCACCAGTTTATTCCACCAGATGGTACACTTTCACTTAAATTAAAAGGAATAGTTTCAACAGCACAGATCATATGTTGTTTGACTTTTGTATTTATGTTTGGGGTCTCATTTCATGGCTATAAATGGCAAATATTACTGCTGTGATGGTTCCCACTGTGCCTCCAAAGCACCATGATAGGACAGCGATCAATATTCCTAACATAGGTCAAAAGATTGTGTAAAAGCAAGCAATATGATTCTGAATCCTGGAAGGTGGATTTATAACTAGTACAGGTACTGCTGGGACAACTAAGGGAAAAGAAGTTATTAGATGTTTGCTTCAGGGAAAAAAAAAAGTTTCCTTCACTTTTAGTGTGTGCTAAAGCTACAACAGGGTCCCATATAAAATTATTCCCAAAACAAGATCATGAATGCTGGCTCTGACATGTGAAGGAAGCAAAAAAATTGAAGTCTGAGTATATGCATTGTTTGTGCTCATTTCCTAGAAAGAAAAAATTCCAGCAGTCACAAATAAATACTTTACTTGGTTACATTAAACGTTTTCTGTTGTGTTCAGGAAACAAAGTATCAAAAGGTGAAATTAAAACATACACGAGTAAATAAAAAAGACAATTACCATATATGACAATATACTATCTGATAGAATAAGAAAAACTTCCACCCAAGACAGTTAGAAACTTTATGTGTGTTTTCAGCAGGCAAACTCCAAGAAAAGAGTTTTCTGGAAATATTGTGCAGGAGGGAGCTTGGGTTTTTTCCTCAGATTTAACTGTTAGAGATCTCTGTTATTGGTTTAAGAGAAACATGTGATGCAGAGCTATATAAGTCCCTTAAGGGCCATGTTCTCTGATTGTTGAGGCAGAAATGAGGATGTGGACAGCTTGGTGTGTGGCTATGTACTTCTTTGGAGCAAGTAAGGCATCAGTAGAGCAATGATACTTGCTCTGCTGTGGGAAAATGTAACTTACCTGTTTTACCATGGTTTTGTGTTGGTTTGTCTTCTAGGAGCTGAAATCATCCAAACCTCAAGTCTTGTGTTGAAAGAAGAGGACAAAGCTACCCTGACATGCAGTCAAAATGATAATCACAATTACATGAGCTGGTATTTGCAGCTACCAGGGAAAGGGCTGCAATTGCTCTATTACTCCATTGGTACAAATCAGGAGCAAGAGGGTGACCATCCCACTGGATACAAAGCTAAGCGACCAAACCTCGAGGACTTCCATTTGGAAATTTTATCAGTGAAAGCAAACTATTCAGCTGTCTATTTCTGTGCCACCAGTTTGGACACAACACTTCAAAGTCATTTGCTTTCTTTACATAAACTTCTTTCCTTTTCAGCATCTTCCCTCAGAAGGGAGCTGCTCTCAGCACAGGAAATGGGTGTGTAGGCCTATTGACAAACCAGATGAAACCAAGGAGTTGGAACAAGAAAGGCAGTACAGATCTTTGATCAGCCATTTTCTTGATCAGCCATTTTATTCTGTCTCATCTGAACATTCAATAAAATCCATTAATCAAATGCAGACATAGAATAATGGAAATGGAAACCACAATCTATACAGCCAAAAATAACTATCCTCAAGCTGTTTTCTTACCTAGCGTAGAACAGTTACTTGAAATATACATATGTTTAAGTCTAAAATACATTAAAGATAGTGACTTATATATGCGCTGTCATTCGTCTCTAATACTATGAAGCAGTGAAATCTACTGTGCTTGGAAAGGCTACCCAAATGATAAGACATCTGTAGAACTAAAATTGTCAACAGTAAAGAGAAGGAGTCTGAACAAAAAAAGCATATAAGAATAGAAGCTAAATGGACCTAATATGGCATAGAATGCATTAAAGTTACAAAAGAATGTCCATTACCATGGTGTGCAAGTGAATAGACATGGTCCTGAAAAGCTACATATGTATGGAGGATATAAAGAAGAAAGGGATACAAAGTAGTATAATTAGTATGAGCTTGTATTCAAGGGAAGTAACATGTAGACTTCCCTTTATTCTGGAATTGCTCTGTCCCTCTGGTTTAATTCTGGCTAGGTAGTGAAGCACGTGTCAATACGTATGATGTCACATCCATCTCTTTATGCCCCATCCTCATTCTTCTTTCACTGTCTAATAAGCAGTCTTTATTCGTTGTCTTGTGAATAATTTCTGAGCTGTTGTTTGTTTTGTTTGTTTTATTCCAGGCAACCTTGTGATGTTCCCCATGCAAAGTCTTCTCTCTCTGACTTTGAGCTAAGCCCTAATGTGTACACTGCTCCAGAGAGCATCCGTACTTTGGAGATAAAAACAGAGATGGACATGAAGAAAGTGAAGATAATTTTATTTTCTTTTTACTATATGATCTCTCCCTGATGGAGTATTTCAGACTTGATATGAAGAGTCTTGTGTCTCACACAAAGACTTACTGGTGTCTTTCCAGCAGTACCATTCTCCGAGATAGTGTTGCTGATACAGTGGAATTAGTCACAGCATGAGGTAAGCATCAGTGTAAGCATTCCATGATGGGAATAAACCAAATTGTCCTACAGCAAGAAAGCACTAAGCAGAGGCTTTGTGATGTATAAAAGTCAACTGCATGATTTTCTAGTTCTGGAAAAAAAAAAATACTGATTTGTTTCTAGACTGAGGGTTTTGGAAAGGTTTAAAGAAATGGTGTGAAATGGTGTAAAATGGGACCATTCCATAATTACAG
Source organism: Coccyzus lansbergi (assembly GCA_033558105.1). Taxonomy (NCBI): domain Eukaryota; kingdom Metazoa; phylum Chordata; class Aves; order Cuculiformes; family Coccyzidae; genus Coccyzus; species Coccyzus lansbergi. The sequence continues at coordinate 720,688 of JAUMJK010000067.1, read as the reverse complement.
GTACAGCATCCACATGCTGTGGTTGTTCTTATCCTAATCTGAATTGTGTCAAATTATATTCTAAATGGCATAGGGTAAAGGAGTATCTATCTTACCACATATGCCAGATGACTGTGCTGAACTTCTAGAGAAAATTTCAATTTGTGGTCATTACACAGCATTTCTTCACTGGGAAAGGAGTTATTGGATTACAGGCAAATACCCTGGGATAAAGATGAGAGAACCTTTATCTGAGTCACTTAAATGTCATCTGACTGACTAGGGAGCAGCTTTGCAGAAAGACAATTGAACATGAGTAAACAGCAAACCCTTTCAGAAATGAAGGGTGATTATGCTTTGGGTTGCATTTGCAAGAATGCAGCTAGCATGTTGAAGTACTTGTGAGGCTATATTTGAACTACTACCTCTCTTGGCCATACACACCCCAACCCTACTCCAGACTCGGTACAACAGAGGTAACAACAACTGTAAGACAGTCCAGCAAACAGTCAGTAAGATGATCAGGTGATTGGAGCAGAAATGTAAGAGGAGAGGCTAGAACTGATTTTGTTCATGTTGGAGAGGAGCAGGCTAAAGGATGGCTATTTGATAAACTCTGATTAGATGTAACAAAAAATGCTTCTTCTTGAGGGTGGTTTGGCACTAGAAGAGGCTTCTCAGAGAGCTTGTCAAACCTCTGTCCTTGAAGATGTTTAGAAATCACTCAAAAATGGCTCTAAATAACATGATTAACTTGGGAGTTAGCCCTATTTTGAACAGGAATTTGGACTGCGAGACGCAGAAGCCATCTCCCACAGCAATATTACTACAAGTATATGATTATTAACTTGCTTTACTGTTTTGAGACATCTAGAAAAAGTGTGTGGGTTTGCTTATTTTTTAAATTTTGTAAAAGCAGGTCAGCAACCTTCCAAAACCCACAAGTCTTTCGGTTTTGTGCGTTGCACAGCAGAAACAGCAGCTGCATATGTGAAACCCATCTGCAGACTTCAGCAACAAGAAGATTGTATGATAACATGAGACAAAAAAACCCACCAGCTTTCATAAGGCCTCTATGTGTCACCATTTCTGTCCAACTGCAATACAGTGAACAGAGCTGCACCCTGTGCCTCAGCCTGGGAGGCTGGGGTGGTGTTGTGGTAAGAGAGGTTGGTGTGTTACCAAAATGGTTTTTTGAGTAAATGTCAAACCACATCCTGTTTTGGCTAAAATTCAACAGCTATTTCCTTGAAGAGATATTTTCAAGTGCAGTTTGGTGTATCATCTGCTCTGGTTCTGAGATACCATTTTCTGCTGAGACCTTCAGAGATATTCCCTATCTCTGTTGAAGACTTTGGCTATGCTAGGCAGAAGCTCCCTTCAGAGTCAACACTGTACATCCTTTACCCCTTCTGACTCTCTATTGCAGTTCCAGAAGTTTTGCTTCCAAAACTCCACAAGCACATCTCTATCATGGCCTGTGCTATTCCAAAGTCTACTTAGGATTCATCAAGATATAAAAGGCATGACTCTGTTCTCTATGTATACTTGAGTAAGTGGCATCTGAGATACCAATTGTTTAACTTTTATCATGAGGTAATAGCTTAATGACATGCAAACTGCATGAAAAAATCTCCAGAAATGCTCATGAGGATTAGCAATCCCTTGATTTTACAGTTTATGCTGCCCAGAAATGGTGCCAACAAACCCAGTTTTAAATAATAACCTCCTGGTTCCCCTTCCTCATCCCACACAGATTAGATTCTCTTCCCTTTTCCTAAGCTGTATCCTTTTTTCTTTTCTTATTTGTTTTTCTTGTTTTTTGTTAATATTATTATTCTTTCATATTTTTTTTAATTTTCATTTTTTGGTCTTTTCTTTAAAGAGACTACATATTTCGATAATACTTCATCCACTGTCTGTTGCAATATCTCCCTGGAGTTCCTACCCTTTTTGTCTAACACCCCCCTCCTCCATTCTCACTAACTTGTTGTCTTGAAAATAATGAGACAAAATAGAATTAAAGAGAAACTGATTTATATATAAATATGAACTTTAGGATATCAGTTTTTCCAAAATGGTCTCCTGTACTGTTAGAATGAGTTAGGACAAATGTATATAGAACACAGTTCCTCTCCTTGGACATAAGCATCATCTGTGTCACAAACACCCCATAAAAAATGCCCTTGAAAATGAGTGTGATATACATTGACTTCCCAGGTGCATCACTTCTGTGGTAGCCTGGTGAAATTAAGGGAGAAAGCAACAAATAAAAACCAATAGGGAAAACAAACATTTCTTTAGAATACTGCTAGACAAGGACATTCTTTGATTTTTGTTCTCCTAATTATGAGAACTTGTTTGGTGCTCATTTGCACAAGTTATAACTTGGATACTCTTAGCTGAATTGTCATGTCAACCAGTAATTGTACTAGACTTTTCTATTCATATTAGTGAATTAGGAATTAGCCTTAAGAGTGAGAAATTGGTGGTGTCAAATGGAACTGGATTTAGAGTCTTTCTTATGAGAATGTAATTTATTCTAAACCAGCAATATATTAAAGAAGATAATGTACTTTCGCCTTCTCTTCTCTATGCCAAACAACCCCAGTTCCCTCAGCCACTCCTCGTTCTTGTTCTCCAGGCCCCTCACCAGCTTCGTTGCTCTTCTCTGGACTCACTCCAGAGCCTCAACATCCTTCTTGTGGTGAGGGGCCCAGAACTGAACACAGGATTCAAGGAGCGGCCTCACCAGTGCCAAGTACAGAGGGAGAATAACCTCCCTGGACCTGCTGGTCACACTGTTTCTGATACAAGCCAAGATGCCATTGACCTTCTTGGCCACCTGGGCACACTGCTGGCTCATGTTCGGTCAGCTGTCAACCAACACCTCCAGGTCCTTCTCCTCCAGGTATTTCCAGTCAGACATCTCCTAGTCTGTAGCTCTGCTTGGGGTTGTTGTGCCCCAAGTGCAGGACCTGGCACTTGGCCTTGTTAAACCTCATGCCATTGCTCCCAGCCCAGCAGTCTGCCTTTTCTGATGCCTTTGCAGAGCCTCCCTACCCTCCAGCACATCCACACTTCCACACAGTTTATTGTCATCTGCAAACTTGCTAAGGGTGCACTTGATGCCTTCATCCAGGTCATTGCTAAAGACATTGAACAGGGCTGGACCTAGCATTGAGCCCTGGGGAACCCCACTTGTCACTGGCCTCCAGCTGGAGTTAACACCATTTACCACCACTCTCTGGGCCCAGCCATCCAAACAGTTTTCTACCCAGGAAAGTGTGCACCTGTCCAGTCCGGAGTGTGACAGTTTCCTAAGCAGAACACTGTGAGAAACTGTTAAAGGTTTTACTGAAGCCCAAGTAGACTACATCCACAGCCTTTCCTTCATCCAGTAAGTGGATAGCCTTCACATAGAAGGCAATCAGGTTAGTTTGACAAGACCTACCTTTCATGAATCCATGTTGACTGGGCCTGATCACCTGGATATCTTGCATATGCTTTATGATAGCACTCAAGATACCTCTTCCATGACTTTTCCCAGCACTCAGGACAGACTCACGGTTCTGTAGTTTCCTGGATCCTCCCTCCAACCCTTCTTGTAAATGCCTATAAGGTCAGGCATGGAGTTGATGGTAACACAGTATCCAAAAGAGTGGACTATTTTTCTTCAGCAATACCTCAGTTTTCAACGGTGCTGGACCACAGGAGGTTTATACACTCATGCACAAATGCACTTTGGTACCACAATTGCTGTCTGCTTCCCTGTTCTTAAATGTGCTGCAGTACCTGGATGTTTTTTTCTCTACCTTCTTGTAGAGTATTCCAGTGAGGATCACTAAGTTCTACTGATTTAGGTCCCATAAAAAAAAAATCCCTTTCTCTGAGGGAACTCTCTGGTATTTGTCATATTTATTTCTTACATAGAACTCTTTAGCTGCATCACTGCTTCAAAACATAGTTTGTCTGCCCCAAAATCCCTATGCCCAGTTATCTCCCCCATTCCCCAAGCTCTGCCATAGTCACTCTAAAAGTCTATGTGAGAATCAAATTGGTAAGGGTTTTCTTGATAGGCTTAATAAATGCAGCTGTTTTCACCAAATATCCTTATAGATTATATTCATCTTAATGTGCTCCAGGAAGAGCTGGAGTTATTTTTTATTTTCCATAAAGCTGTGGTCTAGTCTGTCTTAATTTTATAGATCATAAATAATGAGGCATCTTGGGAAAAGACCACATCATCTTAATCCATAGATTTTTTTCTTTGTTTATCCTTGCCACAGTCTCAGAATCTTGCCCCTTACACAATCTAATACATTCCTCATGAGTCCCACTCACTCAGAACTGTTACTTCTGTTACTTCTCTAACATACTGGATATTGGCAGAGCACAGCATCACACTACCCACACCTATCCTGGGCTGCTGTCTGCTGATAAGCATGTTAAACCTTCAAATGCTTTTTTTTTTTTTTTTTGCAGAGGAGTAGTCAAAGTGAGCAGAAAAGAAGGTATACCAGTCGATCTAAGTAGCACTTGGTTATTACATATTCTACATTGTTTTCTGATGACTGGATTGCAGCATAAAAACAACCCCTCATTTCTCTGTAAAGAACTTGATTTTCTGGTGTTGTAGTTTGATAGCAGTTTCTCTTTCCCGTCTCTCTTCTCCCCATCATCAGTGATCTAGAAAACTGTGAACATAAGGGTTCTTCAACTTGAAGTAGTGGGGAGCTGTTTATTTTCTGTTCTCAGGAAAATGGGACCCTGGCTTCTGCCAACAGGTAATTGTCCCCTCCTGTCTCATATCACACTTGGCACAAAATTTGCTTGCCAAGCTTTTTTGCTTTCTTCACTTAAGTTTATAACATTTTCTCCTTTTGTTTTAGATACTGTTTCTCATGTATATTAGTCTTTTGCTTGGATTTTCAAATAGCAGTCACTTGCTATTAATCCTCCTCATAAAATACAAAACTTGAGCTCTAATTTTTTCCTTAATCTATTATTCAGTTCTTGAATTGAGCATTAGTGCCTTGATCTGCAAGTTATGTCCAGCTTATGAATTTTACTTCAAGAATCAAAGCATCATCTTCTAGGGATCCCCCACTCATTTCTGGTCTGTATTTCTCTTAATTTCTCTCTCCCCTGCCCCCTTCTTCTGTATCTTTATTTCTTTGTTTCTTTCAAAAATAAAAATTTCTTAGAGGGTCTTTTGCAATGATTAGGGCAAATGTGACAGAAACTTTATGAAAATGATGACAACTGTAAGACTGATCACCTTTCTCAATGATACAACATCTGACAAAAGCATTGAGACTGACCGTATAGCTCAGGAGCCAAGAGTGGGAGGGAGAGACACAGATGGTTATAGAACATGTTCTAATTCGTCACAGTGAGACAAGATTCAGCTGGATCACTTCACTCAGTACAAGTGGATATGTGCTCAGATACTGAGGTTTTCTTACAGTTAGGCAGAAAGTGGTGGTGTTGTGTGAGTGAACAGCAAGTTAAGATCAAGTGTCTTGTGAAACTGAAGAAATCCAGAATGAAGACTTTTCAATTAGTGGCCGAGGCTTACAGTAAAGAGATCTCAAAGATCAAATCGGTTCTTCAAGGAACCCATTTTTTTGTTGTTAGAAGATGTGAAAGCAAAACCAATGGAGATCCTCAACAACCTTTCAGGAAATGTGGAATCACTTTGAATGTTGGCAGCATTGTATGTAGCTGTGTATCAACTCAGAAGGGAAACATTTTAAAGGTGATCTTAGTTGATTTTAATTTGTTAGGTAAAAAGTATTACAGGCACAGTTTTGGGGGGAGGGGGGGTGTTTGTGTCAAACCTCATATTCTCCTGTTCTGAAGTGATTAAGGAGATTAAAGAAATGGCAAGCACAGAGCGGGAAAAATTATTTCATTTTATGGGATTATATCCATCTGTCATATAGCACGAAGGTATATTTATTTTTTGATGTGACATTAAAAAAGATATGCCAAGTTCCCCCCAGATCTATCATCAGAGCCTTTTCAAACTAGAAAATGTATTAATTGATGGATGTCTTTTAATCTGTTTGCCAAGTTTTATTTTGCTACCACAATGCACTGGATGTTGTCACCAAATTAATCTCAAGTAAGAACAGAGTGAGAGAAAAAACAACCAGCATGCCTCTCCTGAAAGGGTCTCACTTCTGATCTGGCTGATGTTCTGTTCCTTTCCGTACTACGTTTGTGCTCTGTATCTAGCCAAAAGGCTAGAAATCAGCATATATTTTCTTACTGGTTTTGAGGATTTGCTTAAGTAACACAGAGCAGAAATGGAAGAGAGCTCCTCTTCTTACTAGTCCACAGATAAATATAGTAAAATATATTTTAAAACTTTGCCCCTTCCTGATTTTGCTCTACTTATTTTAAATAGGAGTGGAAAATTGTTAGAATAGTTGTGTGAGTCATACTGCAGGTTTCTGCTAGGCTGACACAATACGAAGAGTGAATGTAAAGCAAAGACTGTAAGATTAATGAAGGCATGAAGTGGTTACTTTCTTAAAATACTATCTTATCTCCAAAGCATTTAAGTTCAAAGATCACAGTAAAATTGAGGAATCCGTTATAGTTTTGTGCTCTTTTTCTGCTTACGCTGAATCCAAATAAATATTTCATTTATAAATGTGCTTAGCAATAAAGACTTCTTTCCCTCCTTTACTTCAATAGGCATGGATATACCAAGAAAATAAATAATTTTAACCTTTTTCCTCAATCAACCCCTTAAGCACATTTGATTGGTTGTATCAGCATTTTATTCTGTAATTAATTCATTGTCTATAGTAAGAAACAAAACCACCTAATAAAAATTCCTAAACACTGTCAGCTGGGTGCTGTGTCCCAGGGCCTCACCACTCACAGTGGTGAGTTAGCACAATATTTTTAACAACTCACAGGATTTTCTGCCACTAGAAGTTCTCAGCTGTACATAAGGCCTGTAAAATATCCTACTACATCCTACCTTTTCTGAGGTCACAAATGGAAAAGACCATTATACTCTCATCTGTTTTAGAAAATGGTGTGATTTCTGCTAAAGAACATGCTGAAACAGATGGTGTATTGCTCCAAGAGATACTGTATGTAGCAAATCCAAAAAGTAGCTCTTTCCATCTCTATCTGTGTCTTCTTCTCAGTTATAGTTTCAGAACTCAGTCTGAGATCGATTCTGTAGATAAAAGCAGAGACAGTGAATCTGTCACCTTTCTGCCATCACTAAGCTGCGATAAAGAAGAGATGAGTTTATGGAAATCATCCATCCTGTAACTCTTCCTCTGACTTCCTTTATGACCATTTTTCCTACAAAAGATTTATTTTTGTTTAAAAACTTCAGTGTAACATGTTTCTTAAAAATGTATCCTTCTTTTCCTTAAATAGTATTGTTACAGGACCAAATTGTTGACTATGTATCACAATTACATAGAAAGTATCTCAAAAATATATGCCTCCCCATTACAAAACTGAAAGAGAACAGTATTGATGTTCCATGTGAAAAATCCAGGAAGGAGATATATCATCCTTGGGGGCAGTCCAAGGGATGGATACTCACAGGAGACACTGAAGGAATGCTGAGTGTGGTAACAAGTAGGCCATAGCCTACTTCCCAAAATGAAGTGGTGTAAATGCTGTTTTACAGCAAACTGGAAACTAGCCTGGACAACATCCTAAGGGATATACTATTAGGCTTTTGTAGAAAGGATAACATGGGAGTGGGAAGGTAAATACAACAGGTATTCTTGTAGTCTCCATCCTTAATGTTGCTTGCCTGACATGGTGCTTTCTCCTAGCAAGAGGAAAATTTGTAAACATACTGAAATTACTATTTCTTCTTCTCATGATAATATATTCCTTTCTCTTTGTCTCTCAACCAGACAGTCTTTCAAGCTTGAATGAGGGAGAAGAAAGTCATTGCATGAAGCAATAAGATCCCTATTGGACCCAGAAGGAACAACAGTGACAGGGGATGAGGAAAAGGCTGAGGTACTTAATGCCTTCTTTACCTCACTCTTCAATTTTAAAGAAAGTTGTTCGCTCTGGGTACAAACCCCGGAACTAGAGTTGCAAAATGAGGCTCTCATTGTCCAAGAGGAGGTGGTCAGAGCCTTGCTCGCCCAACTAGACACCCACAAGTCTATGGGGCTGGATTGGATTCAACCAATGGTATTGAGGGAGCTGACGGATATGCCGGTCAAACCCTTTTCCATCATCTTCCAACAGTCCTGGAAGACTGGGGAAGTTCCACTGGACTGGAGGCTGGCTGATGTTGTGCCCATCTACAAGAAGGGTCACAGGGAGGATCCAGGGAACTACAGGCCAGTCAGTCTGACCTCAGTGCCAGGGCAAGTCATGGAACAGGTAATCTTGAGCGCTATCATGAAGCACATGCAAGAGAACTGGGTGATCAGGCCTGGTCAACATGGGTTCACAAAAGGCAGGTCTTGCCAAACTAACCTGATCGCCTTCCATGATAAATGACACACCTACTGGACTAAGGAAAGGCTGTGGCTGTAGTCTTCCTGGACTTCAGCAAAGCCTTTGACACAGTTTCTCACAGCATTCTGCTACGGAAACTGTCAGCCTTTGGCCCGGACAGGTGTACACTCTCCTGGGTGGAAAACTGTTTGGCTGGCCAGGCCCAGAGAGTGGTGGTAAATGGTGTTAAATCCTGCTGGAGGCCAGTGACAAGTGGGGTTCCCCAGGGCTCAGGACTGCATCCAGCCCTCTTCAATGTCTTTAGGAATGACCTGGATCAAGGCACCGAGTGCAGCCTTAGCAAGTTTGCAGATGACGCTAAGCTGTGTGGAAGTGTGGATGTGCTGGAGGGTGGGGAGGCTCTGCAAAGGGATCTGAACAGGCTTGATGGCTGGGCTGGGAGCAATGGCATGAGGTTTAACAAGGCCAAATGTCAGATCCTGGACCTGGGGCTCAACAACCCCAAACAGAGCTACAGACTTGGAGAAGTCTGGCTAGAAATCTGCCTGGAGGAGAAGGACCTGGGGGTGTTGGTCAACAGCTGACTGAACATGAGCCAGCAGTGTGCCTAGGTGGTCAAGAAGGCCAATGGCATCTTGGCGTGTATCAGAAGCAGTGTGACCAGCAGGTCCAGGGAGGTTATTCTCCCTCTGTACCTGGCACTGGTGAGGCCGCTCCTTGAATCCTGTGTTCAGTTCTGGGCCCCTCACCACAAGAAGGATGTTGAGGCTCTTGAGTGAGTCCAGAGAAGAGCAAGAAAGCCGGTGAAAGGGCTAGAGAACAGGCCTTATGAGGCACGGCTGAGATAGCTGGGGTTGTTTAGGCTGGAGAAGAGGAGGCTGAGAGGAGACCTCATTGCTCTCTACAACTAAGGAGGCTGTAGGGAGGAGGGAGCTGGGTTCTTCTCCCAAGTGACAAGGAACAGGACGAGAGGGAATGGCCTCAAGCTCTGCCAAGGGAGATTTAGGCTAGACATTCGGAAAAAAAATTTCACAGAAAGGGTCATTGGGCATTAGAACAGGCTGCCCAGGGAGGTGGTTGAGTCACCTTCCCTGGAGGTGTTTAAGGCATGGGTGAACAAGGTGCTAAGGGGCATGGTTTAGTGTTTGATAGGAATGGTTGGACTTGATGATCTGGTGGGTCTCTTCCAACCTGGTTGTTCTATGATTCTACGATTCTAAGTTTAGCATGTGTTTTCTCATTAATGACAGCAAATCTGTTGATTTCTGTTCAGAGCATGTCTTACTTAAGGCTGTCATGTAATGATGGAAATACACATACACTGATGACGGACTGAACAAAACATTTTTTTCTACACACACAATTTGCAACGGAGTCTAGACTAGAAAGTCTCCTGTGTGAAGACAGAAAATGCATGCTGCCAGGATTTTGTTACAGGAAAAAAAGCCATTTTATCTACAGATGACTTTTGGGTATTAGGAGGAAAAGATTATGTTTTGTCCACCTGTTCTTACTGGATATATCTCTCAGAAGTATTATCTCAGAGTAAGATCTAGGATTTCACAGAATCACAGAATCACAGAACAACCAGGTTGGAAGGGACCCATCGGATCTTCTAGTCCAACCATTCCTATCTAACACTAAACCAAGTCCCTCAAGACCTCATCCACCCGTGCCTTAAACACCTCCAGGGAAGGTGAATCAACCACTTCCCTGGGCAGCCTATTCCAATGCCCAATGACCCTTTCTGTGAAAAACCTCCTCCTAATCTCCAGCCCAAATCTCCCCTGGCAGAGCTTGAGGCCATTCCCTCTTGTCCTGTCCCCTGTCACTTGGGAGAAGAGGACAGCTCCCTCCTCTCCACAACCTCCTTTCAGGTAGTTGTAGAGAGTAATGAGGTCTCCTCTCAACCTCCTCTTCTCCAGCCTAAACAACCCCAGTTCTCTCAGCCGCTCCTCATAGGGTCTGTTCTCCAGCCCCTTCACCAGCCTCATTGCTCTTCTCTGGACTCGCTCCAGAGCCTCAACATCCTTCTTGTGGTGAGGGGCCCAGAACTGGACACAATATTCAAGGAGCAGCCTCACCAGTGCTGAATACAGAGGGAGAATCACCTCCCTGGACCTGCTGGTCACACCATTTCTGATACAAACCAGGATGCCATTGGCCTTCTTGGCCGCCTGGGCACACTGCTGGCTCATGTTCAGTCGGCTGTCGACCAACACCCCCAGGTCCCTCTCCTCCTGGCAGTTTTCCAGCCAGGCTTCTCCCAGTCTGTAGCTCTGCATAGGGTTGTTGTGCCCCAAGTGCAGGACCCGGCATTTGGCCGTGTTAAACCTCATGCCGTTGGACACTGCTCAGCGGTCCAGCCTGTTTAGGTCCCTTTGCAAAGCCTCCCTACCCTCCAGCAGATTGACACTTGCACACAGCTTTGTGTCATCTGCAAACTTGCTAAGGGTACCCTCAATGCCCTCATCCAGGTCATTGATGAAGACATTGAACAGGACTGGACCTAGCACTGAGCCCTGGGGAACACCAGTCTCCCAATGGATTGCACCACGCTCTCTCCAGTGTTCCCATAATGGTTGATCTTGATAGAAAACCAGTGCTTTCTTCAGCTCCACAGCCCTTGGCTGAGGACAGACTTTTGAAAATGCAGGAGTCTGTGCTTACACACACTGAACTTCAAGAAATAAATGGTCTTGGATGTGTATGCATATGCCTGTATTGCAGAGACATCTGGAAAGACAGAAGGGCTTCTATACCTCTGTATGCACAGCTGTTACTTGTCTTCAGTGACCCACTCCCACTCACCAAACAAATGTTGTATTTATATCTGATGAGAAACAGGAAGGGAAGATGGCGGTGATAGGCTGAAAACTAGAGAGAAGCTGATGTGGGTGCTAGCAGGAGAACAAACTGCACAGGTGCACCAACAAGAGGGAGTGCAGAGTCGTTGCCATGGGGTGATTTGGGGGTGAGGTAGTCACGAGGAGAAAACAGCACAATAGAATATAAAGTATATACTACATGGGCAGGGTATAGTAGATGGACAACAATTTCTATTCTAAGATCTCTGGCACATGCACACGCACACACTGTACAGCAAACACATCAAGTCCTCCAGTTCATCTGTGTCCAACACTCTGGACTGTGGTGAATAAAACGCTCGTTCCAACTCCTTGAGGTGTCTTAGTCCAGGCTGGTTACCTAGATTTCAATGTGGACCTAAGGCTAGTCTTCTACAGTATTGGATGTTCATTAGTGTATTTAGACAGCTCTTTGAGGTCACGTCTCTAATATTTCTCTAACTTAGACAAATGACATAAGTTAACATTGGTCTTTCTAATCATGCCACACCAAGCTGAGCTCTTTGACTTTCTCTGAACCTGAAGCCAATTACCATTTTTCCTATGGGTGACAATCACATTCTAGCCTCCAACTGTATATACAACAAAAATTTAGACTTTGCTGGATGTAGCCCTGTGAACTCTCAGATAAGCTTCCCCAGTAACAGTGATCTGCACTTTATTTCGAAGTACATCCTGGAATGATCTAATAAGTGAGAACAAGACAAATATAGTAAAAATCTCATTCTATCTGAGGGCACTTTCAGGCCATGCTTCGCTCTGTGATACTTTCTGTCAGGGTCTGAGTGTGCCTGTAGCCATTAATGTCCCCAACTTTTTCTGTAGGAGTTGAAAAATCAGTTTCTTATTTTATTCCCACTCTAATATATAGACATTCTCTTGTCCAAGTAAATGTCAAAGCTTCATTTATTTGCATTTCCCCTTATTTCAACTTCTGTACAATGAGGAAAAGAGCCGTTCATTTTTCATGGTCTATTTAGTATTTGACTTTTGTAATGAGAAAGGCATCAGTGAGGCCCTTCTGTAACTGCAGTGGGGACTATACATTGTAATAAATAATTGGGGAAGCTGTGCTGCTCTGTAGATGCTTCCATGGTTCCCAGTTACCAACACACATGATATTGCAGGCAGCACCACAAAATACTGCAGACTTCTAGTACTTTCCTTCCTCTTCCCCCAGTAAATTTATGAATGTAAAACCACAAGATCATCCCTTCTACCCTCCACCCCTTCTACCCTCCACCTCTTCTACCCTCCACCCCTATTTTTCTTTCCTTCTTTTAGCCTAAGATTGAACCCATCTTTACAGATTCTGAACTGCTGTGGCATAAAAACTACTGATAATGCTGGGATGAAACATAAGAAGTCTGTTTTTCCTGATGATGACAAAATATGTGTCTGTCCATCTAAATAGTACTGTGCAGTAGATATGGGTTGGTTGATGTCTTAAACACCTGAAGATGACAAGTGTATAGTAAGTTCTAGCTATTTCACTTAGAGTTACTGAACTGAGCAGCTCAATAGTGGTGAAACAGCTGTAGCTCAGTTTCCTTAGGTCACCCCACTAATAAGGCTGAGTCTGTAATCCCAATAGGCATACAAATACACACACAATACAAATATTTGTACACACACAGCCAGTCACACTAATCAAGATAGACAGAAACACTGATGCAAATGCAGATGGCACTAAGAGACCTGAATGTATGAGCCCCTGAGGCCTGCGGCCCCACACCACTCATACAGATCAGACCCCCCCACCAACCCTTCCTCACAAATACCCTCATGCTGTCCTTCACAGACAATTGTACATGTGTGTATTTGCACATGGACAGGCATACACATGTTGGGACCCAGTAACTGGCTTTAGACACTCAGTCTACTCAACAATTGGTCCTATACTCCCCAGGAGGACTCCCCCAGTCCTCCAGTAACTTCACAGCACTCCACACACACTTGAGGACCCACACTTACACACCATGAATCTCCCCAGAAACTAGCCCTAGACATGCCATCTGCTTACTAGCTGGCCCTATATGTTCACTGTCACAGTCATTGCTACTGCAGTATGCAAGCCTCTGATGTCTGCAGCACCACTCCAGTTGTTGGTACATAGTGTAAGCTGTAACAGGTAGGCTATCCCCCTAAGGGTTATCAGTGAAAAATCTTTATAGTGGGTCCCATATGATACTACACATCACTGGAAGTTGTGTTGTAGAACATTATTCCTACAAATGACAAAATTAAAAAATAACAACTCATGCTTTGTTAATGGAAAAGAAACTCAAACTTTATTTGTAATTCAAGGAACTGGGCCCTGAGCCACCTAAGCATTGAGAAGGTGTTAGTTATAGAGATAAGATACAATACAATACAATGCAACATAATACCATATAACACGGAATTACAGGAAAAAAACCAGCAGTGATTACAATAAAACTGAAAGAACAGGAGGGGAAGAGAGAACCACCAAGAAACAATATTCAAAAGTTCTTAGAAGCATGGACCCTTTGCTATGGAAAGGTAGAAGGTAAAATTTACTCTGTTCCTGCTGCTGTGGTGAAGAGGATTCTTCATTTATTCTCTATACAACTTGCCACTAGCCTAATCGAAAACGACAAGAAGAATAAACAAATAAAAAAAAACTGAGCAAAAGGAACAAATGCAATAATCTAGGAAATAACGGACAACATTTATGAGTGTCCGAACTACTGTGTCTCCTGAGAGCATTAACAGAAATGGTCATGTTATATCTCTATGCTTTCTCCCCTCGTTGTACCAAGGAATTGTCTTAATCCATGCAAATTATTCACTTATATACTGAACTTCGTGTGTTAGATTTCTGATCTTCTTGTGGTCTTTCAATATACACAGGGGTTTATAAGAAAGAGAGAAGAACTGTAGTGACAGGACTAAGGTCAATAGTTATAAACTGAAACAGAGTAGCTTTAGACTAGATACAACAAGGTGGGTTTTTTTACAACGAGGGTGGTGAGGCAGTGGAGAAGGTTTCCCAAAGAAGTTGTGGATGAACCGTTCCTGGAAGTGTTCGAAGCCAGAGGGGGCATCCTTTGAACAACATGATCTAGTGAAAGTCATCCCTGCTTATGGGGTAAGGGGGGTAGGGGTGGTTGGGCCACATGATTTTTAAACGTCACTCCTGACTCAAAACATTCTGTGAATCTGTGATTGTTATTCAGTGAAGTACAAACCTACTCAATCTAGAATCCTTGAAAAAGGACAAAACCCCAAAACTGAGATTGTGTTCATATACACACTCAATCCTACCAGGTCACTCTTCAAATATATTTCCGAACCCTGCTTCTAAGCTAGTAACTTCTGGGGCTTCCACCACTCTCACTGGGAGTATCTTTCAGCTATATGACAAATTTACTGAGAAAAAAAATGTTTCCTGGTGTTTAGTTAAAATTTTTCCACTTTTTTTTGATTAATCCCATTGTTCTTCATAAATCTGTATAAATTTTTGTCCAGATTTCCTCCTGGTTGACTGGGGAAGTTCCACTGGACTGGAGGCTGGCTGATGTTATACTCATTTACAAGAAGGATTGGAGGGAGGATCCAAGAAACTACAGGCCTGTCAATCTGACCTCAGTGCTGGGGAAGGTCATGGAAGAGGAGATCTTGAGTGCTATCATGAAGCACATGCAAGAGAACCGGGTGGTCAGGTTAGTTTGGCAAGACTTGTCTTTTGTCAACACAGGTTCACAAAAGGCAGGTCTTGCTGAACTAACCTGATCACCTTCCATGACAAAATGACACACCTACTGAACTAAGGAAAGGCTGTGGCTGTAGTCTTCTTGGATTTCAGTAAAGCCTTTGACACAGTTTCTCACAGCATACTGCTTAGGAAACTGTCTGCCTCTGACCTGGACAGGTGCACACTCTCCTGGGTGGAAAATTGGTTGGATGGCTGGGACAAAGAGTTTGGTAGAAGGAGTGAAATCCAGCTGGAGGCCAGTGACAAGTGTGGTTCCCCAGGGTTCAGTGCTGGGTCCAGCCCTCTTCAATGTCTTTAGTAATGACCTGGATGAAGGCATTGAGGGTACCCTTAGCAAGTTTGCAGATGACACTAAGCTAGGTGGACGTGTGGATGTATTGGAGGGTACGGAGACTCTGCAAAGGGATCGGAACAGGCTGGACCACTGGGCCGAGAGCAATGGCATGAGGTTTAACACGGCCAAGAGGCGGGTCCTGTACTTGGGGCACAACCCTATGCAGAGCTACAGACTGGGAGAAATCTGTCTAGAAAGCTACCTGGAGGAGAAGGACCTGGGGTTGTTGGTTGACAACAAACTGAACATGAGCCAGCAGTGTGCCCAGGTGGCCAAGAAGGCCAATGGCATCCTGGCTTGTATCAGAAGCAGTGTGACCAGCAGGTCCAGGGAGGTTACTCTCCCTCTGTACTTGGCACTGGTGAAGTCGCTCCTTGAATCCTGTGTTCAGTTCTGGGCCCCTCACCACAAGAAGGATGTTGAGGTTCTGGAGCGAGTCCAGAGAAGAGCAAGAAAGCTGGTGAAAGGGCTGGAGAACAAGACTTACAAGGAACGGCTGAGATAGCTGGGGTTGTTTAGCCTGGAGAAGAGAAGGCTGAGGGGAGACCTTATAGCTGTCTACAACTACCTGAAAGGAGGTTGTAGAGAGAAGGGTGCTGACCATTTCTCCCCAGTGATACAGGACAAGACAAGGAGGAATGGCCTCAAGCTCCACCAGGGGAGGTTCAGACTAGATATCGGAAAGAAATTTTTCACAGGAAGGGTCACTGGGCACTGGCAGAGACTGCCCAGAGAGATGGTTGAGTCATCATGCCTGGAGGTATTAAAAGTTGGGTAGACAAGGTGCTCAAGGGAATGATTTATTGTTTGGTAGGAATGATTGGACTTGATGATCTGATGGGTCTTTTCCCACCTGGTGATTCTATGATTCTATGATTTATCCTACGTATCTCCTCAAAACCCCTGCTTACTACTGTCACTGTAGGAATTAATTCATTTTCAGTGTTTACAGAAAAATATCATGTTATATATGATATTTCCTTTTATTCCTTTTATTACTTTCTGGAGATGTTTTCTTTAATTCTCATCTTGTCCTTGTGTTCAAAGAGTATTTTGAGAAGAAATTGCCCTGCTAGATAGCATTGATTTTATTTGAGTTCTGAAAAAACAGTGATAATAAACTGATCCCTTTTGATTTTTCAAACTAGCTCGGACAAAGTCTAGCAGAGGTATGGACAACAACCCCACAGCTAAGAACAGATTTAGTCTGTGTCCATTGATCTTTGTGAGTAAACTTACAAGTAAGGCCAATTTTCAAGTGGCACACTAGCTTACCTTGGCCATCCACACCACACTGCTCACCAAAACTGCATAGAGCAAAGCTTTACCACAGAGAATGAGGTAAGTGAGCTTCAGAGAATTTCCGTACCGCAAATAGGAGTCTGAAAATCAAACATCATATATACATTGAATTATTGTCATTATAGGAGACTATGTAACAAATAGCTTTATTTAAAAGATTTTAAAAGCTTTAAATAAATAAGAAACCATGAAATCTTTAGCTAAGCAGCACAAAAGCACTAGAGACAAATGAATGGCTCTGTTGTCAAGAAATAGAGAGGAATGTGGAAGAACACTTATTCAAAGAACCAAGATGAAATGACTCTAAGAAAGACAGAGATTGGCTTTATGCTAGGAAAGTATGTTCTGATTGGGAATGTTTAGTGATTGTGTTGTTTCACCTTCTAAAAAACTAGGTTTTTAATGTGAATCTCATCTTATGAACTCAAATAAGATAGGAATGCTTTTCACTCATTGTTGTCAGTGGTCTTGTGAATGCTGTTGATATATCAGGAACGTTTTAAATAGACCAGAGTGACATGGTATCTAGAGCTTTTGTTCTTAGGGATTTTTTAATTTTAAGGAGTTGCAGTAGTACTGAGGCACCAGACTGATCTTCGTTCAGCTTTAAGATTCCTGAAGCATCAAAGAAACTGGTGAAAACCAAGAGTGCTTAAAAATGTTTACATAAATGAAAGACACACAACTTTTAATATGGGTATCCTTGCAGTTTGGAGGGGAATATGACTTGTAATGAGAAGCATTTGGAATGTGATTCTAAGAAATATTTAAGTTTCTTTGTTCTGAATCCTGATGTCATAATCACTAGATTAAGTATTATTTTCCCCTATCATATCTGAGCAAGCGGCTTCTGAACAGAAAGCAGTGTTAAGGACTAGAAGACATGATTGAAAGACCAAATTATACTCTGTAAGGAGATTCCACATTTTTTTCTGTTACTTTGAAAGGGAATCATAAAGAAGGTTAAAAAGCCAAAGCACAGCTATATACAGTATGCAACCCTCCCTATGTCTTTTATTTTATCTTTTTTTAATCTAACATAAACCCCACTTAGATGAGGAAATGCAAATTATTCTGATAGTAGAAATCTAATGCACCTTGTACTTATCATCAGAAAAACTGAAATTAAAATACATGCAGACATTTGCCTGTGAGAATACACATACCTTCTGTGAGTGCACAACCTGAAAGACAAAAATGAACTGAAAGTTATGGTTCTTTTCAGTACAAACAGAACACAAATTTTAGCAGATTCAGTTTATAATATACTGCCTGATTAATTTTATTATACTATATATTTTACTGTACTACAGAGATTCCTCAGGGAAAACCTGCATAAACCTTTAAAACAGTATGGATGTGTAATGAAAACATAGAAGAAATATTAGAAGACTATGAAGAAACAAATGCAAATATCTATGTAATGACATATATCTTTGTGTCACAATGACATCCTGTATAGAATTCTTATAAAGACATGCTATTGATTTGTAATTTCTGGTTTGTACAGCACAGTGGTATGCATTTTTTACTCACCAGCATCACCGTAGATGAATTTGTGTATCGATTCCAATGCTTCATTCTTAAAAAAAGTGGCAATACATTCAAAACGATTAGAAGGGTTGAACCATTCCTGGGCTGAGATCCTCAGTCGGCTGGTCAATGAGTAGGTGCTCCCATTCCATGTGGAAAACTCATCTGTCCCAACTCCTTCTGTCCTCTTAGCACCATTCACCTTCCAGACTAGATTCAGGTGATCAGGGTAGAAACCAGAGGCCAGGCACACCAGCGTGGCCTTGCTCTTCTGTTGGATCTCTTGCTTTGATGGGGAGAAGATGGCCACCGCTGGAGGTATGATTTCATCGTTCGTCCCTGAAACAAAAAGCAAAATCGCCCAGAGCCTCCATTAATATCTTCAATCAGAAACCCTGTATTGCGCTATGTGACTCTTAATATATCCATCCTTTCAACAACTGTCAGATGACTAATATCTGTTAGATAAGAAGAAATCAGGAAAACATTTGTCTTCACTCATTACACAAAAAAACATAAAACCAGAAATGTGTGACTATTTAAATTTCTAGTTTCATTTCTGTCAGAAGAGTAGGAAAGCTGAAAAGATGCTGAGCAAACAGGTAGGCAGAAAAGTAACTAGCAGTGCTATAAAACCTGCATTTTTAATATTATACTAATAGATAACAGTTGATATTGTAAGGCACAAACCTCTTCAACTGACTGCATTACATTCCTGGACATGTAGTAAGATATCATAGTTACTGCAGTGTTCAGAATTTTATTGCCATATGATACCCTACTTGAACTCACACACTTAAGGTGACTTGAAAGGAAGAAGTCAATCTTTCGCACTGTCTGAAGTGTGGAACTGTTTAGGTAGGAAACCCAAATGTGTCTGGGACAAGTTTCGCTTTAGTTCTTAACTTGTTATCCTTTTTTAAGACTATGAAATATGTCTTTACGTTTTTTTATTATTCAGATTATCTTCAGCATGGCAAGCCTTCATACTAAACTGCACATCTTCCCCAAATTATGTAAGATTCTATACATTCACAAAACAAAAGATATCCCCTGTCCTAAAGTGTTTAATACTTACATATAAGGTTAAAGACAGCAGACTTCTACAGTCTAAAGAATTTATGAGATAACAATCATCTGTTACTCAGAATCTAGGTAGTGACCCTAAAAGCCACTTTTTCTTTCATATACTTTATTAAAGTGTCTTTTTTTATTCAACTAGCCTGATAAACCTACCAGGTCTCTGTTGCGCACACTGAAAGAGAAATGCAGAGAATTACAGAGCCAAAGTGAAAACTCTAACTTTTTCTTTTGGTGTGAAGGCACTAAAAATTGCAGGTATTCTTCCCAACTATTACTTCCTTTGTAGGAAAAGAAAGCAGAAGAGTTAGCAGAAAGACATGCCTACGCTGTATTGTTTGCCTTCAACTGACAACCTTAATAGTGATTGCCAGATCTTACTCTAAAAAGATCCTTAGGGTGTATCTGTGTAAATGTGTGATCTTGTACAGACTACAGAAGAGATAACTAGATAGCAAGGAAGATAACCTCCTAGTAGGTTTGAGACTGCTCTGCTGTCCTTTCAGTAGATGTGAGGAGACATTTATCAGTTTTACTTCTCCCTCCTAGTACTTGGCCTTATGATTATTTTTTTCCTGTTGTAAAAGTGTCTCTGATGTAAGTCAATTGGCTCATAGTCTAAGTGGCTAATGAGTGAAGACATGGAAACAGATAGGGAGAACACCAGAGAAAAATGGGAGAGATTTAATAGACTAAAACAGAAAAGAAAAAAAAAAGAAAAAAAATAAGGAAGGCAGGTGAAACAGGTTGACAGAAAGAATGATAAAACTACTGGAAATAAAAAAGGCAGAGACTGAGCATTCTTGAAATGGAATAAGGAGTCTGGTGCAAGCAAGAGCAGAGACAATTCGAATAAAAATCCCATTCTCTTCTGATTTTCCACGGTATTCACAGCAGACACTAGCACAATGCTTAATCACATCCATGCTTAAACTCATGCATTCCCTATCACATATTCTTCACCCACCTAAGAGAAAAAATATCATAATTCTCCCATTCTCATGATTGCAAGGTCCTTTTCATGGTTTGTTGTTATCTTTCACTCCTACTCTCATTTTAAAATCACCTGTGCATATGCTGGATAGCATAAATGCAACAGAATTTTTTTAGTATCCTCCACATGCACTTGGGTTTACCACAGCTACCTGCAACAATGAGAACTGCATGAACTTGAAAGGTATGTAGCATAGTTAAAAAAAACAGTTGTACTTGATCAGACTGTAACCTGGAGTATCCTCTTCTTGCTAACCACTAAGTTCTTTAAAAGAGTACAGTTTAAAGGAGCAGAATCTAGTGTCAATTTGCTATCACATGTGGCAGCAGAAGATGGAAAAGGTTATTTTGCCCTGTGATTCCAAAATACCTTGGTATAAGTGGAGGGGAGAAGGCAGACAAAGCAAATGGGAGAAGAATAGAGGAGAAAAGTGCACTGAGAGGGAAAAAAATAGAACTTTTTGAAAATTAGAAGTTGGGTAAAGGACTGTTAGAGAAACCCGCTGTCCCAAAGCAACTTTAGGCAAGCTGTCCACTATCTATGGAAGGGGAGAGAAAATTACCACCAAGTCTATTCTTACCCTGTCTGATTGAACAGAAAGAAGAATACAGACTCTACCTCTGAAATGTTGCTCTTGATCGCTACATAAATCAACTACAAAAACCTGCAGAACAAAGGAGGATCTTTCATTCCCAGGCTCTATAATGTTTTCTCTAAGAATAGGGGGAAGCAATTATTTCTTCCCTTCTCCTTTCATAAAGTTCCCAGTAAGGGAAGACAGACAATGGACACAAGAATGCCAAAATTCAAACATGTAAATCCTACACTTCTATATTAGAACAACACATTTTAATAAGCAACCAGTATAGCATCAATCCTATCCTCATGTCTGTATAAAAAACAACCATTTTTCTGTTGTTAACTAAGAATGTTCTTGTCCCCTAAAATAGTATAAAATACATCATGAAGATCTTACTTTTGTCTTACCTATGACTGTGACTTTTGTCCCATTGCCAAAGAACAGCTTTTGGTAATTCACACTGTTTCGCAGCTGCAGGAAAACCTCTCCTCTACTCTCCGTTCTCTGATCCAAACCGGTGGACTAACCCTCCCCTCATGGTACCAGCAAATGAAGAATCAAAAAATACATTACCTTATGATCCAACACATCTGTGTGTCAAACAGGTAAGATCAATCTCAGAAACATCTCTTTTAGAGTCCTTTTTCTTTTGGCTTAGGTGAATTAATTTTTCAGCTTTCAGATTTATCTTAGAGGATATTTATCTACTTGCCTAGGTGTATTATTAGGAAATATTCCATATATACAGACAGAGTAATTTTCTTTGCTTATTTTCAAGTAATCAGCATAGTTTTCTTAACTTCCTCATTCCCTTTCAATATCATGAATGTTCTTCACTTGTAAAATAAAGATCTTGGGTTTTTTTAACTTACAAAATAATTTGTAATATATAACATAGGGCACTGGTCCACTCTCCCCATTGTAGCAGTTCCTAAACACCCCTCCTTTCCTCATTCCTTGGAATGAAGTATCCGCTTTTTTTCTCTCTGTTCTCTTAGTTATAATTATTAAAGTTAGCTGCATGATTTGCTATCCTCAGTGAAGAATCAGAGTATTTATTTTCATCAGCTTAGGTACCTCAGATTCACACTGAAAAAATATGCTGATCAATGAATATTTTCCTATGGAGATTGACTCCAGAAGCAATGCAACAAGAAGAAACCAACAGCATTTCTCACAGTCTTAGAAGCAGCCGTATTTCTGCTTGGATTTGTAGAGTCCAAATCCTGAAGTGTTGGCCCAGATATTCCCTGAGAGTTAATTTTATTTGAATGGAATTGTATCTTTTGTTCCTGTGATTTTCAGTGGCCTTTTAGCATCTACTCTGAAATAGTAAGTCTGTTGTCCTAAATGATCTTTAATATCACCATCCTAGTGAGCCTGTTTTGTGGAAGGAAGTTTGCTGTGCTGTTGTTTTCTATAACAAGAAGAAATTAAACAGCTGTAGAAAGCTGGTGGTAAGTCTTACAATGAAGCTGAGTAGTTATTTGTGGCTTGTGTCTTGTCTGTTAAAAATGCTAGTACACTTATTTGGTTTTATTGGTTGTCTGAGATAATACACTCTTTAGTTTACCCTGAAGGATCCAAAGTATTTTAAGTTTGTAGAGATGTGATTTTGTTTTCTAGACCTGTGGAAGGTTTAAATGTAACTCACTTCTTTCCAGACAGATAGCTTTTCATTGAGTTTTCCTTAACCACCTATAGCCCAAGGATAACTAGTAGTATGGAGGACAGTTATGTTTTTTTGGAATAGTGATTTTTGCAGATGTTGATTTATTAAAAAACTGTATTTGTGATACGCACATATTTTTTAATCCATTCTTCATTGCTATAGACAGTTTTTTGTTCACTGAAAATGCATCCACTCAGTTCTCCAAACTGAAATGTGCATCTCTAGCTAGAGCCCTTAACCAAGTCTATTCTCCAAACTATATTGAGTTACTAGTATATCAGGAAAACAACGATTTGATAATGAAAGAGAGAATAAGATTTAAGTGAAGTTTTCTAAAAAGAAGACCTGGGATCTGAGGTGATTTTAAAAAAGAAAATGAAATTTTCTTACCTATTACGGTAACTTTTGTGCCACTGCCGAAATTCAGGTTATTGATGACCACAGTGACAAAGTGTTGCATCATAATCTAAGAAAAAGGAAGCACTTCAGTAAGCAGAAGCTTAAACAATGTCTACTGCATCTGGAATCCCAAAGATCCCTCAGCCTCTCTCTGAAGGGCATTTCCCAGAGTTTTTTTATACTTGCTTTGTGGCTGTCTTAGTTACATGCCTTTTCGTATTGGTGTTTCACCTTTGCAGCACTGAACTAAACCGAATCCATTTGATTTCCAGTCAACGGTAGGTCAGCCATCTTGAATCATCTTTCGTGACCCTACTCAATTTTCTGGTAGGTTACAAGTAATCCATATGAGAAGAGTCCAGAAGAATCTGTTGGCCAGTCTCAAGCGAGCCTTTTATATCCGTTAGGAAGAACTTCAGTGAGATAGTGTGGAGAATGTCTAGAGAAAATCTTTGTGCTCATAGGCAGGAATCAGTCAGTGGATAGTGGAAACTTCTAAAAGAAAAGAACCCAACATGTTTTATATAATGCTTCTGAGAGAAACCTCCTACATGATAGAGTTCTTTTTCTAGCACTTCTATCACATTGATAAGTAACTGGTTTTTTTTGCCAAACAGTGTCACATCAGAAAAAATTACTAATTCTGTGTGTCACTCACTCTGCAATCTTTTAGGTGTATCTGCAGTCAATCTGGTTTTCTGAAAAATATTTCAGTGTCTCAGAATCTCCTGGTTTGTATTCCAGAGAGCTGGGATAGGTCATCATATGAAAAAATTAAGTCCTAGTATTCTAGGCCTGCCAAGAAATCACAAGACAGAACAAGCCCACTTTGCTGCAGAATTCTCTGCATCTGTCTTAACACATGCTCCCACGAGGCTTATGCACATATGGGTTTTTGTAAAGGCTTTGTGAGAAATGTATCATTGTGGGTTACCTGTCCCCACAACGATACAACCTCATACAAAAACAATCCCATCCATTGCTTCACCCTCTCATTTTTGTCACCCCGTGGCCATGAAAGACTGCCACGGGAAACACAGGCCACATCCTTCCTCTGCCATTTCTGTTGTTGTGTGATAATGTAATTACCTCTTAGTGTATACATTATTCCATTTTCTCCTAGGTTTATCCAGGAATGATATAATTTCTAAGACCGCAAGATCTGTGCTGGGGTGCCTTTGAGTACCATCACAAACCGAGGCAATTAAGGGAAAGATAAGGCAAGTGAACAAACCATTTTATACTTGTGGCATATACAGTCCATCCTGGCCTAGTCTTCTCACATGAAAGGTCAGCATATAATCAGCAATGTGACCAATTACCTTTAGTAAACATATTGTTCATATTGTTCGTCAAGGGTTTCACTTCAGACTGTCTTGATATGAAAAAATACACTGTAAGTACAGGACAAAGTCCTTCAAAACAAGCTAATTTTTCTATAAAAATTAGAAATTATTGTCTCTTGTTTTCAGATATGAGAGAAGAACCCATAATTCATGATAGAGCCTGTTCAGCTGGGAACAGATGTTAGTGTCCCAGGGATCAGAACAAGAAACACAACCTATTTGGGGCCAACACATGGGACTACAGTGGACAAAGATATTAGACAGGTGATCTCAGGTGCCCCTACAGCATCCTCTCTTCTATAAGAACAAAAGTGTGCTTAAGCCACTAATTATGGGAATGACTGCAGGCAATTGTCCTCTTTCAGACTGAATTCTGAAAAAAATATATTTGTGATTGTATTTGTGTGGCTCTGCCTATGTTTTAGGTCTAAAAGCATTCTACTAAAACTCAATCAAGGTTATTCTGTGCTCTTCTCCAGTCTACAACTCCATTAGTGTCCTTACTGTCAATAACAGACCGGCTCCTGTGTGGTGTCTTTCATTTATAACCAGGCAAATTCACCTTTGTATTAATTTTGAAGAAGTGTTTCTGTGTGGTACTAACCTCTCCTCAGGGCATACTTCTAAGGCACTTTCCAAGACATGCCAGCAGAGACCAGTCTTATCCCACTTTAATGTTCATCCGTAAGCTGTCAAAAGGAAAGTAGTCCATGAATTGCAAATAGTTGAGAGGAAGAGAAGAAAGACAGTTCCTTGATTTTTGTTTCCACATCTCTTATAGAAGGCTTCATGGGCCAAGCTGTGGAAAACTTCAGACACAAAGGAAAGGTGATAATATGCAAGCAAGAGAAATTTAGGGTCATATTTTCTAACAATGGTGTCATTTTGGTGGAGTAATTTCACAGAAAAGTAAAAATCATGTCACTTACATCAGTCCAGGATTCTTCTTTAGAGTTTACAGAAGAAGCAGCTAAAAAGAGTCAGGAAGAACAACAGAGACATTTTGAGCTTTATGGACTTGTTTCAGGGACACTAGGAAGTGTCCCTAATAAACGTTCAGTACTTTTGACCACAGAACCCTAAAATGAAGCAACAATCTCCTTTCAGGGCATACCTGTGTACTGAAAAGATAAGGTGATGGAAGGAGAGGATGCATACAAACATATCCTGTGGTGGGTTGACCTTGGCTGGCTGCCAGGTACCTTGCAAGCCCCTCTATCACTCCCCCTCCCCAGTAGGATTGGGGGGAGAAAATAAGATGAAAAAAAATTCATGGATCAAGATAAAAGTAGTCAAATAAAGAAAAAGCCAGCACTCTGTGCAGAAGAAAATGAAAACAAAAATATCTATTTCCCATCAGCAAGGGATGTTCAATCACTTCTTGGAAAGTAAGGTCTCAGTACACATAACGGTTGCTCCAAAAGACAAGTGCCTTAATAACCAGTATCTCCTGTGCTCCTCCCTTCTCTTAGCTTTTTATTGCTGGGAGTGTCATCATATGATATGGACATGGTTTTTGGTCATATTGGGTCAGCTGTTCTGGCTATGCCCCCTCTCAAGTTTTTGCCTGCTCCCTGCCTACTGGGCTGTGGAGCAGGGGTGAAGGGTGGGGTGGGTAGGTTAGAAGAGACAGCCTTGATGCTGTGAAAGCACTGTTCAGCAGTAGCCAAAACACTGGTGCACTTTCAACTAGGACCTTTCTAGCTACAAATACAAAACACAGCATCATGAGGGCTCCTATGGGGAAAGTTAACTATATTCCAACTATACTCAATATACATCCCTATGCAGAGAGTGATGCTATACCATTTATTTCCTTGCTTTGGTTCCCTTTCTCTTACAGCCTGTGTATACTCATGTTTCTTCTTAGAGGACATTGATTTACACCCAAGCTGTTCCACTAAAGAACAATATTGTTTACCAAATGTTCATCTTCTGCTTTCAAGCAATACCTGCATTGCATGATGGAACAAATTTAACTGTCCAGTTATTTCTATTCTGAGACAGTTCTTTTCTGGAGGATGGAGACAAGTTCTTTTCAGTGATGCCTAGTGACACGACCAGAAACAATGGGCAAAACCTAAAAAATAGGAGGTTTCTTCTGAACACGAGGAAACGCTTTTTTTTTACTGTGAGTGTGATTGAAGGCTGGAGAAGATTGCCAAGGGACCTTGTAGAGTCTCCATGCTCAGACACATATCCAAGATGTTTAGACGCTGTCCTGGGACACTGGCTTTAGCAGTGTTAAGCAGGGTGGATGGACAAGATGACCTTCAGAGGTTCCTTCCAACCTCAATGATTCTGTGATTCTGCAAACCCGAGTAATGCCAGGGCAACCACATTGCATGGTATAGCATCACTATGTGCGCAGAGATATGACTTCACACATCTTCCTCTGTCGTCTTGTCTTTTGAGTAGCCAGTATAACCTCTAGACTGCAGGTAGGCTATTATTGACAAACTGTTATTTATTTTTATTAAACATGCAGCTGTTTACACAGATGTGCCTGAGAGGGCACTGCCAAGCATCTTTTACTGTGGTTTCTCTAGCTACCGCCACCCTGCTATGTTATACAGCAGGAGATGAAGGAGAATAAATATGACAGGGAGTATAGCAAGGAGGAAAGTTGCTGTTTTGTGAGAAACAACTTACAACAGCTGCTTTTTGTGTGGTACTGCTTAAGGCTGGCAAAAGAAGTACTACATAGGAGAAGGTTGTATTTCAGAGCTGGAATAGGGAACTGTAACTGTAGAACTTCAAGATGGCAATGACTATTAGAGATCTCTGTGGTTTTCTCTACCACCCAGGGAATTGCACAGTTGTGACCAGCTCATTAACCTGCTGAATGTTGAAGGTTACTGTTAAGTTTGTTTTCACAGGGCTTTAAAATTGTCTTTGCCAACTTAACCTAAAATACTCAAAAGTTAAATAGAAAGGAATCTTTCCAGTATTATGTTTACAGGGCACGAAGCTGGTTTTCAGTATTTATGTGAGAGGTCTGAGCTAAGACTGTAACATTATAATTTTCAGGAACTAATAATGTATAAAAAGGAAATAAAAAATAATCTAAAAGAAAATCACCTGAAAGTCATTCCCAGTCATTTACACATAAACCACCATATATATAAAATACCATGATGTTTATATTCCTTCATGGTTTCAGCATAACCTACTTTTCCTCTAACTTTTACAGGGCACTTGAATCACCAGTAATAAGTTCCAGACAGTAACAGAGTGTTTGGTACCTGTGTAAAGATGTTTTCTATATAAGAACAGCGATTGAAAAGAATAAGGAACTAGGCGTGTCTTCACTATGTAAGAGACAGTCATTTCCCAGTTCTTTTCTGCTGTATATCTACAGACTGATATGAACAGTGAGTAGATCATTGATCTGAAAGTGCTCTGAGGAACACATAGGTGAGTGCTCTCTGAGAACAATGAGAGGTGTGTTACACATCTTGTGCAGCAGCTCCTAGAGTCAGAAGAATATTCGCTACCAGGGTTTGCAAGGAGTGATGACTGAAGCTGAGGCTTTGGAGGACTGGAGTAAGTCTAGGAAGCAACTAGATTTTGACTTTTCAGAGCTTCTGCTGTGTCCAGGGTGAGACTACTATAAACAAGAATTTCTGTCATGTATCTCTATTTCCCTAGCCAAGAGTAGTTCAGCTTCTTTTAGAGTGGAATCTAGAAGCAAAGTAGCATGGTTGACAAGGAGACTAGGACCCTGTCATGAAATCGAGTGAACCATTTGGCAGCACAAAATCTACTAGCAATCTTGGTGAAATGGAGTGCGAGGAACTTTTACAGCACATGCCCTCAGCTGATTGCTGCTCCTTGCTCTCACCAGATATTCTCATCGCCTTCACTTTTTTTTTCCCTGAAATCTAATTACTTTTTCATTTCAGCATGTCCACATTTGCCACATCAGTGAGCAGCATAGTGCATTTTCTCCTTGTAACAGTTACGTGCTTCATAAGCTGTCTTCCATATGAGCATGTGAGACACACAGTTGGTCTGTGCTCAATGTTGTGCGGGTTGTTAAAGACATGACCTAAAAGCAGAAGCCCCAAATATACAAGTGTATAGCCCTACTTTTCTAAAGAACATTTTTGTTCTTTTATGTGCTGTTTCCCTTTCTTTTATATATTTTTATATTTTATATAACATCTGAGGTTATATGATAAAAACAGGAGCACTGACAGGCAATGGCAGGTGGGGGAACCATAATAAAACCCTGCCCAGTTTTCATGGGCCCATCACAGAAGAACAATTAGTTCATCAATAGTTCATCTCTGCAAACAGTGAAAGAGAGGAGCACAATTAGAGGCAATTTCTGCCTTCAACTGTCCCTCACAATGGATGCACCATGCGACCACAGCTTTTTGTGGTTTCCTTTCTCTGCCCATGATTTTGCTGTCAAGAAATATCTTGGTCCAGCTCAGAACTGTATGTATTTCTATAGGAAGGAAGTGAGGGATCCTGTAATTAAGTGGTGTGTGGAGCAGGTAAATAAAAGTGCTGCAGGGCACATTGTTGCTTGCAAAGCTGCCTAGGGGCTGTCCTTTCTGATTCTGGGAAATAAACCCTCTGGCTCATTTCGGAGTTTTACAAAGCAAGTGTCCTTTATCAGGCCTGAACAACATGAGGGAATATGATCTCCATCAGTCATGCACAGTGAGACAAGAGCAGTGGACAGACTAGATTTCCCACTTCATCTGTATGTATATGTATACATATGTGTGTATGTGTATGTGTATGTGTATGTATATGTATAATTTTTCCCAGAACCTTGTGCATATTCTAGTAGTTTCCAAGGACTAATTTTAATGTTATTATGAATTTCACAACAGTCAAATAGCTTGCTAATTGGACCTTTTGGAGCCAGGTCTGCCTGACCTTGCATTTGAGATGGAGAAAGTCTGCAAACACAGGCAATTATAGAAGAAGGAAAGACATCTTGTCAGCACAGATCATACTGCAGACAAGATTTTATCATTTCCAAAAGAACAAAGAGTGTAACAGTGTCTGGAAAAATGCTATTTGAAAGAATATGCTACAAAAAACATGCTATCAGAGGGACATTCTCTCCAACTTTCAAAAAAATAGTTACTTAGATGAAATTTTACTCCAGCTTAAATCAAAATATTCCACATTTGGTAAAAGTAATTAATTTTTGTATCAAATCCCTCCTTTTCTTTTTGGATAGTTGATTCTCATAAAAAGGTTCACATCCTTCTTCCTACCAGATAACAAGCAATGTAGAATAACACCAATATTGTTTATCTACCTTTATTCTTGAAATATGATCTTTTTCAAAACTCTTTGTTTTACATAACTTAATACTGAGAAGACTACCCCTATTATGGCAGTGATTGATACTAAAGTTTGTGACAAGGAAGCCAGCCACATGGTCAGTAATATTCTACCTATATAGCTTAAAATTTACTCAGCCAGCTCTTTTCTGCATCCTCACTAAGATTCCAAGCTTGCTGGGCAACATTCTGTATTTGTTCTATCTGCTTATTAAGATCTTCCATTACATTTGGGATATAGATGCAACAACGATCCATGTTCAATTTCAGATCCTCGCCGGCTTCATGTTCTTTGGCAAGCAATAAATCTAAAACCAGGCAGTGCTGTAATACTGCGTTAGTATTGGCCTGTACCTGCTGACTAATAAATAGGAATTATTTGCCAACAGAATTGGCCAGTGTTTCCACTTGCAGATAAGACTTCCAGTTAGAATCTAATTTTCCAGAGCAGTCCATCCCAGGAATAAAAAACTCTGTAATCCCCATCCTACCTCAGTGGATGTGCTGAGCCCTGCCAATTATCCCTGTCACCAGCACTTTTGTTTTTTCCTCAATACCAAGGGTTTATAGGGCTTCACTTCGCTTCCAGATAGGGTAGAGTGTTAGGAGGCCTAAGGTTACAGGTGTACTTTCTTCAGTAAAATATAATCTGGTAGTCTAAGACCCACTTCCCGATACCCCTACAATATACTCAGGGGCTAGCACTTTGGCCTGTGAACAGCTGGAATTGTTGATAAAAGTTTCTCGTAATTCTGATGCTCTTTTTATAATAAAGAGAAGACTGTTACTATTACACTTGCACCTGGCGAAGTTACATGTACTTTTCTGTGTGCAGTTCCAGGACAACTTGGGGTAATCAAATTTATCTTTCTTTCCCCATCGAAAGCACCAGTTCAGGGGAGAAACATATCTCCAATCTCCTTGTAAGTTCCTATCCCAAGTCCCAGAGCCTTTTCTCAAGATACGACATTCTGGTAATTTAGTCACATCACTGCTATTGTTGGTAACTCATAGGGTTACTGGTCCAGCAGCTACTCCTCTATCACTGTCATGTCAAGGGTCATTAGGCAATCGAACAGTCTGCCCAGGGAGGTGGTTGACTCGCCTTCCCTGGAGGTGTGTAAAGTGTGGGTGGACGAGGTACTAAGGGGCATGGTATATAGATTGGTGGGAATGGTTGAACTTAATGATCTGGTGGGACTCTTCCAACCTGGCGATTTTATGATTCTATGAAATGTACCTGGTATAGTAATTTCCACCTAGGAGTTAATGATTATGAGCGCCAGGACTTGATATACACCCAATCTCCAGGCTTGAACGGATGTGCTGGTTTATCAAGCTCTAAAGATTTGTTAACAGTCATGGATTTCTGCAATTCCTAATTCTGCAACCCTGTACATGGGAGAGTTAGTGATGTATATAATAGTTAACCTGTGTAGGTGCAGGCCTGTTCTGTGCTGCATGTGCAATGCAGCTTTCAGGTCTGTGCTGTGCTGCACGTGTCCCATGGCCACAGGATAACCTCAGACACGGTGTTGTAACAGAAGAGAACGTGGGCAGTTCCCAGATGCTATTGGGCATTACACCACCTGCCTGGCCTTGCATCTATTTAAAGGTGCACCAAGAACTTCTCACACAATCATCCTTTCTCTTCATGGGTGAGGATGATAAGAAGATTTGGCTGGCATTAAATGAAAGGAAGTTTGAGGAGTGCAGATTGAGCAAGGACAGAAAGAAGGATGTGGGGAGAGATTGAGGTAGAGAGGGCAAGAAAGATTGAGGGAAGTTTATATAGTGTAAATGAGAGCTAAATGAAGACGGAGACAAGGAGGAGTGGGTTGGCAAGGAAATAAAGTAGGAAAAATCAACTCACAGGTTCTGAGAAGAAGAGGATGGGAAGTCTAGGAAGCAGAGGAGGTAATGAGTGGAAAGGGATCATCCTGCCTTGTGCAGCACCGATGAGGAGGAAAGCAGTTCCCTTTTGAGCAAGGGGTGGTTTGCACTCAGCTGCCTCAGCAGCCTGGCCACTGTGCTACACTCTCAGCACAGTAATAGATTCCAGAGTCATTGAGAAGAGCATGCTCTATCAAGAGGGTCATCTTGCCTTCTTTAAATTCACTGCTTCTAACATGTTGGAAACCCGGTTCTGCAATTGCTTTAGTGCCTTCGAATGCATAAGCCACAGCTATCAGCCTGGAATCCTTCCCTAAAGGCAGCTTGTACCAGAACAAAAGTAAACTGGAGGATTTAACCCGAGAACATCCCAGATTGAGGGACTGGCCTTGTCGTACCACTGTGTCTGGAGACTGTTCCAGAGCCAACACTGAAAGGGAAAAGGAAAAGCATTAAGGAGGAGGAAAGGATGGGAAAGCATGAACTAGGCAACATGGGTTGCTAGGGAAGAGATTAGGAAGGAACAGGACAGGCTAGGCAGCGGCAGAATTGATGGGATCACTTTTTGGATCAGCAGGTAGTTTTCCAATCTCTTTCTAATAAGCAAGAAACATTCCTGGGTAGTTTCTATCCAAAAAATGCAACCATGTTGGCACTGTGCACAAAAAAAAATATTAGGCAATCATTAGAGGAGATTTAGGGATTCCTGCAGACCTCATTCATTGCCCATCAGAGGAAGCCTCAGGGAATAATAGAACCATAGAACAACCAGGCTGGAAGACACCCACCAGATCATTGAGTCCAACCATTCCTATCAAAATGGAACACTACCTGCAACTGGATATGCAGCTGGGACAGCAGCAGCAGAATGGATGTCAGTGCTCAGAGAGACTTGAGGTCACTTACCCATAGGAGCCAGTGTGGCCACAAAAAGCCAGCAGGGATCCATGAGGAAAAAAACCTTGTCTTTTCAGGGATCTACCTTTTGTAGCTGTCCAGACATATGTGAAGACGAAGAAACAAATGAGGATGAGACACTTTGGGGTTGGGCAGGGCACAAAATGTGAGACATGATTGGTTGGCTGGGAACACGGGAGAATGGTGCACACAATCACAGGAAAATACTAAACCCCGCAAAGATGCAGGCACTGGGAAAGTGAGGAGGGCAAGAAGGCATTGCATGGGCAGACCTATGTTGAGATTTCATGGAAGTCTGAGTGTGTACAAGACAGAGGAAAGTTGAGAGTTTTATTATTCATCTTAAGTCCTTGGGAGTTGGAGGAATGAGTCATTAAGGACATACATAGGTCCCTTGCATGTTTTCATGTGTTTATTCCTCTTTTCTGCAGGCATGGCTGGTTGCCTCCCCACCCCCAGTCCCCATCCCTCTGCCCTGGTTCAGTGACGAGTCTTTTGTTTCTGTACAGTACTGGGAACACAGTAATAAACATCAGTGAGAAGTAGTACCAGGAAAGACATCACAACAAACCACAAGCAATTTACCTTCTGAAGGCTCTCTTGGGCTTTGCAGTGAAGTTGCAAAATAGTACCTGCACCTTCCAGATGTTCTCCTGCGGCTAACAGTTACTAATTACTCCTACTTTCTGCGGAAAAGTTGGAAACGTCCCTGAACCTCCCAAAAGAAAGAGTGAGATGGAGGAGGGGAGATCTCTTGACTGATCCATGCTATCCCTCCCCATAACATTTCTCATCCTGCGTACAAGAGGCACATGAAACAAATCTGGCCAGGACTCCCCTTTCTGGCTGCTTTCCCCAGCCCTCTTTCCCCCTCAGAGGCATTGCAGAGGCAGGAGGTGCTCAAGAACCTAAGTCTGGGCCCTTTGCAGCCAGGGCACTCAGGTGTGTTTGAGTATTGGAAGTGCTCCAGGCTCCTGCAGTGATCGTTGTGATGGGGACAGGATGTATATGAGGAAGAAAGGTCGAGAGGGGAAGGCATTAGGAAGAAGAGGTGCTGAGGTGCCAGGAGTGAGCATGGCAGCCTCTCCCTCCACCTTCCTTGTTGAAGGGCAGTTGCCTAAGTTCTTCCACAGACAGGATCTCCTTGGGACCTGGCGTGAGACTGGGGAGCCCTGATTGTCTTTGGTGCTACCTCTGGGGAAAGGGCTTCTGGCAGCTTTGCTTCAACAGCATGCTTTGGTAAAAAGTGCTAAAATACTGAGACTGTCTGTATCGTTGCCCCTTCTGCCCTGTCAATTAACTGTCTAAGGTGTCTTCCCTTACTGGGAAGTGGGGTTCCCCAGGGCTCATTGCTGGGTCCAGCCTTGTTCAATGTCTTTATCAATGACCTGGATGAAGGCATTGAGGGTACTCTTAGCAAGTTTGCAGATGACACAAAGCTGTGTGCAAGTGTCAATCTTTTGGAGGTTAGGGAGGCTCTGCAAAGGGATCTGAACAGGCTGGAACTCTGGGCAGAGTCCAATGGCATGAGGTTTAACACGGCCAAATGCCGGGTCCTGCACTTGGGGCACAACAACCCCAAGCAGAGCTACAGACTGGGCGGAAACTGCCAGGAGGAGAGAGACCTGGGGGTGTTGGTTGACAGCCGACTGAACATTAGCCATCAGTGTGCCCAGGTGGCCAAGAAGGCCAATGGCATCCTGGCTTGTATCAGAAACACTGTGACCAGCAGGTCCAGGGAGGTGATTCTCCCTCTGTACTCAGCACTGGTGAGGCTGCTCCTTGAATCCTGTGTTCAGTTCTGGGCCCCCCATCACAAGAAGGATGTTGAGGCTCAGGAGCGAGTCCTGAGAAGAGTGATGAGGCTGGTGAAGGGGCTGGAGAACAGACCCTATGAGGAGCAGCTCAGAGAGCTGTGGTTGTTTAGCCTAGAGAAGAGGAAGCTGAGAGGAGACCTCATTACTCTCTACAAGTACCTGAAAGGAGGTTCTGGAGTGGAGGGTGATGGCCTCTTCTCCCAAGTGACAGGGGACAGGACGAGAGGGAATGACCTCAAGCTCTGCCAGGGGAGATTTAGGCTGGAGATTAGGAGGAAGTTTTTAACAGAAAGGGTCATTGGGCATTGGAAAAGGCTGCCCAGGAAGGTGGTTGATTTACCCTACCCTGGAGGTGTTTAAGGCACGGGTAGATGAGGTCCTGAGAGACATGGTTTAGTGTTGGATAGGAATGGTTGGACTCGATGATCCAATGGGTCTCTTCCAACCTGGTTGTTCTATGATTCTATGATTCTATGATCTGTGAATGGGTACTAAGCAGTAGGCACTGGGTCAGCAGGTGGAGACTATGGTGTTGCTGATGTTGCACATAATCACGATTAAGCTCTTGCCACTCTAACCTAGTCAGCATCTAAAACAGGGCAGCTGTAGCCCCAGTTCCATTTCCCCAACAGGGATGGGGAAATCTTGGTGTCACCTGCAAAATTTCTGAGGGGGCACACAACCTCACTGTCTATAACATCAAGGAAAATATTAAACAGTACTGCTCCCACTATGAACCCCTGAGGGACACCACATATGATGGCTCTCCATATGGATATCAAGCTGTTGACCACTACACACTGAATGCAACCATGCAACCAATTCATTATGCAATGACGAGTCCATCAATCCAATCCATATCTCTGCAATTTAGAAAAAAGTGTGTTGTGGGTGACCATGTCAAAGGCTTTACAGAAGTCCAGATAGATTATATCTCTTGCTTTTCCAATGTGCACTGATGTGGTTATGAGGCAATGTTCAGTCCTATTGTTGGGCTGGCAGTGATAACACGGGCAGCGTTTGTGTTGCTGCCTGCTTGGTTTTGTCCAGTAGGAGTAGGCTGCCTGTGTGATTCAGCATGCTCTCTCAGCTGTTTGGGGAAGTTCTGCACTACCAAGTACATGCTGATAAGCAGCAAAGGTTCCAGAAATGGCTGCCTGTAACCGACTGAAAGACTTCAGAAGAGGGCAAAACATTCTAAGATCTTGCTGGTTTAGAAGCGCTACTAATCGTACATATTTTCCCCGAGTGACACTCCTTGCCTCTGTCCTTCATATCATAGCCTATGGAAGTCCCCAAAGAAATGCTGCACAAAGAAGGAGTGCCTGGAAGTATTTATTTTTTGATAATTTTTGCATATCCAGTCCCAAAACAGAGGAAAATGATGAGAAGAAAAGGTAGGTCATTCAGAACGAGAGTCTTTCAGTTGGCAGAGATGGTTTCTTCGATCCAGGAGACGTAATTGCAAACCTTAGTGTAAACTCCGGGATAGCCTTTCTTTGCACATCCAATACCCCAAGAAACAATGCCCTGGAGCTGCCCATTGCAGACTACTGGACCACCGGAATCATTCTGTGCAATCATATAAAAGATAGAGATATTCAGAAAATAGTAGCAGCACATGTGAGGAGTCAGAGATTTAGGACAGAGAGGTAAGGACACAACAACAGGGGATGATGATTAAGAGGGTGGGAAAATCCCTAAATTCACTGACTGAGTAACTTTCACCCAATGTCTCTGCTCTTATCCCTCACAAAGAAGAAAACCCAAACTGAAACTCCAGCATTCACACAGGCCAGCACAGTGAGTATAGCAGATTCTCTAACAAGATGGCCTCTTCTACCAACAAAAGTCGGGAAAGAATAGTATGGGAAAAGAGAGGCAGAAGTTTTACCTGGCAGGAGTCTTTCCCTCCCTCAAGGAATCCTGCGCAGAACATGTTGTCGGTAATTCTCCAACGGTAAGCACTTCTGCACTCACTTGAGGAGAGTACAGGAGCCTCCAAGCACTGCAGGGTGTCTGGAAATTGAACTATAAGAAAACAGAGATGGTTGGTGACACCTCGAGCTCATTTCGAAGCCCAGAGAAGGTCTTTCTTATCGGAAAAGTAATAACTGAACACCTTGGTTTAGGAGTTGACATTTTTGCTCTGAACAGTAATCACAGTATGGACTCCTTTTGTTGAGATGGAACAGATTCTATCCATGCATCCAATGTTCTACATTTCCGACACATTAATTTTAGTGATTCCAGCTAATTGTGAGGTCTTAGGGTGTCCCCCGGGCCCTCATCATACTGTACTTCCCCAGGGAGCACTCACCACCATCGCTGAGTGTGTTGCCCCAGCCAGAGATTAGGCACGTGGTGCCTGCGGCCACACAGCTGGTAGGCAGAGAAACTGTTTGGACGGCTTGTGTGAGCTGGGCTGGTTGGGCAAGCTTGATGAGCATAATGTCATTGTCCAGTGTTGCAGCTTTGTAGCCAGGGTAGCGGATGACTTTAGCTGAACTGATAAGCTGCTGTGTGGATTCTTGACGTGCCAGGTTGTGTTTCCCAAGCTGCACTTCCATGCGGCTAAAAAAGAGAAGGAATGGCATACAGATTATGGCTCCTGTCAGGTTAAGAGGAACATCCCCATCATTACGTGCACTCTCTTCAATATCGCTATCACAGCATCTGTGTTCATGCAGGTTATCTTTCTTGACCTGCAATAAGTTCTGGGGATCCACCCTGTGAGATCCTACCAGCTTCCAATACAGGTTGTGGGTTGCTGCAGGTTTATTTTGTTGCGATGGAGAAGGTAAATATATAACAGTTTCTCCTGGAAAAGTACAAACTCTTATCCCTCTGACCTCTATTCCTCTTCCTGTTCTCCAGTGACCAAGTTTTAGCACGATTAATGCCACTTGTGGGAACTGCAGCTCATAACTCATTGCTAGATGAACACATTGTCATTTCAGAAAGTGCTGTGCATTCACAGAAACTTTCACAGACGTGGAAAACCCATCATGATACCGCAGCCTAGCTTGCTAAATGAGACACCCATTCCTTGGTTGTCTCCTGTCAGGATGCAGTCTCTTCCTGCATATAGTTGGATCTCACAGCTCAGAATTCCTGCTCGGACCAAACGGGAAGAAAGAGGTAGGTTATGGGAGAGGAGAGTATTTTCTACTCACCGCTTGTAGCAGTGAGCAGCCGACAGGACCCACTGGCTGTTGATGAGGGAACCTCCACAGAAGTGAATCCCAGAATTCAGGGACACCTGGTAAGGGACGGAGTTTTCTGGACAGGTGTAGCCTCCCACGATCTTGTCATCATCATCGTTGATGGGGTAGGCCACTGGGAGATAAGAAGTTGGCAAATCAAAGCTGGACTTCACTCTTTTGCTCAGAAGACAGGCTTCCTTATAAATTACAGAAATAGAAGTAAAAGATATACTCACCAGCCACGCCAACAAAGGTGACAAACAGGAGGAACTTCATGATTTTGACTCAGCCTCAAGCCCAGACTGGTGGAGTGCAAGAGTGGAGCTGCTAGAAATACATTTTCGGAAATGGCCTTATCTCTTGTCCAAGGTTTTCTCCCGACAAAAAGTACGCAATGGAAAATTTGGAGATCCAGGTGTGAGCATTAATGGGCACTGGTAGAAAGTACAAATAAGCTATCAGCTAATCAGAACCATTTCCTGAGATAGAGAGCTATTTTGAATTGTTTCAGAAGGCAGCCTTCAATTTAAAGATATATTTGAGCCTTGGAAAATGTGTAGGTGTTTGTGCATTTTTTTCTTATAGGTAGCACCTGTTGAGGGCAACCCTAAAGCCCCTTTGAGATTCCTCTACCTTTTGAAAAAGGCATATTTTTTCCAGAAGATGAGTGTTGTTCATAATGGACAGTGAGATAATATGCATTTCTTGTGGAAAGAAAACATGAGTGACCCCAAACTATTCTCTGTTCCGTACCACCAAGTGAAATTGTTCAAATACGGGAGTGTGTCATGTATTTCTGTAAAATTATTTCTCCCACCCAATCCAAATGATACAAAATATCAGCCAACATTCCAAACCACATTTTTCTGTTTAGCTTTGAAAATTTCTACAGGTACTCATCTATGCCACAGAAGACTTTCAGTACCACCCTGATATTTATGGATGTAATCCATGGGAACAAGTTGCTATGAGAAAAAGTAAGGAGATCTTCTGAAATTCTTGGTGAGACTTTAATGGAGAATCAGCATTCTCTGCATGTAGCACAAAGACTTTCTCATCCAGATATCCCCCCATTCTTCTTGACAGAGATACTGCACTATAAAATACCTCAAAGGCTCACAAAGGAACTTAGCAGGATGGTACCCAAGGCTTTCCAGTTTGCCTTCCACTAGGGTAAGGGCTGGCTCTAGAACTGGTGCAGGTCTCTCAAGGCCTGGACCAGAACAGTTGGGAAAGTTTCTTTGAGAACCAGACCCAGCCCCACGACTAACTCACACCTCTGGCCATGAGTTTGCCTCTCTGCATCAGCAGAATTTCCCTGTCCCAGCTTTTGCCCATCACCTTTGGGTTCTTTCCTGGCCAGCTCCAAGGACAATCTGTCTCTAACCTACCCTCAGCTCCCTCTGGGGAAGGAGAAGCTGCAACTGTTGCTCTCCTGTGTTCTCTGTTTCTGGCCAGACATACCGAGAACCCTAAACCTTTCCCCACCTGCCCTGTGTTTCAATCCTCACTCTTTCCGAGACTCTGATAGATATCTGCCTTTTCCTGGGAACACAAGGTGGTTTCCTTCCACAACTCTGGTCTCCCCCATGCACAGTATAGTATGAGAATCATCTTGTTTCTGGCCCTGGCACCTCTATCCTTTCTAGCAGAGCCAAAAGTATGATGGGTTATTGCCACAAGTGCACCTTGCACATCGTCACCTACAAGACCATGCTCTGTCTCCAGATACCCTTGAGACTTGGGCTACATTGAATATTATCAGAGTTTTCAGGTCACAGGTTAGTGGCATGACTCAGGGACCCTGGCGCACTGCAGCGTGCCTATTCCCAGGAGACTAGTGGGACCAAGGGACCAGCACACACCTAGAAATGATCAGTTACATGGTCCTGCCAGCATTGTGGAACTCCAAGGCCTTCCCACATGGAAGCTGGATGAGATCGGGATTAGTGGTGAGACATTGTACTCTTGGAAACTGCAGTGTGAGCAATCCCAGGAGACCCTGCAGTCTCAGAGACACACTGGTGCATACAGAGTGCTCACTTCTGGGATCCTTTGTCAGCCTGAACTCCAGGGTGGCCTTGGCTTTCTAGCTGGTGGAGAAAGGCTGCATGAACTAAACCACATCTTGCTTAATTGTGAATGAGAAGAAATGCAAGAAGATTTAGGAGACAGAAGGCAGGTTGGTGTGAGAGAGGGTTGAGAATAAAAACAGAGGGATCAGAGAGAAAGAGGGCAGAGGGGGAAGTCAGAAGTGGTCTTTGGATGTCTGAGAAGAGGGTCAAGGCAGTGAGTCCAAGAAGAAAGGACGATCAAAGGGCAATTCAGATATGGGAAAGCATAGGGCAGAAATTAGAGAACGGGCCAGTAAAAGGTAGATGATATTAGCACTATTCTTATTGAGGAAAAGCTAGAAGGCAAGAGGAGAAAATGATGCACTGTCAAATACAGGATTGTGTGTGTGCTGGGGGAAGACCCCTGCCTGCATGTCTGCTGTGCTTCTCCAGCTTTAGCGGCACTGTGTTTCTTCCTCTGCACACAAATATGTTCCTGAGTCACTGAGCAGGACATGATCTATCTGCACAGATAAGTGGCTGCTCTTAGTCCCATTACTCTGGAAGCGGTTGCTGAATTCCTTCTCAATCTCTGCCACACCACCTTCCACCGAGTATAAAACCAGCTGCAGAGTGGCCTTCTTCCCAGTGGGCAACTTGTACTAGTACATAGCTGAGAATAAACTCTGCTTGTGGGAACAGTCCAGGGTCACAGAGTCTCCCACTCGGACAACTGTACCTGGTGATTGCTGAAGGGTCTGGCCTGGCAAGAGAAGGGAAGAGATGTGAGGAGTGAAACGCATTGAAGTGTTCACAAACCCATGTCCTTGAAGCATGACAGGGCATGAGGGGTCATAGGGATGTCAGTGAGTTTGGGACAGTGTCCCATTTCTCTGAATGAGACATATAGGAGGAAAAACCCAGCTTCAAATACAATAACAAGTTTCTTAGGAAAAAAAATAATGACTTTAATAGTCTCAACTGAAGTATTAACAATGCACAGGAAAAAAAATACCTGTAGAGTTTTCTGGCTTAAGCAGTTTAAGAAAATCTTACACCTTTCCTGACCCTCCCAGCCCTTGGGAAGACTTAAAGAATGGAGCACTACCAGCAACTGGGCACACAGCTGAAGCAGCAGTAGATCTCATGCAGATCTTCAAGCAGAATGGAGGGGCTTTTCACTTACCCACAGGGGTCATTAAGACCACTAGGAACCAGT
Organism: Coccyzus lansbergi; assembly: GCA_033558105.1. Taxonomy (NCBI): domain Eukaryota; kingdom Metazoa; phylum Chordata; class Aves; order Cuculiformes; family Coccyzidae; genus Coccyzus; species Coccyzus lansbergi. The sequence continues at coordinate 679,975 of JAUMJK010000067.1, read as the reverse complement.
GGAGAAGCATGAAGAATGGCCACCTCCTTTCAGCAACCTGCCTCTACTGGTAGTACAGGCACGGAGATGTGTGAAGAGGAACAGTTGAGAGAGGAAATACACATCTGTGCAGGTGGGCAGGGCACTGAGAGACAGCCTGAAATGTGCAAAGCTAGGTAGCTGGCTGGGCACAGTGGGGTATGTGGCCTGCGTGGAGGCATGAGGTGCATGGAACCTGCTCCACTGACTTCATGTTTTGTGTGTGTATGCATAGGTGGGAGATAAGTGTTACCACAGAAGCATGATGGGGCTGTGTGGCAGCCTGAGCGTCTGCATAGCATGCAGATACACAAAATGGCACAAAAAGAAGGGAAGAGAAAGAGAATTCGGGAAGGCATGTTTGTGCCAGTTGCCCCTCAGCTGAGTCTCCTCCAGACACTCTCACACTCCCAGACCCCCAGCCCAGCAAACTGCAGCGTGGAATCTCCTTACCCCAGTGCTGCTCATCACATCACCCAGTCATGGGAAAGGCTACCGACCTGTCATTCCAGTGCCTGTCAACTCTCCTGCTCTCCTACTCTCCACTGAAGCATTCTGCAGGAATGCAGAAGAAGGAGTTGAATGATGAGGATGGACAGAGCTGGAGAAAATCCTTTCATCTTCTCTCCTCGGGGTGTTGGCTTGTTCACCAGTCCAAGGGTGTGGGAAATCACTGTGGGCAGGAAGTGAGGCTTATAGTTTGTGCACAAGGACACATGGTGTGTGTGTGTCAGAGACCCAACAGAGCCTCTGCATGCGTATGATGTTCTGTGGGGCCAGCAATGCATGGCAGTGGAAGTCCAGCCCATACAAGAGAGAAAGTGATCCTTATGTTCAAGGTTGCCATGGACTTTGCATTGAAGATGTTCCCCTGTGTCCTCTCAGCAGAAGGATGCAGCATCGCCTCCATCTACTAGACACTCTGTTGTAGGTCAAAGTGTGTCTCATTGCACTAACTTCCATAAAATGCTGTCAAGAGATTTGGGAATGACGCCAGGTTCCTCAGAAGAAAAAGGAGAAAAGAATAAAGAGGGTGGGCTGAATTGTGCAGGCAACAGGAAGAAACCCCACCCCCCTGCAATGCTCCCAATGCTCCAGCTGAGAGAAGGCTGTGCTTGATGTGTCCGTGGGAAGGGTTTCCATTTCCCGTGGGGTTCCCTGGCTTGTGCAGGTGTCAGGGTGCATCAGGAGCCTTGCAGAAGACACTGAGTGTGAAGAGTTAGTGATCTTGAGCACCACATATGCTTTGTCAGACCTCGTGCTTAGGGTTTGAGAAGCCTCTATGTTAGCAAGAGCAGCTGCTGAGTGGTCACCGGTTGATGCCCCATGCCCGTCTGTGCCATGCAGTTGTATATGTTATGACAAAGAGAACACTCCAACCTGTCAGGAAACTTTCTGTTAGCTGCACAGCTTACTAACACAACCTGTAATCTATATAATATCTTTTGGAAAGGTAACCTGCGTGTGGACTGAGGGGTGAAAGGTAGCAGTCCTGATTCAGCAAACCCTGTATATCGAGGAGTTCATAGAATCATAGAATCACCATGTTGCAAGAACCCCACTGGCTCATAGAGTCCAAAAATTTCTGTCAAACACTAAATCGTGCCCAATAGCACCTCGTCCAACCCTTAAACACCTCCAGGAAAGGCAAATCAACCACCTCCCTGGGAAGCCTGTTCCAGTGCCTAATGACCCTTCAGGTGAAAAACTTTTTTCCTAATATCCAGCCTAAATCTCCCCTGGTGGAGCTTGAGGCCATTACCTCTCGTCCTGTCCCCTGTCTACTACCCACTGTCTTCAACTACCAGAAAGGAGGTCGTGGAGAGGAGGGAGTTGTCCTCTTCTCCCAAGTGACAGGGGACAGGTCAAGGGGAGATGGCCCTAAGCTCTGCCAGGGGAGATTTAGGTTGGACATCAGAAGGAAGTTTTTCACAGAAAGGGTCATTGGGCATTGAAACAAGTGTTTAAGGCATGGGTAGACAAGGTCCTGAAGGACATGGTTTAGCGTTTGATAGGAATGGTTGGACTCGATGATCCGGTGGGTCTCTTCCAACCTGGAGATTCTATGATTCTATGATTCTGTCACTTGGGAGAAGAGGCCATCACCCTCCTCTACACAACCTCCTTTCTGGTAGTTATAGAGAGCAATAAGGTCTCCCCTCAGCCTCCTCTTCTGCAGCCTAAACATCCCTAGTTCTTTCAGCCATTCCTCATAAGGTCTGCTCTCCAGCCCTTTCACCAGCTTTGTTGCTCTTCTCTGGACTCACTCCAGAGCCTCAACATCCTCCTTGTGGTGAGGGGCCAAGAGTCAGTACTCCAAGATTCAAGGAGTGGTCCCAACAGTGCCCAGTACAGAGGGAGAATCACCTCCCTGGACCTGCTGGCCACACCGCTTCTGATACAAGCCAGGATGCCATTGGCCTTCTTGGCCACATGGGCACACTACTGGCTCATGTTCCGTTGGCTGTCAAACCACACCCCCAGGTCCTTCTCCTCCTGGCAGATTTCCAGTCAGACTTCTCCTAGTCTGCAGCTCTGCTTGGGGTTGTTGTGCCCCAAGTGCAGGACCTGGCACTTGGCCTTGTTAAACCTCATGCCATTTGACTCTGCCCAGCAATCAAGCCTGTTCAAATCCCTTTGCAGAGTCTCCCTACTCTCCAGCAGACCAACACGTCCACCCAGCTTAGCGTCGTCTGCAAACATCCTAAGGCTGCACTCAATGCCTTCATCCAGGTCATTGATGAAGACATTGAACATGGCTGGACCCAGCACTGAGCCCTGGGGAAGCCCACTTGTCACTGGCCTCCAGCCAGATTTAACACCATTTACCACCACTCTCTGGGTCCGGCCATCTAACCAGTCTTCCACCCAGAACTAAGTGATGTATGTAATAGTTAACCTGTGTAGGTGCAGGCCTGTTCTGTGCTGCATGTGCAATGCAGCTTTCAGGTCTGTGCTGTGCTGCACGTGTCCCTTGGCCACAGGATAACCTCAGACACGCTGTTGTAACAGAAGAGAACGTGGGCAGTTCCCAGATGCTATTGGGCATTACACCACCTGCCTGGCCTTGCGTCTATTTAAAGGTGCACCAAGAACTTCTCACGCAATCATCCTTTCTCTTCATGGGTGAGGATGATAAGAAGATTTGGTTGGCATTAAATGAAAGGAAGTCTGAGGAGTGCAGATTGAGCAAGGACAGAAAGAAGGAGGTGGGGAGAGATTGAGGTAGAGAGGGCAAGAGAGATTGAGGGAAGTTTATATCGTGTAAATGAGAGTTAAATGAAGACGGAGGCAAGGAGGAGTGGGTTGGCAAGGAAATAAATTAGGAAAAAACAAACTCACAGGTTCTGAGAAGAGGAGGATGGGGAGGCTAGGCAGTAGAGGAGGTAATGAGTGGAAAGGGATCATCCTGCCTTGTGCAGCACCCATGAGGAGGAAAGCAATTCCCTTTTGAGCAAGGGGTGGTTTACGCTCAGCTGCCTCAGCAGCCTGGCCACTGTGCTTCACTCTCAACACAGTAATAGATTCCAGAGTCATTGAGAAGAGCATACTCTATCAAGAGGGTCATCTTGCCTTCTTTAATTTCACTGCTCCTGACATGTTGGAAATCTGCTTCAACTTTTGCTTTACTGCCTTCGAATGCATAAGCCACAGCTATCAGCCTGGAATCCTTCCCTAAAGGCAGCTTGTACCAATATAAAGCTGTGTTGGAGGATTTCATCTGGGAACAGTCCAGACTGAGGGACTGGCCTTGTCGTACCACTGTGTCTGGAGACTGTTCCAGAGCCAACACTGAAAGGGAAAAGGAAGAGCATTAAGGAGGAGGAAAGGATGGGAAAGTATGAACTAGGCACCATGGCTTTCTAGGCAGGACATTAAGGAGGAACAGGACAGGCTAGGCATCAGCAGAAGGGATGAGATCAATCTTCAGATCAGCAAGTGGGTTAGACAATCATTAGAGGAGATTTCGGGATTCCTGCCTACCTCACTCATGGCCCATCAGAGGAAGCCTGAGGGAACGGAACACTACCTGCAACTGGATATGCAGCTGGGACAGCAGCAGCAGAATGGATGTCAGTGCTCAGAGAGACTTGAGGTCACTTACCCATAGGAGCTAGTGTGGCCACAAAAAGCCAGCAGGGATCCATGAGGAAAAAAACCTTGTCTTTTCAGGGATCTGCCTTTTGTAGCTACCCACACATATGTGAAGACGAAGAAACGAATGAGGATGAGACACTTTGGGGTTGGGCAGGGCACAAAATGTGAGACATGATTGGTTGGCTGGGAACACGGGAGAATGGTGCACACAATCACAGGAAAATATAAAACCCCACAGAGATGCAGGCACTGGGAAAGCGAGGAGGGCAAGAAGGCATTGCATGAACAGAACTATGCTGAGATTTCATGGAAGTCTGAGTGTGTACAAGGCAGAGGAATGTTGAGAGTTTTATTATTCATCTTAAGTCCTTGGGAGTTGGAGGAATGAGTCATTAAGGACATACATAGGTCCCTTGCATGTTTTCATGTGTTTATTCCTCTTTTCTGCAGGCATGGCTGGTTGCCTCCCCACCCCCAGTCCCCATCCCTCTGCCCTGGTTCAGTGACGAGTCTTTTGTTTCTGTGCAGTACTGGGAACACAGTAATAAACATCTGTGAGAAGTAGTACCAGGAAAGACATCACAACAAACCACAAGCAATTTACCTTCTGATGGCTCTCTAGGGCTTTGCAGTGAAGTTGCAAAATAGTACCTGCACCTTCCAGATGTTCTCCTGCGGCTAACAGTTACTAATTACTCCTACTTTCTGCGGAAGAGTTGGAAACGTCCCTGTACATCCCAAAAGAAAGAGTGAGATGGAGGAGGGGAGATCTCTTGACTGATCCATGCTATCCCTCCCCATAACATTTCTCATCCTGCGTACAAGAGGCACATGAAACAAATCTGGCCAGGACTCCCCTTTCTGGCTGCTTTCCCCAGCCCTCTTTCCCTCTCAGAGGCATTGCAGAGGCAGGAGATTCTCAATAACCTAAGTCTGGGCCCTTTGCAGTCAGGGCACTCAGGTGTGTTTGAGTATTGGAAGTGCTCCAGGCTCCTGCAGTGATCGTTGTGATGGGGACAGGATGTATATGAGGGGATTGGTTTTGTGAGTGCACGTGCATATGTAAGCGTCCACGTGTGGATGTGTGCAGTACACTCTCCACCCCTGGCCTGGCAGACCTGGTGGGAAAGGTAGGAGAAAAAGTAAATACCTGTGAAAGATCCAGTCAATGCACTGACATAGGAAGGAAGAAAGGTCCAGAGGGGAAGGCATTAAGAAGAAGAAGAGGTGCTGAGGTGCCGAGATCAATGTGGCCTCTCCCTCCACCTTCCTTGTTGAAGGGCAGTTGCCTAAGTTCTTCCACAGACACGTTCTCCTTGGGACCTGGCGTGAGACTGGGGAGCCCTGATTGTCTTTGTCTGCTGCTGCCTCTGGGGAAAGGGCTTCTGGCAGCTTTGCTTCAAGAGCATGCTTTGGCAAATCCAAGCAGTGCTCAAATACTGAGACTATCTGTATCATTGCCCCTTCTGCCCTGTCAATTAACTGTCCAAGGTGCCTTCCCTTATTGACAGCACTGAGCTTGTCCTCCAGAGAACTGCAGGGGCTGCTGCTGCGATGTAGCCTTAAGATCACCAGAGTCCTGAAAGCAGCTGTAGAGTACAATTGCATTCCCTCATGCTCTGCCACCGACATGTCTTTGCTGCTCTGCTCATGCACTCGCAAGATTCAGGCTACTGGCATCCTCCCCACAGCAGCCTCCTGTGTTTCCACTCAGAAGGACATCCATGTAACCTCTCCTGAATGGGGCAAACTCAGCATAGGCTAGCTGGGGAACCCAATTAGCACAGGAATGAAGAGCAGGAAGAGTGGCAAGGGAGAAAGGAAGACAGGCAACAAATGACGGAGGTCTTCACTATGCCAAACCCTGCTGAGAGCACATTTCCCTCCTCATAGAAACCATCAAACTCCGTACCTAGAGCTCTGCCGAGAGAGGGGGAAGGAGAAACAAGTGGAAATGCACTAGGATCCTTGGTGGTACTTTTTCTTCATGATGCTGAGGATGAGAAGGCTAGTAGGGTGTCATCCAAATCACTTTTCTCAAGGAAAAAAATTTAAAGAAAAGCATAAGAACATCTGTTATATGTGGGGTTCCCCAGGGCTCAGTGCTGGGTCCAGCCCTGTTCAATGTCTTTATCAATGACCTGGATGAAGGCATTGAGGGTACCCTTAGCAAGTTTGCAGATGACACAAAGCTGTGTGCAAGTGTTGATCTGTTGGAGGGTAGGGAGGCTGTGCAAAGGGACCTAAACAGGCTGGACCTCTGGGCAGAGTCCAATGGCATGAGGTTTAACAAGGCCAAATGCCAGGTCCTGCACTTGGGGCACAACAACCCCAAGCAGAGCTGCAGACTGGGAGGAAACTGCCAGGAGGAGAGGGACCTGGGGGTGTTTGTTGACAGTCGACTGAACATTAGCCATCAGTGTGCCCAGGTGGCCAAGAAGGCCAATGGCATCCTGGCTTGTATCAGAAATGGTGTGACCAACAGGTCCAGGGAGGAGATTCTCCCTCTGTACTCAGCACTGGTGAGGCTGCTCCTTGAATCCTGTGTTCAGTTCTGGGCCCCTCATCACAAGAGGGATGTTGAGGCTCTGGAGCAAGTCCTGAGAAGAGTGATGAGGCTGGTGAAGGGGTTGGAGAACAGAACCTATCAGGAACGGCTCAGAGAGCTGGAGTTGTTTAGCCTGGAGAAGAGGAAGCTGAGAGGAGACCTCATTACTCTCTACAAGTACCTGAAAGGAGGTTCTGGAGTGGAGGGTGATGGCCTCTTCTCCCAAGTGACAGGGGACAGGACGAGAGGGAATGACCTCAAGCTCTGCCAGGGGAGATTTAGGCTGGAGATTAGGAGGAAGTTTTTAACAGAAAGGGTCATTGGGCATTGGAAAAGGCTGCCCAGGGAGGTGGTTGATTTACCCTACCCTGGAGGTGTTTAAGGCACGGGTAGATGAGGTCCTGAGGGACATGGATTAGTGTTGGATAGGAATGGTTGGACTAGAAGATCCGATGGGTCTCTTCCAACCTGGTTGTTCTATGATTCTATGATTCTATGATCTGTGAATGGGTACTAAGCAGTAGGCACTGGGTCAGCAGGTGGAGACTATGGTGTTGCTGATGTTGCACATAATCACGGTTAAGCTCTTGCCACTCTAACCTAGTCAGCATCTGAAACAGGGCAGCTGTAGCCCGAGTTCCATTTCCCCAACAGGGATGGGGAAATCTTGGTGTCACCTGCAAAATTTCTGAGGGGGCACACAACCTCACTGTCTGTAACATCAAGGAAAATATTAAACAGTACTGCTCCCACTATGAACCCCTGAGGGACACCACATATGATGGCTCTCCATATGGATATCAAGCTGTTGACCACTACACACTGAATGCAACCATGCAACCAATTCATTATGCAATGACGAGGCCATCAATCCAATCCATATCTCTGCAATTTAGAAAAAAGTGTGTTGTGGGAGACCATGTCAAAGGCTTTACAGAAGTCCAGATAGATTATATCTCTTGCTTTTCCAATGTGCACTGATGTGGTTATGAGGCAATGTTCAGTCCTATTGTTGGGCTGGCAGTGATGACACGGGCAGCGTTTGTGTTGCTGCCTGCTTGGTTTTGTCCAGTAGGAGTAGGCTGCCTGTGTGATTCAGCATGCTCTCTCAGCTGTTTGGGGAAGTTCTGTACTACCAAGTACATGCTGATAAGCAGCAAAGGTTCCAGAAATGGCTGCCTGTAACAGACTGAAAGACTTCAGAAGATGGCAAAACATTCTAAGATCTTGCTGGTTTAGAAGCGCTACTAATCATACATATTTTCCCTGAGTGACACTCCTTGCCTCTGTCCTTCATATCATAGCCTATGGAAGTCCCCAAAGAAATGCTGCACAAAGAAGGAGTGCCTGGAAGTATTTATTTTTTGATAATTTTTGCATATCCAGTCCCAAAACAGAGGAAAATGATGAGAAGAAAAGGTAGGTCATTCAGAACGAGAGTCTTTCAGTTGGCAGAGATGGTTTCTTCGATCCAGGAGATGTAATTGCAAACCTTAGTGTAAACTCCGGGATAGCCTTTCTTTGCACATCCATCACCCCAAGAAACAATGCCCTGGAGCTGCCCATTGCAGACTACTGGACCACCGGAATCAGCCTGTGCAATCATATAAAAGATAGAGATATTCAGAAAATGGTAGCAGCACATGTGAGGAGTCAGAGATTTAGGACAGAGAGGTAAGGACACAACAACAGGGGATGATGATTAAGAGGGTGGGAAAATCCCTAAATTCACTGACTGAGTAACTTTCACCCAATGTCTCTGCTCTTATCCCTCACAAAGAAGAAAACCCAAACTGAAACTCCAGCATTCACACAGGCCAGCACAGTGAGTATAGCAGATTCTCTAACAAGATGGCCTCTTCTACCAACAAAAGTCGGGAAAGAATAGTATGGGAAAAGAGAGGCAGAAGTTTTACCTGGCAGGAGTCTTTCCCTCCCTCAAGGAATCCTGCGCAGAACATGTTGTCGGTAATTCTCCAACGGTAAGCACTTCTGCACTCACTTGAGGAGAGTACAGGAGCCTCCAAGCACTGCAGGGTGTCTGAATATTGAACTATAAGAAAATAGAGATGGTTGGTGACACCTTGAGCTCATTTCAGAGCCCAGAGAAGGTCTTTCTTATTGGAAAAGTAATAACTGAACACCCTGGTTCAGTAGTTGACATTTTTGCTCTGAACAGTAATCACAGTATGGACTCCTTTAGTTGAGATGGAACAGATTCTATCCACGCATCCAATGTTCTACATTTCCGACACATTAATTTTAATGATTCCATGTTGTAACCCAGCACAAAAGAAAGGACCTTTTAACGGCTTGACTTTAAAGCAATTGAATGGTCACTGTCCTGCACAGCAGGGTTGCTCAAAAACACCTGTCCCACAGCATTTCTCGGTGCTTTACCCTGTAGTGTTTGCAGCTAATTGTGAGGTCTTAGGGTGTCCCCCGGGCCCTCATCATATTGTACTTCCCCAGGGAGCACTCACCACCATCGCTGAGTGTGTTGCCCCAGCCAGAGATTAGGCACGTGGTGCCTGCGGCCACACAGCTGGTAGGCAGAGAAACTGTTTGGACGGCTTGTGTGAGCTGGGCTGGTTGGGCAAGCTTGATGAGCATAATGTCATTGTCCAGTGTTGCAGCTTTGTAGCCAGGGTAGCGGATGACTTTAGCTGAACTGATAAGCTGCTGTGTGGATTCTTGACGTGCCAGGTTGTGTTTCCCAAGCTGCACTTGCATGCGGCTAAAAAAGAGAAGGAATGACATACAGATTATGGCTCCTGTCAGGTTAAGAGGAACATCCCCATCATTACTTGCACTCTCTTGAATATCGCTATCACAGCATCTGTGTTCATGCAGGTTATCTTTCTTGACCTGCAATAAGTTCTGGGGATCCACCCTGTGAGATCCTACCAGTTTCCAATACAGGTGGTGGGTTGCTGCAGGAAGTTTTTGTTATGATGGAGAAGATAAATATATAACAGCTTCTCCTGGAAAAGTACAAACTCTTATCACTCTGACCTCTATTCCTCTTCCTGTTCTCCAGTGACCAAGTTTTAGCACGATTAATGCCACTTGTGGGAACTGCAGTTCATAACTCATTGCTAGATGAACACATTGTCATTTCAGAAAGTGCTCTGCATTCACAGAAACTTTCACAGAAGTGGAAATCCCATCATGATGCCTCAGCCTAGCTTGCTAAATGAGACACCCATTCCTTGGTTGTCTCCTGTCAGGATGCAGTCTCTTCCTGCATATATTTGGATCTCACAGCTCAGAATTCCTGCTCGGACCAAACGGGAAGAAAGAGGTAGGTTATGGGAGAGGAGAGTATTTTCTACTCACCGCTTGTAGCAGTGAGCAGCCGACAGGACCCACTGGCTGTTGATGAGGGAACCTCCACAGAAGTGAATCCCAGAATTCAGGGACACTTGGTAAGGGACGGAGTTTTCTGGACAGGTGTAGCCTCCCACGATCTTGTCATCATCATCGTTGATGGGGTAGGCCACTGGGAGATAAGAAGTTGGCAAATCAAAGCTGGACTTCACTCTTTTGCTCAGAAGACAGGCTTCCTTATAAATTACAGAAATAGAAGTAAAAGATATACTCACCAGCCACGCCAACAAAGGTGACAAACAGGAGGGACTTCATGATTTTGACTCAGCCTCAAGCCCAGACTGGTGGAGTGCAAGAGTGGAGCTGCTAGAAATACGTTTTCTGAAATGGTCTTATCTCTTGTCCAAGGTTTTCTCCCGACAAAAAGTACGCAATGGAAAATTTGGAGATCCAGGTGTGAGCATTAATGGGCACTGGTAGAAAGTACAAATAAGCTATCAGCTAATCAGAACCATTTCCTGAGATAGAGAGCTATTTTGAGTTGTTTCAGAAGGCAGCCTTCAATTTAAAGATATATTTGAGCCTTGGAAAATGTGTAGGTGTTTGTGCATTTTGTCCTTATAGGTAGCACCTGTTGAGAGCAACCCTAAAGCCCCTTTGAGATTCCTCTACCTTTTGAAAAAGGCATATTTTTTCCAGAAGATGAGTGTTGTTGGTAATGGACAGTAAGATAATATGCATTTCTTGTGGAAAGAAAACATGAGTGACCCCAAACTATTCTCTGTTCCGTACCACCAAGTGAAATTGTTCAAATACGGGAGTGTGTCATGTATTTCTGTAAAATTATTTCTCCCACCCAATCCAAATGATACAAAATATCAGCCAACATTCCAAACCACATTTTTCCGTTTAGCTTTGAAAATTTGTATGGGTACTCATCTATGCCACAGAAGACTTTCTGTACCACCCTGATATTTATGGATGTAATCCATGGGAACAAGTTGCTGTGAGAAAAAGTAAGGAGATCTTCTGAAATTCTTGGTGAGACTTTAATGGAGAATCAGCATTCTCTGCATGTAGCACAAAGACTTTCTCATCCAGATATCCCCCCATTCTTCTTGACAGAGATACTGCACTATAAAATACCTCAAAGGCTCACAAAGGAACTTAGCAGGATGGTACCCAAGGCTTTCCAGTCTGCCTTCCGCTAGGGTAAGGGCTGGCTCTAGAACTGGTGCAGGTCTCTCATGGCCTGGACCAGAACAGTTGGGAAAGTTTCTTTGAGAACCAGACCCAGCCCCACGACTAACTCACACCTCTCTGCATCAGCAGAATTTCCCTGTCCCAGCTTTTGCCCATCACCTTTGGGTTCTTTCCTGGCCAGCTCCAAGGACAATCTGTCTCTAACCTGCCCTCAGCTCCCTCTGGGGAAGGAGAAGCTGCAACTGTTGCTCTCCTGTGTTCTCTGTTTCTGGCCAGACATACCGAGAACCCTAAACCTTTCCCCACCTGCCCTGTGTTTCAATCCTCACTCTTTCCGAGACTCTGATAGATATCTGCCTTTTCCTGGGAACACAAGGTGGTTTCCTTCCACAACTCTGGTCTCCCCCATGCACAGTATAGTATGAGAATCATCTTGTTTCTGGCCCTGGCACCTCTATCCTTTCTAGCAGAGCCAAAAGTATGATGGGTTATTGCCACAAGTGCACCTTGCACATCGTCACCTACAAGACCATGCTCTGTCTCCAGATACCCTTGAGACTTGGGCTACATTGAATATTATCAGAGTTTTCAGGTCACAGGTTAGTGGCATGACTCAGGGACCCTGGCGCACTGCAGCGTGCCTATTCCCAGGAGACTGGTGGGACCAAGGGACCAGCACGCACCTAGAAATGATCAGTTACATGGTCCTGCCAGCATTGTGGAACTCCAAGGCCTTCCCACATGGAAGCTGGATGAGATCGGGATTAGTGGTGAGACATTGTACTCTTGGAAACTGCAGTGTGAGCAATCCCAGGAGACCCTGCAGTCTCAGAGACACACTGGTGCATACAGAGTGCTCACTTCTGGGATCCTTTGTCAGCCTGAACTCCAGGGTGGCCTTGGCTTTCTAGCTGGTGGAGAAAGGCTGCATGAACTAAACCACATCTTGCTTAATTGTGAATGAGAAGAAATGGAAGAAGATTTAGGAAACAGAAGGCAGGTGGGTGTGAGAGAGGGTTGAGAAGAAAAACAGAGGGATCAGAGAGAAAGAGGGCAGAGGGGGAAGTCAGAAGTGGTCTTTGGATGTCTGAAAAGAGAGTCAAGGCAGTGAGTCCAAGAAGAAAGGACGATCAAAGGGCAATTCAGATATGGGAAAACATAGGGCAGAAATTAGAGAATGGGCCAGGAAAAGGCAGATGATATTAGCACTTTTCTTATTGAGGTAAAGCTAGAAGGCAAGAGGAGAAAATGATGCACTGTCAAATACAGGACTGTGTGTGTGCTGGGGGAAGACCCCTGCCTGCATGTCTGCTGTGCTTCTCCAGCTTTAGCGGCACTGTGTTTCTTCCTCTGCACACAAATATGTTCCTGAGTCACTGAGCAGGACGTGATCTATCTTCACAGATAAGTGGCTGCTCTTAGTCCCATTACTCTGGAAGCGGTTGCTGAATTCCTTCTCAATCTCTGCCATACCACCTTCCACCGAGTATAAAACCAGCTTCAGAGTGGCCTTCTTCCCATGGGCAACTTGTACCAGTACAGAGCTGAGAATAAACTCTGCTTGTGGGAACAGTCCAGGGTCACAGAGTCTCCCACTCGGACAACTGTATCTGGTGATTGCTGAAGGGTCTGACCTGGCAAGAGAAGGGAAGAGATGTGAGGAGTGAAACGCATCAAAGAGTTCACAAACCCATGTCCTTGAAGCATGACAGGGCATGAGGGGTCATAGGGATGTCAGTGAGTTTGGGACAGTGTCCCATTTCTCTGAATGAGACATATAGGAGGAAAAACCCAGCTTCAAATACAATAACAAGTTTGTTAGGAAAAAAAATATCTGTAGAGTTTTCTGGCTTAAGCAGTTTAAGAAAATCTTACACCTTTCCTGACCCTCCCAACCCTTGGGAAGACTTAGAGAATGGAGCACTACCAGCAACTGGGCACACAGCTGAAGCAGCAGTAGATCTCATGCAGATCTTCAAGCAGAATGGAGGGGCTTTTCACTTACCCACAGGGGTCATTAAGACCACTAGGAACCAGTGGAGAAGCATGAAGAATGGCCACCTCCTTCCAGCAACCTACCTGTACTGGTAGTACAGGCACGGAGATGTGTGAAGAGGAACAGTTGAGAGAGGAAATACACGTCTGTGCAGGTGGGCAGGGCACTGAGAGACAGCCTGAAATGTGCAAAGCTAGGTAGCTGGCTGGGCACGGTGGGGTATGTGGCCTGCGTGGAGGCATGAGGTGCATGGAACCTGCTCCACTGACTTCATGCTTTGTGTGTGTATGCATAGGTGGGAGATAAGTGTTACCACAGAAGCATGATGGGGCTGTGTGGCAGCCTGAGCGTGTGCATAGCATGCAGATACACAAAATGGCACAAAAAGAAGAGAAAAGAAAGAGAATTCGGGAAGGCATGTTTGTGCCAGTTGCCCCTCAGCTGAGTCTCCTTCAGACACTCTCACACTCCCAGACCCCCAGCCCAGCAAACTGCAGCGTTGAATCTCCTTACCCCAGTGCTACTCATCACATTACCCAGTCATGGGAAAGGCTACCGACCTGTCATCCCAGTGCCTGTCAACTCTCCTGCTCTCCTGTGCTTGATGTGTCTGTGGGAAGGGTTTCCATTTCCCGTGGGGTTCCCTGGCTTGTGCAGGTGTCAGGGTGCATCAGGAGCCTTGCAGAAGACACTGAGTGTGAAGAGTTAGTGATCTTGAGCACCACATATGCTTTGCTGGACCTTGTGCTTAGGGCTTGAGAAGCCTCTATGTTAGCAAGAGCTGCTGCAGAGTGGTCACCAGTGGATGCCCCATACCCGCCTGTGCCATGCAGTTGTGTATGTTGTGACAAAGAAAACAATCCAACCTGTCAGGAAACTTTCTGTTAGCTGCACAGCTTACTAACATAATCTGTGATCTATATAATATCTTTTGGAAAGGTAACCTGCGTGTGGACTGAGGGGTGGAATGTAGCAGTCCTGATGCAGCAAACCCTGTACATGGAGGAGTTCATAGAATAATAGAACCGTAGAATCACCAGGTTGGAAGAGATCCACTGGCTCATCGAGTCCAACCATTCCTATCAAACGTGAATCAACCACCTCCCTGGGAAGCCTGTTCCAGTGCCTAATGACCCTTCTTGTGAAAAACTTTTTTCCGAATGTCCAGCCTAAATCTCCCCTGGTGGAGCTTGATGCCATTCCCTCTTGTCCTGTCCCCTGTCACTTGGGAGAAGAGGCCATCACCCTCCTCTACACAACCTCCTTTCAGGTAGTTGTAGAGAGCAATAAGGTCTCCCCTCAGCCTCCTCTTCTCCAGGCTAAGCATCACTAGCTCTCTCAGCCTTTCTTCGTAAGACCTGCTCTCCAGCCCCTTCACCAGCTTTGTCGCTCTTCTCTGGACTCACTCCAGAGCCTCAACATCCTCCTAGGGGTGAGGGGCCCAGAGTCAGTACTCCACGATTCAAGGAGTGGTCCCAACAGTGCTGAATACAGAGGGAGAATCACCTCCCTGGGCCTGCTGGCCACGCCGCTTCTGATACAAGCCAGGATGCCATTGGCCTTCTTGGCCACATGGGCACACTGCTGGCTCATGTTCAGTCGCTGTCAAACCACACCCCCAGGTCCTTCTCCTCCTGGCAGATTTCCATTCAGACTTCTCCAAGTCTGCAGCTCTGCTTGGGGTTGTTGTGCCCCAAGTGCAGGACCTGGCACTTGGCCTTGTTAAACCTCATGCCATTTGACTCTGCCCAGCAATCAAGCCTGTTCAAATCCCTTTGCAGAGTCTCCCTACTCTCAAGCAGAACAACACGTCCACCCAGCTTAGCGTCGTCTGCAAACTTCCTAAGGCTGCACTCACTGCCTTCATCCAGGTCAATGATGAAGACATTGAACATGGCTGGACCCAGCACTGAGCCCTGCGGAAGCCCACTTGTCACTGGCCTCCAGCTGGATTTAACATCATTTACCACCACTCCCTGGGTCTGGCCATCCAGCTAGTTTTCCACCCAGGACGTAGTGATGTATATAATAGTTAACCTGTGTAGGTGCAGGCCTGTGCTGTGCTGCACATGCAATGCAGCTTTCAGACCTGTGCTGTGCCGCACGTGTCCCTTGGCCACAGGATAACCTCAGACACGGTGTTGTAACAGAAGAGAACGTGGGCAGTTCCCAGATGCTATTGGGCATTACGCCACCTGCCTGGTCTTGCATCTATTTAAAGGTGCACCAAGAACTTCTCACGCAATCATCCTTTCTCGTCATGGGTGAGGATGATAAGAAGATTTGGCTAGTGCTAATGAAAGGATGTCTGAGGAGTGCAGATTGAGCAAGGACAGAAAGAAGGAGGTGGGGAGAGATTGAGGCAGAGAGGGCAAGAGAGATTGAGGGAAATTTATACAGTGTAAATGAGAGTTAAATGAAGACGGAGGCAAGGAGGAGTTGGTTGGCAAGGAAATAAAGCAGGAAAAATCAACTCACAGGTTCTGAGAAGAGGAGGATGGGGAGGCTAGGCAGTAGAGGAGGTAATGAGTGGAAAGGGATCATCCTGCCTTGTGCAGCACCGATGAGGAGGAAAGCAGTTCCCTTTTGAGCAAGGGGTGGTTTGCGCTCAGCTGCCTCAGCAGCCTGGCCACTGTGCTTCACTCTCAGCACAGTAATAGATTCCAGAGTCATTGAGAAGAGCATGTTCTATCAAGAGGGTCATCTTGCCTTCTTTAATTTCACTGCTCCTGACATGTTGGAAATCTGCTTCAACTTTTGCTTTACTGCCTTCGAATGCATAAGCCACAGCTATCAGCCTGGAATCCTTCCCTAAAGGCAGCTTGTACCAGAACAAAGCTGAGCTGGAGGATTTCATCTGGGAACAGTCCAGACTGAGGGACTGGCCTTGTCGTACCACTGTGTCTGGAGACTGTTCCAGAGCCAACACTGAAAGGGAAAAGGAAGAGCATTAAGGAGGAGGAAAGGATGGGAAAGTATGAACTAGGCACCATGGCTTTCTAGGCAGGACATTAAGGAGGAACAGGACAGGCTAGGCATCAGCAGAAGGGATGAGATCAATCTTCAGATCA
Source organism: Coccyzus lansbergi (assembly GCA_033558105.1). Taxonomy (NCBI): domain Eukaryota; kingdom Metazoa; phylum Chordata; class Aves; order Cuculiformes; family Coccyzidae; genus Coccyzus; species Coccyzus lansbergi. The sequence continues at coordinate 663,711 of JAUMJK010000067.1, read as the reverse complement.
GCAAGTGGGTTAGACAATCATTAGAGGAGATTTCGGGATTCCTGCCCACCTCATTCATTGCCCATCTGAGGAAGCCTGAGGGAACGGAACACTACCTGCAACTGGATATGTAGCTGGGACAGCAGCAGCAGAATGGATGTCAGTGCTCAGAGGGACTTGAGGTCACTTACCCATAGGAGCCAGTGTGGCCACAAAAAGCCAGCAGGGATCCATGAGGAAAAAAACCTTGTCTTTTCAGGGATCTGCCTTTTGTAGCTGTCCAGACATATGTGAAGATGAAGAAACGAATGAGGATGAGACACTTTGGGGTTGGGCAGGGCACAAAATGTGAGACATGATTGGTTGGCTGGGAACACGGGAGAATGGTGCACACAATCACAGGAAAATGAGATGCAGGCACTGGGAAAGCGAGGAGGGAAGAAGGCATTGCCTGGGTAGAACTATGTTGAGATTTCATGGAAGTCTGAGTGTGTACAAGGTAGAGGAATGTTGAGAGTATTGGAAGTGCTCCAGGTTCCTGCAGTGATCGTTGTGATGGGGACAGGATGTATATGAGGGGATTGGTTTTGTGAGTGCACGTGCATATGTAAGCGTCCACGTGTGGATGTGTGCAGTACACTCTCCACCCCTGGCCTGGCAGACCTGGTGGGAAAGGTAGGAGAAAAAGTAAATACCTGTGAAAGATCCAGTCAATGCACTGACATAGGAAGGAAGAAAGGTCCAGAGGGGAAGGCATTAAGAAGAAGAAGAGGTGCTGAGGTGCCGAGATCAATGTGGCCTCTCCCTCCACCTTCCTTGTTGAAGGGCAGTTGCCTAAGTTCTTCCACAGACACGTTCTCCTTGGGACCTGGCGTGAGACTGGGCAGCCCTGATTGTCTTTGTCTGGTGCTGCCTCTGGGGAAAGGGCTTCTGGCAGCTTTGCTTCAAGAGCATGCTTTGGCAAATCCAAGCAGTGCTCAAATACTGAGACTGTCTGTATCATTGCCCCTTCTGCCCTGTCAATTAACTGTCCAAGGTGTCGTCCCTTATTGACAGCACTGAGCTTGTCCTCCAGAGAACTGCAGGGGCTGCTGCTGTGATGTAGCCTTAAGATTACCAGGGTCTTGTAAGCAGTTGTAGAGTACAACTGCATTCTAGTTGTTCTATGATTCTATGATTCTATGATCTGTGAATGGGTTCTAAGCAGTAGGCACTGGGTCAGCAGGTGGAGACTGTGGTGTTGCTGATGTTGCACATAATCACGGTTTAGCTCTTGCCACTCTAACCTAGTCAGCATCTGAAACAGGGCAGCTGTAGCCCCAGTTCCACCCCCAACAGGAATGGGGAAATCTTGGTGTCACCTGCAAAATTTCTGAGGGGGCATACAACCTCACTGTCTATAACATCAAGGAAAATATTAAACAGTACTGCTCCCACTATGAACCCCTGAGCGACACCACATATGATGGCTTTCCATATGGATATCAAGCTGTTGACCACTACACACTGAATGCAACCATGCAACCAATTCATTATGCAATGAAGAGTCCATCAATCCAATCCATATCTCTGCAATTTAGAAAAAAGTGTGTTGTGGGAGACCATGTCAAAGGCTTTACAGAAGTCCAGATAGATTATATCTCTTGCTTTTCCAATGTGCACTGATGTGGTTATGAGGCAATGTTCAGTCCTATTGTTGGGCTGGCAGTGATGACACGGGCAGCGTTTGTGTTGCTGCCTGCTTGGTTTTGTCCAGTAGGAGTAGGCTGCCTGTGTGATTCAGCATGCTCTCTCAGCTGTTTGGGGAAGTTCTGCACTACCAAGTACATGCTGATAAGCAGCAAAGGTTCCAGAAATGGCTGCCTGTAACCGACTGAAAGACTTCAGAAGAGGGCAAAACATTCTAAGATCTTGCTGGTTTAGAAGCGCTACTAATCGTACATATTTTCCCTGAGTGACACTCCTTGCCTCTGTCCTTCATATCATAGCCTATGGAAGTCCCCAAAGAAATGCTGCACAAAGAAGGAGTGCCTGGAAGTATTTATTTTTTGATAATTTTTGCATATCCAGTCCCAAAACAGAGGAAAATGATGAGAAGAAAAGGTAGGTCATTCAGAACGAGAGTCTTTCAGTTGGCAGAGATGGTTTCTTCGATCCAGGAGACGTAATTGCAAACCTTAGTGTAAACTCCGGGATAGCCTTTCTTTGCACATCCATCACCCCAAGAAACAATGCCCTGGAGCTGCCCATTGCAGACTACTGGACCACCGGAATCATGCTGTGCAATCATATAAAAGATAGAGATATTCAGAAAATAGTAGCAGCACATGTGAGGAGTCAGAGATTTAGGACAGAGAGGTAAGGAGACCACAACAGGGGATGATGATTAAGAGGGTGGGAAAATCCCTAAATTCACTGACTGAGTAACTTTCACCCAATGTCTCTGCTCTTGTCCCTCACAAAGAAGAAAACCCAAACTGAAACTCCAGTATTCACACAGGCCAGCACAGTGAGTATAGCAGATTCTCTAACAAGATGGCCTCTTCTACCAACAAAAGTCGGGAAAGAATAGTATGGGAAAAGAGAGACAGAAGTTTTACCAGGCAGGAGTCTTTCCCTCCCTCAAGGAATCCTGCGCAGAACATGTTGTCGGTAATTCCCGAACGGTAAGCACTTCTGCACTCACTTGAGGAGAGTACAGGAGCCTCCAAGCACTGCAGGGTGTCTGGAAATTGAACTATAAGAAAACAGAGATGGTTGGTGACATCTCGAGCTCATTTCAGAGCCCAGAGAAGGTCTTTCTTATCGGAAAAGTAATAACTGAACACCCTGGTTCAGTAGTTGACATTTTTGCTCTGAACAGTAATCACAGTATGGACTCCTTTTGTTTAGATGGAACAGATTCTATCCATGCATCCAATGTTCTACATTTCCGACACATTAATTTTAATCATTCCATGTTTGTAACCCAGCATAAAAGAAAGGACCTTTTAACGGCTTGATTATAAAGCAATGGGATTGTCACTGTCCTGCACAGCAGGGTTGCTCAAAAACACCCGTCCCACAGCATTTCTCGGTGCTTTACCCTGTAGTGTTTGTAGCTAATTGTGAGGTCTTAGGGTGTCCCCCGGGCCCTCATCATACTGTACTTCCCCAGGGAGCACTCACCACCATCGCTGAGTGTGTTGCCCCAGCCAGAGATTAGGCACGTGGTGCCTGCGGCCACACAGCTGGTAGGCAGAGAAACTGTTTGGACGGCTTGTGTGAGCTGGGCTGGTTGGGCAAGCTTGATGAGCATAATGTCATTGTCCAGTGTTGCAGCTTTGTAGCCAGGGTAGCGGATGACTTTAGCTGAACTGATAAGCTGCTGTGTGGATTCTTGACGTGCCAGGTTGTGTTTCCCAAGCTGCACTTCCATGCGGCTAAAAAAGAGAAGGAATGGCATACAGATTATGGCTCCTGTCAGGTTAAGAGGAACGTCCCCATCATTACTTGCACTCTCTTCAATATTGCTATCACAGCATCTGTTTTCATGCAGGTTATCTTTCTTGACCTGCAATAAGTTCTGGGGATCCACCCTGTGAGATCCTACCAACTTCCAATACAGGTGGTGGGTTGCTGCAGGAAGTTTTTGTTGTGATGGAGAAGATAAATATATAACAGTTTCTCCTGGAAAAGTACAAACTCTTATCACTCTGACCTCTATTCCTCTTCCTGTTCTCCAGTGACCAAGTTTTAGCACGATTAATGCCACTTGCGAGAACTGCAGCTCATAACTCATTGCTAGATGAACGCATTGTCATTTCAGAAAGTGCTCTGCATTCACAGAAACTTTCACAGAAGTGGAAAACCCATCATGATGCCGCAGCCTAGCTTGCTAAATGAGACACCCATTCCTTGGTTGTCTCCTGTCAGGATGCAGTCTCTTCCTGCATATATTTGGATCTCACAGCTCAGAATTCCTGCTCGGAGCAAACGGGAAGAAAGAGGTAGGTTATGGGAGAGGAGAGTATTTCTACTCACGACGTGTAGCAGTGAGCTGCTGACAGGACCCACTGGCTGTTGATGAGGGAACCTCCACAGAAGTGAATCCCAGAATTCAGGGACACCTGGTAAGGGACGGAGTTTTCTGGACAGGTGTAGCCTCCCACAATCTTGTCATCATCATTGTTGATGGGGTAGGCAACTGGGAGATAAGAAGTGGCATAAGTCAGCATCTGCCATAAGGAATCTTGTGGCCCTGGGACTGACTGAAGCATCTCACTGCTGGTCTCCATAAGAACTTTCCAGAAGAACTCACTGTAGAAGTGGTGGGTGAGCATGCGCCCGTAGTGCAGAGATTTACAGCAGCTATAGGAATTCCTGGCCCAGAGGCATTGCCTTCATACTACCTAGTCCTTAAGAATGAGACAGTCTTTCTCTGAAGCTATGGACACATTTCAGTATTCCTGGATCAAGGACCCCTGTGAAGACGTTCTTTCCCCATTTTGTGGCACAAGCAGCTATGAACAGACAGCAAGGAAAAGAACATACAGGGCTCCAACTTGAATCTTTGGCAAATCAAAGCTGGACTTCACTCTTTTGCTCAGAAGATGGGCTTCCTTATAAATTACAGAAATAGAAGTAAAAGATATACTCACCAGCCACGCCAACGAAGGTGACAAACAGGAGGAACTTCATGATTTTGACTCAGCCTCAAGCCCAGACTGGTGGAGTGCAAGAGTGGAGCTGCTAGAAATACGTTTTCTGAAATGGCCTTATCTCTTGTCCAAGGTTTTCTCCCGACAAAAAGTACGCAATGGAAAATTTGGGGATCCAAATATGAGCATTAATGGGCACTGGTAGAAAGTACAAATAAGCTATTAGCTAATCAGAACCATTTCCTGAGATAGAGAGCTATTTTGAATTGTTTCAGAAGGCAGCCTTCAATTTAAAGATATATTTGAGCCTTGGAAGATGTATAGGTGTTTGTGCATTTTTTTCTTATAGGTAGCACCTGGTAAGAGCAACCCTAAAGCCACTCTGAGATTCCTCTACCTTTTGAAAAAGGCATATTTTTTCCAGAAGATGAGTGTTGTTGGTAATGGACAGTAAGATAATATGCATTTCTTGTGGAAAGAAAACATGAGTGACCCCAAACTATTCTCTGTTCCGTACCACCAAGTGAAATTGTTCAAATACGGGAGTGTGTCATGTATTTCTGTAAAATTATTTCTCCCACCCAATCCAAATGATACAAAATATCAGCCAACATTCCAAACCACATTTTTCTGTTTAGCTTTGAAAATTTGTATGGGTACTCATCTATGCCACAGAAGACTTTCAGTACCACCCTGATATTTATGGATGTAATCTATGGGAACAAGTTGCTGTGAGAAAAAGTAAGGAGATCTTCTGAAATTCTTGGTGAGACTTTAATGGAGAATCAGCATTCTCTGCACGTAGCACAAAGACTTTCTCATCCAGATATCCCCCCATTCTTCTTGACAGAGATACTGCACTATAAAATACCTCAAAGGCTCACAAAGGAACTTGGCAGGATGGTACCCAAGGCTTTCCAGTCTGCCTTCCGCTAGGGTAAGGGCTGGCTCTAGAACTGGTGCAGGTCTCTCAAGGCCTGGACCAGAACAGTTGGGAAAGTTTCTTTGAGAACCAGACCCAGCCCCACGACTAACTCACACCTCTGGCCATGAGTTTGCCTCTCTGCATCAGCAGAATTTCCCTGTCCCAGCTTTTGCCCATCACCTTTGGGTTCTTTCCTGGCCAGCTCCAAGGACAATCTGTCTCTAACCTGCCCTCAGCTCCCTCTGGGGAAGGAGAAGCTGCAACTGTTGCTCTCCTGTGTTCTCTGTTTCTGGCCAGACATACCGAGAACCCTAAACCTTTCCCCACCTGCCCTGTGTTTCAATCCTCACTCTTTCCGAGACTCTGATAGATATCTGCCTTTTCCTGGGAACACAAGGTGGTTTCCTTCCACAACTCTGGTCTCCCCCATGCACAGTATAGTATGAGAATCATCTTGTTTCTGGCCCTGGCACCTCTATCCTTTCTAGCTGAGCCAAAAGTATGATGGGTTATTGCCACAAGTGCACCTTGCACATCGTCACCTACAAGACCATGCTCTGTCTCCAGATACCCTTGAGACTTGGGCTACATTGAATATTATCAGAGTTTTCAGGTCACAGGTTAGTGGCATGACTCAGGGACCCTGGCGCACTGCAGCGTGCCTATTCCCAGGAGACTGGTGGGACCAAGGGACCAGCATGCACCTAGAAATGATCAGTTACATGGTCCTGCCAGTATTGTGGAACTCCAAGGCCTTCCCACATGGAAGCTGGATGAGATCGGGATTCGTGGTGAGACACTGTACTCTTGGAAACTGCAGTGTGAGCAATCCCAGGAGACCCTGCAGTCTCAGAGACACACTGGTGCATACAGAGTGCTCACTTCTGGGATCCTTTGTCAGCCTGAACTCCAGGGTGGCCTTGGCTTTCTAGCTGGTGGAGAAAGGCTGCATGAACTAAACCACATCTTGCTTAATTGTGAATCAGGCTGAATGGGAGAAGAAATGTAAGAAGATTTAGGAGACAGAAGGCAGGTGGGTGTGAGAGAGGGTTGAGAATAAAAACAGAGGGATTAGAGAGAAAGAGGGCAGAGGGGGAAGTCAGAAGTGGTCTTTGGATGTCTGAAAAGAGGGTCAAGGCAGTGAGTCCAAGAAGAAAGGACGATCAAAGGGCAATTCAGATATGGGAAAGCATAGGGCAGAAATTAGAGAACGGGCCAGGAAAAGGCAGATGATATTAGCACTTTTCTTATTGAGGCAAAGCTAGAAGGCAAGAGGAGAAAATGATGCACTGTCAAATACAGGATTGTGTGTGTGCTGGGGGAAGACCCCTGCCTGCATTTCTGCTGTGCTTCTCCAGCATTAGCAGCACTGTGTTTCTTCCTCTGCACACAAATATGTTCCTGAGTCACTGAGCAGGACATGATCTATCTGCACAGATAAGCGGCTGCTCTTAGTCCCATTACGCTGGAAGCGGTTGCTGAATTTCTTCTCAATCTCTACCACACCACCTTCCACCGAGTGTACAACCAGCTGCAGAGTGGTCTTCTTCCCATGGGCAACTTGTACCAGTACATAGCTGAGAATAAACTCTGCTTGTGGGAACAGTCCAGGGTCACAGAGTCTCCCACTCGGACAACTGTATCTGGTGATTGCTGAAGGGTCTGGCCTGGCAAGAGAAGGGAAGAGATGTGAGGAGTGAAACGCATTGAAGTGTTCACAAACCCATGTCCTTGAAGCATGACAGGGCATGAGGGGTCATAGGGATGTCAGTGAGTTTGGGACAGTGTCCCATTTCTCTGAATGAGACATATAGGAGGAAAAACCCAGCTTCAAATACAATAACAAGTTTGTTAGGAAAATAATGACTTTAATAGTCTCAACTGAAGTATTAACAATGCACAGGAAAAAAAATACCTGTAGAGTTTTCTGGCTTAAGCAGTTTAAGAAAATCTTACACCTTTCCTGACCCTCCCAACCCTTGGGAAGACTTAGAGAATGGAGCACTACCAGCAACTGGGCACACAGCTGAAGCAGCAGTAGATCTCATGCAGATCTTCAAGCAGAATGGAGGGGCTTTTCACTTACCCACAGGGGTCATTAAGACCACTAGGAACCAGTGGAGACGCATGAAGAATGGCCACCTCCTTCCAGCAACCTGCCTGTACTGGTAGTACAGGCACGGAGATGTGTGAAGAGGAACAGTTGAGAGAGGAAATACACATCTGTGCAGGTGGGCAGGGCACTGAGAGACAGCCTGAAACGTGCAAAGCTAGGTAGCTGGCTGGGCACGGTGGGGTATGTGGCCTGCGTGGAGGCATGAGGTGCATGGAACCTGCTCCACTGACTTCATGCTTTGTGTGTATATGCATAGGTGGGAGATAAGTGTTATCACAGAAGCATGATGGGGCTGTGTGGCAGCCTGAGTGTGTGCATAGCATGCAGATACACAAAATGGCACAAAAAGAAGGGAAGAGAAAGAGAATTCGGGAAGGCATGTTTGTGCCAGTTGCCCCTCAGCTGAGTCTCCTTCAGACACTCTCACACTCCCAGACCCCCAGCCCAGCAAGCTGCAGTGTTGAATCTCCTTATCCCAGTGCTGCTCATCACATTACCCAGTCATGGGAAAGGCTGCCGACCTGTCATCCCAATGCCTGTCAACTCTCCTGCTCTCCTACTCTCCACTGAAGCATTCTGCAGGAATGCAGAAGAAGGAGTTGAATGATGAGGATGGACAGAGCTGGAGAAAATCCTTTCATCTTCTCTCCACAGGGTGTTGGCTTGTTCACCAGTCCAAGGGTGTGGGAAATCACTGTGGGCAGGAAGTGAGGCTTATAGTTTGTGCACAAGGACACATGGTGTGTGTGTGTCAGAGACCCAACAGAGCCTCTGCATGTGTATGATGTTCTGTGGGGCCAGCAATGCATGGCAGTGGGAGTCCAGCCCATACAAGAGAGAAAGTGATCCTTATGTTCAAGGTTGCCATGGACTTTGCATTGAAGATGTTCCCCTGTGTCCTCTCAGCAGAAGGATGCAGCATCGCGTCCATCTACTAGACACTCTGTTGTAGGTCAAAGTGTGTCTCATTGCACTAACATCCACAAAATGCCATCAAGAGATTTGGGAATGACGCCAGGTTCCTCAGAAGAAAAAGGAGAAAAGAATAAAGAGGGTGGGCTGAATTGTGCAGGCAACAGGAAGAAACCCCACCCCCCTGCAATGCTCCCAATGCTCCAGCTGAGAGAAGGCTGTGCTTGATGTGTCCGTGGGAAGGGTTTCCATTTCCCGTGGGGTTCCCTGGCTTGTGCAGGTGTCAGGGTGCATCAGGAGCCTTGCAGAAGACACTGAGTGTGAAGAGTTAGTGATCTTGAGCACCACATATGCTTTGCTGGGCCTCGTGCTTAGGGCGTGAGAAACCTCTATGTTAGCAAGAGCAGCTGCTGAGTGGTCACCGGTTGATGCCCCATGCCCGTCTGTGCCATGCAATTTTGTATGTAGTGACAAAGGAAACACCTCAACCTGTCAGGAAATTTTCTGTTAGCTGCACAGCTTACTAACATAACCTGTGATCTATATAATATCTTTTGGAAAGGTAACCTGCGTGTGGACTGAGGGGTGGAATGTAGCAGTCCTGATGCAGCAAAACCTGTACATGGAGGAGTTCATAGAATAATAGAACCGTAGAATCACCAGGTTGGAAGAGATCCACTGGCTCATCGAGTCCAACCATTCCTATCAACCCCCTACCTGGGAAGCCTGTTCCAGTGCCTAATGACCCTTCTTGTGAAAAACTTTTTTCCTAATGTCCAGCCTAAATCTCCCTTGGTGGAGCTTGATGCCATTCCCTCTTGTCCTGTCTCCTGTCACTTGGGAGAAGAGGCCATCACCCTCCTCTGCACAACCTCCTTTCTGGTAGTTACAGAGAGCAATAAGGTCTCCCCTCAGCCTCCTCTTCTCCCTTCTCCAGCCTAAACATCCCTTGCTCTCTAAGCCGTTCCTCATAAGGTCTGCTCTCCAGCCCTTTCACCAGCTTTGTTGCTCTTCTCTGGACTCACTCCAGAGCCTCAACATCCTCCTAGTGGTGAGGGGCCCAGAGTCAGTACTCCACGATTCAAGGAGTGGTCCCAGCAGTGCCCAGTACAGAGGGATAATAACCTCCCTGGACCTGCTGGCCACACCGCTTCTGATACAAGCCAGGATGCCATTGGCCTTCTTGGCCACATGGGCACACTGCTGGTTCATGTTCAGTCGGCTGTCAAACCACACCCCCAGGTCCTTCTCCTCCTGGCAGATTTCCAGTCAGACTTCTCCTAGTCTGCAGCTCTGCTTGGGGTTGTTGTGCCCCAAGTGCAGGACCTGGCACTTGGCCTTGTTAAACCTCATGCGATTGGACTCTGCCCAGCAATCAAGCCTGTTCAAATCCCTTTGCAGAGTCTCCCTACTCTCCAGCAGAACAACACGTCCACCCAGCTTAGCGTCGTCTGCAAACTTGCTAAGGCTGCACTCAGTGCCTTCATCCAGGACATTAATGAAGACATTGAACATGGCTGGACCCAGCACTGAGCCCTGGGGAAGCCCACTTGTCTCTGGTCTCCAGCCAGATTTAACACCATTTACCACCACTCTCTGGGCCTGGTCATCAAACCAATTTTCCACCCAGAACTAAGTGATGTATGTAATAGTTAACCTGTGTAGGTGCAGGCCTGTGCTGTGCTGCACGTGTCCCTTGGCCACAGGATAACCTCAGACACGGTGTTGTAACAGAAGAGAACGTGGGCAGTACCCAGATGCTATTGAGCATTATACCACCTGCCTGGCCTTTCGTCTATTTAAAGGTGCACCAAGAACTTCTCACACAATCATCCTTTCTCGTCATGGGTGAGGATGATAAGAAGATTTGGCTGGCATTAAATGAAAGGAAGTCTGAGGAGTGCAGATTGAGCAAGGACAGAAAGAAGGAGGTGGGGAGAAATTGAGGTAGAGAGGGCAAGAGAGATTGAGGGAAGTTTATATCGTGTAAATGAGAGTTAAATGAAGACAGAGGCAAGGAGGAGTGGGTTGGCAAGGAAATAAATTAGGAAAAAACAAACTCACAGGTTCTGAGAAGAGGAGGATGGGAAGGTTAGGAAGTAGAGGAGGTAATGAGTGGAAAGGGATCATCCTGCCTTGTGCAGCACCGACAAGGAGGAAGGGGTGGTTTGAGCAAGGGGTGGTTTGCGCTCAGCTGCCTCAGCAGCCTGGCCACTGTGCTTCACTCTCAGCACAGTAATAGATTCCAGAGTCATTGAGAAGAGCATGTTCTATCAAGAGGGTCATCTTGCCTTCTTTAATTTCACTGCTCCTGACATGTTGGAAATCCACTTCAACATTTGCTTTACCACCTCGAAGTGCATTAGCCACAGCTATCAGCCTGGAATCCTTCCCTAAAGGCAGCTTGTACCAGTATAAAGCTGTGTTGGAGGATTTCATCTGGGAACAGTCCAGACTGAGGGTCTGGCCTTGTCGTACCACTGTGTCTGGAGACTGTTCCAGAGCCAACACTGAAAGGGAAAAGGAAGAGCATTAAGGAGGAGGAAAGGAGGGAAGGCATGAACTAGGCACCATGGCTTTCTAGGGAAGACGTTAAGGAGGAACAGGACAGGCTAGGCATCAGCAGAAGGGATGAGATCACTCTTCAGATCAGCAAGTGGGTTAGACAATCATTAGAAGAGATTTCGGGATTCCTGCCCACCTCATTCATTGCCCATCAGAGGAAGCCTGAGGGAACGGAACACTACCTGCAACTGGATATGTAGCTGGGACAGCAGCAGCAGAATGGATGTCAGTGCTCAGAGGGACTTGAGGTCACTTACCCATAGGAGCCAGTGTGGCCACAAAAAGCCAGCAGGGATCCATGAGGAAAAAAAACCTTGTCTTTTCAGGGATCTGCCTTTTGTAGCTGTCCAGACATATGTGAAGATGAAGAAACAAATGAGGATGAGACACTTTGGGGTTGGGCAGGGCACAAAATGTGAGACATGATTGGTTGGCTGGGAACACGGGAGAATGGTGCACACAATCACAGGAAAATACTAAACCTCACAGAGATGCAGGCACTGGGAAAGCGAGGAGGGGAAGAAAGCATTTCATGGGCAGAACTATGCTGAGATTTCATGGAAGTCTGAGTGTGTACAAGGCAGAGGAATGTTGAGAGTTTTTTTATTCATCTTAAGTCCTTGGGAATTGGAGGAATGAGTCATTAAGGACACACATAGGTCCCTTGCATGTTTTCATGTGTTTATTCCTCAGCATAGGCTAGCTGGGGAACCCAATTAGCACAGGAATGAAGAGCAGGAAGAGTGGCAAGGGAGAAAGGAAGCCAGGCAACTAATGACGGAGGTCTTCACTATGCCAAACCCTGCTGAGAGCACATTTCCCTCCTCATAGAAACCATCAAACTCCGTACCTAGAGCTCTGCCGAGAGAGGGGGAAGGAGAAACAAGTGGAAATGCACTAGGATCCTTGGTGGTACTTTTTCTTCATGATGCTGAGGATGAGAAGGCTAGTAGGGTGTCATCCAAATAACTTTTCTCAGGGAAAAAAATTTAAAGAAAAGCATAAAAAAACATCTGTTACATGTGGGGTTCCCCAGGGCTCAGTGCTGGGTCCAGCCCTGTTCAATGTCTTTATCAATGACCTGGATGAAGGCATTGAGGGTACCCTTAGCAAGTTTGCAGATGACACAAAGCTGTGTGCAAGTGTTGATCTGTTGGAGGGTAGGGAGGCTCTGCAAAGGGACCTAAACAGGCTGGACCTCTGGGCAGAGTCCAATGGCATGAGGTTTAACACGGCCAAATGCCGGGTCCTGCACTTGGGGCACAACAACCCCAGAGAGCTGCAGACTGGGAGGAAACTGCCAGGAGGAGAGGGACCTGGGGGTGTTTGTTGACAGTCGACTGAACATTAGCCATCAGTGTGCCCAGGTGGCCAAGAAGGCCAATGGCATCCTTGCTTGTATCAGAAATGGTGTGACCAGCAGGTCCAGGGAGGAGATTCTCCCTCTGTACTCAGCACTGGTGAGGCTGCTCCTTGAATCCTGTGTTCAGTTCTGGGCCCCTCATCACAAGAGGGATGTTGAGGCTCTGGAGCAAGTCCTGAGAAGAGTGATGAGGCTGGTGAAGGGGTTGGAGAACAGAACCTATGAGGAACGGCTCAGAGAGCTGGAGTTGTTTAGCCAGGAGAAGAGGAAGCTGAGAGGAGACCTCATTACTCTCTACAAGTACCTGAAAGGAGGTTCTGGAGAGGAGGGTGATGGCCTCTTCTCCCAAGTGACAGGGGACAGGACGAGAGGGAATGACCTCAAGCTCCACCAGGGTAGATTTAGGCTGGAGATAAGGAGAAAGTTTTTAACAGAAAGGGTCACTGGGCATTGGAATAGGCTGCCCAGGGAGGTGGTTGATTTACCCTACCCTGGAGGTGTTTAAGGCACGGGTAGATGAGGTCCTGAGGGACATGGATTAGTGTTGGATAGGAATGGTTGGACTCGATGATCCAATGGGTCTCTTCCAACCTGGTTGTTCTATGATTCTATGATTCTATGATCTGTGAATGGGTACTAAGCAGTAGGCACTGGGTCAGCAGGTGGAGACTATGGTGTTGCTGATGTTGCACATAATCACGGTTAAGCTCTTGCCACTCTAACCTAGTCAGCATCTGAAACAAGGCAGCTGTAGCCCCAGTTCCACCCCCAACAGGGATGGGGAAATCTTGGTGTCACCTGCAAAATTTCTGAGGGGGCACACAACCTCACTGTCTATAACATCAAGGAAAATATTAAACAGTACTGCTCCCACTATGAACCCCTGAGGGACACCACATATGATGGCTCTCCATATGGATATCAAGCTGTTGACCACTACACACTGAATGCAACCATGCAACCAATTCATTATGCAATGAAGAGTCCATCAATCCAATCCATATCTCTGCAATTTAGAAAAAAGTGTGTTGTGGGAGACCATGTCAAAGGCTTTACAGAAGTCCAGATAGATTATATCTCTTGCTTTTCCAATGTGCACTGATGTGGTTATGAGGCAATGTTCAGTCCTATTGTTGGGCTGGCAGTGATGACACGGGCAGCGTTTGTGTTGCTGCCTGCTTGGTTTTGTCCAGTAGGAGTAGGCTGCCTGTGTGATTCAGCATGCTCTCTCAGCTGTTTGGGGAAGTTCTGCACTACCAAGTACATGCTGATAAGCAGCAAAGGTTCCAGAAATGGCTGCCTGTAACCGACTGAAAGACTTCAGAAGATGGCAAAACATTCTAAGATCTTGCTGGTTTAGAAGCGCTACTAATCATACATATTTTCCCTGAGTGACACTCCTTGCCTCTGTCCTTCATATCATAGCCTATGGAAGTCCCCAAAGAAATGCTGCGCAAAGAAGGAGTGCCTGGAAGTATTTATTTTTTGATAATTTTTGCATATCCAGTCCCAAAACAGAGGAAAATGATGAGAAGAAAAGGTAGGTCATTCAGAACGAGAGTCTTTCAGTTGGCAGAGATGGTTTCTTCGATCCAGGAGACGTAATTGCAAACCTTAGTGTAAACTCCAGGATAGCCTTTCTTTGCACATCCAATACCCCAAGAAACAATGCCCTGGAGCTGCCCATTGCAGACTACTGGACCACCGGAATCAGCCTGTGCAATCATATAAAAGATAGAGATATTCAGAAAATAGTAGCAGCACATGTGAGGAGTCAGAGATTTAGGACAGAGAGGTAAGGACACAACAACAGGGGATGATGATTAAGAGGGTGGGAAAATCCCTAAATTCACTGACTGAGTAACTTTCACCCAATGTCTCTGCTCTTATCCCTCACAAAGAAGAAAACCCAAACTGAAACTCCAGTATTCACACAGGCCAGCACAGTGAGTATAGCAGATTCTCTAACAAGATGGCCTCTTCTACCAACAAAAGTCGGGAAAGAATAGTATGGGAAAAGAGAGGCAGAAGTTTTACCTGGCAGGAGTCTTTCCCTCCCTCAAGGAATCCTGCGCAGAACATGTTGTCGGTAATTCTCCAACGGTAAGCACTTCTGCACTCACTTGAGGAGAGTACAGGAGCCTCCAAGCACTGCAGGGTGTCTGAATATTGAACTATAAGAAAATAGAGATGGTTGGTGAAACCTTGAGCTCATTTCAAAGCCCAGAGAAGGTCTTTCTTATCGGAAAAGTAATAACTGAACACCTTGGTTTAGGAGTTGACATTTTTGTTCTGAACAATAATCACAGTATGGACTCCTTTTGTTGAGATGGAACAGATTCTATCCATGCATCCAATGTTCTACATTTCCGACACATTAATTTTAATCATTCCATGTTTGTAACCCAGCATAAAAGAAAGGACCTTTTAGCGGTTTGACTTAAAAGCAATGGAATGGTCACTGTCCTGCACAGCAGGGCTGCTCAAAAACACCCGTCCCACAGCATTTCTCGGTGCTTTACCCTGTAGTGTTTGCAGCTAATTGTGAGGTCTTAGGGTGTCCCCCGGGCCCTCATCATACTGTACTTCCCCAGGGAGCACTCACCACCATCGCTGAGTGTGTTGCCCCAGCCAGAGATTAGGCACGTGGTGCCTGCGGCCACACAGCTGGTAGGCAGAGAAACTGTTTGGACGGCTCGGGTGAGCTGGGCTGGTTGGGCTAGCTTGATGAGCATAATGTCATTGTCCAATGTTGCAGCTTTGTAGCCAGGGTAGCGGATGACTTTAGCTGAACTGATAAGCTGCTGTGTGGATTCTTGACGTGCCAGGTTGTGTTTCCCAAGCTGCACTTCCATGCGGCTAAAAAAGAGAAGGAATGGCATACAGATTATGGCTCCTGTCAGGTTAAGAGGAACATCCCCATCATTACTTGCACTCTCTTCAATATCGCTATCACAGCATCTGTGTTCATGCAGGTTATCTTTCTTGACCTGCAATAAGTTCTGGGGATCCACCCTGCGAGATCCTACCAGCTTCCAATACAGGTGGTGGGTTGCTGCAGGAAGTTTTTGTTGTGATGGAGAAGATAAATATATAACATTTTCTCCTGGAAAAGTACAAACTCTTATCCCTCTGACCTCTATTCCTCTTCCTGTTCTCCAGTGACCAAGTTTTAGCACGATTAATGCCACTTGCGGGAACTGCAGTTCATAACTCATTGCTAGATGAACACATTGTCATTTCAGAAAGTGCTCTGCATTCACAGAAACTTTCACAGAAGTGGAAAACCCATCATGATGCCGCAGCCTAGCTTGCTAAATGAGACACCCATTCCTTGGTTGTCTCCTGTCAGGATGCAGTCTCTTCCTGCATATATTTGGATCTCACAGCTCAGAATTCCTGCTCGGAGCAAACGGGAAGAAAGAGGTAGGTTATGGGAGAGGAGTGTATTTTCTACTCACCGCTTGTAGCAGTGAGCAGCCGACAGGACCCACTGGCTGTTGATGAGGGAACCTCCACAGAAGTGAATCCCAGAATTCAGGGACACCTGGTAAGGGACGGAGTTTTCTGGACAGGTGTAGCCTCCCACGATCTTGTCATCATCATCGTTGATGGGGTAGGCCACTGGGAGATAAGAAGTTGGCAAATCAAAGCTGGACTTCACTCTTTTGCTCAGAAGACAGGCTTCCTTATAAATTACAGAAATAGAAGTAAAAGATATACTCACCAGCCACGCCAACAAAGGTGACAAACAGGAGGAACTTCATGATTTTGACTCAGCCTCAAGCCCAGACTGGTGGAGTGCAAGAGTGGAGCTGCTAGAAATACGTTTTCTGAAATGGTCTTATCTCTTGTCCAAGGTTTTCTCCTGACAAAAAGTACACAATGGAAAATTTGGAGATCCAGGTGTGAGCATTATTGGGCACTGGTAGGAAGTACAAATAAGCTATCAGCTAATCAGAACCATTTCCTGAGATAGAGAGCTATTTTGAATTGTTTCAGAAGGCAGCCTTCAATTTAAAGATATATTTGAGCCTTGGAAAATTTGTAGGTGTTTGTGCATTTTTTTCTTATAGGTAGCACCTGTTGAGGGCAACCGTCAAGCCCCTTTGAGATTCCTCTACACTGATGGGGTCATTCTGAAAAAGGCATATTTTTTCCAGAAGATGAGTGTTGTTGGTAATGGACAGTAAGATAATATGCATTTTTTGTGGAAATAAACCACCATGACCAAACAATTCTCTGTTCCGTACCACCAAGTGAAATTGTTCAAATACGGGAGTGCGTCACGTATTTCTGTAAAAACATTTCTCCCACCCAATCCAAATGTTATAAAATATCAGCCAACATTCCAAACCACATTTTTCTGTTCTTAGTCCCATTTCTCTGGAAGCGGTTGCTGAATTCCTTCTCAATCTCTGCCACACCACCTTCCACCGAGTATGAAACCAGCTGCAGAGTGGCCTTTTTCCCAGTGGGCAACTTGTACCAGTACATAGCTGAGAATAAACTCTGCTTGTGGGAACAGTCCAGGGTCACAGAGTCTCCCACTCGGACAACTGTATCTGGTGATTGCTGAAGGGTCTGGCCTGGCAAGAGAAGGGAAGAGATGTGAGGAGTGAAACGCACTGAATCGTTCACAAACCCATGTCCTTGAAGCATGACAGGGCATGAGGGGTCATAGGGATGTCAGTGAGTTTGGGACAGTGTCCCATTTCTCTGAATGAGACATATAGGAGGAAAAACCCAGCTTCAAATACAATAACAAGTTTGTTAGGAAAATAATGACTTTAATAGTCTCAACTGAAGTATTAAAAATGCACAGGAAAAAAAAAATCTGTAGAGTTTTCTGGCTTAAGCAGTTTAAGAAAATCTTACACCGTTCCTGACCCACCCAACCCTTGGGAAGACTTAGAGAATGGAGCACTACCAGCAACTGGGCACACAGCTGAAGCAGCAGTAGATCTCATGCAGATCTTCAAGCAGAATGGAGGGGCTTTTCACTTACCCACAGGGGTCATTAAGACCACTAGGAACCAGTGAAGAAGCATGAAGAATGGCCGCCTCCTTCCAGCAACCTGCCTGTACTGGTAGTACAGGCACGGAGATGTGTGAAGAGGAACAGTTGAGAGAGGAAATACACGTCTGTGCAGGTGGGCAGGGCACTGAGAGACAGCCTGAAATGTGCAAAGCTAGGTAGCTGGCTGGGCACGGTGGGGTATGTGGCCTGCGTGGAGGCATGAGGTGCATGGAACCTGCTCCACTGACTTCATGTTTTGTGTGTGTATGCATAGGTGGGAGATAAGTGTTACCACAGAAGCATGATGGGGCTGTGTGGCAGCCTGAGTGTGTGCATAGCATGCAGATACACAAAATGGCACAAAAAGAAGGGAAGAGAAAGAGAATTCGGGAAGGCATGTTTGTGCCAGTTGCCCCTCAGCTGAGTCTCCTCCAGACACTCTCACACTCCCAGACCCCCAGCCCAGCAAGCTGCAGCGTGGAATCTCCTTACCCCAGTGCTGCTCATCACATTACCCAGTCATGGGAAAGGATGCTGACCTGTCATCCCAATGCCTGTCAACTCTCCTGCTCTCCTACTCTCCTCTGAAGCATTCTGCAGAGGAGTCGCATGGTGAGGATGGACAGAGCTGGAGAAAATCCTTTCATCTTCTCTCCTCGGGGTGTTCACCAGTCCAAGGGTGTGGGAAATCACTGTGGGCAGGAAGTGAGGCTTATAGTTTGTGCACAAGGACACATGGTGTGTGTGTGTCAGAGACCCAACAGAGCCTCTGCATGTGTATGATGTTCTGTGGGGCCAGCAATGCATGGCAGTGGGAGTCCAGCCCATACAAGAGAGAAAGTGATCCTTATGTTCAAGGTTGCCATGGACTTTGCATTGAAGATGTTCCCCTGTGTCCTCTCAGCAGAAGGATGCAGCATCGCGTCCATCTACTAGACACTCTGTTGTAGGTCAAAGTGTGTCTCATTGCACTAACATCCACAAAATGCCATCAAGAGATTTGGGAATGACGCCAGGTTCCTCAGAAGAAAAAGGAGAAAAGAATAAAGAGGGTGGGCTGAATTGTGCAGGCAACAGGAAGAAACCCCACCCCCCTGCAATGCTCCCAATGCTCCAGCTGAGAGAAGGCTGTGCTTGATGTGTCCGTGGGAAGGGTTTCCATTTCCCGTGGGGTTCCCTGGCTTGTGCAGGTGTCAGGGTGCATCAGGAGCCTTGCAGAAGACACTGAGTGTGAAGAGTTAGTGATCTTGAGCACCACATATGCTTTGCTGGGCCTCGTGCTTAGGGCGTGAGAAACCTCTATGTTAGCAAGAGCAGCTGCTGAGTGGTCACCGGTTGATGCCCCATGCCCGTCTGTGCCATGCAATTTTGTATGTAGTGACAAAGGAAACACCTCAACCTGTCAGGAAATTTTCTGTTAGCTGCACAGCTTACTAACATAACCTGTGATCTATATAATATCTTTTGGAAAGGTAACCTGCGTGTGGACTGAGGGGTGGAATGTAGCAGTCCTGATGCAGCAAAACCTGTACATGGAGGAGTTCATAGAATAATAGAACCGTAGAATCACCAGGTTGGAAGAGATCCACTGGCTCATCGAGTCCAACCATTCCTATCAACCCCCTACCTGGGAAGCCTGTTCCAGTGCCTAATGACCCTTCTTGTGAAAAACTTTTTTCCTAATGTCCAGCCTAAATCTCCCTTGGTGGAGCTTGATGCCATTCCCTCTTGTCCTGTCTCCTGTCACTTGGGAGAAGAGGCCATCACCCTCCTCTGCACAACCTCCTTTCTGGTAGTTACAGAGAGCAATAAGGTCTCCCCTCAGCCTCCTCTTCTCCCTTCTCCAGCCTAAACATCCCTTGCTCTCTAAGCCGTTCCTCATAAGGTCTGCTCTCCAGCCCTTTCACCAGCTTTGTTGCTCTTCTCTGGACTCACTCCAGAGCCTCAACATCCTCCTAGTGGTGAGGGGCCCAGAGTCAGTACTCCACGATTCAAGGAGTGGTCCCAGCAGTGCCCAGTACAGAGGGATAATAACCTCCCTGGACCTGCTGGCCACACCGCTTCTGATACAAGCCAGGATGCCATTGGCCTTCTTGGCCACATGGGCACACTGCTGGTTCATGTTCAGTCGGCTGTCAAACCACACCCCCAGGTCCTTCTCCTCCTGGCAGATTTCCAGTCAGACTTCTCCTAGTCTGCAGCTCTGCTTGGGGTTGTTGTGCCCCAAGTGCAGGACCTGGCACTTGGCCTTGTTAAACCTCATGCGATTGGACTCTGCCCAGCAATCAAGCCTGTTCAAATCCCTTTGCAGAGTCTCCCTACTCTCCAGCAGAACAACACGTCCACCCAGCTTAGCGTCGTCTGCAAACTTGCTAAGGCTGCACTCAGTGCCTTCATCCAGGACATTAATGAAGACATTGAACATGGCTGGACCCAGCACTGAGCCCTGGGGAAGCCCACTTGTCTCTGGTCTCCAGCCAGATTTAACACCATTTACCACCACTCTCTGGGCCTGGTCATCAAACCAATTTTCCACCCAGAACTAAGTGATGTATGTAATAGTTAACCTGTGTAGGTGCAGGCCTGTGCTGTGCTGCACGTGTCCCTTGGCCACAGGATAACCTCAGACACGGTGTTGTAACAGAAGAGAACGTGGGCAGTACCCAGATGCTATTGAGCATTATACCACCTGCCTGGCCTTTCGTCTATTTAAAGGTGCACCAAGAACTTCTCACACAATCATCCTTTCTCGTCATGGGTGAGGATGATAAGAAGATTTGGCTGGCATTAAATGAAAGGAAGTCTGAGGAGTGCAGATTGAGCAAGGACAGAAAGAAGGAGGTGGGGAGAAATTGAGGTAGAGAGGGCAAGAGAGATTGAGGGAAGTTTATATCGTGTAAATGAGAGTTAAATGAAGACAGAGGCAAGGAGGAGTGGGTTGGCAAGGAAATAAATTAGGAAAAAACAAACTCACAGGTTCTGAGAAGAGGAGGATGGGAAGGTTAGGAAGTAGAGGAGGTAATGAGTGGAAAGGGATCATCCTGCCTTGTGCAGCACCGACAAGGAGGAAGGGGTGGTTTGAGCAAGGGGTGGTTTGCGCTCAGCTGCCTCAGCAGCCTGGCCACTGTGCTTCACTCTCAGCACAGTAATAGATTCCAGAGTCATTGAGAAGAGCATGTTCTATCAAGAGGGTCATCTTGCCTTCTTTAATTTCACTGCTCCTGACATGTTGGAAATCCACTTCAACATTTGCTTTACCACCTCGAAGTGCATTAGCCACAGCTATCAGCCTGGAATCCTTCCCTAAAGGCAGCTTGTACCAGTATAAAGCTGTGTTGGAGGATTTCATCTGGGAACAGTCCAGACTGAGGGTCTGGCCTTGTCGTACCACTGTGTCTGGAGACTGTTCCAGAGCCAACACTGAAAGGGAAAAGGAAGAGCATTAAGGAGGAGGAAAGGAGGGAAGGCATGAACTAGGCACCATGGCTTTCTAGGGAAGACGTTAAGGAGGAACAGGACAGGCTAGGCATCAGCAGAAGGGATGAGATCACTCTTCAGATCAGCAAGTGGGTTAGACAATCATTAGAAGAGATTTCGGGATTCCTGCCCACCTCATTCATTGCCCATCAGAGGAAGCCTGAGGGAACGGAACACTACCTGCAACTGGATATGTAGCTGGGACAGCAGCAGCAGAATGGATGTCAGTGCTCAGAGGGACTTGAGGTCACTTACCCATAGGAGCCAGTGTGGCCACAAAAAGCCAGCAGGGATCCATGAGGAAAAAAAACCTTGTCTTTTCAGGGATCTGCCTTTTGTAGCTGTCCAGACATATGTGAAGATGAAGAAACAAATGAGGATGAGACACTTTGGGGTTGGGCAGGGCACAAAATGTGAGACATGATTGGTTGGCTGGGAACACGGGAGAATGGTGCACACAATCACAGGAAAATACTAAACCTCACAGAGATGCAGGCACTGGGAAAGCGAGGAGGGGAAGAAAGCATTTCATGGGCAGAACTATGCTGAGATTTCATGGAAGTCTGAGTGTGTACAAGGCAGAGGAATGTTGAGAGTTTTTTTATTCATCTTAAGTCCTTGGGAATTGGAGGAATGAGTCATTAAGGACACACATAGGTCCCTTGCATGTTTTCATGTGTTTATTCCTCAGCATAGGCTAGCTGGGGAACCCAATTAGCACAGGAATGAAGAGCAGGAAGAGTGGCAAGGGAGAAAGGAAGCCAGGCAACTAATGACGGAGGTCTTCACTATGCCAAACCCTGCTGAGAGCACATTTCCCTCCTCATAGAAACCATCAAACTCCGTACCTAGAGCTCTGCCGAGAGAGGGGGAAGGAGAAACAAGTGGAAATGCACTAGGATCCTTGGTGGTACTTTTTCTTCATGATGCTGAGGATGAGAAGGCTAGTAGGGTGTCATCCAAATAACTTTTCTCAGGGAAAAAAATTTAAAGAAAAGCATAAAAAAACATCTGTTACATGTGGGGTTCCCCAGGGCTCAGTGCTGGGTCCAGCCCTGTTCAATGTCTTTATCAATGACCTGGATGAAGGCATTGAGGGTACCCTTAGCAAGTTTGCAGATGACACAAAGCTGTGTGCAAGTGTTGATCTGTTGGAGGGTAGGGAGGCTCTGCAAAGGGACCTAAACAGGCTGGACCTCTGGGCAGAGTCCAATGGCATGAGGTTTAACACGGCCAAATGCCAGGTCCTGCACTTGGGGCACAACAACCCCAGAGAGCTGCAGACTGGGAGGAAACTGCCAGGAGGAGAGGGACCTGGGGGTGTTTGTTGACAGTCGACTGAACATTAGCCATCAGTGTGCCCAGGTGGCCAAGAAGGCCAATGGCATCCTTGCTTGTATCAGAAATGGTGTGACCAGCAGGTCCAGGGAGGAGATTCTCCCTCTGTACTCAGCACTGGTGAGGCTGCTCCTTGAATCCTGTGTTCAGTTCTGGGCCCCTCATCACAAGAGGGATGTTGAGGCTCTGGAGCAAGTCCTGAGAAGAGTGATGAGGCTGGTGAAGGGGTTGGAGAACAGAACCTATGAGGAACGGCTCAGAGAGCTGGAGTTGTTTAGCCAGGAGAAGAGGAAGCTGAGAGGAGACCTCATTACTCTCTACAAGTACCTGAAAGGAGGTTCTGGAGAGGAGGGTGATGGCCTCTTCTCCCAAGTGACAGGGGACAGGACGAGAGGGAATGACCTCAAGCTCCACCAGGGTAGATTTAGGCTGGAGATAAGGAGAAAGTTTTTAACAGAAAGGGTCACTGGGCATTGGAATAGGCTGCCCAGGGAGGTGGTTGATTTACCCTACCCTGGAGGTGTTTAAGGCACGGGTAGATGAGGTCCTGAGGGACATGGATTAGTGTTGGATAGGAATGGTTGGACTCGATGATCCAATGGGTCTCTTCCAACCTGGTTGTTCTATGATTCTATGATTCTATGATCTGTGAATGGGTACTAAGCAGTAGGCACTGGGTCAGCAGGTGGAGACTATGGTGTTGCTGATGTTGCACATAATCACGGTTAAGCTCTTGCCACTCTAACCTAGTCAGCATCTGAAACAAGGCAGCTGTAGCCCCAGTTCCACCCCCAACAGGGATGGGGAAATCTTGGTGTCACCTGCAAAATTTCTGAGGGGGCACACAACCTCACTGTCTATAACATCAAGGAAAATATTAAACAGTACTGCTCCCACTATGAACCCCTGAGGGACACCACATATGATGGCTCTCCATATGGATATCAAGCTGTTGACCACTACACACTGAATGCAACCATGCAACCAATTCATTATGCAATGAAGAGTCCATCAATCCAATCCATATCTCTGCAATTTAGAAAAAAGTGTGTTGTGGGAGACCATGTCAAAGGCTTTACAGAAGTCCAGATAGATTATATCTCTTGCTTTTCCAATGTGCACTGATGTGGTTATGAGGCAATGTTCAGTCCTATTGTTGGGCTGGCAGTGATGACACGGGCAGCGTTTGTGTTGCTGCCTGCTTGGTTTTGTCCAGTAGGAGTAGGCTGCCTGTGTGATTCAGCATGCTCTCTCAGCTGTTTGGGGAAGTTCTGCACTACCAAGTACATGCTGATAAGCAGCAAAGGTTCCAGAAATGGCTGCCTGTAACCGACTGAAAGACTTCAGAAGATGGCAAAACATTCTAAGATCTTGCTGGTTTAGAAGCGCTACTAATCATACATATTTTCCCTGAGTGACACTCCTTGCCTCTGTCCTTCATATCATAGCCTATGGAAGTCCCCAAAGAAATGCTGCGCAAAGAAGGAGTGCCTGGAAGTATTTATTTTTTGATAATTTTTGCATATCCAGTCCCAAAACAGAGGAAAATGATGAGAAGAAAAGGTAGGTCATTCAGAACGAGAGTCTTTCAGTTGGCAGAGATGGTTTCTTCGATCCAGGAGACGTAATTGCAAACCTTAGTGTAAACTCCAGGATAGCCTTTCTTTGCACATCCAATACCCCAAGAAACAATGCCCTGGAGCTGCCCATTGCAGACTACTGGACCACCGGAATCAGCCTGTGCAATCATATAAAAGATAGAGATATTCAGAAAATAGTAGCAGCACATGTGAGGAGTCAGAGATTTAGGACAGAGAGGTAAGGACACAACAACAGGGGATGATGATTAAGAGGGTGGGAAAATCCCTAAATTCACTGACTGAGTAACTTTCACCCAATGTCTCTGCTCTTATCCCTCACAAAGAAGAAAACCCAAACTGAAACTCCAGTATTCACACAGGCCAGCACAGTGAGTATAGCAGATTCTCTAACAAGATGGCCTCTTCTACCAACAAAAGTCGGGAAAGAATAGTATGGGAAAAGAGAGGCAGAAGTTTTACCTGGCAGGAGTCTTTCCCTCCCTCAAGGAATCCTGCGCAGAACATGTTGTCGGTAATTCTCCAACGGTAAGCACTTCTGCACTCACTTGAGGAGAGTACAGGAGCCTCCAAGCACTGCAGGGTGTCTGAATATTGAACTATAAGAAAATAGAGATGGTTGGTGAAACCTTGAGCTCATTTCAAAGCCCAGAGAAGGTCTTTCTTATCGGAAAAGTAATAACTGAACACCTTGGTTTAGGAGTTGACATTTTTGTTCTGAACAATAATCACAGTATGGACTCCTTTTGTTGAGATGGAACAGATTCTATCCATGCATCCAATGTTCTACATTTCCGACACATTAATTTTAATCATTCCATGTTTGTAACCCAGCATAAAAGAAAGGACCTTTTAGCGGTTTGACTTAAAAGCAATGGAATGGTCACTGTCCTGCACAGCAGGGCTGCTCAAAAACACCCGTCCCACAGCATTTCTCGGTGCTTTACCCTGTAGTGTTTGCAGCTAATTGTGAGGTCTTAGGGTGTCCCCCGGGCCCTCATCATACTGTACTTCCCCAGGGAGCACTCACCACCATCGCTGAGTGTGTTGCCCCAGCCAGAGATTAGGCACGTGGTGCCTGCGGCCACACAGCTGGTAGGCAGAGAAACTGTTTGGACGGCTCGGGTGAGCTGGGCTGGTTGGGCTAGCTTGATGAGCATAATGTCATTGTCCAATGTTGCAGCTTTGTAGCCAGGGTAGCGGATGACTTTAGCTGAACTGATAAGCTGCTGTGTGGATTCTTGACGTGCCAGGTTGTGTTTCCCAAGCTGCACTTCCATGCGGCTAAAAAAGAGAAGGAATGGCATACAGATTATGGCTCCTGTCAGGTTAAGAGGAACATCCCCATCATTACTTGCACTCTCTTCAATATCGCTATCACAGCATCTGTGTTCATGCAGGTTATCTTTCTTGACCTGCAATAAGTTCTGGGGATCCACCCTGTGAGATCCTACCAGCTTCCAATACAGGTGGTGGGTTGCTGCAGGAAGTTTTTGTTGTGATGGAGAAGATAAATATATAACATTTTCTCCTGGAAAAGTACAAACTCTTATCCCTCTGACCTCTATTCCTCTTCCTGTTCTCCAGTGACCAAGTTTTAGCACGATTAATGCCACTTGCGGGAACTGCAGTTCATAACTCATTGCTAGATGAACACATTGTCATTTCAGAAAGTGCTCTGCATTCACAGAAACTTTCACAGAAGTGGAAAACCCATCATGATGCCGCAGCCTAGCTTGCTAAATGAGACACCCATTCCTTGGTTGTCTCCTGTCAGGATGCAGTCTCTTCCTGCATATATTTGGATCTCACAGCTCAGAATTCCTGCTCGGAGCAAACGGGAAGAAAGAGGTAGGTTATGGGAGAGGAGTGTATTTTCTACTCACCGCTTGTAGCAGTGAGCAGCCGACAGGACCCACTGGCTGTTGATGAGGGAACCTCCACAGAAGTGAATCCCAGAATTCAGGGACACCTGGTAAGGGACGGAGTTTTCTGGACAGGTGTAGCCTCCCACGATCTTGTCATCATCATCGTTGATGGGGTAGGCCACTGGGAGATAAGAAGTTGGCAAATCAAAGCTGGACTTCACTCTTTTGCTCAGAAGACAGGCTTCCTTATAAATTACAGAAATAGAAGTAAAAGATATACTCACCAGCCACGCCAACAAAGGTGACAAACAGGAGGAACTTCATGATTTTGACTCAGCCTCAAGCCCAGACTGGTGGAGTGCAAGAGTGGAGCTGCTAGAAATACGTTTTCTGAAATGGTCTTATCTCTTCTCCAAGGTTTTCTCCTGACAAAAAGTACACAATGGAAAATTTGGAGATCCAGGTGTGAGCATTATTGGGCACTGGTAGAAAGTACAAATAAGCTATCAGCTAATCAGAACCATTTCCTGAGATAGAGAGCTATTTTGAATTGTTTCAGAAGGCAGCCTTCAATTTAAAGATATATTTGAGCCTTGGAAAATTTGTAGGTGTTTGTGCATTTTTTTCTTATAGGTAGCACCTGTTGAGGGCAACCGTCAAGCCCCTTTGAGATTCCTCTACACTGATGGGGTCATTCTGAAAAAGGCATATTTTTTCCAGAAGATGAGTGTTGTTGGTAATGGACAGTAAGATAATATGCATTTTTTGTGGAAATAAACCACCATGACCAAACAATTCTCTGTTCCGTACCACCAAGTGAAATTGTTCAAATACGGGAGTGCGTCACGTATTTCTGTAAAAACATTTCTCCCACCCAATCCAAATGTTATAAAATATCAGCCAACATTCCAAACCACATTTTTCTGTTCTTAGTCCCATTTCTCTGGAAGCGGTTGCTGAATTCCTTCTCAATCTCTGCCACACCACCTTCCACCGAGTATGAAACCAGCTGCAGAGTGGCCTTTTTCCCAGTGGGCAACTTGTACCAGTACATAGCTGAGAATAAACTCTGCTTGTGGGAACAGTCCAGGGTCACAGAGTCTCCCACTCGGACAACTGTATCTGGTGATTGCTGAAGGGTCTGGCCTGGCAAGAGAAGGGAAGAGATGTGAGGAGTGAAACGCACTGAATCGTTCACAAACCCATGTCCTTGAAGCATGACAGGGCATGAGGGGTCATAGGGATGTCAGTGAGTTTGGGACAGTGTCCCATTTCTCTGAATGAGACATATAGGAGGAAAAACCCAGCTTCAAATACAATAACAAGTTTGTTAGGAAAATAATGACTTTAATAGTCTCAACTGAAGTATTAAAAATGCACAGGAAAAAAAAAATCTGTAGAGTTTTCTGGCTTAAGCAGTTTAAGAAAATCTTACACCGTTCCTGACCCACCCAACCCTTGGGAAGACTTAGAGAATGGAGCACTACCAGCAACTGGGCACACAGCTGAAGCAGCAGTAGATCTCATGCAGATCTTCAAGCAGAATGGAGGGGCTTTTCACTTACCCACAGGGGTCATTAAGACCACTAGGAACCAGTGAAGAAGCATGAAGAATGGCCGCCTCCTTCCAGCAACCTGCCTGTACTGGTAGTACAGGCACGGAGATGTGTGAAGAGGAACAGTTGAGAGAGGAAATACACGTCTGTGCAGGTGGGCAGGGCACTGAGAGACAGCCTGAAATGTGCAAAGCTAGGTAGCTGGCTGGGCACGGTGGGGTATGTGGCCTGCGTGGAGGCATGAGGTGCATGGAACCTGCTCCACTGACTTCATGTTTTGTGTGTGTATGCATAGGTGGGAGATAAGTGTTATCACAGAAGCATGATGGGGCTGTGTGGCAGCCTGAGTGTGTGCATAGCATGCAGATACACAAAATGGCACAAAAAGAAGGGAAGAGAAAGAGAATTCGGGAAGGCATGTTTGTGCCAGTTGCCCCTCAGCTGAGTCTCCTCCAGACACTCTCACACTCCCAGACCCCCAGCCCAGCAAGCTGCAGCGTGGAATCTCCTTACCCCAGTGCTGCTCATCACATTACCCAGTCATGGGAAAGGATGCTGACCTGTCATCCCAATGCCTGTCAACTCTCCTGCTCTCCTACTCTCCTCTGAAGCATTCTGCAGAGGAGTCGCATGGTGAGGATGGACAGAGCTGGAGAAAATCCTTTCATCTTCTCTCCTCGGGGTGTTCACCAGTCCAAGGGTGTGGGAAATCACTGTGGGCAGGAAGTGAGGCTTATAGTTTGTGCACAAGGACACATGGTGTGTGTGTGTCAGAGACCCAACAGAGCCTCTGCATGTGTATGATGTTCTGTGGGGCCAGCAATGCATGGCAGTGGGAGTCCAGCCCATACAAGAGAGAAAGTGATCCTTATGTTCAAGGTTGCCATGGACTTTGCATTGAAGATGTTCCCCTGTGTCCTCTCAGCAGAAGGATGCAGCATCGCGTCCATCTACTAGACACTCTGTTGTAGGTCAAAGTGTGTCTCATTGCACTAACATCCACAAAATGCCATCAAGAGATTTGGGAATGACGCCAGGTTCCTCAGAAGAAAAAGGAGAAAAGAATAAAGAGGGTGGGCTGAATTGTGCAGGCAACAGGAAGAAACCCCACCCCCCTGCAATGCTCCCAATGCTCCAGCTGAGAGAAGGCTGTGCTTGATGTGTCCGTGGGAAGGGTTTCCATTTCCCGTGGGGTTCCCTGGCTTGTGCAGGTGTCAGGGTGCATCAGGAGCCTTGCAGAAGACACTGAGTGTGAAGAGTTAGTGATCTTGAGCACCACATATGCTTTGCTGGGCCTCGTGCTTAGGGCGTGAGAAACCTCTATGTTAGCAAGAGCAGCTGCTGAGTGGTCACCGGTTGATGCCCCATGCCCGTCTGTGCCATGCAATTTTGTATGTAGTGACAAAGGAAACACCTCAACCTGTCAGGAAATTTTCTGTTAGCTGCACAGCTTACTAACATAACCTGTGATCTATATAATATCTTTTGGAAAGGTAACCTGCGTGTGGACTGAGGGGTGGAATGTAGCAGTCCTGATGCAGCAAAACCTGTACATGGAGGAGTTCATAGAATAATAGAACCGTAGAATCACCAGGTTGGAAGAGATCCACTGGCTCATCGAGTCCAACCATTCCTATCAACCCCCTACCTGGGAAGCCTGTTCCAGTGCCTAATGACCCTTCTTGTGAAAAACTTTTTTCCTAATGTCCAGCCTAAATCTCCCTTGGTGGAGCTTGATGCCATTCCCTCTTGTCCTGTCTCCTGTCACTTGGGAGAAGAGGCCATCACCCTCCTCTGCACAACCTCCTTTCTGGTAGTTACAGAGAGCAATAAGGTCTCCCCTCAGCCTCCTCTTCTCCCTTCTCCAGCCTAAACATCCCTTGCTCTCTAAGCCGTTCCTCATAAGGTCTGCTCTCCAGCCCTTTCACCAGCTTTGTTGCTCTTCTCTGGACTCACTCCAGAGCCTCAACATCCTCCTAGTGGTGAGGGGCCCAGAGTCAGTACTCCACGATTCAAGGAGTGGTCCCAGCAGTGCCCAGTACAGAGGGATAATAACCTCCCTGGACCTGCTGGCCACACCGCTTCTGATACAAGCCAGGATGCCATTGGCCTTCTTGGCCACATGGGCACACTGCTGGTTCATGTTCAGTCGGCTGTCAAACCACACCCCCAGGTCCTTCTCCTCCTGGCAGATTTCCAGTCAGACTTCTCCTAGTCTGCAGCTCTGCTTGGGGTTGTTGTGCCCCAAGTGCAGGACCTGGCACTTGGCCTTGTTAAACCTCATGCGATTGGACTCTGCCCAGCAATCAAGCCTGTTCAAATCCCTTTGCAGAGTCTCCCTACTCTCCAGCAGAACAACACGTCCACCCAGCTTAGCGTCGTCTGCAAACTTGCTAAGGCTGCACTCAGTGCCTTCATCCAGGACATTAATGAAGACATTGAACATGGCTGGACCCAGCACTGAGCCCTGGGGAAGCCCACTTGTCTCTGGTCTCCAGCCAGATTTAACACCATTTACCACCACTCTCTGGGCCTGGTCATCAAACCAATTTTCCACCCAGAACTAAGTGATGTATGTAATAGTTAACCTGTGTAGGTGCAGGCCTGTGCTGTGCTGCACGTGTCCCTTGGCCACAGGATAACCTCAGACACGGTGTTGTAACAGAAGAGAACGTGGGCAGTACCCAGATGCTATTGAGCATTATACCACCTGCCTGGCCTTTCGTCTATTTAAAGGTGCACCAAGAACTTCTCACACAATCATCCTTTCTCGTCATGGGTGAGGATGATAAGAAGATTTGGCTGGCATTAAATGAAAGGAAGTCTGAGGAGTGCAGACTGAGCAAGGACAGAAAGAAGGAGGTGGGGAGAAATTGAGGTAGAGAGGGCAAGAGAGATTGAGGGAAGTTTATATCGTGTAAATGAGAGTTAAATGAAGACAGAGGCAAGGAGGAGTGGGTTGGCAAGGAAATAAATTAGGAAAAAACAAACTCACAGGTTCTGAGAAGAGGAGGATGGGAAGGTTAGGAAGTAGAGGAGGTAATGAGTGGAAAGGGATCATCCTGCCTTGTGCAGCACCGACAAGGAGGAAGGGGTGGTTTGAGCAAGGGGTGGTTTGCGCTCAGCTGCCTCAGCAGCCTGGCCACTGTGCTTCACTCTCAGCACAGTAATAGATTCCAGAGTCATTGAGAAGAGCATGTTCTATCAAGAGGGTCATCTTGCCTTCTTTAATTTCACTGCTCCTGACATGTTGGAAATCCACTTCAACATTTGCTTTACCACCTCGAAGTGCATTAGCCACAGCTATCAGCCTGGAATCCTTCCCTAAAGGCAGCTTGTACCAGTATAAAGCTGTGTTGGAGGATTTCATCTGGGAACAGTCCAGACTGAGGGTCTGGCCTTGTCGTACCACTGTGTCTGGAGACTGTTCCAGAGCCAACACTGAAAGGGAAAAGGAAGAGCATTAAGGAGGAGGAAAGGAGGGAAGGCATGAACTAGGCACCATGGCTTTCTAGGGAAGACGTTAAGGAGGAACAGGACAGGCTAGGCATCAGCAGAAGGGATGAGATCACTCTTCAGATCAGCAAGTGGGTTAGACAATCATTAGAAGAGATTTCGGGATTCCTGCCCACCTCATTCATTGCCCATCAGAGGAAGCCTGAGGGAACGGAACACTACCTGCAACTGGATATGTAGCTGGGACAGCAGCAGCAGAATGGATGTCAGTGCTCAGAGGGACTTGAGGTCACTTACCCATAGGAGCCAGTGTGGCCACAAAAAGCCAGCAGGGATCCATGAGGAAAAAAAACCTTGTCTTTTCAGGGATCTGCCTTTTGTAGCTGTCCAGACATATGTGAAGATGAAGAAACAAATGAGGATGAGACACTTTGGGGTTGGGCAGGGCACAAAATGTGAGACATGATTGGTTGGCTGGGAACACGGGAGAATGGTGCACACAATCACAGGAAAATACTAAACCTCACAGAGATGCAGGCACTGGGAAAGCGAGGAGGGGAAGAAAGCATTTCATGGGCAGAACTATGCTGAGATTTCATGGAAGTCTGAGTGTGTACAAGGCAGAGGAATGTTGAGAGTTTTTTTATTCATCTTAAGTCCTTGGGAATTGGAGGAATGAGTCATTAAGGACACACATAGGTCCCTTGCATGTTTTCATGTGTTTATTCCTCTTTTCTTCAGGTATGGCTGGTTTTGTTAGCATCGGCGTGACAATAAACACATAACAGTCTTGTGAGGGTTATATGTTGGTGCTTTATTAGGGGTGGGGGGGAGCCAGAGATCGGGGAAGAATTTCCCAAATCAATCCCCCCACCCCGTCTCAGTTTGACCGAGATTTAATTCTCGTGAGGTTTGGCAAGCTAATGTATATTCAAGAGGTTACATTATTGCCTAATGCATATGTATATTTCAATGACTTCATCTAAGTTTTATCAACTCTTTGAAATTCACAACAGATTCTTACATCTTAAGCCCTTAATACAGACTATTGTTTAGCAAGCTGATTCAACAATCTTCCTTTAGCTACTAGGAATCAATTTGTTACATTAATCTTACGTTTTCTATGAAGAACAGCTGTTTGAGTAGTCTAGCTCGCAGCTCAGTAGACCACAAAGTAACAATTCAAGGTCTACCAAAGAAAAGTTACCAGTTAGAAACAAGAGAAACTGAGCTTGTATAAGCCTTTGTGCTTGTGGCCTTGTTAGCATTCCTAAGCAACTAAGTAACTTTCTACACGCTAGGTTTTAAAATTTCTTGTAGCTTTAAAACTACTACATACATTTAAATCATTTCTTTTCTTGATTTGCAACGAATTCAAGCTACAATATATAATAAAGTTTAAGACTTCTTGGTTTTAGATTCTTGCTCCAACAGTTCCCTCCCCAATCCCCAGTCCCCATCCCTCTGCACCTTCCAGATGTTCTCCTACAGCTAACTGTGAATTACAAAACAGTTACTAAATACTCCTGCTCTCTGCAGAAGAGTTGGAAACATCCCTGAACATCCCAAAAGAAACAGTGGGATGGAGGAGGGGAGATCTCTTGGCTGATCCATGCAATCCCTCCCCATAACATTTCTCATCCTGCGTACAAGAGGCACATGAAACAAATCTGGCCAGGACTCCCCTTTCTGGCTGCTTTCCCCAGCCCTCTTTCCCCCTCAGAGGCATTGCAGAGGCAGGAGATGCTCAATAACCTAAGTCTGGGCCCTTTGCAGCCAGGGCACTCAGGTGTGTTTGAGTATTGGAAGTGCTCCAGGCTCCTGCAGTGATCATTGTGATGAAGAAAGGTCGAGAGGGGAAGGCATTAAGAAGAAGAGGTGCTGAGGTGCCAAGATAAACGTGGCCTCTCCCTCCACCTTCCTTGTTGAAGGGCAGTTGCCTAAGTTCTTCCATAGACACGTTCTCCTTGGGACCTGGCGTGAGACTGGGGAGCCCTGATTGTCTTTGTCTGCTGCTGCCTCTGGGGAAAGGGCTTCTGGCAGCTTTGCTTCAACAGCATGCTTTGGCAAATCCAAGCAGTGCTCAAATACTGAGACTGTCTGTATCATTGCCCCTTCTGCCCTGTCAATTAACTGTCCAAGGTGTCTTCCCTTATTGACAGCACTGAGCTTGTCCTCCAGAGAACTGCAGGGGCTGCTGCTGCGATGTAGCCTTAAGATCACCAGGGTCTTGAAAGCAGCTGTACAGTATAATTGCATTCCCTCATGCTCTGCCACCAACATGTCTTTGCTGCTCTGCTCAGGCACTCGCAAGATTCAGGCTACTGGCATCCTCCCCACAGCAGCCTCCTGTGTTTCTACTCAGAAGGACATCCACGTAGCCTCTCCTGAATGGGGTAAACTCAGCATAGGCGAGCTGGGGAACCATATTAGCACAGGAATGAAGAACAGGAAGAGTGGCAAGGGAGAAAGGAAGCCAGGCAACAAATGACAGAGGTCTTCACTATGCCAAACCCTGCTGAGAGCACATTTCCCTCCTCATAGAAATCATCAAACTCCATACCTGGAGCTCTACCGAGAGAGGGGGAAGGAGAAACAAGTGGAAATGCACTAGGATCCTTGGTGGTACTTTTTCTTCATGATGCTGAGGACGAGAAGCCTAGTAGGGTGTCATCCTAATCACTTTTCTCAAGGAAGAAAATTCAATGTAAGTCATAAGAACATTGGTGCATGAGTACTAAGCAGTAGGCACTGGGTCAGCAGGTGGTGACTATGGTGTTGCTGATGTTGCACATAATCATGGTTTAGCTCTTGCCACTCCAACCTAGTCAGCATCTGAAACAGGGCAGCTGTAGCCCCAGCTCAACCCCCAACAGGGATGGGGAAAGGGAAATGAGAAAGAAAGGGAGACATATGGGCTAGAAACTAAAATATCTTTAACTAAACAAAAAATAATAAAAGAGAAATTATAATATTAACATTGAAATATTGAAAAATAAACAAATAGACAAAATCCAACTCCCCAGTGACTCTAAGTCGACACCAATGCTGCAGGACAGGCACAGGAGATGTCCCTGTCTAGCCTCAGAGGCAGATAGGAGCTGGATTCAGGAACTGGATTCTGGGACACCCACACCAGAACTGGGAGCAGGTGGACAGATGAGTTCCTCACTTAGACACCAGCCATTAAGGAAGAGGGCTTGTCCCCCATTACCCCTCAGATTTATACTGATTATGAATATGTCCCCAAAGAGACAGACACTGTCTGAAAAACATGTTGTTTTCTCTCAGGAAAATAATGTTACTTTGAAAAAGCTTGGCTGAAAAGTTAGAGAGTTGATTCCACTTTATATCAAACCAGAACACTGTTTATTTGCACGCCTGATGGCATCTCCTTCTCCACACAGCTACAAGATGAGCTGGAGTACCCCTGTCTAGGCCAATTCCTTACAATCCAACAAGGATCCCTCAGGTTCTGTCCTTGGTGGACTCTGAAAATATACCCAAGCATCAGCTTCCCCTGGAGGCTTCCATTCTCTTCTGCTACTCAGCAGCACTGCAGATAAAGAAGAATAGTTAAGTCAGGGCAACCTGATTTGTCTTGCAACAATGTGGGAACCTGGAACGTCTCCTACTGTGATCAGGGACAATTCACAGTTTAGCTTCTGTTGCCTCCTTCACCCCCTTTAAAGCCTTAGACTGCACTGCCTGCAGGTGCTTCGAGTGTTTGGCTCCTGGAAATTCCCGGGTTGCCTCGTGCTGGATCTTCATAAGCCTGCACCCTAGACAGACGGGGTTGTGGTTTGCAAGCTTGTCACTCCCACCAAGTTCCCAACAAATTCAGATGTAGAAACTGCACATTAGCCTTCCTTCACCCCTCCAAGCTGCTCTGTTCTCTGTGGGCACCATTTGTAGCCTCTTGTGGTTCTCCACAAACCTAGAGCCCCATACCTGCACAATGAAGGGAGCAGAGAGCTATACATGGAGAAGGCAGAGGTCTGAGTTGGACTTTGGCAACGATAAATGGGGAGGAATTACCACAGACGGCATGAAGACCTGTTCAAGCCATGGATGCATATGAAAATTCCATGCTGTGCATATGAAAAATTCTCAGAGGTGCTGCCTCCAATCTCCTTTCGACTGACCCTGAGAAAACTGACCTCCACCTCCCAGCCATATCTACTTCATGCATCAATTTCAGCAGTTATCGTCTGCCACCTCGTGCTCAAAATTCTAAACTGCACCGGTTCGACCATGCATTCTCTATCTGGAGTCCAAACAAATTGCCTTGGCATATTAAATGGGAAGGTTGTCTGCACTTCACCTCAAATCAAGTGTATTGCCTCTCCATCAGCAAAGAATTATGGAGCTGGGCATAAAAAAAACACCAACGCCAAAATCTGGATTCCATCTGGCTCTGAGTGTGGAGCTGATAACCAGGACGATGGAGAAAGGAAAGAAGGTTCTGAGAAATCCAACACCTGTTTCCTGTTCTTGTGTTTCCTGGAGAGGGATTTCATTCCTGGCTATTAACTACTGTTGTCCTTGGCATGACATATGCCAAGCCAAGGTGATGTCCATACTAACAGGGCTTTACCCCAGTAAACATCTTTGGACATGAGGAAGACCCTCCCCATTTGTAAGACAGGCATGAGTATCACATAAACAAGACCTTGAATTCTATACACTTGGGACTTTAAGCCCTCTAGCACAGCCTTGGCACCCAAGTTGCCCCCTCATCCCCTCACTTCTATTCCACCAGTTCCTGACAATCTCCCCATAGAAGGGAAGAGGACACCAGCATCCAGATATTCAGTCCCTTCCAGCTCTCTCTGCCTGTAGGGCATGCATCACACCCCAGAGAGGGTCATATGTGAGACCCCCTCTTCTCTCAGCATCACAAGTGGCCATCCACAACTAGGCAAGTTCTCCTCCAGGAGAACTCTCTCTCCTTCCAGGCCCAGGACTGAAACCAGTCACTCTCTGCTCTAGCAAGCCAGCAAGAGGAAAAGAGTTGCAGGAGCTCATATTTGGGAGAGTGTGGACATGGACACACACAAACACATATGAATGTGTATGCACACGTATCATTGGACACACACACTCTTGGATCCACAAGCACACACACACTCCGGTGTACTCAGCATTCCATATACACTTATTCCATATGTGCACACAATGACCACTCTGAACACTCACCCTGAACGCCCCTGTGTTGTAGTTGCACAGCATTATACACCCACAGAAGGACAGACACACAATTCCATGGCTGGACACACTGACCACTTGCATACATGTATATACACACATTTATACAGAGAGGCACAAGCCTTAGAGCTTACACATACAATGCCTACTGGGCATATGTGACGTGCCTAGTACAATAGCAAAGGGTCCTGCTCAGGTCCTTTCCTTAGCTGTGCTTCGGTACTGAGTCTGCCCAGTACATACCCTTGGATACCACTCATCATAGCTGCCGGCACCTGAATCAATGAGTCCCCAGGTCCTGCAGCCCCACTCCAAATGCTGGTACACACAAACGCATGCACCCCACCCACCTTCCCCTCCAACGGGTGCCCGGAACTCCTCTACTTTCTCTACTTACCGCTTCCCTCTGGTACTGCTATATGAGACAGACACACAGCCCTGAAACCCAGGTCACTCCCCTTACCTGCCAGCTAGTCTGGCTTCATGTTCACTAGTGATCACACCCTCACATAGTCTTCCTTGCCCCAGCTGCTGGCATGATGAACACATTCTGATCTGTGGCCCAACTCCAGTTTCAGGTACTTAAGTTCACTCACTCTGGCCCTTCCAGCTGCTAGTACCTGTGATATACTTGAAATACCCTCTCTGAGACGGGAAGACAGCAGCACAGCAGAAGCTGCTAACGGACATCACCAGTGAAATGTGTGCAGCACAAAACCTTTTCCCAGACACTCTCCTAGGAAGGAGGAGATTGGGCAGAGGAAATCCATATTGTCTCCACCACTGCACTCTGCCTTCAGAAACTCCTCTGCTTTATGCTCCTCGGAAGCTCTGTCTCTATCAGCTCATGGTCTCACCAGCTTTCCCTTTCCCAGGATCTTGCATCATCCTTTATGTGACACCAATGTGGATACAAATGATTGAAATACTTGAACTAGGATTGTGAATTTCTAGAAATACAAGCAGCCATTTCTTGTTCAGTGACACAGATGCCCTCCATTCACCAATAATCCTCCTTCCAGCTGGACATGTACCACCTGGAGTGTATTTTTTGGAAGACCCTGAAAAAAGTCTACATTAGCTCTGCAGAATGTTCAGTAGCATTGAGCAGAAGACAATATTTACATGTCAGCTAGGGATTCACAACCTTAAAGAAAGGAAGGAAAATAGGGAAGAGGAGTTCCATTTTCAACCTGAATGCAAAGGAATTGGTTCATCCTTCACAGTTCCTTCTGAGGGTTTATGGCAAAGCAGTCTGTTTGCTCCGAACTCCGAGTTGTTCATCACAAACAACCATTCCCTATGCCTACCCTGCAGCATTCATGGCAACGTATATATATCCTGCCATCTTAGGAGGAACTTAGTCTACTGGCCCTCAGCAAGGAAGGTGGAGGGAGAGGCTACCCTGGTCCCAGTCCTCAGCACCTCTTCTCCCTCATGCCTCCCACTTTGGACCATACTCAGTTCTTTCTTCCTTCCTGTGTTTGTGTGTTGGCTCTCCTGGTCAGTGCATTGACTGGGCCCTTCACAAGCATTTACCTTCCTCTCCTACCCTCCCACCAACACCATGGTTTCCCAGGGAGGGGAAGCCCCAGGAATAAGCACTGTCCCCTCTAGGAGGGCTGAAGGCTCAGCTACTCAGCTGAAGTGCATTTACACCAATGCAGGCAGCATGGGGAATAAGATGGAAGAACTGGAAGACGTTGTAGGGCAAGGTGCCTATGATGTCATTGCCATCACGGAAACGTGGTGGGATGACTCTTATAACTGGAGTTCAGGTATGGTGGGGTATAAACTCTTCAGGAGGGATAGAAAGGGTAGGAGAGGGGGTGGAGTAGCCCTCTTTGTAAGGGAGGACTTGGACACCTCTGAGATGGACTGTGGCGATGAGGAGATTGAGTGCCTGTGGATTAAGATCAAGGGAGCCCATAAGAAGGGAGACTTTGTGATGGGAGTCTGTTACAGGCCACCCAGCCAAGGAGAAGCAGCTGATGAGTTCTTCTATAAACAGCTGGGGTCAATCTCCAAGTCAGTGCCTCTTGTCCTTGTGGGAGACTTCAATCTCCCTGATATCTGCTGGAAGTACAACACAGCAGAAAGGAAGCAGTCTAGGAGGTTCCTGGAGAGTGTGGAAGACAACTTCCTTGCACAGCTGGTTAATGAACATACGAGGGAAGGTGCCCTCCTGGACTTGCTGTTTGTCAACAGAGAGGGGCTTGTGGGGGATGTGATAGTAGGGGGTCGCCTAGGTCTTAGTGATCATGAGATGATAGGGTTTTCTGTCCTAGGTGAAGTGAAGAGGGTGCTAAGCAGGATGGTAGCACTAAATTTTCAGAGGGCAGACTTTGAACTGTTTAGAAGGCTGGTTGGCAAAGTCTCCTGGGAGACAGCACTTGAGGGCAAGGGAGCCCATGAGGGCTGGGAGCTCTTCAAAAAGGAGATCCTGGCAGCTCAGGAGAAAGCCATCCCCGTGTTCTGGAAAAAAGGCTGTCAGGGGAAAAAACCAGCTTGGTTAAGTAGGGAAATCTTGAGAGAAATTAGAAAAAAAAGGAATATTTATAGGCTCTGGAAGGGGGGACAGGCCTCTTGGAGGGACTACAGGAGGGAAGTGAGGCTATGTAGGGAAAAAATCAGAGGGGCTAAGGCTGAGCTAGAGATCAGATTAGCTAAGTCTGCAAAAGACAATAAAAAATCTTTTTATAAGTATATTAACAGTAAAAGGAGGACAAGGGAGACCATACAGTCCCTTTTGGACTCAGAGGGAACAGCAGTGACAGGGGACGAGGAGAAGGCTGAGGTACTTAATGCCTTCTTTGCCTCAGTCTTTAATTGTAAAGAAAGCTGTTCCCTCTGTGTAGATACCCGGGAAACAGAGGAGCAATACGAGGCTCCCATGGTCCAAGAGGAGGTGGTCAGAGCCCTGCTTGGCCAATTGGACTCCCACAAGTCTATGGGGCCTGATGGGAAACATCCTAGGGTTTTGAGGGAGCTGGCGGATGTATTGGCCAAACCCCTTTCCATCATCTTCCAGCAGTCCTGGAAGGCTGGGGAGGTACCTCTGGACTGGAGGCTGGCTGATGTAGTTCCCATTTACAAGAAGGGTAGCAGGGAGGATCCGGGGAACTACAGGCCAGTCAGTCTGACCTCAGTGCCAGGGAAAGTCATGGAACAGGTGATCTGGAGTGTCATCATGAGACACATGCAAGAGAACAGTGTAATCAGGCCCAGCCAACATGGGTTCACAAAAGGCAGGTCTTGCCAATTTAACCTGATCACCTTCTATGACAAAGTGACTCGGCTGCTGGATGAAGGAAAGGCTGTGGATGTGGTCTTCCTGGACTTCAGTAAAGCCTTTGACACAGTTTCTCACAGTATTCTGCTACGGAAACTGTCAGCCTCTGGTCTGGACAGGCGCACACTCTCCTGGGTAGAAAACTGGCTGGATGGCCGGGCCCAGAGAGTGGTGGTAAATGGTGTTAAGTCCAGCTGGAGGCCAGTGACAAGTGGGGTTCCCCAGGGCTCAGTGCTAGGTCCAGTCCTGTTCAATGTCTTCATCAATGACCTGGATGAGGGCATTGAGGGTACCCTTAGCAAGTTTGCAGATGACACAAAGCTGTGTGCAAGTGTCGATCTGCTGGAGGGTAGGGAGGCTTTGCAAAGGGACCTAAACAGGCTGGACCGCTGGGCAGTGTCCAACGGCATGAGGTTTAACACGGCCAAATGCCGTGTCCTGCACTTGGGGCACAACAACCCTATGCAGAACTACAGACTGGGAGAAGCCTGGCTGGAAAACTGCCAGGAGGAGAGGGACCTGGGGGTGTTGGTCGACAGCCGACTGAACATGAGCCAGCAGTGTGCCCAGGTGGCCAAGAAGGCCAATGGCATCCTGGCTTGTATCAGAAATGGTGTGACCAGCAGGTCCAGGGAGGTGATTCTCCCTCTGTATTCAGCACTGGTGAGGCCGCTCCTTGAATATTGTGTCCAGTTCTGGGCCCCTTACCACAAGAAGGATGTTGAGGCTCTGGAGCAAGTCCAGAGAAGAGCAACGAGGCTGGTGAAGGGGCTGGAGAACAGACCCTATGAGGAGCAGCTGAGAATGCTGGAGTTGTTTAGCCTGGAGAAGAGGAGGCTGAGAGGAGACCTCATTACACTACCTGAAAGGAGGTTGTAGAGAGGAGGGAGCTGGCCTCTTCTCCCAAGTGACAGGGCAGAGGACCTCAAGCTCCGCCAGGGGAGACATAGGCTGGAGATTAGGAGGAGGTTTTTCACGCAGAGGGTCATTGGGCATTGGAATAGGCTGCCCAGGGAGGTGGTTGATTCACCTTCCCTGGAGGTGTTTAAGGCACGGGTGGATGAGGTATTGAGTGACTTGGTTTAGTGTTAGATAGGAATGGTTGGACTAGAAGATCCGATGGGTCCCTTCCAACCTGCTTGTTCTGTGATTCTGTGATTCTGTGAATGGGGTGAGATATTCTTTAACTACTTAAGCCAGAAAACCCTATAGGTATAATTTTATTTTCCTGGATCGTTTTAATACTTCAGTTGAGAGAACTAAAGTCATTACTTTCCTAACAAGTCTGTTATTGAATTTGAAACGCATTTCTTTTTCTCCTGTGTATGTCTCTCTGAGAAATGGGACACTGTCCCAAACTCGCTGACATATCTATGCCACCTCATGCCATGTCATGCTTCAAGGACATGGATTTGTGAACACTTCAATGCGTTTCACTCCTCACATCTCTTCCCTTCTCTTGCCAGGCCAGACCCTTCAGCAATCACCAGATACAGTTGTCCGAGTGGGAGACTCTGTGACCCTGGACTGTTCCCACAAGCAGAGTATATTCTTAGCTCTGTACTGGTACAAGTTGTCCTTTGGGGAGAAGGCCACTCTACAGCTGGTTGTATCCTTAGTGGAAGGTGGCAGAGATTGAGAAGGAATTCAGCAACCGCTTCCAGAGTAATGGGACTAAAAACTGCCACTTATCTGTGAAGATAGATTACGTCCTGCTCAATGACTCAGGAACATATTTGTGTGCTGAGCAAGACCCACCATGCCTCCAAACGCTGAAGCAGCACAGCACAAAACTTTCCATGCAAACAGGGATCTTCCCCCAGCACACACAGAGTCCTGTATTTGACCATACATTGTTTTCTCCTGTTTGTTCGTAGCTTTGCCTCAATAAGAAAACTGCTAATATCATCTGCCTTTTTGACACAGCCTTGACCCACAAGCCACACACTCGTGTCTGGCCCTGACTGGTGCTGGGGAATTGAATTCGTTGGTCTGTGTGGTGATCCAGAGGCCAATAAGGTCTTCCCAGGGTGAATATCAAAACAGTATTTATTTCTGACTCCGGAAAGCAACACAGTAAGTTACTGGGCTCACAATAAAGAGATGGAGGGGTGCAATCACCCAAAGTAACACAAAGGAATCCCTGAAAACAGCCTAGGTCCTTAGCATCTGATCCAACACGCATGCCATGAGATGATGGGGAGCAGGGGGCGGGGGGATTGGAGAGAGAGAGAAAGAGAAAGAGAGAGAAGGAAAGAAATCACCACATCGAATGCAGCAGATGATCTTGGGAACATGTGGTCCAGGCCACATTGTCCAGGCTGGTCCAATCGTAGTGTGTGAGTGAGAGCGAGCATGGAGGTGAGATCCTGACTACTCTCTTAAAAGCCCTTTTCTCTCCGTGTCCATTTTGGCCGGCTCCAGAATTGAGTAGGGGGAGGTAGTGGGGGCAGCAGCAATGGCTGCAACCCCTCCCCCTGCCAAAGCCAGTTCTGGGGCCCGACTTCACCCCAGCGAGTGAATGCTGTGCCTGCTCCGGCACTGCCCTCCACTGAACCATGGCACCACAGACAAGCTGGTGCCACAAGTGGGTAGTCCTCCAACAAAATGTTTAAGGCAAAGAGATAAACATAACCTAACTTCACATTCCAACCCATGACTTAAACATCTGTCATAGAAGTCAAATCAAAATCTCAGATCCGTGTTGTCTATAGCAGTGACATTTTCAGGTGCAACTTGCTCACTTGAATGTGCTGCTGCGTCACCTGTACCCATCTGCAGCCAGCTCTGGGTCCAGAGTCCAACCAAGCAAGAGAGAGAGGTGCCTGCTCCTACATTGTCCTTCTGTTGAACCCGACACAAGCAGGCAGTCTTCAGGCAAAATGGTTAAGGCAAAGAGAGCTGACTTCATATTCCACCCCGTGACTTAAACATTTGCCACAGAACTTGAGTCAAAAACTCAGGTCCATGTCATCTATAGTTGCGACACTTTCAAAGGGAGGGGGATAAGGAGAACAAGACAGAGGGAGAAAGAAGGGGTAGTCATGTCCCAGATCCATGCACTATCAACTTCCTCAGGCCTCCAACGACTTTCTCAGTCAAAAGTAAACCAGTGAAAGTATAACATTTGAAGCAAATACAGTTGAAATTGTAGTTCTTATCCTTGGGTTTCTATCCTTTAGGTTGATAGCAATGGTAAATAAACAACTCCAGCCTTAATGCATAACCCACAAACAATAATAATTTTGGAAGACTCAAAGCAGTGCCACTTTTTTTCCAAAAAAAAAAAAAAATACTATTTGATTTTGTAACCAGAATCCCACTGGTTAAAATAAATTTAGGTGTCTTAAAACCAGAGTGTTAAGAAACCTGAGGCATGTACAAAGCCTTATTGTAATCTGATTTCTCCAAAGGATAGAATTTTGGGTCCCAGGGAGAGAATTCACAAAACTGTGTGATGATGACACCCTCAGGAGTCACAACCACTTTCTTGCTTCCAGTTGAGATCAATGGGTATAGATCTCTCTTCTTGAAGAGAAATAATAACATTAACAGAGAATATTAACCGAGAAAGATGCCACTTTCTTATGAAACAAGTATTCAAGTTAGGGGAAACCC
Source organism: Coccyzus lansbergi (assembly GCA_033558105.1). Classification (NCBI taxonomy): domain Eukaryota; kingdom Metazoa; phylum Chordata; class Aves; order Cuculiformes; family Coccyzidae; genus Coccyzus; species Coccyzus lansbergi. The sequence continues at coordinate 620,780 of JAUMJK010000067.1, read as the reverse complement.
AAATTTGTGTAACAGTGTATGATGAAGTAGTGTACTATAGTGAAAGCAACCACATGAACTACACGGAATAAACATAAAATCAACAGTTTCATCAAAAAAAAGACAAGAAAAATAAATACATAAGAACAAATAAATAAATCCAAGTACCGGTATAGCAACACTGATCACATTAAACACAAAGACAAAATCAACAGTTGTGGGAAAGGTCTCAGTCCATCTTCATCACCAGAGGTTATGGCACAGTATGTTAGGGCGTTTCAGGGTATGTCCTCAGTCCACATGGCTACATGGTTGATCATCCAGGTTTTTGTTTGGTTGGTTTTCCCTAATAAAAAGAAAGGAAAAGAAAACTCAATCCAAGACAGGACCAATTTTAAAAAGAAGGAACAATCCACTGTGTATTTATATTGTAGTCCTTTCCATGGGCATTGGTGGCTATCCACGCATATCGATTAAGTGGGGGTTTTTAAGTAAGAGGTACATGCCCGATATTTGGTAGGTTTACCAGCATAAGCTGTCCTGGAGAATAGTTTGGTTTGATAGGGTCCTTCCCTTCTTTCCCCCCAGGTAGGAGGGAGGTGGGAGCTGAGCAAAAAGCAATGATTTTAGGGCATCCATTTACTCCCCAATGGCCATTTACTCTGGCCACCGAGTCCAGAAGACGTTCCAGCCACCAAAGTTTATGGGGTGTGAGTGTGCCCTTTAGAAGTCTGTTTGTCCTTTCTACTACCCCACTGGCCTGAGGATAGTAAGGCATGTGGAATATCCACTGGATTCCTTCAGTTTTTGCCCATTCCTGCACCACATCAGCCGTAAAGTGGGTACCATTGTATGACTGATTGGACACAGGTCTGGGGAGGAAACTGAACCATAGCTTCAGTGTCTTTATGGTGTTTTCCCCAGTGGCTCGTGTCACTGCCTCAGCTTGAAAAAGTCCTGATACCACCTCCACCCATACGAACACATATTGTTTTCCTCCCAACTTTTAAAATGGTCCCATATAGCTGACCTGCCACGTCTCCCTTAATCCCCTTCCCTCTCACAGATGGAAGGGGGGGTCTTGCAGGGGATGTTTACCCAATCTTGTGCAACATGTGCCACATGCCAAGATTATGGTACTACATATGTCTTGTGACACAGGCCATCATCTACTGCCAGATTCCTTTACCAGATCTCTGGTCCCCGAGTGACCCCATTTAATGTGCAGCCACTCTAATAAACATTCCCATAATTCTTCCTTTTCTTCCCCAGCCAGAGTGGCTAAGTGAGCGAGTGAATCTATCTGATTATTTAAGATGTGAGCTGGGTGGTCTCCCCATTAGGGGGCAGACACCCACCCCACCTATATAAGCGTTTGTTTTGCAGCCTTCAAGATATCCTCCCACCTTTCCTTCTGCCACACAGGCATTCGGTTGAATTCCCACTGGTTTTGTTCCCAGAAGGGGAGCCATTCTATACAACCTTTGAATGCTGCATAGAGTCATAGAATCACCAGGTTGGAAGAGACCCACCGGATCATCAAGTCCAACCATTCCTATCAAGTACTAAACCATGTCCCTCAGGACCTCATCTACCCGTGCCTTAAACACCTCAAGGGAAGGTGAATCAACCACCTCCCTGGGCAGCCTGTTCCAACTCCCAATGACCCTTTCTGTGAAAAACTTCCTCTTAATCTCCAGCCTAAATCTCCCCTGGTGGAGCTTGAGGCCATTGCCTCTTGTCCTGTTCCCTGTAACCTGGGAGAAGAGCCCAGCTCCTTCCTCTCTATTACCTCCTTTCCGGTAGCTGTAGAGAGCAATGAGGTCTCCCCTCATCCTCCTCCTCTCCCGGCTAAACAACACCAGCTATCCAAACCATTCCTCATAACGCCTGTTCTCCAGCCCCTTTACCAGCTTTGTTGCTCTTCTCTGGACTCACTCCAGAGCCTCAACATGGTTCTTGTGGCGAGAGGCCCAGAACTGAACACAGGTTTCAAGGAGTGGTCTCACCAGTACTGAGTACAGAGGGAGAATAACCATCCTGTAAGTGGATAGCCTTCACATAGAAGGCAATCAGGTTAGTTTGGCAAGACCTGCCTTTTGTGAACCCATGTTGACTGGGCCTGACCACCCGGTTCTCTTGCAAGTGCTTCATGATAGCACTCAAGATCACCTGTTCCATGTCTTTCCCTTGCACTGAGGTCAGACTCACAGGCCTGTAGTTCCCTGGATCCTCCCTGTGACCCTTCTTGTACATGGGCACAACATCAGCCAGTCTCCAGTCCAGAGGTACCTCCCCAGTCTTCCAGGACTGCTGGAAGATGATGGAAAGGGGTTTGGCCAGTACATCCACCAGCTCCCTCAATACCCTAGCATGAATCCCATCCGGCCCCATAGACTTGGGGGTATCTAGTTGGGCAAGCAAGGCTCTGACCACCTCCTCTTGGACCATGGGAGCCTCATTTTGCTCCCCTCGTTCTGGGGGTTTTACACAGAGGAAACTACTTTCTTTAGAATTAAAGACTGAGGCAGACTGAGGCAAAGAAGGCATTAAGTACCTCAGACTTCTCCTCATCCTCTGTCACTGTTGTTCCTTCTGTGTCCAAAAGGGACTGTATGGTCTCCCTAGTTCTCCTTTTATTGTTTATATATTTATAGAAAGATTTTTTGTTATCTTTCACAGACTTTGCCAACCTGATTTCTAGTTGATGCTGAGCCCCTCTGATTTTTTCTCTACACAACCTCACTTCCCTCCTGTAGTCCACCTAAGAGGCCTGGCCCCTCTTCCAGAGCCCATAAACATTCCTCCTCTTCTTGATGTCACTCAGGATCTCTCTGTTCAACCAAGCTGGTTTTTCCCCTGCTGGCTTTTTTTCCAGAACATGGGGATGGCTTTCTACAGAGCTGCTAGGATCTCCTTTTTGATGAGCTCCCAGTCCTGATGGGCTCCCTTGCCCTTAAGTACTGTCTCCCATGACACTTTGCCAACCAGCCTTCTGAAGAGTTCAAAGTCTGTCCTCTGGAAATTTAATGCTACTTTCCTGCTAACCACCTTCTTCACTTCACCTAGAACAGAAAACCCTATCATCTCATGGGCTCCTCTGATTTTAACCCACAGACACTCAATTTCCTCATCACCACAATCCATCTCCGTGGTGTCCAAGTCCTTCCTTACAAAGAGGGCTACCCCACCTCCTCTCCTATCCTTCCTATTCCTCCTGAAGAGCTTGTACTCCAGTAATATGAGTCATAGAATCATAGAACAACCAGGTTGGAAGGGACCCATCGGATCTTCTAGTCCAACCATTCCTATCAAACACTAAACCAAGTCCCTCAAGACCTCATCCACCCGTGCCTTAAACACCTCCAGGGAATTCCGTGATGGCAACAACATCATAGCCTCCTTGCCCTATGACAGCTTCCAGCTCTTCCTTCTTATACCCCATGCTGCATGCATTGGTGTAAATGCACTTCAGCTGAGCTGCCAAGTCTTCAGCCCTCTTAGAGGAAACTGTGTTGGTTCCCAATTGCCTGGTAACTGAAGTAGCTTGCTCCAGAGTGCCTGTATCTCCTGTACTGCCCCGAGGTGCACTGTCCCCCACTTCCTGTGCAGTGATGTGCTGGTGCTCCTCACCAGCACACCCTCTCTGAATCTCTAGTGCCCCACGTCTAGGCTTGCTCTTGCCTAGCCTGGTCTCAGTCCCCTCCCCCTCCATATTGAGTTTAAAGCTCGAATCACGAGCTTACCTAGGTTTTTAGCAAGGACCTTAGCCCCGCTAGGAGACCCACATGTCCCAACCTTAGCAACAGTGTCAGGGGTTGCGTGAACCACCCCATGATCAAAGAAGACAAAGCCCCTTTCCTCACACTAAGCTCGGAGCCAGGCATTAATGGAGGCTATGGTGGCCATCATCCTCAAGATTAGATTCTACCTGCAGCACCTGGTACTTGTTCACCAGGGGGATCTCAGGTTTTGCTGTCTGCTTGAGGCAGCAGGCTTCCTTGGTCTGACAGGGACTCTCTGTCATTCCCCATCTCTTATGACCCCAACCTTGCAGTTTGCAGGTGGATGGTGATTGGGCATACCGGGTGCAGCAGGCTGCTGAGGTAGTGAGAGGGCACTGCTCCACTGGTCTATAGAGTACCTATAGAACATTCCAAAGCTAAACAGAAAAATGTGATTTGGAATGTTGGTTGATATTTTTATCATTTAGATTGGGTGGGAGAAATGTTTTTACAGAAATACTGTCCATTACCAACAACACTCATCTTCGGGGAAAAATATACCTTTTTCCGAATGACCCCATCAGTGTAGAGGAATCTCAAAGGGGCTTGACAGTTCCTCTCAACAGGTGCTACCTATAAGAAAAAAATGCACAAACACCTGCACATCTTCCAAGGCTCAAATATATCTTTAAATTGAAGGCTGCCTTCTGAAACAATTCAAAATAGCTCTCTATCTCAGGAAATGGTTCTGATTAGCTGATAGCTTATTTGTACTTTCTACCAGTGCCCATTAATGCTCACACCTGGATCTCCAAATTTTCCATTGCGTACTTTTTGTCGGGAGAAAACCTTGGACAAGAGATAAGGCCATTTCCGAAAATGTATTTCTAGCAGCTCCACTCTTGCACTCCACCAGTCTGGGCTTGAGGCTGAGTCAAAATCATGAAGTTCCTCCTGTTTGTCACCTTCGTTGGCGTGGCTGGTGAGTATATCTTTTACTTCTATTTCTGTAATTTATAAGGAAGCCCATCTTCTGAGCAAAAGAGTGAAGTCCAGCTTTGATTTGCCAAAGATTCAAGTTGGAGCCCTGTATGTTCTTTTCCCTGCTGTCTGTTCATAGCTGCTTGTGCCACAAAATGGGGAAAGAACGTCTTCACAGGGGTCCTTGATCCAGGAATACTGAAATGTGTCCATAGCTTCAGAGAAAGACTGTCTCTTTCTTAAGGACTAGGTAGTATGAAGGCAATGCCTCTGGGCCAGGAATTCCTATAACCACTGTAAATTTCTGGACTAGGGGAGGGTGCTTGCCCACCACTTCTACGGTGAGTGCTTATGGAATGTTCTTATGGAGACCAGCAGTGAGATGCTTCAGTCAGTCCCAAGGCCACAAGATTCCTCATGCCAAATGTTGACTTACGCTACTTCTTATCTTCCAGTGGCCTTCCCCATCAACGATGATGATGACAAGATCGTGGGAGGCTACACCTGTCCAGAAAACTCCGTCCCTTACCAAGTGTCCCTGAATTTTGGGTATCACTTCTGTGGAGGTTCCCTCATCAACAGCCAGTGGGTCCTGTCAGCAGCTCACTGCTACATGTTGTGAGTAGAAAAATACTGTACTTTCCCATAACCTACTTCTTTCTTCCCGTTTGGTCCGAGCAGGAATTCTGAGCTGTGAGATCCACATATATGCAGGAAGAGACTGCATCCTGACAGGAGACAACCAAGGAATGGGTGTCTCATTTAGGAAGCTAGGCTGAGGCATCATGATGGGTTTTCCACTTCTGTGAAAGTTTCTGTGAATGCAGAGCACTTTCTGAAATGACAATGTGTTCATCTAGCAATGAGTTAAGAGCTGCTGTTCCCACAAGTGGCATTAATCGTGCTAAAACTTGGTCACTGGAGAACAGGAAGAGGAATAGAGGTCAGGGTGATAGCCAATTTTCCCTTTTCTAGAAAGTTTGTATAAAGTACTGTTATGTATTTATCTTCTCCATGACAACAAAATAAACCTGCAGAAACCCACCACCTGTATTGGAAGCTGGTAGGATCTCACAGGGTGAATCCCCAGGACTTATTGCAGGACAAGAAAGATAACCTGCATGAACACAGATGCTATGATAGTGATATTGAAGAGAGTGCACGTAATGATGGGGACATTCCTCTTAACCTGACAGGAGCCATAATCTGTATGCCATTCTTCCTCTTTTCTAGCCGCATACAAGTGCAGCTTGGGAAACACAACCTGGCACTTACCGAACCCACGCAGCAGCTTATCAGTTCAGCTAAAATCATCCGCTACCCTGGCTACAATGATGAAACACTGGACAATGACATTATGCTCATCAAGCTTGCACGACCAGCCCAGCTCACACAAGCCGTCCAAACAGTTTCTCTGCCTACCAGCTGTGTGGCCGCAGGCACCACGTGCCTAATCTCTGGCTGGGGCAACACACTCAGCGATGGCGGTGAGTACTCTGTGGGGATGTACAGCATGATAAGGGCCCGGGAAACAATGAAACCCGACAATTAGCTACAAACAGTACAGGGTAAAGCACAGAGAAGTGCTGTGGGACAGTGACCATTCAACTGCTTTAAAGACAAGCCTTTCACAGGTCCTGCCTTTTGTGCTGGGCTACAAACATGGAATCATTAAAATTAATGTGTCTGAAGTGGTAGAGCAGTGGATGCATGGATAGAATCTGTTCCATCTAAACAAAAGGAGCCCACACTGATTACTGTTCAGAGCAAAAATGTCAACTGCTAAACCAGCATGTTCAGTCATTACGTTTTCGCTAAGTAAGACCTTCCCTGGGCTCTGAAATGAACTTGAGGTCTCACCAACCATCTCTGCTTTCTTACAGAACTATATCCAGACACCCTGCAGTGCTTGGAGGCTCCTGTACTCTCCGCAAGTGAGTGCAGAAGTGCTTACCCTGGGGAAATCACCGACAGCATGTTCTGCGTAGGATTCCTCGAGGGAGGGAAAGACTCCTGCCAGGTAAAACTTCTGCTTCTATTTCCCATATTTTTCTCACTGGGCTGGCCTGTCTGAACACTGGGGTTTCCATTTGGGTTTTATTTTTTACGTGGAAGAGCAGCAGAGACTTAGGGTGAACGTTGCTTATTCAGTGAAGCTAGGGGGATTTCCACCCTGCTAATCATCGTCCCCTGCCTCTCTTTCCTAATCCTCTGCAAGCACTCTATACCACCTCCTGTACTTTAGGCTATTGAAAATGGAGGAGTGCTGCAGCAGAGAGTCAAGTATTCATGCAGGCTTTAGAGCTTAAGACACAAATGTCGTAAGCTTGGACTTACCAAAAAGGAAATAGCCAGTGTGCCTGTACCCAGGCAGTCTGGGAAATGGACGCACCTGGTAACTGCTCTGGATTTCCCATGTGAAACGTGGAAATATTCCTCCATGAAAGCATTTGGCAAAATAACACACATATGCTGAGGTATCTGCTGAGAACTGCAGCTGCCAAAACCAGGCAGAATACTCATTTCACTCTTAGCTGTGGTGCCTCTGGAGCTAAGGTAAGGCACAGTAGCATCAGGTGTAGAATGGGAATCAGAAGTGAATTCTGTAGAACTTCTGTGTAGAAAAAAACAATGGCGCTCCCTCGAATGGCAGTGATTTCTGACATCTCTGACTCCTCACGTGTGCTGCTACCATTTTCTGAGTATCTGTACCCTTTTTGTGCACAGGGGGATTCCGGCGGTCCAGTAGTCTGCAATGGGCAGCTCCAGGGCATTGTTTCTTGGGGTTATGGATGTGCAGAGAAAGGCTATCCCGGAGTTTACACTAAGGTTTGCAATTATGTCTCCTGGATCGAAGAAACCATCTCTGCCAACTGAAACACTCTTGTTCTACATGACCTACATTTTCTCCTCGTCATTTCCTTCTTTTTTGGGGGACTGGACCTACAAAAACTATCAAAAAATAAATACTTCTAGGCACCCCTTCTTTGTGCATCATTTTTTAAAGTACTTCCATGGGCTATGATGTAACTACTACAACTGCCTGACAGAGGCAGGGAGGGTGACTCAGGGGAACATATGTAATATTTGTATCGCTTCTCAACCAGCAAGATCTTAGAATATTTTACTGCCTTCAGAAGTCTTTCAGTCAGTCACAGTTTATCAGCATGTGCTGGGGAAGTACGCACAGTACCCAAACAGGATCAGACCACGGCTTTATGTCCCATTGCTCTGGAAGCACTTGCTGACTTCCTTCCCAGCTCCTGCCTTTTGGCAACAAAGAGGAGGACTTAGAAGCTACCATACTGCTAGAAAGCTATAACCTGATTGCTGTTACCGCAACTTGGTGGGATGAAAGATCCAGAGGGGAAGGCATTGGGAAGAAGAGGTGCTGACGACTGGGACCAGGGCGGCCTCTCCCTCCACATTCCTTGTTGAAGGGTAGTTGCCTAAGTTCTTCCACAGACAGGTTCTCCTTGGGACCTGGCGTGAGACTGGGGAGCCCTGATTGTCTTTGTCTGCTGCTGCCTCTGGGGAAAGGGCTTCTGGCAGCTTTGCTTCAACAGCATACTTTGGCAAATCCAAGCAGTGCTCAAATACTGAGACTGTCTGTATCATTGCCCCTTCTGCCCTGTCAATTAACTGTCCAAGGTGTCTTCCCTTATTGACAGCACTGAGCTTGTCCTCCAGAGAACTGCAGGGGCTGCTGCTGTGATGTAGCCTTAAGATCACCAGGGTCTTGAAAGCAGCTGTACAGTACAATTGCATTCCCTCATGCTCTGCCACCAACATGTCTTTGCTGCTCTGCTCAGGCACTCGCAAGATTCAGGCTACTGGCATCCTCCCCACAGCAGCCTCCTGTGTTTCTACTCAGAAGGACATCCATGTAGCCTCTCCTGAATGGGGCAAGCTCAGCATAGGCGAGCTGGGGAACCATATTAGCACAGGAATGAAGAACAGGAAGAGTGGCAAGGGAGAAAGGAAGCCAGGCAACTAATGACGGAGGTCTTCACTATGCCACACCCTGCTGAGAGCACATTTCCCTCCTCATAGAAATCATCAAACTCCGTACCTGGAGCTCTGCCGAGAGAAGGGGAAGAAGAAACAAGTAGAAATGCACTAGGATCCTTGGTGGTACTTTTTCTTCATGATGCTGAGGACAAGAAGCCTAGTAGGGTGTCATCCTAATCACTTTTCTCAAGGAAGAAAATTCAATGTAAGTCATAAGAACATCGGTGCATGGGTACTAAGCAGTAGGCACTGGGTCAGTAGGTGGAGACTATGGTGTTGCTGATGCTGCACATAATCATGGTTTATCTCTTGCCACTCCAACCTAGTCAGCATCTGAAACAGGGCAGCTGTAGCCCCAGCTCAACCCCCAACAGGGATGGGGAAATGGAAATGAGAAAGGAAGACATGTGTGCCAGAAACCAAAAGAACTTTAAATAAACAAAAAAAATTATATTAACATTGAAATATTGAAATATAAACAAATAGACAAAATCCAACTCCCCAGTGACTCTAAGTCGACACCAATGCTGCAGGACAGGCACAGGAAAGGTCCCCATCTGGACTCAGAGGCAGATAATAGCTCAATTCAGGAACTGGATTCTGGGACACACAGATCAGAACTAGGAGCAGGTGAACAAATGAGGTCCTCACTAAGACACCAACCATCAAGGAAGAGGGCTTGACCCTCATTACCCCTCAGATTTATACTGATTATGAATACGTCCCCAAAGAGACAGACACTGTCTGAAAAACATGTTGTTTTCTCTCAGGAAAATAATGTTACTTTGAAAAAGTTCAGCTGAAAAGTTAGAGTTGATTCCACTTTATATCAAACCAGAACACTGTTTATTTGCACACCTGATGGCATCTCCTTCTCCACACAGCTACAAGATGAGCTGGAGTACCCCTGTCTAGGCCAATTCCTTACAATCCAACAAGGATCCCTCAGGTTCTGTCCTTGGTGGACTCTGAAAATATACCCAAGCATCAGCTTCCCCTGGAGGCTTCCATTCTCTTCTGCTACTCAGCAGCACTGCAGATAAAGAAGAATAGTTAAGTCAGGGCAACCTGATTTGTCTTGCAACAATGTGGGCACCTGGAATGTCTCCTGCTGTGATCAGGGACAATTCACAGTTTAGCTTCTGTTGCCTCCTTCACCCCCTTTAAAGCCTTAGACTGCACTGCCTGCAGGTACTTCGAGTGTTTGGCTCCTGGAAATTCCCGGGTTGCCTCGTGCTGGATCTTCATAAGCCTGCACCCTAGACAGACGGGGTTGTGGCTTGCAAGCTTGTCACTCCCACCAAGTTCCCAACAAATTCAGATGTAGAAACTGCACATTAGCCTTCCTTCACCCCTCCAAGCTGCTCTGTTCTCTATGGGCACCATTTGTAGCCTCTTGTGGTTCTCCACAAACCTAGAGCCCCATACCTGCACAATGAAGGGAGCAGAGAGCTATAAATGGAGAAGGCAGAGGTCTGAGTTGGACTTTGGCAACGATAAATGGGGAGGAATTACCACAGACGGCATGAAGACCTGTTCGAGCCATGGATGCATATGAAAAATTCCATGCTGTGCATATGAATAATTCTCAGAGGTGCTGCCTCCAATCTCCTTTCGACTGACCCTGAGAAAACTGACATCCACCTCCCAGCCATATCTACTTCATGCATCAATTTCAGCAGTTATCGTCTGCCACCTCGTGCTCAAAATTCTAACTGCACCGGTTTGGAGTCCAAACAAATTGCCTTGACATATTAAATGGGAAGCTCTCTCTGCCTGTAGGGCATGCATCACACCCCAGAGAGGGTCACATGAGAGACCCCCTCTTCTCTCAGCATCACATGCGGCCATCCACAGCTAAGCAAGTTCTCCTCCACCCTGCCCCCTAGCAAGGCTATTTCCAGTGATGTTGGTTATCTCTCCTGTCCTTCCACTGCCCATTCCCTGAGATCTCAGAGATTCCTGGTTTACAGATCAGTGATTAACAGTTCCGGGCCCAGGACTGAAGCCAGTCACTCCCTGCTCTAGTAAGCCAGCAAGAGGAAAAGAGTTGCAGGAGCTCATATTTGGGAGAGTGTGGACATGGACACACACAAACACATATGAATGTGTATGCACACATATCACTGGACACACACACTCCTGGATCCACAAGCACACACACACTCCGGTGTACTCAGCGTTCTATACACACTTATTCCATATGTGCACACAATGACCACTCTGAACACTCACCCTGAACGCCCCTGTGTTGTAGTTACACAGCATTATACACCCACAGAAGGACAGACACACAATTCCATGGCTGGACACACTGACCACTTGCACACATGCATATACACACATTTATACAGAGAGGCACAAGCCTTAGAGCTTACACATACAATGCCTACTGGGCATATGTGACGTGCCTAGTACAATAGCAAAGGGTCCTGCTCAGGTCCTTTCCTTAGCTGTGCTTCGGTACTGAGTCTGCCCAGTACATACCCTTGGATACCACTCATCATAGCTGCCGGCACCTGAATCAATGAGTCCCCAGGTCCTGCAGCCCCACTCCAAATGCTGGTACACACAAACGCATGCACCCCACCCACCTTCCCCTCCAACGGGTGCCCGGAACTCCTCTACTTTCTCTACTTACCGCTTCCCTCTGGTACTGCTATATGAGACAGACACACAGCCCTGAAACCCAGGTCACTCCCCTTACCTGCCAGCTAGTCTGGCTTCATGTTCACTAGTGATCACACCCTCACATAGTCTTCCTTGCCCCAGCTGCTGGCATGATGAACACATTCTGATCTGTGGCCCAACTCCAGTTTCAGGTACTTAAGTTCACTCACTCTGGCCCTTCCAGCTGCTAGTACCTGTGATATACTTGAAATACCCTCTCTGAGACGGGAAGACAGCAGCAGAGCAGAAGCTGCTAACGGACATCACCAGTGAAATGTGTGCAGCACAAAACCTTTTCCTAGACACTCTCCTGGCCTCCAGTAACTGGTGGCTTGATGTCCCTAGGTCAGCTGGGGTATTTATCTTTAAACCAGCTCCTCCTAGGAAGGAGGAGATTGGGCAGAGGAAATCCATATTGTCTCCACCACTGCACTCTGCCTTCAGAAACTCCTCTGCTTTATGCTCCTCGGAAGCTCTGTCTCTATCAGCTCATGGTCTCACCAGCTTTCCCTTTCCCAGGATCTTGCATCATCCTTTATGTGACACCAATGTGGATACAAATGATTGAAATACTTGAACTAGGATTGTGAATTTCTAGAAATACAAGCAGCCATCTCTTGTTCAGTGACACAGATGCCCTCCATTCACCAATAATCCTCCTTCCAGCTGGACATGTACCACCACAATCTTAAAGAAAGGAAGGAAAATAGGGAAGAGGAGTTCCATTTTCAACCTGAATGCAAAGGAATTGGACCATCCTTCACAGTTCCTTCTGAGGGGTTGTGGCAAAGCAGTCTGTTTGCTCCAAGCTCCGAGTTGTTCATCACAAACAACCGCTCCCTGTGCCTGCCCTGCAGCATTCATGGCAACGTATATATATCCTGCCATCTTAGGAGGAACTTAGTCTACTGGCCCTCAGCAAGGAAGGTGGAGGGAGAGGCTACCCTGGTCCCAGTCCTCAGCACCTCTTCTCCCTCATGCCTCCCACTTTGGACCATACTCAGTTCTTTCTTCCTTCCTGTGTTCTTGTGTTGGCTCTCCTGGTCAGTGCATTGACTGGGCCCTTCACAAGTATTTACCTTCCTCTCCTACCCTCCCACCAACACCATGGTTTCCCAGGGAGGGGAAGCCCCAGGAATGGGGTGAGATATTCTATAACTGCTTAAGCCAGAAAACCCTATAGGTATAATAACTGCCCTCCACTGAACCATGGCACCACAGACAAGCTGGTGCCACAAGTGGGTAGTCCTCCGACAAAATGTTTAAGGCAAAGAGATAAACATAACCTAACTTCACATTCCAACCCATGACTTAAACATCTGTCATAGAAGTCAAATCAAAATCTCAGATCCGTGTTGTCTATAGCAGTGACATTTTCAGGTGCAACTTGCTCACTTGAATGTGCTGCTGCATCACCTGTACCCATCTGCAGCCAGCTCTGGGTCCAGAGTCCAACCAAGCAAGAGAGAGAGGTGCCTGCTCCTACATTGTCCTTCTGTTGAACCCGACACAAGCAGGCAGTCTTCAGGCAAAATGGTTAAGGCAAAGAGAGCTGACTTCATATTCCACCCCATGACTTAAACATTTGCCACAGAACTTGAGTCAAAAACTCAGGTCCATGTCATCTATAGTTGCGACACTTTCAAAGGGAGGGGGATAAGGAGAACAAGACAGAGGGAGAAAGAAGGGGTAGTCATGTCCCAGATCCATGCACTATCAACTTCCTCAGGCCTCCAACGACTTTCTCAGTCAAAAGTAAACCAGTGAAAGTATAACATTTGAAGCAAATACAGTTGAAATTGTAGTTCTTATCCTTGGGTTTCTATCCTTTAGGTTGATAGCAATGGTAAATAAACAACTCCAGCCTTAATGCATAACCCACAAACAATAATAATTTTGGAAGACTCAAAGCAGTGCCACTTTTTTTCCAAAAAAAAAAAAAAATACTATTTGATTTTGTAACCAGAATCCCACTGGTTAAAATAAATTTAGGTGTCTTAAAACCAGAGTGTTAAGAAACCTGAGGCATGTACAAAGCCTTATTGTAATCTGATTTCTCCAAAGGATAGAATTTTGGGTCCCAGGGAGAGAATTCACAAAACTGTGTGATGATGACACCCTCAGGAGTCACAACCACTTTCTTGCTTCCAGTTGAGATCAATGGGTATAGATCTCTCTTCTTGAAGAGAAATAATAACATTAACAGAGAATATTAACCGAGAAAGATGCCACTTTCTTATGAAACAAGTATTCAAGTTAGGGGAAACCCAAATTTGTGTAACAGTGTATGATGAAGTAGTGTACTATAGTGAAAGCAACCACATGAACTACACGGAATAAACATAAAATCAACAGTTTCATCAAAAAAAAGACAAGAACAATAAATACATAAGAACAAATAAATAAATCCAAGTACCGGTATAGCAACACTGATCACATTAAACACAAAGACAAAATCAACAGTTGTGGGAAAGGTCTCAGTCCATCTTCATCACCAGAGGTTATGGCACAGTATGTTAGGGCGTTTCAGGGTATGTCCTCAGTCCACATGGCTACATGGTTGATCATCCAGGTTTTTGTTTGGTTGGTTTTCCCTAATAAAAAGAAAGGAAAAGAAAACTCAATCCAAGACAGGACCAATTTTAAAAAGAAGGAACAATCCACTGTGTATTTATATTGTAGTCCTTTCCATGGGCATTGGTGGCTATCCACGCATATCGATTAAGTGGGGGTTTTTAAGTAAGAGGTACATGCCCGATATTTGGTAGGTTTACCAGCATAAGCTGTCCTGGAGAATAGTTTGGTTTGATAGGGTCCTTCCCTTCTTTCCCCCCAGGTAGGAGGGAGGTGGGAGCTGAGCAAAAAGCAATGATTTTAGGGCATCCATTTACTCCCCAATGGCCATTTACTCTGGCCACCGAGTCCAGAAGACGTTCCAGCCACCAAAGTTTATGGGGTGTGAGTGTGCCCTTTAGAAGTCTGTTTGTCCTTTCTACTACCCCACTGGCCTGAGGATAGTAAGGCATGTGGAATATCCACTGGATTCCTTCAGTTTTTGCCCATTCCTGCACCACATCAGCCGTAAAGTGGGTACCATTGTATGACTGATTGGACACAGGTCTGGGGAGGAAACTGAACCATAGCTTCAGTGTCTTTATGGTGTTTTCCCCAGTGGCTCGTGTCACTGCCTCAGCTTGAAAAAGTCCTGATACCACCTCCACCCATACGAACACATATTGTTTTCCTCCCAACTTTTAAAATGGTCCCATATAGCTGACCTGCCACGTCTCCCTTAATCCCCTTCCCTCTCACAGATGGAAGGGGGGGTCTTGCAGGGGATGTTTACCCAATCTTGTGCAACATGTGCCACATGCCAAGATTATGGTACTACATATGTCTTGTGACACAGGCCATCATCTACTGCCAGATTCCTTTACCAGATCTCTGGTCCCCGAGTGACCCCATTTAATGTGCAGCCACTCTAATAAACATTCCCATAATTCTTCCTTTTCTTCCCCAGCCAGAGTGGCTAAGTGAGCGAGTGAATCTATCTGATTATTTAAGATGTGAGCTGGGTGGTCTCCCCATTAGCGGGCAGACACCCACCCCACCAATATAAGCGTTTGTTTTGCAGCCTTCAAGATATCCTCCCACCTTTCCTTCTGCCACACAGGCATTCGGTTGAATTCCCACTGGTTTTGTTCCCAGAAGGGGAGCCATTCTATACAACCTTTGAATGCTGCATAGAGTCATAGAATCACCAGGTTGGAAGAGACCCACCGGATCATCAAGTCCAACCATTCCTATCAAGTACTAAACCATGTCCCTCAGGACCTCATCTACCCGTGCCTTAAACACCTCAAGGGAAGGTGAATCAACCACCTCCCTGGGCAGCCTGTTCCAACTCCCAATGACCCTTTCTGTGAAAAACTTCCTCTTAATCTCCAGCCTAAATCTCCCCTGGTGGAGCTTGAGGCCATTGCCTCTTGTCCTGTTCCCTGTAACCTGGGAGAAGAGCCCAGCTCCTTCCTCTCTATTACCTCCTTTCCGGTAGCTGTAGAGAGCAATGAGGTCTCCCCTCATCCTCCTCCTCTCCCGGCTAAACAACACCAGCTATCCAAACCATTCCTCATAACGCCTGTTCTCCAGCCCCTTTACCAGCTTTGTTGCTCTTCTCTGGACTCACTCCAGAGCCTCAACATGGTTCTTGTGGCGAGAGGCCCAGAACTGAACACAGGTTTCAAGGAGTGGTCTCACCAGTACTGAGTACAGAGGGAGAATAACCATCCTGTAAGTGGATAGCCTTCACATAGAAGGCAATCAGGTTAGTTTGGCAAGACCTGCCTTTTGTGAACCCATGTTGACTGGGCCTGACCACCCGGTTCTCTTGCAAGTGCTTCATGATAGCACGCAAGATCACCTGTTCCATGTCTTTCCCTTGCACTGAGGTCAGACTCACAGGCCTGTAGTTCCCTGGATCCTCCCTGTGACCCTTCTTGTACATGGGCACAACATCAGCCAGTCTCCAGTCCAGAGGTACCTCCCCAGTCTTCCAGGACTGCTGGAAGATGATGGAAAGGGGTTTGGCCAGTACATCCACCAGCTCCCTCAATACCCTAGCATGAATCCCATCCGGCCCCATAGACTTGGGGGTATCTAGTTGGGCAAGCAAGGCTCTGACCACCTCCTCTTGGACCATGGGAGCCTCATTTTGCTCCCCTAGTTCTGGGGGTTTTACACAGAGGAAACTACTTTCTTTAGAATTAAAGACTGAGGCAGACTGAGGCAAAGAAGGCATTAAGTACCTCAGACTTCTCCTCATCCTCTGTCACTGTTGTTCCTTCTGTGTCCAAAAGGGACTGTATGGTCTCCCTAGTTCTCCTTTTATTGTTTATATATTTATAGAAAGATTTTTTGTTATCTTTCACAGACTTTGCCAACCTGATTTCTAGTTGATGCTAAGCCCCTCTGATTTTTTCTCTACACAACCTCACTTCCCTCCTGTAGTCCACCTAAGAGGCCTGGCCCCTCTTCCAGAGCCCATAAACATTCCTCCTCTTCTTGATGTCACTCAGGATCTCTCTGTTCAACCAAGCTGGTTTTTCCCCTGCTGGCTTTTTTTCCAGAACATGGGGATGGCTTTCTACAGAGCTGCTAGGATCTCCTTTTTGATGAGCTCCCAGTCCTGATGGGCTCCCTTGCCCTTAAGTACTGTCTCCCATGACACTTTGCCAACCAGCCTTCTGAAGAGTTCAAAGTCTGTCCTCTGGAAATTTAATGCTACTTTCCTGCTAACCACCTTCTTCACTTCACCTAGAACAGAAAACCCTATCATCTCATGGGCTCCTCTGATTTTAACCCACAGACACTCAATCTCCTCATCACCACAATCCATCTCCGTGGTGTCCAAGTCCTTCCTTACAAAGAGGGCTACCCCACCTCCTCTCCTATCCTTCCTATTCCTCCTGAAGAGCTTGTACTCCAGTAATATGAGTCATAGAATCATAGAACAACCAGGTTGGAAGGGACCCATCGGATCTTCTAGTCCAACCATTCCTATCAGACACTAAACCAAGTCCCTCAAGACCTCATCCACCCGTGCCTTAAACACCTCCAGGGAATTCCGTGATGGCAACAACATCATAGCCTCCTTGCCCTATGACAGCTTCCAGCTCTTCCTTCTTATACCCCATGCTGCATGCATTGGTGTAAATGCACTTCAGCTGAGCTGCCAAGTCTTCAGCCCTCTTAGAGGAAACTGTGTTGGTTCCCAATTGCCTGGTAACTGAAGTAGCTTGCTCCAGAGTGCCTGTATCTCCTGTACTGCCCCGAGGTGCACTGTCCCCCACTTCCTGTGCAGTGATGTGCTGGTGCTCCTCACCAGCACACCCTCTCTGAATCTCTAGTGCCCCACGTCTAGGCTTGCTCTTGCCTAGCCTGGTCTCAGTCCCCTCCCCCTCCATATTGAGTTTAAAGCTCGAATCACGAGCTTACCTAGGTTTTTAGCAAGGACCTTAGCCCCGCTAGGAGACCCACATGTCCCAACCTTAGCAACAGTGTCAGGGGTTGCGTGAACCACCCCATGATCAAAGAAGACAAAGCCCCTTTCCTCACACTAAGCTCGGAGCCAGGCATTAATGGAGGCTATGGTGGCCATCATCCTCAAGATTAGATTCTACCTGCAGCACCTGGTACTTGTTCACCAGGGGGATCTCAGGTTTTGCTGTCTGCTTGAGGCAGCAGGCTTCCTTGGTCTGACAGGGACTCTCTGTCATTTCCCATCTCTTATGACCCCAACCTTGCAGTTTGCAGGTGGATGGTGATTGGGCATACCGGGTGCAGCAGGCTGCTGAGGTAGTGAGAGGGCACTGCTCCACTGGTCTATAGAGTACCTATAGAACATTCCAAAGCTAAACAGAAAAATGTGATTTGGAATGTTGGTTGATATTTTTATCATTTAGATTGGGTGGGAGAAATGTTTTTACAGAAATACTGTCCATTACCAACAACACTCATCTTCGGGGAAAAATATACCTTTTTCCGAATGACCCCATCAGTGTAGAGGAATCTCAAAGGGGCTTGACAGTTCCTCTCAACAGGTGCTACCTATAAGAAAAAAATGCACAAACACCTGCACATCTTCCAAGGCTCAAATATATCTTTAAATTGAAGGCTGCCTTCTGAAACAATTCAAAATAGCTCTCTATCTCAGGAAATGGTTCTGATTAGCTGATAGCTTATTTGTACTTTCTACCAGTGCCCATTAATGCTCACACCTGGATCTCCAAATTTTCCATTGCGTACTTTTTGTCGGGAGAAAACCTTGGACAAGAGATAAGGCCATTTCCGAAAATGTATTTCTAGCAGCTCCACTCTTGCACTCCACCAGTCTGGGCTTGAGGCTGAGTCAAAATCATGAAGTTCCTCCTGTTTGTCACCTTCGTTGGCGTGGCTGGTGAGTATATCTTTTACTTCTATTTCTGTAATTTATAAGGAAGCCCATCTTCTGAGCAAAAGAGTGAAGTCCAGCTTTGATTTGCCAAAGATTCAAGTTGGAGCCCTGTATGTTCTTTTCCCTGCTGTCTGTTCATAGCTGCTTGTGCCACAAAATGGGGAAAGAACATCTTCACAGGGGTCCTTGATCCAGGAATACTGAAATGTGTCCATAGCTTCAGAGAAAGACTGTCTCTTTCTTAAGGACTAGGTAGTATGAAGGCAATGCCTCTGGGCCAGGAATTCCTATAACCACTGTAAATTTCTGGACTAGGGGAGGGTGCTTGCCCACCACTTCTACGGTGAGTGCTTATGGAATGTTCTTATGGAGACCAGCAGTGAGATGCTTCAGTCAGTCCCAAGGCCACAAGATTCCTCATGCCAAATGTTGACTTACGCTACTTCTTATCTTCCAGTGGCCTTCCCCATCAACGATGATGATGACAAGATCGTGGGAGGCTACACCTGTCCAGAAAACTCCGTCCCTTACCAAGTGTCCCTGAATTTTGGGTATCACTTCTGTGGAGGTTCCCTCATCAACAGTCAGTGGGTCCTGTCAGCAGCTCACTGCTACATGTTGTGAGTAGAAAAATACTGTACTTTCCCATAACCTACTTCTTTCTTCCCGTTTGGTCCGAGCAGGAATTCTGAGCTGTGAGATCCACATATATGCAGGAAGAGACTGCATCCTGACAGGAGACAACCAAGGAATGGGTGTCTCATTTAGGAAGCTAGGCTGAGGCATCATGATGGGTTTTCCACTTCTGTGAAAGTTTCTGTGAATGCAGAGCACTTTCTGAAATGACAATGTGTTCATCTAGCAATGAGTTAAGAGCTGCTGTTCCCACAAGTGGCATTAATCGTGCTAAAACTTGGTCACTGGAGAACAGGAAGAGGAATAGAGGTCAGGGTGATAGCCAATTTTCCCTTTTCTAGAAAGTTTGTATAAAGTACTGTTATGTATTTATCTTCTCCATGACAACAAAATAAACCTGCAGAAACCCACCACCTGTATTGGAAGCTGGTAGGATCTCACAGGGTGAATCCCCAGGACTTATTGCAGGACAAGAAAGGTAACCTGCATGAACACAGATGCTATGATAGTGATATTGAAGAGAGTGCACGTAATGATGGGGACATTCCTCTTAACCTGACAGGAGCCATAATCTGTATGCCATTCTTCCTCTTTTCTAGCCGCATACAAGTGCAGCTTGGGAAACACAACCTGGCACTTACCGAACCCACGCAGCAGCTTATCAGTTCAGCTAAAATCATCCGCTACCCTGGCTACAATGATGAAACACTGGACAATGACATTATGCTCATCAAGCTTGCACGACCAGCCCAGCTCACACAAGCCGTCCAAACAGTTTCTCTGCCTACCGACTGTGTGGCCGCAGGCACCACGTGCCTAATCTCTGGCTGGGGCAACACACTCAGCGATGGCGGTGAGTACTCTGTGGGGATGTACAGCATGATAAGGGCCCGGGAAACAATGAAACCCGACAATTAGCTACAAACAGTACAGGGTAAAGCACAGAGAAGTGCTGTGGGACAGTGACCATTCAACTGCTTTAAAGACAAGCCTTTCACAGGTCCTGCCTTTTGTGCTGGGCTACAAACATGGAATCATTAAAATTAATGTGTCTGAAGTGGTAGAGCAGTGGATGCATGGATAGAATCTGTTCCATCTAAACAAAAGGAGCCCACACTGATTACTGTTCAGAGCAAAAATGTCAACTGCTAAACCAGCATGTTCAGTCATTACGTTTTCGCTAAGTAAGACCTTCCCTGGGCTCTGAAATGAACTTGAGGTCTCACCAACCATCTCTGCTTTCTTACAGAACTATATCCAGACACCCTGCAGTGCTTGGAGGCTCCTGTACTCTCCGCAAGTGAGTGCAGAAGTGCTTACCCTGGGGAAATCACCGACAGCATGTTCTGCGTAGGATTCCTCGAGGGAGGGAAAGACTCCTGCCAGGTAAAACTTCTGCTTCTATTTCCCATATTTTTCTCACTGGGCTGGCCTGTCTGAACACTGGGGTTTCCATTTGGGTTTTATTTTTTACGTGGAAGAGCAGCAGAGACTTAGGGTGAACGTTGCTTATTCAGTGAAGCTAGGGGGATTTCCACCCTGCTAATCATCGTCCCCTGCCTCTCTTTCCTAATCCTCTGCAAGCACTCTATACCACCTCCTGTACTTTAGGCTATTGAAAATGGAGGAGTGCTGCAGCAGAGAGTCAAGTATTCATGCAGGCTTTAGAGCTTAAGACACAAATGTCGTAAGCTTGGACTTACCAAAAAGGAAATAGCCAGTGTGCCTGTACCCAGGCAGTCTGGGAAATGGACGCACCTGGTAACTGCTCTGGATTTCCCATGTGAAACGTGGAAATATTCCTCCATGAAAGCATTTGGCAAAATAACACACATATGCTGAGGTATCTGCTGAGAACTGCAGCTGCCAAAACCAGGCAGAATACTCATTTCACTCTTAGCTGTGGTGCCTCTGGAGCTAAGGTAAGGCACAGTAGCATCAGGTGTAGAATGGGAATCAGAAGTGAATTCTGTAGAACTTCTGTGTAGAAAAAAACAATGGCGCTCCCTCGAATGGCAGTGATTTCTGACATCTCTGACTCCTCACGTGTGCTGCTACCATTTTCTGAGTATCTGTACCCTTTTTGTGCACAGGGGGATTCCGGCGGTCCAGTAGTCTGCAATGGGCAGCTCCAGGGCATTGTTTCTTGGGGTTATGGATGTGCAGAGAAAGGCTATCCCGGAGTTTACACTAAGGTTTGCAATTATGTCTCCTGGATCGAAGAAACCATCTCTGCCAACTGAAACACTCTTGTTCTACATGACCTACATTTTCTCCTCGTCATTTCCTTCTTTTTTGGGGGACTGGACCTACAAAAACTATCAAAAAATAAATACTTCTAGGCACCCCTTCTTTGTGCATCATTTTTTAAAGTACTTCCATGGGCTATGATGTAACTACTACAACTGCCTGACAGAGGCAGGGAGGGTGACTCAGGGGAACATATGTAATATTTGTATCGCTTCTCAACCAGCAAGATCTTAGAATATTTTACTGCCTTCAGAAGTCTTTCAGTCAGTCACAGTTTATCAGCATGTGCTGGGGAAGTACGCACAGTACCCAAACAGGATCAGACCACGGCTTTATGTCCCATTGCTCTGGAAGCACTTGCTGACTTCCTTCCCAGCTCCTGCCTTTTGGCAACAAAGAGGAGGACTTAGAAGCTACCATACTGCTAGAAAGCTATAACCTGATTGCTGTTACCGCAACTTGGTGGGATGAAAGATCCAGAGGGGAAGGCATTGGGAAGAAGAGGTGCTGACGACTGGGACCAGGGCGGCCTCTCCCTCCACATTCCTTGTTGAAGGGTAGTTGCCTAAGTTCTTCCACAGACAGGTTCTCCTTGGGACCTGGCGTGAGACTGGGGAGCCCTGATTGTCTTTGTCTGCTGCTGCCTCTGGGGAAAGGGCTTCTGGCAGCTTTGCTTCAACAGCATACTTTGGCAAATCCAAGCAGTGCTCAAATACTGAGACTGTCTGTATCATTGCCCCTTCTGCCCTGTCAATTAACTGTCCAAGGTGTCTTCCCTTATTGACAGCACTGAGCTTGTCCTCCAGAGAACTGCAGGGGCTGCTGCTGTGATGTAGCCTTAAGATCACCAGGGTCTTGAAAGCAGCTGTACAGTACAATTGCATTCCCTCATGCTCTGCCACCAACATGTCTTTGCTGCTCTGCTCAGGCACTCGCAAGATTCAGGCTACTGGCATCCTCCCCACAGCAGCCTCCTGTGTTTCTACTCAGAAGGACATCCATGTAGCCTCTCCTGAATGGGGCAAGCTCAGCATAGGCGAGCTGGGGAACCATATTAGCACAGGAATGAAGAACAGGAAGAGTGGCAAGGGAGAAAGGAAGCCAGGCAACTAATGACGGAGGTCTTCACTATGCCACACCCTGCTGAGAGCACATTTCCCTCCTCATAGAAATCATCAAACTCCGTACCTGGAGCTCTGCCGAGAGAAGGGGAAGAAGAAACAAGTAGAAATGCACTAGGATCCTTGGTGGTACTTTTTCTTCATGATGCTGAGGACAAGAAGCCTAGTAGGGTGTCATCCTAATCACTTTTCTCAAGGAAGAAAATTCAATGTAAGTCATAAGAACATCGGTGCATGGGTACTAAGCAGTAGGCACTGGGTCAGTAGGTGGAGACTATGGTGTTGCTGATGCTGCACATAATCATGGTTTATTTCTTGCCACTCCAACCTAGTCAGCATCTGAAACAGGGCAGCTGTAGCCCCAGCTCAACCCCCAACAGGGATGGGGAAATGGAAATGAGAAAGGAAGACATGTGTGCCAGAAACCAAAAGAACTTTAAATAAACAAAAAAAATTATATTAACATTGAAATATTGAAATATAAACAAATAGACAAAATCCAACTCCCCAGTGACTCTAAGTCGACACCAATGCTGCAGGACAGGCACAGGAAAGGTCCCCATCTGGACTCAGAGGCAGATAATAGCTCAATTCAGGAACTGGATTCTGGGACACACAGATCAGAACTAGGAGCAGGTGAACAAATGAGGTCCTCACTAAGACACCAACCATCAAGGAAGAGGGCTTGACCCTCATTACCCCTCAGATTTATACTGATTATGAATACGTCCCCAAAGAGACAGACACTGTCTGAAAAACATGTTGTTTTCTCTCAGGAAAATAATGTTACTTTGAAAAAGTTCAGCTGAAAAGTTAGAGTTGATTCCACTTTATATCAAACCAGAACACTGTTTATTTGCACACCTGATGGCATCTCCTTCTCCACACAGCTACAAGATGAGCTGGAGTACCCCTGTCTAGGCCAATTCCTTACAATCCAACAAGGATCCCTCAGGTTCTGTCCTTGGTGGACTCTGAAAATATACCCAAGCATCAGCTTCCCCTGGAGGCTTCCATTCTCTTCTGCTACTCAGCAGCACTGCAGATAAAGAAGAATAGTTAAGTCAGGGCAACCTGATTTGTCTTGCAACAATGTGGGCACCTGGAATGTCTCCTGCTGTGATCAGGGACAATTCACAGTTTAGCTTCTGTTGCCTCCTTCACCCCCTTTAAAGCCTTAGACTGCACTGCCTGCAGGTACTTCGAGTGTTTGGCTCCTGGAAATTCCCGGGTTGCCTCGTGCTGGATCTTCATAAGCCTGCACCCTAGACAGACGGGGTTGTGGCTTGCAAGCTTGTCACTCCCACCAAGTTCCCAACAAATTCAGATGTAGAAACTGCACATTAGCCTTCCTTCACCCCTCCAAGCTGCTCTGTTCTCTATGGGCACCATTTGTAGCCTCTTGTGGTTCTCCACAAACCTAGAGCCCCATACCTGCACAATGAAGGGAGCAGAGAGCTATAAATGGAGAAGGCAGAGGTCTGAGTTGGACTTTGGCAACGATAAATGGGGAGGAATTACCACAGACGGCATGAAGACCTGTTCGAGCCATGGATGCATATGAAAAATTCCATGCTGTGCATATGAATAATTCTCAGAGGTGCTGCCTCCAATCTCCTTTCGACTGACCCTGAGAAAACTGACATCCACCTCCCAGCCATATCTACTTCATGCATCAATTTCAGCAGTTATCGTCTGCCACCTCGTGCTCAAAATTCTAACTGCACCGGTTTGGAGTCCAAACAAATTGCCTTGACATATTAAATGGGAAGCTCTCTCTGCCTGTAGGGCATGCATCACACCCCAGAGAGGGTCACATGAGAGACCCCCTCTTCTCTCAGCATCACATGCGGCCATCCACAGCTAAGCAAGTTCTCCTCCACCCTGCCCCCTAGCAAGGCTATTTCCAGTGATGTTGGTTATCTCTCCTGTCCTTCCACTGCCCATTCCCTGAGATCTCAGAGATTCCTGGTTTACAGATCAGTGATTAACAGTTCCGGGCCCAGGACTGAAGCCAGTCACTCCCTGCTCTAGTAAGCCAGCAAGAGGAAAAGAGTTGCAGGAGCTCATATTTGGGAGAGTGTGGACATGGACACACACAAACACATATGAATGTGTATGCACACATATCACTGGACACACACACTCCTGGATCCACAAGCACACACACACTCCGGTGTACTCAGCGTTCTATACACACTTATTCCATATGTGCACACAATGACCACTCTGAACACTCACCCTGAACGCCCCTGTGTTGTAGTTACACAGCATTATACACCCACAGAAGGACAGACACACAATTCCATGGCTGGACACACTGACCACTTGCACACATGCATATACACACATTTATACAGAGAGGCACAAGCCTTAGAGCTTACACATACAATGCCTACTGGGCATATGTGACGTGCCTAGTACAATAGCAAAGGGTCCTGCTCAGGTCCTTTCCTTAGCTGTGCTTCGGTACTGAGTCTGCCCAGTACATACCCTTGGATACCACTCATCATAGCTGCCGGCACCTGAATCAATGAGTCCCCAGGTCCTGCAGCCCCACTCCAAATGCTGGTACACACAAACGCATGCACCCCACCCACCTTCCCCTCCAACGGGTGCCCGGAACTCCTCTACTTTCTCTACTTACCGCTTCCCTCTGGTACTGCTATATGAGACAGACACACAGCCCTGAAACCCAGGTCACTCCCCTTACCTGCCAGCTAGTCTGGCTTCATGTTCACTAGTGATCACACCCTCACATAGTCTTCCTTGCCCCAGCTGCTGGCATGATGAACACATTCTGATCTGTGGCCCAACTCCAGTTTCAGGTACTTAAGTTCACTCACTCTGGCCCTTCCAGCTGCTAGTACCTGTGATATACTTGAAATACCCTCTCTGAGACGGGAAGACAGCAGCAGAGCAGAAGCTGCTAACGGACATCACCAGTGAAATGTGTGCAGCACAAAACCTTTTCCTAGACACTCTCCTGGCCTCCAGTAACTGGTGGCTTGATGTCCCTAGGTCAGCTGGGGTATTTATCTTTAAACCAGCTCCTCCTAGGAAGGAGGAGATTGGGCAGAGGAAATCCATATTGTCTCCACCACTGCACTCTGCCTTCAGAAACTCCTCTGCTTTATGCTCCTCGGAAGCTCTGTCTCTATCAGCTCATGGTCTCACCAGCTTTCCCTTTCCCAGGATCTTGCATCATCCTTTATGTGACACCAATGTGGATACAAATGATTGAAATACTTGAACTAGGATTGTGAATTTCTAGAAATACAAGCAGCCATCTCTTGTTCAGTGACACAGATGCCCTCCATTCACCAATAATCCTCCTTCCAGCTGGACATGTACCACCACAATCTTAAAGAAAGGAAGGAAAATAGGGAAGAGGAGTTCCATTTTCAACCTGAATGCAAAGGAATTGGACCATCCTTCACAGTTCCTTCTGAGGGGTTGTGGCAAAGCAGTCTGTTTGCTCCAAGCTCCGAGTTGTTCATCACAAACAACCGCTCCCTGTGCCTGCCCTGCAGCATTCATGGCAACGTATATATATCCTGCCATCTTAGGAGGAACTTAGTCTACTGGCCCTCAGCAAGGAAGGTGGAGGGAGAGGCTACCCTGGTCCCAGTCCTCAGCACCTCTTCTCCCTCATGCCTCCCACTTTGGACCATACTCAGTTCTTTCTTCCTTCCTGTGTTCTTGTGTTGGCTCTCCTGGTCAGTGCATTGACTGGGCCCTTCACAAGTATTTACCTTCCTCTCCTACCCTCCCACCAACACCATGGTTTCCCAGGGAGGGGAAGCCCCAGGAATGGGGTGAGATATTCTATAACTGCTTAAGCCAGAAAACCCTATAGGTATAATAACTGCCCTCCACTGAACCATGGCACCACAGACAAGCTGGTGCCACAAGTGGGTAGTCCTCCGACAAAATGTTTAAGGCAAAGAGATAAACATAACCTAACTTCACATTCCAACCCATGACTTAAACATCTGTCATAGAAGTCAAATCAAAATCTCAGATCCGTGTTGTCTATAGCAGTGACATTTTCAGGTGCAACTTGCTCACTTGAATGTGCTGCTGCATCACCTGTACCCATCTGCAGCCAGCTCTGGGTCCAGAGTCCAACCAAGCAAGAGAGAGAGGTGCCTGCTCCTACATTGTCCTTCTGTTGAACCCGACACAAGCAGGCAGTCTTCAGGCAAAATGGTTAAGGCAAAGAGAGCTGACTTCATATTCCACCCCATGACTTAAACATTTGCCACAGAACTTGAGTCAAAAACTCAGGTCCATGTCATCTATAGTTGCGACACTTTCAAAGGGAGGGGGATAAGGAGAACAAGACAGAGGGAGAAAGAAGGGGTAGTCATGTCCCAGATCCATGCACTATCAACTTCCTCAGGCCTCCAACGACTTTCTCAGTCAAAAGTAAACCAGTGAAAGTATAACATTTGAAGCAAATACAGTTGAAATTGTAGTTCTTATCCTTGGGTTTCTATCCTTTAGGTTGATAGCAATGGTAAATAAACAACTCCAGCCTTAATGCATAACCCACAAACAATAATAATTTTGGAAGACTCAAAGCAGTGCCACTTTTTTTCCAAAAAAAAAAAAAAATACTATTTGATTTTGTAACCAGAATCCCACTGGTTAAAATAAATTTAGGTGTCTTAAAACCAGAGTGTTAAGAAACCTGAGGCATGTACAAAGCCTTATTGTAATCTGATTTCTCCAAAGGATAGAATTTTGGGTCCCAGGGAGAGAATTCACAAAACTGTGTGATGATGACACCCTCAGGAGTCACAACCACTTTCTTGCTTCCAGTTGAGATCAATGGGTATAGATCTCTCTTCTTGAAGAGAAATAATAACATTAACAGAGAATATTAACCGAGAAAGATGCCACTTTCTTATGAAACAAGTATTCAAGTTAGGGGAAACCCAAATTTGTGTAACAGTGTATGATGAAGTAGTGTACTATAGTGAAAGCAACCACATGAACTACACGGAATAAACATAAAATCAACAGTTTCATCAAAAAAAAGACAAGAAAAATAAATACATAAGAACAAATAAATAAATCCAAGTACCGGTATAGCAACACTGATCACATTAAACACAAAGACAAAATCAACAGTTGTGGGAAAGGTCTCAGTCCATCTTCATCACCAGAGGTTATGGCACAGTATGTTAGGGCGTTTCAGGGTATGTCCTCAGTCCACATGGCTACATGGTTGATCATCCAGGTTTTTGTTTGGTTGGTTTTCCCTAATAAAAAGAAAGGAAAAGAAAACTCAATCCAAGACAGGACCAATTTTAAAAAGAAGGAACAATCCACTGTGTATTTATATTGTAGTCCTTTCCATGGGCATTGGTGGCTATCCACGCATATCGATTAAGTGGGGGTTTTTAAGTAAGAGGTACATGCCCGATATTTGGTAGGTTTACCAGCATAAGCTGTCCTGGAGAATAGTTTGGTTTGATAGGGTCCTTCCCTTCTTTCCCCCCAGGTAGGAGGGAGGTGGGAGCTGAGCAAAAAGCAATGATTTTAGGGCATCCATTTACTCCCCAATGGCCATTTACTCTGGCCACCGAGTCCAGAAGACGTTCCAGCCACCAAAGTTTATGGGGTGTGAGTGTGCCCTTTAGAAGTCTGTTTGTCCTTTCTACTACCCCACTGGCCTGAGGATAGTAAGGCATGTGGAATATCCACTGGATTCCTTCAGTTTTTGCCCATTCCTGCACCACATCAGCCGTAAAGTGGGTACCATTGTATGACTGATTGGACACAGGTCTGGGGAGGAAACTGAACCATAGCTTCAGTGTCTTTATGGTGTTTTCCCCAGTGGCTCGTGTCACTGCCTCAGCTTGAAAAAGTCCTGATACCACCTCCACCCATACGAACACATATTGTTTTCCTCCCAACTTTTAAAATGGTCCCATATAGCTGACCTGCCACGTCTCCCTTAATCCCCTTCCCTCTCACAGATGGAAGGGGGGGTCTTGCAGGGGATGTTTACCCAATCTTGTGCAACATGTGCCACATGCCAAGATTATGGTACTACATATGTCTTGTGACACAGGCCATCATCTACTGCCAGATTCCTTTACCAGATCTCTGGTCCCCGAGTGACCCCATTTAATGTGCAGCCACTCTAATAAACATTCCCATAATTCTTCCTTTTCTTCCCCAGCCAGAGTGGCTAAGTGAGCGAGTGAATCTATCTGATTATTTAAGATGTGAGCTGGGTGGTCTCCCCATTAGCGGGCAGACACCCACCCCACCAATATAAGCGTTTGTTTTGCAGCCTTCAAGATATCCTCCCACCTTTCCTTCTGCCACACAGGCATTCGGTTGAATTCCCACTGGTTTTGTTCCCAGAAGGGGAGCCATTCTATACAACCTTTGAATGCTGCATAGAGTCATAGAATCACCAGGTTGGAAGAGACCCACCGGATCATCAAGTCCAACCATTCCTATCAAGTACTAAACCATGTCCCTCAGGACCTCATCTACCCGTGCCTTAAACACCTCAAGGGAAGGTGAATCAACCACCTCCCTGGGCAGCCTGTTCCAACTCCCAATGACCCTTTCTGTGAAAAACTTCCTCTTAATCTCCAGCCTAAATCTCCCCTGGTGGAGCTTGAGGCCATTGCCTCTTGTCCTGTTCCCTGTAACCTGGGAGAAGAGCCCAGCTCCTTCCTCTCTATTACCTCCTTTCCGGTAGCTGTAGAGAGCAATGAGGTCTCCCCTCATCCTCCTCCTCTCCCGGCTAAACAACACCAGCTATCCAAACCATTCCTCATAACGCCTGTTCTCCAGCCCCTTTACCAGCTTTGTTGCTCTTCTCTGGACTCACTCCAGAGCCTCAACATGGTTCTTGTGGCGAGAGGCCCAGAACTGAACACAGGTTTCAAGGAGTGGTCTCACCAGTACTGAGTACAGAGGGAGAATAACCATCCTGTAAGTGGATAGCCTTCACATAGAAGGCAATCAGGTTAGTTTGGCAAGACCTGCCTTTTGTGAACCCATGTTGACTGGGCCTGACCACCCGGTTCTCTTGCAAGTGCTTCATGATAGCACGCAAGATCACCTGTTCCATGTCTTTCCCTTGCACTGAGGTCAGACTCACAGGCCTGTAGTTCCCTGGATCCTCCCTGTGACCCTTCTTGTACATGGGCACAACATCAGCCAGTCTCCAGTCCAGAGGTACCTCCCCAGTCTTCCAGGACTGCTGGAAGATGATGGAAAGGGGTTTGGCCAGTACATCCACCAGCTCCCTCAATACCCTAGCATGAATCCCATCCGGCCCCATAGACTTGGGGGTATCTAGTTGGGCAAGCAAGGCTCTGACCACCTCCTCTTGGACCATGGGAGCCTCATTTTGCTCCCCTAGTTCTGGGGGTTTTACACAGAGGAAACTACTTTCTTTAGAATTAAAGACTGAGGCAGACTGAGGCAAAGAAGGCATTAAGTACCTCAGACTTCTCCTCATCCTCTGTCACTGTTGTTCCTTCTGTGTCCAAAAGGGACTGTATGGTCTCCCTAGTTCTCCTTTTATTGTTTATATATTTATAGAAAGATTTTTTGTTATCTTTCACAGACTTTGCCAACCTGATTTCTAGTTGATGCTAAGCCCCTCTGATTTTTTCTCTACACAACCTCACTTCCCTCCTGTAGTCCACCTAAGAGGCCTGGCCCCTCTTCCAGAGCCCATAAACATTCCTCCTCTTCTTGATGTCACTCAGGATCTCTCTGTTCAACCAAGCTGGTTTTTCCCCTGCTGGCTTTTTTTCCAGAACATGGGGATGGCTTTCTACAGAGCTGCTAGGATCTCCTTTTTGATGAGCTCCCAGTCCTGATGGGCTCCCTTGCCCTTAAGTACTGTCTCCCATGACACTTTGCCAACCAGCCTTCTGAAGAGTTCAAAGTCTGTCCTCTGGAAATTTAATGCTACTTTCCTGCTAACCACCTTCTTCACTTCACCTAGAACAGAAAACCCTATCATCTCATGGGCTCCTCTGATTTTAACCCACAGACACTCAATCTCCTCATCACCACAATCCATCTCCGTGGTGTCCAAGTCCTTCCTTACAAAGAGGGCTACCCCACCTCCTCTCCTATCCTTCCTATTCCTCCTGAAGAGCTTGTACTCCAGTAATATGAGTCATAGAATCATAGAACAACCAGGTTGGAAGGGACCCATCGGATCTTCTAGTCCAACCATTCCTATCAGACACTAAACCAAGTCCCTCAAGACCTCATCCACCCGTGCCTTAAACACCTCCAGGGAATTCCGTGATGGCAACAACATCATAGCCTCCTTGCCCTATGACAGCTTCCAGCTCTTCCTTCTTATACCCCATGCTGCATGCATTGGTGTAAATGCACTTCAGCTGAGCTGCCAAGTCTTCAGCCCTCTTAGAGGAAACTGTGTTGGTTCCCAATTGCCTGGTAACTGAAGTAGCTTGCTCCAGAGTGCCTGTATCTCCTGTACTGCCCCGAGGTGCACTGTCCCCCACTTCCTGTGCAGTGATGTGCTGGTGCTCCTCACCAGCACACCCTCTCTGAATCTCTAGTGCCCCACGTCTAGGCTTGCTCTTGCCTAGCCTGGTCTCAGTCCCCTCCCCCTCCATATTGAGTTTAAAGCTCGAATCACGAGCTTACCTAGGTTTTTAGCAAGGACCTTAGCCCCGCTAGGAGACCCACATGTCCCAACCTTAGCAACAGTGTCAGGGGTTGCGTGAACCACCCCATGATCAAAGAAGACAAAGCCCCTTTCCTCACACTAAGCTCGGAGCCAGGCATTAATGGAGGCTATGGTGGCCATCATCCTCAAGATTAGATTCTACCTGCAGCACCTGGTACTTGTTCACCAGGGGGATCTCAGGTTTTGCTGTCTGCTTGAGGCAGCAGGCTTCCTTGGTCTGACAGGGACTCTCTGTCATTTCCCATCTCTTATGACCCCAACCTTGCAGTTTGCAGGTGGATGGTGATTGGGCATACCGGGTGCAGCAGGCTGCTGAGGTAGTGAGAGGACACTGCTCCACTGGTCTATAGAGTACCTATAGAACATTCCAAAGCTAAACAGAAAAATGTGATTTGGAATGTTGGTTGATATTTTTATCATTTAGATTGGGTGGGAGAAATGTTTTTACAGAAATACTGTCCATTACCAACAACACTCATCTTCGGGGAAAAATATACCTTTTTCCGAATGACCCCATCAGTGTAGAGGAATCTCAAAGGGGCTTGACAGTTCCTCTCAACAGGTGCTACCTATAAGAAAAAAATGCACAAACACCTGCACATCTTCCAAGGCTCAAATATATCTTTAAATTGAAGGCTGCCTTCTGAAACAATTCAAAATAGCTCTCTATCTCAGGAAATGGTTCTGATTAGCTGATAGCTTATTTGTACTTTCTACCAGTGCCCATTAATGCTCACACCTGGATCTCCAAATTTTCCATTGCGTACTTTTTGTCGGGAGAAAACCTTGGACAAGAGATAAGGCCATTTCCGAAAATGTATTTCTAGCAGCTCCACTCTTGCACTCCACCAGTCTGGGCTTGAGGCTGAGTCAAAATCATGAAGTTCCTCCTGTTTGTCACCTTTGTTGGCGTGGCTGGTGAGTATATCTTTTACTTCTATTTCTGTAATTTATAAGGAAGCCCATCTTCTGAGCAAAAGAGTGAAGTCCAGCTTTGATTTGCCAAAGATTCAAGTTGGAGCCCTGTATGTTCTTTTCCCTGCTGTCTGTTCATAGCTGCTTGTGCCACAAAATGGGGAAAGAACGTCTTCACAGGGGTCCTTGATCCAGGAATACTGAAATGTGTCCATAGCTTCAGAGAAAGACTGTCTCTTTCTTAAGGACTAGGTAGTATGAAGGCAATGCCTCTGGGCCAGGAATTTCTATAGCTGCTGTAAATCCCTGCACTACAGGCGCGTGCTCGCCCACCACTTCTACGGTGAGTTTTTCTGGAAAGTTGTTATGGAGACCAGCAGTGAGATGCTTCAGTCAGTCCCAGGGCCACAAGATTCCTTATGGCCGATGCTGACTTACACCACTTCTTATCTCCCAGTTGCCTACCCCATCAGCGATGATGATGACAAGATCGTGGGAGGCTACACCTGTCCAGAAAACTCCGTCCCTTACCAGGTGTCCCTGAATTTTGGGTATCACTTCTGTGGAGGTTCCCTCATCAACAGCCAGTGGGTCCTGTCAGCAGCTCACTGCTACATGTTGTGAGTAGAAAAATACTGTACTTTCCCATAACCTACTTCTTTCTTCCCGTTTGGTCCGAGCAGGAATTCTGAGCTGTGAGATCCACATATATGCAGGAAGAGACTCCATCCTGACAGGAGACAACCAAGGAATGGGTGTCTCATTTAGGAAGCTAGGCTGAGGCATCATGATGGGTTTTCCACTTCTGTGAAAGTTTCTGTGAATGCAGAGCACTTTCTGAAATGACAATGTGTTCATCTAGCAATGAGTTAAGAGCTGCTGTTCCCACAAGTGGCATTAATCGTGCTAAAACTTGGTCACTGGAGAACAGGAAGAGGAATAGAGGTCAGGGTGATAGCCAATTTTCCCTTTTCTAGAAAGTTTGTATAAAGTACTGTTATGTATTTATCTTCTCCATGACAACAAAATAAACCTGCAGAAACTCACCACCTGTATTGGAAGCTGGTAGGATCTCACAGGGTGAATCCCCAGGACTTATTGCAGGACAAGAAAGATAACCTGCATGAACACAGATGCTATGATAGTGATATTGAAGAGAGTGCACGTAATGATGGGGATATTCCTCTTAACCTGACAGGAGCCATAATCTGTATGCCATTCCTTCTCTTTTCTAGCCGCATACAAGTGCAGCTTGGGAAACACAACCTGGCACTTACCGAACCCACGCAGCAGCTTATCAGTTCAGCTAAAATCATCCGCTACCCTGGCTACAATGATGAAACACTGGACAATGACATTATGCTCATCAAGCTTGCACGACCAGCCCAGCTCACACAAGCCGTCCAAACAGTTTCTCTGCCTACCGACTGTGTGGCCGCAGGCACCACGTGCCTAATCTCTGGCTGGGGCAACACACTCAGCGATGGTGGTGAGTACTCTGTGGGGATGTACAGCATGATAAGGGCCCGGGAAACAATGAAACCCGACAATTAGCTACAAACAGTACAGGGTAAAGCACAGAGAAGTGCTGTGGGACAGTGACCATTCAACTGCTTTAAAGACAAGCCTTTCACAGGTCCTGCCTTTTGTGCTGGGCTACAAACATGGAATCATTAAAATTAATGCGTCTGAAGTGGTAGAGCAGTGGATGCATGGATAGAATCTGTTCCATCTAAACAAAAGGAGCCCACACTGATTACTGTTCAGAGCAAAAATGTCAACTGCTAAACCAGCATGTTCAGTCATTACGTTTTCGCTAAGTAAGACCTTCCCTGGGCTCTGAAATGAACTTGAGGTCTCACCAACCATCTCTGCTTTCTTACAGAACTATATCCAGACACCCTGCAGTGCTTGGAGGCTCCTGTACTCTCCGCAAGTGAGTGCAGAAGTGCTTACCCTGGGGAAATCACCGACAGCATGTTCTGCGTAGGATTCCTCGAGGGAGGGAAAGACTCCTGCCAGGTAAAACTTCTGCTTCTATTTCCCATATTTTTCTCACTGGGCTGGCCTGTCTGAACACTGGGGTTTCCATTTGGGTTTTATTTTTTACGTGGAAGAGCAGCAGAGACTTAGGGTGAAAGTTGCTTATTCAGTGAAGCTAGGGGGATTTCCACCCTGCTAATCATCGTCCCCTGCCTCTCTGTCCTAATCCTCTGCAAGCACTCTATACCACCTCCTGTACTTTAGGCTATTGAAAATGGAGGAGTGCTGCAGCAGAGAGTCAAGTATTCATGCAGGCTTTAGAGCTTAAGACACAAATGTCGTAAGCTTGGACTTACCAAAAAGGAAATAGCCAGTGTGGCTGTACCCAGGCAGTCTGGGAAATGGACGCACCTGGCAATTGCTCTGGATTTCCCATGTGAAACATGGAAATATTCCTCCATGAAAGCATTTGGCAAAATAACACACATATGCTGAGGTATCTGCTGAGAACTGCAGCTGCCAAAACCAGGCAGAATACTCATTTCACTCTTAGCTGTGGTGCCTCTGGAGCTAAGGTAAGGCACAGTAGCATCAGGTGTAGAATGGGAATCAGAAGTGAATTCTGTAGAACTTCTGTGTAGAAAAAAACAATGGTGCTCCCTCGAATGGCAGTGATTTCTGACATCTCTGACTCCTCACGTGTGCTGCTACCATTGTCTGAGTATCTGTACCCTTTTTGTGCACAGGGGGATTCCGGCGGTCCAGTAGTCTGCAATGGGCAGCTCCAGGGCATTGTTTCTTGGGGTTATGGATGTGCAGAGAAAGGCTATCCCGGAGTTTACACTAAGGTTTGCAATTATGTCTCCTGGATCGAAGAAACCATCTCTGCCAACTGAAACACTCTTGTTCTACATGACCTACATTTTCTCCTCGTCATTTCCTTCTGTTTTTGGGGACTGGACCTACAAAAACTATCAAAAAATAAATACTTCTAGGCACCCCTTCTTTGTGCATCATTTTTTAAAGTACTTCCATGGGCTATGATGTAACTACTACAACTGCCTGACAGAGGCAGGGAGGGTGACTCAGGGGAACATATGTAATATTTGTATCGCTTCTCAACCAGCAAGATCTCAGAATATTTTACTGCCTTCAGAAGTCTTTCAGTCAGTTACAGTTTATCAGCATGTGCTGGGGAAGTACGCACAGTACCCAAACAGGATCAGACAACGGCTTTATGTCCCATTGCTCTGGAAGCACTTGCTGACTTCCTTCCCAGCTCCTGCCTTTTGGCAACAAAGAGGAGGACTTAGAAGCTACCATACTGCTAGAAAGCTATAACCTGATTGCTGTTACTGCAACTTGGTGGGACGAATCCCATGTCTGGAATGAGGCTGTCGATGGCTACATGCTGTGCAGAAAGGACAGACCAGGTAAGAGGGGCGCAGACGTTTCCCTCTGTAAAAGAAAATGGATGGAGTGTGAAGAGGTGTCTATGCAGAATAACCTTGAACACTTTGAAAGCTTATGGATGTGCAAAAAACGACCTAGGAAACAAAAGGAACCTTGTGTTTGGTGTCTACTACCAGCCGTCTGATCAAGGAGAGCCTACCAATGAAGGTTTCACGCTATGCTAAAGCACATGGAGGACAGGGAGGTGACTTGAGACAGCCAGTATGTTTGGTAGGTAAGGAATTGGTTTGAAGGCCCTATTTAGAGTGTAGTTGTCAACAGCTCTATGCCCAGATAGACATCCATGGCAGCCAGTGTCTCTCAGAAATCCATACTGGAACTAGTGCTGTTTAATGGTGTAGATAGCAGCAAGTTTACATGTGGCACCAAGCTGAGTGTGCAGTTGTCAACCCAGAATGATGAGATGTCATCCAGACAACCTGCACAAGCTGGGCAAGTTTGCCTATCTGAGCCTCATGAGATTCAACAAGGCCAAGTTCAGTATCTTACACCTGGGCCAGTGCAATCCATAGTTTCAATATAGGATGGCGGATAATGTGATTTAGAGTAAGTCATACCTGAAGTCAAAACAAGTCTATTGAAGTAAAAAAAAAATTCTTGAAGTCAAAATAAGTCTAGTGTAGTTAAACAATTCTTAATATCAAAAGAAGCCCAAAAATTTTAAACAGTTCCAGTGATTTAAAAAACAATGTCAAAAGAAATCAAATGGAGTCAAAAAAAGTCCACTGAAGTCAGAACACATCCAGTACCAGAGGCATGAGCTAGTGTGGGAGAGGGGCACTGCCTGATGCTCAGGCCCTGGGTAGCTGTGTGTGCCCACTGAGGCTCTGTCTGGGTGGCAACATCCATCCTGCTTGCTGTAGCACCCGATATAGATTTAATCTTCTGCCGGGTGGCCACCATGCTCCTTGGCGTCTTTTGGCTAGCCTCTAGCACATCTTTAAGCCTCCAAGAGGAGATAGTTACAGACTTGCTTGCCCAGACTTGCTTGCCCACCCACAAGTCTATGGGGCCAGATGGGATCCTCCCAAGGGTGTTAAAGGAGCTGGAGGGTGTGCTTGCCAAAACTTTCTCCATCATCTTCCAGCACTCCTGGAAGACCAAGGAAGTTCCACTGGACTGGAGGACAGCTGATGTTCAATGTATTTATCAATAACCTCAACAAAGGCATTGAGTACACCCTTAGCAAGTTTGTGGACAGTACTAAGCTGGGTGGAAGTGCGGATCTGCTGGAGGGCAGAGAGGCTCTTGCAAAGGGATCTGAACAGGCTTGACCGCTGGGCTGTGACCAATGGCATGAGATTTAACAAGGCCAAATGTCAGATCCTGGACCTGGGGCAAAACAACTCCAAACAGAGCTACAGACTAGGAGAAGTCAGGCTGGAAAGCTGCCTGGAGGAGAAGGCCCTGGGGGTGTTGGTTGATAGCCGACTGAACATGAGCCAGTAGTGTGCTCAGCTGGCCAAGAAGGCCAATGGTATCTTGGCTTCGATCAGAAACAGTGTGACCAGCAGGTCCAGGGAGGTTATTCTCCCTCTGTACTTGGCACTGGTGAGACCGCTCCTCGAATCCTGTGTTCAGTTCTGGGCCCCTCACCACAAGAAGGATGTTGAGGGTCTAGAGCAAGTCCAGAGGAGAGCAATGAAACTGGTGAGGGGGCTGGAGAACAGGCGTTATGAGGAATGGTTGAGAGGTCTCGGGTTGTTAACCTGGAGAAGAGGAGGCTGAAGGCAGACCTCATTGATCTCTGTAACTACCTGAAGGGAGGTTGTGGAGAGGAGGGAGCTGGCCTCTTCTCCCAAGTGACAGGGGACAGGATGAGAGGTAATGGCCTCAAGCTCTACCAGGGGAGGTTCAGGCTCAACATTAGGAAAAACATTTTCATGGAAAGGGTCATTGGTCACTGAGACAGGCTGTCCAGGGAGGTGGCTGAGTAACCTTCCCTGGAGGTGTTTAAGGGAGAGATGGATGAGATGCTGAGAGGCATGGTTTAGTATTTCATAGGAATGGTTGGACTCAATGATCCGATGGGTCTTTTAAAACCTGGTGATTCTATGATTCTAATGATAATAAAAAATAAATTCATAATATTAACAAAGAAATAATGAAATATAAACAAACTGACAAAAATCCAACTCCTCAGTGACTCTAAGTTGCCACCAATGCTGCAGGACAGGCACAGGAACAGTCCCTTACTGGATTCATTTGCAGATAGGAGCTGGAACTGGACTCAGAGACATGTAGATGAGAACTAGGAGCAGGTGGACAGATGAGGTCCTCACTTGTGGACACCAGCCGTCGAGGAAGAGGACTTGACTCCCATTACCCCTCAGATTTATACTCAATATGACATATAAATAAAAGAATACTCTGTCAGTCAGTTTTGGATCATATGTCCTATCTGCTTCTCCCTGTAAGTCAGATCCATTCATCATCCATAGCATTCCATCAACAAAAAGATGGCTTCTGTTGCCTCCTTCACCCCCTTTAAAGTCATAGACTCCACTGCCTGCAGACAGTCTGAGTGTTTGGCTCCCAGAAATTACTGGGTTGCCTCCTGCTGGAGGTTTGTGACCTTCATAAACCTGCACTCTAGACAGATGGGGTTGTGGTTTGCAAGCTTGTCACACCCACCAGGTTCCCGACAAATTCAGATGCAGAAATTGCACATTAGCCTTCCTTCACCCCTCCAAGTTGCTCTTTCCTCTATGGGCCTCTGTTTACCACCTGTGGTTCTCCACAAACCTAGAGCCCCATACCTCCACAATGAAAGGAGCAGAGAGCTATACATGGAGAAGGTGGAGGCCTGAGTTTGCCTTTGTCAATGCTAAATGGGGAGGAACTGCCATAAATGGGATGAAGGCCTGTTTGAGCCATGGATGTGTAGGCTGTGCATATGAAAAATTCTCAGAAGTGCTGCATCCAATCTCCTTTCCACTGACCCTGAGAAAACTGACCTCCACTCCACTACCTCCCGGCCATATTTACTTCATGCAGCAGTGAAGTTGTTATTTTTTTCTTCTTTACTCTGAGGATTTTATGTCTTAGGGACTGGAAACACTGCCTCGATATGGGCTTTTTTCAGCCTACTACTTTCAGTGTCTCTTCAGATTAGAGCCCTAAGGAGTATCCCAGACACCTTGCTTTCCTCACAGGGCACTGGATTATGGGAATAAGAGCAGGCTCCCTGAGGAGAAGATTTACAGCCAGATACTCCCACAGTCACCTTCAGGGAAAGGGCCAGGAGGTGTTTTTTTAATGAACCAGTGGTGTTGAGCTGGCATATGGGCAAGCATCTCCCCTCTTGCCTGGGGCTGGTGTATGTCCCTCTCCTCCTAGGGAGAGTCAGAGGGTCTTGGGAACCTGTGACTTAAGGGATAAGCAGGGAAAACTCCTTGGGAAGGAATATACTTGCATACACTACACACTAGAAGTCCGGTTTTGGATCATGTCAGTGGAGTGCCACATCTCAGTGAGGGGCACACTTCTGCCCCTCCATGCTCTTCGGAGAAGCTGCATGTGCATCAGGAATGTGGGGAGAGTCGTG
This sequence comes from Coccyzus lansbergi, assembly GCA_033558105.1. Classification (NCBI taxonomy): domain Eukaryota; kingdom Metazoa; phylum Chordata; class Aves; order Cuculiformes; family Coccyzidae; genus Coccyzus; species Coccyzus lansbergi. The sequence continues at coordinate 581,824 of JAUMJK010000067.1, read as the reverse complement.
ACAGGAACAGAGAGAGGCAGAAACTCCTGCTCTTTCAGCAGTTACCATGTACCACTTCGTTGTCAATACTCTAACTGCATCAGTTCGACCATGCATTCTCTTCCCTGGAGTATAAACAAACTGTCTTGGCACAATAAATGGGAAGGTTTTCTGAGCTTCACCTAAATACAAATGCATTGCCTCTCTATCAGCAAGGAATTATGGGGCTGGGCATAAAAAGAATGCCAACTCCAAAATCTGGATTCCATCTGGCCCTGAGTGTGGAGCCGAAAACCAGAACGATACAGAAAGGAATGAAGGTTCTGAGAAATCCGACACCTGTGTCCTGTTCTTTTATTTCATGCCAAAGGATTTCATTCCTGGCTATTAATAACTGTTGTCTTTGGCATGACATATGATAGGCCAAGGTGATGTCCATGGTAACAGGGCTTTGCCCCAGAGAACATCATTGGATATCAGCAAAACACTCCCCACTTCTAAGACTGGCACAAGTATCACAAAAACAAGACCTTGAATTCTTTACGCATGGGTCTTTAAGGCCTCCAGCAAAGCCTGGGCACCTGAGTTGCTCCCTCATTCCCTCACTTCTATTCCACCAAGTCCTGACATGCCCCCATAGAAGGGAAGAGGACACCAGCATCCAGATATTCCGTCCCTTCGAGCTCTCTCTGCCTGTAGGGCATGCATCACACTCCAGAGAGGGTCAGATGCGAGACCCCTCTTCTCTGGGCTTCATATAAAGCAATCTGCAGCTAGGTAAGTTCTCCCCCACCTTTTCCCTAGTAAGGCTATTTCAAGTGACAATGGTTATCACTCCTGTCCTTCCACTGCCCATTACCTGAGATCTCAGAGATTCCTGGTTTACAGGTAAGTGATACTCAGTTCCAGGGCCTGCTGCAGCAGGTGAGCAAGAGGAAATCATTTGCAGGGAGCTCATATTTGGGGAGTGCAGACATGGACACACACAAACACATTTGCATGTGTATGAATACATATCATTGGACACGCACACTCTTGGATCCACAAGCACACACACACACTCCGGTGTACTCAGTGTTCCATACACACTTATTCCATATGTGCACACAATGACCGCTCTGAACACTCACCCTGAACACCCCTGTGTTGTAGTTGCACAGCATTATACACCCACAGGACAGACACACAATTCCATGGCTGGACACACTGACCACGTGCACACATGCATATACACACATTTATACAGAGAGGCACAAGCCTTAGAGTTTGCACATAAAATGCCTATCGGGCATATGTGATGTGCCTAGTACAATAGAAAAGGATCCTGCTTAGGTCAGACTGCTCCCTGTGAGTGGAGAAGAGGGGAAAAGTGTAGTCATCTAGCCAAAGTTCTAGTCCCCATGGAGGGGTGGATCCTGGCCCTGTGTCTCCTCTTCTTCATTCTCTTCCTCCTTCTTGTCCTCCTTGTCCTGCTTAATCTCTGGTCAGAGGGTACATCTGATATCCTCCTGATAAGGACATCTCCATGCCCCTTAATCTACCTGGCAGTAGGCCTGATAAAATAGAAAGACATAAATAAACACATATATACATGAACACACAGCTGACCACACAGGTCAATGCATACATGTGTTCACACTGTTCACACAAAGAGAAGAAGCATTACACAAACAAGAACGGCACCAGTGGCCTCCTCTTGTGTCCCCTTCTGGCTCAACTGGAAGACAGTTCAACACTGGAAAATACATCTATACCTATATACAATGTGCATCCTTTCCTTAGCTGTGCTTAGGTACTGAGTCCGCCCAGTAAATTCCCTTGGATACCACTCATCATAGCTGCCGGCACCTGGATCAATGAGTCCCCAGGTCCTGCAGCCCCACTCCAGATGCTGGTACACACAAACGCATGCACCCCACCCACCTTCCCCTCCAACGGGTGCCCGGAACTCCTCTGCTTTTTCTACTTACCACTTCCCTCTGGTACTGCTATATTAGACAGACACACAGCCCTGAAACCCAGGTCACTTCCCTTACCTGCCAGCTAGTCTGGCTTCATGTTCACTAGTGGTCACACCCTCACATAGTCTTCCTTGCCCCAGCTGCTGGCATGATGAACACATTCTGATCTGTGGCTGAAACTCCAGTTTCAGGCACTTAAGTTCACTCACTCTGGTCCTTCCAGTTGCTACTACCTTTTATATACCTGGAATACCCTCCTTGTGTTCTTTCTGATATCTTTACTACCCTGAGATGGGAAAAGAGCAGGAGAGCAGAAGCTGCTAAAGGACTTCACCAGTGAAATGTGTGCAGCATTCTCACTGGCACCTCAATTTCCATGGCACCTTTGGAACAGGACGTTCTCATGGAGGAAAGAATATGGTGCACGTTTGTATAGGGTGAGAAATGGAAACCAGTAAGTTCATTTGAGAGTGTCAGCAGAATTTTATTTTGCTAGGGGGAAGCCAGGTTGAGCAAGAGAGGAAGGAAGTTCTGGTAGTGAAGAAATCAGAGAAAACATGAAAGCACTACAGAGTTGGAGGCTGTTGTAGAATAACATAAAAAAGAATGTGCAATGTATTTGTTAAAACCACTGAACCAGTAGAACAGTGATTTCCAAACATTTTTGATTGCACTCTCCCTCGGTAGAATCATTTTGAGCACTCACCCCAAGTACATGTGTATTTAATAATTGAGAACCATATACAAATACTACTAAATATTTAATATTTTATTCCCACTCCCCAGTGGATCATGTCACATGCTGCCAGGAGTGCACTCACATCTCTTCAGAAAACTAAGAAACCTGGAACATTGTAAATCAGAAGATTTTCTCTTACTGTCAATTACATGTGTGACGAACTGAAGACAGAAAACACCTTCCCAGACACTCTGCTGGGCTCCAGCAACTGGTGACTTGATGTTCCTATGTCAGCTGGGGTATCTATCTCTAAACCAGCTCCTCCTAGGAAAAAGATGACTGGGCAGAGGAAATCAATAGCATCTCCACCACTGTCCTCTAGCTTCAGAAACTCCTCTGCTTTATGCTCCTGAGAAACTCTGTCTCTGTCAGCCCATGGTCTCACCAGGTTTCCCTTTCCCAGGATCTTGCATCACCCTGGATCAATGTGTTTAATTTATCTGAAACCAATGGTTATACAACTGACTGAAATACTTGAACTAGGAATGAGGAATTCTAGAAATGTAAGCTGCCATTTCTTGTTCAGTGACACAGATCCCCTCCATTCATCAATCATCCTCCTTCCTGTGCCCCTGAAGATGCCGGTATCCTGCTGAAGCATCACTGCATTAAATGAGAGACATGTTTGAAGCTGGAGATGTACCGCCTGGAGTGCATTTTTTTGGAAGACCCTGAAAAAAGTCTACATTGAGTCTGCAGAATGTTCAGCAGCATTGAGCAGAAAACAATATTCACATGTCAGCTAGAGATTCACAACCTTAAAGAAAGGAAGGAAAGTTGGGAGGAGGTGTTCCATTTTCAACTGGCATGGAAGGAATTGGTTCACCCTTCTCAGTTACCTCTGAGGGGTTGTGGCAAAGCAGTCTGTTTGCTCCAAGCCCCGAATTGTTCATCATAAACAACCATTCCCTGTGCCTGCCCTGCAGCATTCGTGGTAACGTACGTACTTCCTCCTATCTTTGGAGGAACTTAGGCTACTGCCCCTCAGCAAGGAAGGTAGAGAGGGAGGCCACCCTGGTCCTAGTCCTCAGCACCTCTTCTACCGCATGCCTCCCACTTTGGACCATACCCAGTTCTTTCTTCCTTCCTATGTCAGTGTGTTGGCTCTCCTGGTCAGTGCATTGACTGAGCCCTTCACAGGTATTTACCTTCCTCTCCTACCCTCCCACCAGCACCATGGCTTCACAGGAAGGGGAAGCCCCAAGAATGGGGTGTCTTCTTTAACTGCTTAAGCCAGAAAATTCTAAAGATACACATTTTTTCTCCTGTTTCATTTTACCACTTCACTTGAGAGTACTAAAGTAATTATTTTCCTAACAAATTTGTTTTTATATTTCAAGCTGGGGTTTTCCTCCTGTGTGTCTCTCTCAGAAAAATGGGACACTGTCTCAAACTCGCTGACATCCCTATGCCACCTCATGCCATGTGGACATGGGTTTGTGTCCTCTTCAATGTGCTTTGCTCCTCACATCTCTTCCCTTCTCTTGCCAGGCCAGACCCTTCAGCAATCACCAGATACAGTTGTCCGAGTGGGAGACTCTGTGACCCTGGACTGTTCCCACAAGCAGAGTTTATTCTCAGCTCTGTACTGGCACAAGTTGCCCACTGGGAAGAAGGCCACTCTGAAGCTGGTTGTATACTCGGTGGAAGGTGGTATGGCAGAGATTGAGAAGGAATTCAGCAACCGCTTCCAGAGTAATGGGACTAAGAGCAGCCACTTTTCTGTGAAGATAGATCATGTCCTGCTCAATGACTCAGGAACATAATTCTATGCTAAACAAGATCCACCGTGCCTCCAAATGCTGGAGCAGCACAGCACAGACCTTTCCATGTAAGCACGGATCAGCACCTAGCGCACACACACACTCCTGTATTTAACCGTACGTCATTTTGCCCTCTTGCCCCCTAGCTCTGTCCCAATAAGAAAAGTGCTAATATCATCTGCCTTTTCCTGACCTGTTCTCTAATTTCTGCCCTATGCTTTCCCATATCTGAATTGCCTTTTGATCGTCCTTTCTTCTTGGACTCACTGCCTTGCCTCTCTTCTCAGACATCCAAAGACCACTTCTCACTTTCTCTCTGACCCCTCTGTTTCTTTTCTCTGCCCTCTCCTCTCACCCACCTGCCTTCTGTTTCCTAAATCTTCTTGCATTTCTTCTCTCTTTCAGCCTAACTCACGAGTAAGCAGGATGTGGTATAGTTCATGCAGCCTTTCTCCACCAGTTAGAAAGCCAAGGCCACCCTGGAGTTCAGGCTGACAAAGGATCCCAGAAGTGAGCACTCTGTATGTACCAATGTGTCTCTGAGATGGAAGGTTCTCCTGGGATTACTCACACTGCAGTTTCCAAGAGTACAGTGTCTTACCACGAATCCACATCTCATCCAGCTGCCATGTGGGAAGGCCTTGGAGTTCCACAATGCTGGCAGGACCATGTAACTGAGCATTTCTAGGTATGTGCTGGTCCCTTGGCTCTGCCATTCTCCAGGGAATAGGCACGCTGCAGTGCACCAGGGTCCTTGAGTTGTGCCACTAACCTGTGACCTGAAAACTCTGATAATATTCAATGTAGCCCAAGTCTCAAGGGTATCTGGAGACAGAGCATAGTCTTGTAGGTGATGATCTGCAAGGTGCACTTGTGGCAATAATCCATCATACTTTTGGCTCTGCTAGAAAGGATCGAGGTGCCAGGGCCAGAAACAAGATCATTCTCGTACTATACTGTGCATGGGGGAGACCAGAGTTGTGGAAGGAAACCACCTTGTGTTCCCAGGAAAAGGGAGATATCTATCATAGTCTCAGAAATGGTGAGGGTAGGAACACAGGGCAGGTGGGGAAAGGTTGAGGGTTCTGGGTTTGCCTGGTCAGAAACCAAGAACACAGAAAAAAATAGTTGCAGCTTCTCCTTCCCCAGAGGGAGCTGAGGATGGTGAGAGACTGAAAGGTAGTGGGCACAAGCTGGAGCAGGGAAATTCTGCTGATGCAGAGAGGCAAACTCATGGCCAGAAGTGTGACGTAGTCCTGGGGCTGGGCCCGGTACTTGACGAAACTTTCCCAGCTGTTCTGGTCCACATCTTGAGAGACCTGCACCAAAACTAGAGCCAGCCTTTACCTTAGTGGAAGGCAGATTGGAAACCCTTGGGAACCATCCTGCTAAGTACCTTTGTGGACTTTCAGTGTATTTCACAATGCAGTATCACTGTCAAGAAGGATGGTGGGATGTTTGGATGAAAGAGTCTTTGTGGTACTCACATAGACTACTGATTCTCCATTAAGGTCTCACCAAGAAAGACAAAAGTGTACCATATGCCTAACCTTTCTAGTGACGGGAAGAATGGAATAGAAAGTTACTCTCTGTAGAAGGAAGATGCCCTCTGTCCCTTTTCCCCATGCAGACCATTTGAAGAACATCTATGCTGAAACCCTTTCTGGATTTCTTAAAACAAGGCCCATGTTTTCCAAGAGATTCTAATGGGGTCCTATCACACACAATTCCAGGCTTAGATCAAGGCCCCGAAATTTGTCTTACATAACAAATTTAAGACATTTGCTTGCTTGCTCCTAACTCTATCACACAGAAGAGCCTGACTCCCTTTCAGACCCACACTCCACTCTACCTGGACCCTTCTGGACTAGACCAACCCAATCTGGCTGCCCCCACCTCCACTTACCTTTGTCCCTTTGTTGGGATGAGATTGGTGTCCTTTCTGCATCTCCTAGGGCGGGAGATGAACCCAAGGACTGTGGTGTCAGCCACATGCCACCTACCTCTTGGCCATTCAAAGCATTGTTGACCACAATCATGCCACTGAAGATGCCTTTGCCCAGGGAAGACAAATGGATATCACCCTTTTCCCAGTGGGAGAATGAAAGTACTCTATGCCCCTGCCCAGGACCAATGTTGAGCTGTCAGCCCAAATCTCTGCTCACACATGTCTGGCCTGAGAACTGTTGGTCTGCACTCATGTCACCAGGTTTTATGGTGCAGATACCTTCCTCAGAGAAGGACAGATCATAACCCACTTGGAGATTAATCCCATAAATCCCCTGGGAAATAGCCTTATAATTATTTTGAGATTAAACCTATTATCACAGTGAAAATAATCTTGTAATTCCATTGAGGATTAATGCCATAATACTCCAGACGTTAGTCCCTTAAACTCAGTGGGAATTAATCCTGTAATCCCAAATGTTAAAAATGCTGAATCCCCATTTAGAATTATTCCCAAACTATGCATGGCATTCAGCAGGTAATTGCAATGTGATTCAACCTGTAATTGGAATTCGATTTATCTCATAGTCCCAGTGGGTAATAATTCCATAATCTCTGTCAAGAGAGAAATCATAAATAATCCTGAAACAGAGAATACCCTGATTTTTTTCCCTGAGGAAGAATCAGGGCTGCAAATGCGCTGGTTCAGAATGCCTGAAACTTTTTGTGCAGTTTTGCATGGTAGATGTAAGGGGACAATTTTCCTGCCCACAGCCCCAGCTGCAATACAAAAGAGCCTCTCAGGGAACCCAGGCATCCAGACTAAGAGCCCCACAGTCCTAACCAGAGGGACACCATGTTGCCTTGGATCTCATCTAAAGAAGTTGCTAGTGGGATCAGGAGAGAGCTAGCCAAGAGCATGTTTTGGGCAAAGAATTATAAATGCACATGGGCATCAAATTGTAGATTATTGTAGATTGGGAATTGTTCTTGCTCTGCTTTGGTAATTTTTGCCATGCTTAATCCTGTTTTGGATCTTTCTCTTTTCCATAGGAAACTTCTAAACCTTATATTTTCTCAGGATGAAACATGTTTGTAAGAAAACTCTGCACGAATACCATTTTGATGGCCAAAACAGGCAAGCAGCTCTTCAGAGGAGCCTTTGATCTGGGATTTGTCCTTTAACATGATGGGAAATTTCCATCTGGACAGTGTGCCTGTGTCTGCAAGTCTTCCAGGCATCTCAAAAAAGTGATCAAGTAATATACTAGAAGCATTATTCCTGTTTAGTCTCTCATGCCATTTCAGCATTTTAAAGTATATTGTTTCTGTTGCAGTCACTTGAGGTGATCCCATGTCTTTCAGGAGCTGGCATGCTGAAGTAGGCAGCTGCTTGGAAAACTATTATTCACAAAAACCTTTAAAATTATGCAAATTCAATTTCATGACAGAAGTTTTCTCGCTTTCAGAGAAGGATTTTGGTAGACAGTTTCATTCACAGCATCTTCTTAATATGGATCATATTCATAAACATCTGTGTGGTACTGAAAGTCTTCTGTGACAAAGATGAGTATCTGTAGAACATTGCAAAGCTAAACGGAAAAATGTGGTTTGGAATGTTGGCTGATATTACGATCATTTAGATTGGGTGGGAGAAATGGTTTTACAGAATATAGGACTCGCTCCCGTATTTGAAAAATTTCACTTGGGAGGTGGCACAGAATACAGAATAGTTTGGGGGCACTCATGTTTTCTTTCCACAAGAAATGCATATTATCTCACTGTCCATTACCAACAACACTCATTTTCTGGAAAAAAAACATGCCTTTTTCAGAATGACCCCATCAGTGTAGAGGAATCTCACAGGGGCTTGAGGGATGCGTATAAGAACAAAATGGGCAAACACCTACACATCTTCCAAGGCTCAAGTGTATCTTTAAATTGAAGGCTGCCTCTGAAATAATTCAAAATAGCTCTCTATCTCAGGAAAGGTTTATAATTAACTGATATGTTATTTGTTACTTTCCACCTGTGCTCATTAATGCTCACATTTGGACCTCCAAATTTTCCATTGTGTACTTTTTGACTGGAGAAAACCTTGGACAAGAGATAAGACCATTTCCAAAAATGTATTTCTAGCAGCTCCACTCTTGCACTGCACCAGTCTGGGCTTGAGGCTGAGTCAAAATCATGAAGTTCCTCCTGTTTGTCACCTTTGTTGGCGTGGCTGGTGAGTATATCTTTTACTTCTATTTCTGTAATTTATAAGGAAGCCCATCTTCTGAGCAAAAGAGTGAAGCCCAGTTTTGACTTGCCAAAGTTTCAAGTTGGAACCCTGTACGTTCTTTTCCCTGCTGTCTGTTCATAGCTGCTTGTGCCACAAAATGGGGAAAGAACATCTTCACAGGGGTCCTTGATCCAGGAATACTGAAATGTGTCCATAGCTTCAGAGAAAGACTGTCTCTTTCTTAAGGACTAGGTAGTATGAAGGCAATGCCTCTGGGCCAGGAATTCCTATAACCACTGTAAATTTCTGGACTAGGGGAGGGTGCTTGCCCACCACTTCTACGGTGAGTGCTTATGGAATGTTCTTATGGAGACCAGCAGTGAGATGCTTCAGTCAGTCCCAGGGCCACAAGATTCCTCATGCCAAATGTTGACTTACGCTACTTCTTATCTTCCAGTGGCCTACCCCATCAACGATGATGATGACAAGATCGTGGGAGGCTACACCTGTCCAGAAAACTCCATCCCTTACCAGGTGTCCCTGAATTCTGGGTATCACTTCTGTGGAGGTTCCCTCATCAACAACCAGTGGGTCCTGTCGGCTGCTCACTGCTACAAGCGGTGAGTAGAAAAATACTATACCCTCCCGTAACCTACTTCTTTCTTCAAGTTTGGTCCTAGCAGGAATTCTGAGCTGTGAGATCCAAATATATGCAGGAAGAGACTGCATCCTGACAGGAGACAACCAAGGAATGGGTGTCTCATTTAGGAAGCTAGGCTGAGGCATCATGATGGAATTTCCACTTCTGTGAAAGTTTCTGTGAATGCAGAGCACTTTCTGAAATGACAGTGCGTTCATCTAGCAATGAGTTATGAGCTGCAGACAAGAAATATAACCTGCATGAAAACAGCTGCTATGATAGTGATATTGAAGGGAATGCATGTAATTATGGGAACATTCCTTATAACCTGACAGTAGTGATAAAGTGTATGCTATTCCTTCTCTTTTCTAGCCGCATGGAAGTGCAGCTTGGGAAACACAACCTGGAACTTACAGAATCCACAGAGCAGCTTATCAGTTCAGCTAAAGTCATCCGCTACCCTGGCTACAACTCTGCATTGCTGGACAATGACATTATGCTCATCAAGCTTGCCCAACCAGCCCAGCTCACCCGAGCCGTCCAAACAGTTTCTCTGCCTACCGACTGTGTGGCCGCAGGCACCACGTGCCTAATCTCTGGCTGGGGCAACACACTTGGCAATGGCTGTGAGTACTCTGTGGGGATGTACAGTGTGATGAGGTCCTGGGGGACACTATAAAACCTCACAATTAGCTGCCAACAGTACAGAGAAATGCTGTGGGACAGGCGTTTTTGAGCAACCGCACTGTGCTGGACAGTGACCATTCAACTGCTTTAAAGTCAAGCCTTTAAAAGGTCCTTCATTTTGTGCTGGGTTACAAACATGGAATCATTAAAATTAATGTTTCTGACGTGTAGAACATTGGATGCACAGATAGAATCTGTTCCATCTAAGCAAAAGGAGTCCATACTGTGATTACTGTTCAGAGCAAAAATGTCAACTGCTAAACCAGCATGTTCAGTCATTACTTTTCTGATAAGAAAGATCTTCTCTGCGCTCTGAAATGAACTCAGGATGTCATCAACCATCTCTGCTTTCTTACAGACCTATATCCAGACACCCTGCAGTGCCTGGAGGCTCCTGTACTCTCCGCAAGCGAGTGCAGCAATGCTTACCCTGGGAAAATTACTGACAACATGATCTGCGTAGGATTCCTTGAGGGAGGGAAAGACTCCTGCCAGGTAAAATTTATGCCTCTCTTTTCCTATATGTTTCTCTCCTGCCTTTTGCTAGTAGAAGATGCCATGCTGTTAGAGAATCTTCTATAGTCACTGTGCTGGCCTGTCTGAACACTGAGGTTTCCCTTTGGGTTTTTTTTTTTTCACATGGAACAGCAGCAGAGACTTAAGGTGAAAGTTGCTTATAAAGTGAAGTTAAGGCATTTTCCACCCTGTTAATCATAGTCCTAATCCTCTGCAAGCAGACTATGCCACCTCCTGTACCTATCAAAACCAGGCAGATTACTCATTTCACTCTTAGCTGTGGTGCCTGTGGAGCTAAGGTAAAGCACAGTAGCATCAGGTGTAGAATGAGAATCAGAAATGAATTCTGTAGAACTTTTGTGTAGAAAAACCCAATGGCACTCCCTCGAATGGCAGTGATTTCTGGCACCTCTGACTCCTGACTCCTCACGTGTGCTGCTACCATTTTCTGAGTATCTGTACCCTTTTTCTGCACAGGGGGATTCTGGCGGTCCAGTAGTCTGCAATGGGCAGCTCCAGGGCATTGTTTCTTGGGGTATTGGATGTGCAAAGAAAGGCTATCCCGGAGTTTACACTAAGGTTTGCAATTATGTCTCCTGGATCGAAGAAACCATCTCTGCCAACTGAAACACTCTTGTTCTACATGACCTACATTTTCTCCTCATCATTTCCTTCTGGTTTGGGACTGGATATACAAAAATTATCAAAAAATAAATACTTCTAGGCACTCCTTCTTTGTGCAGCATTTCTTTGGCTACTTCCATGGGCTATGATGTAAAGGACAGCGGCAGGGAGGGTTCCTCAGGGGAAAATACATAAAATTTGTAGAGCTTCTTAACCAGTAAGATCTTAGTATCATCTAGTTCCAAGCCCCTGTGATGGGTAGGGACACCTCCCACCAGACCAGGCTACCCAAGGCCCCACTCAACCTGTCCTTGAACACCTCCAAGGACAGGGCAGCCACAATTTACCTAGGTACTCTGTTCCAGTGCCTCACTACTCTCATAGTGAAGAAATTTCTCCTTGTGTCTAGTCTAAATCTGCCCCTCTCCAGTTTATACCCATTTCCCCCAGTCCTATCACTACAAGCCTTTGTAGGCACTCCCTCCTTCTCACCCTCCCCCAATTTCCTGTAGCACTTTCTGGTACTGGAAGGTATTTATAAGGTCTTCTTGGAGCTTTCTCTTCTCCAGGCTGAACAACCCCAACTCTCTCAGCCTGTCCTCTTATGGGAGGTGCTTCAGCACTCTGATCATCCTTGTAGCCCTCCTCTGGACCCGTTCCAACAGTTCCATATCTTTCTTATGTTGGGGATTCCAGAACTGGACACAATCCTCCCAAAGAGGTCTCACAAGAGAGGAATAGAGGGGCAGAATCACCTCCCTCGCCCTGCTGGCTATGCTTCATTTGATGCAGCCCAGGATACAGCCGGCCTCCTGGGCTGCAAGCTCATGTTGCCGGCTCATGTCAAGCTTCTCATCAATCAGCACCCTCAAGTTCTTCTCTGCAGGGCTGCTCTCAGTCATATCATCCTCTATCCTATATGTAAAGAAAGTTAGCGGGGGTCCAGTGCCTCTAAGCTACAGCGGAGGAAGAAAATACAATAAAGCTTTGCCCCTTGAGACATCCTGAGAATATGAATACACATATCTTTTCACCAACACTTCTCTAAGCAGAAACTTAAAAGAAAATTCCAGGGTAGGAATCTTCTATAGCCACATGTTAAGAAATGCCAGTTTACTCAATGAACTGGCTAACAAGACCAAAACCCGTCAAGCCAAGCAGCTGTCCTTTGCATGCAGAACATTCCCTAGCACTCCTCCATTAGTAAGGAATTGCTCTCTGTGTAAGAAATTGTTCTCACATTTGTGCAGCACATTGCAGATGACAAAACCCTCCCTCCAGTTCTGTACCACTAATAATATTCATCCTCTAAAAAAAACATACCAAGGAGGAAAGCTACTCTGCCATTCATATATCGTACACCTACCAACCTTCCACACATATACAATTATTCATATCTGCAAAACTAAGCCTAGCACAGGCAGGCATAATATCAGTACTCAAAGGAGTTAGATGGGTACAGTGAGCTCTGTGCTGGAATTTTCAGCTGGGGACAGTTGTTGACCTCCCAAAAGAGCAAAGATAGATGGGTTTTTTTTTTTTTCCACATGAATTTCCCAAGAAACCACAGTAAAATGCATAGCATGAGCAGGACTGTTTCTGTGCATGTGCTGCACCTAACTATGCTGGACAGAGCTCACTCAGCCGGCCTGTGGCTTCCCAGGGAATTTGGACACATCGTCCACATTGAAGATCAACCTGCACAGACAGAGCTGCATAGAAGGAAGGTACACAACACTCCCCCTACCCACACAAAACACCCTGCAAGAATGAAATGGTATATGTGGGACTGCACACTTGACAGCATCCCTTAAATCCACATGGCATCCAAGAATGCAGCTGTACTAAAGCAGGAGTATCAGCAGAGCTCACCAGTGCAGAGACAGAGGGAGTTGCCACCTTGACCCTCAAACCTTATTTCTGTCCGCACACAGAAGCATCTACAGAGGAAGGTTCCCATATATTGCTATGTTCTTTGAGATTTCTAGCCTATACTCTTAAGCTGTGTCACCAAATTCCTTAGTTTGGTGCAAGCCCCTGCCGTCTCAAAACAGCTTTTCAAAGCCTACCCTTAACATCCTTGCAGCCCAAGAAAAGAGAACTAAAAATTCCCACTTTCCCAGCAGGAAAGATCTCATCAACTGCTCTTTTTTTTTAACAATCTCTTGCTGATCATAGCCCTAAAATGTGAATTTGTTATGTGCTATTGAATTATTTGGTTTAGGGGTTAGGATTCATCCTGCTATCTGAAATAAATAATCTATTTTGCTGGTGTGGTGTTAAGTCTGTGTACTGAGGGTATCCATAGTTTTCCACTTGGCACATTGCAAATAGCTGTAACATTAGACTGGTCCTTGGTAGTGGTACTTTGATTCTTTGTCCAAAGACCTTTCAGATGCAATTCTGGAGCAAAGGTAGAAGTTCAGGCAATATGTTAGTAATATTGGGGTAAGAATTCCTCCAGAAATGGTCAAAGGAAAACATAAGGCTAAATGGATGTCAGCCAGTAGAGAAAGGAGTACATATCCACGTAAACTCTAACCTGGTACTGGCACTCAGAGAAAATCACTCTACAGTTCTATAGCTGAGCAGATTTTTTCTAACGTCATGAGTGCACAGAAAAGCTGAGATGCTGCATGTCACGCTTCTGGTTGTCTTTTGCTAGCAAGTTTCTGGGTGGATCCAACAAAACAGACTGTACTCCCTTCTCTCTCCCAAACCCACAATCATGAGTGCAGCATGAAGTGTCAGCTGATGGGGTACCAGTTTGTCTATTACAAAATGTTAACCTTACTTCTGCGTTATTTGTAAATTCTGTATTTTAAGGTCTGTTTCTCAGTAGTAAGCAAAAGCAAGAGTCAGATTAGAGCAAGATGACTTTTGCTGCACCCCTGACATAATTCCCTAGAGTCTTACAATTTTCACAAAGGAGTTAGAGGAATTTTTTTTTCTCCCATTTTTACATCTGGGTGTTGTTTTGTTCTATGTTGTGAGTCAAACTGTTTGATGTGAGTTTTGGAGGAGCTGTTGATCATAGGGATAACTGAGCAGGGGTGGGCAGGAAGGAAATGCAGTTTCATTGGTCAGCAGTCATGACTGAAGTGTGATACTAACAAAGTCTCTAGATGCCAGGTTCTCTTCTTGCTGCTGAAAAAGGAGGGTCAAGTTTCTCACCTAGCCTTTTGATGTCTTTCTGCAGTGCAAACTGAAGAAAATATTTGCTCACTGCATGATAACTGTATAGGTGACCATCCTTCTCCAAATGGCTCTTTTTTTGTGGCTTGGCAGTCGCTGAAATTTGAATCGAAAACTTGCAGCTGCTTTGGTCTGCATGAGAAGACTGGATCAGACTGCTGCCTGTCCAGCTTTGAGCAAAAATCAGATTGGCTAAGTCTGTAAAAAATAACAAAAAATCTTTCTATAAATACATAAATAATAAAAGGAGGACAAGGGAGACCATATGGTCCCTTTTGGACACAGGGGGAACAACGGTGACAGGGGATGAGGAGAAGTCTGAAGTACTTAATGCCTTCTTTGCTTCAGTCTTTAATTGTAAAGAAAGCTGTTCCCTCTGTGTAGAAATCCCGGAAACAGAGGAGCAATATGAGGCTCCTATGATCCAAGAGGAGGTGGTCAGAGCCTTGCTTGCCCAACTAGATACCCCCAAGTCTATGGGGCCGGATGGGATTCATGCTAGGGTATTGAGGGAGCTGGTGGATGTATTGGTCAAACCCCTTTCCATCATCTTCCAGCAGTCCTGGAAGACTGGGGAGGTACCTCTGGACTGGAGGATGGCTGATGTTGTGCCCATGTACAAGAAGGGTCACAGGGAGGATCCAGGGAACTACAGGCCTGTGAGTCTGACCTCAGTGCCAGGGAAAGTCATAGAATAGGTGATCTTGAGTGCTATCATGAAGCACTTGCAAGAGAACCAGATGATCAGGCCCAGTCAACATGGGTTTACCAGAGGCAAGTCCTGCCAAACCAACCTGATCGCCTTCTATGACAAAGTCACTCGGCTGCTGGATGAGGGAAAGGCTGTGGATGTGATCTTTCTGGACTTAAGTAAAGCCTCTGACACAGTTTCTCACAGCATTCTGCTGTGGAAACTGTCAGCCTCCGGCCTGGACAGATGCACACTCTCCTGGGTAGAAAACTGGCTGGATGGCCGGGCCCAGAGAGTGGTGGTAAATGGTGTTAAGTCCAGCTGGAGGCCAGTGACAAGTGGGGTTCCCCAGGGCTCAGTGCTAGGTCCAGCCCTGTTCAAAATCTTCATCAACGACCTGGATGAAGGCATTGAGGGTACCCTTAGCAAGTTTGCAGATGACACAAAGCTGTGTGCAAGTGTCAATCTGTTGGAGGGTAGGGAGGCTCTGCAAAGGGACCTAAACAGGCTGGACTGCTGGGCAGTGTCCAATGGCATGAGGTTTAACATGGCCAAATGCCGCATCCTGCACTTGGGGCACAACAACCCCAAGCAGAGCTAGAGACTGAGAGAAGCCTGGCTGGAAAACTGTCAGGAGGAGAGGGACCTGGGGGTGTTGGTCGACAGCTGACTGAACATGAGCCAGCAGTGTGCCCAGGTGGCCAAGAAGGCCAATGGCATCCTGGCTTGGATCAGAAACGGTGTGACCAGCAGGTCCAGGGAGGTTATTCTCCCTCTGTACCTGGCACTGGTGAGGCAGCTCCTTGAATCCTGTGTTCAGTTCTGGGCCCCTCACCACAAGAAGGATGTTGAGGCTCTGGAGCGAGTCCAGAGAAGAGCAACGAGGCTGGTGAAGGGGCTGGAGAACAGACCCTATGAGGAGCGGCTGAGAGAACTGGGGTTGTTTAGCCTGGAGAAGAGGAGACTGAAAGGAGACCTCGGAGGTTGTGGAGAGGAGGGAGTTGGCCTCTTCTCCCAAGTGACAGGGGACAGGACAAGAGGGAATGGCTTCAAGCTCCGCCAGGGGAGATTTAGGCTGGAGATTAGGAGGAAGTTTTTCACAGAAAGGGTCATTGGGCATTGGAATAGGCTGCCCAGGGAGGTGGTTGAGTCACCTTCCCTGGAGGTGTTTAAGGCACGGGTGGATGAGGTCTTGAGGGACTTGGTTTAGTGTTTGATAGGAATGGTTGGACTAGAAGATCCGATGGGTCCCTTCCAACCTGGTTGTTCTATGATTCTATGATTCTACGAAAAAGGTACCTGACAGCCCAACAATCTTGTGGCCCTGGGACTGACTGAAGCATCTCACTGCTGGTCTCCATAACAACTTTCCAGAAGAACTCACCGTAGAAGTGGTGGGCCAGCACGTGCCTGTAGTGCAGGGATTTACAGCAGTTATAGGAATTCCTGGCCCAGAGGCATTGCCTTCATACTACCTAGTCCTTAAGAAAGAGACAGGCTTTCTCTGAAGCTACGGACACATTTCAGTATTCCCGGATCAAGGACCCCTGTGAAGATGTTCTTTCCCCATTTTGTGGCACAAGCAGCTATGAACAGACAGCAGGGAAAAGAACATACAGGGCTCCAACTTGAAACTTTGGCAGTCAAAGGTGAAGTGGACTTCATTATTTTCACTCAGAAGATGGGCTTCCTTATAAATTACAGAAATAGAAGTAAAAGATATACTCACCAGCCACGCCAACAAAGGTGACAAACAGGAGGAACTTCATGATTTTGACTCAGCCTCAAGCCCAGACTGGCGGAGTGCAAGAGTGGAGCTGCTAGAAATACATTTTTGGAAATGGCCTTATCTCTTGTCCAAGGTTTTCTCCCGACAAAAAGTATGCAATGGAAAATCCAAATGTGAGCATTAATGGGCACTGGTAGAAAGTACAAATAAGCTATCAACTAATCAGAACCATTTCCTGAGATAGGGAGCTATTTTGAATTGTTTCAGAAGGCAGCCTTCAATTTAAAGATATATTTGAGCCTTGGAAGATGTGCAGGTGTTTGTGCATTTTTTTCTTATAGGTAGCACCTGTTGAGAGGAACCCTCAAGCCCCTGTGAGATTCCTCTACACTGATGGGGTCATTCTGAAAAAGGCATATTTTTTCCAGAAGATGAGTGTTGTTGGTAATGGACAGTATTTCTGTAAAAACATTTCTCCCACCCAATCTAAATGACAAAAATATCAACCAACATTCCAAACCACATTTTTCTGTTTTGCTTGGGAGTGTTCTATAGGTACTCTATAGACCAGTGGAGCAGTGCCCTCTCACTACCTCAGCAGCCTGCTGCACCCGGTATGCCCAATCACCATCCACCTGCAAACTGCAAGGTTGGGGTCATAAGAGATGGGGAATGACAGAGAGTCCCTGTCAGACCAAGGAAGCCTGCTACCTCAAGCAGACAGCAAAACCTGAGATCCCCCTGGTGAACAAGTACCAGGTGCTGCAGGTAGAATCTAATCCTGAGGATGATGGCCACCATAGCCTAGAATCTTTCCTAGACCTAGTAAAAAGAAAGACTAAAGACATCAAAAAAGACTTCACGGCCACTGGGAAAAAGATAGAGGGCTCTGGGGCACAGCTTGTGTTCTGCTCCACCCCAAGGAAGTTACAAAGAATACCTCTAGTAATGCCTGGCTCCGAGCTTAGTGTGAGGAAAGGGGCTTTGTCTTCTTTGATCATGGGGTGGTTCACGCACCCCCTGACACTGTTGCTAAGGTTGGGACACGTGGGTCTCCTAGAGGCACTAAGGCCCTTGCTAAAATCCTAGCTAAGCTCACAAATCGAGCTTTAAACTCGATATGGAGGGGGAGGGGATTGAGACCAGGCTAGGCAAGAGCAAGCCTAGACGTGGGGCACTAGAGATTCAGAGAGGGTGTGCTGGTGAGGAGCACCAGCACATCACTGCACAGGAAGTGGGGGACAGTGCACCTCAGAGCAGTAAAAGAGATACAGGCACTCTGGTGCAAGCTACTTCAGTTACCAGGCAATTGGGAACCAACACAGTTTCCTCTAAGAGGGTTGAAGACTTGGCAGCTCAGCTGAAGTGCATTTACACCAATGCATGCAGCATGGGGCCTAAGAAGGAAGAGCTGGAAGCTGTCATAGGGCAAGGAGGCTATGATGTTGTTGCCATCACGGAAACGTGGTGGGATTCCCTGGAGGTGTTTAAGGCACCGGTGGATGCGGTCTTGAGGGACGTGGTTTAGTGTTTGATAGGAATGGTTGGACTAGAAGATCCGATGGGTCCCTTCCAACCTGGTTGTTCTATGATTCTATGATTCTATGATTCTATGAAAAAGGTACCTGACAGCCCAACTGACATACATCTTGTCACAAGCTGTAGCCTAGGCGGTTAGTGTCCTTTCCAAAGTCAGCTGAGCTGTTGGCTCGAGTTAAAGACCGTGAGTCCAGTTCTTTCATGCAAAAGGTAACACATATAGGACATAAATTTATTTCTTATAGATGGTAAGATATGACAGTAGCACTAATAAAGATTCTGGGTTTCCTTCCTTGTTTTAAAACAGGCAGCAATGTGTGTTTTCTAGGGCTTCCACCAGAGCTGATAAATTAACTATTTTAAAGTTTGTGAATATTTGCTAAGTGACGAGAGAATGTGACTGGTAGCTTGGGCTGTTTAAAATATCAGTGCCAGTATTTTTTTCAGGTGTGGCCTTCTCAGCACAAACCAAATCTGCAATAATTCTGGAAAGTGTTCCAGAGAAGTGCATAAGCAACTCAAATGGCTATTTTTATTAAATTAAGTTATTCTATGGAGTTTCATATACTGAGCACAGTTGTTAACATTCTTTCATCTTTTTATTTAAACAATGAAACATATGGTATTAAGGTCCTTAGGTATTCCTTGCATGTTCAGTTATGTAAGTGTCAATCACAAGTTTTATAGCAAACTTTACAAATGTTTATGTGCCCCAAAATATCCAAGTATTTGCCAGCTGAATCATTTCTTTCTGTATAATTGCTAATGTAAGTAATTCATATCAGGAATGGTTCTTTTTTAACATAGACATACATTCAGTAAAAATACTTTTTAAATGAAGTTGCACAAGTAATAAAGTAGCACATACCACGTACCATGGTATCAGTGTGCCCTGGGCTGTTCCTACCAATATCTTGGGGTTAGGAAGCTCAGTGGGAGCTTTGCATCAGGCTTTCACAGGAATACATTCAGGCTGCAGAAAGTTCAAAAAATGTTAAAAGGAGTTTGTGAACTGGGGTGTCGTCACAGTGCTCAAGTGTACACTCCCTTCTCTTGAGGTCAGCATTAACCTCGGCCTTACAGCCAGAGCTTGTTCTTCCTGTGACTGGGAAGTTTTGATGCTGTTTTGGAGATGTGACACTTCTACAGTACACGAGATCATGAACAGAGAAGAAATTGATTTTAAGTTCATTTGTACTTTACTCTTAGCACACCTCCCTGCTTAGATCCTCTGCTCTCCCGATGCTACACACTTTGTCATAATACAATTGCAAACCAACAGACACAACCTCCTTATACAAATGTTCTTTGCCTAGTGCTCTTGATACCATTATTTTAGGTTCAAAGGAAGTTAAGTAATTGTCTTCTCCTTGTGTCATTGTCTTTGTAAAACAGAAGAAAGATCACATGATAGTTTTACCTTTTGATGTGGCTTATAGCAGCTCTAAGGGAAGTAAAACAATATGTCACATAGGATAGGAGGATCAGCAGGGTTTATTTTACAAAGCAGAACCAAAATAAAAGTGTTTTAAAATGTGGACCTCCCACTCTAAGCAGCACCATATCATGTTTATTTAGATCTAGTTTGTGGTTTTAGTTGATGGTTGGGTTGCCTGTTTTTTGTCTTATCCCATTAGTTCAGTGGAAATACTGCTGGAGAGTAGAGAACCCTGAGGATCAGACTCAAGACAGCCTTCTCTGTATCAGTGATGATTCTCTTTCACGTTTTTCCTGTGTTGTAGTTCCTTTTTAGAATGGAGGCAAAATTCTGGATGGATGCAGGTGACTGTGATTTGGAGGATTATAGTCCTCAATATCTAGATTGTTGCAGTTAGAATAAGCCGGGTACTATTTTGTTAAGCATAAAAATAAAAATGGCGCCATGCAGTAAAAATCAGCCATAAATGTATCCTTCCATATCAGCCTTGGCAATGCTGATGTACTGCCTTCATTCTTCCTTTATCTTACCCTGGTTGCATGTAGTAGGTCAGACAGAAACTGCCTTCTTACTTTGCTAATTTTCCCTAGGATTTTTGGTGGGTGTTGGCTACCCTTGCAGGCACAGAGAGGGTGACCAAAGCTGTGTGGGAGAAGCCACTGGAGTGATAGCAAGGCAGTTGAAATTCCAGAGTAGTGCGACTTAATGTTTGGGTTTGGTTGTGGATTTTTTTCTGTCTGTCTATAGTGTACAGTAAAGATGGTACTGCTAAATGGAAACAAGATGTCTGGAACTGTTAAGGTGTCACTGAGTATTAGGGTGGCTTCTTTGATATTGTGTTTTTCAATCGCAGAGGAATGATCTTATTGAGTTGCAGGCACGTAACAATGAACATAGCGGCACCAGAGACGTCTTGGGTGAGGAGAGCGGTGGTGAGTTACCTGAAGCTGCAGTTATTGTTAAGGTGTCTTATAGTCCATGAAGTATCTTGAAGTCCAAGTATCTGAGCACATATCTTTTGTTTTCTGCAGGTACCACATGCAGCCTCGGAGGGACAAAGCCCACAAATGGTCTGAGAAGGTGAGAAGGTTGTCCAAATTGGTGTCTAAGAGCAAAGTACTACACAGCAACTCAGCTGAGCATTTATCTTTGGTTTTGTAGGTGCCATGTGGGCTGCCTTTGGAATGGGAAGAGTCTTTGAGGTGAGCTGGGTAGTAGGGAGAAGGAGCATGGGACTGATTTTTCCTATTTGCAACATTAATTTTGTCTCTCTTGTTGTTTTTGGTGCCTCAGATGATAACAGCTGCAGAGTCTGACATTTGACATGGAGCAGCTGAGCAGAATGCCTTGGCAGTTTTGCAGCAGGGAGTGGTGGTGGCATAGTACAAGACGTTGGCGCTGAGCAGTGTGATGCTGACTGTTGGTGCTATGTTTGTTTTTCTGTTTGGTTTTATTGCAGATGTTGAAGAGGAACCCAGTGACTGTAGGATAGTTCAGGTTAGGTGATGCAGTTTGAGCTTTTCCTGGCAAGGGTTGCTTCAGACTCTTGGCCTTCTGAAAACTAAGTTGAGGCACAAGGGCTGGGAAGAGGAGGGAAGGTTGGGAATGACAGATAGGGGCTTTAAAGATAGCACAGGGAAGAGGGCTGTACATCCACTTTGAGCAAGTAAAGGTGGAGGGAGTTACTTTTCAGGCCAATGCTAGCATCTACTGGGCAGGACAGTTCCAGCCTGTGTCTGTGTTGTTGTGTTCTGTGTACTGTACTGTGCTTTACTGTGCTGACTGTACTGTGCTGTGTACTGTACTGTGCTGTACTGTGCTGACACTGTTTGCTGTGTCTTGGATGTTTCTCAGGTCTTCATGTCCAGTTTGCACTCAAGTTATGTAGCACATGCCTTGGACATCATCTTTAGGGCCTAGAAAGCCTTTACTCATCGGTACAGTGTCAATCAGGCACCCCTTTTCTTACACTGCAATCTCAAAGCATTAAACAGTTCAGCATTTTGGAAGTTTCTGGTCAGTCATCTATTGTGACGTCATTGCAGCCAATGTCAGCATCCCTGATCATTAGTCATCAATTTGCTTGGGTCCCTGTTCTGGGATTTCTTCCATGCATCCTCTTCATCTTTATGTCTTTAAGCAGGGCTTCTTGCATGCATCCTCCCAGTTGCGGACATATCTCTTTGTAACAGGCCACAGTCTTTCACTTTTCCAGTGCTGGCATAGATTCTTCCTCATAGCTCCCTACATCATCTTTCCCAGTAGCATGTCTGGTCTGAGACCCATTCTTCTCAGAGTTGTCTTTTGTCTCTGGTTCGTGTCTTTGGTCTTGCATGGGGTCTTGGTCTGTGTGTATTTGTGTATGGTTGGAGACGCTCTGCCTGAGGCATAGAAGCGATAAGATTGAGCAGAAGTATAACAGCAAGATTCTATGGTTAATATGCAGTACACCCCAGTCTAGGGGCATAGAGTACACTGCAGAACAAGTAGCCATATATTCAGCAGGCAAGGAGAGAATGTTGTGCTTGGTTATGCAGCCACAAAAGGGGTGATCAAATCTGCCTGGGAGAAGACACTTGACTGGTAATAGGGCAGTTTGAATGCCAAGGATATTAGTCTGTTACATGTGGGGTACCCTTTGGGAGCGGTTGTGTTATTTTTCTCTATCTGGATGATGTGTAAAATTGAGATGATATTCCTAAATGGAAGTAAGATATCTGGAATTTTTAAGTTATCACATGGCATTAGGGTGACTTCTTTGATAATGTATTTTTTTAGTTGCAGAGGAATCAACTGTGTGCCAAAGGCAGTTTATACAATAGCAGGCAGAGTGCCATAGTGAGGTGGGTTGGCTGTGATGTAGGTGGGAAGTTGTCTGGTGGCTAAATGACTTGGGGGTTGTTTTTTTACTCCAAATGTACAGAGTAATGAGCAAAGTGGAATACTAGCACCAGAGCTGACTCAGGCAAGGAGAGCAATGCTGAGTTACATGAAGTGGTAGGTTTAGTTCAGTTATCTTATAGTCCATAAAGTTACAAGACTCCCTTGCTGTTTGCCTATTACAAGTTGTGTGCAAGCCTTGACATGGCACAAAGTGATGGAATCTGGGTGGGTGAGCAGTCAAGGTAATGGAGAAGGAGATGGGACTCCCTGGGGCAGCCTGTATTTCTGGGTAGTATTGGAACACCTGTCTTTTGCTTTAGTTTTTAGCACATTTAGCATGCAGCCTGAGAGGGGCAAAGCTTCATGCCAACAAATGGTCCAAGAAGGTGAGGAGCTTGTTGTCTGAATCTGTGTCTAAGAACAAAGGAACTCAAGTGAGCATTTATGTTTCGGTTCTGCAGGCGCCATTCAGGCAGCCTCTGGAAAAGGATGAGCATTTGAGGTGAGGCTAGGTCATAGTGAGGAGGAACACGGGAGTATAGATTTCTCACAAGCACAAAAGTATGGATTCATGGATATTTAATTGTTTGCTTGTGTACTTATTGAAAAAGTAAGATTTTTGGAGAGATTTTTCTCATCCATTAGCATGCTGTGTGTAGCACAGACCTCTTTGCTACTCTCCCACGACAAGCAAGCCACTAAGTCCATATGAGACTTATCCTGGCATCTTTGATAGTCTTCTGATAGCAATTTGATCACTACAAAACACTCTAAACTATCTGCATCTACTGACTGATGTCTGCATTTGATGATAAAATTGTAATTTTTCTCCAGTAACTCTCTTTGATGTGAACTCCTGACAGTATTCTGGGTTGGGCCAAGTTACATAATATTCCTTTGACTTTGAGAAGGAGTTCTTTTTAGGGCACAGAGTTGCTTGATCACTGAAAAGGTGAAGCTGCCTGACTCCTCAATATCTAATATGCTGCTCGCGTGGGTCTTAGCACTTCAGGAAAGATCTCTAATTATTCCATTGGCTTTACTACTCCCAATTACTTACTTCTTTGCATGTAATTGTTGTTTTCAGCAGCAGCTGTTTTACCATCTGAATAATTTTATCCCAGATGAAATGCATTTGGAGATCACCTTTATGCAAATGCATCCTGATAATATTTTAGCAACTCTTGCAAGGATGTGACAGTGCATTGTCTGTGGTGGGTATGTGTTTAGATTTCCCTAGTACATCTAGGGATGTACTCATTCTATGACTCATTTGTGCCCATTTCAGTGTCACCAAGTTAAAAAATTTACTTATTTCAGCTGTCATAGCTAATTTCCGTATTGTAAGCACTGAGTGAAATCAACTTCTTTTCCAAGTAGTCTGCTGGTAATACTGGTAATCTGCAGTCTCATTGTTTTAGCTTTGTTTTACTTGGACACATTTAATTTTCTGCTTTTACATTGTACTGGGGAAATTTGTAGGTTCTTGTGAGTACACTTAAGGTTTCAGTGTCCTACTTGTTTGCATGCTGCTTCATTGTTTCAGCTGGTGTGTATTCCCCCATTCATCATCAGAATTGCCTGAAGGACCAAATGTCTTTGCCATCTCTGCCATTGTAAACTATTTTTGGACAATTCCTTTCAAGTTTTCCCACTAAGCAGTATTCAGCTAAGCACTTTGGTGGAGGAGCACAGGGTGGGAAAGTCCTTCTGCCTTTTTTCTAATGTGATGCAAGCACTTTACAGTTAAGTCAAGCTGCAGAAACCATTTATTTTTAATGTTTAACACATCCAAGAATTAATTCTCTCAGCCACTTGCTTTCTTAGCACAGTTTGGCCAGCCCTTAACGTTTGGGAAAAAAGTATTGTATAGAGGTTCAATTTGCTAAAATATGGGGGAAGGAGGTGAAAGGCAAACCAGCTGATCTCTGGAAAAGCTTTATACTTTACTTCTTTTAACAAACATACAATTTTAGCATCCATAGGTACAAAGAAAGCCTTACAGACTTGATCTTTGAGATAGTTTTGAGCCTGTAAACCTCAATGGTAGTAGAACTTCCTAAGCTGTTCCAGTCAGCAGTAGAAAAGACTGTGCTGCTTGTGAGGTGTTGTGTCCAAAGGCTGCAATGACATAATGGGAAAATGTAGCAAAGGCTGTCCCTGCAACTGTCTCTAGAAAGTATGCAGAGGAAGAGAGGTGGAGAATGATTTAGCCAACACCAGTATTGGGGTTTGGTATAACAGGCAGATGATGTTTATTGTCTAAAGGAGAGTCACTGTGGGGAGAAGATTTAGCATGCATCATCTCCTTCCTCCTTTTCCTATTGTGAAAAGGACATTAAAAGAATCACAGTCTAATTTGGATGAGTACCAGAACAGATCATGGTTTGGATAAAAGAAGAACTTGCCTGTGGTCCCTGATGCTTGTAAATTGGTGGCACTTGGATTCCTAATTTTTGCAGCCTCCAGAGTACTTGCTTGCTTGCTGCTTCCTTATGAAAGGAACTCTAGTGCTTATGGCTTTGTTCAGGAGGAGTTGTAACCTTTCTGCAAAACCCAGAAACACTGGTACTGTGTCAGATCCTAACATGAGTATCCCTTTAGGAAAATGAAGTGTTCCCTGTAATGAAAGCTAAGCCTGTGCCACATTTTGCAGCACCCTTCAAACCAAAAATGCCAGAACAGAGGCACATGGAAATTTGCCCCTTTTCTTTCAATGCCCATGGCAGAGCGCAGCAAATACAAAAAGAGAAAATGCTTGAAGATTTCCTGAAGAAGAGGGTGAGAACTCAAAGCTGCATTGGGTTATAGTGCAGGTGTGAAATGGGTGTGGTAGAACTCACCTCCTGCTGTTGTCTGTTAAACTCCCAAAGCTTCTTCCTACTTTTGAGGAAAGGGCAAGAAATATTTCCAGTTGTTTCTTTCAGGTGCCCACGTTCGAACCTCTACCTCTGCCTTCCTTTGATCACGTGAAGCTGCCAGAAAAGACAGTCTCAGTGGGCACGTACCCAGACCCTGGGCTCCAAGCAGTACCCCCCTTCCACACCAATTCACACCACCGGTACTGACTTCACTTGTGGGAGCCATGCTCAGGTGGGGAAAACTTGATTTGGTGGCAGAGCTGAAGGAGAAGGTAACTCGACTGAGGACTATCAGGGAGCATGAGAGGGAAATAGACCAGTGGAGCAGTGCTCTCTCACTACCTAAGCAGTCTGACAGTGCTAGCACAGCTGTGTACCACCAACTGCAAGATTGAGGGCAAAAAAGATGGGGATTGGCAGCAAGTTCCTACCAGGTGCAGAAAACCTGTTGTCCCCATTCAGATGAAAAAAAACCTAGACTCCCTCGCAGAATAAATACAAAGTGCTGCAAGTGGAGACAGAGGATGGCTCCCACTGCCTAGAAACATTTCCTAGGCTGCACCATCCACAAACGACCATCAAGACATCCTCTAAAAAGAGAAGAGGAGAGTGATTGTCTTGGAGGATTCCCTTCTAAAGGGCACAGAGTGCCCTATCTGCTGACTGGACCCACTCCACAGGGAGGTCTGCTGCCTGTCCAGGGCCTCAGTAAAGGACATCGCTAGAAAATTTCCTTCCCTGGTGAAAGCCACAGATTATTACCCTCTGCTAGTATTTCAAATTGGCAACAATGACACACAGCACAGGAAGCTGAGAGCAATTAAGAGGGACTTCAGGGATCTGGGGAAAATGGTGGAGGGCTCTGGGGCACAAGTAGTTTTCTCCACTCCGACACTAAAGAATGAAGAGCAAGAGATTAAGAAGAATCAGTTGATTAATACCTGGCTCCAAACCTCGTGTGAGGAACAAAACTTTGGGTTCTTCAATCATGGAGTCACCCATGCACTTCCAGGCTTCCCTACTAGGATGGGGTATGCTTGTTTCCTAGGGGTACTAAAATCTTTACTAAAAAATTAGCAGGGCTCATACATAGAGCTTTAAACTAGATGTGAAGGGTGAGGGGGACAAAGCCAGGCTAGTCAGGAGTGAGCCTGGAAGTGGAATTCCAGTGACTGAGAGATAGTGTGCTAGCAAGGACCACCAATGGATCACCACAGACCAAGCAGGGCAAGTACATCTAGTAATGGAAAAGGTAAAACCATCACTGAGGGGTTAGATAATCCAAAGACCAGTCAAACGGGAATGAACACTATTCCCTTTATGGGGGCTGAGGGTTCACCAGCCCAGATGAAGTCCATTTACATTAATGCAAGCAGCATAAGCAATAAGCAGGAGGAATTATAAGTTATTGTAGGGTAAGGGGACTACGACGTAGTCACCACCACAGAAACGTGGTGGGACGACTCATATAACCAGAGTGCAGCTATGGTGGGGTACGGTGGTGGTATGAAATCTTCAGGCAGGACAGGAAGGGTAGGAGAAAAGGTGGGGTAGCCCTGTACATTAGAGAGTGCTTTGGTACCCTCAAGCT
This sequence comes from Coccyzus lansbergi, assembly GCA_033558105.1. Taxonomy (NCBI): domain Eukaryota; kingdom Metazoa; phylum Chordata; class Aves; order Cuculiformes; family Coccyzidae; genus Coccyzus; species Coccyzus lansbergi. Next base: position 554,814 of record JAUMJK010000067.1, on the reverse strand, counting down.
CAATTATGGTGATGATGGGATTGAGTGCCTGCGAGTTAAGACCAGAACAGCCCACAAAATGGCAGATATTGTGATGGGAGTATGTTATAGACCACCCAGTCAAGAAGAAGAAGCCGATAAGCTCGTCTGTAAACAACTGGGACAAGTCTCAAGATTGCTAGCTCTTGTCCTTGTGGGAGACTTTAATATTCTGGATGTCTGCTGGAAGTACAATATTGCAGAAAGGAAGCAGTCTAGGAGGTTCCTGGAGTGTGTGGAAGACAACTTCCTCACACAGCAGATAAGTGAACCGACAAGGGAAGGTGCCCTCCTGGACCTGCTGTTTGTGAACACAGAAGGCCTTGTGGGGTATGTGATGGTTGGAGGATGCCTGGGACAAAGCCATCACGAGATAGTAGAATTTTCAGTTCTAGGTGAGGTGAGCAGGGGGATTAGCAGAACAGTCACGTTGAACTTCCAGAGGGCAGACTTTGGACTGCTCAGAAGGCTGTTTAATGAAGTCCCAGGGGAGCAAGTCCTTAAGGGCAAGAGAGTCCATGAGGGCTGAGCACTCTTCAAGAGGGAAATCCTAGCAGCTCAGGAGCAAGCTGTCCCCAGTCGGTTGTCAACCAACACCCCCAGGCCCTTCTACATGCAGCTTTCTAGCCAGACTTCTCCTAGTCTGTAGCATGTGCATTGCATGTGGATGTTCAGCAGGGAAATATTCTCACCGTCAGTGCATCTGCCACTTCAAAAATCCATTTGTGTTGGATTTCAATTCCATGTATTTTCATGGACCAGGTCAGTATTTCCTTTTTAGCCTTCACGTATTTCAGAGGTGAAGTACATCCCATCAGGACGGCTTTACCTCGTAGGGAGAACGCGTGCTAGGAGGCGTGCGGCGGCAGGAGAAAGCCGATTATCCTCTGGAAATACCACCTCTGCCTTTCAGGTTTTGTTTGCAGGGCACTGAAGCCCAGCCCTGCCCCGCCCGGTGCTGCAGAGGGCGCAGCTGCAGCTCAGCCTTAGGGACCCCCGCGGTGAATGGAGCGCGGTCTCAGTGCTGCCGCCTCGTGGCCATAGAGAGGCGCTGCAGCGCTCGGCTCGCTGCGGCTCCGCTCGGTTCCTCGGAGAAGCGTCGCTGCTCCTCCTCCTCCTCATCGGATTAGCCTCCTGATTTTTGGCCGCATACACCTGAAATGTGGGAAACTGCGTGTAACGACATATATCCGCCCAGCCTGAGAAAACACAGCTTTCCAGAGATTTTTTTTTTGTGTGTGTGGTTGTGCCTTGTTTTTGGATATGGGAGTCCTGGTGGATCTAGTGGAGGAGGCAGAAGGAATATGGAAAGATGACTCCAAGCTAAGAGGTGCAGTTGCCACACCCGAGGAATGGGATGTCATTCAGAGGGACCTAGACAGGCTGGAGAAGTGGGCTTGGGAGAACCTCATGAAGTTCAGCAAGGCCAGGTTCAAGTTCCTACACCTGGGTCGGGGCAATCCCCAATTTCAATATGGGGGGGGGGCAAACACTGTTTAAAATTTAAGCCACAAAACACCCTTTTTTCTAATGTGGGTCTTATTTTAACATACAATTACCGCAAAGTGATTTGGGGTTTTTCCTTCTCCTGCTCCACAGTACACATTTGTTCAAAGGCTACGAAGCCGCAGGCAGCAATAGTTTTATTATTTTTTTCTGTTCTCTGCAAGCTTATCTTTATGATGCTACTTTTGATGCTAACATTAGTTCAAAAAGGCCATCAACCTTTATTAGCTGTAATAAATCATGGGTCAGTAGTAGACCAGGCTCTCCAATTGCACTTTTAGATTAATAATTGTTAAGGTAGAGGCAAAGGAAGGACTCAAATTACTTTACAGACCTGCATGTGAAAGGGTATTGCAGAAGAATAACATAAGATGATATCTGGAACCCCTTAGTCCAATAGTGTGAGTTCATCACAAATAACTCACTTGGGAATATTAAATATTAAGCAATGAAATACAAAATTTCAGTGGTAATGAACTATAAATGGAAGGAAACACCTTTTGTTTGGGATAAACAAATGGTGATAAGAAGCTTCATCACTGCTGAAGCTGTGTAGTAGTTTTTAACCAAGTGTCATTCAAAGCTCTACTGAACAGCAGTACTATGTCCTGAAACAAGAGTTTGGGATTTTCACTGGAGACAATACCGCTTTTTCTCTTTCTTGTCCTGAAAGACCTAGTATTTAATGTTGAGTAAAGCTGTTTGCCACCATGCAATACTCCTGGTAGAGTCAACAACCATTTCTTCAGGACCATGTGTAGTGGATATTTATTGAGCTGGGAACAACTGTGTTTTTTTCACTTGGTCTTTGACTAGTAAATAGGAGGTAGTGTGAAACTATCTCAGTTTTCTGATTTTAACAGTACTGGTTTTAGACACTCTAATATAACTAGCTCCACTACACTGCAATTATCCAACTGCACTGCTGATTTATTTAAAAAAGACTATGATTAGGTACATTCCTCAGAAAAGACTGTCATCAATTGAAGTAGGAGTAGTGGAACCAGTATTTTTATTAAAAATCTACTTCCACTGGCCAGAAAAATACATTTGAATGAAGCAGAAACAAATATTAAATGAGTCTGCTTTCTTCAATTGTCTGATATTTACTAAGAAAACAAAACTGATTTTGGATTTTGGCCTTTCCAAAGGTACACTGTGGGGGTTGAAGGTATGGTACGACCTGCACTAGGGTCCGTCCCCAACATCAGGTTGCTCCCCAACCCTCAGAGACAGCCCTGGGGCCTGTATTGATTAATGTCTTTGGCCAAGATCTACAAGATAGTAGGTGTTGCACCTAGAGCCAGAGCCCATGACCCCCACAAGGAAGCCAAAGGCCACTTCTGAAAAGTGACATGGCCCAGGAGAAGGGTTTCAAGAAGGTCATCCCTCAACCTCATGACCCTGCTCCCAGAGAACAATGAAAAGCCCTGAAGCTTCTCCCATGGGGCAGTACTCAAGAGGGGCTTCCGATGTTGGTATGACATCACTTTAGCCTCTCTATGTCTGCAGGTATATGATGAGAGAGGGCTTATGCTGCGAGCCAGTCAGAGTAGCTTCAAGAAAGGAGGGAGAGAGGGAAGGTGGGAAAACTGTCTGGGATAGATACACCACTCTCTTTGCAGCTACTCCTGCTGCCACACAACCCAAGCATGGGGGACCCTCCTCCCCCAGGGATGAAGTGAAAGACACCTGGTCAAACGCGTATTGCCCCCTGGCACACTTCTTGCAGCTGGGCTGCATCATCTACCCACGAGAGGGAGACACATCCCTGCCACAGCTCCCCTCAGCCTCCAGATGGTGACAGACGTGTCACCCAGGAACAGCTCTCAACACCCATTGCTGCCTCAAGGCCATTTTAACAACTTACTTGTGTATATTATTATAGAGTAGTTACAGGGTAGCTTATGGCTGGTCGTATTTTTCTATGTGTATTGTATACATAGTAGCTAGTATTATTATCAGTTTATAGTTAGTTATTGTATTCTAAGAGCATGCTTGTTCAGGTACCTGCGAGCTAGACATTCTGTCCTGGAACTTGTGCACAACACTCATCTGACTTCAACGCTATGCAAGTACAAATCTTCCCTCAAGGAAGAGTTAACAGCATTAGCAGTAAAGGCAAATTTACTTAAATGTATGGAACAAATAAATCTGCAAGTACTGTCTGGATATTTTCAAAATCAGAATGACTGAACAGTAGCTTAGAATTGTCCAGATCACAAGATGTATGCGGGGGTGCGTAGAAAAGAGTGGGACTGCATTCACTGTAAGAACTTTTTGCATTTTGAAAGGAGTTGTTCAGATGTTTGCAAACAGAAGAAAAGGTTTTATTGAGGATTGCTATGTTACTAGAAGTGAATGTTCTTTACCATCAAAAGGAATATTTTGTCTTTGTATGAAAGAAAGATGAAAAAAAAAAAGCACAGGCATAATGACAAAATGAAATGGCTTGGAGTAACACAATGCTTCACACTGGAAGTGGGTGTTGGTGGAGGAAGGAACATTCCCCTTCAGCATTAGAGGCCTTGATGTCCATGAGCTAGGATGCACCACTGTTCTTGACCAAGTCACACTGCCCAAGGCTTCACCTGAAAAGAGAGCTGCTCATACCACCTCAATGGGACTGAAAAAGAGTGACTGGAGCTCCTGGGTCCTCATGCAGGCTGTGGGCTGTGATATGTTAAAGGGAACCACTAAAACCTGCATCAGGCTAGGTGTTCAATGTTCAGCACTTTCTCTACGACTTTTGTTTTCAAACTGCAGTGCAGTCACAGTGTCTCCTCCTCTATTCCTCCAAACATGTGTTCACCTGCAGCAAACCAGGCAACTCTACTAAGTTTTGTATCCTGACAGATTCACAGTGCTTTTGCCCTGACTCTTCTATAGAGCAGAGTCACCTGCCATTTGTTAGAGTTATGGTTGGACATGGCCCAGGAGGGACCTGAATGTAACCCAGTTGGTATGTTGGGCCCTAGTTGTATGCTAAGGAGATGCAGTCTAATCATCAGGACTCAAATCTGAGGTTTCAAGATTGGTGCTAGGTAGGGGGCAACTTGAGGATAAATGGGATTGCTGGGGCCATGGCTGGAAAGTACTACATATCAAACACCAGAGCTTGGCAGGGCCAGAGGCCCCATGAGCAGGGTTAGCATTGCATACTGGGCCAAGGGAAGGCAATCCACAGCCTAGGGCAAGAGCTGTCGTGGGCACGCAGTAATAACTAAGAGAGGATCTTAGTAGACCCTGGAGAACCATGATCACGAGTGTCTGTGATGGCTTTCACCTTGGGGTAGCAACCAATGTGAGATACTGCCTTCATTTCCTCCTTAGCAATGACTCTACAGAAATGTCTCATGGTATGGCAGTTTGTGCTCAGTATTCCCTTAGAAGAGAAAAATTAAAGTTGGATAGGATGCTAGCATTCTTCAGGGATAACAAAAGGGCCTATTTGCAGGCTTAAGAAAACAATATGAGCACTTTGCACAGATGAAGAAACCAATCTCAGTGACAAAAGATTTTTGTATAAAATTATTTCATTTAAGTTAGTTCTGTTTTAAAGTCTGGTGGTGGTGCATAGAATGGAATAGATTATACCTCCATCCCTGGAGAAAAAATTATGGGACTGTTACTTCTCCTCTCTTTGTTGGTGTCTGATGGCAAACTGTCATTTTGGTTGCTCTCAGATAGGCTTTCATCTGCCCAACTATGGCAGCTGGTGACTGTCATGCCTATTTCTTTTCCTCTGCAGTAAGCAGTGTGCAGTGGGTCCCACAGCTTTCTGGTACTCTCTGCAGCCCTTTCTGGTTTTTTGTTCAGCAACATCAGTTATAACACCAAGCAGCTGCAAGTTTATCTCTGACACTGGAGGGGATTTCAAAATGTTTAAGGCCTCATGCCAGAAAGCTGTAAGGCTTTTACCTACTTGCTATATTGTTTCAGTGTTAACTCCTAGAGACAGTTATGATACCTCTGTTGACAGAGCCAGGGTTTTCACAACTGGATAATCTGGTATGAGCTTGAACCTTACACATCATGAGATCAAAGATGGGTTCAGGCTATTGCAGAACGTACCTCTGTAAAACTATAATGACGATAGCTCATATGTTTATCTTCAGCAGTAACACTTCATTTTTTTTTACATTTATAATAGCTTGCGCAAGTGAGTTATCCCAAGACAAACACAGCTAAGATAACCCTGTTTCTATTCAGTACTGCTTCCAGAAAAGAAGATCCAGGCAGAGGCACAGTCTGATGTTAGAGACTCGTGTTATGTCAGACTGATTTTCTCACTTCAGTCCTCTGTTTTTACATTTAAGTGTGACTGTGTCTGTTTGGATCAAATACAGACAGTATCAAACCTACAAAAAAACATCAGTATACCTCACCATTGAACCATGATGTCTTTTTCAGGTATATACCCTCCTTCCCCTTCCTCACTCACAGGGTGGGTCGCTTCTTACAGACAGTCTGGGTATCAGTCATTAGGTGGAGTCATCATTCAATTATGCATCACTTGTTTTGCATATCCTGTTGTTGCTGTTGTTGCTATCTCTCCCTTTCACTGTCCTATTAAACTCTCTTTATCTCGACCTCTGAGTTTTACTTATTTTTTCTTCTATTCTCCTCTCCATCCCACTGGAAACAGGTGGCAGGTGAGCCAGTAGCTGTGCGGTGCTCAGATGCCACCTCGGGTTAAACCAGGACAATCAAGAAACAAAATTAAGGATCTCAGACCTGAGTGTACTGATTGAATGCACCAGAATCATACTGGATGTCTGACAGTGAACAGACCTCGACATTGAATGAGAGACTTTCCCCCAAAATCTTTGGGACCCAGGGCAATAGCTAAGAAATTGCAGCCAAACTTGGCAAATGCCACACCACACAAATGAAACCTGAATTCTGAGCAGCTGTGGGAAAATGGAGACAGGAGTCCTCGACTGCATACCTTCAGCTGGGAAAGCCAGATCTAATCCAAATTTGTCAAATGATATGCATCTGGTTTTGTCACAGCCAAGTATTTTTGGCTACTTTGCATTTGAGTTGCTTCCATCACCAGTAGGAATAAATTTGATACTTCTCATAGCTTTTGCCTACACAAACAATGCACTCAACATTTCAATGACTGTTGAACTGTTGTCTGAAATTTGGTTTAAAAATAGCAATTTTAATTAAACAAAACTTTGAATTAGAAATCCAAGGAGACAAAAAAATGGGCAATCATTTTGGTAAGATGTTGAATACTTCTGTTTGGTAGGTCTGCTGCTCCCTTTAGCTTCAATTTGCTTTCGTTCCAAACCATTTTATGTAATTCTATACGAATGACGATAATCTGTATTAAAAGGTCTCAAAGTTCTCCTTCCACTTGAATAAAGCTTTAGATGTTCAAGCTGTTGCTTTTCCAGTAGCAATGCCACTGTCTGATAAACTTACTCTGCAGTTCCCCAGCAGATTAGCTTGGACTAATCTACTCTCTAGATTACTTCTTGTTCATTTGCAAAGCTTAATAGAGTCCAGTTTTCAGTTCTTTGTCCCTGAAAGATTCCCTGCTCGGGAACACATAATAATATAAGGAAAAAATATGCTTTGTCTTAGATAATTTAACATCTTTCATTGTAAAAGATCTTGAAGTATGTAGAGGCAGGATTGTCACAACTGGCTGTAGGTCTTAGACATGTGTCTAGTCCTATGTCAACTGGGATGAGTTAGCTGGGCTACAAATAAAGGCAAAATGCGTCTGTCCAGAGCTTTGTGCATAACCCCTTACCCTCTAGTAAAAATTAATGTCATCAAATAAATACATCTCTAACAGTAAAGTTTAGGTATGGGAGAATATTCAGTGCAAAGTGATAGTGGCCACAATGGTTTTGTTCACATCCACCTTCTTAATAAAATGTCCTGAGGAACATTCAGGGAATGCAAATCACATGAACTTTAGTTTGTTTGTCGTCAGAAGGCTTGGATCTCCTGAACCTAATAGCTCTTCATCTGGCAGGAATATGATAACAGGATATTGTTGCAGACAGAAAATTTCAGCTTGTTCAGTCATGAGGGACTCTGCTGTTGCAAATACATACGTAACAAAGTTTAACAGTACATTACATTAAAAAAAATCATTTCTCTGTTTTTGCTTTTAGGCTTCCTCAGCAGCTATTCAGTTTTCTTCCACTTTATTTTACGTAGTCTTTCCTGATTATTTTTGCATTGGTCACATGGGTACTTGATTTCCTTTCTTGAAAAGTGTGGCAATATTTTTGGAGTCTATAACACAAGTTTTCAGGGCATCACAGAAAACTCAGATGTGGTACAGGCTCTCTGGTATCCAGGCAGGGGGGAGAAAAGACACAGAAATGCGGGAGGGCTGATCCCCTCTTCTTGGTAGCTGGAAAAAAGCAGCTATTCAGTCTTCAATTCCAGGCAGCTCCACTACTGCTAGGATACCTGGAGTCACAGTGGGGATTCAGACCACTAATGACTTAGCATTTCCAGTATCAAAACCAGAAGGAAACATGGTGGTTTAAAAAAAAAATCGATATTATGAGCGCATCTTAATACATCAGAACAAGAGACACAGGCATATTTTTGTTTGTTTGGACTTAACATTTCAAATTACATTTTCTGGTTTAGTAGCTCACAAGACATCAAGTTCATATATTCTGTGGTAAAATCTGACACACCTCCTTTTGTTGCAAGGAGAAAATTTATGTTGCTCAGGGCATAGTTTCATGTGTCTGACACAAGCTTCATGTGTCAGAGACTCTTTGAGCGTACGAGATGCAACGAGAAGGAATATATATTTGGGATTCATGGTTTAATTCTGCATAATAATGTAACTCATCTTACTTTCATGTACCCTAATACCAGTTTATTAAAAAATTCTAAGTCCCTTCATTTTATCCCTTTTCTGCTTGTCACAATGCAATATTTCATGTGTATTGGTTATATTAAAAAATACCCAAGTGATGATTTCTCCTTCTTTATCCTTCCTGTATTTCACGCCCTGTAAGTCTTGATCTAAAACATGTTTATTAGAAGTGACAGCTGGGAATGCAAGAACCCCAGCTCAATGAAGATGTTACCTACCTTGCTGGGTTATGCTCTTGGAAGTGTTCTGCTTCAGGCTAGGCTGCCTCTTGCAAGATTTTGTCATCTGAAAAGTCATTATTACAGAAATGTGTCCATGAAATCATCGATAACAAAATCAGTAGGAAAAAAATCAAAATTAAAAAATTGGCCAAATTTTAAGTCATTTCCAACCTACAGGTTCTGAAAGGAATTCATTATGTGCATCTGACACAGTGTGCAAACATTTTCACATAAAATAGTTTTTTGTCTTCCATCTAGTATTACCTCTTTCATATATAATTACTATATATATGTTAGTTTATAGTCTTTCCCAATCTTAGCAAAGTGTTAAGTAAAGGGAAGAGAGAAGGGGAGAAAATCTTAAAAGGTAGAGAAAACAGATTTTAATAGGAAGGAGACGATGGCAAAAAAACTGCACATTTTCTCCTCTCCTGCTACAGAAAAAGCAGAAAATTGAGATGAAAAAGAGATAAACCACTCCACTCTTAAGAAGTCTTTAGTCAATAATTTGCACATTAATTCTAATTAATTAATGGCATTAGTTCCTCCCACCACTGCCTTACGGGCATAATTTTGTACTATCCTTTGTAGAGGCAAGATGAGGGGGAGAGCAGAACGCGGAGGCTACAGCCCATCTCTGCAGTACAGCAGCAGGGCATGGGTCTCAGCATAAGTAGATGAGCTTGAGGAGAAACAAGTCTCCCTGGTGAATCTCAGCACTAGAGTTAAGCTCTTCCCTTTTCAATGTTATTCAGGAAGGTAGATTAGGAGTTGGTGGCACATTCAGCTGACAGGGCATGTAAATCCATGCTGCAGCACTATGGTACTTCACCTCCCATCCTGTTTTCCCAGTGGTGACAGTATCAGTAACTTTATGGTGAGAGGAGTTTCTAGCCAAAACTGCACTTTTTTAGGTACAGAGAAATTCATAGGAGAGGGCAACTGCTGTGTGCAGGGCCAGCCTGGAGGTAGAGGTGGTGAAGGGGATCCTTGAGGAGTTTCCAAAGGAATGTACCAAGGACAGGGGTCGCCATGCTGCATTATAAATATAGTTGTGAAAGAGAACACAATGATTCATGCTCCAAGCATAAATGCTCCATTCATGTTTTGAACAGTGCTGTGCTCTCTGAGTAGTCCTGGTAACAGATATATGTCTAGATCTGAAACAGTACCAGCTCACAGGGGTTGGGGGCATATGAACGCAGATATGCACAATTCTGTGGTTGGTAGGATAGACAAAAGCAAGAATACTCCTCAGCAGAGTATTGAAGTCTTCTCCCTGTGCCCCAAAGCAAGCAAGGTTCTGTTTGGAAGAAGACAGGAAGTTCTGCACAGCTTTTATGGTTTTCATAGAATCATACAATAGCCAGATTGGAAGAGACCCAATGGATTGAGTCCAACCATTCCTATCAAACACTAAACCATGCCCCTTAGCACCTTTTCCACCCGTGCCTTAAACACCTCCAGGGAAGGTGAATCAACCCCCTCCTTGGGCAGACTGTTCCCATGCCCAATGACCCTTTCTGTGAAAAAATGTTCCTAATGTCCAGCCTAAACCTCTCCTGGTGGAGAGGCCATTTCCTCTTGTCCTGTCGTCTGTCAGAGCCTTTAGGTCCCTCCCTTGGGACCCCTAGCAACACCCATGGGCTCTATTTAAGCTCAGTCTTGAGGATTTTTTCACCACCTGAACTATGTTGGAGAAGTGCTAGTCCACAGCTGCTCTTGGAAACATGTTTATCTGGACCTCCACCCAGTGAATCATACCCTGACTTGCCCTGGGACCTGCCTTTTATCTGCAGATCTGCAGTTGGTGATACTCCTGGGAAGGTAAACTGGAAGATAAAGGAGTGGGTAGCACAGAAGAAAGAGCTCACACCACCAGACCAGTGGAATCTTGTATGAGGTTAAGTGACCCTTGGTAGTCCCAAACTGAAGAGTGTTTCATGCATGTAGTGTTCAGAAAGGAAACAACTTGATCAGAGCAATTATCTCTCCAGAGGAGTAAGCTGTGGGACACTTAAAGTTGTACTTAAGGGTTTAGGTGCTGTATATCAGCCTGTTTGGTGTCCCTGGGGATTTGGGGGCTAGGACTGTCTCTTGAATGAAACATGAAATCATTGGAACTAAAATGTTATGCTTAACTTCTCCAAATCTCTGGACGAGATTTGAGTCAGTGTTGTATTAGTGATTCTTTAAATCTTGGTCTGCAGCTGTTGCATCTAATAAAGCACTGGCAAAAAAGCTTGTATACTGAGAGAACAGTTTTGTGTACTAAGAGAACAGTTCAGAAAATTTACTCTACAATTTTCTTTTCTTCAGGGGAAAACAGTGACTGTGGCAAGTTTTCAAATAATGTATTTAGAAAAGAATGATCAAAAGCATTAAGGGTGGTTAGGTGCCAGGCACCTGATGGGCAATGAAGCAAATGCAAACTGGGTATACACCTCTTATCTCCTACAAAGTCTCCAGCCGATAGTACTGTGGTCTAGCCAGCTGGCATTCCCTTCCTGAACCCGATTCATGCCTTTGTATAGGGAAAGGCTCCAGGGAATAAGTCCGTGCAACTCTCTTGATGTTTATGCAGAGCTGGGGTGCTATGGTGAGGCTTGACTATGAGCTCCAAAAGGTTCTGTAAGTGCTAACTCATGGCCAGATGAGGCTTCAGAGCACCCTACATTTCATGTCATTTTATGAAAAAAAGAGATGAGCACTTGGGTGATGGATTTGTAAGGTATTTTCACTGTTATAACTTCATCTCACTCCTTTCCCACACCAAATTCTGCTCCAGCCAGCTCTGCTTAGTATTGCTGACTAACTCTTGCACGGTCAACTCAGAAGAACTCACTCTGGTTCAGTATTTCAGTGTGTAATAATAGAATACCAATATTGTTATCAATGTTGGTGCAATGCAAAGATATTATCTTCATTCTCCATATGTTCTGTCAGAACAAAAGTTACTGCTACAAATGACATCTCTGTACTAAGTCATACAAATGTAGCTGTTTTCTCCTGCTAATGCTGTTCATTTTTACCTTCAAAACAGCTCTTTACACTTTAGAAGATGAAGGGAATCCATATGTGTTTTGCAAGTAACAGGATCATGTGTCTGGTAAAGGTCAGTTGTAGATACTATGCGAAATCAGGGGAGTCAAGAAAAACAGTTAAAACAGCAGTCACCACACTGTCATAATGATGACAGCCATCAAATTTATGTTTAGCCAAATGCTTGTTCCTGATATTTTTGGCAGGAAGTGCTAATGACTGTCAGAGGCATCCTCAGAAAGGCAGAATGCTCCATCCAGCCAAATGCTGGGAACACGTGATTACTTGTAAATAGATGAGTAAAGGAAGTGGTAAAGAAGTCAAGTCTAATGCCATGCAGAAATGAGCAAAAGAGAGAGGCAGAACCTCTGCTTTGATGACACTCATGCTGGGTTGCAAGACTATAATTTGGAACCAACAGAGTCTCCATTCCTCTAGACAGAGGTCTGCTTTGGCTCAGTAGGGCTATAAGTGAAACCTTTTTTTACTTCCTGAACTTCTCCATTTGTTACTTTTTTCAGTGAGCTGAGTCAAGTGACTTGCTCATCAATTACAGTCCATTCATGATTCCAGTATTGCATTTCATCTGGCTTTTCTCTTAGGGGACTTACTGAGCCTATGGCCAGACTTTCAGTTCTAACGTTTTTGTGCTTTGCTTCCAGGGATGGACTAAATGATTTTTAGCCCACTGTTCCACTACCCAGTACAAAGTAAGGTTCACAGCTTCATCAGAGGGCTACAGTTCACCAGCCAGCTCTAAAACTTCCATCCACAGCCCAATTATCTTCACAGACCAGACAGAAACTGGTAAATGTTTGAGGTAAAAATGAGAATTCGAGGTCTCTCTGTTACATATCATGAGCCAAAATGCAATGCATCAGGTTTAACCTTGGAGCACTTTTTGTGTAGTCTACAGATTTTTCACATTGCCATAGCAGTTCTAGTGGTCCTGGTGTTCCTGGCCAACTCATTTTTGTGCTTACAGACACAGGAAAGACCTGTCAATGATAATCTGATGTCATCGATGCAATTGCAGCTCTACTGACTTACTATTCATACCTTTCCATGTCCTGTGAATACTTCCTTTATGATACACTATCCATCACTCTGTGGGATGCAGGCAGACCACCTATTCAAAAATCATCTGAATTTGAACCAAGGCAGTAAAATTCAATTACTCTTGAATGCTTATCAGACTTGCTTTTTGCTCTCTCTACTTTGGAAGCAAAGTGGATAAACTCTTTTTGCTTTCTGCAGCACTCTAACTCTGGCCAACTGGAAATCTTCCAGAGCACATCAACAATGATCAATGCAAAGTGAATTAATACAAGTCACAAACTAGATAATCATGTGGAATTTATCAGGAACATATGGGTGTCTATTGTTAGGTGCACCTCTGCTTATACAGGAATTTCCAGACTGTCCTGATATGGCGATAATGAACTGTTAAAAAAATCAGACTGAAAAGAAAAAGGTATTTCTACCAAGGATTTTTAATAAAACTGTTTAACTGCATATATTATATACAAGTTACTCAAAATAGATATTGTAATCGAATCTTAATGCATCTCTTTTGAAATAAGCTGGGCATATAATTCTATAGTTTAATTTTTAGGTGACTGATAAAGGAATTTATCATAAAAATGGATTTGTTATAACCATTATTTCTGTGATCAAAAAAAGGATATTTAATATTTTCTATTATGAGACATGGCTTTTATTAGTGTACTTGCTAATTGTGCTGTAGCTCGGAGTAGCAGTTTAATGAATACAGATTTTGATCAAATACTGAAATTTGGAAAAAAAAACCCCAACCCTTCAGATACGTGTTTGGATTAAATATATGGATAAAGGTATCCCTCTTCACCATGCTTCCTGCTGAATCATGGTCTCCAGTTCCTATAACTTTAGTGCCTTTGGCATGCTCCCTGATCGTTCCTATTCTTCTGCAGCTAAATATTACTCTACAGTAAAATAGGGAGTTTATTTCAGCTTTTTTATCTCTTCAACTTCATAGAGTGTTATTGTTCCTCTTTTTTAAAACATGTTGGCATTTTACATGACAGAAACATGCCTGTCTCTGAGTTATGCCCTGACGATTTACCTGTAATTATTTATTTTTTTATTTCTTTGTGATTACAATTGTTCTTCCAGTCTAGTTTACTCACTGCTTTAATTTCATGTTCATCATTTAGATATTGTTGAAAGCTAGTAGCATGATCACTGCTCTGTTGTAAATAGGACAAGACATAATCAGTGTCTTAAGGAGTTTATAATTGAAAACAGATATGAAACCATAGTTAGTGCATTGCATTCCAAAGTAATCCTTCTTCGGTTTGTCTTTTTTACTGCTTGCTTCCAAATGTTTCACAAACTTATTTCAGCTTAGAGCACTGGTTCTGTGGTTCATAACTCCTCACCAAGTAATTTCTGCAGTTTATTTTGCCAGGCTTCTATTTATTGGTTGTTGAAGTTAACATTTGTATCTGGGATTTATATTACTACTTTTATAGGGATGAGAGAGATGTGGTACCCAGGCCACATAGTTTCTATTACGTCCTTGGATATCCAAGGGTGTGACTTTGTCATATACCCTCTGATGTATCATGCGCTGATGAGAAGGGCAGCCTTCTCTTCATCAGCCTCTCTGCACTGAATGTTGTTGGCTGCAGTCTCACTGGCAGATGATCTCACTCATCCAAAGAAAAAAAGTTTCTTATATTGTTTCTGCAAACTCGCTATTTGATGCAATGAAAGTAATGGGAGGGTACAGTCCAGAGGAGAGACCAGCCCCTGCAGTTAGGTGAGGTTAGGTATAATATTAAACTACACTACTAAGTCCCACTGGTAGGTTTAAAGGCAACTGTGCTGATGACTTGCTCCTGAATCATTGAATAGGAGACCAAGACATGGAAGAAGAGTCAGTAACAAGCGACTAATGCATTGTGTTATTTGCTTATTTATAATTATTGTTTCTAGAATGTAATCTGAAGTCCAAGTTACAAGTAGAAGGAAAAAGAAAGGTTGGATAAACTGTATGTTCTTTCTTTTTACTGTATGAAATACATATTTTATATCAAATTTAATGCCAAACAGGGAACAGATGATTTGAAAGATTTTTATCAGCAAGTGTTTCTTGTTGCTGTTATAGTCCAGATTCATATCTCAGTTTCATTGCCTCTCTTCAGCTAATAGGTATACCCACAGATCATCTAAATGTTCCTGAGGAATGAACAATGCAATCTTGCAAGCAGATCAAAGTCAGCATTCCCATTCACAATCATCATCTTTCCATTCACTATTTTTCCATTCACTATCATCCCTTTCCATCATCTCCCAGCAGTCCTGGAAGACTGGAGAAGTTCCACTGGACTGGAGGCTGGCTGATGTTGTGACAATCTACAAGAAGGGTCGCAGGGAGGAACCAGGGAACTACAGGCCTGTGAGTCTGACCCTAGTGCCAGGGAAAGTCATGGAAAAGGTGATCTTGAGTGCTATCATGAAGCACATGCAAGAAAACTGGGTGATGAGGCCGAGTCAACATGGGTTTACAAAAGTCAGGTCTTGCCAAACTAACCTGATAGCCTTCTATGACAAAGTGACTCGGCTGCTGGACAAGGGAAAGGCTGTTGATGTGGTCTTCTTGGACTTCAGTAAAGCCTTTGACACAGTTTCTCACAGCATTCTGCCTCAGAAACAGTCAGTGTCTGGCCTGGACAGGCGCACACTCTCCTGAGTTGAAAACTGGCTGGATGGCCAGGCCCAGAGAGTGGTGGTAAATGGAGTTAACTACAGCTGGAGGCCAGTGACAAGTGGGGTTCCCCAGGGCTCAGTGCTGAGTCCGGCACAGTTCAATGTCTTTATCAATGACCTGGATGAAGGCATTGGGTGCACCCTTAGCAAGTTTGCAGATGACACTAACCTGGGTGGAAATGTCGATCTGCTGGAGGGTAGGGAGGCGCTGCAAAGGGATCTGAACAGGCTGGACCACTGGGCTGTGACCGATGACAAGAGGTTTATCAAGACCAAATGCCGAGTCTGGCACTTGGGATACAACAACCCTATGTAGTGCTACAGACTAGGAGAAGAGTGGCTAGAAAACTGCCTGGAGGAGAAGGACCTGGGGATGTTGGTCGATAGCCGACTGAACATGAACCAGCAGTGTGCTTAGGTGGCCAAGAAGGCCAATGGCATCTTGGATTGTATCAGAAATGGTGTGACCAGCAGGTCCAAGAAGGTTATTCTCCCTCTGTACTTGGCACTGGTGAGACTGCGCCTCAAATCCTGTGTTCAGTTCTGGGCCCCTCACCACAAGAAGGATGTTGAGGCTCTGGAGTGAGTGCAGAGAAGAGCAACAAAGCTAGTGAAGGGGCTGGAGAACAAGTCTCACAAGATGTGCCTGAGCGGAGACCTCATTGCTCCCTACAACTACCTGAAAAGAGGTCGTGGAGAGGAGGGAGCTGGCCTCTTCTCACAAGTGACAGGGGACAGGACAAGAGGGAATGGTCTCAAGACCCACCACGGGAGTTTCAGGCTGTACATGAGAAAAAAAATTTCACAGAAAGGGTCAGTGGGCACAGGGAGCCCAGGCTGCCCACGGAGGTGATTGAGTCACCTTCCCTGGAGGTGTTTAAGGGACAGGTAGATGAGGTGCTGAGGGGCATGGTTTAGAGTTTGATAGGAACAGTTGGACTCGATGATCCAGTGGCTCTTTTCCAACCTGGTGATTCTATGATTCTATATTTCTTCTTTGCATTTCTTTGTTTGTTTTTTGCCTAATCGAATGACAAACAGCTCAGGTGAAGAATGTATCAACTTAGGAGACTTTGGAGGACCCCTGCATGAAGTAATGTAAATCTCCTAAAAATATATCATGTTTCTTTCATTTGCAAATCTTTCTAAAAGAGGCATGTTGTAAAGAGGACTGCCTCTGAGAGAGTTCCTGTGAATACAGGAAAAGAAAATCTAAGCGTAGCAAAGATTTAGGAATATCACTTGCTATGTATGCATTCTGAGTAAAGAAATGCAGCAAAGTGTTTCTCCCTTGTGTGCTATGGGGATTTTTAGAACAAATAGCTTTTTTGGCTTCTCTTCTGATGTGTCTGTGTTTTCAGCCACATAGGTTTTTTTTATTGTTAGAAAATGATTTATGTAGCCCATTGCCCCCACTGATTACATGTCTCCTTCCTTAGTAGAAACAAATGCAGGTAACTATTAAGCTAACAATAATTATTTCACTGGACTATTGTTAGAGTTCCCACTCTTGACTGTGGGTGGTTTGAAGTACTGAGGCCAAGGAAAATAGCCTAAGTTTTTGCAGCAGCAGGATGGATTAAAAAGCCTCACTTTTTTCAGATTCACAGCTGAAATATATGAGAATATATTATTCTCAGATAATATACAGCTGCTTCTCGGATGTATTTTTTTTTTCAGTTTGTGAAAAGCATGCTATCCTCAGACTAGAAAAAGCCCTATCAAGCCTATCCTGTACATTCAGTGCAGTTCTTTCTGAGGCTAAAAAGATATAAAGATTAGACAAGTGTTATGAATCCCAGCCAGCAATCTGTCTTCATCCTGTGCCCAAAATTCCCTGAAGAGCTAAAGATGCTGCTTCTTAGGCTCTTGTTTGCCCTGAGAATATTTCTGACTGAGACTGATCTTCCCTGTAGTATTCAACTCGGCAAGGCTCCAAGCATGCCCTGGTCATCCCCTTCCCTCCTGGTTCTTCCCATTCATTTTTCTGACGTGCTTTCTACATTTTCTCTCTCTTCCTACCTCCCTCTCCCCCTCTTATTGTTCTATTTTTGCATGTGTATTTTTGTGTGATGCCGACATAGCTTTCTTCTACTGTAAGCCTAATTGAATCTAATTGCATTGCCCGGGTAGCCTTCTGCAAAGCTTTGTCTGCAACATCCTATTTGGTTTAACTCAAATATTAGCTAAACGCACAGATCTTTCTGAAAGCATGTCAAATGAGACGGAGCCTAGGGTGTATGAAGCAAGCATGATTCTAGCACATTCATCTTAAAAATAAATAATGAGAAATAAGCATAACATTATAGCTGTTCTCTTTTCAACCTCTCCTTTGCTTGGCATTGTAAATACAAAGAAATAATTTGTGATTTTACTATTTTTGTTGGGTTTTTTTTAAAATCTGTTGTGACTTATGGAGGTTCCTGAATGGAGAGAGGAAGGTATGATGAAATGAGAGAAAAAGTCCTTCAGAGTTTAATAGATGAGGGTTAAACAAGTGCTGGAGCAAGGTGAGAGAGCAGTTAATGCTACAGGACGTGCAGCAAGCTCCAGGAGAGCTGCATCTCTCATTGCACCATTTTGATCCCCCAAAATGGGAAGGCTCATGCTTATCAAGTGAACGGTGTTCACTATCCACTTAGGGCCTGGATGAAGCCCTGTTGGAATTTTTTTTTCTCGAGACCTTACTGAAAGACCTGGAATACTTGGGCAAAATGGAAGAACAACCAAATCATCACAAGAAAAGCTTTGAATAAGAGGCCCTGGTATTCCAGGGCACCTAAGTCGAAACTAAAAGACCCGTGAAAGAGAGCAAGGAAATTGAGGTAAGGAAGTTTACAGGGCTTAATACTTTGCCTAGACCATGTATTTTCTTGGCTAAGAGTCAAGAAAAGCAGTAGTCTTGAGATTCACGTGACATTTCTGTGTATGTTCCTATGTGACTGCATGCTTGTGTTTAGACCGATAACACATCCAAAAAATTAATTGTAAGACAAACAAATCACATCTCAGTCATGTGTTTGGAGTTGGACTGGTCACCATTTTAATACCTAAAAAAAAAAAAAAAGAAAAAAAGAAAAAAAAGAAAAAGAAAAGGTGTCTTTTGTCTAGCTCTGAACTTTTTAAAATTTCAGTCAATGGATCTTGTAATACTATTTGTTACTAGTTTAATTATCCAACTAATATCACAAGTCTTTCCTGAACGGAGCTTGTTAAGAGTCACTATCATGTCTCTTCAAGTGTTAATCTTGAGTGATGGAATATAGGCAGGCTTTCTAGTCCCCAAGTCATCCATCTTATCATTGTAGCTACTTTTCTGGAATATGAGCATTGACTGGTAATCTGCTGCCTTGTAATGGGAAAACAGAAAAGTTAAGAAACAATGATCTTTGAACCTTTTCATTTTGACCCTTGAATTTGTGTTTTCCTTTCACACAGGAGTCTGGATATTTGGATAATACCAGACAGGCTACATACATTGTGGATTTTAGACTTGTGCCTTTGTATGATACATTGCAGGTATGTTTTTCTAAGAACATCTTTTAAAGTGGGTAGATTCTTCCTCCAAGAACTAGGACCTGTATGTATTTAGTACTCAGTTTTGGTTTTTAAAACATATAGATACTTCACCATAGCCTAGGCTGAAGCAAGACTGATATTTTTGAAATATACATAATGATGTAGCTAGAATTCATTCTTCTGAGCTCTTCTACATTTACACATTTCTCTGTCAGTATGACCTGCAACAGAAATAAGCTTAAGTGACTGCAGAGCATGAAAATATTACAGACATATGTCAAATAACACATTTCTATCATAAAGCTTTAACACAATATGTGGTGTGTATTTGGAAAAAGAAGGGATTATGACTTAAGGCCCAACCCATTTAAGTTAAGTTGCTGAGGGAAAGAAGAAAGGACTTTAAAATGCACATTTAAAATGAGCTTTTCTAGAGCTCTTCTGAGCTGGAAGCACATATCAGCAATCTGATACCTGGAGCATAGAACTGCTATGATCTTCTTTGTTGAAAAAGAGGAGCATCCAAAACATCTCTTATGAACGTCACAAAAGTCACATTTACTATTCTGGTATATTGTCATGCATGTGTCTTAGATGCAAAAATTATATTTGATCTTTCCACTTTCTGTGCAGATTCACTGTAGTGGGAGTAGGATCAGGCTTTCGTTAGATATTTTGTTCTGCACTCTGTCTGTACCTCCCTCTCTTGCTCTCCCTTTAATCTTTCTGAGCAATTTTCTCTCTTCCTGAAGGGGTGATTGAAATGCTCTTTTGAAGCAGCCAGCTTTGACATTTGGAAAAAAAATTAAAAAATGAAAGAATGCTCTAATTAAGCAAAACAGCAGTTAAAGCTCTAGCAAAAATATAAGATTATGATCAATTCTTTTATGTGTACTTGAAAACTGCTCTGTGTTAGCAGAGGGGCTCATTTAGAGGGTGCTTACAGAAAGCACCCTGACTGTTGATCAGAGATATCCACAAGATTGCATGCAGGAAAACTGAATATTCACCACCCTTCACATAATACATGTCATGACCTACTGCCGAAGTAGTTAAAGAAAAAACATTTCTTTATATTGGGGATATTAAACACTGTTCCAGAAGTAGAAAAGGGCTCAAAAGGGTGTGCATAGTCTTCATTGTTGTGAAACCAACACAGATCTGAGTGCTTAATCATACCTGTGCAATCCATCAAATATATGGCAAGCATTTTAAAGAAAAAGATCTTTTCAAGAACATGGTCTTCTGTTCTTCCATGGTGTCATCCCCATCTTAAATGTACTGTAGGTTGAGCAAGTTCTGAAAGAACAAGCTTCACTTTGTATCCTCATATCTTATAGCTACTTGATAAAAAAGCTGAATTTGAGCGTTGAGAGCTGAGACTGGTATTTCTGCACACAAAATGCCCCCAGCTCATTGTTCCAGCTGTAATGCCATTGTCGATAAGACAGCAACTACTTTTGTTGTGAGAATGACGCACATGATACAATGAGGTGGTGTTCTCTATTGAACCTCAGAGAGGGTCTCTGTGAAGCAGGGCTGGGGAGGATGCTGTGGGCTAGTGAGTTCAGCCCCACCATGCTTCAGCCAGGCAGTTCGCAGAATCCACTTCATAATAGTAGTGAGATACAGCTTAAAAATGAATAAACGTGGTATGCCGACACATTGCCTTTTGAAAAACTGTTTAAGTAGAATGATATAAATTGTTCACATTGTTTTACTCACTTTTCTTTTTTTGCTGAGCTAGGAATATTTTCTGCAGTAAGTTTGCGCACTGTGTAGGGTGGGGTTTTTTTCTGAAGCTTTTCAACTCATTTAGCATTATTGGGCAAAAAATGCTAGAGGAGCAAGACAGTGGAAACTCACGAAAGCCCCTGGTCTCAGCCTCCCTGAGTTTCAGGTGAGCATGGATGGTTTTCATTTAGTCACAGGGCTTTTTACTCAAGGCCTACAGACAGTTATATGCATCCTTAAAAGTGCTACCACAAGCCTTCCTGCTGGAAAGCTGCACAATCATAAGAGATTAAATGGATGGAACAGGCAGAGAGAAAGGAGGAAGATCACAGCACTTTGGCAGGACTGACTATGAATTTATTACCTGCATTAGTAATATGCTAGAGCAGGATGAATAAATTCTGAGAACCGATGTGGGGGTGATACTGTGGTGAGAACACTTTTACCTGCAACAACTCACATTCTGTATCTTGTAGCAGCCATTTGTCACTAAAAACTGCCCTTGGGAACTGGACACTAACCTGGCTGTTTCAGGTCTTCCTCTCCAGATTTTGCTGTCCTTGCATAGCTCACAGCATGGATAAAAATGTTCTCTCCCCAGGGAGCACAGAAGAAACCTACTCGGTTAGCTTAGAAGGACGGTTAGCTTAGAAGGACGTCCAAGCACTGGGAGGGCAGTCCATGCAGGCACATGCACAGGTTCTTTTGTCCTGTTGCTCTTTCAAAGGCACCTTGTGGAAGCCTCACTTCTGGGGCTGAACAAGAACCTCTTCCCTCAGGCAAAAAGAACTATTTATAGGATTGTTTACTGAGTGTTTTTCTGGGGACAAAGGACTGGAGAATTCCTGAGCACTCTGGTCAGTCTCAGTTTCTACATTAGATAACATGGGGTATGTGTATGTAGAATAGCTTCTACCCATTTATTATCATGGTGATGCTCCAGAGATCTTCATAGTGTAGTTAAGAGCTGGGAAAGATGTGGCTTCCTGAGTGGGACTTATTTCCTCATGCACAAGTACAGCGTAAGTTAAAAAAAGAAAGTACTTTGGGGAAAAAAATGGGCTCTGAAGTCCTAAAATCTTGAACAGTTGGCAGAACAAGGAAAAACCTGTTCTTTACTCCTTCAATCATCAGGCTTTTGTTGACAATTATTTTGGCATGCATAACACACATACAATGTTTGACCATACATTTATGCAACCTCCTGAAAAAAATGCGTTGTGCTGGTGTTTGATTCTGTAGCTTTCTCTGATGCCAAATACGACAGAAAATAAGATCTAGTGGAGTAAGTTTTGTATTCCTTTACTTTTAGATACATGTGGTTTAGATTTATATTACCCTCCCGGAACAGTTACTGGCAGCAGATATGGCAATACCATTTTAAAGTTGACTCCTTTGATAGCTTTCAGATCTTACAAGGAGTTTGTTCCCAACAGATATTTGTTGGGGTTTCTTGGCTAAAGCATCTTCTCAATCTTTTGACAAATTCAGTGTCTCAACACTGTGAATCTCACGCCCACCACCCCCAAAATACTGTCAGAGCAAATGGATTTCTCTTGAAATGTCCTCCTTCCAAGTTTATATGCTGAAAGTTCCTCTTCAGATTCACTAACATCTAGCTTGTAGGAAGATCTGATGACATCTCCTCTTTTTATCTTCATCTGCAGCATATCAGTTATTCCCGCCCTGCAGATTTGCTGGTTGATCCCTCACTGTATGGGCCCCTCTAGCCTACCTGTATGTCCCAATGAAGCTGCAAAGTGAATTGCTCAATGCTGGCCCTGTGCGCAGGGCCTTGCACTGGGACACCTGCATCGCTACCACAAGCAAAGGTTGGGAAGTAAAGTCATGTCACCAGATCAGAGTTAACAGTAACAAATATTAATCGTCATCTGCTGACTAACAGTGACAGCTATCCACGGCAGAAGGTGTACGTTTTGTTTGTCCTCACTTAGTAGATTATCTCCCTGTAAACTGAGAGTAGCTGGGTAAAGAGGCCTCTGGAAGGAAAAGGGATGCTCCTTCCCTTGGAGAGCAATTGAATCTTCCCAAGCCCAAGACACATCCAGATCACAGGGTGGATAAGAGGAAGCAGCAGTAAGGCTCTGCCCACGCCATAATTTGCAGCACAGCAAGGAAGCAAAAGACTGCTGAGAGAGGCACTGAGCACATTTAAGCTCTGTGTTGATGTAAGGGAATGTCTTACAGAGCTAAAGGGACACTGCAGATAGTGTCAGCCCACTAAAAACCTCCAAACTAAAGCTTTAGAGTAATGGTCTGCCTCTCTAGGATAACCTTTCAAACTACTCTTCTGTCTTACCTACTGTGTTACCTAGACTCTGGAACATTCTGAGCTAAAAAGTCAAGAAGTCAGGTTTTTAGTCTAATAAAGACTGGCTTTTTTCTGAATTTGAATGCCTTGTAGGCCATGTTTGAGGAGCTTCTTGTGAAAGAAAAAGTCTTGACAGATTCATACCAAAGCTTGGACCAATCTGGGATCCTATCACACAATTTGGTGGTTTTCATAAAATGAGTTAGCAATCTGACCTGATTCGAATTGAATCATTGTAGTAGTAAATGACACTTAGTTTTCACGTCACCAGACTTAACAGAAAATGCCAAGACTGAATCACCATGAAGAAGAAAAGATGTTTTTCCCTCCATTACACCTGGTGTCTACAGATTTGTTCTGAGGTGTATGCTTGGTCTGTGTCTGCCAGGGTGGAGGGACTTTGTTGTTGAAAAACAGTGAGCACTTCATCGGGGTATTGTACGTCTCTGAGAAACTGACTCTCCAAAATGTATACTCAAGTTTTACAATCTTTTGGGGTAGGTTATGCTTTCTTTTGTCCTGGAGAATATAGAGTACAGCTGCCGTGATTCCTCAGGTGGGCCAGGTGGGCACATTAGCCAAGTTTCCTCTCTTGGATGCATGCTAAAAAATTAAACCCCGTGAGGCAGGAGTGCAAGCTGAACCTCTCCAAAGGTAGCTTCAGTAGCTCTGTTCTCCCTCCTCTTCTCTGCAGCTCCATATGGACTGAACCTGCCCTGCCCAGGCAGAACAACAACCTCCCTTGCTTTTTTTGAGTCAGCAGAGCTCCAAGTTTTGCCTCTGGTGCTCCAGACCTTCCATCACAGTTTCTGGGTTTAAAGATATCACTGGCTTTAAGCTTTGGCAAAGGAAAAGGAAAATTTCTTAGGGAGAAGATGGAAGCTCTTTTCTGCCCAGTATATATTAAGTCCATAGTGTCCATGTGAGAAAGAAGCACAGCAAAAGGAAAATAGGTACCTCCCACAGAGAAAAAAAAAAAGCATCATCAGTGCACAGCTGAACTTCAAAATTGTTATACAATATACAACTCTTTAGCAGGCTTGTAGCTGATCTAACCAGTCTTTTACATCATGGAATCTTCCCCTACATATTATTCATTAAACAAAGGTATTTACTAGAGCAGAAACAGCAATGCATAGCATAGATAACATCTCTAGTGCAGGCGAAAAAAGCTCTAACCACTCTTTGGAACACACCTTGCTTATGTATGAATAGCAGGTAATGTTCTTTCAGCAGCAGAGAACACATTCCTAAGGAATGCACAGAGGATTTCCATTGTCAGACCAATTAGAAGCCAGCAAACTCCCTAATGCTGTTTCATCCCCCTGATTCATCCACAACCATTGCTTTTAGTACGCTTTTCTACTTTGTTTCTCCACATGTTCCATACAGTAGGCTTCTAGCTGCTCCTGAGGGGCAATCTTTTAAATGAGTGCTTTTCAGTCTCCTTTTTTTTTGTAGGCTCCTGAGTGCCTCTACTGGGTCCACCCAAAGGTACAAACAAAATGTAGTCCTGCTGGTAAGTGGGTTTGCATTTGGCACGTAGGAGGCTGTAGAGCCACTTGGAAGGCTTTGCAATTGCACAGCTAAAAGGAGATTGAAAACCCACTTTCGATGAAAGCAGAAAGGATTATTATACTTACACCCATATATGTTATGTCTGCCTCATAATGGCCTTATTGGAGCAAAGGTGCTCCCCAAAGGACTTTAGTTACATAGACAGTGTTTAACATTCTGGTGGTACACATGCCTTTCTTCCAATCTTTCTATACTGATAATTTTTTTCTCTTTAAATTTCCTTGAACTGTCTCTGTTCAAAGTATCAACAAGAATGACTCCTTGATGATGGTATATTGCTCCATGATCAGGGACATTTCTTGGTGGGTCTCTGTTCCACAGTGCGGCAAGAGACAATGCTCAAGAATTGCTGGAATATTCTCAGTCTATTGCTCCTCTCTCCAAAAATGAGCCCTATAAAGATGTCTGGGATGATGCCCTACTTCCTTATGTAGACAGCAGAGGCCAGCAATTTATACTCAAGAAACTCCTGAATCTCAAATACATAAGATTTGAGTGAATTTGCTGTTAGGAAAAGGTCAGCTGTGGATGCTGCTGCAAACAAGTGTTAGCCAATGTATAAGTTAAACGGAGCGGATCAAAACAGTCCTGGGCAGCTAGTCACTGTGCAAGCAATGTATCTGAATACATCAAAAGAGATCAAAGGTTTTTTACTTGGAAACAGCAGAGGCTGTGCAAAGATAAATAGGATATGCTGTTGGAGCCTGACAGAAATTTCCAATCTTTTTATAGTAATGGTAACATTTTTTGAAAATACTACTGCAACAACAGTTATTAGGGAGCAAATACATAGGAATTATAATTGCATTACTTTTGCTCTGGCATTAGATTCATAATGTTATTTATTAAAGTATGTGGTATGTGGATTTTAAAGAAGATATTATTAGTCCCTACAGCATTACAAATGTACTGCTATTAATATTTAAAATCTGTTGCATAGGACTACTGTGTGTTTGACCTTCAGGGTATTAAAAACTATACTTAAAAAAGAAAACAGTCTCTCTTGAGGAAGAGCCTCAGCAGCGTAATAAACAAATTGTTAGAAAAAACACATCAGAAAACAAAGTGAAAAATAATAAAATTAAATTTTTTTAAGAACCTGAAATAACTGTAAATGGTACACAAGTTCTTTAGCCAAATAAAGTCTCTGTGTCATTTCGCACTCACTTCCAAATGTTTCATTGTCCTCAGAAAATGAATCATGATAATTATGTACCATTTATTCTTTGACAAAAGGCCTTTAGCACTTAAACTTTTAATGATATTATGAGCTATAGGAATCACTTTTGCAATGAGGAAAATCCAGCCAGCACTAGCATGGAGTCTGGTAAATGCTTAGTAGCAAGGCAAAGGTTCTACATTGCATCATGGTTATGGAAGGAATTGTTTAATTGGATCCTGTGATGTAATAAACAGCAGTCCTAATTTATTCATCACCTAAAATCTTAGATGGACGAAGAACTCCTGTGAGCTGATTCCCTTGACCAGAGCAAGTTAACAATTCAGAAGGGCAAGAGCATGACATCAAGAAACCATTCATCATTCCCTGCAGTAGCGCATCACAGAAACAGCTTTTACCACCTGCAACCTTTTTCAGGATTCAACATATTATCTTTTATTTGTTTCCTTTTGTTAGAGCTGTTCTGCTTTGATGAACTCATCAGATACTCAACATGACTGAGGGAGTCCCTGTACCTGCCAACCAGCGAGAGGCAGAGGCAGGGTAGACCTTTGCGAAGCACAAGGATTGTCTGGGAAATGAGGGACAGTGGGGACAGCAGTGTCTGTAGACCTATTGAATGGTAAGTGAACCCCTCTGCAGCCCTTGCCAATAGGGGAGGGAATAGAGTGAGGGGGCAGCAATAGCTCCTTTGATAGATTGCTCCTGCTGGTGGATCTCATGTGCTAGGGATGGAGTCACTCCCACAGTATATGTAATCACTATGAAGTTTCCTGATGTACAACTGGAAGGTCACTGGAAAAGAGCCCAGTTCACACTGAGCTGTTCACATCAAATTATATGGTTCCAAAGACAAGACAGAGACAGGTCCCAATTTGATCCGCCAAAGTCACAGTTGTAGTTTTGCTCCTACAAGAGCTAAGGGTAACCAGCATGCAAATTGAACATTGGAATCAAAGCAGGAACTTGGGTCCCTGGCAAGGGGTTTCTGTCTTTACGTGCATCATGTATTCTCAGGGCAGCTTCACTGATCTGAATCAAAAGTTTCAGTCTGGATTTGAGACCCTCTTCCTAATGAAAACTTCTCTTGAAAATTATCTAATCCTAGTTAATTTACAAGATGAGATAGAAACAGGAAGATGGATACTGTCTCTACCCTCTGTAGTTCACAACCATCTTGTTTCTGTGATGATGGACTTGGGATTGTGGGCTCCTGACAGACTTCACCTGAGTGTGTTTGAGTAAAACTATGTGCAAAAAGAGCAGAGATGCCAGCAGAAAACTGTGGTACTGCTGCCAGTAACTGTGCTAAGAGCTGACAAGATGCTGAGTTTTGAAATATCAGCTAAACTGTGGGTCCTTTTCCTTCTCTGCGGACTGTCAAGTTGAAGTCTCCAGTTTATTTCATAAATCCTCCAATGTTAGCCAAAATAACTCCAAAATAAAACATGGTGTTTCAGTGATCAAACCTGCTTGTGTGTGCTGAATGCTTGGTGACAGCTCTCTACTGCTGTACTTGCACTTAACTTACCAGGACACTTGAAGATACCTTGAGATTGGAAAGCTTCTAGACCACAGAGAAGCGATATGAGATGGGATACAGGATGTCTAAGACATATACAAGTTGTACATCACTGATTTGCTACATGCCCTTCAGCAACTCACACCTGCTTTTATATCTCCTTTGGTGATATCTTACAGGTATTTTAATGTTTTACCTACTGCAGATATTTTGCAAAATAACAATTAGTGTCTCAACTGGATGATTTGAGTGAGCTAATTAATTATTGTTAGTGAAGCATTTGGTATTCTTGGATTAAAATCACTATAGAAAAATAAACTATCATCCCTTATCTCATAATTCAGATTCCACTCCATTCCTAAGTACTTGTTTTATCTAAGGTTGATAGCAAAACCCAACAAGGTCATAACATGGGCAAAATACAGTTGCCTGAGGGGATCCTCAATCAGAGAAGATCTTTCCCTTTCCGATGAAAAGGATATCTACAGTGGAGAATTTTACTAGCCAAGAAACAAAGAAAAAGCTTCCATGCTAAGTTATAACAAATAGGTGGGAATTGCTTTGTGACTAGAGAAAAGGTGTGGTAAGAAGTCTGTGACAAGAATCCCACTCCTGAACCACTTAAGCTATGAAGGAAGCTGAACTCACATGATTCCATTAAGAATCAAAAGTAAGAAGCCTTTATCCCAGCTGTCCCATAGATGAGAAAGTTATTTAATCAACTACTTGCACCTTGGTTGCATAGATAGGTTTCCTTTTCCACTGTCTGCAACTGTGCTTTTTTATTTAAAATTTTGTGATTGTGGTTCATCTTAACTTCCCCTAAGCTTCCCATCCTCATCTGACAACAATTCCTTGTGAAATTTGAGGAGATGCAACAGCAGGGACATGTAAAACAAGTGTGCACACAAAACCCTTAACATTGTGCAATAAAGTAAATCCAACCTTGTATTAATTTTAACCATCTGGTGAAAACTGAGCTTTCTCTGTGCTCTTACTTCATTGTTTAGAAAAGTGATTGGTTGGCAAGGCAATTATTTTTTCAGATAGAGGGAAATCTCTGCCTCCAGTTATATCTGTGGTATGAAGCTGCCTGGAATGGACATGCTACAGCTTAACTGAGGACAGTCTGTGGCCTTCATACTCTCTGACAGTGTGAACTAGTAGTTTTCCACAGCCTTTAGCCAGTAACGGGACATCAACCTTTTTCCATTAGCTCATCCTTTCTGTAGATCTGTGGTTTCCTGTGCTTGTTCTAGTGCGAATTTCCTTCCATCCACAACTTTGTTGTGCAACTTTTACTTCAGGAGGCAAGAGGTTTGCCCTTGTTTTGATAACTATGAACTGCTGAGGGCACAAAAAAAAAGTGCTCACAGCTAACGCCCTACATTTCTTTTTGCTGTCATAGCTGAGACACCTAAAAAGTGTGCCACCTCAATGTACTAGGCACCAGGAAATATTTGCTTAAAATTAATTTTACCGATTTCCTGCCTCTTTGCAACCTGAGAATATGAGCACCAGAGTTCCCAGTCTCCTCTTCTCCACACTGAACAAACCAAGTGACTTGAACAGCTCATTATACAGCTTCTCCTCCAAACCCTTCACCAACTTTGTAACTCTCCTCTGGACACTCTCCAGCAGCTTTATATCCTTGTTATACTGCAGCTCACAAAACTGCACCTGGTGCTCAAGGCGGGAGATTGCACCAGTGCAGAGTACAGCAGATCACCTACCTGAATCAGCTAGCAATGCCCTGCTTGATGCACTCCAGGACAGTGTCAGAAGAGGTCCTGTCAGTAGGATAGACCCCAGGACCTGGGCCCTCCTGCAAGTCATATTTACCTTGCTGCTTAGCACAGACCCACTGCTAGGCAAGCTCCCTCAGGCAGAGAAACTTCTTACTCTGTCCATACAAACTTCTACCTCCCTCAACAGCTGACCAAAAGTTTATTTGCATGTGCAGGGTAGTAGTTTGGGCTTTTACAGTGTGAAGGTGCCCTGTCAACCATCTTTGCAAGGAGTCAGAAAGCAAAGGAAGGGGATCCTCCTGCATCATCACCCCAGCCACCTGTCTCCACACGCCTCCAGTTTTGCTGGAAGCACATTTTCAGACAGCAGTCTAAAAATGGCTTTAGGAAGGGAGGAACTGAAACACAGAGAATGGGACTGAACTGTTTTGATTTGGCTTCTGCTGCCTTCCTGGGCATCCTTTGGCTGATTATTTCTAGTATTATACAGGTATTGAATAGGGCTTCCTTTCTCTCTTGCTGTGTCCTTTAAGAGAGGGGAGAAAAATAACCATTGGTTGCTGCGTACTGATAACTCTACACTAGGCAGTTTTCCTGCCCCAGGCACCTGGGCTGACTACAGTTACAATACTCCTGGTCCCTTTCATGGTGCATTTATGCTGATATTGAACTGATGGGGAGCAATAAAATCAGTTGATGCTTTCTCTGAATTGTTGCTGTCTCCATGCTAGAATTGTTATCAATGTAGCGATGCTGTACTAATCTCTGCCCATTATCTCTAGTAAAAAGACTCTAGTAGGAAGATGTTGCTGCTGATGTGAGGGGTGGGGGACTCTGGATGCATCCGGTTTTTAGCGAAGGACTTGAGAATATTCTGACTGATGTTACCTCATATGGCACTGAGATTAATTTGAATCCTTTGGTATATTTTCCTGTTGTAAAAACCAAACATAACTAAATATTTCTCACATCAAGATGCTATATCCGTGTAGTATTTCACCTGCCCAGAGTAATCACAAATTAATACTGCAAAGTGAGGCTTCGATTCCATAAAATGTTCCTATCAAAAGGAGGTTTATGCTCATCCTAGTTTTGATGGAAGTCACTTGGGCTGTGAAAGGTTACAGAGAGGTTGTCCATTCAGTTCTAGCTGCGATCCTGATAATCATAACTAAAATAGATTGTAAGTAACAATTCTCTCATTTCTGTGCTTCCTAGGGAGTTTGTAGTCCCTTTTGGAAAGGTTCCAGAGAGAATGTAACCTGTACATTTTTGCTTTGTTAAATAAACAAATTAATGTATTTGAGGCTTTTGATGACAAATTCAGATACCATGTCCTACCAAAAAAAGCATTATTTAATAGTGAATTTGTAAAACTTATTGATGAAAGACCTAACCCAGGCTGCTTTACATGTAAATTAATAGGGTTTTAATAATTTCATTTGACTTTTCTAAAATGGAGATAACTTAGAAGAAAACAGCGAGTGGTGACAATGTCTCTTTCAGGGGTTTTAAGATGTTCTAGATACCTACTGTTTGAAAAAAAATGACAGATCTGACAAAGAAACTACTCCCTGATCCTCAGATTGACTCTTCTTGGCATTCAGGGACAAGGGCAGTAAGTGACATTCCTTTCATTTCCCCATCAAAGGTTTAGAAGGGTAAAGTGGTCTTCCCTAGACTTCTGAGTCAGGAGTACAGTTTTACAGGTTACATGACTCTCAGACTACTTAGTCATGAGCTTGATTGTTTCACCATTTCACTGCACAAGATACTATGAATTCTGCAAGTATAAATACCTTATAACAACTCATGTACTGTTGTTGTTGTTGAAGTAAGGAAATAGACAAGAGTGTACTTAATTAATTGCTAACAGTTTGAGCTGAACACTGCAAAGGGGGACTCCTTTGTTTCTTACTTCTCCTCTATTAGATTCCTTCATCTAGTGTTACCATTCAAAGTAATTACAGTCAGAAGACATACTGGATATAGTAAGTCATTTATGTCCAGCTTCCGCTGAAATGAGAAGAAAGTGAAGCATGAGCAGTTCCTTCTTCCCAAAACACCATGCATTTTGAAGCTTACTGTACTGTGACATAGTGTTGTGACATTAGCACTCAAACACAGACATGATTTGAGTCCTTTTCTTGGTACTATCACTCCCTCAGGCAGAACAGCTGAAGCAGGTAGGAAACCAAAGCAGTAGGTCTGCCTGATACCCCAAACGAGCTATGATTTAATGTGGCTGAAATCTATGGCGAAACTGATTTGTCAATTTGATTTAAAACCCCTTTGGTTTAAATCCATAACTCAGATCAAAACTACAGACCCGGTGAAACCACTTGACTGACCCATAAAGCAAACTTCAGCCCTCACACATGCAAGTCTTTGTGCTGACACCTGACACAAGGTGTGATGTTTCTCAGTGGAGTTCCAGCTACTCTGGCACTGGAGCACCTGGTGATACAAGAAGTACTTACTATTACAAAAAGTGGAATATTTTTTATTTAAGCTTAAGAAGAGCTAAGTTTCATCTAAGTAATTGTGTTCTTTGAAAGTTAGACAGAACATCCCTCTGGTAGCATGTTTTCTTTCTCTGATAACGTATTTTCTTTCAGACGGTGTTTTTTTCCAGACATCGTTCACTCTTTGAAGATGATAACATCTTGAGTTCAGTATGATCTGTGCTGAACAGATGTCTCCTCTTCTTTAATCGCTTGTGTTTGAAATTTCTCCCTATCTCAAATGCAAGGTCAATGAGAGAGCTGGAGCCAACTCCAAATTAGCAAGAGTATTGACTGTTGTGGAGTTTATAATAACATTAAAATTAGTCCTTGGAAAGTAATAGAATGCATACAATTTCTGAGAAAATTTATACATGTGTATGTAAATGGGAAATACATCCTGTCCCCAGTTCTTGTCTTGCTGCACACAATTGTTGAAGATCAATCCCTTGTGTTGCCCAGGCCTGATAAAGGGTGCTTGCTCTCTAAAACTCCAAAATGTGTCTTCGAGAGTTTATTTGCCAGCATTTTTGGTATCACCGGAGGAGCACTGGCTTTCCCCAAGAAGTTGCACCTTTGCTTGACACACGTGGACAAGCTCGCTTGCAGTCCTGCCTCCATCACACTCCTGCCTCCACCTTTGTCGAAGGAATTAATCATTTTGTTTGTTACCTTCATACAATTCCCTTTCTCTCCCCTCCTTCAGCATCTGCCACCCTTTAGCTCTCTGGAGCAGCAAGGGGTTTATCAGCCTGGCTCCGCAAAACAACTCGGAGGCTGCAGGAACCAGCTTGGCGCTAAGCAGCCCCAATCTGGCCACTCTGAGCCACCACTCAGCACTGGCTCTCGCCATTCCCTGGTGCTAAGCTCAGCTCCAGGGTGACGGGGACCAAGGGGACCCTGACCACCGAGCTGCACTGGATGGGGGATGAAGGTGCTGCTGATAAAGAGAGGAGCCCTGCCACGGTACAGTTTAGTGAGAGGCTGTGGGGGATGAGCCCAGCCTGGTACTGAGGGACCCTGTTGGTCTGTCCGTCCATCCATCCATCCATCCATCCATCCATTGAATCACAGAAACATAGAATAGTTTGACTCAGAAAGGACCTTAAAGCCTGTCTAGTTCCACCCCCTGCCATGGGCAGGGACACCTCCCGCTGGATCAGGATGCCCAAGGCTCCATCCAACCTGGCCTTGAACACCTCCAAGGTGGAGCACCCAAAACTTCCCTGGGCAACGTGTGCCAGGACCAGCTCCCTGCTTTTCACAATGTCCTTTCAGGTAGTTGTAGACAGCAATAAGGTCTCCTCTCAGCCTCTTCTTCTCCAGGCTAAAAAACCCCAGCTCTCTCAGCCATTCCTCGTGAGATTTGTTCTCCAGGCCCCTCACCAGCTTAGTTGCTCTTCTCTGGACTTGCTCCAGAGCCTCTACATCCTTCTTGTGGTGAGGGGCCCAGAACTGAACACAGGATTCAAGTAGCTGTCTCACCAGTGCCGAGTACAGAGGGAGAATAACATCCCTGGACCTGCTGGTCACACCGTTTCTGATCGAAGCCAAGATGCCATAGGCCTTCTTGGCTTCTCCTTCATGTTCAGTTTATTACCCATTGCCCCTGGTCCTATCACTACAAGCCTTTATAAACAGTCCGTCCATCCATCCATCCCTGGGAGGAGAGGGGGCTGCAGACCCGGGCTGGGCTCAGAGAGGCGGAGCTGCAGCAGGGAGGCTTGTGGCTCCCCGTTCCGGGTGGATTTGGGTTTTTTTCGAGTTTTATTTTTCCCTTTGGCTCCCTCCTGACGCTGACACACACACCCCCCCCCCCCCCCCCCCCCCCGCCCCGTCCCTCTCCGCCCCGCCCCGCCGCGCCGCGCATTGTGCATCGCGCTGCTGCCTCGCCCGGTGGCACCGGCCCCGCCGGACCCCGAACCACCCGCACCGGCCCCCGCCCCCCCCCGCCCCTGGGCCGGGATCCTTTCCCTGGCCGCGCACGGTGAGTGCGGGAAGGCGGCGGGGACCGCGCATCCCCCGGGTACCGCGCGGGGCGGGGGGAGCGGGGCTCGCCGCGGAAAACTAGGGAATGCAAAGCGGGGCTGTTCCCGTTCTCCCTGGCCGACGCGGGACTCGCTTGGCCCCCGGCAGCTCGGGGAGCGGCTCGCCACCCGTGGCGGTGGGAGGTCGGGGGTCCCCGTGAGACGGGGGAGCCTGCAGAGGAACAGGCTCCGGCGTCCGAGGGGGCTCCCGGCTTTGTTTATTCCTCTGAAGTAGGATAAAATGCAGCCCTCGTGGCCGTTTTGGATGGTTTCTGCTAATTCTGGACCTCGGGCTCGCAGGTTTTGCACGCCAAGTTAATGTTAAATTAATATTTGTGCAGACGCTCGTCTCCCTTCCCTTGCAGTCTGAAATAGCTCTCTCAGGTAACTGGACTTGACTCTAAATGTGGTTCCTGTGGGCTGACTGCTCTAAGCCTTGTTCACGCAAGTAAGGTCTATGTGCATGAGTAAGATTGGGGGTTGGGGGGTGGCAGGATGATATTGCATGTTCGCACCCTGGAGTGTATAATCTCCGATAGCGTTTGCATAAGATGATATATTTCTACAAGGACTATACGGTGTACACGCGCTTGTGTGTTTCGATTTTTACGTGTGTGCAGTCAGCGGGTAATTTTGGCATCTTATAGTTGATCGCTGATAGAGGTCTGGCATCTTCCTTTTCTTTAAGAATACACTAAATTGGATGTGTGCCACTGTTTTAATATTGTAGAAGCGACAAGAGAGACAGGCTTGGAAAAAGGATTGAGGAAATGATTTAGCTTTTCTAGCGTTCATCATTTCCAGCCAGCATACTTTTAAGCATTTCATTTTACATTGCAGGAAACAATCGGGTTTTGTGCTTACCAGCTTGTTGATTAATAATGGAAGGATAGATCTAAAGCTGACATTTGTTGCTTCATTTAAAATAAATGCTTTTCATTTCCTCCGCCTCACACACGTATTAGCTTTTATGAAAAAGACGAATATTAGGTGATGATTAGGCAGCTTTCTTACAGTTTGAGTGAAAGAAATAGTTCAGTAACCGGAGACACTTTCCATCAAGTGCATAGTTGGATGTAGAGCTGTGATGCTGCCTAGCAAAACTCTTCTTTGTTCATAACTTCTCCTGTAGCCATAGCATATCTAAAACTTAGTTCTGGAAGTTCATTGAGTACTTTGTATAACACTGGTTTCTCTAGGTAGACTATTAGTATATGTTCTACTATGAAACATGTATTGACAGGGACACTGCAAAGACACTGCAAAGCAGACAGTGTTCACTAAGAGGAATTTCCAAAAGTACTCATCACCCAAGACACAGCCAGATTTTGAACTCTCCTAGGCACGTCTTTAGGCTCTGGAGTAAACTGTTAGATTTTCAGGTCTTTCTTTTCTGTTCTCAGACTTCTGTATCCAGAGGTCTCTGGGAAACCTTTTATATTTGTGTAAGCCAATTTCTGAGTCTTCAACGCCTAAAGCCCTGAGCACTTCAAAAAATCTGATCCTTGGGTTACAGTCACACCTCCCCTTATTTCTGTTCTAGGAGCATTTTGTTTAATTTTTGTGGCAGGTAGAATTATAGTTGTAAAATGTAGCCACAATGAAAAAAGCCAGTAAAATTACTTCTTTTCATGTAAAAACCAGGGGGATTAATGAACAGCTCCATAAATACACATGATAAAATGCAAGATTGGTAATATAACTGTAAGTGATACTAAATCTTTGAACAAAAATAATAGATAATGGCCAAAACTAGCATTTCCTGTTTCAACAACAGAGTTAAATATTGTAATGGATGTTCACTGCAGCAAGGTAAATTGGTACAGAGCTACAGGCTCTCTGCCCATTCGTATCTGCTGACCTTCTGGACTACTTTTTTTTCCTTTAAAGTATCACTCTTGCATGTGTGTTTGATAATAAACCACAAATGCAAACCAAAAAGCTGTTTGTTAAAGGGAAAACCAGAGCTTTTTGCTGCACTATAATGGTGCTATAATTTGTAGAGTGTATTCTGGTCTCAAGTAGTGCAGCACAAACTGCTGGACTGTGTTCCGGTTATGCCTAGGTTTACACAGGTGGTTGGCCCCATGCATGGGCAAGAACATCAAGCATCCTTGCACTAGAAAGAAAACAGTTTTTGAACTGTTTCAATGTTACTGCTAGATAAATGCTTTCATATTAAGGTCAATAAAAACTTTGGAAGATGGAAAATATTGTATGAGTATGATTTGAATTATGTGTTGTTATTCTCTGTTATTAAAGAAATTACTTGCCTGGTGTACATCTCAAGTTGGAGTTGCAGGCAATTTTTGAAGTATTATTTAAATTATGGTTTAGGTCTGTTTAAGCAGAAGGGCCAGGGAAAGTCTCTCAGTAGGAAAAAAATAATAGGGAAAGATTTTCTTGTTTAAGCTTTTTTTTTTCAGTAGCTGCAAAATCTGTATATGTGGGAGGGAGGAAAAGGGAGTCACATGGAGCTGAGTGAGAAGCTATGGTGTGAGGTGAAATTCCGATATTGTTCTCTCATGCCACCCTGCAAATACATTTGCATTTAAAATTTCCAGGCAAGCCAAACTGTAGGACAGCTTCAGAATGCTAAACGAAACCTGACATCTAACTCTGAAAATGCCACATAATGATGCCAGACATTCCCTTCCTTGGACAATTGAGTTGCAAATTGTTTCAGATCCAGAATCATTACAAGAAACAAAGTGGGGAAGGGGACATCAATTTTATTCATAGCTATTTTCACTAGAAAGATGTTTACTTTCTGTCACGTTACCCTATGACTGCTGGAAAACTCAGGAATTGTAAACCTCAAATCCCTTCCCTCATCAGCTAGTCACAATATACTCCTTTGTGTCGCTCAAGCTGAAATTCAACCTGCTTGGGAGACTGTTGAGTGGTTCAGGGTGCATTTGTGATCTGAAAGATATTGGGTATCACCACAGAGGTGCCCTTTATGCCGCTTGTATGAGTAGACAAGGCAGCAGCTCTTTTGAGGAAACTTGATGATGCATCTCCTGTAGAAGAATAAAATGTAATCATGCTTACTGGCGGCGTGATGTATAAGCCTGGATGATGACAACTGAGGAAAGAACATGAAAGGCATCCGAAGAGCTCAGTGTGTTTTACCTTTTTATGTGTAAAACTTGGGTGTCTGCAGCTATTGGAGACAAACTCTTTCTCTGCATGCAAACTGACGATGCAGAACAATTTAAGGAGACTGAAGGATGGAAACAGGAAAATAAATGAATGATAGGTTAACATGTGTATTGAGTGCGAAAGAGTGCACACAGTGTCACAGGGCTGAAACAAATCAAGGGTTAGGCACATCTCCTGCAGTGAGTAGTAATATGAGGCAGTTCAGTTGTCTGTGATATCATGGTTATGAGTGGAAGAATAACAGGCTTTATGTGTGCAGTGTGGATGCACCTGGCTCCTTGGGTTAAATATAGGACACCTGTCCTTTGTAAATTTGAGAGGGAAGGGAAAGAGCTGATTATGAGAGCAAAGGGACTGATTTATCAGGAATGATTAAAAATGTTTATAGAGATAGATGATCTAAGAAGCAAAGATGTCAACCATTTCAGGTGTGGGCACTCAAGGGATCATCACTTAACCTTTGCAAGGAGATGCAAGTAGGCTTCCTGGGCTTCCGAAGATCAGGTAACTGGAACATCAAGAAAAGCTGCTTGATGGAATAAGGCTAAATAATCTTCCATTAAAAATGTTGGTAGTGTTGTTGGTTGGGGTTTTTTAAAGCTCAGATAGCGCTCTGGAAAATGTCCTGCAGGGCTGGCAACTCCCCTGGCTGAATTGTGCCTGGGGATCAGGATGGAGGTTTAAGGGGGAAAAAGGGTTCTTTTTCAAGTGAGTTCCTCTGCTTGGAGTCAATTTCTCAACTTGCCTCTGGAAGGGACAGAGCCATTCTCTGCTAGCTTGGATTACATGCTGGTAGTGGGGAGATAGATTGGAGGAATTAATAGATTTTATTCCATCTTTAGCTCATAGGAACCTGTAATCCAGGAAAATATGAACACTTACCTTGCTGGTAGCTGAAATGCATACTGTTATCCTGTAAAATAAATACTATAGAATGCTATATGCCTCTCTGGTCATGCATCAAAGAAGGGTGGGAGGAGCAATGTGGTGGAAGAGACTTTCTTGAGGTGAGCACAGCAGGCTGGACTAGGAATATGGCTTGGTTTACATTGACTCTGTTAGTTTGTATTCTTGGATACATTTTGAATTCTTCTCTCCAGGAAAAGCTAGAAAGCAACACACTGGAGATGTTCTTCTGCTTGAAGCTTCAGCCATTATCAGCAAAAAATAAATGGATATTCTTGGATAGTAGTTGTCCAAGTTGACTCTTTGCTGAGTCCTGTAATTAGACACAACATTGTGTACTTACTGAAATGAACAGAGTGACTTCAAAGGGTTGTGTGTGCAGCTGAATTTGTAGGCGATGCACAAACAGATCAGAAGGGCTGAAGGCTGTGATCCAAAACGCACCGTGGTCGGAGGAGAGACTGCTACTTTGGATCAACTCCAGCAGTTCTTTAGCCCAAGATCTCATGTTTGCTTATGTTAGAATTTAATCAGTTTCTTTGGGATTAAATTATTTTTTAGAATGCAGTCTAGGAGTTGCAGTTTTGAGCTTAAGTAGTTTTATGATGTTACTGTATACTGGTGATAGTTCTATTCCTCTCTTCAAATACGAAGTGGGTCAGTTCAAAAAAGTCTTATTAGAGACCACTTAAGAGTGTAATGAATGGTAGTACAACAATGTAACTCTCACAGGTGGTTTGATGTCTTAATAATCTCCCCTTCACTGCATTTCTTATTGTATCCCAGAATAAAGCAGAGTTTATATAAATTAGACATGCTTTTAATTCAGAACAGGTGTCCTTATAAGAGTTACAAGATGGTATGTTGTTGCTAGATAGGGAGGAGTATTTTTATTGTGATTCATAGTGACTGCTTTAAAAACTGGAGACAGTTTGTCTTCAGCATGAATGGCTTATTGGAGGGCAGGCAGGGAAAATATTGACATTTACAATGCTGATTTAAGGATGACTCTGTTCTAAATAAGTGTAACTTGAGTCCCAAAATTTCTTCATCTGATGATTTCGTACCAAGATTTTACTTCCTGCACTTGAAGTACAAAGTCAGAAGAAAAGAAACTATGACATTTTGTTGTCTTGACTGGAAAGGAAGTAAAAAGCCTGAGGGAAGTTAAGTGTTCTTCCAGAAAGTTTAACCCAGTTTGGATGTTCTTATCCAGTCCCATAAGCCAGTACTGCTGGTTTCCTTTTCACTACTATATTAATTCCTTAAGGGCTTTCTTCAGGAAGGATGGCAGGCCACTTCTTCTCTTTTGTTTAACTAAATATATCTAGATATAGAGAGGTACAGGCAAACTGATTGAACTGTTGACTTTCATTGGTTCCACTGAGTAAATTAATTTCACATTCAGTTGTCCTTGTAAGAGGAACACCCACTGTTGTCTGCATTAGTTTATAGATGTGACTTGGGTTTATAGTATCAATTACTTCTTAAGGGTACATGCTAATGATTACATGCAGGGAATCTTGATTCACTCCTGACTGCTCCATTAATGAGTACTATGACTTTGTGATCATGGTTTTGCTTGTTTGTTTTGCTTGCTTTGTGGTTGGGGAGGTGTTTTTTTTGTGGGGTGGGGAGAGGGTTACAATTTATTTTAATTTTTGCACTGAAGGACTAGGCAAAGGCCACTGTTATCCGGTTATCAGACTAAACATATGATTGGGTTGACTTGGCCTAGCAAAGCTTTTGCTCCTAAAAAAAGCACCGTTCCTGTTATAAATTATCCTGTAGTATATCCTATCAGTGAGGTCTGAATCAGTCCAGATGAAAGTGCCAGGAAAAAAAACATTTTTGTGGTATTCTGGCATGCTTGAAGATAGGAAGTATTGAAAAATTTGAGAGAGAGCTTGTTCTCATAAAATATCCAAGCTAGTTTTGCATAGCTGCGAAGCAGCTTGGAAAGTTCGGATAAGAAACCAGATGTTGGCGAAAACTTGTGAGATTTGCATGCATAGATCAAATTTGGCATTACAGCATGCTTGCCAAATTAATTCTATAATGTGTAATTCCAGTGTGAGTTGATTTTCCATTTTACTCTGCATGACTTTTGTTCATTTATCATTATTGAACAATTTCCTGGGGATACTCAGGCTTAAGTATGCGCGTATATGACTACCAGAATTGTCTATGGTTATAGAGACTGGAGAGAAAATACTAATGGAGGTTTGAAGATGAATTTTTTTTCTGTCTACAGCACTGATTATACTTTTTACAGTCAGCAAGGATTTCTTGAAGTTTACCGAAAGATCTAGTTTGATGAACAGTCCAAGCAAGGAATAGAATGCAAGTTTTATGTTTAACACCCTCATATATAGTGAATTTATCTTTCTTTTGCTTTTTTTTAGGGTCACATTTTTAATATTGATAATACACTACTATCATCATCCCTTTTTGCTCTTTTGCTGGGAAAAGAGTATCTAAAAGAATATTTATTAGCTGATTTAAATTCAGGGAACTTAATTTCACTTTCATGGAGTTTTTTAACAATGTTTAATGAGACATGCAACTGAATTGCAGAGCTATTATCTTCCCCTCAATAAATACATCAAGGTCTTTCTTGAATTCACGTGAAAGTTTCTTGATCATTCACGTTTTAATCCTGGCCCTCATATTTATTTTGCAGCATATGGCAAGTCCTGTAGATGCTAATTCTGGTGGCCTTAGACCAGCTTATTCAACAGATAGTTCCAGTCCCCTACTTATCCTTCTTGGTGATTTGATTATTTTTTTTTTCTGCTTTTGAACACTTCGGCAGAGGAATTAAGACCACCTTGTGTTAGGCAGAGTACAAACACAAGCCGAAATGCAGTTCCTGCCCTTCGTGTTCTTTCCTTTTATAACGAAACGAGGAAGATTCCTCCTAACTGATCTGTACTCAGACTTCTCTGCACTCTCAGCTGCCACTTTAGTAGCATTAGATATCCTAGGAAGTAAATACTCAGTTTAGGGAAAGCAGTTTAAAACTGAGTACTACTATTGCAAAAATAAGCCTTATGCTTGTTGAAAGCTGCAGGAAAAAAAAAAGTTTGTAAAGCCCACCTTTCATACCCATGCTTGAGTGAAAATGTCAGGCCTTTCCTCTCTGCTTTGCTTTGCTTTGCTTTTCTTCTCATTCAAGCAAATGGGCTAATGAATGCTTAGGCAAAATGTGCCCCTCCTATTGTCTGTCTTGTTTGCTTGCTTCTTTCAACAGCTTCTCTATTCAGTGTTAAATAACAGGAGAAGAAAACCACTACTAAAAATGAATATATTCTGTTATCATATTACTCTGTGAAGAAGGATGTTCTGCTTCCCCCACGAATGGTCAAACTAGAGAGGTCCCTCGCAGGTCTTAAAATGTGTGATGCCAACAAGAATGATAAAAGCACATTGAAATTACAAATTCTTGCATTGCTGAGTGCAAGCTACTGTATGTGGAGCACTCTGTACCCTTTGAAAACTACAGCCTGATTTTTGTAGGCAGCCGAGGTTCAGAGGCAGTGTGAAGTGTGTCAGAGGGCAGTTAACTTGTTTTTCCTTTATTTTTCTATACAGCCATTTATACATATGCAGACATATAGATAAACATGCAGATGCATGATGTTTAACAGACCAAGCATGAAGGCTAACTGGCTGCTCATAAAACAGAAGCCATTGCTCTGTATATTTTGCAGTCTTAAGGCCCCATGTAAATTTGTATGAGGCTTTGCATGGAATTGGACTCCTGGAAAGATATGTGGAGTAGCTAGATGATGCCTTTCTTGTATTGGAGCAGCTGGTGGAAGAAGCATATGGGGCTTGACATTCTTCTGATCCAGGAGAAGGCATGTCCAGACAGACTCCAGGCAGCATCTGTGTGATGATCCTTTCACCAGCAGGTGCTAGGAAGGATGGATGCAGGTTTACACTGCTGGATCTTAGCTTTTAAAGCTCATTGCTTCGTGATCTCATAGGGAATGCAAGGAATGTTATGTACTCACAAAGACCAATGAAACAGCTGACACATCTATTGGGACTCATAGTCTCAGCCCTAGTTTTCCAAAGCCTGGTTAGTTATATCTGGCAGAGCCCTGAAGAACTCAGAATGACTTTTCATCCATGAGCCTTAGTGAGCAATATTTACATGGGGCAGGATCCCCAGTGGTTTGGTATTTGAGTATGACCCAGCTCTTCACCATGATATGATCCCATCTGAAGTCCAGAGGCATGTTGTGGTTTGGGATGGCCACAGCTCCTGGAGGGACGTGGAGAGCTTAGGCAACCATTGCTACTGCTTTGGCTTGCCCCAGCAGCTCCATGCACACATCCGGAAATCACAAATATAAGCAAATAAAAGTTGTTTGCATAGATCCTCTTCCTTACCTCTGTTTTTTTTTTTTTTTTAAAAAAAAAAAAACCCAAACAAACAAACAACAAACCTCCTGTACCTACTGTGTTGCACAGTCTCCTGCTTGCCTTTACAAGTGAGACAGTAGTAGAGCAGATGTATTAAGCTGATAGATTGAAGAAGAGGAAATAACAGTGGATTTGGTGGAACTGGTAAACAGTCCTGGCTTGAGGAGCACAGCGTGGTATGCTGGAATAAAGCTGAAAGATGGTGACCTTGTTCAGGGTGTCCAAAGTCACAGAGAATGTTTGAAGTTGTTTAAGAAACACCCACTTTGCTTATGTTTTAAAAACACCTGGTTGTTTTGCTGACCCTGTAGCCAAGTCCCTATCTTCCTACCTGGGAAACCAAGTACAAAACCTTTAGCATGCTAGTAATGTGGGTTCCTCTCAGTGATCAACATTCCATTTAGTGCTTAATTTATTATTTTTTTTTTCTTACTGAGAGGAGGCCAAATGGTTTGTGACACTTTAGGAGATGGCAAGAGATGTCTGGGAATGGTAAGTCTGGTGCTATTGCAAACAAATCTCGATACTCCTGGCTTGTTTTGTAGCTGCTGAGTGAGTAAGGTGTGATGAACTGGGACTTTCATTGTTGTGTTAGGAGTTGGGTAAATTCTGAGAGAGCACTTCAGTAAGAAACCTAAGTGCACGGTTTATGTGAATGAGTGCAGAGAAGTCAAGTAATGCCCGTGCATTTAGAGTAGCTAAAGGTATTGCATAATTTTGCATTGAGTTTTTTGGTATGAATCCTGTCTATAAGCAGCACTGTGTGCCTTCTTCCTTGGAGCTTTTCCATGTGAACAGTGCTATCTCATGCTTTAGCTGATGCCTGCAACACTGTCAGCCAAGTCTTGTGTGCTGTCCTATTTCCCATCCCTCCCTCTTCCCCACCTCCTCTGATTACTTTTCAATTTCTTGCATTTAAGAACTGTAAATTAGTATTGTAATCCTATTACTTTCTGGGGTTATATTTATCAGTTGCTGATTTTGTTGATTAGAGCTGTGCAACAGCCTAGAAGATAAGGCTGTGTAAATTAGGATACTAGGTAGTGTTGGAAGCTTTTAGTTTCTTCTAAGTGGAAGAGAAAATATTGCAAACTTGAAGAAACACAAGGGAAATATTTACTGTAGCCTCTCTATGCTTGGATTAACTTTAGGGAAGAATGCAGATTTACTAGCCTTGCTGTACCTCAGCACACCTAAGTGAAATACAGTGCAGCTTGCTGGTATCTGAGTAGAAGATAAGACATTTGGCACAGCACTGCTTAGTGCAAGGCTGGACAATGGAGGATAGTTGCAGCAGGGAATGATGACAGAAGGCAAATGACCTTCCAGTTTTCTCTCCTCCCTCTCAGGGAAACCTGGGCCGTAAGAAGTAACCCTGAAGCTAAACCAGTTTAAAACTCACCCAGTCAAGCCACCACCCTTGTCGGAGAATAGAAGTCTGGTTTTCGTTTCAATTAATTCTGGTTCAGCTACCAAAATCCCTTTGTATTTGGCCCTTAGGGCGGTGGTCCAGCTGTTTATTTTAAAGACTCAGTCTGGCTAATGCCTTCTTGGGGTACAGCCACCTTCTTACAGGGGAGACCAAACCTGGAGAGTCTTCAGGTTCCACAGAAGATATTTCTATTCAAGTGAAACAAGCAGAGCTTTTTCCTGAATCAAAAATCCACATATTTGGTGCATTTGCAAGCTGACTGCTGCAGTGTCTTATTTGCTGTGCTCTCGTGGCTCCCTGGCAATGCTCTCTGCTGTCGCATTTCATTGTATGTTTTCTGTTAACACAAAGGCATCTGTGTTAATCTCTCATTTTCCAGGCAATTCAGCGTTCTCTTGCAGCCTCTGTCTGCCTCCTTTTTCTCAGCTTTTTCCCAAGGTGGAAGTCAAATTTGGTAAAATATGTAGAAGAGGGGATTGACCCAAGTTTTCAAGGTATTAAAATTACTGCAAAAGGAAACCAAATGGTCTTATACCCTCATTTATTTCTGTTAATACTGTTTTTAATAATACAAAGTCTGGTCCAGTGCAGCCAGTAAGTCATCTCCATGAGCACTGTAAGTCAGGTGATGCAAGAGGGGAAGGGAGTGTTCCCTTGTCTTTGATTTTGGTTTTCACTTTTGAGGGTTATTTTTGTTTGTGTAATTTTTCACTTCCTAGAGCACCACTGGCATGTCAGGAACTAACTTTTTAGAGTATCTTTCTTCTCTTGCCTTTTCGTTAACAGATGAGGGCTACCAAACACCATCCCACAAATATTTCAGCAAATCCAAAACATTCCTGATGTGTTTATAAAGTAAACAAATGGAATTAAAAACCAAGGATTTTACAGCAGTCCCATTATATTAATAGTAGGTTTTCAGCTTCTTCTAAGGCTTCACAATTAAATTTGAGGCAGGGAAGTAAGTTTTTAATTACCTTTAAATAGAGCACCGAGAAGCAGAAAAAGCTGTGTTGTCTCTGCTTGGGGATTGGAGCAGCGACAACCTTTCCTTGGGGACTGCTGCGTTGAGGTTGTTCCAATGAGGTCTCCAATATTCAGAGTCAAGTGCTAACTCTGTGTGAAACAAATGGAGTCCACCAGCCTGTTGTGACATCTTGTAAAAGGCGTTTACTCTCTCATTGTTTGAAAATTAAGGGAAATAGTAAGAATTATTTGAGTTGTCTGGCTTGCTGCTAAAAGATTATGTGGAAATACTTTTGCTACTCTTTAGTTATCCTTGAATG
The DNA here is from genome assembly GCA_033558105.1 of Coccyzus lansbergi. Classification (NCBI taxonomy): domain Eukaryota; kingdom Metazoa; phylum Chordata; class Aves; order Cuculiformes; family Coccyzidae; genus Coccyzus; species Coccyzus lansbergi. The sequence goes on along the minus strand of JAUMJK010000067.1, from coordinate 510,039 downwards.
ATTGTGCGTAGAACATATCCTGAGAGAACATATGCTTCTACTATTGCTGATGCCTAATTATCTTTTTTTTTGTGCTGTCTTCCCACAGCACCTACCTCAGAGAGATTTTGATCTTTGACCCTGTGACTGAGGCACCATAGTTTGAGAATTATGTAGAAAAACCCAACAAATAATAATATCTTTAAATTCTACTGCTTTTATGCTCCTTTGTATATGGAGCCTGCTTAATAAAGCTTAGAGGAGAATTTGTCTGACTTGTAGTTTTTATTGAGGTGTGATTGCCCTTGAAGCTCAGCAAGAGTTTTCTCTGAATAAAAAATCTAAGAAATTATGCTTAGGCTTATCTGTCTGTCAGGTTTGGTGTTTCATTCTTGGGGGTTTCCCCTTCTTCCCTCTCTTTGTATCTGAACCCTTGGCAGCTTTCCAGCATTGTTCTCTGGCCTGCTGTGAACAAGTGGAGAAGCAATGCTCTCTCACCACAAATTCAGCAGAGATTGAGGGATAGCATTTGATAAAGGCTGGAAGTGCTGGCCGAGGACAGGTTCAGTATCACCCACCTGGCCACGTGTCTCAGCTTGTGGTTCTTCCCTGGTGTACATGCCTGTTTCTTACTTGGGAAGGTAAGTACTACCAACACTGTCCATCTCTTCTGATTCACACTTTTGGGGTTTTTTTCCTTTTCCTTTTTTGTTGCATAAGTGGTATAACTGATACTATAATGTAAATACTGTGGCCCTGGCAAAAGCCACTTGCTCTCCCTCCATTATAAATGCTTTTGTATCTCTGTATAATGCAGAACAGTGACAAACAAGACTCCAGGGAAATTCATCATCAGAGCACTTACAAACCAGTAATGTCCACCAGCACAGATTCAACAAGCTCCACAGTCTGTCTTGAGATCCAAATTCTTCCTTCTCTTTGTTTATCATATAACTTATTAATTTCATAAGATTTCCCAAAGTTTGGCATCATGTGTATGAAGATCTTCAGGTTGGATTATGCTGCTGGATCTGAAATCTAAATTGTGTTGCCCTTCAGCTATTTGTGACGCTTGACCTCCAGTGTTTCCCCTGTGTTCATGGAAACCTGAGAATTATCTATCTATATCGTCTTTTGTTGAAGAAGCAGTTTAGTTCAGATTTCAAATGACTCCTCCTGCTTGCAAAGGGTTGTTACCTGCTTACAAAAGGATTGTAGAAATAGTGTTAAAGTTTGTAGGTGTGTGTTCCTCTTGCATCAGTGGAAAATTGCATTCAGGCTTTTGCTGGATGACTTGGATAAAGCACAGCAGATGCTGCACTGCCTCCACTTGGCAAACTGCTATTTCCAGTTAAAATATGGAGAGGCCCCCTTTTCCCCAGCTGTTTGGTACTTCCCTTGCCTCTCTGCCAGCAGTTAATCTTGAATGTGTCTGCTTAGCAGGAGAGACTCTGTGAGCACTCCCTAACCCACTTCAGGCAAAATTAGAAAGCTTAGGTTAAACTACAAGTGGAAGATGCTTAAATGAGAATGGCTCTGATAACGCTGGGGTGGCTGCTTCTCCTCTGCCCCAGGCAAGAGGGATCCCTGATCTGGTGGGTGCTTTAACCTCCCCCCACTTGCATCTACACAAAGATCTGTTTGCACAGTGTGACAGTATTGAAGCAGTTGCTTAGACTGGGTTAAATAAATCCATTTAACACTAGCATAGCAATTGTGTTTTGGCAGAACTGGAGTGTTCCTGTGAGCCTGGATAATATGTTAGTTTACAAAATGTTCACCTCTGAATTGCCCAGTATTGTTTTTCTAGCAGCTCTTTTCCTCTCCGCTGCCTGGTGAGAGGCTAATGCTTGGGGCTTTCGTTTATGAGATTTGTGAGTGGATTTTTTTGTCCATTTGTCTTGGTCATGCTCCTAAAGCTCACAGAGCACCATGCAGGTAGCAGGCTGCCTGTGGTCTCTCAGCAGGCCGTAACTCTTCCTTTGCTGGAAACAAACTCATCCATCTGTTCATGTGTGAAAATCTCAACAGTCATGGAAATGTTGGTAGGAATAAAGATGTGATAATGAAAGAGAGCAGAACGACCTAGCAAATTAAAATGGGGAAGAAAAAGACACCACTATCTAGATGAAAAAGGGTCTTATTTTGAAAATTTTAAAGTTGTGTAGCCAAGTTGGGAACCATTTGAGTACTCCAGGATAGCTTATTGCTTTTGCCAAGTTGAGGAGAATGGAAAAGTTCTATATTTTTCTTTTTTTTTTTTTTTTTTTTTTGATGAATCAGTGTTCCTTTTTTGCTTCTTCTTTCTGTAGTAAGAGTGTTTCTTTTTAGTTCAGTTGATATCATCTTAGCCCTTAAGGTGGTCTTGGGGCTTTCATGTTTGTGTGCTCACGACATTGTCAGGTTGGGACAAAGCAGTGTCATGGTGGTTAATAAAATGACAGCATATTCTGGCTGCAGAATGGCCAAAGTGAGATTCTTAGTGATATTGCTGCTGTTGCAGTTATTTGATCATGATCGTACTTAAGCAATTTATTAGCAGAATCACTGTGTTAGACTTTACATAAGTGTACAGATGGAAATAGACACTTAAAATGCATGCATATATATATATATATAGGTACACGCTTGCATATATATGTGTGTGTGTACATATTACAAGTTAATAAAAAATCAGAAGTCTGGTAAGAATTGCTTGGAGTGAGACGATACCAAGAGCCAGCACCAGTGAGGATGCTACAGCCTCCTTCAGTCTTCTGTTAAATGCCCTGCGTCAACTGGAATGATCTAAATCTTAAGGACAAGTATATTTTAGATTCTTCTGTGTTAAACTGCCAGCTGTCCTGCAGGAACAGCTTCCAGATCATGGTCTCCTAAGCCAATAGGCTGTGTTCCTTCTTTGATTCCTTTGCAGCTGGTGAGCCAAACCAGCATCACACCTGCCTTCCATTCATCTGCTGGTTTTGCTGGTGCCAGACCAGCTGTGCAGCAGCAGTTGCCATCTGTCGGGGGTGAAAATGTAGGGTGAGATTGCTAGTACAGACTCAGAAAGTAATTAGAAGATGAATTTAATTTGCTCTTCAAGCACATTTAGGTCCAAGTAACTCTCCTTTTGCCACAATAATTGGGGTGGGAGGGGGAAGGAAAGAAAACGATAGGAGGGAAATATAGGGAGGATAGAATTGGGCTGGGTCCTCACCATCTGTCCACTTGGACTCTGCAGCTGCTCTGCCATTGACAGGTTGCTATCTTTCCATCCAGTGCAGACAGCCAAATTACTTGCATTGTGAACACAAACCGCTGAAGATTAACATTAGTAAGCAGCCTGGCCAGAATAAACAGTTCCTGAATGCAGAGCCTCTAGCTGCCCCAAACCCTTGGATATTCTCTTCCTTTCCTCTCATTTTTTCTGTTCTCTCCTCTGAAGATTTTCCCAGAATTTGAGAGCCAAATATAATTTCAGTACACATGCTTTTTCTGGATCAGATCCCATACCTCTGAACACAGCACAATCAGTTTTGGAACATTAAAAGGTTATCTAGAAGCAAAGGGGGATGGCCAGCTGGAGCTATAGTTGGACTACTTATGTCCTTAAAATTGGTTAAGGATGTGTTTAAATGCTTTATTAGCTCAGGACTTCCATCTGCTACCTGGGGCTGCACAGGTTCTAACAGCCATGCACCAGAGGAATCTGGAAGATGCTGTTCTTTTATTTTTGAAGAATGTGAATGTTGCATCTATGTGGAAACATGGCAAACAGGCCAGAGGTTACTTCAAGGCAACAAACACTGGAAACTAAACAAAAATACCAAGGGTGTAGTGTGCCATTTTTGAATAACTTCAGCTATCTTCCTTGAAATCTCAGTTGGGCACTCAGAAGGTTTCTGAGGGGTTCATCCAGCACCACGTGCATGCAAAATCCATCTCTCCCCTTCAGAGCAGTCTCAAAACCCTGGGTCTTGATCCAGTATCTGTTGGCATCAGTAGAAAAATGCCTTGTGTACCCAATATAAAGAAATACAGCACAACACTATTTTTGGTTTTCCTCTTCTGGTATTGCTAATGATCGTAGAGATTTTTCAGAGATTAATCACTCGCAAGTGTCCATTCCTAAGCCTGAAGGACCATTCAGACAGTTGTTCATCCCCAAGAATAATTTTGCACTTCAGTCACTGCTAAAAAATTTAATATTATTTAAAGACTCAAGGTGTCTCTTTCATAACATTTCAAAGAGGTGATGGTGGGGTGACACTACAGCTTCCTAATGTTTGTGCAATAGGACTTGAAATTATTGATCGTAGAAGGAGAAAATGATAGCTGAATTGAATCCAGGTGCATTTTGTGATAGTCCTGTAATTGCTGCTATTTCTATTTATCTCTTCTTTTTTGAAGTCACTCTATTTTCCACAAAACCCTTCCCTAGGTACTGCCTCCAGCACATCAAGAACTTACATTGCTGTACTTCTAGCCTCTGGCTGGTTTCAGAGATGGAGGATTGGATGGAGCCCAGAATCTACTTGTTTCTGCATGATAAATCGAAGCCCAACATTCACATCTCCCCAGACTCTGGCAACTGAGAGAGACTTGGACTGTGTCTTCCAAACACTGCTTTGCCCCCTGCTATCCAGGCATGTCATCCTCACTAGAGAGGAGTCAAAAACTACTTTTATATTCTTTTCTCCTTTTATTCTCAAGTGGTTCAGGCAGCCATACCTGCTTTGAGAATGGCAGCAGATACATGCTGTGGAGCAGTAGTCTTTGTGTTACTAGGCTTCCTCAGGAAGCTTTTGAGTAAGCAGCTGCCGTCTTGTGCATAGTCAAAAACTGAGTCTGATAGTGTAATAGAAATGTCAGAGGAAATTTAAGAAGTTGCTGCCTCCAGCTATTTGCTACCTTTCTTCAAAATCTGCAAGGCTGGTAGAGCAGAAAGTATCTCAGTATTGCATCTGGCAGCTTCACCGGAACCTCACCTTCCTTGGCAACAGAGCTGACACCACTGGATTTTGCACAGACAGAGGCAGGGTATAACGCTTCTTTGCCAACTTCATTTTAGTAAAGCAGAGTAAGGGGCAGAAAGAGTAGTAGCATCACCAGTTCTTAAATTTCTCTTTGCAAAATTTGTATTTGTAATGAGCATAGTATGAACTACCTACTTAGTGGGGTTTTTTGTTTGTTTTCTCTTTCCCCTCACATTATTAAATGCAGGCTACAATTACTTCCCCTTTTAAGATGTGTGGCTGTAGAGTACTGCCTAAGTAAGGATTGGACAATTTTATTTTCTTTGTTTTCCCCCTGCCTCGGCAATCATAGTGATCCTGAAAATGGAAAATTACTATGTTTTGCATTCCTTTTGCCCAGTCCCTGCCTCCCAGCCAAAATTTTCTTCACAGAGCCTTGTGAGCATCTCTTGTAAAACTCTGCTACGGATCCTGCATATGTCTCTAGTCTCGTGTCAATGCTGGCATCATTAGGGTTGGTTATCCTTGTTGTGGCCACCAGTAACACCAGCTCTCTCTGAATATACAGAAATGTAAGTAGCTTTTGCTCTAGTGTATGCTTGCAAGGTACTAAACCAGAAGCTTGGTGATTTGAATAGCAATGTCCAAATTAATGCTGGTGGGCCTTAGAGTATGTCCACCAAAGTCTACAGGTATGTGAGAAAAGTCAAAGTTGTCAAAGGATGTTGTGGTTTATGATCTCATCATTCCTTTTCTCCATGTAGACTTTAAATTCTTGCTGCATTGGAAGTCACATCTGGCTCTGTTCTGCTGTCAAATGCCTCTCACTCCCTCTCCTGTTGCTTCTTCTAAATGTTGCTTATTGCTGGGTGTGCCAGAAGAAATGGATTGGCCATGTAGGGTGTGAGTTGTTTCTCTAAGCTGGTTATGAGTCTCAGTTGCCTAGGATCCATCAGACTCTTAATCTCTCCATAGAGGGTTGCTGTTGTTCTTAATAGGAAGGTACTGTTCATGGCAGATGTTTTTCACATAGGCTTCAGAAGCAGCTGCCTTAAATGTGGTCTGGCAGCTCTGCAGACTGAGGCTGAGCATTGGACTCGAACAGGGGCTGGAGTGAGGATGGCTGTGCACAGGATCTCCCTGCAGTACAGGAATTGCTTAAAAACAGGAAAACAAATTGAAATATTCCCTTTTTGGTTTTCCACCTCTTGCATTTCTTGGAAATGAGGAAGGGGGGGTCAGTAAGAAACAGTGGCAATTTAGTCAAAAGCCAAGGCAGCTGAAAGGGTATGCCTCAGTGGTTTGTATTTTTTTTTCTATTTGGAGAAATGTTGCTGCAGAGATAGTGCCAGGCTGCTGTGCAAAACAAATCCTGCCTGGATTTACTTGTTTTTTAAATACAGGAGTAAAGCACTTGACAGTTCCTGTCTGTGAGACTGCTGAAAGCAACTGACCCAGGAAAGGAGACCCAGGAAAGGAGACCCAGGAAAGGAGACCCAGCAAGTGCTCAAATGAAATTCTTCCAAAATACCCTCATTTACAGTCACTGCTTCTTTTCCCAGTAAAACCCTTCAAATTCTGCTTCAAAAATTAATGTATTTGAGTGCTTTAATGGAAGCAAGGAAGAGACCTTTCCGTTTCATCCAGAAAAAAGCCTGTGAAAAGTTCAAAGGGAACTTTTAGTATTTAGTTATGCTGCGTTAACCCATCCACAAACTCTTCTACCTGAGTTATCTGTAGCGTTAATGTTGTATTGAAATTGTTTGGGGATGTTGATTTTCATATGAGACCTGTAAATGGGCAGCATGTAAAACCAAGGAACTATAAATTTAGCTTAAAATTATGCATATTATGAATAGGATCTTCTGGTCTTTTCCTGCTGAAATTGTTGAGTATTTTGCAGTGATGCAGCTGTATTTGCAACCTTTACTTGCGAGATATTCTCACTTGATATGAATTAAACACGGGGTGCTGCAAAATCCAGCACTGTGAACCAGAACATCACCACCTATGTCTGTGCAAGCTTGCATGCAGTCATCTGTGTACCGTGTGTCCATACTGTCAATCAGTACTTACATTTAAGATTTGGCTATGAAAAATGAAGAGAGTTTTTTGGTATCAATTATTGGAGTTTTGACTGTGGTCAGAGTCATAATCTGAGATAAGAGAGATCTTTTGGTGCTTTTAGACTTGGTTGATCTTGCTATTAGTCCTTTAAAATTTTGCTCTTGGGTTTGGTACATGTGCTAGCTTTTTCTTTGTCTCCAAGGAGTAAATTTTGACATATTTTAGTGCAGAGCTTTCTATGACATTTTTTTATCCTACTTCTAAGGGTAACATCAAGGATTTTCAGAAGAAATGATTGCTTTTAGGTTTCCATCTTCATAAGTTTATGTCCTCGAGAGAGATGAAAGCAGATTAAGTGTCACTGTTGCAGTAGAAAAGAAACTCAACAATACATGCGACAGAAGCAGACTGTCAGCAAAAAAAATCAGCTACGGGAAGTAATAATTAAAAACAGTCTTATTATTTGTCTGAGGTACATTGTTGCCCTAGGGAAAGTCAACAGGGGTTTTCCTATCCATTTCTTTAGCCAAAATTCATCAGAATTCATCCTTTAGTTGTAATATGACTGTATAATACAAGTTTTACTTCCATTCAAGTAAATGGGGTTTTTTTAAAGAAGAAATGTCAGGGACATAAAGCCCAAGATATATTACCACATTTTAATCTGTGACAAAAAAAAAAAAGCAGGTCTGAAAGAAGAGTGAATGGAGGTTCTTCCTCAGCTCTGAAAGAGAGCAGATATAGCACAGGCCAAATTCCATGGTTTTACTTGTTGGCACCAGTTGTAGACTGGCTTGTTAATGACTAGGGAGGGTAAGGCCAAGAGCACGAAAGACCACTTGCTTTGTAGACTAAAATAAGGCTTATCCAGCTCAAAGAAAATTCTACACATATGTAACTCAAGGAATAAAGCCAAGTGTACAGAACCGTACATTTTATATCAGTGTCTTTTCACTTACTTCTTCATATGTGGGTTTTTTCCACACTTTTGATTGATTTAACTGAGCTTGCAAAACTCTGAAATTAGTGACCAAGCCTTTGCAGTTTCCAGCTGTCAGTATGTTTTCTGATCATTGCTGCCTCAAATTAAAATCCTCCAATAGAAAAAGGTCTATAATGTTGCTACTCTGGATTTTCACCCATCAGCCATGATCATGTCAGCCTACCAGTCTGACTGTAGTTTTATTGCAATCACCTCTTCCAGCCAGCGTGATTCTTGGCTTGCACCTTCAGAGACTGCAGTCACTGAAATGATAAAGCTTATTTGCTGGCCACTCACGGCTGAATTGAAAGACATATACAGTAATACCTGAAATAAGAGTCCGTGTGACTGATTTCTCTGGCTGAGTAGTAAGTGCAAGTGGCAACCGTGTCAGCTCCACTGAAACACTGATTTACAGCTGCTCTCGTAGTCAGTCCTGCGCAGGAACTGGCAGTCCTTTTCCTCAAGCAAGTTCATGCTGTATGAAAAACTAATTTCACCCATGCTCCCAAATAAGTTAATTTCAAAGCACAGTTGTTTAGAAAAGAAGGGTAGTTTTAATTATGTGTTATTTATAATGTACTTGCATTGTGTGATCCTGTATTTAACCCTGTATTTTTGAATACTCACTAACATTTGGACAACTACCATTTCTGCCATTTCTGTAGCATTTCAAATCTGAGCAAATTCCAGAATAGCTGTTTTTTCAGGCAACATCAGCAACCATACTACATTTTTCTTCCTCTGCCTCAAGCACAGAATATACCTGAAAATCACACTGCCCTGTGGCTTAGAACAGTTTGAATAGAATCTGGATTTGTGGCAGCTTTGGAGTCCAAAAACCTCTGGAGTCATGTTTCTTTTCATGCTGGTCGGGAGGTCTTTAAAGCTACAACATGACGTTTATGTCTGCAAAAACATTTCGGGTCCTTCACTGAGGTTCCCCTCAGAGGCTTGTATTGCTACTCTCTCTGTAGTGAAAGGAAGCAAAAGGTGAGTAGTGTGTGCCTGAGAAAACTGTAAAGCATTTCTGAAATTTTGTCTCTGGGAAATGCCTGGTTTAAGGTATGGTATCCATGCTTGATAACAAAAGGCTATATCAATTCTTGGTTTGCTTTATCTGCCAAAATAACATACTGATTGCTCAGCTGGTGTGAAGAATTTGCTTAATTAAAGTCTCCTAGAACTTCTGTACACCAGAATAATGGGTTGGCTTTTCTTAAGCATTCTTTTTTCCCCTTTCCGCTGAATCTATAAATAGTTTAAGATATACAGGATATTAGATGAAAGCAAGATAAATGTAATTCGCAAGTTTTTAAAAAATAATAAATTACCTTTCATGTATGCATTGACTGAATAGCTGAGCTTTGATCATCGAAGATAGGATGATTTAAATAAAAGAGGCAGTGGAGTTTTATTCTGAAATAACCTCCTCAAATCCTGAAGAGTAGCACTGTGACATTGTTTTATTATTCTGACTAATCACATTATCACAGGTTATAGGCAAAATGTGGGATTTGGTTTTTATCTACTTAGCCTAGTAATGTCAAAGGTGGATCTCCAAGCAAAACACTATTTTCATACCTATAAGCATCTAATCTATTGAGAACCAAATAGCTATTATTGCCCTTTCTGTCCATAATATTTGTCTGGGATTTCTCTTGTGTTTTAAATTGGAGGACTGAGAATCTTCTTCGGTTTGCCTTTTAAAGCAAGGAGGTGGGAAAAAAAGCTGAAATTCATGAAAAAGCGTATTATTTTAGGTATGTACTTTGATAGTATCCACTTTCAGCTGAGGTCAGTTGGTCATAGCTTTTTGGAAGACTTCAGTGTCCTGACCCCTGCAGCCGTTTTGTCGGATACTCCTAATATAAACCCAGCTACATCAAGAAAGCTCTACTGTGATATAGCTTGCTTTGCCTAGGGCATTTTTTTTGTATACTAGTTCAACATCAGGCCATGTCCACTGGAACTTTTGTTGGTATAGCATGTTTGTATCTAGTGAACGATGCACATATCTTGGATTTTTGCTGTTTGTCCCTCATTTAAAATTTCTTTGTGTGTCATCTCCCAGATGCACGTGTTGCTGAAAAGGTTGCTTTCCCTACCTTGCCTCCAGGTATTCATCATATCAGTTCGTGGCTGTGCAATTTATCCTGTTCTGCAGGCTGTCTGCTGAGTTGCTTATGTGTGCACTCCTTAACGCATTGCAGTCAAAATGCACTGACTTTGCACAAGACTTAGTTAACTAACACCTCTAGTTTTGCCTAAAATAAGTGGTAACAGGATGAAGCTCCCACCCATAGACAAAAAAATGGGATTATAAAAGGATTATTTAACTCTCTCAAACATAGGAAAGATTAACCTTAAAGTATATATTTTTAAACGTGCAGTTATTTACATCCATGCAAAGTGGGTATGAAATGCCACAAAACAGAAGCAAGAGCAATTTGTACCCAGGATAAAGAAAGCCCAAAAGGACATCTATATATTCCTAGTTAAATTTAGCACTATGTTAGAGCTGGTATTGATGACTATGCAAAGTACAAGGCATGAAGAACTGTACTCTGAGTGTGGATGTGAATGTGTGTGAATATGGTGTATGTATGTATATATATTCTTTTTTTCTAGTAATGTTTTATATTTATTGACCAGTAATTAAAAAAAAAAAGTAAATTATGAAGATATTTGTATTGGAGTTAGAAGTCACATAATTATAATTTTTTTGCTGCACCAAGATACTCACTCTGGGGTTTTTTGTGTTAATAGTCATCACAGAGAGGCACTTCAAGACCAGCTCAATACAGGAAGCGATATTACAAACATCATTTGAAGCCCTAAAGAAAGAATTTCCAATATTTCTAAATGATGTAGTTAATATACTTCTGGCCTTCTAGGACAGCTGCATTCCAAAGGTGATCACCACATATCATGCAGTATATTTCAAACCTTTTTCTGTCACTTCTTTAATGCAGCAACATAAAACTACTTGCACTGTTTGTGCTCATAGAAACTCTCTTATACTCTTTAGTCATAGGTGTAGCTCTAGCTCTTGGCACTGGTGTTAATGAGTTGCTCCCTCTCAAAGGAAACGAAACAGAAAAGGGAAAAATTGTGAGAAGAAATGTTTCTTTCCATCAATGATGAGCTGTAACAGCATTTGTTTCACTTCTGTGTGTCCTGTATAAACATATTGGTTCACATTGCGAAACAGTTCCTCGAATAGCAATATGCAATACTACTTTTTGTGCATCTTTTGTTTCAGAGTGGTCTTTTTTACAAGGGGCTGACTTTTTTTAAACCAATTGTATCGCCTGGCAAGAATTTTCATGTGACTCTCGGAAATCTGCTGCAGTGTCTTCTCTATTTGTTCAGTCCTGTTTTCTTCTCCCTTTGGCAGGTAAGCACATGTTTCTGCAACAGTATTTGCAACTGGAAAACATTACCATTTTCAGACACCTGGAGAGTTTGTTTTGTGGGCTAAATAGGGTAAATACCTCTCTTCCAAAATTTTCCACAGAATTGACAGTATTTTCTGCCATAGTAAAACACCTGAATATTTTGGCATTTGTATCTTCAGCTCATGTCAGTCTACATCCGTTTAGCTTTAGTGCAGTTTAAAAAACGTTATGCGTGAACTTGCAACTGTGAATCTATTTACAGCTGAATCTGGGTTGTGAGCAAGCAATATAGAAAAAGTGCTTGAATTTCTGCTCTCTTAGAATAGTTTTCAAGTAACTTTATGTCCTTGAGAAAAAATGCCCTGAAGTAGAGAGCTAGAATATGTGATGCAAAAAGCTTGGCTGTTACCCATCACAGCGAGCTTGAACTGAATGAGGAGGTTCAGATACTGTTCACCAAGATCATAGTCAGACAACCGTTGCATAAACGGATTAGGCCACCCTGGCTGACTGTGCACTGAAGCATATGAGGAATTCTCAAATGACCTATATATGATTGATATATATGTGGGTGTGGCAAGAGGCAGCACCAAACAGCTGAGAGGTTGCAATATCTTACACAGCTGCAGCTATTTCTGCAGGGGTGCCTGGCACAACCCTCTAGGGTTCTTTAATATTCACTGCTAGAATTGGATCCATGTTTGAGATTCAGGGTTTTTAGAAAGGAGGAAATATTATGGATTCCTTGAAATCACTTTCTGTAAATGCTGTGTCATTAATGGAGTGTGTGTATGGGTGTGTGCATGTGCATTTATGTGAATGTGCTTAATCTGTCTTTAATGTTATGTTTCTCTTTTAACATTATCATTGCATGTAGAAGCTCTTTATTTTTTCAAATTCAATTTGGAAATTTTCTCAGAAAACAATTGCCAGTTTCCTCCTCCAAAAGTATCTTCTTTCTGAGCCTATTAAAAGACTTATTTTCTCTTAAAGATCTACTTACTTTATCACTAAGCTGCAAAATCTAACCTCTGCCATGGCTTCAGGGTTTATTTCTGTGTTTTTTTAAACAAAGAGATCTTTTCTAAAGGATCCACTCATGAAAACTATTTTGATTTATATATGCATGCTTTCTTTACAGTTTGCATCAAGCAGTAAATTATGGGAATGCTAATTCTATGCTACTTCATTGCAGCGGTAGCTGGATTTTGCTACAGTAGTTCCTTGGTCTCATCTCATGCTGCAGGGGTAAATGGTCCCCTGGTGGGTCTGCACCTCCCACCAGATTGTTGCACCATAATCAAGCGCAAGGCTGTGCCCTACAGCAGAATTTAGCTTGATATTCAAACTGGGAGCAGATATTTAGAACTGAGAGACATAATTTTCATGTGTGCTGCACATTTTTCCCCAATGATTTCCAGAGTGTTGTTACCTACTGCCAGTCTGGATTTGCCGAGAAGTGAGTTAGCATCAACAATAGCAAAGAGAGAGGGTACCTGATAGCTGTATGTTGTGCAAAGTGAACTTGATAGTCTCAATTCATGAAGAGTATGGGTATGGGCATCACTCTTCTCTTTGTAAGTGATTCCTCTGGAAAAGCTGAGGGAAGAATCTGAGTATAACTCAGGCAGGAAATCCCTGCTACCTCTTCCCACATTATGTCAAGCTTACCCACAGGATGTCTACTCCTGAACTTTACAACCTTCTCTAAAACAAACCCCCACATTTGCTGTAAACTAAGTTGGCAGTTTACCTACTAGTGTGTTACCAAACAGGAATTTTGTCAGCAGCAGCTCCAAATACTGCTGTTTAGAGGGTTCAGCCATTGCCAGCAGAAGTAAAAACTCCTCTAATGCTTCACTGAAATATTTTGACAAGTTCACTGTGAACACGCCATCTTTGTATTGTTCATTGTTAAACTTTTTATTCTTGGTATCGTAAATAGCTGGGCTTCAAAGTAAACAGACACATGTGCGTTTCTAGCCAGGCATTTGCAATCTATCCCACTGTAAACTGTTCATAGATTACATTGTAATCTGTAACCTTATCATGGACAATCAGATCAGAGTTCCCACCATACAAGGAGGCATCACTAGACATTATTCCTTGAGCAGCTTGCCACCCTCCTAACAGAGCGTTTGCTGGCTGGAAATACCGATGCTTTATGAAATAAAAACTGTCTGCCTACTGAAACCCAGTATTTTATAACCACTTGAGGGTTTTTTTAATTGCAAAAGCTGTAAATTCTCATTTGTTTGCAATATAATAGACATTAAGGATGCTTATAGTTTTAAGTGCAGCATCATATTCAAATTTTATATTCCAACAGTGTAAATGTTTTCACAGTTACATTTATTATTTGCTCTTCATTGTAGTATGATGTAATTTGAAGGTTTTAGGAGTCTAATCCTACTGAAATAGGGACCATAGAAAGCATCATGGAATGTTTCAGGCCCTCATTAGTTTACATCTGCAGGCATGGGCTTGGCAAATGATTGTACATATATTTTACTTTCTGCACATGTAGAGTTCCATATTATTCTACAGACACGTCACAGGTTTCAAAGTCAGCATATCCAGAAGCCTTGGCATGGCAGAGGCCTCATCAGAAGCAGCAAAATTATGCATTTGCCGTGCTCACAAGGAGACAGAAGTCAGTAGGAGAGTGTTGAGATAATAAAGGAGGTTAGCAGTGTCTACTGTGTCACAGCTGATAAGCACTCATATCTTTTTATAATTAGTATTATGAGAAATTCCTGGCAAAGTGGTAACTCTTTGCTCCTCTTTTTCTCTTCCTCTAGTACAAAGAGGAGAACTTGACAGTATCTTTATTTATTGTTTAATTCTCCTTGTCCACGACTGGAGCGGGTGCTATTTTCAGTTCAACTATTCCCTATAATCTCTGCTGATTCCCCAGTCAGAAAGACCTTTTTATCAGCAAATCCCATTTGCCTTTTGGCTGAGGCTGTCCCAGGAAGACTGCAAACTTTGCCCTTTTCTCTCAATCCCACAATGTCAGCAGCATTTCTGTCCTAGAAATAATCTTAATTCAGTATCTCCCTACTTGAAATACTAACTGAGTTTGTAAGCCAAAGACATCTCCCAGAGGTCTCTTCATCTAGTGCCAGAGTGTGCACTTGAGGAAGTGAAGCATTCATTAGTTGGATGCCAGATAATTTACACTTGTATCATTATCTACCAGGCAGTAAGAGGCTGGGGATGACATTCATCTCATCTAATTCTAGATATTTATAGCTTGGAATACCATATCCATATCTGAAGTACTCACATTACGGTGGAGAAAGCAAGCATATCTCAAGCACAACTTACCTGAACAGATTTAAGTATCCTGCCATGAAGTGCACCCTAAGTGCACCTAGTTTTCTCCAGCAACTACAGAATGAAGTCTGAATTTTCCTGTACATTTCTACCTGTACTTGTATATATCTCACACATCCCACTCCTGAAGTCCATCACTCCATTTCCTAGCAGCTAGTTCTGAATGAGCTTAAAAAAATAGAAAGTCCAAGAAAAAGAAAGCTACAAGAGTTTATTAACTGCACCTTCCAGTTCTGACCTCCCAAGTCACTATGCTGCTGTCACTACGATCATGAGTTTTCTTCTGTCTTCACAGCAGTTGCAGGCAATTTAATCAAAAGGAAGAAACAATTTCAAATGTTATTCCTCATTTTCCGTTACTTATTTGCCACCTCAGTAAAACACATATAGTAGTAGAATGTAGATAAAAGCATAAATATTCCATCTATTGGTGTGCCTATCTAACGGTATGTAAAATAATTTATCATCAACACTGTAGCAGCTAAAATCTTACATTTATCTAATTTAATTTTGCTCTGAGTAAGGGAAGGTGAATATAGTATATTTAATTCCTCTTTTTTTCCCCCCAACTCCACACAAATGCAACCCAACAACTTTCATATAGCTGAGTGAAGGTCACCTCATTGAATAATAGTCCAAAAGCTAACTAATGAGGATTACCCAGACAAGCCCTTAAAATCATATATCAGGCACAAAACATCATGATGTGTGCTTGAATATATTGGGGTTTTATTTTTTACAACCTGTATTTTGCTTCTGAACTGAAATGGGACTGTTTCAGTGTCTTATGTTGAATACTAGATAGCATTTCTTGATAAAATAGTAAGACAAGTATGTAGGTCCTGGTCACATTTTCATTAAACCTCTTAGCTAGGACTTAATAAAATAAAAATTTTGGATGCTTTTAGTTTCAGCCCTCTCACAGGGAAAAATTGTTATACCATATTAAGGATTAAGTCTTTAAAAATGAAGACTCCTATAATTTTCTTCAACTTAGGTACCAGCAGTAGAGGTGGAAAGCCTTTTGTCTTTAAAAAAGAAGCTTCAAAACATTTGAACCAAGAAGATTTCCTGTAGGTAGGAAGCAAAGCAGCACAATAAATAAGCAACAATAATTGCTATTTTATTGCAGCAGAATAAGTTTAGATGTGTTTATGTTTCATGTGACATGCTAAATTATTGTACTAAACCAAAGGAATCCCAAATGGAATCAATGAACTAAAAACTTGGATTAAAAAAGCTGTTTATAGCAGTCTGAGTCAAAAGTTCAGTTCTGGATACTGTCCTTCCTCACAGTGTTCAAATCTTGATCCAGAAGTTTCTGTTGGAGCCAACCTCCAACCTTTGAAACTGATGACTAAGAAAACTAACGTCATTACACGTACACATACACACGTGCATGAATCTCCTTTTTAACATGTGGAGTATTAGCTGAGGGTCAGGATTGTTTCAGATATATTTTATGTGTAAAACGATTCAACTTCCTTTCCCCCATCATCCTTCATTCTCCCAGTCTGGCCAAATCTTTGTGCTGCCTCCTACTGCTGCATAGACATATATTGCCAGAAGGAAGATGCTTTTTGGTAAAGAAAAGGAAAAAAACCCCTATAAAAATGTGGTTTGCTTTTTTCCCGTATTCATCAATTAAATTAAACAGATAACTTAAAAATTGATGCAAGCAAATGGCATCCAAAGTGCCCTTGTGCATTTTATAATTGCACCCAGCTGTGATTACAGTCCCGCAGAACATATTTTTGCATTTTCTCTTCTTTTGGTACACTTCATTGGTGATTCACTCACTAGAAGGGATTCACCCCTTTTAAAAGAGAAGGAATTCACTGGTTTCATGACCTTTTATTTCTGCAGTAGAAATGGGTGAATTCATTTGAAATAAATGCAGACCAATCCAAAACGTTACACAAGACAAAATTAATTCCAAATCTGACCTTTCTGAGTCTTAGGGGAAAATAAAAAGAAAAAAAACCCCACACAAGTAGAGGGGGGGAAAAAAGTTATTTCCCTCTGTCTTTTGACCAGTGCCTTACAATTTGTAAGCCCCCCTTCCCAGCATCTGCCTCACCTCAGGTATTCAGCACTTCAGGTAATCATAGAATAGTTTGGGTTAAAAGAAACCTTAAAGATCATCTAATTCCTCCCCCGAAGCCACGGGCAGCGACATCTCCCATCAGACTAGACTGCTCAAAGTCTCATCCAACCTGGCCTTGAACACTGCCAGGGATGGGGCATCCACAGCTTCCCTGGCCAACCTGTGCCAGTGCCTCACCACCCTCATAGTGAAGAATTTCTTCCTAATGTCTAATCCAAGTCTTCCCCTTCCAATTTAAAGCCATTGTTAGGCTGAAATCTGGAACGTGGCTCAGATGGATTTTTTTTCTTTTTTAAATAGCAAAATAGCAGGCTGGCACAAACAGGTTTGTTTGGTTTTAAGAGTCAGAGTGAGCAAAGGCTGCGGTCTCTCTATGAGACCAAACTTTGTCTGTCCCATGGTCCTCTCCTCAGTAATCATAATGTCTCATCCATGCAAATGTCAAGTTGGTGAAGTTTGCTACCAACCTATTTATAAAGCCAATGTATCTCACAAGGACTGGAGATAGAGGTTTGAGCATGCAGGTGATCACAGTCCAGGCTTCTCTGTTCATGAGAGGTTTTAAGTTTATTTATTTTTTTCCAATAATGGTTCCAATTTCAAGTATGCTTTGCAGGAAATGATTGGAGCAAGTACTGGCTGAAAGCCTGAAGCTACCTGGATCTCAGTTGTCTGTATGAAGGAGCTGTGCATCCTACCCAGGGCTTTTGGTGCCAGGATTGCAGCAGTCCAGCAGAGCATTTGTGAGCCTTGTGCAAGAAAAGTCTTTCAACCTTTCTGCTTCCAGGTAGGGAAGTGCAATATGCATGGGCATTCAAACTGCTGGTCCTAGAGCAGCAAGCTTGAAAGACTCTGGATGGCTCACAGCTCCAGGTGCCATGAGTCCTAAAACCTTTTTGGTCCTAACAGTTTTCTGAGATAAAGGAAAAGAAAGGAATTCTAGTTTTCCATGCATTTAGAGAACTTGAACTATTTTGCAATGAAATGTTAATATAGCCTGAGTTTGGAGGAAAAAGATTTTTTGAATTGACTAAAGGAAGTCTGATCAGCAGGAAAACTGGAGCAGCAGGACTCATCAGGAAAGAGAGACAGGAAACACACCACAAAATTGCTGACAATGCAAAAACCTTCTGAATGACACCTCTGTTCTTCCACTGCATCCCTCAGTGGCTTGAGGAGGCTGCTGATTATGCTGACTTAAGGGACATACTTTGACTAGTTATCTAGTTGCTAGAAAAAAAATGTTTTCTGGAAGGAAATGTAATGGAATTTGCCTTGCCTTCTCTATAACAAGTCATTCCTTCCAGGTGATAACTGAGTTATCACTCAGACGTCATGTTGATATTTGACTGAAGACTGAGACTTGCTCATGAGTGGGAGTGAGAGTGAAAGGATCTTTTTCCAAGCCTTGCTGTGAAGTCTAAAACATTCCAGCACTCTGCCCCTTGAGATAAGTTATTTCTGAGAGCATCCTGAGAAAACACTAATGTGATAAATACTGGGAGGTCATAGTGCTGGACCTGCTGACTTGGTGATGAAGATTTAAATGTATAAAATAAAGATTTAAAAGCACAAGTGTACAATAATTTGTATGGTGAATGCCTTTTCATACCTGCTGATTCCCCTACCTGGTATCTCAGTCTGCAGGCACTGTCTCAGCATGTGTATATGAAAAGATGGCAAAAGGTCCCCATTTTTAAGTTCCTAATGAAAGCTTCAACATACTGAACATTACAGAGTCCAACTACCCTGCTACATCTTGCAGTTTCAGACTGTCTTTAAAATCTCTCTGCCAGTTTTTCTATTCAGAAAAATATCCTTGTGGTACAAAGGGAAAACAATAAATTTTCTGAAAGAACCCATTTGTGTTGAAGGACAGGCTTTTGTGACTTTGACAGGACTACAAGATTTGTTCTGAAGAACTTTACTACTATTTAAGTATCTGCAGCGTAGTACCACCAGAGTCAAAGATCCCCTGAATTTGTCAAGCTGTCTCTTGCATAGCTCAGTAGTGAAGCAACCTCTCTGACTTATGCACAGGAGGTGGCAGTAATCTCAAGGCATGTTTCATGCTTCCAGCCATGCTCACATTCTTAGAGAGAATATCATGCAAGCAATACCCTAGCTTTGAGAGTAAAGCCAGGATATCACTCGTAACTAACAGCTGGCTACCAGTGCAGCTTATTAGAAACTCAGCTAGTTACCAAAGTGGGTTCTTTATCTTGGTGACCTTTCAAGGCAATCAGAGCCTTCTTGGAAGACCTTGAATCAGAAATGTTTGGATATAAGAAAAACAGCACTGCATAGCACACAATTCTGATCTCCCAGGATTCCCAGATTTGGAAGGCGCTGTACCATATATAACTGTAGAAGACAGCACTGAGATACTGTGGCTGCTGAATCAAGGTCGTGGTGTTCTGGGATCCAATTAAAATTATGCAAGATAGGCAGTTTGGGAAAGAATTCACATAGAGCTCAGGAAGGAAAAAAAAACCTCATACACATTATAAGCTCAGTTACTTTTTAAGATTAATTTTCCACTGTCTCATGATCTTATAAATTAGAGCACAGAGTATTTTAAACGTTTGATTTGCTTATTGATCACAACTCTTGAGACCTAACTTTCTAAATCATTCTTATAGATTTGACTTCCATTTAACAGCAGAGTTGTGGGCTTGCCTTAGAGTATATGCTTGTTGCAATTAGTTTTGAATTCTGTGTGTGGGCAACATGAAACCTGGGACAGGCATGACTGATGCTTGGAAACCAGCCTCCTCCCCTGGAAGTGACATGAATGGAAGGTGGTAGTGCCACAGGTCCTGTACTCCAGAGCATCGATCCTCAGCTGCTCCAACATAACCATCATACTTACTCAGATCACTGTACTATCTTTAATTCCCATAACCTATGAAGAGATATTGAGGAATGAGGAAGACATAATGAGTCAGGGGAATTGCCATTTGGTGGAAAGCTTGGTATTTTGGATGGAGGTGTTAGCAGGCCTGTTCCTATTCTAATTGTCTCCTAATTCCTCTCTCTTATAGGACACTGTAGGTCTACTGTATTTTAAGAGCTGCTTATATTGTTATACTCTGTAAGCCAAAAACTGCTTCTGGTGAAGGGATCAAGATTTCATGGATGCTTTGAGCAAAGGTTTCCTTACAGGTGTCGCTAAATTCATGACCTTTGTTAGATTAGGGTGGTGATTGGGGACTTATACTGAGCTCAGGGCCTTATTTTGCCAGCTGGAGTGCAAACACTGAGTGTAGAGAGTAAAGAAGAGCTCACAGTCCAAACGGGCAAGAGAAAGACATGATTCCCCTGGGACCAGCCAAAGAGTGGTTTGCAAGCATTTTTAGTACCAGCTTTTTGTCCTTTTCCTCTTCCTTTTCCTTTTCTTTTTCCTTTTCCTTTTTCTTTTCTTTTTCTGTAAGCATTTTGCCTAAGGAAGAATTACCTAACCAAGAAAGACAAAAAAGGAAGAGGGAGCAGAAGAGCAAAGGATGGTGGAGAAGCAAGAGAGGATTAAATTGGGAAGACCGAGAGTCTCAAATGGTCAGCGAAGAAATAAGAAGTGCCATCCAACAGAAAACAGTGAAAATAAACTCGACTGGTTTCTGCAGTTTTGATGGTCCTTTGCTCAGATGCATGTCTGTCCTTCTGCTGATAGAGTCTGCTAGGGACATTCATGCTTCTGTGCCTCACATTAAGCAAAACTGGGAAGGGAAAGTCCAGGAAATTGACCCTGATCCTCTGCAGGTTGCAGTGATTCCAAGTCTCCTTGTTTGGCACATGCTGGTGTATGTCCAGGACAGGCAGCGGAAGTGCAGCAGCTGTGGCTGCCTGCGTGTCAGGTCTGCAGCTTTGTAGAGTGGACTGTGCTCACGGGTGTTACTGCAGAAATGAAGAAGTCAGAGCACTCCTTTCTAGCAGCAAAGGTCATCCGCTTGCCTAGGAAGGAGGTACTGTCAAACATTTCTTCTTTTTCAGAGTGTAAAAGTCAAAGATACCCCACGTGAGATTCCTACATGGAGTTGAAAGGGCAGAAACCCCACCTCTGTCTAAAGAGACTCAACTGTCATGTGGGCACTGCATCACAGGATGCAGAAGTACAGGAGGACACAGGAGTTGTTTCAGAAAGTGCAGAGATAGCCCAGTAAGCCCAGGTGCCCTTCCATGTATCAGAGCTTGACCATGGCGAGAGCAGAATTAAAGCAAAGGACTGGTTAAACCAAGGCTGTCTTGTGATCAGCCTCAAGAAAAGATCAGCAGAAACTGTCCTTCAGAGTGCCTTTATCTTCAGAGTGTCAGTGGGATGAAGGGAGAAGAGTGCAAATAGTGCCTGTTTCATTTCATACTTCATTCTCTTTATTCTTTGTTTTCTGATGATAAAGGAGCTTTATGTGGATAGTGTAGCAAAGGAATTGGTGAGTCATAATGTTTGTAACTTCATTTCTCCCTCTGCTTGTTTTATTTTTTTCTGAATACTCACATCTTCCTCCCTCCTGTTTTTCCCCTTCTGTGCTGGTGCAGCAGGATGTGCTGTGCCTTTAAGAAGGGTGTTAATTCAGAAGACTAATTCTTGAGTTTTGGTATGTGTTGAGGCATGCCCTGGGTTTTGTGGTATAGTTTATGAAAATCTAAATTGCATTTGTCTAAGGAGAAGTTTAACTCCTTTCTGCCATAGATACACTTTGTCTCTTTGTTCTTTACTCACAGAATATACATCATTCAGCATTTCTTTAGGAATTTCTGCTCTCTCCTCCAAAAGAGGAAGGAGATGACCAAGCCCCCTCTCTGAGCAGGAGAGGATGCCAGGAAGGGGAAGCTGTGGCACTTAGGGACATGGTTTAATAGTGGACCTGGTACGATTAGGTTTATGGTTGGACTCGATGATCATAAGGTTCTTTTCCAACCTCAATTATTCTGCGAGAAAAAGTCAAATAGCAGGCTTCTTTTTTCTTTTTTTTCAATTAAAATTTATATTTATTGAGTCGTTTTTTACATGGCAAAGCACTGGTGAATAAAGCTGAGATAGCAAATTTACTCACTGATTATATCCTCCCACTGGCACCAATATTGCTGTACTGTTAACCTGTCACTGCAGCTGCAGAGCAATGTAGCCAAAGACACTTTGTCTCATGGCAGTCGTAGCACTGGCAGCATTATTATGAATTTCGTATATTGTGAATTTCTTAATGTTCCTGTTCATCAATTTTACTTTTTGATTTCTTTCCCCTCTCATCAGGGTCAAAAAGAAGGCAATACAATTGTACTGTAAAAAATAACATAACATTACATAAATAAAACATAGAGTTTTTCATTTTGTTTTTTTTGTTTGTTTTTTTTGTTTGTTTGTTTGTTTGTTTTTTTTTAAGCAAATCTCATTCTTTTGAAACCAAATGTTTGCTTGGGAAAGTCTGCCTCTATCTTTTTTGGCATTTTCTAGGAGCCTCAATGTAATCTTTAAACCACAGCTCCCAGTGAGAACGTTGCAGGCGTTACAAGCATACCAGGAGGCAACTGCAGAGTTACCCTTGGTGATTATTTTAAAAGCCATGTTTCCAATGAGGTCCTGGATCTGTATGCCATTGTTTTCTTGTAGTAACAATGAAGCCTCTTGGGCTATCAGCCTGTATCCATGTACCTGTATGTTGGTTTAGGGCTCAAGATAATAAGTCCAGGTGAGCGGAATTCCCCTACGTCTCTGGCACCATGGCAGCTCTGGGACCTACTATGCAGTCACCTGCAGGATGTGGGCCCCACAGATGAAAGAACAGTTTCTAGTAGAGACAGGCCTGTTTTTATGAGGAGGGTTGTTGAAAGGAAAGGGAGGAAGGTTGGATGTGCCTTCCACACTGAGGTGGTTTTGTGGCTTTTATTAAATCCCTTAACCTTTGAGCGGCAGGTTTCTTGTGAGTGAAATAGTGGTATTAGCACTGTGTATGGCATGCAGGGATTAAATGAATTAACATAGCAGTACTTTACAGTCTTGGCTCTGTAAATGTGCTGAGTGCAGTTTTTCTATTTAAGAAGCTTGTAGTGCTTGTTATTGAGCCTACGGGAGAACCCTGCCAATCCCCCATCCTCCCCTCCCTCCCAATTAGTCTGGTCATTGCTCTTATCCCTCTCTATGGCCAATAACGATCAATCTCTGTTGCTTAGCCTCTCGATCTTGAAGCAGTGCTGTATTGCGACAACTCTCTTCAGAAGTGGCTACAGAGGAACAGGCACACCACAAGCCCTGGTGGGGAGCTCTATCTTCTGCATTGCCCTCAAGCCACCTGAACCAAAGGAATCCCTGGCTACCCCGTCCCTGCAGCATTCCCTTGGTAGCATGCTGGAATGGGGAGGTAGAGATCCTGGAGTCTCTTGACATCTCTGCCACCTGCTCACGGAGTGGCCTGGGCAAGTCACGTCACCTTTCTCTTCTTCACTGTTCATGCTGAACTGTGGACCTTTTACCTCCATACCCAAAAGCTGCTCAGGACTGAATTAATGAATGCTGTGAAGTCAAAGATATCTGTGGATACACAACACAATGTAAATGTGAAGTATTATTTGGTAATTATGGGTGGAGGTAACCCTTGTTGAAAAGGATTAATTTTATCATAAATCAACATTTGATCAGGTGTGATTTTAGGAAGACGTGTAGAGAAAGTCTGTTCTCTGTTACCTCAATTGGAGATTTTTCAGGAGACTGGAATGCTGCTTCTCTCATGTGCTTTGTGGATGTGTCGACTCTGAACCTAGTACTGGTTACTGAGATTGATGGGGTGGCATAAAAATAGTCTGACTTCTATAGGTGTAATTTTTCAACATACAAAGGGGACTTTTTTTTTTGTCCTTCTCTTGGGATTTGGCACTTTTTGAGGAAGCCAAGTACTGCTTTTTACAGCATAGCCTGGCTTATCCAAGGTTGATGCAGGATCTTCTTGGGTTTGGTCAATTTAGAAAGTTGAAGATTTTAAGAAAAATTAGATTAAATGTTATTATGTAGTTGTCAAGATACTGGCATCATTAGGGTATTGTTTCTAAAGTCTACCAAGGGATCAAAGAGTTAAAAATTCCAAAGATTTAATCCCATATAATAACATTTTGCAAGGCCTATCAAATTCACAGCAAGTGAGAAGCAGAAAAGCAACTGAGCTGGGTGGAAAATTAAATTAGATGGAATTATATTGCCATAGGTTTATCTAGCTAGTTGTTTCCTTTAACTGGGTAGATGCAAGTTTTATCTGAGCCCTCAGCAGAAGCTCAGACAGTTGTGCTCTCCTGCTCTCATGGGCTGTATTATCTACAGAAATTGAGTGCCCTTCATCCAATTTGAACAAAGCAGTGTTCTGCTGTATCTATTTTTGGTCGCTGATTTGTATGCTGCAGAAGCCATCTCATTCCTTAGAATACAGCCATATATTGTTGTGTTTGTTTTGCATTTGTTGCTGTGTATTTAGTGGATTGTTGTTTGTTTGTCTGAATGATTCAAACATCTGAAAGACACTGGGGATAGCAATGTCTTTGTGCATAGTTTAGATGTGGAACTGCAGGTCCATTCCAAAGTGAAATTACGTGCTGTCTACTGTAGTGCTCATTTGTATACTTGAGGGTTTTGGTGTCGGAAGGACAATCAATATAACATGAATCCAACAAGGTAAAAATGGATTTATTTCCCTAGGTAGTTCTGCAGCTGGTTCCCATGGAGGTAATATCAAATATAAATTTTATAAGTAAATATGTATGTGCAATGAGCTTAGCTGAGTTTGAATAAGAGGAATCAGTTTTCACTAAAATATGTTAGTAAAAGATGCACATCAGGCAGATCTTGCTGTGAGAAGTTCAGTTCTCCTGTAATGTAAGCTTTGTTATATTATTCAGACACAAACAAATATAATTATAGCCTGAAACTAGACAATAGGTTATCACAGATTAAAAGAGCAAGTAGAAAGTGGAAGAAAAGAAGGGCCAAGTTCTTCAGTATTTCTGCCCCCTTTCCTGGCTCATTCTAATGCAAGCAGTTTCTTTTCTGAAAAGCTCATTACTGTTGTGTTACATTACTTCCCAAAAGATGAGCCAGGCACTCCTGAATTTGAAACAGAAAGGCGAGTGAGTGACAACGGGCTAAGCACAGGCTGGAGTCTTGTAGCAACCTATCCTTCAGCTCTAGTGCTGCAGTCAGAGAGAAAAAGATTTTTCATTTGAAGATAAAGACACCTGGGACTTTTGTAGAAACTAAGTATGCCCCAAGTTGTGCAGCTGTTATCTTGATTTACAAAAAAAAAAATCCTAACCATAAAAAAATAAAAAAAACAGGCAGAGGGAGACAAAGCATCTGACTCTTCTCTGCATCATCAAAAATTCCTCAAAATGCTAAACCCCAAACCAGCACTTTTCATTCTACAGTTGCGTTGCTTGCCAGTTCTTTCTGTCTTGTGGCTTATGTGAGACTTCTAGGCGAGCTGTGAGGCTGTGCTCTATGTATACGGGAGAGAGGGGGTGCGGGAGTGTGCGTATGTATATGTATGAGTGAGGGAGTGAGAGCGCGTGTGTGCGGTGTTGTAACGTGGCAGGGCACAGGCAGTTACGAAACTTTCCGATAAAGTATCAGTGCGTCAGTATTGGTTGCTTGGTTGGGTTTGGTGGTTTTGTGTTTTGGTTTTTTTTTTTTTTCTGTCCGTTTCCCTCCAGTTTCATTTCCATTTATGAGTGCAGAGACAGAGAGGGAGAGGTTGAGAAATACTAGGAGGACCCCCCAACCCCACAACCAAGCTGCTGGAGGAGCTGAGCAGTTCCCACGACAGGTGGAGCACGCCACCGCGGCGCTGAGCAAGATTCTCAGGTCGTGGTGCCTGGGGACAGAGGGAGGAAAAGCCCTCATCCTTGGGGAAGCTGTGGTTATGAGGGACCCCTCTAAAGTGCTGCAGCAGCAGCCAGAAGTTTGACTTTTGTTTTTTGGAAAGGACTGGAGAAATTATTAACCACAGTTGATGACGTCAGAGTTGATCTGATTAAAGGTTTGTTTTCTTGCTGGCAGAGGTGTGCTGCGTAGAGACTGGTTCTCTCTTCTTTTTTTTTTAAGTTTCTTTTTTGAACAGCAAACGGAGGGAACTGCTCGCATTGCTGCTGCTGCCACTGCTGCTGCTCCAGCTGCGTGTGTGTGTGTATAAACAGGATGGTGTATCTGTAGCTGCCACACGCAAACACACATTTGACCATGAGGACTCTTCGCAGGTTGAAGTTCATGAGTTCGCCCAGCCTCAGTGATCTGGGCAAGAGAGAGCAGGCAGCCTTGGATGAGCGGGGGACCCAGCAGCGACGGGCCTGCTCCAACGCCACCTGGAACAGGTAAGGTCTTGCACAATGTACTGACTCCCCTGCAGCCTCTCCATGCTCCCACAGCCGTGATTCATGCACAAAATCTGTCGGCATACAGGCTGGGCTGCCTTGCTCCCAGCTTGGAAAGGTTATAGTGCATCGGGCTTCTGTGTTAGTGTTACGCGTACTGGATTTCATGTTCAAGTAAAAGATGGTAATGTTCTTTTTCTCGTTGCTGTTAACCTTTTTCTGAAGGCTGAGAGCAAGGAGTCTTCCTTGCAGAAGGCTCAGCATGTTCTTCCTTGTGATGGACAAGGACTAATTTCAAAGAGTCTAGCTACAAATATGTCATTGTGTCTATCTTGATATTCTCATTCAAGGTTGATTTAGTTTAGTTTAAAAAATTATGTATATACAGTTGTTAAAATACTTTTTTTTGTCTGCATAACTATAAATATTGCTGACTGTTGATATAGGTATGACAAATTCAATTCAATTTACTCATATTAATGCAAATGTCTCTGTGTGCATGTATGTGTGCGTGCAAGTACATGCGCTTTGGACAGGGGAAAAAAGCACTGATTGTTTTCTTAACTGTGTTTATACATCTGAATTTTATTGTGTTTGACAAAAAAACCATACAAATATTTTGTTGAGAATGTGTCATTTAGTACAGATATTCAGAAAGCATCTTAATGATTGTTTTGGTGGCATGCGTAAAGATGAGTTTAAGTCATTAGGAATTATATTCTTATGTCCTTTTTGAAAATGAAATATCTTCTGGGTCACATCTTGGGAAGTGTCATTTGTAATATTTTATAATTGTATGGCAGTGCAGCTGTAGGAAGCAAAGTACTAGTGAACTATAGACACATTTGTTAAAGGTATTTGAGTTCTGAGAAAACAAAAATATACATATATCACAACTTCTGTCCCACTTACCACTCGATTTATGGTTTCATGCCTGCATTATGAATTAGTTATTAATGCCAGCAGCTCACCAAGCCCTGAAGCTGTACTGGCCACAAAAAATACCAAGTTTCTGTCTAAATATTGTGCTATTTATATGACATGGAGTTGCCCCTGATATCTGGGTGGTGGTGGTAATTAGAGGTTAGATTGGGCCAGTGTGGCTCTTGCCACTTGGCCAGTAGCCCCATGGGAAGCAGTAGGGAGTAAGATACTCCTTGGTGTGAACCAAAATGATAGAATTCAGTTCACAAAGCCTTTTTGTGATGGTGTGCTGACAGCTTTGGTTGGCAGGGATTAACATTTCCAGGTCTTGCTTGTGAGGAGGGAGCTGTGAAGGCAGATACAAATGGAGTACGGGTCAGGCATGGGGCTTTCTGTGAGAGGTCAATGCTTAGGGGCTGCTGATACTCAAACCATAGGGTTTTCCTTAGTGAGACAGACCGAGAGTTTGTTATTTTTAACTTGAACAGTACAGGTATAGTTCTGACCAGAAGTCATTGCCTGTCAGAGAGTAAGACTTCTCAGTTTTTGTTCCAAATAGTTAAGACACTGTCCCATCACCTGTCCATGAGTCATTCTGTCACTGCTTTACTCATGCAAAAGGCCCAACTGTACTTTCCTGATGTAGGTTGTCTTTCACCTGTGCAGGGATCACAGGGCCATCCCTGCCATTTGCCTCCAAAATGCCTTGGGAATGCTGGCAGAACTGCTGTAGGAGGGTGGTGCTACCTGCACTGGCAAGTCAAGTGGGCATAGTGTACCTGTGCCAACAGCTGCCTAAAGCTATGGCAAGCACTGTGGACTACAAGCTAGTTTTGCTGTACAGGAAAAGGGAAGGCCTTTTATTTCTTATTTAATATCATAAGGCTTTCTCCAGAGTGGAAAAGAAAGTGAGCGTAACTCTTCTTTCAGGCACAAAACCACTCTAGTATCACCTGTAGGTTTTAAGAAGCTCAGATGTTTTGCAGACTGCAAAACTGGAGCTTTCCTGTTAGTGATGTTGGATTACTTGTATCAAGAAGTTATCCATGGTAGCTTCTGCTTGTCACCAGTGTGTGCTCATTTTGGCATGTGTGACTGGGCCTGGTCTTGAGGGAAGATCTCCTGGAGATACACACTCCAGGCTACTGGCTACTGAACACACTGGCTACTGAAACTTTGACTCCCCAGAAATCTCAAGTGGGTTTTGAAAATCTTGGGCTGTGGAAGTTTTGGGGTTTTTTTTCCCCTTGCAGAATTAAAATACTCCAACAGAGGAGTAGAATACCATACTTTGGTTTAGAGGAACATTTGTTCTTCCAAATGAAAGAATTACCTGCACTGTCTCATTCTGTGCAGTGTCAAGTGTAAGAGCTTACTGATCAAGGAAGTAAAGATATACCAGCAGAGCTCTTCCCTCTCACCAGGCCTAGCTGTTCTATATTTAAATGTCTGCTGGTTTCTTGCCTAATGTTAACAGCTGTGCTTGGGTGGGGCATGTGTGTATCTGCTTTTGAAAGAGACATTGAATCAAGTTTATCAAAATTGATGTAGGGGAATGTAAAGCACAGCCTCATGGCAGGCCCTGCCCCACATGAGAGTGCTGATCCCACACTGAAAATAACCCTTTGAGTTGGAGCAAGAATGCTGCCTCAAGTCCTGCTAGGGACTGCAATTAAACTCTGCCAAGCCAGAGTTTTGCTGGTGGAGTCCTCTGAATGGTAGCAACCCTGTCGCTGCAGGCTTTTCTGAGGAGGACATGAGGCTCCCCATCTGCAACCAGCTTGTGTTTGGCTACAGTCTGGCTGCCCAGCAACGTCCTCTCCACCACCTTCACTCTATTCAGATCAGTCTCAGCCTTCAGACTGTTCATACCATAGGATGCCTGCTGCTTTCTGACATCGAGGGAGGGCAAACTGCTGGAGCTTGATCACAAGAGTTCAGTGTGCAGGGGCACATACCATTCATTCAGTGCTAGCAAGGAAAGTCTCTTCCTAAGTGATAACTTTACTTCACCTCCAAACTAAAATGCTATAAAACTTCTTGACACTGTTATATCAAAGGGAAATCAGTACTGAGCTGCTGTCTGCTATTATGCAAATTAGTTTTTATATTACAGCTTTTTCTGAACTGGCTTTCCCATGAACCCCAAAAGATCTGTACAACGCCAGATCCGCAGTGCACATTAACTAGCAACCAACAGCAGCATAGTGGAACAATACGGTTTCATTACAGCTCACAGAATTTGCATTGGATTAAAATAGCTTAGATTTTTCACTAGTATTGTCTTCAATGCCTTTTCTCTCCCCTCCTCCCTCCCTTTTCTGCTTCAGGCAAAAATTGAAGGCTGAATGCTGACTAAACCAATTGGGCTGAGAAACACGTGGTTTTTAATCTTGAGCTTACAAGCCTGGGGGTGGAGGGGTGCCTCTCAGGGCAAATAAAATCCATTGTGAGGTTTTCATTCTGACTGAGCTAGCACAGACTGCCTAATCAGGAGCTGATACTGTCTGAGTTGTGCTGTGGGAAAGAAAGCCTCCAGTCTAAGACACTTAGATCCTTGTTGGTGTAAGAAAATGGGGAAGATTCGGAGAAATGTGAAGGAGTAGGAGATGGAATAGAAAAGGCGAAGAAAACACAGATGTCATGCTTGTGACATTAGTGAGATCAGCAGTAAATCCGAGGAGACTTACAGAATCAGAGTTTTATGGTTTGGGCTAATTTTTACAGGCTTGTAATAAGCACAATAACTTGCTGTAAAGTAGTTTTTACAGTCATGGGAGCCATATTTCATCTTTTAATTAAAAATGAATGTTTTCTTGGGTCACAGGGAGGCTTTTCTTGTGGAGAAAACATTTCAGACAAGCATATTTATCTACTGCTTCTGCTCAGAAGTTTTCTGTCTTCCAATATTTAGTGTTTATTTAGAAATATTTTGAAATATTTTTTTGACTGTCTAAGGATCACCTTCTTTTTCCTGACCCTATATGTGGAGTCCTCTTTGGAGCATCTGGCTGTGTGTCTGTGTGTGGGGCAGATAGAGCTGAGTTGTGGGGTGGAGAGGAGTTATGAGGTGGGTGAAGGGGCCTTCTCAACTAGTCAAGCCACCACTGCACCATCAAGCATGTGCCAGGCTTGATTCTAGTAACAGAAGGTGGCGGTGATGAAGAACTTCTGTTCTCCGTAGCACTCTCTACTTATACTTGCTTGAATGATGGTGCAGTTGGAAGCTAAAAATCTCTTTAGTTCTACATTCTGCAGATCTATTAACTCTTGGTAGCACTTCAAGGAAGTCCCTTCTCCTGTCTGTCTCAACTTCTTTAGATGCAAGAATAGTGTTTATAATTGCTGAAATTCGTGAACTCTTCTAAAACTCCTTGAAGATGGAACTTTGCAGACCAGCTTATTTTCACTTGTGTGATCCAGTGCATAATTGCAGCCTATCCCTCTTTGCAGATTGCTTTGCCTTGCGTAGAAATTTCAGAAATGTACGTGAACAAGCAGCTGCAAGCTTATTTTGAAAGGGTCAAGCTCTTGTGGAAAGCCTGTAGAGTTGCAGCTGGACTGAAGCTGTGCTGGGTGTCTTCCCAATTGGATTAAGCTAATTCAGAAAAATGATATTTTGTTCTGGAGCAAAGGTGTCTTCAGAGTGGTTTTGATACAAGTATATCAGATATATTTTTGTTAGTTAGCTATTCCCGTAATTGTCCAGGGGAAATGAGCCCTAAATCACTTAGTTCCTTTTGAAAGTGAAAATGTTGCCTTCACCTGGTACTCACAGGGTTTGATAATTCTCACAGCATTGTTTATGCACATCGACTTCACTTGGAGCTCTGGAAAGGGGAGAATTTGCAAAACCCAAATAAAAATTTATATTTTCATCCATGCTGCATGCTATTCACAGGTGAAAATGTGAGCCATTCCACCTGCTTTGCCACCAAGTGCCAAGCTGGGAGTGCCACAGCCACGGTCAGAGCAAAGAGGTTTGGATTCAGACAGGGACTTGCAAGTTCTATTTTGCAGTTGTTCCTCAATTCTGCAGACCAGCTGTTTCTGACCTGGCCAAAACCAGTATTTTCATTATTTTTCTTCTTGACTTCCTGAAAGCATCAATGAAAGAGCATGGGTGATTCTTCAGTGCTGAGGGAAGCCAAACTCCCACCAACTGAAGGAAGTGGTATCTGGGTGGACAACTAGTGACTTAAGGAAAGTGTACATTTTGGTGGTGTTGATCTACTTACACAGTGGTTTCTGTTATGAAAAAATCAGAATAATAAGCCCTACCCTCTCTGTCTTGGCGCTCATATTGTTAAGCAGGTTGGGAGTGCCCTGAGCAAGCATCTAACTTTGTACTCTGGGGATCTGCACCTTTCCAGATCCCTTTGTGCTAAAGCAAACAGTGGGGATGGTCAGTGCTGTATGTGCTAGTGCTGCCATCGGGCACATTTTGAGTGGGTGAATAGCAAGTCCTGGAGCTGCTTTCTTCTCTGGAGGATCAGGCAAATCTAGAATATTTAGACTTTCCAAAGAGGTAAAGTTTCTTAGGCTGCTGTGTTGATTTTTGTTGCTGTGAGTGCCTTATTCCTTGTATGTAGTTCTCTCTTGGTAATCAACTGTCATCTGTGACAATTGTGGGATGGTTAAGTACAATACATTGCGAGCTGTCTGACATTTTGTCTTAATTCTAAAGGCAACCCCCCAAAAAGCTGATCTTGGCATTTTTACAACCTCGATTTCCCCTCCTACAGCCAGCTGTCTCTAGCCATGCCTCTCTCTTCCCTGCTCACCTACCGATCCATGAGAGGCCTCCTCCTATGTCTCTTTCTGCCCCACTGCTAGTCTCTCAAAGTGTCTTCTTCTAGGCCTAATCTTTAGACCAAGAGTATCCATGGCATACGGTTTTGTGTAAAGGTGCCTGCATAATGTATCTTAGTGCTTGGATTCAGGTTAAATAATGCTGCCACAGCAATGTACCCCAGTTCATATCAGTTATGGAGCTGGCTAATGAATCGGTGTTGTACTTTCAAGAAATGCCATAATCTCCTAGCTCAAAAATTTGCCTTTCTCACAGGGTGAAGGTGGCTGTATCTTGTTTCAGTGTGCACTGCTCAGGTACACAGAGCTCCCAGGTCCCTCTTTTTGCCAGTAAAAGATACTGGTGGGGAAATGTTAGAAATTGCTCATTTCCTCAAGCAGGTGAACGTGCAGCACTGCAGGAGGAGGTGGTTACATGTGTACTTCTGTGGAAAATGTGTACGTTGGTGCAATATAGCAAACCAGAAGAGTTTATAACCCTGGACATACATTGTGAAGTTTAGTCTTGGTTGTAGACTGGAGCCTTAATCAGTACTGAGCATGTGCCATTCAGGAGCTGTCCTATTTTCTGGTCTCTTCTGGGCTCTACTTTGTCTCCTCTGCATTGCTTTGTTCTTTTGCATCTTGAGCACACGTTTATACACACAGCAACTACAGGGAAGATGTTCATAGTAATATCAGTGCATGAGTGCACCCATTATGAACTTTGATGTTGTAAAAGAGTTACAGAAGGCAGTTAACAAGGCATTTCCAATTCAGGTTAACTATTAAAATACAAGTTTCATTACATATGTTATTGACTTAGCCTCCATGGCAGCTGGTCACAGGCACAAGTAAAGGTGATACACCTACCTCGAGCATCTTGCAGGACTTCTGTATGTAAGCAGCAGCTCAGATTTTCTTTACAACAAAAGGCTGTACCATTCTGACTAAACACTTTTAAACAATCATTCATTATAAAACCCATAGCGTTACTTTGATGTATGCAAGGATTGGGTTTGTTGGGGTTTTTTTATTAGATTAAGGTAACTAAGAAGATTTAAGCTATTTTTTTATTATGCTGACACCAGATTAGGCCACTGATAGCATCTAGGTTATTCCTAATCCTCTTCCTTACCTCTTGAGCAAGTGCAGAGGGCCAGATCTCTGTGGACTTCGTGGTACTACATGCCTCTACTGTGCATGCAAGTGCTGCTGTCAGCAATGGGGAGAAAAGGCTGCTGATCAGTATAGCATGGCCAAAACTTGCTTCCCAGGCAAGGCAGTTGTCCCTCACTTCAGAAGAGATCCCATACAGACTGAAAGATCACTACTGGGATGTTGTATGTAGATGCACTTCTAATACATAAGCAATAATTTATATGCTCACAGCCTGTCCCCTGAAGTTTTTCTTTAAAAAATCTTGCACTCTTATTTATTTGAGGAATAATAATGGACCTGTTAAGCTGGAAGGAGAAAACTTCCCCCCTCGTTTAGAAAGGAGTGAAGAGAGAAGGAGAGCACACTTGCTTCTACAAGAGATATTTAGTCATTTTTCTCTGCAGAAGGTTGGCAGGGAACATTGTGAAATTCATTTCTGAATCAGAAAAGCGTGTAAAGACTACTTGTTTTATTCACTACATTAATCGTAATTCACATATTACTCATAATACTAAAATACCTGATTTGCTTCACCATATACCAGAGACATTTATTTGCCAATTTTCAGATAATTGTAAATTGAGTGTGTCTGTTTGAGCCAGCCAAAATAAGTCAGATTAGAGCATGAATGTACTACTCTGTGCACATGGGTATAGGTGACAGAGAGACTACCATGGTGGTGGGAAAGTCAGAGCATAAATCTTTGAGAAATGAGTAAGCAGAAATAGGAAACAATCTTTGTAACCAGTTGACACTTTTCTGTTGTTATATTTTTTGAAAAAGAAAGAGAGATTGGTTAAATTGACTTAAATATCATAATTGTCCAATGTTTCTTTTATTTCTTCCTTAAAGACCTAACTATTCTTGAGATTCTATTCTAGAAAAGGGATGTTATATTTGTGGGTTAAACTTGAAGTGTAGTGTCCAGCCTGCATAAATTCTGGCTTGTTGATGAAAAAATCAAGTAACCATAGCTGACACAAACTTATGCCAGCAATGCTGTGAATATCATCACTGATCTCAGAGTAAAGCTGTTAATTGTCTCTGTGGTGAGCCATATTAAAGGCTGTACTTAATATACTCTAAAAGTAGCTAAAATACGTAAGTCTAATTTTTCTGCAATTGCTGATTGCAGATGTGCAACTGTTGAAGTTATGATGTTGGAACAAATAAACAAGAAGTTATTTTCAAAGATATCTGTTTCCTAGGCAATAATTCCCTTTATGGCATCTGGGATGTGGTATCAGAACTCGTCTATGACTCTTAAAAGTCTTGCAGTATGCAGGCAGAGATGATAGTTTTACTGTGGAAGTGATACCCTTCTAAAATTCGATTGGGTGTTAATGACTCCTAATGTCCTCTTTCAGTATCCACAATGGAGTAATAGCAGTGTTCCAGCGTAAGGGTCTCCCAGACCATGAACTTTACAACCTCAATGAAGGAGTCAGGTAAGATACTCAACTCTACAAAGTGTTATTAACTACCGTGCACAGTACCATCTGCTAGCACTTGCACTTGAAAGCTTCTACAGCAGTTTTCAATTCTTTTTTTTTTTTCCCCAGTGGTGGTTTCAGTCAGTACAGTCAATTTGGCCTCTGTGAATAGATGTGTTGCTGATGTGTGTCAACATCTGCTGTGTAGCACAGGCTGGGTTCATTCTTCTGCGAAGGAAGTTTTAAGCTATGAGGAGGATGGATTATTGCGGAATCTGTCTAGACATACTGGGTTAAAACTAAGGAAGGGAAAGCCTGAGCCCCTCTAGTAGTGCAGCCCTATTCCACTGCAGTGATGGTGCCCTGTCCCTAGGTGCCAGACCTAGCTCTGAGGTGCCTCTCTTGCATCCATGGAGCTTCCAATTGCTCACTGTGATCAGGCAAGGAAAGATGGCTCCTGGTGATCCCTTATAGTCTAACTCCTCTTTCCACACAGACTGAACATGTTGTAGATCTTATAAAGCCTTTTTGTCAGCACAATGACCTGAGTAATGCATTTTAAGGTTCTTACACTGTGATGATACTGTTCACAACAAACTAAATATAGTGAATTAAATAATGAGAACTTCTTTCCCTGAAAAAGAAAAAGGTGAAAATCCTACCATTTAAGTTATTAAAGTTAGAGTTGAAAATAAAAAATTACCAAGAGATAAGCTGTTATCTGGATTTACAGCACTTTATTTTCAGTACTTTTTCTAGCACTTAGTATTACTCTTTTACTGACAAGGGCATTATAGCAGATTTCCTTACACAAATTTGACCAAATGCTTTGAAGAATGAATGGTAGGAAAGAAGCTGCACTTATAAAAGACAGACAGCTTATTACATTCCCTGGCTTTCTTCAGATAAGAACCTCAGTGATTCCCTGTGCCTTACTGCGTATTTCCACTCTGTCCTGGGACCAGAGTCTGACAAAACCCACCAAATATCTGGATATTCTGGAATTATCTGTCCCTATCTCATTCCCAGTCTGGGATAGCTGATGCAGTTTGGTTCCTTCAATTGTGGGAATATCTTCAGAGAAGTCCAGGCAAATGGCATTTGGTCTGTGATCTCTCTTTTTCCCTCTCTCTCAGTCTTTTTGAAATTGAAAGAAACTCATTCTCCACTTAGTTCATACTTCTCCAGGGAGAAAATGAAATACAAAGAACAGCTTTTCTAGGAAGGCTGTCAGTTAGCATGATCCATCAATCATTTTGAGTTGGTTATTGGAATAATGGTTGATCATTATTACTGTAAGTATGGTTAGATTTCTTCAGCTTTATCTGAATAACAAAAAAAGTGGTAGTTTGGGCTGAGATTTCCTGGCCCAGTGCATTTACCTGAAGATGCTCATCTGCTGGTGAGGACAGAAGAGAAATTATCTGCTAATGTGACAAAACCAAAACTAATATTGTATGAACCAACAAACAGAAGATAGATAGATAGATAGATAGATAGATAGATAGATAGATAGACAGACAGACAGACAGACAGACAGACAGACAGGCAGGCAGGTGTTATTTGGTGAACTATGCACAGAGTTTGCTTTTATTTACCTGGTTGTAAATCCTGCAGCACGTTGATGCTTGATGTTACATTTATGTTGAATTTATTATGATGTCCTAGGCAGATGAACAGGCAAGCTGATCATAAATAATCTGATTTTTTTCCCATGCTCAGATGGGCTTTGCTGCTGCACAGCAGGCCAATTTCTTATTTTCAGAGTAAGGACAACACTGCTTTATTGTTATCTTGGCTGATTTTACACTTGGGGGAGAGCGCCTGGTGACTCACATACCTGAGCTAATGGACAACATATTATGAAATCTAGACCAAACTAGAAAGCTGCTGTTATAAACAGGGCATCAGCAGCATAACTCTCTTAGGATAAGCAAGCATTTAGCAAGATGCACAATGGGTTTCTAGACTGCTTCTTGCCTACTGCTGCTTTGAGGTTGTTCCCTCTTACCTCCAACTTGGCCCAAATAGCCTTCTAATTTATTGCCAAATTCTACCCATCCTTTTGGTGACAACATGAGGTTTATTTTTGTGAAACTTGTTGTGTATATCCTGCTTGCTTCATTCTTAGGAAAAAAAAAACCTAAGAAGAGAAAACTGTGAGTTGATGAGGAGGACACAACATTCAAAAGATGTGTCTCTAGAGGAGAGCATGGTGGTGGTAGTTTTTTTAAACATACCTGTTCACATGTTCAGCCACACTCTTTCCAGAAGCTATTGTACTCCTGCTGTGTGATTCATTTTACTGCCCACCAGAGGCAGTAATGATTTAGGGCATCCTGACTATTTGCAATCAAAGCCCTTTTGCCTCAGGTAAATTAATCTCAAAACCTAACTAAGAAATTGCTGATTTGACACTTACCAGAAATATCTGGTTTACTACTATTATTATTTAATTCAAAATAGCTTTCTTTGAGTCAATATTATTGAATACAAAAATAGGATTTGTAAACTTGATCTCAGAAGTGGAACAAGTGTGTATTTGCCCACAAGTACATAAATAAAAAGAAACAAATAGCAGTTATTTCCACGTGGCAAAATTTGAGTGGAGAAGTGTTTAAGTAAATGGTTAGCATCAGTAACTTTTTACAACAGTTACAGGACAGTAAAAGAAAGGGGGGATTTTCTGCTTTAATAAGAAAAGATTCTGCCATAATTAAACCTTGAATATCCAAGTTGGCTCACAAACCAGGTGTAAATATTTGAACAGCTACGTTATGTCTGCAATATTTATGCACTGTCGTTTTGACTCAGGAAAGTCAACTACTGTATTCAACTACTGTATGTCACTTAAGTGCAAATTCCTTTTCTGAACACATATCTGGAGGCTTTGAATTCTAGTTATGTATGTACTGATTATTGAAGAAAACATCAGTGGGTACAAATCTGTACAGTGCCATTTACTTTCCTGCTACATGTAGCTCATGAAAGCTCTCCCTCATTCACACCAGTACCTTTGGACACCATTCTTGCATTCCTCTGGCGTTAGAAAGTGGCCTTAAATATGGAGTTACGTAGCACTCAGAAGCCCTGCTACCAGTAGTCAGTGTGTGACTTCAGTCTCTTTCATATTGCTGTAACTTCTGCCTAATTCTGCTAAAGCTAATGATGTACAGTAAGGTGGTGAGAAGATAGCTCAGTCACTGGGAGTATCACCAGCATATGGTCTGAACATTACTTTTTCTCAGCCCTGCCTAAATGTTTCAGTGGGGGCTTTATTCAGAAGTCAGGTAGTAAGAATCTACATGCATATACCTAGTGCTTAATATTTCTCTTGGTACATGTGCATGATATTAGTAATCATGTTGCTTTTTTTCCTTTTTGATTTCATGCACTATATGTTCTTTAAAAGTATTTATTTACACTACTTGTAAACTGAGGAGGAAAAAGAAGGGAAACAGTGGAAGCAGGATGTCCTGTATTAAAGCTAATACGTATTTATAGTTACCTCTTTTTTGAGTTTCAGGAACCTGACTTAATGCAAACAAAGCATATTTAAGTGGTATTTCCTCCTATGAGGAAAGAGTTCAAACCCCATAAAATCACTGTTTCCAACTTTATTTAACTAGTAAAGTTAAAATCATAGAATCAGAGAAAAGACCTTTGAGATCATTGAGTCCAAACATACCTGCCCACCACTAAACCATATGCCTGAACACCTCATCTACCCATTTTTTAAATACCTCCAGGGATGGTGACTCAACCACTGGGCAGCCTGTTCCAGTAACTGATAACCCTTTTGGCAAAGAATTTTTTTCTGATGTCTAATCTGAACCTCCCCTGGTGCATCTTCAGGCAATTCCCTCTTAACCTATTGGCTGTTACTTGGGTGAAGAGACCAACATCTACCTTGCTACAACCTGCAGTTGTAGACAGTGATAAGGTCTCCCCTCATCCTTTTTATCACCCTAGTTCCCTCAGCCACCCCTCATAAGGCACGTTCTCCAGCCCCTTCACCAGCTTTGTTGCCCTTCTCTGGACATGCTTAAGCACCTCAATGCCCTTCTTGTAGTGAGGGGCCCAAAGCTGAACACAGCATTTGAGGTGCAGCCTCACCAGTGCTGAGTACAGGGGCACAGTCATTCCCCTGCTCCTGCTGGTCACGCTGTTTCTAATACAAGCCAAAATGCTACTGGCCTTGTTGGCCACCTGGGCACACTGCTGGTTCACATTCAGTCGGCTATTGACACCCCCAGGTGTCAGTATTAACACTCCCAAGTCCTTGTCCTCCTGACAACTTTCCAGATAGTCTTCCTCAAGCCTCTCTTCCCCAGGCTTGTAGCACTGCTCAGGGTTGTGACCCAAGTGCAGGACTCAGCACTTGGCCTTCTTAAACGTCATCTCATTGGCCTCAGCCCATCGATCCAGCCTGTTCAGATCCCTCTGTAGAGGATCCTTACCCTCAAACAGATCGACACTTCCTCCCAGTTTGGTGTCATCTGTGAACTTGCTAACGGTACATTCAATTCTCTCATGCAAATCATTGATTAAGATATTGAACAGGACTGGACCCAGCGCCGAGCCTTGGGGATACGACTTGTGACCAACCTACAGCTGGATTTAGCTCTGTTTACCACCACTCTTTGGGCACAGCCATCCAGCCACTTTTTTTATCCAGCAGAACGTGCAGTTGTCCAGGACAATGGTAGCCAGTTTCTCAAGCAGAATCCTGTGAGAAACTGTGTCAAAAGCTTTACTGAAGTCCAAGTACACTACATCCACCACCTTTCCCTCATCCTTTAAGCGGGTCACCTTGTCATAGAAAGCAATCAGGTTAGTTTGGCAGAACCTGCCTCTCATAAATCCATGATGACTGGGCCTGATCACCCAGTTGTCTTGTATGTGCTGTATGATAGCACTCAAAATGACCTGCTCTGTGACCTTCTCTGGCACCAAGGTCAGACTGACAGGCCTGTAGTTCCCCACATCCTCCCTCCAGCCCTTCTTGTAAATGAGTGTAATATTTGCCAACCTCAAATCAGATATTGTAGTGTTAGATTTTCCATTCTGAGTAATGTTGCAGGAGTTAACTTCAAAATGAATCAAAGTGGCATCAGGAAGATACAAAAAACCCAGAAGCTGCTTTAGCATATTTTATATGAATTTGTATTATCATCTTAATTTCTGAAATCATTAAATAGGCAATGCTGACCTTATATCAATGATATATGAGCTTCAAAAGAACGCAAAATGGCTAGCTTCAAAATCATATGCATTTGAAATGAAGTCTCCTGTCTGATCAGGAATCTCTTTTAGGTTTGATCAGTTTTTTTACTGGATTCTACAACAATGTCCACATATCTAGATAAGATTATGCAGTAATGTAATTTATCCAGGATCTGACAGGTGACAACCTAGCTGATTTCTGTTAAAGAAAGTTAAACAGGGATGGAAAAAGATTGCAAGCTATGTCTTAGATCCAACTGTGTTTTGGATCTTTATTAAATGAACATGGGTACAGAGAACATCAAACACCAGTGTTCTGATGTGGCCTGAGGGCCTCACTATTTCATGAGAAATTAATTAAGTGGCATGAAGTACCTGTACTAGTAGGGATTCAAAGAGCAAAGCACATTAATTGTGCTGTCAATTCTTCTTCCACCCTCTGAAAAGCGATTCTAATGTAGTTATAGTGCTGCTTACTGTGATGCAGTCCGGTGCATATAATTAACTACAATCTAGTTTATTTCATTCACAGCTGAAAAATTGGAGATGTGGTGGGATTTCATTTTATCAGAGGGCTCCTTATTGGATGAGTAGAACGTCATCTTGTGTTTCCTGCTTTAAATGACAGGGATTATCAGTAGAACATAAACTATGAAAAGAGAAAATATTTAGAAATCACCTGTTCAAAGCTATGAGGAATACAGGACTAGACTTCAACGAGCTGTTAGCTTCAGGAATGGGTAGTAGAAAATTAAGCCAAACCTGTCATCATGAAGTATTATTATGTTTTTGAAACAGTGGCGCAAAGAGATATCTGGCAATAGGTTGCCTCTATCCTAGGAGAACTGAAAACTGCACCTTTCTTGTTATTTTAACCTAGAAATGGTTTATCTATCCATGTTCAAGGCAAGAAATACCATTAGTGCCATCGCTTGTGATCCAGAAAACAAATCGCACCACCTGGACAGTAAATCCCTACTTTGAGTGAGTGTGGCATGATTTGCTGTAGCAGCCTTGTGCTGATTGCTGTACTCTTAAGGCTTTAAGCCTATGACAGTCATGGAACAGATGATCTTGAGTGCTATCATGAAGCACATACAAGAGAACCAGGTGATCAGGCCGAGTCCAGACGGGTTCATGAAAGGCAAGTCTTGCCAAACTAACCTGATTGTCTTCTATGACTAAGTGACTCAGCTGCTGGATGAGGGAAAGGCTGTGGATGTGGTCTTCCTGGACTTCAGCAAAGCCTTTGACACAGTTTCTCACAGCATTCTGCTACAGAAACTGTCAGTGTCTGGACTGGACAGGCACACACTCTCCTGGGTGGAAAACTGGTTGGATGGCCGGGCCCAGAGAGTGGTGGTAAATGGTGTTAAATCCAGCTGGAGGCTAGTGACAAGTGGGGTTCCCCAGGGCTCAGTGCTGGGTCCAGCCCTCTTCAGTGTCTTTATCAATGACCTGGATGAGTGCTCCCTTAGCAAGTTTGCAGATGACATTAAGCTGGGTGGAAGTGTCTATCTGCTGGAGGGTAGGGAGGCTCTGCAAAGGGATCTGAACAGGCTGGACCGCTGGGCTGAGTCCAATGGCATGGGGTTTATCAAGACCAAATGCCGGGTCCTGCACTTGGGGCACAACAACCCTATGCAGAGCTACAGACTAGGAGAAGTCTGTCTAGAAAGCTGCCTGGAGGAGAAGGCCCTGGGGATGTTGGTTTACAGTCGACTGAACATGAGGCAGCAGTGTGCCCAGGTGGCCAAGAAGGCCAATGGCATCCTGGCTTGTATCAAAAACGGTGTGACCATCAGGTCCAGGGAGATTATTCTCCCTCTGTACTTGGCACTGGTGATACTGCAACTTGAATCCTGTGTTCAGTTCTGGGCCCCTCACCACAAGAAGGATGTTGAGGCTCAGGAGTGAGTCCAGAGAAGAGCAATGAAGCTGGTAAAGGGGCTGGAGAACAGGCCTTATGAGGAACGACTGAGAGAGCTGGGGTTGTTTAGCCTAGAGAAGAAGAGGCTGAGAGGAGACTTCATTGCTCTCTACAAGTATCTGAAAGGAGGTTGTAGAGAGGAGGGAGCTGGGCTCTTCTCCCAGGTGACAGGAGACAGGACAAGAGGGAATGGCCTCAAGCTCCACCAGGAGAGATTTAGGCTAGAGATTAGAAGGAAGTTTT
Source organism: Coccyzus lansbergi (assembly GCA_033558105.1). NCBI lineage: Eukaryota > Metazoa > Chordata > Aves > Cuculiformes > Coccyzidae > Coccyzus > Coccyzus lansbergi. The sequence goes on along the minus strand of JAUMJK010000067.1, from coordinate 468,156 downwards.
TCACAGAAAGGGTCATTGGGCACTGGAACAGGCTGCCCAGGGAGGTGGTTGATTCACCTTCCCTGGAGGTGTTTAAGGCATGGGTGGACGAGGTCCTGAGGGACATGGTTTAGTGTTTGATAGGAATGGTTGGACTCAATGATCTGGTGGATCTCTTCCAACCTGGTGATTCTATGATTCTGTGATTCTATGAACAGTCTTTGGGGAAGTTGGGTTTTAACCCCTTGCAAGGACTTGCCAAAGGGTGTCATTGAGTATCAAGTTTCAGGGCACTGCCAGAGTTGTCCTCTCCCATATGTTGTTACAGCATGCCGGGGGGCTAGCCAGACCACTGCCATTCATGGCAAAAAAAGACATGGCTAAAAACCTGAGCTGGCTTTGAAACTTTTTGTTCATGGTTTGTTTGTCTGAATTAATCAAGTTTCTAGCTTCCTTTTGTTATTTTCATTTATGCCTAGAGTGTTTCCACAGGGTGCTATGACATCAGTGTGCACATGTGCTTAAGGATAAATAAACAAGATGTTGTATTTCAGCCACCTAAAGATTGACCTGCTCCCTCTTTCCCTGAACTTTCAAAAGATCTCAAGTGGCTATACTGAAGTACATAGTGTTAAAAACATCAGACCCAACTCCTGAAGACTTTTTCGGTCTGGAGCATGGGGATGTGCTGGAGTACTTAAGCCAAATATCAATTTGTTTACTACTTAAATAATTTGATTAATTAGTTATTTGCTAGTTAGAGGCATAACCCAAAGGGATAGGTATATGCTACTGAATATAGCATTTACATAACTACCCTAATTGAAGTGGATGTTTAGATTTTAGGTTGAATTTGGCCTTGTTTCTTCATGATACCTGAAGTGGTCACACAGAGACAGATTTCATAACGGCTTCAGCCCAGATTTGCACATGTTCAGAAAACCGAGATAGGTCTCCATTTTTATAAGAACTGAGTTCTGATTTATGCATTTAGAGACCTGTCATCCAATGTGTGATACTTAAATGACATACAGTTTTTTAGCAATGTAGTGAGTTTTACCTGAGTATAAACATTGGGCTTGCATATCAGGTTGAATTCAGTTTCTGACTTTGAGGGTTGTTTGTGGGATTTTGTTTTCAGCATGTGAGTTTGGTTTGCTTTCTGAAATCGCTTTGCAAGTTTTAGTGTAGAGGAATCATGAAAAGCAGAGCTAAGCTGATAAAATTCCTTCCTGCTTTTTCACTGAAACCATATGAAACTTCAACTATGTGGGTCTCCTGAGTGGGAGATTGCAAACTTTTCAATGAAAACTGGCCAAGTTTCACACCTGCAACAAAATGAAACGGAATATCAAACTGCTTCAGGTTTCTCTTTAAATATTTTATCATAGCTTTTCTTTCAACCTTATGCAGAGCAGGGTTGATTTGGCTCTGCACATATCAGGCAAATCATGTGCTTGTTTTTTGGCTCAGACCCATGGATGGGCAAAGAACATGAGGAGTTCCTCCACATCTGCAGCACCTGGCACCATTGAAGCCCTGGCACAGCAGGAGAACATTTTGAGCATTTTTGAAAGGGTTAGATGTAAGGATAGAAAGTGTCCTTTTTTCATCAAATCTCAATTTCCTTTCATATGTATTTGTGCAACTGAGCCATCTAAATCCACAGCAGATACTTTTCAGCACACAGAAATGCTTGTTGGGAGTCTTAAATTATTGATGCTGTTTGCTGTATTTGTTGTTAGTCATTATTGACAGGTTGTGTGCTCATATGAAAATATTTTGCTATTAGTGACTTCCTCTTTTCCATGAAACGCAGAGTTAATATGATTTGCCAATTACACAGATCCTTTTCTTATGCTTTTTAATACAGGCAATTACTGAAAACAGAACTGGGGTCCTTTTTCACTGAATATCTACAGGTAGGCATGTGCTTTCTTTCATTTAAATCAGATTTCTTATGTCACTGAGCAAAATCATCTGACCCACTCTAAATGGTGATATGGAGCCCCTTAATACCATTCAGAGATGTCTGTCATTTATGGACTAATGAGATTTGGATTTTATATCTGTATGGTTAGATGGTGAAAGCCCAAGCTGTGGAATAGTTTTGTGCAGTCACTATGTTTCTGTATGACATTGCCATATTTCAGTAGACTTCGGATATTCTCTTTTAACTTTATATTTCTGCAGAAAATATGTGCTGTATCCTGAAAGCAGCAGGTGATTATATCATCATTTGAGAAGTCTCCTGAGTGATTTAAGCAAGATGGACACAGGAGGAGTCTTTTGATGGCAGATTATTAAATTAAAGACCTCCCTTTATTGTCAAAAGTTAAGAATGAACAACGTATGAAATACAATGGCTGTAAGGAAATACAGAATTTATTAAAGAGTAGTCTATATTTTACTTACAGAATCAACTGCTCACAAAAGGCATGGTGATCCTAAGGGACAAGATCCGGTTTTACGAAGGTAACTTGAGTTTTTTCATGGCTATCTCTGTCTGTCACTGGAATTTTAGCAAATACATTCTGGAGGCAGAATGATGCTTTCCACTGTCTTCCCAGGACTATGGATTAGCTTGTATCAGCTTATTCCTGAAATCTGTTGTGTCCTGCTTTGGTGTTCCCATTGGCATTCATCAAGGAGAGATGATTGCCTAGAACAGCAGCAAGGGAGTAAAGAAAAGATTACCTCCAGTATGGAAACTTGCTTCTCCTTCAATTATAGCTGCTCAGTGTTAAGGAAAAGTGGAAAAATACAGTCACAAAATCATAATAAACAAAAAACTAAGCACTAAGATATCAGTTAACTGAAGTGTCTGGCTAGGTCCAAAATAATGCTGTAGATTGTTTTAAGAGTTATTCTGGATTTGTGCTTACATAAACAAGGTCAGACACTGTCTCTTTTTTACAGTCAAGGCTTCATCATTTGTCTTTCTGCACCTTCTGGAGGTGTTGCCTTATGGAAGTAAACATCAAGGATAACATCCACTCTCTGTATTATTTTACTGTAACCTTTATTTCACGTTCTATGCTACTGTGCAGCATTTAGATGTGCTACTAAATATACTGTTTTGTCCTAGATGTAGGTATATGTGGTCAGAAGGTGAAATGATTTCAGATAACCTTCAAGAATTATTGCAAATATAAACATTCTGAAGATCTTTGGGGAGTCTGGAGGCAAATTTAAAGAAACACATCTTTCCTTTTCCAAAACTGCAGTCATAATACCACTTGGTCTAAATATACTGTTTAAGCAATAGCCTGGATACAACCATTTCCACTAGTTTTAGCTATCTATAAATCCTAAATGTGGTCTTTCATTACTGACAGTACAGTTGATCAAATTAAGATGATTCTACGGGACCCAGCTTTTCTGATAAAAAGACCATAGCCCTGAACACCACACAAAGAAAACTAATTTCCCCTTTAAAATATACCCCAAAAAAGTATCCAAACTCTTCTAAGCTGAACACAGGGTTCCTCAGTTACATCTAATAACAGCTTGGAGAGCACAAGGGGAGCTGTAAGGGTCTGAAAGCCTTCTTAGCTACTTTGTAAATCACAAAGGAAGTGGTTTTATAAGTATCCAATTGGCAAATTAAATGCAGAGACCTACCAAAGCCCAACCCTTTTTTCTTCTGGTCTTACTAGCTTGAAAATCAAGAATACTATCTCTGATGTTTGAGATCAAAGCTGAGATGAAAAATTGAAATGTGAGATCAGTAAATGCCTTTCAAATGTAGGAGCATGTTTTATCATATACAAAAATTCAACAGGCTGTTAGGTTTATTTCAGTTTTGAATTTGGTGTATGAAGTTGTGGTTGTCCTTGGAAGTATGATCAGAGAAGATGGAAAGGAGAGGATTAAGTCGGTCATGGTTTTTTTTCCAAATCTGTCCTTGGAAATGTCAGTTGTCAGCAACTGGCAAGTTGCAGGAGGCTAGCTGTAATTTAGGAATCTCATTCCTAAGAGGTCTTTCTGACAGACAGCTTTCTCTTAGCTTGTCAGGGGATGGATTTGTTTCCAAGGCTGGAATTTGGGTTTCCTGGCAGCAGAGGCAGCAGTACCCTAGAGCTCATCCTGTAATGAGTGACCCCATGGCTCCAAACCCACATGAGACAAATTTGAGAGCACAAAAATCTTCAGAGCTCCCATTCTGAGCAGGGCTCCCTTCCTGGGTCTGCAGGAGTAGTAATCCCATCCTCAAATCTCAGGTTGTTCTACTTCCCAAGGTTTGAGTTTCCCTATCCAGTTGGTGCTGAAGTTTTCAAAAGAGAAAAAATATTACTTCAGAGCACATTTTGAAGGGGTTTTGTCCTGTGAGAGGTTTTAAAAATTTGAACTTTGATGATTTTTTGGGGGTTTACATTTCTTTCAGGAGTTTCAGTTAGCTTTTAGAAGCACTCTGAGAAGTACTGCATGCATTTTATGCCATTCAAAGTAGACTACATTGTGCTTCATTAAAAAGAGCATTTAGAGTTACCCAGTTTTGTGGAATCTGGAAATCCTTATGGTAAAAGTAGGAATCTTTGCCTGACAGTAAACCAAATATATTCTGGAAAGGACAGGAAAGTCACATTCCCCCGTGTGAAATATGCCCATGATCAACAAACAGTAGGAATTCTTCCTCAGCCCCCAGTTGAAGGCCTGCTTGGCAAAAGGCAGTTAACTACAATCGTTCTGAGCTTCTGTACAGAAATCCATCACTTCACAAAATAAAGCTGCTCACAAGATGAAAGGAAAGTGTGACAGTAAAGGCATGTTTATCTCAACAGGGTAATTGACTTCATGCAATTCTAGCAGCAAGGCTTGAAAAGGACCAATGTTCAGCATCTGCATCTGGAGCCGAATTTGTAAGGGCATAGTTTCCACTTAACCTCAACTTGTGGGCAACTAACTCATTTAACTCTCTTTAAAACTGTGCCTTTAAGGCATAGAGTGGTTGGGCTTCACCTTCATGATCGGATTTATGTCTTTGAAACACCTCAGTGTTTCAGACACTAGTGTATATGAAGGTTATAAAAGTATTTCTTTAATTATTGTTATTATCATTAGCATTATCATTATTACTGCTACAGCTGCCAGGAAATTTTAAATCTGGTTCCATACTGTATTTCACTAGAACTAGTGCAAGACAAAAAAAAGAAATATTGAAACCAAGAACACCCTATTCAGTCTTGTGCACAGGTGTGTATGACAGAGAGAACCACTGCCTGGTGGTGCAGAAATAAAGAACTTGGTGTGGTTCAAAAGCCAGCAGCTGCGTTATAGCATGGTGATCCACATTTGTCACTGAAAGCACTTAAAGTCGTCAACCCAGGCATAATGCAGGAGTTGCAGATGGGCCAGAACTGGTGCTATTTGTCATGTGCTTAAAAACACAGGGATATCAAGTATCCCACAATAAAGATTGGCACCTGGCTAACTTGGAATGTAGCTGCTTTCAGGCAGAGTTTCTTTGTCATGGGTGTCTAATTCTGGGCAAAATGTTCTCTGGCTGAGGTCCTAAGTAATGCTGTAATACCGAAATTAAGAACAGTATCTGATTCTGTCACTAGTAGTAATATTGACTACTAGCTATTAAATTTCCTTTCTAATAGTCATATTGTCTTTTCTGAATGCACCATTATCATTGATGCATTTATCTCCCCAATACTTGCTGTTGGAGGTACAGTGGCATTACCCTGATATCACCTTTAGGTTAGGGGTACAGGGATGCTAAAGAGCTTTCCCAAGGTCACATAGGCCTTTGGCAAACAGGGATTTGAAGCCAGCATTCAGCTATCCACTCAGACTTCCTCTCCCCCAGAGCTCACCTTCTGCATTTGCCTCTGTGTTTTTGTGAAATGTTCTGTAAGGAACTCTTGTGCCAAACTTGGTTGTAGGTCCTGGCCAAACTTCTCTGATCTTTGCTGGGGGCATTTCCGGGTGGCTGCAGGTGGAGATGGGGTTTCCTTGCTGTAAGGAGCACAGGAAACTCATTTCATTGCAGGTTTTGACTGCATCCTTTGAAATTTACAGTAAAAAGTAGAACCACAACACCATTCTCTTTTTCCATATATCTTGGTTGAGATTTTCTGTGTAAGCAGAGATACAGAGAAGCTGAGGTATTGGTCTGAGGGCATGCTTTGTGGAGGTTCTCCATAGAGTACAGTTTGCTCTGTTGCCTTAGGGCTTGGAGGGCAGAGGGGAGAATGGAGGGAGATTACTCTGCAGGAATATTTCCATATTTAAGCCACTGAGTCCTCCTCCTACTGCACTCCTCCACAGTCTTGTCCAGTAGGTATTTTTGCAAGAAGAGGAGGAGGTAACCTGGGATATTATTCTTTATTCTTCATGAGTTTTTTTCTTAGTAAGTGTCAACATCAAAGTCTCTGATTTTACTAAGAACATTAGATGTGTCATCTGAAAAGATACAAATACTGAATGATCTGATACTGTGAAAGGAAACCTAATTCCTTATTGCTAATAGTAGCTGTTGCATGATTCATCATGTGTATAAAAGGTCCACGTTGTTTCCTAGATGTTTCAGTCTTTGCAGTTAGCTGATTATAACCTAAATGTTTCATTAGTTTGTTTTGTGTTTTTGCAGGGCAGAAACTACTGGACACCTTAGCTGAAACTTGGGATTTTTTCTTCAGTGATGTCCTGCCTATGCTTCAGGCTATCTTCTATCCTGTGCAGGTGAAAAATTACTCTGTTACAATAAAATCTTGAAAGACTGGAAAAAGCAGCTTTACTGGTTCATCAACAGATTGATGCAATCCTTACTCTCTCTCCTTGGGCCAGCCTCCCAGTGCAACTGTTCTGTATGGTCATGTCATGCAAATAATCAATGCAAAATATTTACTTATGCAAACACTGGTATGAAGTGCTTGGGTGAAAAAGATGAAAGGGGAATTTGAAAACAGGAGTGGAGTGGAAGGAAGATGGTTAGTCCTTATGTCAGCTCACAGTAAAACTCAAAAAGGGTTATGAACAATAAACTGAAGTATGCACAGAGTGAAATAAATGGAGCTGTGTTGACTTCAATATATGCAACTCCTTCTCTGCAATGTGAATTTATCTTTGAAATATCTTAATTTATGAAAGGGAGTTATATTTCTGAGTTCAAATCAGTGCTACTATAAATAAGCAGCAGTAGTCAGTAGAGTTAGACCAGTTTCTGTGAACATAGACCTTGACTCCAGTAATTGTCCTTGTACAAAGTACATGATAGGTACTTGATTTGATTTGGATGAAGGCTCAATCTTCTAACTTAGAAATGGCCAAAGAATGTTGGTTATCACATAAGTCCCAAGGAATTGTGTAGCAGATAGGTCTAAGGGACCTTTTGGAGTTGCTCCTAGATGTCTACAGTTTTTAGTGGGAGTTTGATTCCTAAACATATTTGGGGAAGCTTTGGGAGAGTTCTTATATTTTTCCTAGTGGACTTCATGCTTAAAATGATTGTCCAAATGTTAATGGTATTGCCATTTGCATCTGCCAGTAAGTTACAGGCATGAAATCTGAATTCAGAGGAAAAGGTGCCACTCTACACAGAATTTGATTATGAAAAGCTCTAAAAATGTACAGGACAAGTTCACCCATTGGCTTGTGTCTTACCAATAGAAACTTTAAAAAACAATAACAATAAAACATTAGAACACTATGGGAAGTTTTTCTAGGTACCACACCCAAGGCATTTGGGCCTAGAGGTATAGGTAGGTTCTCAACCTGGTTTTCCAAAGCACTTCACTAGATTATAACTCACGCAGATGTTTTTGAAAATTGCAACAAATACCCATTTTCACTCTTGTGTTCCTGAGGCCTTTGAAAATAATTTACCAACACATCTCCTCACCTTTCAGATGGAAATAATTGCTTGACTTTTCAAAGGAACCTAGAGGGAGTAAGGACCCTAAACCTATTTTATTTCAAATAGATCTAGTTGACTCATGGTCTGAGGTTATTTCCAAAACCCAGCTGGTGTTTGCTTGCTCTTGTAAATTCTACCAGTTGAAGTAGATTTGGGACCTCCTTTGCTTCAGCATCAGAGTGAAAAGGGTTGGGTAGGGTGGGGTTGGTTCAAGCTTCTTTATTCCAAACAAAGAAAGTCAATACCAGCTGAACATCAGACCTTCCAGATGGGTTAATATTTGTCTGGCAGCACACATAACTGCAGCCATATATACCCAAGGGAAAAGCCCAAATGCCAGAAACAGGAACAGTTTTACAAATCCTCATAAGGCAAGTGGTGTTAATCTCCATAGGCAGAGCTAGCATTGTATTCCTCAGATAAGATTTTCTTCTATAAAAAGATATTCTAGAACTACATAAAGACATCTTTGATAAGGCAACACTTCAACTCTGCTTCTGCCTTCTAGTGAAGTCATCAAAAACTGTAGAGAAAAGGAGGATCCACAGGTGGGCTGTGTCAGGATTTTCACTGTTTTGAAGACAGTGTTTTGAGCCTGTGCTCAAAATCTTGAGAAATAATGGAAGTAAAACTGTTTTTCAACCCTGTTGTTTTTTAAAAAAAACATAATATACATTTCATTACTGTTAAAGTACAAAATATTGGTATATACCTTGTGCTCAGGTGTGATCCCCCACACCCTACCCCACCCCTTAATCATCTTCACATACAGTCAGACTCAGTCATTGTCTGCAATATTCATTACTGCCACATCAAATTTGCTCTGCAGACTTGTAGGCTGCTCTGTGTCCTTTGTAATGTTTCCTTTGCTTTTCACTCAGGTTTATCATTCTTGTGATCCCTCAGAAGTGGAGGAGGGAATTTTGACAGAAGATTTTGAAACTTGTTTTCACAGAACTCATAATCTATCTCACTTTGTTTTTGTTTCTAAGGGGAAGGAGCCCTCGGTTCGGCAGCTGGCTCTTCTGCACTTTAGGAATATAATTACCCTTAATATTAAATTGGAAGATGCATTATCACGTTCCAGAGCCAGAGTTCCACCTTCTATTATTCAGATGCTGTTGATACTCCAGGTAAATTTGTTACTTTTCTCAGGCTGTTCTTTTTATCTTTCTGTACAGTATTGCTGAAGCTGTCTTAAGCAGTCTCTGATTTTGTTCATTCATAGAAAACTTCTAACCCAGAATGCCAGAAGTTAAATGTGGATATTTAATGACGGCAATATCAGAGATATTAAGTTTGCTAGGAGTTTTATGGAAATTAGTGTCTAGAGAGAGGAGAGGAGCCTCAGGGTAAAACTGGAGCATGGGCTTAACTGCATAATGAGACATCAAAGAATTCATGTAATTGAACTGTGAACCCAGCTATGTTAATAGACACCAGAGACTCCACATGAGAGAGCACTGTTGTGAAAACTTTAATCACAGGAAGGTTGTGTATCAGGCCTCATCCCTACTTAGATGTGAGGTAAATTCATCAATGTATACCAGCCTTCAGCAGTGTCGTTGCTTGTTTGTTGTTTCTTCTTTAGAGAGTCTCTGTTGGCTCTGGGCAGGAACCGGCTTTGAATGAATTCAATGATGAGCTGGGAACTGAACACCCAGATTTAGAAAGTTCACAGGAGGTGATGAGTCATTTGCCAGGATCAGTCCTACAAGAAAGTTTCTTTGGAAATCTGCTTTCTTCAATAGTTGGAAGTGTTAACTATGTGGATGCATGGTTAGGTTAAAAGTCCAAATCCATTCTCATTCCAAAGCTGCTGGTGGAAATCAATAACAGATGAGAGGGATTTTGCCCCTGGGTGTTTATTTCTGCATACATTACATGGTTGTGTGGTGGGGATGGTGAAATTCCTTTCTTGGAAATAGCTCTGCCAAACTTCTGGCTTAAAATCTTATGGAAATTACAGGAAAAGGCTACCGTAGGATCTGGGAATGAACAGTTTACATGTTTAGCAGTGTTTGTCAATAATTGGATTTCAGCACAAAGGTTTTTTTCCCAAACTAAAATGTCACATTAAACAAAAGCAAATTTTATAAATTTATGGCATAGTAATGGAATTTCCTTGACTTAGATTAGCTCAACATGTGAATTCTGCTGGAACAGAGATAACAATTCACCTGTCCAAATGCACGTGGTGGTCTTGTGTGTGTGGGTTACCCAGACTGAGAGGTTATGTCTTGATGTAGACATTGTCTTATCCCTATTTCTATCTACCCTAGACGTCTCTTCCATAACAAACTTTGTTACTCTGTAGTAGATTCCTGTGGCTAGAAGATGAGTCTAGAGATGTAGACTCTGGACAAAGCATTAGACCTAGCACTAATTTTCCGTGTTTCTGTCCTCAACAGTTTTGGGCAGCTGTGTTACGTAACTAAGGAGTAATTCAAGACAGCAGCTGTAATGTCTGATGAAGGTCAGAAGTTGACAAAGGCCCATGCTGCCATTCACCAGTTTGTCCTGTTAGGCTGGATTAAAGCAGCAGAGATTTGGTGACTAATGCAGGGTGCATCTGGTATTGCTCATGTATTAGCTTGATGTGGTGTAGAACAACTTTGTTTGTTTGTCAGGAGAAAATATTTTCCTTTGTGTAGGCAAAGAGAAGCTTTTTCAAGAGGAAAGCTGCATCCACCCTTGAACTTTATTCAGGAGGAAGGTGCTGATTTGGCAAAGCTCAGTAAGCACACATTTTGCTTGATCATGAATTAGCTTCATTGGCTTCTGCATGTGAGCCGTTTTGTTTACCTCTGTGAACTTACTGACCTAATTGCAAGTTGCACGCATTCCTTGCTTGCTTAGCTGGCTGCACTCTAGCAAGGAGAATAAGAAAGTCCCAGCCAAAGACCTCCTGAATAAAAGGACCTGAAATGAGTTTGCACCCCTTACATTGTTGTTTGGATGATTGTTTTTCCTTCTTTGTGTCAAGTCATTTTTCCTTCCATGGTAAATTACTTGGTGGAAATATCCCTACCAGCCATTCATTTAATACCCTAGCATGTGATACATCACCCACACCAGTCCTCTACCATACAGTGGCATGATAGAGGATACCCACTGGGACAGAAGGGGTCACCAACCTCGTACGTACCTCACAATTTGCCTAAAGAGGTAAATACGTCATTTTCTTTGTGTTTTTGTGTTAAAGACACCAAACATTGGGGCTAAAAAGGCTGGGTGGAGGAAAACCTTACATCTTCTCTATGCAGTCCCTTTTTGAAGGGCAACTTCCATTTTTGGGATAAAGCTGTTAGAGTATTGTAATAGCAGAGTGTATATCTGAAACTTTGCTGTAAGATACTGTCCATTTAGAGGATTGGAAATTAGTCCTTAGGTTAATTATTAGACTTGGGTTCTCAAGTCTAGTAGATCCACTCCTCAGTAGTGCTATAACCTCATCTAATTACATGCCAGCAACCTATTGGGAAAGAAGCAGTCCCCCAGAAGTGGGCGAAGGAGTGATATTCCTGTGCTGTTGAAGTCAGTGGAAATTTTATCACAGCTGGGAAGAAGGGCCTTGTACCACTCAAAACTTTAGGTTTCCAGCATAGCCTGACCCAGTTACAAAGCACAAACTGAAATATTAATCCTTTGTGGTTGCTTATACGTAACATAGGATGAAGGGTCTCCAGGACTTCAGTAGCAGAGTCATGACTGAGGGAAGAAAAATAACTAAAACTGGTTTTGAGCACAGAGTAATGCACAGGAGCTCACATAACTACACTGAGTTTTGAGTCTCACCTTTCACTTTGGATAAAATTAGAAAGCTGGAGGGGGAGCGACAAACAGAAGGAGGGAGAAGGATAAACAGAAGGAGAGATTAGGAAAGAATTTTGTTTATGCTCTGAATATGAAAGAGCATAAAACTACCATTGGAGGATAAACAATCTGACTTATTTCCCAAAGTGTGTTGCCAAAGGAGACCTTTTGCCACTGAAATGGGAACATCTTATCTCCAAGTCTTTCTCCTGAGGTCTGAGAAAGTTGGAGAAGAGTGTTTTATCTGTATCTTTTGGTTAACATCAGGATTATTTGAGTTCACAGGATCTCCTTGGGTGACCTGAGGTGTTTAAAAAACGGAGAAAAGCACAGCACAATATCTCTCTTGCTGAGGAATGAGGCCTCACTAAACATAATCTCTGAAGTGAAAAATAAAACCTGTGGTTTCCTTTTTGGCTTTTCTGAGCTTCATTTGAACTCTTTTGCCCGTTGTCTTTCTCTGTAAAGGAAGACAAAATAAATACTTAAAACTGGCCAGTGGAGCCTATTTGTTATCTCTGGAAAGTTCCTAAATGTGGATCCAGTTTTTGCACTTTGAAGAGGTGGAAAAGCACATTGCAAAAGCTTAAAGCAAAATACAAAGAGTGCTGTTTTTCCATCTCAGCAGCCGCACAGCAAACAAAAGACAGTGTAGTGGTTAAAACAAAATACCTTCCGCTATCGGAACACTGCAGGGTCCTGCCTGTGGAACAACAGGTTTGCTGTAACACTGCAATGTGTGTCAATTGGGGTCAATTCTTTATGGCCATAGGGTTTAGAATTTGGTGGTTGCTTTTGAGAAGTTATGAACAAAAAGTGATGTGGGTGTGACATTTCAATGTGCTTTAAATTTTTCTTTATATTTTCTGAATTCCAAATTCAACACAAAAAATCCCCCATAAATAAAGGGATTGTAGACCCTGTTTAAATATAAATCACAATGTAAAAAAACCTATGCTTCCTCTGGGTTGTACATAAATGTGTTTTCTTCCTCCCTCATGAAAGAGTAGCTTATCTCTGTCGTTTGCATCAGCCTCATTGGTTCATAAGGAGTCAGACAAGAAGTCTTACAGCCAGGATACTGCCTAACAAAGACTCCTCCGTTGCTTTGTGTTAACATATGTGAAACTGAGAATCTGGCCCTCAAGAGTATTTTGTTGCTTGCTTCTAATCAATATTCTCCGGTTTATATATTGTCACTCTCCACAAGTGCAGTTTGCAGTAATTGGCACATGTTTGTTATCCTGGAATGAATTCATATTGCCGTGATTTCTAACAAGGAATAGCACTCATTTGTTGTAGAAAAAAGATCTTTTTGAAAGAAAATCTTGACCTTTTTACTAGTGAGTAGTACTTGTCATATTTGATTTTGAATGTATTAATATGGGTTTTTTATTGTGCTAGTTTTGTGATACTGAGAATTATTTCTACATAGAAGCAGCAAAAAATGGTAGAACTATTTCATATGCATCTTTGGGTATTGCCTCAAGCAGGGTGGGATGTGCTGTGTTGATAAAGTATGAGACAAAAGCTAAAGAGTTTAAAAAAGCAACAGCAGCAGTAGCCCAAGTGCAACAGAGGGCAGCCAGAGAGGTCTACATTACAGCAGTGCTGGCACTCCAGTTGCCAGGTGGGAGTGCCTAATACAGTGTTTGTACTAACCAAAGTACCACCTTCACTTGTTTGCATATCTATCAAGAGCAATACCCTGACCACATACACCTTGGTGTAAGTGGTAAGGATACGAATCAGTGAGAGCTGGTGGCTCTCTGTTTTCCATTTGCAAGCTATAGGGTTATTGCTTAAATAGGGAAACCATACCAGAGGCATTTTCCCTCTATAATGCTTTTAGCTCACTTTCTACCTGGAATTTACTTCATGGCTCACCACAAGTGTGTTTTCTCTAGGGGTAGAGACGGGGAGTGAGCATGGTTGCAATTAACCATTCTGATTGATAGGGCTTTTTCAGTAGTATCTTGAACACAGACAGCATTTCTGCACCATGGACCTTTAAAGCTCTGTGCTCATGTAGACTTTCTTTGTAACTAAGGCCAATGGAAATCCATTACTATATGAAAATAAGATTTCATTTTGCAGTTGAGTACTCTCCAAAAATAGCTTTCCGCATATTTGACTACACTATGTGTTGCCATTTCTGTAACCTAAAGCATCAGAAAAACAGGAAAGTGACATAAAATGCTTTAGTTTTGCTTTGTTATATATGAACCTGTCTTATGAACACCGTGGCGTAGTAATTTGAATGTGCGTGTTGTCCCTTCTCTTAACGGAAAGGCAGTGTTCAAGTGAACATGATCATAACCTTCTCTGTACCAATTAAACACAATTGTTTCAGAAGGGAATTTTAATTGTGCAAACTTCCTTTGGGCACACGCTCATACTAAGTTTTAAGAGTACATCACTTTAAGAAAAATGTCCCGCCTCTGAAGAGTATCAGTCAGTTAACCGAAGGTGTGGCTTCAGACAGAGCTGGTCAAATGCTGCAGCTGTTGTCTAGACTGCTGTGAGTTAAGCTGTTACTATCTATCTGCAGGTCCTTTGCAGTTACTGCTCATTTGCCGTCTTGCACTGTGGTAGGTGAGAAGTGCTTATTTGTCCTTCTTCAAATTGCTCAACACTTGCCTTGGGCCTGAGGTGGGAGTATATGGAGTTACAGTGTAGCTGCTCCCTATGGCACTTTAGACTTTCTTAGCCCACAATAATTTACTTAGGCAACCAAAATGTGAGTTGTTTCAGCTCAGTCAGCTACGTGTCTAACCTCAGCTAAACCAGGTTGTCCTTACAAAAATATATGTTGGTCTCCTGAAGTTGGCCTCCATTAATGAGACTGGCCTTTTAAAACCCATACAATTTCATTGCTAGGGAAATCCTTAATCCTTAACAAAATAATCAGAAAAATCATCCTTAACCTGAATTAGAATATCTCTGCAGACCCTGTAGTTCTGTCGAGTAAGAGAGAGAGGATTTTAACTAATTGCATTAGTTTGTGCAAGGGTCTTTTGCAGACCCACTTGGGCCTGTAGGCTAAAACTGACATAGAAATTCTGATTATTGAAAAACTCTGAGAAGGGAACATTTCCCACAGTGCAAGAATCCTGTGGGGCAGGGTGCTTTAATGCTGTAATTCATAGGTTGTCTACAGGGGGAACATGAGATAAGTTATCTTTTAAAGAAGATTAATTAGACCTCATTAAAACTCTGTATGGACACTCATTTTGAGAATTAAAGGGGTAGAAAGGGAGGCAAGTTAAATTCATGACACTCAAACTCTACATGAAAGGCCTAAGCAGAGCTTTCTGCTCTTACTTTAGTGAATATGATTCCATTTGTTTGAATGTCCCCAGGCAGACAAGGCCAGGAGGGAATCACAGCTGTTGAATTGCCCAGGGCACTGGAGGAAGTGGTCCCCAAGAGGAGGCAGCCACTTCTCGGCTGTTAGGGCTGATCATAGACTTGGGAGACATCCCAGATGCCACCAGAACCACGGATGGTATGTACCAGCTACAGCAGTGGTGGCACCCAGCACAAAAAGGGAGAACCATTTGCTGTCTGTGACTGAGTTGTGCCCGTGCAGGTGGCAAGGTCAGCTGGTGTCAGAGTGGCTGGTGCAGCACCTCCTGCTTTTTCCTGCTGAGATTCACCTGGTGCACCTCACAGGAAGAAGGACAAAAGTAATTTCCAACAGAAAGACTGCAGTGTTGTCGTAGTGTTGCACACACAGGCTTCCCCATGGTTTTCAGAGGCACGTCAACTTTGGTTTCTAGTCAGGTCTATACTGAGCTGCATCTGGGTTCAGAGAACCTTGGTTAGTCCCTTGTGCAGGTACCACCATGTTCTTGCCTTCTCACTACCTAAAATGTCCTGGTTAAGTACAGGGCTGGCAGAGAAACTTCCTGCCAGGAGATTTCAGATGCAACCCATGCTCCCATTCTTCTACTCCTTAAACCTTTCCTGTAGTAGACAAAGGGCTGCACAGGTGC
This sequence comes from Coccyzus lansbergi, assembly GCA_033558105.1. Taxonomy (NCBI): domain Eukaryota; kingdom Metazoa; phylum Chordata; class Aves; order Cuculiformes; family Coccyzidae; genus Coccyzus; species Coccyzus lansbergi. The sequence goes on along the minus strand of JAUMJK010000067.1, from coordinate 452,496 downwards.
TCACTAGATTTTGAGCACTGTTGCTTGCTGGTAGTATAACTTCTCCCATTATCTTGCTGTCTGCTTTGTCACCTCTTAACTTCACATACGTTACCTTCTGACTATTCCTTCCCTAACCTCATCTTATTTTCCCAGTAGGTGGAAGGGAGGAAAGCAGAGAGCGAATTAGCTGGCAGCATTAGTCATGTGGAGGACAGCTGGAAGCTCATCCTTGCAGGCAGCAGTTTCTCTGATCTGTTTCCCCCTCCTGTCTTCAATTATGCCCATAAACTAGGTCAAGACCCAGTAGCAGCTGGTTGGAGAGTGCCAGGACACACAGTGTGGGGAAGTACCAACAACGCAGGCCCATTAGGTGTTCATGACTGATGAGCATCTCTCAGCGGTGCCTGAACTACTGAATCCTCCCAGAGGCAGCAGTAGCCTGGGTGAGTTACAGGGAGACAGGCTGCAGCTAATGGGAATGCAGATGCTGTGAAGCTCTGTTTGTGTGTAGTCAGCACTCTCTGGCTTGCAGCCAGCTGCCTATCTGATTCAGGGACAGACTGGGTCATGGCCAGTTCTCCTTGCCCTACAAAGGGGGTGTCCTCCAGCAGCAGGCACAGAGCAGTTTGCCTACACCAATGCAAAAGGCAGCTGAATGTAGGAGTCCCCTGTAATTAGAGGAATGAAGCAAATAGCTTCTTGTATGATTTTTTTTTTTGTAGGCAATTTTGGCAGCTGTGTTCTTTCCATGAGGAATGATTTCTCTTGGGGTTTTGGTGTTTGCCTATTTCTCCATCTATGGTACAGAATTTTATTATTATAGGAAGGTGTGTTTCCATTTAAGCCAACAGAGTGATTGAAACAAATTATATAAAAAGTCCTAGCCTTCTCCTTCCCAGAAGATGCACAGTGAAGGGAAAAAGTTGTGAAAGATACGAAACTGCATGCTGCAATGCCACCTGAGCCCCATCCCCATGCCTTCCCCTTCCTGCACTGTAATTGCTAATGCCAGAGCCAGCAGCCCAATGAGAAAGCATGAACCAGGCTGGTGCAGTGGGTAATGGCTTTGTTGTGTATTTCTTCCAAAAATAACAAGGCTATATGTTGCAGTCTGCAAATGTAGTGGACAGGGTTAATTTTCTTGTATCAGTAATTGCCCAGTCTTGCCCTTAGGACTACTGGAGCTGCAGAAGAAGCTTCTATGTGGCACAGTGACATGCAACATGTGCTGTGAAATTCATTAACTTGCCACTGCCCAATTATTAAAGGTAAACAGTTAATCATGTGACAGAGCAGTGTTCAGATTACGTTATTGAATTTAAACAGTTATCTCTTGGCATCCTATGGTTGTTTCCAGTTTGCAACTGGGTGTTTGCAGCAAAATTTCTGCAGCGGAAGGTGGCAACGATGTGACAGGCTCTGCCTGTGGGCAGTTGTGCCAAGCATCCCCAGTACCTTTTGGCCTCATTGCCGTTGGCAACATGGTTTTGCTGAGAAGCAAATCCATCAGAAAAAAAATCATGGAATCATAGAATGGTTTGAGTTGGAAGGGATCTTAAAGATCTTCTAATTCTTCCCCCTAGCCCCCTCCATGGACAGGGACACCTCTCACCAGACCAGGCGGCTCAAGGATCCATGCAACCTGGCCGTGAACGATTCCAGGGGTAGGGCATCCCACAGCTTCCCTGGGCAACCTGTGGCAGTGCCTCACCATCCTCATCATGAAGAGTTTCCTCCTAATGTCTAATCTAAATCTTCCCATCTCCAATTTATAACTATTCCCCCCAGTCCTTTCGCTACATGTCTTTGTAAAAAGTTCCTCCCCTGCTTTCTTGTAGGCCCCCTTCAGGTACCGGGAGGCCATTATAAGGTCTCCTTGAAGCCTTCTTTTTTCCAGGATGAACAACCCCAACTCTCAGCATGTCCACCTATAGGAGGTGCTCCAGCCCTGATTATCTTTGTAGCCCTTCTCTTGACCCATTCCAATGGCCCCATATCTTTTTTATGTTGAGGATTCCAGAGCTGGACAGAGTACTCCAGATAAGGTCTCAAATGTGCAGAACAGGGCAGAATCACCTCCCTTGACCTGCTGGCCATTCCTCTTTTGATGTAGCCCAGGAAACAGTTGACCTTCTGGGCTGCGAGCATCCATTGCCAGCTCATGTCAAGCTTCTCATCACTCAGCACCCCTAAGTCCTTCTCCACAGGCCTGGTCTCAATCACATTATCCCCCATCCTGTATTGAAACCATGGATTCCCCCAACACAAGTGTAGGTCCTTACTCATGGCCTTATTTGAACCTCATGAGGTTCACACTGGCCCACTTCTCTAGCTTGTCCGGGTCCCTCTGGATGACATCCTATCCTTCTGGTGTGACAACTGCACTACTCAGCTTTGTGTCGTCTGCAAGCCTACTGGGGTTGCACTCAATCTCATAGTCTGTATCGCTAGTGAAGATATCAAACAGTACTCATCCCAGTACAGACCTCTGAGGGACACCACTTGTCACAGATTTCTATCTGGACATTGAGCCGTTGACCACTACTCTCATCCACTACTCTCTGAATATGACCTTCAAACCAATTTCTTATCCAGTGTACCATCCATCCATATTTAGAGAGAAGGATGTTGTGGGAGACCATGTCAAAGGCTTTACAGAAGTCCAGATAGATTACATCCATTGGATTTCCCATGTCCATTAATATAGATACCACCCCATCATAGAAAGCCACTAGGTTGGTCAGACAGGACTTGCCCTTGGTGAAGCCATGCTTACTGCCACTAATCACCTCACTGTTCTCCGTGTGCTTTAGCATGGCTTATAGGAGGATCTGTTCCATAATCTTTCCAGGCACAGAGGTGAAGCTGATGGGTTGTAGTTCCTAGGGTAATCTCTTCTATGTTTTTTAAAAATGGGCACAATGTTACCCTTCTTCCCCCTGAGCCCCAGGAGGATGGGACAAGCTAGAAGCATGGGATATTTTGCAAAATACAGCTGTTGTGTTTAGTGACTCACATAAAACCAAATAAATTTCTTCTTCTTTAGCAGCTAAGTGCTGTCAGCTACTTCTAATCGTGACTGCCATATATCTCCAAACCTCATTTCTTGCTACTGTGGATATAGAAAGAGCCAAGCCTTCATATACTAGACACTGTATAAACACAATGGAAACATGGTGTTTGCATTAAAGAACATGCAAGCTGATACAAGAGTTGGTGGATGTATCTGGACAGACAAATGGGGAACAGAAGGAAGCAAACAGAAGGTGACAAACACACTGGAATTTATTTTTATGACAAATAATACATTTTTTGACTTAATGGTCCAGTTGTCCACTAGAGACTAAGGACAGTGCAGTTCTTGTCGTCTGGTTGTAGGTTGCCTGTTGAGCTCCAAGAAAAAAAATACATCCGTCATTCCTCATGTTTCACTGATGAGCCTGTTTTGTGGTTTCCTTGTTTAGTGGAAGAGAGCAAAATCTTGGAAGAAGCAGTGAGGTATTTCCATTGTTTCTCAAAATGTGTGAATCATGTGAAGACAGATATTTAGGCAGTATGAAGCTAATGCAGCACTGCTAGAGCCCCTGTATAATGGAGGGGTACTGGGTAGTACTTTGGTCTGTAATGTTCCAGCATACAGTTATATATGTAGCAAAGTTGTTAACGTTTAAAACAGGCAGCTATGTGATGTTATGTGAATTAGATCAAAGCATAAGTCAGTAATTTTTCCCAGTAATAGGATCGTGTTTTTCAGAGGTACATCAGGGTGTCTATTGGTTTCAGCTACTCAGGTTGTGGATCTACCACAGTTACTGCAAGAATTTCTAAATGCTGCTGAATTTTACTAGAGTGTGGCATTGTCAGTGTGTATGTCCCTGATGAGTGATAGTAATGAAGGAGAGTGGAAGCCCAGCCCTTTAGAGCTACTCCTGCAATCACATCCCTAATCTGTGTATTGTTTGCATTTGGGAAGTGCACTGCTCAGTGCTCTCTGGCTGTAAACTCTGATTTTGTATGCTTATATTTCTTGGTCTCCTATTATGCTCTACTTATTGAGTTGCTGAGAGGAGGTTTTGTTCTAAATCCAGTCAGCTACTTTCCAAGTATTTTGAATTGGCAAAACCTTTTTTTAAAAAAGAATGGTTTGTTCTGTGGGAATGTGTTGCTTTCAACAAAGCTTTTGCTATGAGGGTCCCCATAGGCTCTGGCTGTTGCGCACCTGGACTCCAAAACTTCCATGTTCTAGATTTGATAGAAGCTTGACCTCCTTGTGCAAGTGAATAACCACAAAGCACGCAGTCAGGAGTGTACTACTCAGTCCCCAGTTGTCCTAGTGTGCTGCTCCCTTCCCATTCAAGCATCAGGCTGAGGGCAAGCAGCTGTCCTGAGTGGCTGGTTGCCCGAGGAGGCAGCTGCCCATGGTGGTGTCTGAACCATGCACCTTAATCCAGGGTACAGAGTTGGTGTAGAGGTGATCTGCTTTCTGGCTCATAGGGATGAGTAAAAACTGTGTCGCTACCAGAAATAGCAAAAAAAACCCCCAAAAAAACACAACCCAGAAGGCAGAACTGACACATCTGCTTTGTCTATTCAAGAGTGTTTCAGAAAAGAAAATTCATGGAGTAGATTCAGTCAGCTGCAAAGTATGAAGCAGCATGGATGGTGCTGAGGGATGAAAGTTCATTAATGATTTAAAAGGGGAGCATGGCTGTGGAAGGCAGTATCAGAAATCCTCACAAGTAGGTAATGGCAGGCAAGTTAATGTTTGCAGCTCTTCAGAAGTGTTTCTTGGATGTCTCTTCAAAAGAGCCTGGATGCACTGAGGGAGGGCTCTGTCATCCTTCTTTCTATTTGAGTATCCACCTAAAAATAAATACAATATGAATTTTCTTGTAATAAATGAGAAAACACTCAGAGCCAAGATTAGGTAAAAGACTTGAATGCTCACTGTTAAGTCATCAGTTTTCCAGCAAGATTAGATGAGTTTAATGTGTACATATCAGCAACTACTTCAGGAGGGACCCTAAAAAGAAATGAGATGCTTTATTCTCTCTGATGTTGAACATCGTGTCTAATTATTTAGTAACTCACGGGGTGATATCTTCAAGGGGCTGTACATGGACTACTCTGCACATGTGTGTTTCTCTGTGAGTGTAATGTGGCAGTACCAAAGCATTCGTAAATGCAGATAAACTAACTCCAGTTCAAATTTATTCCATAAACAGCTCTTCAGAGACACTTACCTCTGCATAGATTCATTTGTTGGGTTGTTTCAAAGTCACATTAGCTTATTTGACTGAGATGATTGCAGCTCTCATCTGTGCCCAGGGGAAACACTTAGCTGGGAATCAGACAACCTGTAGCCCTGAAACTGTGAAAGGCAGAAATGCATATCATTATTTTTGCTGGAACTTTATTAGGAGAGTGGCATTTCAGATTCTGTGGGATCCTAAGCACTGTATTTAAAGCCTCAGAGTAACTTCTCTTACTTCTAATCATTTCATATATTTTATTTGTCTTCAGTCTTAGTTTTCTGCTTTGACTTTAGCAGTTTCACATAAAATGTTTAGTACCAGTTTAAAGAAAAATAATACATTGGATTTCTGTGGATCAGTGGAAGACTAGCCTGTTCTTAGAGTCTGATCCTTTCTGGAAAGAAAAATCCTGTTGCTGTCTTTCTGCAGCTGAACCATTTGAAAAACTCTCACCAGCTGAACAGAAACCATGTCTGGGTGTTTTGATTTCCTTATCTTTTGTCTGTGTCTCAGTGCCACCAATGATAAGGAGAGAGAAACAGTAGCTTCTCACTCTGACATTGACATAACTTGGCACTTGCTGGTGATTAAAGCTAATGTGATAAGATCATTATTTCTGAGGCAGTCACAGGGATCTGAAGTGCTGACTTCCGTCAATATGGCAATGGCAAGCCTCTCTGCCTTACCCTCCCAGGAATGCTGTTTCTATGTGAAAAGCAAGAGACAGAGATGAGATGAGTTATGATTTAACCCTTCAAATATTCTAGGCTTTACCCATACGCCAGTGGCTTTGGATAAAATGAAGAGAGGAAAAAATAATCTGAGACAACACTGCCGAGGGCAACCATGAATTGTGCAGCTGCATCTGTCCAACATGTACAAAAACGGATACCAGCACCTATGAACGGATATGTAATATATAGGGCATGGACTCCCACAGTTGTAAACCAGTATAAAATTACTAGGCTATCAAGGGTTATTTTGACTGAAGTCAATTGAGAATTTGATATACAAGTCCTGTTTCTCACATATCCCCTTTACCATGAGATACAGCCTTTTGCAAACACACATAGCATAGTGTTAGAGGCTTACTGAAAAAGAGTCCATTATGAATTCTTAGCCCTCTTCCACCAGGCTGAGATTAGCCTTCCAAGAGGGGAAACTACTTTCTCCCAGCTTGTTCTAGTCTGCAAAGGTATGGCCACTGCTCTCCCCCAGTCCAGGAATATTTTTGCATTCTTCCTTTGAGCTGCCGCAGAAAAACCTCCACAGGGAAGAAGGCACAAACAGTTTAAGTCAATCATGTTCAGCTTAGTCAACACATGCTTGGACAAAGCAAAATTTAGTCCCTGCTTGAAGCAGCTTTGATCCTTTTTTGAGTCTTCCTAAAGGCTAAAAAATGTCTGAGTTGTCTGCTTGGGATGAAAGTGGCATGAATCATCAGGGAAACCCGGAAGGAATTACTTGAAATTTTCTATCCTTTCAAACACAGACAAGTGGGCTAGAAGCAGGAGGATTAAACTCCCAGTCCTTGACCCCTTTCTTCGTCCAGTTAGTTTGATGCAGGGCACTTCTTTTTTCACAGATGTCTCTTCAGAACGTATCAACTGATCTTGTATCCTATCTCAATAAGGTCTCAGAATTTACTTAGTGTTTTTATGGGACTCAGAGCTCTTGAATGAAGAGTCCTCCATAAATGCAGAGCCCCTTTGAAGCCTGAAGAAGAACATGGGCCAGAAATGTGCCTTTGCTCCAGAGAGGGCTAATGGTATCCTGGGCTGCATTAGATGATGTATTGTCAGCAAGTTGAGATGGGTCATATTTCCCCTCTACTCAGCACTCATAAGGCCACAGCTGGGTACTGTGTCCAGTTCTGGGCTCCTCACTACAGGAGGGACATGGACTTACTGGAGTCCAACAAAGGACCATGAAAATGATATAGAGACAAGAGCATCTTTATTATGAGGAAAGGCTGAGAGAGCTGGAACTGCTCAGCCTGGAGGCTCATGGGAGATCTTATCAGTTGTGATAAGTACCTGAAGGGGGAATGTAAAGAAGACAAACCCAGTCTCTTCTCAGTAGTGTTCAGTGACAAGATCAGAAGCAGTTGGCACAAACTGAAACACAAGCGGCTATATCTGAACATTAGAAAACAGTTGTCTTACTGTGAGGGTGACTGAGCACTGGCACAGATCATCCAGAGAGGTGCTGGAGTCTCCCTCCTTGAGGATATTCAAAAGCCATCTTGACACAGCCCTGGGCAACTGACTATCTGACTCTGCTTGAGCAGTGGGTTTGGACCAGATGACAACAGAGTTCCCTTCCAGTCTTCAGCATTCTGTGATTCTGTGAATGTCAGGATTTCATCAATATAAGTGGAAAAATTTATCACTCTCTCCATGTCTTATTTGTTTTCATCCTGTTTCCACCCTTGCTGGCTTGAGCTGAAGCACCAGCTGATGTCAGTCAGCACAATTCCACTTAATTGCAACTAACATTGATTATTAAGCCAAATAATTGTTGCCAACAATTTGATCCTTCTCTGTTGGACAGCAGAAAGGTTCAGTATTGCACTCACTCACATTCTAAATGGGAAAGCTGCAACTGCACAAAAAAAATTATTTCACAAAAGGACTGAAGAAACCTATCCCCTCCCCTGTTCAAGGACTTAGTAGTTAGGTTGGTTCTTTATTTCTGGAAATTAGCTATTCTATCAGTTATTGACCACCTTCATTTGTCGGATAAGTAATTCCTAGCACAGATTGCTTATGCTTAAAGGCCACTCAAAGTCCCATGCAGCAAGTTTTTACATTGCCATTTGCCAGAAGCACCAATGTGTTCTACGATAAAGCCCCCACTGAGCATTCTTTATTTCCTTTTTTTTTTTTTTTTGCCTATGCACTTCTCCTGTTACCACTGTTAGCAGGAAAATGTTTAATTTAGTTAACTTCTGGTCTGACACTGCAAAGCTGATTGCGCAGTGATTGCACCCTTAGTGTCCAGATTGCAAAGGCTGAGAAGAATCCTTTATCACATCTGATACTTCCCTGAACTTATTCATGAGTTTGCATTTACTTGATGTGTGAATGGAGGCCAGATGCTGTTCTACAAATGTAATTCCATTTGTATAATACTTGAGGATTTGCTCTGCAAGGCTGACTCCCAGGGAACAAAGTAGGCAGCTGCGGGTGAGGAAGCCCAATATCTCCACCTACTTGGGCTTCCTGATTTTGTGATGGAGGCCAGGGAGTTCCTACAGGGACTATAAGAGCAAGGTCCTCGAGATTTTCAGTAGTCTTGTACATATCAGCTGAAGATGGAGTAAATGTGATCAGTAGACTCCCATGATGATGCTCCGCAGTGCAGTAAGAGCAGCAGCTCTGAACAGCAGTGCACAGGAGGACAGCTTCAGCTGTTTGGGCAGCAACTGCTGCCACTGTGTTCTTCTCCAAAGTATGTGTCTGGATGGACTTAAACAATGAAAGTGCCACAGTGCTGCAGGAAAAAAGAAAAAATCTACATTCTCAGGGACCACTCTTGAAGCCTCTTCTAAGCCAAGTAAACCACAATGTAGATTTGCTGCCATCAGTTTGTGTGTGAGCATTGCAAGATGAGTAAAAGTTAGATGATTTGCTATTGGATAATATTAAGTATGTGCATGTGTCTGTTCAAAGGAGGATGGAAGGGTGCAGACCTCAATCCAAAATGTGACTTATAGCATAATTGGGAGCACATATTGTGCCACAGGTCATGCACATGGCCAGGATAGATGGCCCATTTGTCCTTAATTAATCCTCTCAATGATTTCATGCTGGCCCAGAGAGCAGGTTGCTCTGTGTTGCTTAAATTTTAGAAGACTAGGTATCATGCAATGAAAGGTGTTATTTATGCCAAAGTGGAATAAAAAGTAGTCATGGCCTATAAGGGCACTGGTTTCCAAATCTCTTGCAAGCAAGGTGCTACTATCTCTTTGAGTAAAATAAGAAGCAGATCTTGCCATTTATGCGGTCACCAGGGCATGCACTGCAGTCTACACACCCTTATGAGTTCTCCACCATCAGTGACTGATGAGTAATGCCTGTTTTCACTATAGATATTATTCTATGTCTGCCTTGTAGTATGTCTTGTGACTTTTAATTTCACTTTTCCCTAGGAGTAGCTGGGCAACTCTTATTATCCAGTATTTGTCAGAGTATCATTGCTGCATGCGTGTTTCTTTCAGTCATATTGATCTGACCTGTTGCCAGTTAAAGAAATAAATGTGTTCTTAATGTATTTTTCTTTCCTCCAAGAAATGTGCTGCTTTTAAGCAGAAAATAGTTACATTACACTGCTGTTTACCTGTGTGGTTAAGGCAGGACACTACAAGGCCAGGACCTCACCTTGTGTTTGAGCTTGACCCTGTGAACACTTCTGGCAGCGTGTTTCTTTTCACATAGAACTAGTTCAGGACTGCTTCAGCAAGCGGTAGGTAACAGTTTTTTGTTGGTAGAACAAGGTGGAGGCCAGCTATCGAGGATGCCCCAGCTGACCCAGGTTGAGGATGTACCAGCAGACTTGAGGTTCAAGGTGTTACTTGCCCATGAACTGAGCCATATGTGGTATCTTTCTGTCCCATGGGAAGACTTGTCTATTCTGGGCCATCAGTTCACCTAAAGTAATGATTTGCTGGAATGACTTCCTTAAATAATCCAGAAGTCTAGCTTTTACTCCAGGATCTAGCTCACAGCTGTTCCTGCTTGGGTGTCCCCTGTGGCAGAGCTGTTCCTGCATCAAGCACCAAGATGTGTTGTGCCTTCCTTGGTGCTGCGTCCACTCCTGGCAGGGTGCTGAGCTTGGGTCCAGAAGGCCTGCTTGCTTTGCCCACACTGACCTGGGGGAAGACAGATTTTATTTATATTCTATTTTATTCTATTACATTTTCTTTTTAATTCAAAAGTTATCCAGCAGTTTGTGAGTTGAAATAGAAGGCAGTCTTCTGCGTTAGTACTTACTCATGTAAACATGCTGATCAGCTGAAGCTTTAAAGCTAAGGTTGAATGCTACCTCATTTAATCAATGACCAGTGTATACTTCAGCCCATCTACAGTTGCAGGCGAGCATGAAGTAGTTCCCACATTATGTCCTGTTGTCAGGATACGCTTAGACATGGGGCATATCTTTTAATGTATAATTTTCTAGGTAAGTGGTTGTATAATATTCTTTGCTACAGGGGGAAGTAAAAAGCAGCTGAGTGATACCACCATTTCTAGATGTCACTGGTGTTGAATGATGTTAGTCAGAAGGGGAAACCATAGAGGACCTATGACCTTGTATAAGTACTCAGAAAAAATACTAAGTTACTGCTGGACAATTAAAAGTAGTTTGGTTTTTAATAGTGCTTTATGATTATTTTTAGACACAGATGAGTGAGAAGTTACCTCAAGTAATTTGAGTTTTCCAGCCAGAACTGAAACAACCTGTGGTAAATATAAATACAGGGAGTCTCATACAGAAGAGTAGCTCAGCAGATGGCAGGGGTCTTGCGCAGGGCCTGGAAGAGTAGCTCAGGGTAGCTGTGTGGTATTAGGAAACAGCAGATATCAAGGGGATGAAGCAAAAGATTAAAACAAAAGGAGTCAGGCATGAGAGAGTGATGGCCACATGGACATCCAGCCAAGATACCGAAGTGAAATAACACGAGCCGAGCATCAACAATGCTTTCCTACAGGAAAGCTGAGAAGGAGATCTTTACTGTGGAGTGCAGTGATAGTGTGGGGTAAGCATTTTAAGGTGAAAGATGGGGGATTTAAATGAGGTATTAGGAAGAAATTTTTCACAGTGAGGGTGGTGTGACATTGGAAAAGGTTGGCTAGAGAAGTTGTGGATGCCCCATCCTTAGAGGTGTTCAAGGCCAGGTTGGATGGCACCCTGAGCAGCCTGGTCTGGTGGAAGGTGTCCCTGCCTGTGGTGGGGTGTTGAAACTGGGTGGTCTTTAAGGTCCCTTCCAATTAAAATCATTCTGTGATTTTGTGATTTTTAGGATAAGCAATTATTCAGTAAATTTAAGCCACCAATTCCCAAGATTTCAATGCAGTTGGATGAAATAACAAATATACCATCCTGCTGGTGGCTGCTCTGCCCATCCTGAGTACTTGAGAATAAAATTTCATCTTTGTTTTACTTAATACTGTGCTAGCAAGTGCTTGTGAGCGAGCTATAATTCACAGAGCGATGGGGCAGAAAATAATGCAGCCTGCTCCGTGGCCCAGGAGCAGTCTCTGCTTCTAGGTCTGTATTTTATTGCTGGTCTCCCTACGCAGGTTATTAACAGTAGGGATTTGCCACCAGTATTTGCTGCTGAAAAACTGAGGCTTTGCCACCTCTTTGCTCTCTAATACAAGTAAAAAATGAGATATGCAGCTTCACATCCAGTTTTTGAGGTGAGAAGCAAGAGGCATAACCAGCAAATGATATACAAACCCTTTTTCCTTTCTGCCACATGCCAGGGCTTCAGAAGCCATGTCTTTTCCATAAGATGTCCTACATCTGCTCACAGGAACATGGGAAGCCTCTCTGTCCAATGTGCAATGGTATTCACGTATTCAGGACTGAAATCCCCATTATCCATTCCTTGAGACCAGGGCAGATTCTTATCATAATATTACATTTTAATCCTTCCAAAAGTAATGAGGTGATTCTTCTTGCATTTCAAAACTGTGTGACGGAGATGAGGAGATGATCCAACAGCTACTGTCTTCCCAAAGTACTAAGATACTTGCAACTATTTGGTATTGAGCTATTTTGGCCCTCAATCGAGAAATAAATAGGTCAGGAAAGGTTTTTGAAAGAAATAGATATATTTGAAAGAAATAGATATATCTAACTCTTGCAGAGAAGCATGGAACTATTCTGCTAAAATGAAATTATGTTCATGAAAGGTCATGGTTTTCTTTTAAAGTAAGTTTTTGCATGTCTGCAGAGAAAATATTGCATTAAAGATAAGGGTAGAGTCTCTGCTTTACTGACAATGCTCCAAGTTTTCTTTTTCCCTCCAAATTATAATATAGTTTCCTGCAAGCTAAGCATCCAGCCTGCTAGGTCTGACTTTTGCTTTATTGCTGTATAGTGTCACACGAAACCAGGAAAGCATCAAGCAGTAAGAATAAAAGAACCATGAGCTGCCAAAATAACAGAAAAATACTTAAAAAAAGTATTTTATTGGTAACTTTTAAGTACTGTCAACTGATTTTCAGAAGCTATTGTGATGTGGATAACAAACCCAAGTTGGCTTTACTTTAGAGCTAATTTTGCCTTTATAAGCACACTTATAAATTTGGCAAGGGTCTAAAAGCAGACTCATCTATGTTTAAGTATGTGTAGCAATCCACGTAGATCAATATATAGATGTCTTTACAGGTGTTACTGTCTTTCTATATTTACATATAGGTATAGGAAGCGTTTTTAACCTTACCTTGCTCCATCCTGATCTTCCACTAGAAGTGTTGTCCCAGTAAATTAGAAGGGGTTACACAAGCAAGTGATTTTGATTGTGGCACAATGAGTGGAGTGGAAACCTCCAGTGGAGAGAAGAGCTTAAATGCACCCTTGGGGCTGGCAGATGAAGTAAAACAGAAGCTTCCTCCAGCCTTCTAAAGCTGATGTGCTCTAGGTGTCCATCATTCTCCCTGAAGCTCCTTGCCTGCCTCAGTCCCATACACTGCCAAATTACAGTGCCCTCTAAAGTGAGGTTTACACACTGCTTGCAATAATGAGAATTGGCAGGTCAATTACCATTTCAGACCCCTTCTCTAACCCACCTGTGCTGAATACTAGTATCAGTGAGGCAGTAACAGCTGGAACTCTGCAAGTTTCCCCCAGGGCAATGGGATCAGCTGGGTCCTGAAGTCCCGGTTGCTGTGGGCTTGCTGTTCCCAGTGCCCCATTCCTGGCTGGCTCAAAGGTGCCAGAGCCATAACCAGACCCTACCCTGGCTGTCCTTCAGCTGCACCAAGGGCAGCATCAGCTATGCCTGGGATTCACTAAGGAAGTGAAATCAGAAGAACTGCAGAATTTGAAATCCCCACTTTCCCAGAATAGAGTTGTTGGGCACCTTGCCCCACTTACTGCCTTTGGTGTATATCAGCTAACCTGTAGTGGGCTGATGTATGACTCTGCAGCTACCTCCTTCCTGGGCCATGATCTTAAAGGTCATGGAAAGGAACTGGGGCTGCCTTATACACTATGACCCAACCTTTGACAGCCAACATCCTGGACCCTTGGGTCAGTACAGTTCCCTGCCTTGTCATGTTGACTCAGCTGCAGCAAGGACCAGCTGGCTCTAGATCAGGGGACATTTGGTTTCGTGACTGACATGCAGTGACTGCAGTAGGATGGCACCCTGCCCCTTGGTGGAGGCTGCAGCCAGGCAGAGGTGGTCCCAGCTTCTGCTCTGAGCCTGCACATGCTCCTCTGGGCCACTTGGGCTGAAATAATCTGTAAATAAGTGATGGTGGTGTTAAGATCATATGGAAAGTTGGGATTGGAAAAGCTGAATATTGGGATGTTCTTGGTTAAATAGAGGCCTAGAGGATGTTTGTCACTGAATAACACAGCAGAAAAAGCAGGAAAAGCACACTATTACAAGATCAGGACAAGGTCTGCAGTCTGGTACACTCCTCTCACAGCAACTCCACATCAAGAAAACAGTTTAAACATATTGCAGCACTGGGTGCCTGCAGGAAGGCCTGGAACAATGACTAACATAGGAAGGATGTTGCAGGTGGATGTGTTACAGGACATTGGTCCCGAAGTGCAGAGCAGAACAGAAGTCACCAGCAGACGCCAGATGTTTTATGACTTTTCAGTATGTTTTGAAAAGCATCCTGTGAATGATTGCAGAACCGAGGAATAGGAATAATGGCAAGCTGTGTTATTACTGCTTGAGTTTACACTCTAGAGGTGGTATTTTGTGGCTTCTTTACTTCTATGGTAGGAACTAAAAGATGGTGGAGTAAACAGGGGAGTGGAGATTAGCATCACTATTGGGAGAGCAGAAAAGAAGGTTGAGGGCAAGTCCGAAGGAGCTGATGCAAGTGGTTACGGAGTTGGGATTTTACAAAAAGAGGTTGTTTGCTGGGAGCAGTGAGGCATTGGGCTTTACAGGGACAGCAGCTGTGTGACAGCAATGGTGGGTACAAGGCAAATCTGTGCCCCAGCACAGCTACATGCTGGAGAGGTGTTGCAGCAGCTGGAGCTTTCAGGTTCAGTCTCCATCCTCTCTGCTCACTCCAGGAGCTTACCCCAATCTGAGGGAGCTGCTGGAAGACTTCTTGTATCCCTGCCAGCGCGGCAGTCAATGCAGAATACAACTCAGGCTTTTGAAGTGTTCATGAGAGGAGTGTATAACAGAACAGATAATTCTAACCAGGAGGGAAACAAAAAGAATTTTTCTGCTATGTAAGGCCAACAGGAAGTTATATAGTGTTAAGATAAGATGCCATTGAAGAAGAATACTCCTACCACTCGCAGAGTGTCACAGTTTGGCTAGTTGTTAAGTTATTTTGTGGGCAGCATGATACTAGTGAATTACAAGGTTTCATTCTCCACAGGTCGTATTTAGCTACCCTCTTTCACAAGTATAAAAAATGCTTAAATGGCAGAAAAGTAAATAAAGCCTTAGCACAAAGTCTTGGCATGAGCAGTGCAAAATATCACTGGCTTTTGCCATGAGTATTTTGTACCATGTTTAGGAGACCTGTTCCAGAGGTAACTGGAGTGGGAGCCTAGAGCTGATGGCATTTGTTATGAGTTTGATGCAACCATAAATATGCAGTAAGGTAGCAAGTGTGTTGCCCTTCAGAGAACTGAAAAGATCTTGGCTAAATCGCAAGGGTAAATCCTTCATCCCAAGAGGGTGAAATCTGAAGCAGATCCCAACACGATAAAAATTGAGACCTTTTCTCCTGTTATTTGAAATGTTTTCTCTGCTATGGGCCAACAATGACTTTGAAATAATATGTGCCCCTTCACTAAGTCTTCTGAATTATTCCTATGCTATTTTTATCTGGTTTAATTGGTTGAATATGTATGGGTTCTTTCTGCTATAATCTGTTTGCAAGCTTTCAGGTCCACTGCTTATGTTCTTGTGTTCATATTTCTATTTGTGGCTCTCCAGAAGTTTTACAGTACATAGCATATCCCCACAGATTGTTATTTATTATTTAAAGACTGCTGAGCTGTAGTCCCAATTCTATCTATTCTGTTGGCCATTATTTTTTTTTCCATTCATGAACTTTTATCAAGTAACAGCAGACAGCTTTCACGCAATGTAGCAGCAAAAAGACATTCACAAACACATTGCAGGCTGATAGTCACCCATAGACACTGGTTGGTGAATCATTCTGAGCAGTGAATACTTCCTGAACATCAGAATCCTTTCACATACTGAGGGAAGTGTTGCAATTTTACTCATTCGATTTGCATATTGCTCTCTGGAGGCTTTCATCCCAGTTTCTTTTTACAGCAATTCAGGGACATGCTAGGAAATCTGGAATTCTGCTAAATTCAGGCAAAGTTCTTGCTGAGTGTGACATTTAGGATCCTAAATCTGCAACAAGATGTGGCAAACATGGCCAAACAGCAACACACTAAAATGGGAATTTACTTTTGGTTGCAAGAGAAATCCTATGCATGAGTATACAGGGTTTTGCTCAGAGAGTTGCAGGAGCACCCACACTGCAGCTGTAAGCGGAGAGGAGACTACAGCTCTACAGGGTTTTCCTGTCATTTCTGCAGCTTTATAAGCCTACTTGTGGGTGAAAATTCAAAGTTAAGAGCTAAGGGCAAAAGATTTCACCTATGGGTGAATCTTACCATGGTAGTTACACTATAACTCTTGCCTGGATGATGGCAAGTGCCAGGGAAGGGGGTGAGGAAAGAGATAGAAACCTTTTCACTGTAAATTGTTCTTGTTGAAAATGTCCTGAAAAACATATTTCTTGTTGAAAATGTCCTGAAAAACATATTTCTGAGTCTCAGTTTCAGCTTTTTTTTAACCCTGTTGGTGTTGCTTAGATGGCAGTGACACCCTGTGGTACCAGCCGCTGATGCAGCACTCAGAGGTAGTTTGTTCAGGAAGTTGGTGTAATATTGTGATAACAAAAAGTCCAGTGATGTTTTTAATTCAGCTTCACAGACCACGTTCTCCATCCTTCCTGATTGATTTTGCACTAAGCAGGATGAACCTTTCCGCGTTTGAATATTCTGGAAGTAGATACTGCCTCTTTCTGAGCATTTATGCAGTGCCAGCATAGGGAGTTCCTCTGGTTCAGCTCACATCTCTTGGCTTTGCAGTGAAGGAAATCAGCTGTGGTAACAAACCAGTATTGCATAACAGTGCACCTTTGCTGTACAACATAGTGAAAATGCTTGCTGCCTTTCTGCTCACCCAGGGCTCAGTGCTGGGTCCAGTCCTGTTCAATGTCTTTATGAATGATCTGGATGAAGGCATCGAGTGCACCCTTAGTAAGTTTGCAGATGACACTAAGCTGGGTGGAAGTGTGGATCTGCTGGAGGGTAGGCAGGCTCTGCAAAGGGATCTGAACAGGCTGGACTGCTGGGCAGAATCCAGGTGCATGAGGTTTAACATGGCCAAGTGCTGGATCCTGCACTTGGGGCACAACAACTCTGTACAGTGCTACAGACTAGGAGTAGTCTGTCAAGAAAACTGCATGGAGGAGAAAGACCTGGGGATGTTGGTTTACAGTCAACTGAACATGAGGCAGCAGTGTGCCCAGGTGGCCAAGAAGGCCAATGGCATCTTGGCCTGTATCAGAAATGGTGTGACCAGCAGGTCTAGGGAGGTTCTTCTCCCTCTGTGCTCAGCACTGGTGAGACTGCAACTCAACTCCTGTGTTCAGTTCTGGGCCCCTCACCACAAGAAGGATGTTGAGGCTCTGGAGCAAGTCCAGAGAAGAGCAGTGAAGCTGGTGAAGTGGCTGGAGAACAGGCCTTATGAGGAATGGCTTAGAGAGCTGGGATTGTTTAGCCTGGAGAAGAGGAGGCTGAGAGGAGACCTCATTGCTCTCTACAACTGCCTGAAAGGAGGTTGTAGAGAGGAGGGAGCTCGGCTCTTCTCCCAAGTGAGAGGGGACAGGACAAGAGGGAATGGCCTCAAGCTCTGCCAGGGGAGAATCAGGCTCGACATAAAGAAAAGATTTTTCACAGAAAGGGTCTTTGGGCATTGGAACAGGCTGCCCAGGGAGGTGGTCGATTCACCTTCCCTGGAGGTGTTTAAGGCATGGGTGGATGAAGTGCTGAGGGACATGGTTTAGTGTTTGATAGGAATGGTTGGACACGATAATCTGGTGGGTCTCTCCCAACCTGTTTATTCTATGATTCTGTGATTCACCCAATGAGCAAGGAAAGCTTGTGGTTGCAGTGACAGCATTCATCTTGGATATTTTCTCTCTTTCAGGGTGTTCATGAGTCAAAAGGTGTGACTGAGGATTATTTGAAACTGGAATCTCTGATCCAGAAAGTTGTTTCTCCTTACTTGGGCACGTATGGTCTGTATTCTAGTGATGGACCCTTCACGCACTCTTCCTGTATCCTGGGTAAGAATAACAGACCTCTGTTTGACATGGCACGGCAGGCTTCACCAAAACCTTGGGAGAGGGCCCACACAAGAGGAGACTGCCAGTACTAACACAATGTAGTCAGGCTCCTTTTCTAAGACCAAAGGCTGTACTCCTTGCAGTGTGCAAAGTCACAGTGAAACTTGACAGTGACAGAAAATGAAAACAGATCATCATAGTGAATCTGTGAATCTAGAGTGTGTTTAGCATTTCCATGCTACCTTTTAATGAGAGACTTTTAACACAAGGTGCTTTATTGACAGTAAAGAAGCAAGAAGCCATTTCTAGAATGTTGAGCAGTGTCTATTCGTTAGTGCACAAAGATTATATAACACTGCTTAAAAGCAGGGAAGAAAGTAAGAATTTGTCTTAGAGAAGACCAGGTGATAAGCCTTCAAACATATAAAAGCTTTCTGCAGAGTGGAAGATAAAAAACTGTTCTCCATCGTACTGGAGGTAAGAAAAACAGAGTGGACATGGTAAGGGAAAGCCAGATTACATGGAAGGAAAACTCTTCACTGCTAGAGGTGTTATATACATGTCACAGACAGTCATCCATAAGAGCAAGGTGGGTAAACATGGTCCTGCCTGGCAGCAGAGGCTGAATGAATGACCTTCTTGAATCCCTTTCAGCTTATTTTGTATGATTCTTTGAGCTCTAAAGCATTCAGTAACTTCTATGAAAGCAAGATTAGGCCAAGGTGAAAGCCTATTGAATAACCCACATAATTATCCATTCTGTAGAAAAAGCCAAGGGGGTTACTACCAGCGTAAATAGGAGGGAGCTGGCCTCTTCTCCCAAGTGACAAGTGACAGGACAAGAGGGAATGGCCTCAAGCTCCGCCAGGGGAGGTTCAGGCTGGACATGAGAAAAAAAATTTTCATGGAAAGGGTCATTGGGTACTGGAACAAGCTGCCCAGGGAGATGGTTGTCTTACCACCCCTGGAGTTATTTAAAAGACAAGTGGATGAGGTGCTGATGGGCATGGTTTAGCGATTGATAGGAATGGTTGGACTTGATAATCCTGTGGGTCTTTTCCTACTTAGTGATTCTGGGATTCTGTGAAATCAAAAAGGAAGCATGTTAGTACCCAGATATTTTAATGTAAATACTGTGATGGCCTGCTTGAACACAGAAATCAGGAGAAGATAATTTCAGTTGTCTGTTTCCTATGCAGTGTTTCTTTGTCAGAAATGATTAGTAGGGCAGCTCATTTTCCCCTGAAGCTGAATGGAAAAATGGTTGTGTTGTAGTAGGCTTTTAAGAAACTTTATCAGTTTTATGTGAACAAGAGGAGGCCAGTTATTTGTGGAAAGTGCTTTGGGATTACTTCTTTGTCATTAAAAGACCATAAACATTTAAATGGAACCCCAGGTTGACATTTTCTGAATAGAAGGTTTTGTATGTAAGGACAGAAAAATGTACCCAGAGAGATTAAAACTCCTGTGAAGTGGGTTGTTAGAAAACAAGTGTTCTGTTGCATGACTGCAGAAGATGGGCAAGTTTTGGTGGGCCAGACACTTCCCCTTGTTGCGTCTGTGGCTCTTGCAAAGCCTTGATGTGACCAAAAAGCCAGGAGTTCCTGTGCTAAGACAATCCCAGGGAAACATTTCTGTTTGCCAGGTCAAATTCCTAATAAGGAAAAAGTCCAAAAGTGAGTTCATGATGAGTGGCTCAGTTGATTTCACTGCTGAGAGAGAAACAACTGCAAAGTACAATCTTATCTACAGAACTGGGTTTTTTATTGGTACAGCATGTGATTGGAATTTGTGTCCAGGTAGACACACATAAATGTAATTTTAGAAGAGCCTGACATTTGTAAAGGAAATTGTGTGATTCAGAGTGGAACATATACCAGCATCTTGATTAAAACTGGACAGTTTATACACAGTGGCTGTGGTTGACTTCTAAAATGTAACTAATTTCCCTTTTCCAGTCATGCCCCTTCCATGGGTATGGGGGAGTGGGAGTAGCAGGGAGAAAGCTGAGACCTATTAGTCACATCACATTGGGATTTTAGCACCTTTGAGAAAGCTGCTAGAGGTCTCATGATGATCATTTTGGTCTAGGTGCCGGAGAGCACACCAGCCCTGAACCAGTTCTGATGGATTTCCGTGCTGACTTGCTGCCACCTGCTGCTCATTGTTTGGAAAGAACCCACTTGGTGAAAGGCAGTGCTCATAAAAATCACTGCCAGATCGAGTGTTGATTTGTTCCCCTAGAAGTTTGCTGTGGGCACTGCTCTTCAGTTAACATTTATAAATGCTTCTGGTGCTCTTTCCTGATGATGGTCTCCAAATGAATATTTAAATCTAAGTTTTTCCAGAACTAGTAGTAAGACTTTCTGTCTTAATCCTTGTGCCCCAAAATTTTAAGAAATCTGATTTTACCAAAGTGGCTAGAAAAGTTAGATTTCAACTACCAGAAATTAGTGATGCCCTTTATAGCCTGAAGAAGAACAGAATTCTACTTTAAGTTCTTGTCTAAAGAAAGTATTTGCAATTGTTTCCCAGGTCTACCAGAACATTGTTTTACTCCAGCTGCTGAAGATATATGAATATAAGAGAATCTCACATTCTGTGATTCTATGATTAATAAAAATAGATTTGAGATCTTCAATATGCTGAAGAGATCTAGGAAATTTGAAGCCTACGTGTCTATAAAACCAGTATAAAATATTCTTCTATAAAATTTTCTGTCATTCAAGAAAAGTTTATGGATATTCAGGCCTTGACTTTTCTTTTGAACAGCCATAACCATTAGTATCACAAAACCAGGAGTCTTTGTAGATATTACCCTGGATCTTTCTCTATTTACAGAGAAGCGGTTCTTCAGGCGTTCAAAATCAGGTGACATCCTCGCCAAGAACCCCGTGGTGCGATCAAAAAGCTACAACAATCCATTGCTGACACCAGTGGCTGAGTATGAAACCGAGGGCATGGCTGCCAATGGAACAGGCATCCGAAGGCACTCTGTTTCAGAAATGACCTCCTGCCTGGAGCTCCAGGGATACTCCAATCTCACCACCATCATGGACAACGGTTCCAAGAGCTCCATGACAACCACAAAAAGCTCCCTGTCTGGAGACCAGGAGAGACCCAACACTGGCTCAGTGCAGTGCTCTAGCAAACTAAGCACAGTTGAACAACAGAAAGGACTATTCCACTCGATGGATGACCCACATAGGTCTTTTGAACTGGAGAGGGACCCTTCCTTGGTTCCAGTTCCTTCTTCAAGCCCTGAGAACATTGTGGATGAGATTTTGGAGTCAATAGATTCTGATTCTGAAGGCATTTTTATTGATTTTGGCCGAGGCTGTTCCAGTTCATCAGCATACAATGTGGACGTGAACAGACAGAGCATCATGTGAAGGACATCAGGACACAAACCTTGGGTTTTAATATTCTGTATGAAAGTTACTAACGCATTGAGTCAGACTATGGGCAAGCTGTATTTGTCTATACACAGGGCAGAACCTTTGTTGTAGGTCATCACAGCTGTACTGACATACACAAACAGGTTTACAGCAGGCAGGTATCTGCTGTCAGGTGGAAGAAACTCCAGCCACCTCTCCCCATCCCTCTCACTCTGCAGTCTGGTTTCCTCTTGTCTTTATAGGGATTCACAAAGTGACAAGTGTCTGGTAATATGCTATTAGTGCAGCTGGCAGTGTTTGTTCAGTAAAACTGCCTAACAAATAGATGTGATCACTTTTAATTTTCTCAAGAGATTTCCTGTAGACAGCAGGTTGTTCTCTGAACTGTAACACCATAGCCAGAGTGAAAACATATTCTTTTTAAAACCTAAAACCAACAGAGGCTGTGGGCTTTCATACCACAGAATACAGTGATAAATAAGTCTCTTTTAATCTTTTTCTTTTACATCTTGTATGCACTCCTTTGCCCAATGGTGAGTTTAGAGTTCTTGAAGAAAGGCAAATAAACAAAAATGTGATACCTGATGTCATGCAACACCTAGCGTCTCATTTTCTGTTTCACAGCCAGTACCTTGTGTCTGTGAGAGAATTGTCTTGAAACTGACTTTTAAGGCCGTGTTGATTTGTTCTATATGTGGCACTTCCAAGAAATTTGTGCACTGTCAACTCCTGGAGTATCCATTGTATGGAGAGATTCCAGCAGAATTCAACTTACTTGTTTCCTAAATAAACAAAAATATGGCCTCTTTGTGGAAATCCTCATTATATATCTATATTCTTAAAGAAATACCAAAATGCATGTACTGTCAATTATGCATCGATATTTGGAAAGTGGAAACCTTGTGGCTCTTCTCATTGTGATCACTCCTAGCTCTTTGATTTTGCCTTGAGGTAACATGGTGTTGTAGGAGTGTTATCAGTGTTTTTAGAGAGAATTGATGCACATGATGCTAAGGTGAAATACAAATGTGGACATGTGATAGATCTTTGATCAGATGGTTTTACAATGAAGAAAGAGCTAGTTCAGGTCTCTCCATTCTAGGCATCTCCTCTAGAAGAGAGTCAGTTGGCAACTCCTGAGCTGCTCAGCAGTCAGGTCATCAGTTCAGTCTGGTGGCACCTGCTGCTCAGCTCAGATGCTCAAGGATGCTTCAGCTTCTCTCTGCACTTGCACTACTGACCCTAACATTTGCCAAACTCTTTCCCAGGTTTTGATTATATTTCCGTGTTCAAGACCCTGCTTCTGATACTTGCCTTTGGCCTCACTACTAGATCTTTTGGAAGGTGTGAGCTCAGTCTTTTGCTGCTACCCTGATTCACTGCTGGAGGTTATAGCTTCCAGATGTGCAGGCTCCCCACAACACAGATATTTGACAGCCTTAGAAACCATCTGAGGAAGGAGCCCCATAAATTATGCAGGGATTTTGTGTCTGCTTTCCTTCTTTGTGTTTAGCATGTTCAGCTGCGTAGCCTCCCCTGCAGAGAGAGACTTAAGTTAGGTCATACTTAACAGTTTCTTTTATAGAGAGATAAATAACTGATTCAATGTCCTAACAGTCTCAGACTTAACAGGCAGGGAACATACCTGGTTGGGAACATCTAATGTGGAAGAGTCAGTGCAGAGGGACTTATCTGACAGAAACACAGATGCAGCAGAACATGTCCCCAGCAAGAGCAAGTCCAATGCCTGTGGGGATCTTTGAGGTCCAATAAATGAAACTGCTTAGGATGCAGGCAGTACCCCTCCAGATGTGCAGCTAAAAGTGGCAGATTACCAGTCACACATTTGGCCACTTCCTGACCATGGTGATGCCTGTGCAAGCCTCTGGTTGTGCACTGGGACACACTTAGTACTACTTCACTGTTGATGGGGCCAAGTATGCTGACAGCTTGCTCAGATCTGAGGTTTTATCAGGTTTCTGTCAACTGGTTGGTGCCACCAATGGGAGTTTGCCCACCCTCTCCTAGCTGAGGGGCCTGATGAACCTGATGAACCTGATGAGGTATATTTGTTACCACATTTGCCTCTGTGCAAACAGTACAAGAGACAAGAGGTCTCACTGAACTTGGATCCAATATATTACAGGATTGATGTTCAGAAGTATCCTAAAGAAGTACAGACCCCCAATGCTGGTGCCCTCAGCTTCTACCCTTGTTCCTTCTACAAACGCTGTTCTGTTTCCTGCATTATTATTAAGGTAGGAGAAAGAGTACCCACAGCCTTGTCCTAAGGACACAGTGCAGGGGAGGAGAAGATAAGTTCAAGTCCTACAAGAAAACTTAAAAACAGACCATGGCCCATTCACCAGGACCTCATTGCAAAACAGAACAGAAAAGCAAAGCTAAGCAAAACTCAGCCCTGCCCTACTCCACCCTACCCTGCTTCCAGAACTGTGATTACCAGCTGTGATAGGGTCGAATGAGGATGTAAGGAAGTTGGGTTCGGCACTGTTGGGATTTGTTACTTATTAGGTGTTCGGATGATGTCCGTGTGCTGCTGAGATGAAGTAAAACGCTTATATTGATCCTCTTTAGGATGAAGTGAATCTCAATGGGCTTCACTTAAAGTAAGTTAACCTGATGGTGCTATAATTGTACTGGCTGAGCTCTGCTGTTGTGGTTTAGAGCTTGCTAAACTAAACTTACCTCTGTTAGCAAATGGACTGTTGACAGAAGTGTTTTGTCTGCTATGCTAAAGCTTTTTTACTGGGGTAAGGACTAAAGAAGGAGCAAATGCTTTCTGACTTTTAAGGGTTCAAGCTGCAGTTTCAGGGCTCTTAATTAAAGGAAACATCATAAACTCAGCAAGCTTGCTATGAAAAGCCTGAAAATCTGAAATCAGAGTTCAGTTCCCTTATGCAATGGTGATAAAGTGGCATTTTCTTTATATTGAAATGTGCAGGGAGATGTGACTGTAAAACAACTGAGTTTGGTGGTCAGGCTCTTTCCTATGAAAGCACCAATTGTCCTCAGAGATGAAGTTTCTCATGAACTTATTCCCCAAGAAATGGCACGAATAGGAGTGCTATATAAAAAGATGTAGGTGGAGCTCTGCTGTAGCTCTTTGCTTTGAGCCTTTGTGCAGATCTGGTTTGTAGTTGCAAGATCACATGCATGATAGTTCAAGCTGCGAGGGGTATGGAATCAGACAGTCATGTGGGTGATGCTGGACAAGGTGTGCATGGGCAATCAAATGTCAGCATTCAGTGACTTTATATGCTGCACAGTTGTGAGACTACCCTAATTTATGATCCTTCTACTGGTAGGGATGATGCAGATGAATTGGGGACGTGGTCATCTTAGAGACAAATGGAGTCATTGCAAAGGAAAAATGTGTTCTTGCCAAAATATATTTCGGAAGTGATGGCATTTGGCTTTCAAATGCTACTACATAGCAGTGTCCCAGTGCACCAAAGATGCTCAAGCTCTTTCCCTAAGGGAACATTCTCAGTATGTCAGTTATTCCTCACCACCTTTGTTATAATCAACAGTGGCATTTTGTATCATAATACCAAACTCAAAAGCTCTCTGCTCTTTCCCTTGCTTTGGGACACATTCCAAAACCCTACCAGGGAGATACAGAGCATGAGATAACACTTAAAGGTCCTGTCATCTGGCACTTGCAGGGTGAATGTTACGCAAGCAAAAGGAACTGGGAGACTAACCTAATGAGAGCTCCTGAGCTCTGTGGAGAAGTAATATGGCTCCTTGGAGCACAACTGGAAACAGCAGAATAATTGGCTGCAAATAATGCCCAAAGAGGCCTTTTATTTTTTTAAAAAAACCTGGTTTTGATAGTGGTTTTGACAAAAAAAAAAAGCTCTTCTTTATACCACCTGAACTGCTAAGCCATGGTGACAGAACAGAAGAGCTATGGGCCATCTTCTTCAAGAACCACCATAAAATGTGATTGTATGAAAATATCTGATCTCTCTCTAAAGTTCTGATTACAGATGCATGGCTTGTCCCTTTATTAGGACAATACCCTGTAAAGAGCATCTTGGAAATAATGGTGTAAGAAAGCTCTTAGTGTTATTTTTAAGCTGTGGTCTGCAGAGGTATGACTGTCATTCCAGAACATTTCTCCGAGTACCAAAATTTGGAAGGGAGGAGCAGAAATCCAGGTATCAATTGAGCTGGCAGTGCTGTAAATAACATGCAACCATTCTAATAATACATAAATCCTTGCCACTATGCCCTCCAGGAAAATGAAATCCTTGGTTTACAATTGAAGTATTGTTTGCACCTTTCCACAACGGAAAAAAAATACCTTTCTAAAAGGGGAATAATTATATTTTGCTTCTAAGTGGTCTCTAACATATGTTTCTCTTCACATGACATGGTAGCCACAGTAACAGGTTGCTGGGATCAGTGGTTTGTAAGTTGCTAGAATACTCCATCCATGCAAAGGAAGGAGGTGGTAGTTGGGAGTGGAAGAGCAGTCAGCATCTTGAGCTGGGTGTAGGGTGAAAGGTGCCAAGAAAGCAGCTGTGCCATTGTGTCTTCTAATATCCAGCTCAGGTTGGTGCTATATAATGCATTTTATTTGTTTTAACTGGCAGTAAGCTTCAGAAAACCACAGGTCACCTGATATTTTTTTGGCTTCTGCAGCACAGTTGGCAGCCCACCCTTCCCAGGAGGGTAATGTGGAAAAGATCTGTCAGGAAGGAGCTGCTGGAGGTGTCCAATGTTCCTTTGTATGGTCTGAAGGACCTTAGGCTTCTCTCCGGTTTCTGATGTTACAGATAGATTAAGGATGTCTGAGGGATTGAGGTTTTACCAAATAATCAAACTCCTCAAGCTATAGAGGGAAGTGCCAGAAAGTTATTCAGATTTTTTTTGTGGTGCTAGGGTACTGCAAACAAGTGGACAGTAGCTCTCCTAAGCACTCTGTATTGGCCTCATTGCTCCATCAAGACCAATGGTTAAACTCAACTGATTTCATCAGACTCAGAATTAGGCTGATATATTGTCTCTCTGAAATTGCCCACCTGTTTTGAAACTGCTGCTTACTGCTCTGTATTGCCCTCAGAAGCCACATTTTGGGGGAGATCTGCAGAAAGGATTTAGCTTTGATCTACTATTTTGATGTTGTAATTCCACTAGTATTTTAACGCTCTTCGGGTAGGTAATTTGCCTAGTAATCAAATAATGAAAATAGCCTCTTCTTTCACAAGCAGTCACCCCTGAGGTCTTGTATTGTATAATTGGATTAGCAAGCTGGCTGATTGCCTTGTAGCAGGATTGCCTACCTGAGAGATGAACTGCCAGGACCCTCAGACAATGCCAGATGGGGAGGTGAGGCAAAACTGGGTGTGAGAACAGCTGTAGGCTAACAAACCTGCCAGGAGTTTATTGCTAGTTAGTTGCCTTTGTGAAATGAGGTATTGAAGGCTAACCTTATTTCTATTACAGACAGACTGGGTCAGTATTTTCACCCTTCACACAGCTAACTCTTCCAGAATATATTTATTTTATAATTAATTAATATATCTTAATAGCTCTCTATGTCAATTACCTCCTCAGAACATGGGGATAATGTTCTTATCTGTCTTTCTTACATTTTAAATTGTTGAGTGGATTGTCTTGTTGCCTAAAGTTTTCATGATAAATCATGCACAACAAGAACAGAGGAGGAAGATTATTGGAAATTATTGCATGTAGGTTAACAATGTAAGCCTAAGTTGTGTGTATTTAAATTTGTTGGCATCATGCTCTTTCAGTGTAACTGTACCACTGATTTAGGTCTATACTTACTAATTAATACTTATTTATGATCCATTCCTTGTCTTCATGCCTTGTTTGGCTTTCCTCCTCAAAAGCAATCTCCACTGACTCTATGCTGTTGTTTCTTTAACTGGTATTACCCCTTTAATACTCCGTGAGCTTTAAGCACTTCCTGGGGTGTTTTTTCCCTCATTTCATGTTAGTCTGTTCTTATCAGCATCAAGATTCTTATTTCCCATTACTCTAAATAGTTTAGGTCCCTCTGAAATCCCTCATGTTATGTCCTGAATAGAGGGACATTTCCCTCAGAAGCAAATATCTTTGCTTTACACTTCATCCATCTCTTCCAATTAAAAAACTGGAAGGCACTAGACTTGATTTCCAAGGAGTAAAATTTATCTTCCCCCTTGCAGTTGTTTTATGGAAAATTGAGATCATAATGTTCTGTTCTTAATGATCACTTAAACTGGTTTTCCCAGATACAGATGTAAATGCTGCTAGTTTATAAGTGTTTGGATCATACCCTCAGATAACACAGGTACAGTACTTGTGATCTCCAGTTGTCTATAATAATGTCTCTGAAAAAAAATCTATTTGCTGTGAGCTGTTATGCTGCTTCATTATTGGAATTATTTGGAATAGGCTGCCCAGGGAGGTGGTTGATTCACCTTCCCTGGAGGTGTTTAAGGCACAGGTGGATGAGGTATTGAGGGACTTGGTTTAGTGTTAGATAGGAATGGTTGGACTAGAAGATCCGATGGGTCCCTTCCAACCTGGTTGTTCTGTGATTCTGTGATTATACTGCCTCATGGGTATGCAGTCATCTGGAACCGCAAAACACTACAGGGAGCTGGAGAAGTTGGTAACCTCTTGAGGTATCCACAGGCAATCACTTTACATGATATGATCGAGTAATAAAAATAGTAATGGATACATTGCACCCAAAAAATCAGAAGCAGAATGACACATGGGTGCTAGACAGAGAAAAGTTGCAAACTATTTAATAGCAAAACTTAACTGACTTTAAATGCACCTCTCTTCTCACCTTTGCACCAGCACCTTTACAAAGTCCCTATTGTTAAACGTTGTTCAATCCTCCCTCTTGGGTGAACAGAAATTATTCTGAAGAATATATTGCACATGGCTCTGAGAGGATAATGTTGCAAAGCTTGCAAGAGTAGGAATTTGTCAAGGTAAGGGTGAAAAAAATTTTCAGTTTTGTTCGTTCATTTTAAATGTTTATTTGTCATACATTCCCAATCTTTGGCAAAACTGGCATTTAAAATTATTTTTAACTATTTTGTGTCATCCACTCAAGGAGTGAGGAGTTGTGGCAGTCACATACAGTGTATCACTAGAAAATCAGGCAGTACTCAAATGGATAAAAAGCTTTCTGAAGAAAACTCCAGATTTCCAGGGCATGTTGACTGAGAGAAGGAAGAAAGGGCTTTCTTGCACAAACATTCCTGCAGTTCCTCAGCTGCTGCTGTGCTCAGCAAGGGGGAAGGTGAACAACTGCGCTATCTGGAGTATGATAAACATAGCCAAGAAAAACAGGCTGGGAATTTTTTTTTTTTTTCTGTATTCTCTTGTCCATTACTTGGATCAAAGACCAAGGATTCTGTTCATGCACAAAACTGTATTTGGATGGCAAGAGCCAAGGCGGCATTTGAAGTTTTACTGTCAGACGCAGATACATCCAAATGCATCTGTGGCAGCACTAGTCCTGCTCCCTCCTCTTTTACTTCTACCTCCTATAAACAAGCAATTGCTGATTGCTGACAAATAGCTTTAATATTTTGAAATTGGTATTGCACACTTTCACAGTGCTTGGATTCATTCAGATACTTCCAATATGCTCATCCATGGATCATCAGTGAGCCTTCTGCAGCTGGGTATTGCAAACATCCAGCACAGCTTAGGGACAGATAGGAATGGTTAGACTGAATGATCCAAAAGGTCTTTTCCAACCTGATGAATCTATGAATCTGACCCTGTCAATGTGGGATTAGCAAATGATGAAGAAGTAGAGTAAAACTGCTGTCACACTTAACAGGGAAAGGAAGTGCACGTTGATGTCTCCAGTTTGTATGTGTAGTCTGGAAAGACCATGCACATGGTTACTGTACAGATTCAACTGAGTCCAACTTTGTTAGCACTAATTTCTTAATGACTTGCTCACACTGAAGAACTAATCTGATATTCTGCCTTTTGCATCTTCCAAAAGTTTTTCCTTAAACGTTGTGTGTGGGCAGGGGCTCTTTGCTGGTAATGCTGCAGTTCAAACACTTCATTTTAAATCTTCATAATTAATATATCAGTCTTGGTTCAGATTGTACGAGTATTCAAATATAGCATTGAGCCTCAGCTAAACAGTGTTGTACATATGAAGACAAGACTTTTTTTTTCCCGTACTCTTGAAACTGCCATATATTTTCCTCTCACTGGTTAAGTAGAGTACAGGGATTTGTGTGTGTGGTGGGTGGGATTATTATACTTATTTGTTTTTTTCCCAGAGGATACTTTAAGTTAAACCTAAACTCCTACTTTTCTGGTCTTGATGCACACTGGGATTATCTCTCTGCCTTTTCTAATACAGATGATTGTAGTGTTTTTATTTCTTCTTTTGTATGTTAACCCTGCCAGCTAGATCACTGGAACACTCTATGACAAAAACTGACCACTGGCTTCACGTCAGGACGTGCTCCCATAGCTGTGTGTCAGTGGCCAGGCTGTGTGTTTTAGAAGGGACTCATAATTGTAAACAGGACTGACTCAAAATAGCTATGCTCTTTTCACTGTCATTTCTCTTTCCCTCGTTAATCAAGCTGCTGTTGTCTTTCTGACCAATCTTGTTGACTCTGCAAGCTATGAAAAAAACCCACACCACAAACATTTTATTAGGGTTCCGGCTTAGTTTCCTGGACTCCTTTTTGTGTGACCAGGAAGCCTGTTGATGAGGGAGGTGAAGAAGGCAAGGACGTGCACTCAGAATCGAGTGTCTCTTTGGAGGTACTCCTGTTTCAGACTGGCTTGCAGAAGGTAATTTCTCATCTCATATGGTCAGAAGTGGTGAACACCTCCTCTTCTCTATTCTCCAAACTAAAGCATATGTAAAAACTACACAGGGAAAGGAGTCTGCTCAGCATAAATATTTCCCCTTTCAATAGAGGATTTTCAGAAGGGCTGGGCTGTGCAATATTTACTCAAGTCACTGCCACAGACTAACATTTTCCCAGTGCAGGAGTCCAAAGGGAATTCTCAGAGGGGAGATCCTTCCTCTCAGCTGACTCAGTAGCTGTCAGTCTTCAGACTAAGATTTTCTACAGTCTGTTTCTGCAGGATTTCTGTGGCTTCACCTCTGTGATTCCCTGGGTAAAAAGTGATATGAAGCCTACACCTTTTTCTGTTGGGATGAAAGGATCCTGCATGTCCACTTCTCTGCCTCTCTCTATGTGCTTTCCATGCCAAAATGCCTAATCTATCACAACAGATAAAAGAAATCCACATACTCAGAAAACTGATTAAAATGATAATTTATTACTGTCAGTGGCAGTGCTAGCACCTTCTAGGCAGTGAACCTCTTCTTCACTGAAGGGCTGTTGTAGAAGCAGTGTCCTCCCTGGTCTGGGGTGCAAGTCCTCTTCTGGGATGCACTTTCTGCTGTAGTGGGATGCTGGGCTTGATGCCAGCACCCGCTGCACCTGTACTTAGCACTACAGGGAAATAAAATTCTGAAAAATGTTAGTGAGCTATGTACAGTTTTGTGAGGATGGACACCTACTGCCTCTAAAGAAAAGCTACCTCATCTGTTGATTCTAAGAGCTGAGATCTGAGCCTCTCTAATGAAGAAACATATGTCCTCTGTGAATCTTTTGAGATCACTCATCGATAGACATCACTGCTTCTCTTCAGGGTCAATGATATCGTAACTCCCTTTAGATGCTTCCTGGATTTGCAGTGGATTACAGTTTGTACAGTATTACTGTGTTACTATCCAAACTGGCCACTGGATTGCACCGTTGCTCCAAATATATGCAGCAGAAAGCA
The DNA here is from genome assembly GCA_033558105.1 of Coccyzus lansbergi. Taxonomy (NCBI): domain Eukaryota; kingdom Metazoa; phylum Chordata; class Aves; order Cuculiformes; family Coccyzidae; genus Coccyzus; species Coccyzus lansbergi. Next base: position 421,428 of record JAUMJK010000067.1, on the reverse strand, counting down.
ATGCAGCATCAGAGAGCAGAGGTGCCAGCTCTCTGTATAAAAAGCCTTTTGTCTTCTCACTTTCCAAAGTCCCTCTGAGAGAACAAAAGTAACATGAAGAGCATCCTACAAGAACAATGGTTTCTCATCTAACTTGCATCTTCATTAGTGGGCTGACAGGCACCAAGAAACATGACAACCTTAGCACCATTTGACTTCCCTGGGCTCAATTCCTGTGCCATATTCAGCTACATACGCACTGGTGGTGAGATGGGCAAGAGCTGCCATGTGGTGTTTCAGAAGTACACCCTCTCCTGTGGTCTCTCATCTCATGGTGAAGGTAAGGAGACCAAGCAATTTGGAGAATGAATTGCCCTTTTGAAAGAACTTCATGATAGGAAGAAACAGCAGGGGAGTAGCACAGAAACACAGAGTCCAGGCTGCTGAATACAGGTATCACAGCAGGACCATTTCCTGAGATGTGGAGAACTGGAACATGGAAGGCTCTTTTAACAAAGTGGAGCAAAAAGCTCTTGCAGTAGCTGTCTTGCTTCCACCTCAAACGTCACCTTTCTAACTCTAGGTATGTTTAAGTTCCTGATCATTTACTTGTATTCCAACCTAGAAGCCAGCAGCCTGAGACATGGACACTGCCGCAGAGCTGCTGAAGCTCAGTAGCTGAAAGATCTATGTTAGCCCCTCTGCCTCAGGCACTCTTGCAATGTAGGGACTTCTTCTCTACCATCAGTATTCAAGACAAGCTTTCCTCTCTTTTTGAAGGTGATTGATAGAGGTGGCTCTGAGCCCTCCTGGGGAAAGAGCGTCAGAATTGGGGCACAGGAATCTAGGGGTTTTTTTTGTCTTGGAGACTGAACTCAACCTTTTTTTTTTTAAAAGACAGAGTCCAGCCATCCTTGACTACTCTCCAAGGAGATGCAGTGATATCGCTACTTGGAAAGATGCCCAGTGAAGAGGTGAGCAAGGGCAATGCCAAGGAGTTAGTTATGTTGGGGATTTGGGAGAAGGAGACGGGAAGCAAGCTCTTAGGCCTATAACAAAATACATCTTGAACTTTGGCTATTGGCCAAGGCCCACTGCAAGGGTCACTGCTGACAGAAGAGGTTGTTTTTCATTGAAAGAGGAAAACCAGTCCAGTTTGCTTTATGTCTGACAACCAGCTGGGGCTCTTGACTCAGTGCAGCTCAGGAACCCTCTGCCTTGGAGATCGTGCAAGGACCTCTGTCCTTGCTTCTTTGAAGGATCACTCAAGCCTAGTTCAGCTTAATCCACGTCTGTGGTTGACCCAAATATCTCTTGTGTGGATACACACAAGCAGCAAAAAAGGGGATGGGCTCTTGCCAGGCACGTAGTCAAATCACAGCTTCCTCTTGATCCCTGTCTACTACCTTCTTCATAGACTTAACCAAGCTCCAGAGAAGAGTCCAACTGAGGTCCCAGATTATCTTTTGTCCTGCTCTTTTCAAAGATCCAGCGGCCATCCAGCTCCTGTGCCAGGCTACTCAGAAAGCCTTGCTCAGTGTGGTCACAGACTGGATGGGCACAAAGTCAATTCTGGCTACAGAGAGGTGGCAACAATGGCAATGTTCTTGCAGGAGGATAGGCCTTTGCATACACCAAGCCAAAAAAGCAGCAGGGGATGCCTGCATAGGTGAAAGGATAAGTCAATGCATAAGAATTGATTGATTCTCCAGCATGACATCAGTTTGGGACTTGTGGTTGCAAGCAGGAGCTATTGAACTCTTATCCTTAGGCATAAGTGGGAGTCTCTGGTCAATAACTTTCTTTCTAAAAAACATACCTCAAAGGTTGCCCTCAGAAGCAGGCTCTTCAGCCCACCCTCTGTTACAGATAAGCCTTTGAGAATGACCTTCCCTGGGAGAAGGATTGCTGAAGAGATTGATAAGACAGTACTTTTGTCTGGAATTTCCCAACATCTATATTTAAAAAGAAAGCAAAACAATGAATGCTGCGCTATCTACAGTTCCCAAAGAGATGGCTTTGTTTTAATTGAACTTTTTTTTCTTTTTTTCTGGAGAACCAACTCCCTGGTGTGTTTTGTGTGCCTCCAGACCGTAGTCTGGGAAAAAGCATCCTGCTCTTGGATAGAGGTTCCCTGAAAACAAAGTTAATAGGACAAGACAGGCTTTTATCTTGAAAATAGTTTGGTCCCTCCCCATGAAAACATCATAACCCCCAGCAGCCATATTCTCATTCTTGTATCTGCCTTGCCTCAAGCCCAGTACTGCCACCAAGTCAGGACGGAGGGATCCACCAGAGGAGGAAGTTCGCCGTGCCTGCACTGAGTTCGTCGCTGCCTCATTACACTGAGTAGGGATTTTCTCAGTTACTACCAAAATCATGGAGACAGACATAGGGTAGCCTCCCATCAGAGCAAAACTAATTACACCTGAGAAGGTTATAAGGTCTTTTCCAAGGTTATGGACCTTTCTTGTTACCCAATAACTTCTCTTATTTTCTTTCTCTTCTCTTTTTTTTTTTTTTTTTTTGCATTAACTTGTTTTTTAAATCATTATTTCATTTTTCCCATATTTGCACACAAACATACTAGAAATTTTTCTGTTCGTCTCCCCACCCCCTAGAACGGGCACTGAACAGCAGTTTAAGGTATTGCCAACTCCTCCTGTCTTCCTTGCCTTTCTGCTGCACCATGAACTCTCCAAGGTGTCTATGAAAGGCAATACTGATCCCAGCTGCGTCTCCTGTTGTTCCTTTCTAGGCTGTAGTCACAATACTCTAAAGGAACATATGCTCTTGTTGTAGTCAGTTCAGAGCCTGCTGTTTTAACTTAAACCGGCTTAAGCAACTGAGATGTGAACATATTTCCTGTTAAAAGAGCATGGGCATGAGGAGAATGAGGTGGAAAGGGGGAAATCTTCCTAAAATAATCGCAGCAGGAGCTATCAGACTCGTTTTATCAGTTTTCAGCCCTGTGTGGTTCAACAATGCAGCATACCCAGCTGTGCTGTTTTGTAGGGCCAGATTAAAATTGCCACAGCCATAGGATGCAAAGTGCTGAACTAACATAACCTCATGTAACATAACTGGTTACATGAGTTTCAAAAGTAACTATAAACCAACTGGATAACAACAAAGTGGAGCTGGGGTTGTTTGTCCTTTTTACACCTAGCATAAGTTCTGTGTTAGGTGTGCTTATGAACTTTATACAAATGTAATCAATGTTTGACACAGACTGTATTTTTGTAGTTAAGCAATCAGCCATGTGAACATTTGGCATTAGGCTATGTGCAGTGGTGTGGTCCTACAAAAGCCATTTTGCTTTGTACTTACAAGCGAATTTATAACAGGTTTTTTTCTAGAAAGCACTTGGAAAAATACCCCTAATCACAAGCACTTACTGTACACCAGACTAATTAACAGCATAAGCGATGTGATGGCATTTCTTTAACCTTGTGAACTAGAGAAAAGGACTTGTAACAAGCAAGGACAGCAGTGTATAATCCATGACCTCACAAGGAAAACATAGCAGGAGCATCAAATTGCACTCCCTTTAATAGACTTTGTGCAGCTAGACATCAGAAATGCAGAAAGGGGAGAATATCAAGTGGAAATATGGCACCCCAAAAGCTTTGGAGGAAGAATATGGTGTGAACTCAAAGCTATGTGCATAGGATCATACTTTAAGTAGAGATTTTCAAAGATATTGAAAAAGAGCAGAGTAGCAGTAATGGTTGTTTTTTATCTGGAGCAGAGTAAGTAAATCTCGGGTGGGATTTTTCTAAGGTTTCTAATCAATAGGGGTTTGGTCTCATATCTCTAATTTCATTGAGCATTAGTAGAGAGGATGTAGGTGAGGAGATAGCCAACAGGTTGTTTTATTTTCTCTTCATAAATGTGAAGATTGTTTTGAGGGAATTTGAGCATTGGATTGCTAGCAATAAGATGGAGTTGCATTTTTTTTAACCTCTGGCTCCTTGAGATCATTACGCTGGAAGTGATTTGGTGACTTATAAAGTTTAGGGATGACTGATGCAAGTATTGTCATGGCGTCAAAAAGTTACATTCTGCTTCAGGTGTTTGACATGTGTCTGTAAGTACCACAGACTCTTTCAAAGTGCTCCTTCTGCTTTGAGACTCTCTGCAGTCACCTGTGTGAGGTGTCCTTGAGCAATAGCAGGATGTCCTTGAGAACCATGATTTTTAATTTGCAGTCCTCCATGAAGCCACACATCTCTCCTCCAACTCTTTCTACATTATCTATTTTATTGCAGAAATATCTTTAAGAAATCAGCAAGCCAAAATAAGCCATAATTACTGAGAGCAGATATTTCCTAACAATCCACATGAAACCCAAAATTGAAACCATGTTTGGGACAAGAAAGTTGCACAGCAGCTAACCTCTAAGACGATTTGATTTTATTTCCTTCCATTCTTATTTTTGTTATCTCTTCCTTTTAACCTCTTGTTTATAATGTAATTTGAGACTTTTGGAGGCCGAGTATGTCTGTGTATGACAGCATGTTTCTGCTCAGAGCCTCTCCCATAGCATCCTCTTCCCCTCTTCCAGGCTTTCTAATGAACTATAATTCCATTGTAATTGCCCTTCACTCCCCTTTTCACTCCGTTTTGCTTATCTTTTCCCTTCTCAGTACTAAAATTATTAGGGTTTCACAAGAAGCCTAGGTGCTAGAAGATTCACCTGATACTTGAGAATGGAGAGGATATGTCATTCAATGGCTACCATATTAAGCAAAGTACTGTTTATTTGAGTGTTATGCCTCATACTATACTTGTGTAATACCAAGCGTCCATGCATGCCACACTCCCTGTAGAGGTTCTCCCTTGTTCTCTGGCCCTAGCTGCACAGACACAGCTGTGAGATGCACGCCACCACACGGCTCTGTGCTGACTCTTTGACTTCCAGCCACAGAGTAAGGCCATGGTATTTCTAAGTGTTATATGATGATGCCTGGTGCCTTGTGTCCTGAACTCACTGGAGCTTGTCTCTGGACATTCATCTGTACAAAATAAAAAGCATTCTATAAAGATAAAATATCCCTGTCAAGAAAGTATAGTCTTGGAGACACACTGCAGGGTGGAAGAGATAATATCAAAGGTTGATTCCCTTTTGGATTCTCTCTGTCTATGTGCTTCACAGTCCTTCCTTCTGCCCTTTAAGTGTTTGGCAGCAAGTACCAGGTATTGGGATTATCCTTCTGTAAGGCCATCTCTTATGGACAGACTTTTTTGAATCAGTAAAAGACACCATAAAAATGGTTTAGTGACTTTTGACAAAGACCAGGAGGGGGGAATTATTTTTTGTCAGTTTATATTACATGTCAAGTAACAACCACAAAAAAATTGCTGAAAATTTTTCACTGAGAGGATTTGTTTGGTGCCTTCCTCTGTGTGAATTCTGTCCTTTTGGGTAAGGGGAAAGAAGTGAACTAGGATTTCTGTACAAATAAGAGGAGCAGAGTGGCAATCTCATTTCCATTGTCCCAACCGTATCAGTCTAACATAGAGCAAGAGATTTGCATTTCCTTTGGTCTTTCTCCTGAGGTGGTTGCAGTAGCTGGTGGTTGTGGTTCTCTTGGGATAGATTACTGCCTTCTAGAACTGGATTGATGACAAAACAGATTATATTAAATATGTTTTACTTATCCAGTTGATATAATTGTACTGATTCCTTTCATAATGCCTGAGCCAAAGTTCTCAGATGCTATAGCTGACTTGGCTTTCGGAAGTGAGGAAAGTAATTATAGTGTGTGGAAGCAATGAAGTGATTTATAAGCCAATAGAGCTTTCCTATCCAGAGCAGTCAGGGTTCACCAGATGGTCAGATGAATCATTAGAAATACAGAAAATGTGACATTTGTAAGCTAAGGTTAGTCTTTCAGGAAGCATAAGCAGTAACAGAAATAGGGTCAAACAACAGTTTTCACTAGTATTGGGCTATGTTGCTCTGTTAAGAATAAAACATAAATCAACATGCTTAACAGAGAGGAATTTTCACAAAAAAATCTGGAATTAAGTCTCTGTCCTGACTCTAAATGGGCAATATATTATCCATGAGAAAAAAGAAAATTTTATACATTCGCTTGAACACACACCAGGGCATATAATGATGGAAAAAAAAACTGGTTTTCATCCTGTGCTGATTCTTTTCAAACCAGCAAGATTTAAATTGCCAGTATGAAGAGGGATAAAATCCCATTCTTTGATGTTTGTGCACAAAGAAGCCTGGGCCAGGAATAAAATTTGGAAAACTATGTCCCTTTCACCATTAAGTAATTCCATCTAAGCAGCACTAATAATACACCAGCCCTAACATGAGCATACAAGAATCTGCTCAAAGGATAAGCTCCACTGCTCTATGCCTGCACGTACCAATTCCTGTTATTTTTTAAATGGCAGACCCTGTTTTGATCTCTACATCGAAGCCCAGCAACGTTTTGGGTTGTGATTTTTGTAAAGAAATATTTATTTCTTCTAATATGCTGCTTCCAGAAAACTTCTTAGGCTGTCTCTCCCTTTCATCACCAAAGCAGGAAAGATGCTTTCATCTTCCATCTCTAGTTATACTTCTCTCACTTCATCTTTAAAAAAGAAAAAAATCCTCTTTTAGTATCAATGCAGTTCATAACTTTGTAGGACAATTCTTTGCCCTTGGTAATCTCTTTGTCTCCTAGAAAGGAAATAGATAAACCCTGTAATTTGGAATAGATGTGATAAAATATCTGTGCTCAGCTGGTGGGAAGCACGAAGATAAATATATAGTCTGCAATAGTTGCTTACACCACTTTAACAACTACAGAATAGAGGATGTAAACCATAAAGCAGAGTATCTCTCAAGATAGTAAAACAGCAAAGATTCTCTTAACAACTTGATAATTATTTTGTTTCAGCCCCAAGAGAGGAAGAAAGAAATCAACCACACAAAATTGCTGGGGAATCTGAAAGCAGCTTTTGCAGCAGTTATGACTGCTGCAATAGTTTGCATTGTAGCAAAGGGGGCGTTGGTGAATTGATTTCCCACATTGAAAGAACAATTTTTAAAACGTTAAGGCATATCAGACGTTCAACTTCTTTGGCCTTTGTATTTCAGTAAGATCATAAATTCTGCTCTTCTGTATTTGCATTATTGTGGAGCTTCTCTTCCAGAGTATCCAAGACTTAGCTGGTGGTAAGTGAAGAAAGTGCCCCATTTTCCTAATCACCGTGAAGCTCTCAGGGCATCTCAAAGAGACTGCAGCACTGAAAATAAAATGAATTGCCTTGTGTCTTGTGCAGTTTTCTTTACCTTAAAGAGACACCATGTTTTCATTGTTTATCTGCCTTTAGACAGGCTTTCTGCAGGTTGTCTTCTTCTGTTTGCTGTTGTTTATCCTATAACCTGTACATAAGGATTAGCTATAAAAAAATAATAACATAGACCAATCTCTTTTCTTAGTATCTTTTAATCGAAGTCTTGTAGCCCAGAAGAAAATGTTGCTGGTTTGAAGTGCACACTTTTTTCCCAACACTTAACAGTCTGATTTTGACTGTTCTTTATTATTTTAATTTATGCTAGACCAAGGCAAACTATGCAAAACTGTTGCTAAATCATATCAGCTGACCCAAAATAAACTTGATTTCAATCAAAATAAGCATCAAGGAAGCCTTTTGCACAAGTTTGACTGAATCTGTTTTAAATCATAATCTTTGTAGACCTTGTTTAAACTAGATGCTTAAGAATGAAAGACCTGAGCCTAAGGTGGGCTCTGGATTTCCCTGCAGTATAAGGGCTTGACTACAGACAGGAAAGCTAAAAATGCAACAGTAAAAAATAGGAAGAAAATTAAGACAGAAGGATCTGGGTTACATATTTATAAACTAAGTAGTTATTAATAGCTTAAGTTGATTTCTTTTTCTTACTAGAGAGTGTTCTCTACATATTCTTGTCTTGCAACAAAACTGTGCTTCCTTCCCACTCCTACAAGTTTATTTTCCTCCTCCAAAGCCACAGTGCCTGTGACCTTGCATTCAGGAAATGGCAGATAAACCTTTTTTAGCCTCTATGTAAATAGCCAAATTCAGTGCTGTTAATATTTTTTCATGGGTTTTTTTTACAAGATTTATAGATATCGAAACTTTACAGTATATATAAACACTGAGATTATTTAAATTATCCTTATCTTTTTGTTTAGTAAATACACGCTAACTCTGCTTTTTCAGGTTGGGGTATGTGAATGCCTGTGCGTGAGAGGAAATTCAATGAACTCCAGTGCTGAGACCAACAGATTATTCTTTGCACTTCTCAAGGCAAATAAGCAAATAGCTGTGATTACAGTTCATACACACACACAGAAAAAAAAAAAAAAAACACAGTCTGTCAGACTCTGGGTTTCTAGTTTGCTGCTTTGACACCTGACATAGACAGAATTGTGTGGTATTTTTAAATTCATAAGTTGGATGTTGAGAAACATTTACAGATACAGCAATGCTCTCTGCATACTTTTAGTTGGCAGCTCAATATAACAACTTTGCATTCACCTAGTGTATGTTGCACAATCAGAGGCAGTTTCACCGAAGGTAATAGTCTGTCTCAAAATGCTAAAGCAAAATTTTGTGTATTGAAATAATCTCAGACCAGACACAATTTGATGTTATAGGAATTGACAGCAAGAATTTTCAATTAATGTACAAATTTTCTTTCTGAAATAGATTGTAGTGGCATGAAACGAAATGCATTTTTGAGGCATGACAAAATTATTAGAATATTACAATTTTAGGATTCTAGATAGTGAATTTAAGATCTTGAAATGTAAGACACAGTAGAAATGTTGTTAATTCTTCAATATTTATATTCAATATTAATATATAATGCTATATCAGTTTATGGGGAATGTAGTGAGAAAATCAATATCTGGTTGAATTCCAGGGCTTACCTTGAAGTTCAGTACTACTCAGTAAAATCCTTTATTCCCATTCCTGGAAACGCATGCATTATCTTCCTAATTCCATTTTGGAGATTATTTCCTCATGCAGTACCTTAACAGCTGATTGACATTTTTGTTTTTACTGACCCACTACAGCACAAGCTGCATGTAAGTCTATTTAATTTGATTATCATGGAGGCCAGGATCTGCCTGATGTTCTACTTTCATCTGACTTTGGTATAAAGCAAAATTAAGCTGAGACTAGGGAGGTGGTGAGCCAGTGAAGGCTATTTAATTTTGAGTGATGCTTTCTACCTTAGAGTACTGAGGCCACCTGCCACATGCTAAAATGAAGCACAGACAGTTTGAATGATACAAATGTACTCATTTTCAGAGTTCGTTACTCCAATGTTAGGGCAAGACTTCAACAGCATTACAGCAGTCCCTCTATTACTGTATTCTGCAGCTGCTCTCAAAGAAGCAGGGTAAGAACAGCACCAGACGTACCACTTTGGTCCATCAGGCAGAGAGGCAAAGGGGTTCCCTTGTAGCACTCGGCAGGAATTTGGAGCCAACAGTCTCTTTTAGCCATGTGGTGGTGGTGGAAGACTAGCGGGAAGAGATGTGCAGCACCAGCAGTCCACAGAAACAGGCAAAGCAGTAGCCCACAAACAACTAACAGCTTTCACTTTCTTCTTTCTTTTCACGCTACATGGTCATCACTCAGATTCTATCTCCTATTCTCTTCATACCTATTTCTCTAGGGCTGCCTTTCTTTCTTTTGTTTTGACTTCAAAATACCACTTCACCTTCAGAGTAAACCCATAAGAGGAAAAAGGAATAATTGTGAAGCTGATGCTTGCCATTGCCTTGTCTATTTAGACGTAAATGTCTTCTGCTGAGTACTTTGCGAGGCAAGGATCTGTCCCTGAGTGGTTGTTAGGCATTGCTGTCCTAATGTTCATGAAAAACTTTATGCCAGCTGAGGATGTTATTATTAGCACTAATTGGTGTAACTTGACTTATTTCACTTGACATGAGGGCAATTGACAGTCTCCAATGTTCAAGTACCCCTCTATTTATAACAGTATTTCATGCTGCATCTTTGTGCGAGCACTCACATCTGCTAGATGTATTCGCAAAGTCATCAAAAAGCCTCCCTCAAACTTTTGATCATAGTAATAATGCAGTATGAGTTCCAGCAAAGAAATTTGCTGTTCTTAAATACATTTCAGAACAACAGAGCCTTTCATGGTACTCACTTTCCTATTTTTAAAGGTTACTTTGCAAAACAAATATCCCTGGAACAGCAATATGTGAAGAGAGACTAATGTTTTACATACTGGGACAAGTTGTTTCAACTATGCCTGTGTCTTGGCAAAAAAGAACAAAGCTAAATTAAATTGATAGAATGAAAATGATAGCACTCTCTTCTCTTGCCAAGTGATTATTTCCAGCCCTCTATGTCCTTTCTTAATAGCTGTAGAGTCCTTAGCAAATCACATTTCATCTTAAACATGTACAAAGAAGTTCAAAGATACGGAGTCTTGCCCTTTTAAGCCATTAATGAGATACAAAATGTTGACATAAATGAATAAGACAAACCAAATATTTCATTAGAAACCATGTAACACATGAAGGATAGATGCACTTCAGCTTTAAACAATTGTGGACCGTTTTCTATTCATATTTACCTTAATTTCTTGAAAGATGGGTGAACTCAGACTGATGGGGGTTCTGAATATAATTGATGATAAGCTACTTAAATAGGCTTTTGGTCTGTTCTTCAACTTTCAGTGCTTTTCTCAAGGCTGACTGTTCATAATTTCCAGCAATAGATAGCAACAATTCCTCGAGAACCAGTTGCACTATTGATATTGACCTAAGCTTTCAACTAGCAAGATACCAATTATTTCTTACAGGTTTCAGTTTCTGTGTGTGGAAGCACACACTGTGCTGGCTCCTCAGCAATCTGAGATGGCAAAATAGCCAGCGTATCAATTCTCTTCTGCTGGTAGAGCTTCTGAAGAGTAGCTGCTGTAGTGATACTTCTAGGTCTGGATTTTTTTGATCATATTGTATTTAATGATTTTCCCAAGAGAAGGACTTAATGTGCATATGTTATTTGGCAGTAATACCCAACTTGCAACAGAGACAATAGGTACTGACTGATGGACTTACAGAGTTATGTACTAAGTATATCCTGTGCCCAAAAAGTCCCCTTTCTTTTTGGCACAGATGGATCAAATGTACAGCATCATGAGGAAAATACATCAAAGCATACTAGACAAATCTCAAATGAAAAATTAACTCAAATTCACCATACAATGCTTGATTAACTGAAAGGGTTTAGAAATTTTAGTGCAAAGTCCTCAGACAAATTACTGAACTACCGGGAAGACTGTTTGTTGTTATCTGCCATCACTGGCAACTCCAACTATCTTTATGGCTAGAATGAAACTATAAAAAAAAAACCCTATCAAACACTAAAATTAAAGCACATATAATACAGGATAAGAAATATTAGCATGCCAGACAGAGAAGCCTCCCTTTAGGCCAAAAGGTATTTTTCAGTTACCTGATTGTAACTGTTTTGAAGGTTTTTGCTAGGATGAGGTAGAAGATAGTACTCAGCCTATACTGTTTGGAAGAACTCCTAGTAATATAGTTTAAATCACTGTTAACACTGCCTTGCTACTTGTTTTTCATGTGTTTCTTATATTGTAACCCCTGAGTGCCTGGTTCCTTTTTGTTCTGCATTTGTGAAGATCCCAGCACAATAAAGCCTGAGGGTTGAGTTCCTCCAATGCATATAAAGAAGTAAATGGCTATAGCCTAGAGTTTGAGTAATATCATCTATAGAATATGTAGAACTTCCCTTGCTGTTTTGGGACTTTCTGAAGAAAGTTTCTGCATAACTACAGAGATTTTCAAAGAATTTCCAGGCAGTATACACCTTCCTTTTAATTTTTCTGGTTTATTTTCAATGATTTTTTGCTTTTTCATGTACAGCAGTTTTTCATAGTAATAACCCCTAAGAGAAAAGGCAGTGTAATGCTTCTGAAAATACAACAGATGCTTGTAATATCATTGCCCTCTCTACAGGGACTTCTGTAAACTGATTCCTTGCACACTCAGCATGTTAACATCCAGGAGGAGAATATTGTTTGTGGAATTTATAATGGAACCAGGGAGTCAAAAAAATTGATCCATGGGGTCTTATAACTACAGGAGCTCCAAACTACATGTTATCAAGCTGCCTCAACTTTGCTGGTTTTCAAACACAACTTAGTTTGCATTTATAGCCTACTCTGAATAATCTTCACTTGGTACATCCTTACTCAGAGACTGACAAGGAGAATTGATTATCTGCCAAGTAGTGATGTGTTTGGGAATATTCAGCACAAGTTTTGGTGTGTTATTCAAATGAATGACTTCTGTCATCTTGAAACATGAATCGTCACTCTGGCAACCTCTGCATGCTGGAAAGTGTGCGGTGCAATGAGACATAAGAGAACAAGAGGCAGGCAGAACAACAGACATGATGAGTGAGAAAAATAAGTAATTAGGAAAACCTGGGATAAAAACAGAAGGGAAAAAATTCTCTTGCATGGGGGTGAGGTGAGAAAATGCAGTTGGTTTCATTTTCTTCTGTGTTGACAGATTTCTGGGAGTGCATGCAAGGGCTTAGGGTGAAAATATGCATGAAAATACAAAATTCCATAAAAAAACATAAATTCCTTTTTTCCCCAATGTTCTGTTATCTTATGGCTGACTCCGTTATTTTCTTAACCCTTTCCATGAATAAAGTGTAACCCCTACATTGCTCAGATAGGCTTTGTAGATTCAATAATTTTTCTGGTCCAGATCCCCCTTTCTTCCCATGAGCTCTTTGGCTATAAAAAGTTATTTGCAGCCATAGAAATCTTCAGCAGGTGCCCACAATCTCTATTGCCATATTTCTGATGCCTTCAGTTAAAGAGGAGAAAAAAATTGCTTCCCCTCAGCTAGATATTCCTATTTTTCCTGATAAAAAAATATCATTTTTTCAATAAGCAAAATGTACTCGTACTCTCATACTTTTTTCTCTTTCATTTGGGTTTTTCTTATTCTTTTTTTCCAAAGTGGTATCTTCAGATCATGATTAAATCGGTGAAAAGAAATGCTTTTCAATTTTTTTTTTTTGTTAAAATCTCTGGTATTGGAATGCAGGGTATTTCTAAAATACTGTGCATTTGTTTTTTAAATGATTTTAAATTTTATAGACTTGGGAGAATTCTCATTCCAGTGCAAATCTGTGAAGCTTCTCCTTTTTTCCTTTTTTTTTTTAATTTTTTTTTTAATTTTAAACTTGCTTATCTTAAATCTGCCCTTTTTCCTATTAGAACTACCAGTAGGATCCTTGAGTATGTATAAGGACAATACATGAATCTAGTCTAATCTTTTATTTCACCTTTTTAATTTTTTTTAAATAACTCCTAATACTTTTGTGGGAATTCTGGTCTTTGATGAAGATGGCACTACATGGGAAGACCATTATATTCCTACTTTTATTAGTATCCATCTCTGTAGGTGGTTATCTTGCAATAAGTATATCAATACAGCTAAAGCAGTACATGTTATGAGTCTTTTTTCTGGGGCCCATTTTAGCCATTTAGGCATATAAAAATTGTCAAACACCAAAAGTCTTTAAACTTAACTAGGTCATCTACTTGCTATTGTTCATATGAATCACACTGATAAGTAGTAGTAACATAGTCTATATAGAATCATAGAACAACCAGGTTGGAAGAGACCCACTGGATCATCAAGTCCAACCATTCCTATCAAACACTAAACCATGCCCCTCAGCACCTCATACACCTGCTCCTTAAAAACCTCCTAGGAAAGTCAATCAATCACCTTCCCAGGTAGCCTATTCCAGTGTCCAATGACCTTTCTGTGAAAAAATTTTTCCTATTGTACAGCCTAAATCTCCCCTGGCAGAGCTTGAGGTCATTCTCTCTTGTCCTGTCCCCTGTCACCTGGAAGAAGCGGCCATCACTCTCCTCTCTACAACCTCCTTTCAGGTAGTTGTAGAGAGCAATGAGGTCTCCTCTCAGCCTCCTCTTCTCTAGGCTAAACAACCCCAGCTCTCTCAGTCATTGCTTACCTCATCTGTATGTGAAGTTTTAACTCCATTCATCATGTGTTCAGCTAAGACCAGGGGTCTTGAACCACTCTGGACACTTTAAATCAGTCTGGAAATATATTGGGAGACTTTCTCCACTGCACCTCCTCACCCCATAAAACCACAGCAACCAGCATAGATTTTAATTCGTCCTTTTTGAGTTCACCGATGGATTATAGTTATCATTCACGTTAGTCTAGCTGCTTATCAGTCACACTCTCAAGTTCCCCATTATCTCAGCTGCACAGTTACAAGATCATTAGGCTGTCTGGCATTGCTTTGGCCAACTCAAATTATCTAGTTCATAGAATCATAGAATCATAGAATCACCAAGCAGGAAAACACCCATTGGATCATCGAGTCCAACCATTCCTATCAAACACTAAACCATGTCCCTCAACACCTCGTCTACCCATGCCTTTAACACCTCCAGGGAACGTAACTCAACCACCTCCCTGGGTAGCCTATTCCAATGCCCAATGACCCTTTCCATGAAAAACTTCCTCCTAATGTCTAGCCTAAATCTCCCCTGGTGGAGCTCGAGGCCATTCCCTCTTGTCCTGTCTCCCTGTCACTTGGGAAAAGAGCCCAGCTCCTTTCAGGTAGTTGTAGAGAGCAATGAGGTCTCCCCTCAGCCTCGTCTTCTGCAGGCTAAACAACCCCAGCTCTCTCAGCTGTTCCTCATAAGGCCTGTTCTCCAGCCACTTCACCAGCTTCGTTGCTCTTCTCTGGACTTGCTTCAGAACCTCAACATCCTTCTTGTGGTGAGGGGCCCAGAACTTGACACAGAATTTGAGTTGCAGTCTCACCAGTGCTGAGCACAGAGGGAGAAGAACCTTCCTGGACGTGCTGGTCACACCATTTCTGATACAAGCCAGGATGCCATTGGCCCTCTTGGCCACCTGGGCACACTGCTGGCTCATGTTCAGTTGACTGTAAACCAACATCCCCAGGTCTTTCTCCTCCATGCAGCTTTCTTGACAGACTTCTCCTAGTCTGTAGCTCTGCATAGGGTTGTTGTGCCCCAAGTGCAGGATCCGGCATTTGGCTGTGTTAAACCTCATGCCATTAGACTCAGCCCAGCGGTCCAGCCTGTTCAGATCCCTTTCTAAGTATAATATACTTGTTCCATTAGCTTATGAGTGCTTCTTGTCTTCTGAATCCTTTAACTCTTTTAAATGAAAAATGTATGTATTTTAGGGCACTGTAGGTAGGATACAAATTTGAGAACTTGTATGACAGCATCACTGGGGTTTATAAACACTGTGTTATTTTTCATGTGTACTGGCAAAGCAGAACTGCCAACCTACCACAATTGCTTCCAGATCTAAAACCTTCACTAGGGTACATTTGCAGACTTGCTGTTTGTAAATAGAGAAGGCCTGCTGGGGCATATGGCAGTAGGAGGACTTCTGGGGCTAAGTGATCACGAGATGATAGGGTTTTCTGTTCTAGGCGAAGTAAAGAGGGTGCTTAGCAGGACAGTAGCATTAAATTTCCAGAGGGTAGACTTCGAACTCTTCGGAAGGTTGGTTGGCAAAGTCTCATGGGAGACAGTACTTAAGGGCAAGGGAGCCCATGAGGTCTGAGAGCTCTTCAAAAATGAGATCCTAGAAGCTCAGGAGAAAGCCATCCCCATGTCCCGGAAAAAAATGCTGGCAGGGGAAAAAAACCAGCTTTATTGAACAGAGAGATCTTGAGTGACATCAAGAAGAAGAAGGATATTTATAGGCTCTGGAAGAGGGGACAGGCCTCTTGGGTGGACTACAGGAGGGAAGTGAGGTTGTGTAGAGAAAAAGCAGAGGGGCTAAGGCTCAACTAGAAATCAGGTAGGCAAAGTCTGTGAAAGAGAACAAAAAATCTTTCTATAAATATATAAATAATAAAAGGAGAACTAGGGAGACCATACAGTCCCTATTGGACACAGAGGGAACAACAGTGACAGGGGATGAGGTGAAGGCTGAGGGTCTTAATGCCTTCTTTGCCTCAGTATTTAATTGTAAAGAAAGTTGTTCCCTCTGTGTACAAACAGGGGACAAGGGGGAATGGCCTCAAACTCTGCCAGGGGAGATTTAGGCTGGACATCAGGAGGAAGTTTTTCACACAAAGGGTCATTGGGCATTGGAACATGCTGCCCAGGGAGGTGGTTGATTCACCGTCCCTGGAGGTGTTTAAGGCATGAGTGTTTGAGGTACTGAGGGACATGGTTTAGTGTTTGATAGGAATGGTTGGACTCAATGATCCGGTGGGTCTCTTCCAACCTGGTGATTCTGTGATTCTGTGATTCAGAACAATGTTCCATGCCCCTAATGTGTGATAGGATAAAGGCATCATACAGAGTTATAACAAATTTTTTTTGAAGATATTTTATTGTCTCTTTCAGGATTACAGAGCGTGTTTAGAGATGGGTCTTGTGCCTAGCATGCAAAGCATTTATGCAACAGCTCTTCCACATTCATGCTCCGACTTGTCCTCGTTGGATGCCAGAAACTTTTCCAGAGAGGAGGGATATTGGACAGCCTGTGAGTCTGAGCTTTCACCTTTTGTATTATCTTTGATATCCAGACACACTACTTCGAGGATTAGAAATTTCTGACAATTTCTGACATTTTCTGCACAACAGCTCCTTCAAACCCCTTTCTAAATGATGGTTTTGACCTCTGTAATACCTGATCGCACCGAAGCATTTACCTTTCTGTGCCTCATATTGTGAGGTTGCTTAGGTAGGAACACTGGTGCCAATATATGTAAAGTAGCAGCTCCAACTCCAGTGATGAATCCAGAGTATTCAAAGGGTACTTATACAACAACAGTAAGTGATGTCTTCTCAGGGCACTTCCTCAGCACTGACAATTATCTCTGTTAACAATGCATTTGCAACGGAGCTTGCCAGACTTCTTGGACACAGCTCAGTCCAGCCACAGCACCACCACTATCAGTGGAACTCTGCCTATCTAAACAAAGTCAGGGTTTTTGCTCTGTGATTTACAACATGTGCTGCTTAGACGAAGGGGAATTGCAGTTGTATGCTGGCTTTTAAAAATATTTTCACTCTTGAAAGAAGCCTGATTGACAAAGAATACAAGCTACTGAATTATAACATACCAGATTTTACTAAGAACACTCTAAATATGCAAATTTATGGGAGGGGAAGCAATATTTTTACTCCTATTTAGGGTATGATAGACAGAAATAATTCTCTTGTCACTTGTTATGGAGAAGAATTATTAATTTTGCTTTGTCTGTGGAAAGGCAAAAGCCATCAATCATGTTACAAAGTAGGTTGCAGAAACTGGTTGACTTTCAATGCCTCTTTCCCCATCACATCTTAGGAAGAAAAAGACATTTCTTAATGGTGCCAGGTTCCATTAGAAGAGTAGTGCAACATAGTTTTAATTGATTCACACCATGTCTTAGGAAAATAACAGGCAAGCTCCCTGACCATTCAATTACCATATAAATAAGAATGTGCACATCTTCCTTCATATCAGCATCCTGTTTTTTTTGTTGTTGACTAAAATATGTTAATGGGTAAAAGCAGCTTTTAATTTGAATAATGACTTAATGCTTCTATGAATTTCAGATGGTGAATTAAGCTCTTTCTTTAAAAGTTTATTTCCCTACAGTTCACCAGCTGTCGTTGCTCAAGTGAAAAAAAAAAAAAAAAAAAAGGCAAATGGGAGAATTCAAACTCCAGCACCTGCTAGGGTGCTGCTACAGTTTATAATGTAATCTGTTTAGGGAACTGAAGCATGCAAGTCCTCTGCTGGCTTTTGTTCAGAACACTGTCATTGATGGGAAAGAGGAAAAAGCCCAGCGGTGTGTTCTTCATGGTGCAGTCCAGTTTTCTCTTTTGTACTTCACCAGGTGGAGGTGACTCTTTGCTTCTACACACTTCAGATTTACAAGATCACCAAGGGAAGAAGCAGCATCTACCTTCTTTTGACTTTACTATAGGAGAGGCACTAGATCCGAGTCAAAATTTATTATGTACAGGGCACTAATGTTAGTTGTTCAAGAAGGTAATTATTTACAGGGACATGGTACTAGCTGTGATAGTTGCACATGACGCCTCCTTCATTCTGCACTGCAGACTGTTCCTGCTGCCAGAACTATAGTTGTCCTACTTAATTTCAGTGTTAGGATGGTCAACCCATTTGTTTGATAGTGGATTCCCGAGCAGCCGCTTCCTCATTTTCACTTGCTCTTTCCCATACTTTGAACACCAGACACTAGATTTGCTTTGATCCAGCTAAAAAAAATCAGTAACACTCCAGTCAAAATTACAGAAAGGATGGACAGTAGCATTTACACCAACCACGGCAGCACCATAAAGATGTGGTTCAACAGCCAGCCTCTAGTCCCTTCTCCATTTCCAAAGGCAAGCTCCAAGTTCAAGCACGTATCACAGTTCAAATCACTTTCCTGCATTAGGAAGAAAAATAATGGCAATGCCATGCTCCCCACAGCTCATTTCTAAAATAATCTAGACTTAAACACTGCCTGCTTTATAGGAATTTTTGAGTATGTGAGGGAAGATAAGAAAGTGATTTAAGGCTGGACCATGTATCAGTAGAGCGCCCCAATCCATAGTTATATGCTGTGACATAGAGAACTGCAGGGCTCTCTGAAGGGTAGTTACTGGACTAAATTCACTGTTAAAATTGCAGGCAGTTCCAAATTAGGCGTTAAAACAAAACAAAAAAACTTCTGTTAGATGGAAAACTCTCTGCTTTCTCTTCATCTCTTTCCCCTGCTCACTGAGTCTCAAACCTAAAAGCCACTATAATTGTACTCCCATGTCACTTGGAAGAGCACTTACATTGCATTGGCAATTCAGTCTTGCAAAGGCCATCTTCTAAGTCTGATTTTCAAAAGATATACTTAGTACATCTGTCTGAAAAATCCAAACTGTTAATTATTAGCTCCAAATGATACATATGTCCAGGTTGGAAGCAGGAAAAGCGTCAAACTTTTCACAACAGTGATTTCCTTCTCTCAAAATAATTCTTCTAAGTATATATTTCTTCCCATCCTCTTCTCTTTGAAATAAGAATTTTTCTATTTGTCTTGGTAGAGAGGAAAATAATCTATGTACATTTGGAATGGTGCAGATAAAACAATGTGTAAATAGAGACCTTTGCTCATATTTGCTGACAGCAGCCGTTGTGTTTCTCTCTTAAAGCTCAACATTGTAATAGTTGTACTATAACAAAAGGACCCATTTCCCCAGTGTAGAAGGGGCTCTCCTAGTAGTGGAGTAAGATTTAGTTTAAGCATCTTCATCAACTAGAAAAAAATTAAGTAGGGTTCAAGTAAGCATAACATTGCTATAGAAAAAAAATATGTTAAAAAAAAAAGTTTAAGTTCTCTTATGGGTAGAACTCTATTCTCAACTCTGTCCTGATTACAGTAATGTTCTTTTATAGAGATGACACTCAGAGTTTCACTTCTAAACTGTGCTTATCAAGAGGGACCTCTTGATATCAACTGATTCAAAGTTTTGATAGAGATTAAAATCAAAGTAGTTCATGAACTGGAACAAGCCAGTTCTTTACAGTCCTCTCAGAGAACAAATTCTGATTAACGAATGCATGTCAGAAAGCAAAGCCTAAGTCATCACCTTATGTGATATTTAGGTAGGTGATAAAGAGGAGGTGGAAAGAAACTCATTAATATATTTCTGGACAAGGGCTGAAAATTACAAAAAAAAATTTGGTTTTGAGATTTTTTTTCATCAGTTCCTGAAGAATTTAGAAAGGGATTTAAATTTCACACTTTGGTTGAAGACCAGATCTTTTAAGGATGCCATTAAAATCTTCATGAGGGACAAATTTTGCCATGGTTTATTTCTAGAAAGCTTGCAACTTTCTTGACATACCTGGTAAGCACCAAGAAGAAAGGCTTCAGCTGGATGGACCACCGCCTGTGGCCAATGTGCTTCTCCAGTTCTGGGCTCCTCACCACAAGAAGGATGTTGAGGCTCTGGAGCAAGTCCAGAGAAGAGCAATGAAGCTGGGGAAGGGGCTGGAGAACAGAACCTATGAGGAGCGGCTGAGAGAGCTGGGGTTGTTTAGCCTGGAGAAGAGGAGGCTGAGAGGAGACCTCATTACTCTCTACAACTACCTGAAAGGAGGTTGTAGAGAGGAGGGAGCTGGCCTCTTCTCCCAAGTGACAGGGGACAGGACAAGAGGGAATGGCTTCAAGCTCCGCCAGGGGAGATTTAGGCTGGAGATTAGGAGGAGGTTTTTCACAGAAAGGGTCATTGGGCATTGGAATAGGCTGCCCAGGGAGGTGGTTGATTCACCTTCCCTGGAGGTGTTTAAGGCATGGGTGGATGAGGTCTTGAGGGACTTGGTTTAGTGTTAGACAGGAATGGTTGGACTAGAAGATCCGATGGGTCCCTTCCAACCTGGTTGTTCTGTGATTCTGTGATTCATGGTTGTGGCAGATATTTCTCAGAAATATCCATATCTGTAATGTTTCTCCATTGAACCTCACTTATCTGTGCCCTCTAGCAATTACTAGCCAAGCTAATTTTGCTTTTTGTTTACATTACCTACTAAAGTAACACATGTATTTGTATAGAAGTGCTTCAGTAGTATTTGTGGGCTATACCACACCACTCCTGCAGTTACTCCATGCCTCATAATAAGCTTGTTTGAAACAAGCATACAAATGATTTGCCAGAGTAAATTGTTTTGCTGCTAAGTTCAGTGACACTAACCAAACAAATGAGGATTTGGCCCATTTTAGTGTTTATTTCCTTCAAAAGGGAATGACTTTGAAAAGAGCCTGTGGATTCATGGGACTGCTATTACCATAGCTCACTAATGATAATTACTGTGGAATTTCCTGCTTGAGGAAATCCAGCTGTGAGTTCATAAACACGTGTGAAAGCAAACAGAGAGGAAAAATAAAATCCAAACAACTCTTCAGTCCCTTAAGTCTTGCTTTTGATTCACAGCTTTCTTTTGATGTCCAATTCTATTTTGAAGCAATGGAAAGCTTTGACATGCTGCCCAAATGGGGAGGTATTTAACAAACAAAACGAGAAACCAAGCAATTCTTTTAAATTGATGTGTATTATTTTTTAAAACCAAGTGGTAAGGAATTTCTTCTGGCCTTTTAAATTAATGGTTTTGCTTTATTATCCATATAGTAGTACTACACTGCTATTTTAGAAATTACAGATACATTGGAAGAATACTGAAGGTTCCACTGAAGTGATGTATTTATGTTGCATTCATGGCGCTAACTGATACATTATACATCATAAATAAAAGACACAGTGCCCCATATTAAGTCATTTCGCGTTAGAGGCCTCTGATTTGCAACTTTCTCTAACGCAAATTTTAATGATTGTGAATTATGTTCCTTAGGTGAACCTGTACATACATTACAAATTTAGAGATGACAAATAGCATACATTTGCTTCTGGTTCATACAAAATGAAAGATTAGAACAAATACACACAATAGAGTCAAATTTGGCACACCCACCTACAAAGTACTCTCTTATTTTGAAGGCAAAAGGTTGAATGGCTTAGTAAGATTAGCTTGGTGAGATGTCACAGTCTTACTCTAAAGCATAACCTTGCTGTTTCTTTTGATCTTTCCTCTAGTCTGCATGACATCTGCTGCCCTTAGGGCTCAGTGTTATCTTAAAGACCCATGGAACAAACCAGTTGAGTGGGAAACCTTGGCTGGTCTGAGGAGTTAAAGTGTGTGAATTTAAACATTGGCTTTGAATAGATGCCCATGTATCCTTGATGAAGCTGGAAGGTGCCAAGAAGAGACGAGTAAACAAGATTAGGAAGCTGTCAGGCCACAGGTGGAATCACTCAGTTACGAAGTTACAACTGAGAAGGAGTCATCCAATTATGAACTGTCGGTTTTTAGCTAAACCAATCGTGCATGGGCGTGCAGCTTGGGAAGGGGTATAAAAAGTCTTGTAAAATCAATAAAGACATCCTTTTGCCCACAACTTCTATGTGTTGTGGATTGTCCCGACTGTGACATCTGGTGACCCTCAACGTGATCACAGCACTTGGACCACAGACGGTGCACTGGAGAGCTGTGAGGAATTGGACGGTGGATCCGCAGAGCCATAATAATACCCAGAGAAGCTGAGCAGTGGGGCTCCAGAGCTGCAAGCTGAGTGGTGAAGGAAGAAAGTTTCCAACGCTGCTGGCTGACTGGTACGGGAGAGGGTCTCCAGAGCTGTCTGTAGAAGAAAGCACCTGGATTGAGAGGAACTGATTCCGGGATATAGGTGATCACCCAAGGCACTGGATCATTTGGATCCACCAGACAACTGCAAGTGCTTTGGATACAAACACTGTCTGACAGTTGACCACAAATGGTGTGTACCTTATCCATGGATCAGGCATTGCAAATATCGTTGAAAGTAAATGGAGTATTAGATACAGGTGCATTATTTCTCAATAAGATTGGCCTTCCTCTTGATCCCTATCAGTTGAGACCCTGGAATGAACTGTATGAACCACAATTCCCTCTTTTCTCCCTCTATGGCATGATTCAGGTTTAGGGTTGTTTTGCTCTTCTGGATGCTAGCTCCAAGATGAGATCTATGCTCAGCATCCTGTTGGAAAATAGATGCCCATGTATCCTTGGAAAAGCTGGAAGGTGCCAAGAAGAGATGAGTAAACAAGATTAGGAAGCTGCCAGACTGCAGGTGGAATCACCCAATTATGAAGTTACAACTGAGGAGTCTTCCAATCATGAACTGTTGTTTTTTAGCTAAACCAATCATGCACGGACGCACAGCTCGGGAAGGGGTATAAAAAGTCTTATAAAATCAATAAAGATGTCCTTTTGCCCACAACTTCTATGTGTCGTGGATTGCCCCGACCGTGACACTGCTGCATTTTGGATGAAAACAGAGGTGATATTTTCACCAGGTAAAAATCTGCAGCCTGATGTTACTACACTATTTTATCAGTAAAACTTGCTTTTGTTTGTGATCTAAGTATGGTCTATATTTAGCTTTAGATCCTACCTACGGAATATTAATCAACTACCAGCACTGTTAAAATAACAAAACTAGCGTACACCTTGCTCGAGCTTTCTGCCAGCACAAGGTGATGAACAGCTGAGTTAGCACCATGGTCTTGCCGTGATGATCTGACAATCATTATAGCCATCACTGCTCTGATTTGAATTTTGCTGCTTAGAAGACCTCAGTGACTGGAAGATCCTATTTTCGAAACTTCTAGATAGCAGCTTTCTACAAACTGAGCTCAGTGCGATAAGCTGGAATACATGTAAAGATGTCTTTAAACAACCTGTTTATTTGGATGTGTGAAAGGACATACAAGGTACAATAGACGAGAGTTTCAAACCAGCTGAAGGATGTGGAAGTATGGTGGTCCAGCCAAAAATCCGGACCTGCCTCTCTTTCCTCTAATTTGTGTTACTGCTCTGAGGAATTACATGCCACCATCAGCAAGGATCTCACCATTGTCTTCACTGCCTGCAAAAAAAAGGAGCTTGGAATCTCATGCTACTTAGGAGCTAATTAAAAAAGTGTCAAAATCCACAGAAAGAGATCTCTTTTAGACCAAACTAATTCTAAAGAGAAAGCTCTCTCTGGGTTCTGTAGGACAAACTAAAACTTCATTCGCCCATGAGCTTCACTTTTACAAGTCATTTTGAGGTGGCAGTTGATTGCAATTATGAGACTAGCAAGATGATTTCATTTTAAAATAATAAGGTTAATTCCTAAATCCATTACCTGGACATGCTTATAAAGAGGAATGTAGAACCATTGTTCTTCGCCATTGCTTTTTGTTGCAGAGAAAACAATAGAATAATACAATAATAGAAGGAAAATACAATCATAAAAAATGCATTTGAAATGGAAAAGAGGCAGCATGCAAACGAATCTGAGAGCATTCAGGTTGAATACATAAAATCTCAAAGGCAGGACTGGGAAACAGACAACCTAAACATGTGGTTTCGTGGAAGAAACCTGTAAGGTGGGCTTTGAAGGAAAAAATATAATATTTGGCCTTTTTTTTTGGCCTGAGAGGTTAGTCTAAAATTGGCCATAGGCTTGCTGTGCCTTAATTTCAAGTCAGACCCACAGTGGCCCAGGAGAGACTGAAAAGTCTAGAAATTTTTGTGTAGGACTTCTACTTGGTGACAAAATCCAAGCAACTAGAGGTTCTTTTATCTGACCTTATTAGTACACAAAGCTTCAGAACAAACACTGAAGGAAAAAATAATTGGAGATGTTGAGGTATATGCAAAACTAGTTAAAATGCAGCAGGACTTCACCACAGAACATACCAGAGTAAAGCAGTATCTTTGTCTGATAAATCATTTTCTCAAAAAATGAAAATACTGTAGATCAAATCTATCTGGATTTCAATAAAACATTTTGAGAGGATGCCATGAGAGAAAATATTAATTAAGATGGAGAGATTTGGATGAATGCAAGAAATGAAAAGTAAGGATAATAGCATGTGCTGAAACTCCAGATGGAAGGAGGTTACTAATGTAGTTCCACAGGGACTGAGCTCAGACTGAATCTTAGTTAAAATTTTATTAGTGACCTTGGCACAAAAGAACATGAGGGTGTGCTAATGAAATTTCCTGATGACATAAACATAAGAGCTATGGTTACAACAGAAAAGGATTGGAATACCCCATGGAAATAATTCAATGAGTCTGCAGACAGGAGCAAGAGTAATGATATGCAATTTAATAGCAAAAATAAAAATTTGTGCACTCAGCAGAAATCCCTAATAATCCAACTAAAGTGAAGAGGAGATGTCTCCAGATGGACAGAAGAAAGAAAAGATATTGCATGAACTAATTATGCACAACCAGAAGTGACTCCACAGTGAGCCAATTTCTCTTTGGAAAAGGTATTGAGGGCTTTACCATGCAGCCACAGCTGTAGAGGCAGTTGTACCAGGTCAGTTCTGATGTCCCATAGCCCTCCTGACAGTGGCCACCAGCAGAAGCCAGAGAACATGAATTGAGTAGGATTTTCCCAGGGCAGTGGAAGCATCCAGCAGTTTGTGACTCAGTGAGGCAGTGTCCTTGAGCCTCTAATTATGGGTTTATTTTTACTTACACTGATTTTCGTCAGCTTACTTCCTACTCATTTACTGACAATGACAATTTCCTAGCATGAGTATGACAGAATATAAAGAAAATGGTAGGATCCCAATGTAAATGTGGGAGAAAAGATCAACCTCAAGTCTTTTGTTAGGCTGCTAGTAGCACCTTGGTCCTCTTCTAACTTCATGGGGACACCTGGGTAGACCTATAGGAGCTACTGGTGTCAAATAGTTGTAAAAAATGTAGATGAAAAAGATAAACATAAGTCATACAGACTAAAAAATTACACTGAGTGGCTATTGCCTGTTAAGTCCCGGGTCAGACAGTGCAATGCAACCCAACTTTTGCAGTGTTGGGCTGATGAGCACCTCACAGGGAAGGGACGCATTTCATAGAATAATAGAATGTCCTGAGACAGAAGGAACCCACAAGGATTATCTACTCCAATTCCTGTCCCTACATAGGACAACCCCAACATTCACACCATGTGTCTGAGGGTATTTTCCAAATGATTCTTCAACATTGTCAGGCTTGGCACCATGACTGCTTCTCCTGGTGAGTTGTTTCAGCACTCCACCACTCTCTGAGTGAAGAGCCTTTTCCTAACATCCAACCTAACTCTGCCCTGAGAGAACAAGTCTTATGAGGAGCAACTGAGAGAGCTGGGGTTGTTAAAACTTCACATACGGATGAGGTAAGCAATGGCTGAGAGAGCTGGGGTTGTTTAGCCTGGAGAAGGGGAGACTGAGAGGAGACCTCATTGCTCTCTACAACTACCTGAAAGGAGGTTGTGGAGAGGAGGGAGCTGGCTTCTTCTCCCAAGTGACAGGGGACAGGACAAAGCCTCAAGCTCCGCCAGGGGAGGTTTAGGCTTGACATCAGGAAAAAAAAAATCATGGAAAGGGTTATTGGGCACTGGCAAGAGGCTGCCCAAGGAGGTGTTGATTCACCTTCCCTGGAGGTGTTTAGGGCACACGTGGACGAGGTGCTGAGGGGCATGGCTTAGTGTTTGATAGGAATGGTTGGATTTGATGATCCAGTGGGTCTTTTCTGACCTAGTGATTCTATGATCTTCCTGCCATTCACTCGAATCCTATAATTGGTCACCAGAGAGAAGAGACCAGCGCCTGCTCCTCCTCCTTCCCTTGTGAGGAATCTGTAGACCTCGATGAGGTCTCCCCTTAGTCTCCTCTTCTCCAGGCTGAAGAGACCAAGTGACTTTAGGCGGTATTCATAGAGGGCTTCCCTTTCAAACCCTTCACCAGCTTCATGGTCCTCCTCTCCCCCTTTCTCTGCATCAGGCGAATGAATCACAGAAGGCGGCTCCCCACGGAGCTCTCTGTCAACGTTCATTCCTCCCTGCTGTAGTCAGATGGCGATGCTCGAAAACTTGATAAGGAATTCGTTTCCTTCCCCCGCCTCCCCATCCTTTTGCACCCGCGTTTTCTCTCCCCGCGTCCGAGGGCTCGGGCAGCACCGCCCCAATCCCCCCTCTCGGTGCCGGCTCTCACCTCCTTCAGCCTCAAACCGCTCCCGGGAATCGAAACCGAAACGCCGGTTCCTCGGAAGTCCGGGAGCCGTTCTCTCCGGTTCCCCCGCAGCGCGGTGCGGAGGGCGAGCCCCGCGTCCCCGCCGAGGGCCTCGCGTCGCTCCGTCCTCTTGGCGGTGGGAGGCGAGGGGCGGGCGCAGCCCCCGCCCAGCCCGCAGGTGACAGCGACCCCCGGGGGTCCCGCGACCCCGCCGCCCGCAGGTACGTGAGACCCCCCCATCCCCTGTACGTGTGTGTGTGTGTGTGTCTGTGTGTGTGTGTCTGTGTGTGTGTGTGTCCCCGCGCTCCTCATCCTCGGGGACCGCGGCGGCTTTTCCTCCCCGTGACGGAAAGGGAAAAACCCGGCGGGAGGGCCTGGGAAAGGGACGGTTCCGGGGAGACCTTGCAGCAGCCTTCCAGGACTGGAAGGGGCTACAGGAAAGCTGGCGGGTAGGGGGTGTCTTTGTATCAGGGAGTGCGGGGATAGGATGAGGGGCCACGGTTTTAAGCTGAGAGAGGGGAGATTTAGATACTAGGAAGAAATGTTTCCCTGTGAGGGTGCTGAGGCGCCGGCACAGGTTGCCTAGAGAAGTCGTGGAAGCCCTGGAGGTGTTCAAGGCCAGGTTGGATGAGGCTTTGAGCAACCTGATCCAACGGGAGGTGTGCCTGCCTGTGGCCGGGGCGTTGGAACCAGGTGATCTTTAAGGTCCCATCTGACCAAAACCACTCCATGATTCTTTATCGGTGTATGTCAAGCCAAGCACTCCTTGTGCTCCTTGTAGTAACAACCCATTGTGCTGCCCTTTTGGTGAAATATCGCAGAATCACACAACAGTTTGGGTTGGAAGGGACCTTGAAAGATCATCCAGTTCCAACCCCCCTGCGATGGGCAGGGACACCTCCCAGTCTAAGATGCCCAGTCTAAAGCGAAGCACGCTGGGCGGACTGGGATTTTACCCCGTTTCCCTCCATTGGGCAGTGGCTATACTGAGCAGGCATTGCAGGAGCAGGTGTTGGACAGGCTCTCCGTGTGCCCCTTCTGTGGGACGCTTTCATGTTTGCTGTTTCCAACAATAGAATCATGCAAAGGGCATCACGAGACAGAGGTTTATACTGTTATCGGTATGACATGAGGGTGTTATTTTACAGCAGTGCTTACATCTTAGCCTGAGAGCATCGTCTTGTGGCTCTTTGCACAAACTGAAGAGGATTCTGTATATTAAGAATGTGTGAAATAGTTTGCTGAGTTTGATGGCAGGTGAGTGAATTTGAGCTCTTGTGGCCATCCCCAGTGATTTAATGGGAGTACTACATGGGATGAAGAGTTCCTGCATGTGAGTCCTGTTGCAGATTTGAAGTTCACGTGAATACAAAACCTCACAAGAAACACAGAAAATTGGGTAAAGATTACAGTAAATGTTATGTGATTGAGATTATACCTATAAGACATAAAATATATTTTGAAGTACCTCACTAGCTAAATATGGATATATTGTGCTTTTAGGATTTTCTTTCATCCTCTTTTGTTACTAGTTCTTTGAATTCCTTGTCACCTCCATTATAATAGATCTACGTATGTTATTTCTTCACTTTTCAGTGCTCTTTCTATGTGTGTTGCATTATATTTTGGCATATAATTAAAATCTTTATTGATGTACGCAAGGGGCTGTATTTGTGTAAGTGAAACTTTTGTTCTGACCTTTCCAGATGTCTGAGGGATGACCTTGTTATTTCATAGTAAGTTTTCCAGACAGAAGGTGGCAAAAGGTTTGGTTAAGGCCAATTTAACTCCTGGCAGGGCTGTGGTAGGCTGGGAGTACAGACGGAAACCGGTTCCTCTGGTTCCCTGCAAATAGCATTCCTGCAATTCCTCCCATCCAGCCCCCCCCTTCCTAAGGCACCCTGGTAGAAGTCCCACCAAAAGGCCGAAACTCTTTTAAGACAAATAAAAGAGGCAAAGCCTCTCCTCCCACATTTGCACAGCAGGTAAGCAGCTCATCTGAAATCTAAGGGAAAGGCTGATTCCTGATTAGGTGCCTTACCTCTTCCCCCAAGGGTAACTAAGTGCACAGCCAGGTGGTTCTGTTCTTAATGCTGTATGTTGTATTGATGACCTTGCTGGGGTTTTGGCTTGTTACTCAGTCTCTAAGACGAATGATCACTGAACTTCTTTTCATCTGTTATACTTCTGCAAGTCCAACCTATGTGGCTGGATGCAGGAGGACAGCTCCGCATGGAATGATAGTCACAACCCCTGAAGCTAAAAAAAGCCTCTTCCAAGGAGGAGTGACCCCTGCTTTGGGGAGTTGTTTTCGCATCTAGGTGTGATTTTTTGCTTCTGATGTATTATAGACCTTAGATATGCTGCTTCTAAAAGAGCATGCCATTTTAGCCTCAAATCTAGCAGTTTGCTGAGAGGTCTCTGAATACATTTAAGCCAGATGGTGATGTTTCTGTAACCAAGTAAATTCTTTTTAAAGTTGCTTTTATGCAAGTCTCTTATTCCAGTGTCTTCAGACGGAAATATACAGTAATGCTAGGCAGAGTGAACTTTAAAGTAAAATGAAACTGAGTTACCCATGTGATTTTCTTCATTGTTAGAGCAGGAATTAGAGAAGTAAATAAACATGGAAGGACGTAAACTGTATTTTCAAAGTTCTTCTGGATTGAATAAATGTTTAATAATAGAACCTCTGGGGGATTGTGTGAATGGTATTTTTTGTAATCCGCTATGAACTGTAAAGTTGTTTTTTTTTTTTTAATAATATAGGAAGAGCTGTGAAGTCATTGTGTGATTAAGCTAATCAAGTATTCTACATGCTTGTGTGTGTATTGGGTTTTATTGGTTTTAAATGTAACAGGGTTTGTTTCCAGATAAGTTGTTCAGAGTAAAAACAGTCATTGGTGGAAAGGGTGTTTTTGTATTATAGCTGTGTTTATGCTGTACTGACTGCATTGGTTTAATTTGGAAATTCAGGTGCAGTGGAACGGTCATTGGTTAATAGACATTTTGTTATTGAAACTATAATTCTTGTTTTCAAAATTTCAAATTACCAGAATGTTTTAAATCTAGGATAAGGATTCTTACCCGCAGCACCATAAAATCCACAGTGCAAGATGTTGCTGTGGCTGGGGATATAGGATGCAGCTCTGAGACATGGAAATTATGGGATCTAGGGAGGCTTAAGAACGGGTTGCGCAGCTAAAGCTACCCAGGAGTGACTCCCCACCTAGTACTGGTTTGAGTAGCCACTCAGTATGTCTACTGCTGGGCTTTCAGATTTCCTGCCAGTCTCCACACTATCATAACCCAGTGCCAGGCAAAACTACATACAACCTGCTTGAGAGTTACAGGAGGCTGGGGTCATGCAGGTTGGCCTGCTTTGCTCTTTAAAAGGAAAAAGAATTTACATTTGTATCTGGCAGCTTACCTGCTCTTCCCCCATTTCTTTATCCCAGCTGAGCTGCAGGGAAAATCAGCTAGTTCATATCCAGGAATGAAGAGAACTGGTTAGGATTTGTATTATTTACTCCCCTTCCCCCGAGTTTTTCATGTAAAAACTTGCAATGTGGACAGTATCAAAATGACAAAATAAATACAGGCAAAAAGTAAATTGGAAATCTGGGAAATGTAAAATCTTTCTAGTTTTAATTGACACTGCCACCAAAAAAAACCCCCAAAAACCAACCAAAACAACAACCAAAAAAACTAAACAACAAAACAGTACTGATTATGTTTGAATCAGCAATGTTCAAGACTGAAAAGAAATGAAAGTACAGATTAATTGTAAAAGTATTGCCAAGATTTTTCTTTAAGCAACATTACCATATTACTATTATAAGGGTATATTAATATAATATTACTATTATAAGGGAAATTACTATAATAAGGGTCAAATTCTATTCTAGATGTACACTGCTCAAGCCTGACATCTTAAAAACTAGCAGCTCGGTGCCTTTTTCAGGGAGACTGTTATCAAAAAAAGCTTTCTTTCAATCAAATAAGAGACTGGCAGTTAGCATTACCAGTATACTAGAGAGTGGCTTAGTTGAACCATCAAATTTTCCCTGACCCTAACTAAAAATAAGCTCTCATTATAAAATATAAGGTATTTTAAAAAGGGAACTAAATATAATCATTGGCTTATAATATCTGGTTTGAGCAACAAGAACATTTGAAGGAAGAAATTATTTCTTCTCTGCTTCTACTGGAAGTCTCACTTTGTTCATACTTAACAAATTTTTCATTTTTTATTACTGAATTCATTTTATATGGTATTGATGCAATCCATATTCTCTGAGAGTTTTTCTCCTCCTGCTCACTCTGTCTTTTGGAGGCATAATCGTTGATCTACGATGACAATAATTTTCACAGCATATGCAGAAAGTGTCTGCAGATAGGGAATAAATAGCATGAGCTGACAAACATGTAAGAAATAGCAATCCTCTAATCATGCAAATATGGGATGGGATGGGTCAAAGCATGCATTTGTAACAAAGTTTGAATCCTGTGAGTGGTGCCTTTTATAATGCCTGGGGCTGCAGATGCCTCTGAGAATCAAGGACTGTGTCCAATGCCAGATACTCAGCACTGAATTCCACTTGTTATTTGGGTTTTTTTCTGTAGACTGGTGGCTACACTCAGGTTTTTTTTGTTCTTAAGCCAATTCTTTATGTCAGGCTAGTCTCCATATTCTTAGTTCTTTGAAGAACAAAGCATCTCTTTCTATCTTTATATAAATAAACGGGTTTGGGGAAAATGAAATATATATAGTTATTCCTTTAAGCTATTTTTTATGCTTTTAAACTCTACTGAAAGTAAGGATTATGTTTCTGCCTTCACTGTTTAGGGAGCATGGCAGGTCTGTCAGTCAAGGAGAGCAAGGATCAACTCTCCTGAGGGAACTGCTCTGCTCATATTACTTACATATTGTGTCTCAGCAAACTCATAGGTAGTATTCAAGTAATCTAAGGGAAGAATTTTGTTGAATGACTTATGAAGTGTCTCATTGGAAATTGATGGCAGATGTGCAAATGGATTCCAAATCATCCATGTTATCTCTAAAACATTCCTTGCTCTCTTGCCTGCATGCAAGACTTTCTTCTATGACTACATCCACTACGCTTCTTAACAGGAGGAGCTGACAGTCATCATCTCAGTAGAAATGAATGATTGTGCATAACCTGAAGAAGGAGTTAAATGGGAAATAAAAGTACTGTTCTGTGCCTGTAATTAAAACTATGTCTTTGCACACATGCATTGGGACTTAAAAATCACATTGTTGAGGCAAGTGCCTCTCTGGCATTCCTGAAGGCTTGTGTGCTAGACTTAGCTAGTGCATTGATATTCTTGTAACAAACTCTGTGGGTTTGTGTCCGTATGTGAACTTCTTACTGTTAAAAAAAAAAAAAGGTAATTCTTTTGTAGGATATCATACTGACACCACTATAGGTCATCATCAGTGCTGAATCTCAGTATTAGCTGTATGGATGTACCTGCCTTGGTGTGATGGAATAACTGGTAGCAATTGTAGCTTGCTATTTCTGGGGCCAAACAATCTAACAGCTGATGTGCTGATAGGAAATAAAAAGGTGAGAAAGAACAGTCTTGGGTTTCATTACAAGCTGCATTAGTGGGCACAGGTTTTCTGCTTATTATCCCCAGTTGGGACTCATTCAGCCTCTCACTTAACTCATCCCTTCTCACTCATGTTGTTCAAATCCCATTTCATTCACTTAGCCTTCTCAGTAACTGTTCTTGAGTTCCCATCTTATTCATATGCTTCTTTAGAGGTTAGAAAATTTGAGACCACAAATAAAGTTGTGAAGAATTAAAAATAGGTCTCAGATGTGGAAGTTTCAGGTGATAGCAATTATTCTATGATACCAATCCTGCCCACAGCAAACAATCCTAGCAGGGTAATTCCATTACCTTTCAGTAAAGTCTGCCTTAAGGGCTTTTTCTTTGATTTGTTCATTCTGAACATATCTTGTATAACTCTTTCCATTAATATATTCTGGGAATATTTCTTTTAATTGTACATTGTTAGCAGGACTGTAGCTGACATTGCGTGTAGTGCTTGTGTTTCACTAGGTTTTTCTACCTTTGAAATTAAGCATGCTGAAGACTTTGAGCTTCCTCTTCTGTATGACTCCCACAGACACCAGGGAATGCACTGCCTTTGGCATGATGCTGCAGGATTATGGTGGTAAATCTGAACATCAGAGCTCGAAGAAGAATGTTCACCAGGTTCTGGTTGTTCTGTGACGTACAGTGACATTCTCTAACATAGTGACATATGGTGACGCCATCGTGCAATGACGATAACATATAACAAGTTATGACATATACCGAATTTCTGAAGATAAACACTTTAAAACAACCCCCCAAGAATTAATCTAAACCTTAAACTCCTTACAGAGTTCACAGGCATTGTGTGCCTTCGTGGTAGCCCTCTGATAAGCAAGGGCAACTTGGGCTAGGTGCAAAAAGAGATGCACAGGAAAAAGATACGAGGTTGTTGACAAGGAAATAGTTTTTGGAGTTTCGCTTGTTTGTTTGGTTTTTTTCCCTAGTCTCTGATGAAGAATCTCTGTAAATATCCCCATCTTAATATTCTTCTCATATCATGTAACTTAGAGTATTCCTATTCTGTCTGATGTTTTTCCCTCAAACCTCTGTTATTTATGCATACACATATGCATTTCTACAAAAATATTTCCACTGAGGTGCCTACCAGCTAAAAAGCTGTAGATACACTTCTGTGTGAATATTAGAGAAAACATATTCCATGTCACTAGTTACTTCACTATAAATGCACAATAATATGCACACTGAGAAACTAGTGTATTGGATGTTGCATTGTAAATGACTTCATAGTATCTTTTGTCACATAACTAAGAAGAACTAGAGAAGATTCAGAATATAACGCTAGTGTATCTATTTTCAAGAAGGAATTGAAATATTAGGGAAGACTGCATGACCTGTCCTTCAAGAAACTGGAAAGCCTAAGGTGTTTCCATTCACAGATTTCTCATATTCATTATCCCATATCCCATATCTATTACTGTTCAGTATTTTCATTCCCCTGTGAGGCAGAAAAAAAGGGAAAAAATATTTTGGTTTATTACATAATCTTTCATGTGTTTATGTATATGAAATATGTAAATAAATAGAAACTAAAAAGAGTTTTATGGGCTTTGTTTCTCTAAATTGCAGTCTTCTTTCTCTCCTAGTAAATGTTACTAGTCAAAGCCTGTAGCGTCATGGGAGCTTTGGCTTTTGGAAGTTGTCCCAAGCCTGAGAAGCCACTTACTTGAAGCTTGAGTTTGAGGTTGTAGTTTAGAAGTTTGGCATGTTTCTGATAAAGATGGTTTAGAAAAAAAGCCTGTGCACTAAGGGCTGATCTCAGTAGCTTCAGAGAATACTAGTGCTGCTGTCAGATCATCTATATCTGGATTCACTA
The DNA here is from genome assembly GCA_033558105.1 of Coccyzus lansbergi. Taxonomy (NCBI): domain Eukaryota; kingdom Metazoa; phylum Chordata; class Aves; order Cuculiformes; family Coccyzidae; genus Coccyzus; species Coccyzus lansbergi. The sequence continues at coordinate 387,271 of JAUMJK010000067.1, read as the reverse complement.
AGTGGTAGCACAGGAACAATGGTAGCTTTAGGCTTTGAATGTCAGTTTGGTATAACCACATTGATATAACTGCACTATTTTTGCATGGTTGCACTACTTATTGTCACCTATTGGTATGAAATAGAAATGAGACAGTCACTTTTCTGAAAAATATTCTTTTGGTTTAGGTTTACAGGGTTTGCATCCTGTGTTTTAGATGTTGAAAAACGGCAGTTCAAGCTACTTGTTGATTGTTATCCAAGATTGTGTTTACAGTGAGGTGCTAGGGTGTCTCTGGCTGAAGCTGGGTGCTGTGAGGATGACTTGCCAGAGAGGGTGGTAATTATTATGATCCTCAGAAGAGAGTTTAGAGTATGAGCAGTAATCCTATGCTTGGATGGAAAATTCCTGACAACATAGGAGTGAGATTCTATTCCCAACTCATTTGAGGTCAGTGTGAGTTACAGTGGTGATTTTCTTGGGCACACAATTTCACTTTGAGTATGCAAAAATGACATAAAACCAGTATGCAAGTTTTCATGTTAAACTTTGAAGCCAGAAATAACCAGTGCCCGAAGGCTTCAGATCATCTTTCCTGCTCTGGTATATCTGCTAGGTCTTGTTTGTTTGGCAATGGTTTTTTATTTTGTCTAATGGTAGGAAAATTCTTCTGTGACAGTGTTGAGGTAGCAAAGTTGTGGTTGTGTTTGCACCTTTGTCTCTGCATCTGGACTTATTGTAATTGTTCTGCTTGACAGAAAGTATTAAGTAGACTGGATAAACTCACAGTTGTAACCTTATCTTTGCAGTTAGAAGACTGTAAATCAGGATAAAGGATGTGTTATTAAGTCTTATAAAGGAAGATACTGCAGGAAAAATAAAAAGGGAAAAAGATTTTTGTGCTCAGTTCAACAGCTGTATTTTCAAGTAGAACTTGTAGTACTGCATATTGGTGTGAAATCGCAAGTGATATTACAAATCTTCTTTATGAGATTTAAGCTTTGTTCTGGGTATAGCAACCTCATCGATTGCTTACTGTAACCTGGTGACATCCTATGTATAAAAATGTAATGATTTGCTGTGGTTAAAATAGAAGAATGACACTGATATGAACCTGACAGCTAATTAATTGGAATTAGCTTCACATATTGCATTTCTTATTTCCTCTGACAGCTTGGGAACTGTTCTCGTCCCTTTTTATATCACTTATAAAAGGCTTCTCTTGCTTTTTCTGCAAAAGACTCATGCAAAGAAACTAGTTGTTTACTTGAAAGCTTGTGAGGATATCCAAGTATAGAATCGTACCAACCAAGAACCATTAAAAGTATGAACTAAAAGAAAGGAGTTATCAACTGGGGGAAAAAATCTTAGGTACTTAATTTCTTGTACTTATCTTTGCTCTTATTTGTACAAACATTAGGTAAAGGTTTTTGGATAGAGATGTTATTTTAATTATAAAGTGCCTTTGTCCAGTTATTATAAATGGGATATTATGAATTTGCCTTACAGTTTCTTTTTTATTTCCTCTCTTTCTCTTCTTTACCAGCAACCAGGAAGTGTGAATGAATTGGCTCTAGAGCCAAATGATCCTGATCTGTCCTTGGAATAACTTCCTTACAGCATTTTCTTCTGAGGGTTTTAAAGTCAGATGACTAGAAAAATGTACACTAATGTTTAAGAAGCCTCATGAAAGCTTACAGAAGCCTGTCTGAATCTATGAAAAAAAGAAAAAGGGCAGTCATTAGAAATACTATACCAAAGACTGGATGAAAAAGCACTAGTAATTCGCTGCCAAATGACATTTTTCAACAGAAGCTCATAAAGAGCTCTGCTGAGGTACTGTAACTGACAGTGAATAGTACACTACTCCTCGAAGAGATCCATTTATTTTCACCTCCTATCTGTCAGGTACAAGTAGAAATTTTGTTTCTAGCTGCTGTAGGCAGGGGGAGTGGAATCAAATTTTGTCATAATCCTGGTACCTATAAAAGTACTTTGAAGGCAAATGTGTCTCAGCATGAGCTAAGAGTGACAAGGTCTGATTAGGTGAGGAGTGGCATAACTGTGTTCTGATTGATCAAGCAGCTAACATTTCTTTGAGGCATTGATTCATGAAAGCTTTGAACACATAATTCATTTTAGCTGGACTTCTGTTGAGCAAACATGCAAGCTTGTACTTCATGGCTCTCCTCAATCAGTGTCTAATAGGGCTGTATATCCATTTTGCCCTGAGGCATGGCAAGTGACTTACAGGTGTTTGTTCTTAATATGTAAATAGAACTGAGGAAAAGGATAAAATCCTTCTTTGGAAGGACACAGAATGTGCTGTCAAATGCTTCATTGAATTGATGGGATTCTCAAAGGTTAAGCTTGAGTGTTCCTCAAAACTAATCTGGGAAGCAGTATACATGGTTTGGGTTTTTTTTCTTTTCCTGTTTTCTGTTTACTGTGTAGTTTTAATTGACCTTCTGAGAGGCTGGAAGGATTCTTCATCCTGACCCTAAATTCATGCCAGGGTTTGGCAATACTCCTTCCAGCTATTTTGTATGGTATTTATTGATTATGGCCAACAGCTAAGACAAAGACAACACATATATTAGTCAGTCTGAAGAAGTAATGTTTTTCTTGCCAAGCACATTGGTGCATCACGTGTTATGTAACATTTCTGGTAAGGTAAGCTGTGTGTCCACACTCTTGGAAAGGGTATAAATGCCATTCAAGAAAAAACAGGGATTAATTTAAAAGGTTCAATTTTGAATTATGACAATTACAGGAGAAGAGCCTCACTCAACAACCTTATTTTACTTCTGATCATTGCTTTAATGAGTAATTTGTATGTTGTTCTCTTCTGTGATATGGCCTTGCTGTTTTCCACTGCTTACTGTACCCTTGTCCTCTTGCAGTTTTTCTCAGACTCTGCACTTCTATGTTTATATATTACTGATTAAATATTTATTAAATTTATCAAAGGGTATATTGTTGGAAGGTGCTTAATATGATAAGTTGCTGGGTGTACAAGCTTCTCTTTCAGGTCACTTGAAGGGCTTGAGTGTCTGAAAACCTGCCAAATATTTTAGAAAAAAACATTATATTTCCCTCTATGTCTGCTTAAATTCAGGCCTTTGTGTGGCTTCTGTTATAGTTGTACTTTAGCCTGTAACAACGCTATACACTGTAGGAATACTAAAGAGTAGCTCAACACGTGAGTAAAATAAGATTTCTCTATGTTTTCCATTTTTGTGATGTGTCTACAGACAAGAAAAATGAATAAGCAATATGGTCTTGTTAGATGTTAGCATGGGTTTATATGTGTGTGTTTGTGTACAGCAAATGCACTCGGATCTTTAGATTTGTGTAGCAATTAGCATGTGTATATTTGAAAGTTCAAAAAGATCAGGATAATAGTGTTGTTGAGTACCTCGAAAGAGTTACATTTCTTGGAGGTTAATGGGCTAATGTGCATCATTCCTGCAATGCGTTACAAGTGTTAGATTTCTTATGTGGCAAATAGGACTTATTTTCCAGATGTTAGAAATCTTGATTCCTTCCTAGGATGATAATTTGTACCTGTTTGGGGTTGTATTTAAGGAGGGAAAGGTAATAAACCATGTGCAATGACAGCAAGTAGTTTTACATGACAGTAGGAGACTGGCAAGATTTCATTTGAAGTTGACTTTTGTTCAAGTATGAAAAAGTTCTGATAGCATATTCTAGTCAATAATGGTAAATCATCATTTCGGCCACTATGCTACTGCTACTACTTTCTTTCATTTACAGATACCTTTGGGTAAGGTGATCATAGAATCACCAGGTTGGAAAAGACCTCTTGGATTATTAAATCCAACCATTCCTATCTGCCACTACACCAAGCCACTCAGCACCTCATCTACCCATCTTTTAATTACCTCTAGGGATGGTGACTCAACCACCTCCCTCGGCAGCCTGTACCAGTGCCCAGTGACCCTTTCTGTGAAAACTCTTTTCCTGATATCCAATCTGAACCTACCCTGTTGCAGCTTGAGTCTATTCCCCACTGTCCTATCACCTGTCACTTGGGAGAAGAGGCCAGCACCCTCCTCTCCACAACCTCCTTCCAGGTAGTTGTAGAGAGCAATGAGGTCTCCCCTCAGCCTCCTCTTCTCCAGGCTAAACAACCCCAGCTCCCTCAGCCTCTCCTTGTAAGACTTTTTCTCCAGCCCCTTCCCCAGCTTCTTCACTCTTCTCTGCACATGCTTCAGAACCTCAACATCAACATCCTTCTTGTGATGAGGGGCCCAGAACTAAACACAGTATTCGAGGTGCAATCTCACCAGTGCTGAGTACAGAGGGAGAATAACCTCCCTGGACCTGCTGGTTACGCCATTTATGATACAAGCCAAGATGCCATTGGCTTTCTCGGCCACCTGGGCACACTGCTGGCTCATGTTCGGACAGCTGTCAACCAACATCCCTGGGTCCTTCTTCTCCACTCTTTTCCAACCACTCTTCCCCAAGCCTGTAGCACTGCTTGGGGTTGTTATTCCCCAAGTGCAGGACCTGGCATTTGGTCTTGTTAAGCCTCAAGCTATTGGTCTCAGCCCAGTGGTCCAGACTGTTTAGATCCCTTTGAAGAGTATCCCTACCCTCTGGCAGTTTGACACTTCCTCCCAGCTAGGTGTCATCCACTAACTTTATTAAAGTACACTCAATCCATTCATCCAGGTCATTGATAAAGCTGTTGAACAGGGCTGGACCCAGCACTGAGCCCTGGGGAACCCCACTTGTTACTAGCCTCCAGCTGGAGTTAACACCATTTCCCACCACTCTCTGGGTCCGGCCATCCAACCAGTTTTCTACCCAGGAAAGTGTGCACCTGTCCAGGCCAGTGGCAGCCCATTTCCTAAGGAGAACACTGTGAGAAACTGTGACAAAGACTTTACTGAAGTCAAAGAAGACTACATCCACAGCCTTTCTTTTGTCTAGGAAGTGGACCATATTGTCATAGAAGGTGATCAGGTTAGTTTGGCAGGACCTGCCTTTTATGAACCCGTGTTGACTGGGCCCGATCACCCGGTTCTCTTGCATGTGCTTCATGATAGCACTCAAGATCTCCTGTTCCATGACTTTTCCCAGCACTGAGGTCAGACTGACAGACCTGTAGTTTCCTGGATCCTCCCTGCAACCCTTCTTATAGATGAGTATAACGTCCTCCTGTCTAGTGGAATTTCCCCAGTCTTCCAGGACTGTTGGAAGATGATAGAAAGGGGTTTGGCAAGCATGTCTGCCAGCTCCCTCAGTACCCTCGGGATGATGTCTTCAGGGTCAAAATCTTTATAATGAGTCACCAGTTCCACAGTCATTATTACTAAATATACATGCATGCAGATCAGCCAGTATTAAACATTTGATCTGGATCATGCAGTGATGCACAATCTCAATTTCTGTTAATTTAGTCAGAGTACATCAGGGCAGCAAAAAAAAGCATAAATCTTTGTTTATGTCAGCTTCAGGAAGGCAGGAGATACTTGATGCGACATAAATCTTTCTGATAAAAAAATTAACCTGCCAAAACTGTTTGAACAAATTTGAATTCGTAGAGTTCATTTATCCTGTGTCATTTCTTTCTTTCATGTGACCTCAGTTTTACTGATCCAGTGCAGAGAATTTGAAAGTCACACTTAATATGTTATTGAACCATGACATGAGATTCTTCTCATGCAGATTTTAACTAGTGTTTTCGGAACTAATGGTCTGTATACCATACCAGGAAAGATAATTATACCTCTAAAAGACATGGACTTAGAGAACACAAAGAAAATTGGACAGAAAGACTTTTGGCCATATTTCAAACTTTATGTCGAACTTTAGGGTTGGGTGGGTTGGGTTTTTTTTTGCCAGCCTTTGCAATTTAGTATGGAAAGATCTACCTTTTTCTCCGTTTCCTCTTCTGTTCCTTTTTCTTCATGTAGTTCTCATTACTCCATAGTCTTGGCTGACAAATTTATTATTTTATTTTGTATTTCTGCACATAAAAGAATTCTGCAAGCTCTTCCACAAATGTTACCTACCACAAAATTTGACTCACAAAAGTTATCAAAATAGTTTATGAGTTGCTAGTACATTTAATTTTGGTGGCAAGATGAGCAAGAAATGTTTTAACATCGTCTTCACAATTCTAACATCAAGAAAATAGTTGAAGCTATTTAAAAGTGAAACTGGTTTTCAGTTTTTGTTCAGTTGTAACTCCATAACATCTATAGAAATCTAGTGTGGGATATGAGTTTAAAAATTAAGATTCTGAGAATGGGATGTGCTGATGTGAATAGAGGATTGAGGTGGACAGACCATGGAAAGAAGTTAGACTCAATGTCAGATTTGAAGTATTGTTGTGCAATATTATCAATAAAATCAAGCAGCAACATATGAACTGGTTTGGACCCTCCTTAACAGCTTGGCACAAGCAGATCCATGACTGAGTTCGTATAAGAAACACTCACTAAACTGCTTTGGCAGCTTCATGAATGTCATGAATTGTAAAACACTACCAGGCTTTTACCAATACTAAATTTCCTGACTTGCACAGAAAGTTGTAATAACTTCAAATTAGCTGGGTGGAAAACATTTAATCTTAATAGTTGTTACTTAACAGAGAAATAATTGTTTTGGGCAGACCAACCGCTGTCTAGGTCTTCAGTGAACTTATTAAGAAACAATCTAGTGCAGACAGAGAAACAGTGGAAAAATAGGTGCTGTTAGCATCATTTAACTTGATTTTAAACTGAGATTTATGGGCTATATGTTCACCATCTAAAACAGTTTTTGGAACTTGTCTCCTGTGCTTTACAGTCCTATTTCATTTTGGTGTATCTCAGAGGTGGGAGGGGGTTGGTAAACCTGGGTATTGCTACATCTTGACAAGAACTGGAAACACTGGCGGCTGTTGCACAAATATAAGAAGAATATTAATTTATTTTAGAAGCCCTAATTTATTCCAGCCAGAGGAATCCCAAGTGAATAATTATGCAATTTAAAAAGCTCTTTTAATCATAATACACCGACCCTTTGTCCAGTAACTTGTCAGATTAATTTAATTAAAAAACACTGTCTTAAAAATATACTTGTCTGCAGTTTAAAGTGTGTAATCCCTTGAGATGGAAATGCTAGTTAAACATGAGTTCAACCCAACATAATTCTGCCACATTAGTGTGTATTACAGTATATTAATTTAGAAAGCAAGTTGCATAGATGACTGATCATTCATGTTTATTATGATTGCATTATGGTAATCTTTGTTTAGTCAATAAACATTTACACTGAATCAAAAAACAGTGGTGTAGTGTGTCATGTTGCAGCCACTTACCCGTGTTCAGATAATTTTGTCCTAATGCTACAGCAAGCTTACATGGTTTTCCATTAATTGTTTATACATTAAGCACTTCTTTTTCCATGTGCTTGCACTGTGCCAGATGAACAAGTGGATGAGATAAGAAAATAGCTGCACTGCTGCAGACAACAAAAGAATATTTCCAAACCTCTTTGCTAGTGATGCGTAGAAATAATCCCTTTGCTTTAGTACTTTCTGAACTGGGAATGGCTGATACATGTGGATATTTCTATGCAGTAGGAAAACAATTTTTATTTCACGCTGACATGCTTAATTCTTCCTTTAAATAGAGATTTGACTCCTTCCAGCAGAGACTGTATGGCAGGGCAGGGGAAAAGACCACGCTTACATATTTCATGGTCAATGAAATGACAATGTGTCACTGTTTTCATAGTACAGGAGGAAAAGAAGTGATGAGCAACCTGTAGATTCACAGTATAACCTGTTCTGCTTCCCTGTGTGCTCCAGTCCTGCAACAGAAGTGATCAGGAGCATTATAGAGTCATGTGAATTGCAGTAGACTTTGAGATTGGATATAGTATGTAACTGTGGGAAAATATTTCATTAGCTGAGTGAGGTCTGCATGGCAGCCTGCAGTCCAGAGTCAGCTTTCAGAGGAAAGACGGGAGTGGACAGAGCTGGGTTTGTGCATCCCACTGGGCATGTTAATAGAATCATAGTATCATAGAATCATGGAATCATAGGATGGATTCGGTTGGAAGGGACCTTAAAGATCATCCCGTTCCAACCCCCCTACCATGAGCAGGGACACATCCCATCAGACCAGGCTGTCCAAGGCCTCATCCAACCTGGCCTTGAACACCTCCACAGATGGGGCAGCTACAGCTTCCCTGGGCAACCTGTGCCCGTGCCTCAGCACTTTCATCATGAAGAAATTCCTCCTTATGTCTAATCTAAATCTGCCCTTCTCCAGTTTATACCTATTTCCCCTAGTCCTATCAATACAAGCCTTCGTAAGAAGTTCCTCCTCAGCTTTCTTGGAGGCTCCCTTCTGTTACTGGAAGGTTCATGGCTCAGGACACCCTGTGAAGGAGTCTCAAACTGCAACACACAGCCCCTGCTGTGGAAGGGGTATGCTTATGATGCACTAGGCAGTAACCCTATACTTGTGTTTCTCTGTCCCACTCCAGCATCTATACTATTTTTGATAATTATGCTCAAAACTTTTTTTCATACAAATGTGTGTATGTGTAAAAAAAATCCTAATGGATACATTGTTCTCTCCTAAGGTTCTGTCTGAGGAGAGAAATAATTGTATCCAACAGAACTTAAACTTCTCATTTCAAGAGTGTGCAGTGTTCACTATCCTCCCTGCTGACAATTCACTTTCTTGCACAATGTAGCAAATGTTGCTTTATCTGTTTTTCATACAGTGGCTCTTTGCTTTAAATGAATGCAATGCTGGTTAAAAATTAGCCAATTGATGGCATCAGAAACTGAAATCTGTTTTATTAACAAGTAGCATGTAGGAACTACCCCCACCCCCCTTTCAACATTAATAAATTCTTGTTTCAGACAAAGTTTCAACAAATAGGAGTTAAGGGCATGCTTCAAACTTACATTTATAATCTTCTATAAAAATACTTGCTCCTTCTGTTAAGCTGCTGGTGTCTTCTGTCTTTGCTGCTATACACCCATGCCATGAATGTAGGGTTTGCTTTGTATTCACACTGAATTAACATTGGTAACTCAGTGATGAAAATTGTTTGCATGCTGGGTTATTGTGCCATCAAGCTTCACCAAACACTATCACAAAATAAAACCATTGTGTAGAAAATTACAGTTCTGGTTGCCAGTATAACTCTAAGTGCTAACAAAATACAAATACATTTACTTATTCAGTCAGTTTTTGTCATTAATAGTTTAAGCAGAGAAAGTAGACTGGGATGAATTCTTAAACCTTAACAATTTAGGAAATTGTACAAATAAAAGAAGATCCGCCTGCAAATTGCAGGCAGAATTCTCTTAAAACAAATATCAGAGTAGCAGTAAGAAAAGCAGTGAACTAAAGAAACACCTTTCATATAGTTATAGACTTTGCATCCGCAGAGGATGCACACAGGAACTAAGCCATGGTGAGGGAACTAGTGAGAAGCTGGAAAACAGAAGTCATGGTGGAAGGGAAAACAAAGAGATGAACAAAGGGGAAGGCCAGTGCCTAAGGAGGGGAAAGGAGGAACTTGGTGGATGGGAAGACAGGAAAATAGTGAGAGGAGTTAAATCAAAGGAGGAATAAAGAGCCTCTTGAATTGGCATGGAGAAGTATGCCTAAAAACACAGTCATGGAGGGAATAGCAAGTAGCAGGTTGCTGACTGTAAGATCACCTTGTAGCCTTCTCTTTTCCAGGCTGAACAAGCTCAACTCTCTCAGCCTGTCCTCATAGGGAAGGTGCTCCAGCCCTCAGATCATCGTTGTAGCCCTCCTCTGGACCCATTCCAACAGCTCCATATTGAGGTTTCCAGAACGGGACACAGTACTCCAGACGAGGTCTCAAAAGAGAGGAACAGAAGGGTAGAATAAAGGCAGAATAGACAGATTTACAATGCAGATGTGCTCTGAGTGCCCCAGTCATTGGAGGAGCAATGCCACTTTTCCACAAAAATACCCAAAGCAATTCAGTTGTTTGGGGGAGGAGGAGAGCATTATTAAGGAATGATACTTTAGTGTTTATTCAGGCATAAATACTGAAAAAACTTGCTTCATGAACTTGGGCTTCTATCCAAGTTTAGGATAGTATACACCATCACCAAGTAAACACTGTTCTATTTCCAAAACTAAATGGATGAGTTTAGTAGAAAATAACTTTCAGAGAAATCAGTGCTGTTTGATTAGTGTGTAACTTATTATGATAGAGTACAGAGGTGAGTAACAGGAAAACTGCCTTCCATTCTTTCTGATTTTCAAGGCTGTGTCTCAGTCCATCACAGGAATTAACCTTTGTATCTATTCTTTCTCTGATCAGTATATGAAAGAGGATTAAAATCCCCCAAACTAATGTGATATAGAAAGGATAAAGTGCTTGGATAACTTTTAAGGCCATATACATTTCATTTTTATTTTTACTCTTCCGTTTTAACATAATAGTTTTCATCTTAAAAACAGGTAAGTTCTTAAAGTGTTATTCTGTGTGAAAATGGGTCGTTTTAACCCTTGTAAATTCTTCACTGTTTTTGTTAATGCTGCAAGAACAAAGTTGTCAACTTAACATGTAAGATCCCAAGCCTAGTTAAAATTTATGCACAAAGTAAATGCTGAACATTTGTGGGAATATGTCTAATATTTTGCTTAAAATTTTAGTGTGTTAAGTATGTGGATATCTGTTTATAAAGATGCAATTGAGAATAATGATTATACTTTTGAAATTGATTGAAAAACACATGTATAGTTGGATAAACTCTTGTAAACTTGCATCAAACTTTTGATAATAATGATTTTCTCATTGTAAATATTAATTTACCAACCTGTGTATCATCATCCTTCAAAATTTTTGTTTGTTTTCAATTTGCTGAATTATTTTGTCCCTCTGAAAATGATTTTTTCATGGAAAATTTGATTAAAAGTGGTTTGACTTCACAAAGAAATGTGATAGAATCTGAGAACCTATGCATATTTATCTTTACTGCACCAAAATCAATGGAACTTATTACAATAATAAAACTAATTTAGGATTAGAGCCCAAATGGAATATTTACTAACGTTAAAACTGTTTAAATTTTCCTGTATTTCAACGTTCAGTAACCTCTCTCATCAATATTGATGTGTGCAAGTAACACTAGAATACTTACTTTTCCAGGCTTCGTGGCCTTTTTGCTTTGAAAAAGGTATGTCAGTATGCAAAACTGGAGATGCAGCCCTGCAGCTTTGCTTGCTGTGTGCAAAGCCTCATTCTTATAGAGTACAGGAGTCCAGGCTGTAGGGTGGCTCTCTGTGTTGAAAAAGAAGTCATTGCAGTGAACAGAAGACCCCTCCCTTTGTTTTAAGAAACAGACCCTCCCTTTGTTTCATCTGTGTGTTTCTTTTGCTTGCATGCTTCCCATTTCTGATCTGGGCAACATGGTAAGTACAGTTTGCTGCTTATATCACGTATCTACACATCTCTATCAGAGAGTATAAGCCTGACTTTATGACCTTATTTATTCTGCAATAGATTCAAGCTGCTGTCAGATACAACTGAGGCTGTGGCTGTAGGTTTATAGGCTCCTTCTTCCTCGTCTCGGTGTTGAGTGAAGATAAAGCAGCAAGCAGGGTTGTGCTACATCTCCTCCCTGCCTGCAACCTCTCAATGTGCAGCAGTAGCAGCATGTTGCTCACTATCACAATACTAGGAAGGCACCAGCCCTTGCAGGAAACATGATGGGGTTTTGGTTTTTTAATTTGTTTTTCCCCAGAGGTAATACTATACCAAATGCCTCCAATAGTTCAGGAGAAACTGAGTCCTGTGTGTAAAGCTCTGCTACTTGTTTGGTTACATATACAGCTTAAACAGTTGCCTGATATAAAGTAGAGAAGCAAGAGAGAGAGAGGGAGGATAGCCAGGCAGAGTTAGTACAGCAGCTATAGATTAAAAACAAACAAACAAAAACCATCAAAAAACAACCAACCAAACAAACAAAACCCCAACCCCCCTACCTGTGGACTATGGTCCGATAATTTGTAGCAACTCCAAAGAAGGAAGGATTTTCCGTATTTTCATCTGCAACACAGATCTCACATAAGTCCAAGGTTAAAAAGTACTGGTATGTTTTTAAATGAGCGAATATGTCCTCCATTCCCACAGGCTGCCCACTGCCACAGCATTTTGCACAGAATTGGGAGCAGAAGCTGGAAGAACAAGAAGAGTTGACCAGGCAGTGGTGCTGCAGTAGCAGAGGCAGCCAGGGGACTGGAGACACAGGGAGCTTGCTGGAGGAAATGACTGGTCTCTAGAGAGGGGGTGAGCAGTGGAGGAACGTGGCCAGGAACTCTGCTGCTGGTAATACTTGCTTGGGTGTACCGCTGCTTTGTTGCTGAACCAGAGTTTCTCATTTAAAAGCTAATACATGCATTTTATATGTAGAATACAGTAATCCTTCTAATTCTATTTATTCTGTAAAAAAAAAAAAAAAAAACACCCACAATTGGACAGACCAAACTAGGCTTAAATCGGTCCTTAAAATAAAGGAGAATGCAAGAACCTCAGGCCTGCAAGGATTCCCTGGTAGTCAGCCCTCTGGCTGTTTACTTCCTATGCGTGTTCTAGCTAATTTTTGCCAATGTAATGCCAATAAAGAATGGTAGATTGATAAAGAATATGAAAATAAATTATGTCAAATATGTGAAACTGCTAATGAAGAGCATGGGCTTTGGTTTTGGTAGTTGTGCAGGAACACACTGGAAAAATACTTAATGCAGGCAGCCTATGGTAAGAAAAGCAGGATGCTTTGAATACGCTTCTCAAGAATACATTATGCACTCAGCTTGTGTGTTGCTGTGTTTTTAAATTGCATAGAAAAGTTCCTGCAGTATTATAAATAATAAAATAATCTTCTGAAACCACTTTACCTGATTTTGTAGATGATATGTACCCCTTAGCAAATACCAAGTGTATTTTCAACCTTTCAAAATGTAAATTGCGGGCTGATGTTACACAGTGAGCTGTGTCACACCTTTTAAAAGTAACAAAGAATATCAGTGGAAAGCAAGAACATAAGAGAAAAAAAAAGAAGAGAAACCACACCATTTAAATTTGAAGAAGAACATATCTGACAGCTGAGCGAACAAAAAGAATAGGCATCAAAGACATCTGCGCCTTGACAAATGTTGGGAGGAATCTGTTGCCTTTGTTAGGACTGTCCGTAGATGTGAGTTCATTATCAAGCAGTTCTGTGTGCGTGACTTTTTATTTTCAATAAAGTAATGCTCTTTTAGTGATGCCAGTAATAACCTTGCCTGTGGAAGGATATCATCTGTGGCATTTTGTAAAGTACTTCCAAATTTCTGTTACTAATGAAAGACTTGTAGTTTGACTCTTTTCAGGGCTTTTTTTAACTGCCTTTTTGTTGGGCTGAGGTGAGGGAAGGCACTAAATCTGGCAGTTTACTAGAAACAGTGATACGTGGCATGGAATGCTATTAAGGAGATTATGTTATCTCCTAGGAACAGAGAATGCTGTGGTCAACGGGAAATCAATTTCCAAGGGTGCTACAGTAAATTTGTCTTGTAACTGGAAACTTTCTAATTGCTTCCGAAAGGGAATAGTAAGCTGAAAACCAGGCAGATGGTTTCTTCCCCGCTTCCCTTCTTCTTTGATTCTGCCTATGTTATTTCTAGCTTCCTAGTAAATTTGTGCGTTAAATGTTTGCATGTGTTTATATGCTATTATAGTTGCTCTCACTTGTACAGTAACTTTGCTGTTCAAAAGCCAGATGGTTTTTGGCAGGTTATGGGAGATATTTAAATCTGTCCTCTTTAGATTGAACCACTGCTTCTAACTGTGGCGTTAGCAATTAGTATGAAGGAGAAATTGTTTTTCATTCAATGTTGTGCAGCAGCAGGATTCTATCTATTTAGATGTTTTCTTCAAGTGGGGGCTCAAGGAGATGGCCTTTTCCCCTGTTCCAGCAGCTCATTGAAATTTTTATTACTCATGTCATCTGAAAAACGTTCTGGTATCAAAGATATAGCTTAGCCTTGTTACTTATGATTTTATTCATGATTTGCAGCATAGAATTGGGAGCAGAAGCTGGAAGAGCAAGAAGAGTTGGCCAGGCAGTGGTGCTGCTGTAGCAGAGGCAGCCAGGGGACTGGAAACACAGCAAGCTTGCTGGAGGAAAAGGCTGATCTCTAAAGAGGGGGTGAGCAGGTGAAAGGCCTGCTGTAATCAGGTGTTCTAGAAGGAAGGTAGTGCCCCATTTCCTTATAAGAGCTTTGGGAAATACCTGTTTGGGATGAAGTCTGTGAAGATTAGATTTATTGAATACTGGCTTTCATCATTCAGAAAGTTTGGCTGAATGTTGGTGGTAGTTGGCAGTCACTTGGCCCTTGCTGGGTGCCAGGTGCCCATCAAGCTGCTCTGTTACTCCCTCTCCTCAGCTGAACTGGGATGAGAAAATAGTGAATGGTTTGTGGGTCGAGATAAGGTCAGGGAGAGATCATTTACCAATTACTGTCATATGCGAAGCAGACTCAACTCAGGGAAATTAATTTAATTTATTAACAGTCAAATCAGAGTAGGGGAATGAGAAATAACACAAACATTAACTCTTTACCCCTCCCTTCCTCCCAGGCTTGAGTTCACTCCCATTTTCTCTGCCTCCTCCACTCCGGTGGAGGAGGGGGATGAGGTATGGGGGTTTTGGTCAGTTCATCAGACATTGTCTCTAATACTCCTTCCTCATCACTGTCTTCCCCTGCTCCAGGATGGGGTTCCTCCCACAGCAGACAGTCCTCATGAACTTCTTCAATGTGAGTCCTTCCCATGGGCTGCAGTTTTTCACAAAGTGTTCCAGTGTGAGTCCCCCACAAGGTCACAAGTCCTGCCAGCAAACCTACTCCAGTGCGGGGTCTCCTCTCCACAGCTTCACAGGTCCTGCCAGGAGTGTGCTTCAGTGTTGGCTCTCCAAAGGGTCACACCCTCCTTCGGGCATCTACTTGCTCAGTTGTGGAGTCCACCATGGGGAGCAGGTGTACATCTGCTCCACCATTAGCCTCCATAGGCTGAAGGGACATAGCCTGCCTCACCCTGTTCTTCACCATGGTCTGCAGGGGAATATCTGTGCAGGTGCCTGGAGCACCTCCTGCCCCTCCTTCTTCACTGACCTTGGTGTCTGCAAAGTAGTTTCTCTCACATGTTCTCACTCCTCTCTCCCGCTGCTGTTGTGCAGCACGTTTGTTCTTTTTTTTTCTCCTTCTTAAGTATGTTATCTCTGAGGTGCTACCACCATTGCTTATGGGCTTGGCCTTGGCCAGCAGCAGGTCAGTCTTGGAACATCCAGACTATCCCAGGTGCTTGTGATCAGATAGTATACCAACTATTTAGGAGCAAACTATGTCAATTACTAAATTATGTGCAATATCTGTCACAAATTAATTGGCAAATAAAGCACAAATTATCACACCAGTTGCTAACAGTTAGTTTTAGAAATGTCTTAGTACCACACAGAATAATAATAAACAAATTAATGACTGGTTGGAATATCAATCATTAAGTGTTTTTCTTTTCATCGTAATTTAAAAACGACAATGGAATTTTCATTTTTAATGCCATATGGTAAAATTAACATGAAATTAATTATGTCCAGCCCAGAATCGCTTTATTTTTTAAAGAAGATTGTTGCTTAGTGAGAAGTAGCAAAATTTTCTCTTTTGAACTTAATGGAACATTTTCCTAGTTATGTGCTTTTATGCTGAGAATTTCTTGTAAATTAAGATAATTATTTTCAACAAGAAACAAATAAGACTGTTATAAAATAGTTGGTGAGTGTTTGAAAATCTTGAAAGTGTCAGAACCATGTTCATGTTCTATCTGTAGCATAACAAATTACGGAAATATATGGTTGCCATTGGTGATAATTACTATTACATAGTATCAGATCAGTGCAATGTTTTGAAAATTTATGGAAAACATTCATTAGCCATCAGAATTGTAAATATTATGACAGCTACCAGGTACTTTTTTTGCTGTAGTACATGAGGGCTGTGGTCGTATACTATGATGTGAATTTGTTTTCCCTGTGTAAAACAAAACCCAAAGGATAGACTCTGCATTTGCTAGTTAGAGCACAGCTGTAGTTCAAACATATGGTAACTGTGGTCACTTTAGTAACCTAGCCCTTACCAGCAAACCAGGTAAACAACTGCTTATAATTAAGCAGATGTTTACTTGCTTTGTTGATGTGCATTTTGTTTCTAGAACACTATATATCCCTTCTCTTGTTAAAAAAAAAAAAAAAAGAAAAAGGATGGTATCGAGCTTTCAGACTTACGGTTCTGGAATAAACCAACTTAATCTGCTTAAGCTCTGGGACATGCAAGGTGGGCAGCAGCAAGTAGACAGACTGTCCAGTCTAGTTTGATCCAAAATAATTTCCTAGTTTCAGTGTTTTGAAGCAACAATACAGTATCTAACCACTTGGCAGAGGAGAAGAGTCTGCTTGTCTTTGCTTTTTCTAACCAACCAAGCCATACATTTCCTGGATTTTTTTTTTTGTTTGGTTGGTTTTTTTTAGATGAAATCAAGTTGGTATAAAACAGGGCTTTAACATTAAACTAAAAGGAGGGTATGAATAGCTCAATTCCTTTCTCACCTTCACATTCAAAGCCTGGGGTTTTAATTTAAGGAATGTGCTCTTATTGCTGCTAGGAGCATCTGCTTGGGAAAGCAGATCTTCTAAATTGTATTCTTGGCTTCTGATGCTCACTTTGGGTGTGATACTTAGCATTCTGTTTACAAAGCACTCCGCAGTGTGTTTTGACAAAAAGCAGTGATTACACACAGGAAGTGCTGGTTTTTTCAGTTTTTTATATGTTAATGTTCACTTGAAATTTTCATGAAGCTCTTTCATGTGAAATGTGCGGTGTAAAATGTTTCCTTTAATAAACCTTAAAACTACTGTAAGAGTAAATGATTTCAGTGTGGGGGTATGGATTATGTATCAGAGAAAGAAAATTTAGAAAAAATTAAGAATCTGCAATTCTGATGTTTATCATTAAAATGTATAATATGTAAGTATTTTTATAAAAAGCTACCCTCCCCCACAAGAAAAAAAATTTTTTTTGAAGTCTTGTTATTGTATGTAGCTTTTCTTTTTGGACTGCTGTTTTAAAATACTTCTGTAGCACACTGTTGTAAGAAAATGATGCCTTAATGCAGATAAGCTTGTTCCTCAACAATAATTGTCAGTAGAATTTAGAGGGTGGGGGTGGGGGTTGATTTCTGTTTGTATCTGTATAGTGTGTAAAATATGCCACACTGTGATGACAGCTTCTTTTGTTTATTTTTACAGGGCTTATTCAAGGATCGTTTCATCCTGCAAGAATCGGTTAGCAAGATCTGCGTAGATTTATACCTAAGTGCAAACATGTCTGAGATTGATTATGAGCAGTTAGCTGAAATCGGTAAATATTTTTATTGTACTTAAAATATCATCTGTTTAGAGTTACAGGTGTGATATAATAGACCATCTTCAGTAAGTGAGAGGCTTCGCCTACATTTTGTAATACTTCTTGAAGCAATCCAGTATGAGTTACAGCCACTGTGCTGATGCGTACCCTATTAAAGCCATTAGGGCTGAAGGTTAGTTTAATACATGCAGCTTTTATGAATTATTGGTAGATGTTCTTAGCGCAATTCTAGGCTATTGGAATATCACTATCATCACATATTGTGGCACAAATGGGAGTCATTACTCCAAACAGACAAGTATTGAATGAGCATAGTGATTGCTATATTGCATGTTATCTCCAAAGATATTAGTCGAGCTGAGCAGTATAACCGTGGTATTAGGGACCTCATCATTCTGAAAGATTAGATTTACTTTTTTTTTTACCTCGAGCTCTTCAGGATGCCAAACTGAACCTCAGAGCAAGAGGTTTGGGCTATTTTTTTAGCCCCATCACCTCAATCTCCCTTTCCCTGTCCCTCACCTTAGCTTTCTTTTCTCCTTGTCATGGCTTTCAGCAGCAGCAGGCTCACCTTTTTACTCCTAGGGCCAGATTCAAAATCTAATGAAATAAATTTTCCTTTCAGCCTTGGCAATCTTTGGATCAGGCCCCTTGTGTTGTCTCCCAGCCTGAGTTGAACAGTGATAACAGTGTGGGTAGTAACAGATGATCCTCTGCTATAATTTATGGAACAGGGCAATAAACTCGTTTATCACTTGCAGGAAGAAAATGGAGCTGAGGTTTCCTTCAGTTTGCAACAATGATTCTTTTTTTATCCGGTTTATTATGAAACATCTCTTAAAGTCTTGTTCACGCGTTATAAAAAAAAAGTTAAAGAATATACAAAGGGTTATCTTACTAGGTTAGGATTAGCTAGCTTTTCAGTAGACACCATTACTCTTTAGTCCTTGTGAATAAATGCAGCACAAATGAGCATCTGTATTTACTTTGGTTCTCTAGTTTTTGACCAGAGAGCTTGATATCTGTACTTTGTTATATATCCTTAGCCCTGCTTTTTGGAAACCTGAGTAACCTGACTATTTTTATGCATAGTGCAGAATAACTTTTTACAGAAAGAGGTAGCCTCTGCTGCTCTGTAGCAGAAGCTGTAGTTTGCTTATTGGTTGTTTCTGTTGTGTTTAACTTGAATATATATTTCATTTTTAATAAAGCCTACTAAGTTTCAGTGGATAGTTCACAGTTCACATCCCCACAGACAAACATCTGCTATTTCTTTTTCTCTCTCCCCTTGGAATCTTTTTGTAACTTTAGGCAGTTATAGTGTTCAGAGGTGAAAAAAAACAACTAATAAACAAAGCAGCGTTTTCCTTGTTCTGATTTTTAACATGACTTTTAAATATTTAAAAAGGAAAAAAGTGTGAAATTTGTATAGATTGGTATGTTTGTATTATTCTCCCCAATTCTTGGGATAAAAACATGCTTTAGAGGGAAAGAATACTTTTCTAGTTAAGGTCAGTATAGCTTTTTATATGTGTTTCTCTTCTAAAGGGTAGGAAAAATACCCATTTTGGAGACAATAATAAGACACTCGAACTTTTTTTTGGATGTATGAAAAGGAATGTAATGCTATATTTCTAAAGGCAGATTTTTTTTTCCTATAGGACTGCTGATTTATTTTCTGAGGAGGCTTTAATGTAAATT
Organism: Coccyzus lansbergi; assembly: GCA_033558105.1. Lineage (NCBI taxonomy): Eukaryota > Metazoa > Chordata > Aves > Cuculiformes > Coccyzidae > Coccyzus > Coccyzus lansbergi. The sequence goes on along the minus strand of JAUMJK010000067.1, from coordinate 368,105 downwards.
TGGACATAAAGAAATGTAAAAATAATATGTTCCTGACTCCTCTTTGTCTTTGTGAAACCAAGCCACTAATGGCATTTTTCACTCTTATTAAATGCATTTTTAGTACAAATCATGCTAAAAATAAAAATGAGGCAGTAAAGCTTTTATGTGACTATTGATAGAATAGGAAGATACTGAGGAAGTCTAGGTGGAAAGCATTCCAAAATATTTAATAAGAGTTTTTCTCTAACACTTATTAGCTGTTGGCACATAAATCTGAGTGAAATCAATACTTAATACTTCCTGCCCTAGTGTGTCTTGTGTGGTGGTTAAGGCATATGAAATATGCAGATGATTAGAATGCGAAATATTCTTGAAGTATTTTTAAAAGTGTCACTAATAATGTTATAGATAAAACTGTTTATTCTATCTTATTATAACTTGTGTGATAAAAAGAGGCGAATGATGTGTACCTTATCAGCACATTTTCTTTTTAAGTGTGCCTTTTCTGCTCTTATGCCACCAAGACACTCATGTGTTAGTGTGTCAATTTAATGTTGTTCCTATCAGTTTCTAGAAAACTATTTGCATTTGTACTTAGGGCCAGCTCTTTTTTAACCTTACAGCAGTTTGGAAAAAAAACTTGGAAACCACTCCCCCAAAATCAAACTAAAAAAACTTGGAAAAAGATCAAATGACCTAATTTTGCTCATTTCAGTGTGGAGTAGATTATAATTCTAGGATCCAGTCCAGAATCTACTGAACCTGGAGGGAGAATGCCCATTAAGTTTACTGGGCTTTTGAGCAGACCTGGCGCCTGTGCTTGGCCTCTAGCTGGGGTGTATGTTGGATGGACATTTGGCTATTAAAGAATTTCAAGGAAGCAGTGGATTGTGATGGAGACAACATAGAGATTTGTTTGCACTTTGCTACCTTTATGGGAAGTAATGAGTCTGCTCTTAGAGGATATTCACATGGGGTGTTAATGTTGTGGGAGCTGTCAATGCACATCTTAGCATACTGAAACTTTGACTTTCCCAGCTGGACAACCTTGAAGTCAAAGACAAGAAGTTGTATATGGTTGCAGCAAGCAGATGGTGGGAATGTAGGAAATGATGATACAATACCAGCAGTTGTGAATAGCAGGGTCACAGCTGTCTAGTCATTGTCAAGACTTTTGTGAGCCTAGGGGCGTATAATAATCTTAAGAAGAATTTTAACTTTTGAAGTATTAGGGTTGCTCTTCCCACAGGTGACAAAGGGTAAAAACTAGGAAACTGGTATGAAACTGAAACGAATGGTGTTTTTCTCAAATTGAGCTAAAATTCAACCATTCAATAAAGTATCAGAGGCAAAAGTTTTTCTTTGTTCATTAGCTCTAAAGCATTCTTGCTTAATCCTTTAGAATTACAGAAAGATGAAGCAGAAGATACACAGTCAGAACAGGAAGAAACATACGTGTCTCCAGCACTTGAGGATCCTGAGTTAAATATCAATCACCCTTATTATGATGTTGCAAGACATGGCATCATTCAGTTAGCAGGTATGTTTGGAAAAATACTGCAATTTCATGCTTACTAGTCCCCTTAAGATATTTTTCTTACCTGTGCTCCTCAAGGTGATGCATAGGAATCATGTTGATGCTTTCAGCCTTCACTCTGATGCAACTGGATAGTAATATGTGAACCCAGTGCTTTTTCTACAGATGAATTATAAGCCAAGTATTTGAACTTAATCTTGCCTTAAAATATAACTATAGCAATATATTATAATCTAAGGCCTAACTGTGGCTGTAACAGATCTATACTTTATTTGTGACAAGCTATTTTGTTTTCTGAATAACCCAAAGTGCTGTGTAACCACATGTCACAATTTTTCTAGTTTGCCCTAGAAAGGACATACAACCATGAAGAGAGATAGATTACCGTATAAAAACTAGTAAAAGGCAGAAAGGAAACTGTTGACATAAAAGTTAACTGCATCTGTCACCTGACTTTCTGTTGTGACATAGAGAAAAGGTATGGGTTAGCATGTTTAAATATTGGATCATTTAAAGTTTACAGTTATTTATTTGTAAAACATTCTGGAAACGTATAAGACAGGCATGTCTGTGATATAAAAACAGTTGTTTAAAGTATGCATTGCACTTTTTTTTCATTTTGACTTATTTTTGATATCAAAGTACTTGTTAAAATAACATTAATAATCACAATCCTGAACTAAAAAAAGTATAAGAAATAAATTGTAGTAGTAGTTATTATATTATATTATATTGTTAACATTTTTTTTGTACCTTATACTTCACTGAGCCTAGATTATGATTTTTCAGGAAAATTATAAACTTGGGTTGTACTTATGTACCTTCTTGAATTCAAACCATAAACAGGGTGTCATGCAGGTGTATATGAACTTCAGCAAAGTGAGTCCTCTACTGAGGTATGATTGAGTAGGACAGTGAAATCCATGGTAATTTGACTTGTGACTAGAGTGGGAAGAGACATTTACCCATAAGCATGAGGCAGGAGCCGTGCTTCAGACAGCGATCTGTACTTTTTAAAGCAACTCTCATGGTGGGATGTAAGAGGAACATGTAGAGAGGTGCACAGGAATGCAGAACCTGGGGAAGGTCAAATGTGATCCAAAGACATGCTTCACCTCCACAAAATGAGACCTCCCTATTACCAGTGTTAGCTGGCATGGAGTCAGGTTTCTGGGTTTTGGTTCAAGTGAGGAAAGGATGAACTCTTCAGATCTCCTTCCATCTTGGAAAAGGCCAGTCTCTTTTGCAACAAGTAATTTTAAAATCATTTTTTCCTACTTTGTAGTGGTTTTAAACTCTTTGAATAAGACAATGTGTAATTTCAGAGTTGGGAATAGCTGTTTTTTTAAAGCAATTCTCAAAACATTTTTGACAGTTTTAATTCTGTGACTGAAAGACAATGAGATGTATTGCTTGAAGTGATTGAAGAAAAAGAATTTAGATAGAAATATTTGCATGAATTTATCCAGCTATTACACTGATATGGTTTCCAAGACATAATTTAAAAAAAAAATCTAAAATTCCTCCTTGATTCTCACAAATAAAAACGACATCTACCTGCTTTCCATAACAATAGCTTTGACTATATGCAAAGGCAATTTTGAGTTGTATTCATACAGTGTGAAAATGCAATTAATTAAATAAGAATAGAGAACATTTTAAAAAGATATAAACTTTAATAATTGTTTATCAGTCACAGGCTGATTTATGCCACAAATGCACTGTGCTGCTGAACTACTCTAGGCATGTGTAAATGGAGCCATGCTGCAGTGCTGCTACTTCTTACTTCTTTTTTGAAGGAGAAATTTCAGTCTGTTGCCTAGAAAGAAACTCAAGATTGTTTTTCTTTGTTGCAAAAACGAAAGAACATATAAGGATATATGATGCATCAAGCTTTTATATTTTCTATAGATTGCTTTTATCATATGATTGCTGACAACTTTTGCAGTACCTTTTCTTGAATATATGATGTTTTAGTAGAACTCTGATACTTGTGTTTTCATTAACTGCCAGTGACATCCTTTCCTGTATTAGACAAAACTTTTAAATGGAATCCAAGTCCATCATTGTTTTAAATCTGTATTTCCTTTTTAGCTTTTTACTGCTTTTCTTGTTGTATTCAAAGATTTCAGGTTTCCTGCCTGGGTCTTTGTAGAGACTGTCTATTTTTTTCTTCAAGATCCATTTAATTTTACGCCCCCTTTTGTTTTTGAACCAATGCATTTGAAACTGATTAGAATAGTATTATGTGGATTGGACTGTGAAAAGTAAAGTTGTAACTTTGGTTTTGTGACATGTAAGGAAAAACTGTAATGTGAAATAAACCTAAGACACAAGTCCTCATAGTTTTCATAGTTTCTTGGTGACAACTATGCTGCTACTTGCAGTACCTTCAGGAACAGATCTGTAGTCTGTAAATTGCAGTGTCACAGGAAAGGGGGGGGAGATTTAGATTAGACGTTAGGAAGAATTTCTTCACGATAAGGATAGTGTGACAGTGGTACAAGTTGCCTGGGGAAGCTGTGGTTGTCCCCTCCACTCTGCTCTGGTGAGACTGCACCTGGAATACTCTTTCTAGCTCTGGAGCCCTCAGCACAGGAAAGACATGGAGCAGGTCCAGATCAGTGCCACAAAAATGATCAAAGGCCTAGAATACTTCCCCTATGAAGAGAGGCTGAGGGAATTAGGGTTATTCAGGAGGAGAAGCTTGGAGAATAGGAGATTTTATTGCAGCCTTTCAGTAGTTAGAGGGGGCTTATGAGAAAGATGGGGAAAGATTTTTTAGCAGGGTCCGTAGCAATAGCACAAAGGGTAATATTTTTAAGCTAAAAGATGAGAGGTTTAGAATAGATATTAGGAAGAAGTTTTTTATGCTGAGGGTGATGAAACACTGGAACCAGTTGCCCAGAGAGGTGGCAGATGCCCCATCCCTGGAAATATTCAAGGTCTGGTTGGGTGGGGCTCTGAGCAACCTGATCTAGTTGAAGATGTTCCTGCTCACTGCAAGATAATTGGACTAGATGACCTTTAAATGTCCCTTCCAACCCAAACCATTCTATGAGTCTATGATTCTGTGTTTCTATGAAATGTGAATAATTACATCAAACACAAGCTATCCCTTTGCTTTCAACTGATCTGTGCTATGTTAAAGTATTATTGTCATAAAAATTTTGAAAAGAAAAATTGTCCACGGAGGACTCTTTGATGGGGAATCTTTGCTTTCTGAGGGGAATGAACAAAGTTACTGATGTAAGAAATCTTCTGAAAATTCACTCATAGTCAGTCCTATTTAGAAAGACACCTAAGCATGTACTTGATTTTAATTACAATTTTAGCACTTCCCAGAGTTGGCTAGGTGAAGTACAGGTGCAATTGTCTCACAGAAAGTTTTTTATAAGCCAACATATCAACAAGAGTGAAATCCAGAGGAACAAACACAAAAAGGGAATGTTATGAAATCAAAATGAGTTGTTTTGGAGTTTAGAGTCGATGTTGTTCTCCATGTTTCCTTGGTGAATCTGGTTTCTGTCCTGAAGGATAAACATTACAATGGATATTTTAATACTTAATCTTTAACTGTCTAATATCCATTGTAATGTATTTTTGTATGATCAGCTGAGGTGATCAGTGCCAGGAGAAAGAAGACTCAGTTCTCTACAGCTAAAGGTATAACTGCCTGCTAACATTGAGACTTAGCTGTGTTATCTTGACTATGTATTTCTTAGCCGACTAAGAAGTTTGCCATTATGGATGGGCAGAGACCCATAGTGGACTAGTTGTGGATATATTTACTGTCCATTACTCAGCCTAGGCAAAACACAGAAGTTTCATGACAGATTTTTTTGCAACCCTGTATCTCACTGAGTCATAGAGAGTAGAAGGAGGCTTGGAAGTACAGTTTGCCTTGACATTTATCATAGTGTGATTGAGTTTCAGGCTTTTTTTTAGTTCCTTATATTCTATAAAAGAAACAAATACGTTAGCATGTATTTCCACTGTTGTGGCAAGTCCCCTGGATTTTGAGCCTGCTTCTACTACCATTGAAACAAATGAGAAAACTTCTGTTGGCTTTAGGATCTTACTTTGCTCTAATGTGATAATGACAAGCTTCAGTGAAGTGAAATGTTATTTCACTTTTCACTTATAGAATAGTAATGTTTAGTGTCATCAGGACAAAAGCTGTTAAAAAGACATGCTAAAATTACAGCATTCAAAAGATCACATTTGCAAATTGGAGCGAGTTGTATTATTAGAAAAAACTTTTCATTTGCAAAAAGCAGGAACTGCTGTGCAGTATGAATTCTTAGTTAGAAAGTAGAAAGTTCCCCTTTTCCCATTTGCTCTTCCCGGTGTCTTACTGTAACTTTTTTTTCCTACTGCAAAATTCGATATCAAATGCGATGTATGATTCATGTCTGTTTCAGTGAAATGCAGACAAATAAAACCCCAGTAGATAGCTTGTGTTTTGATATGCATGAATCTTATTCTGGACAGCACACCCTACACACCCCTCTTTACTTGCCAAGTACAGGGGAGAAGGCTGGTTTCACCATGCACTGCTCCCAAGAGTGCAGTTTTGACCTGAAAACAAAACATCAAGGAGCAAAGATGAAATTGCACTTTTTTTTTTGTTTGTTTGTTTTGCTTTACCCTCTCGAGAGAATGTGGCACCTTTCAGTTCTAGCTTGTTTAAGTCCAAGTAGTAGGGAAATACAGGTTTTGGGGATAAAATATATTCTGTGCTGGTTTAAGACCAGTGTACTTCTAGTTACACTGTCCTTGGAATGTGCAGATAACTGCCACTCCCCACTTTTCCCTTCAAACTACACTTTTGTATGTTTAGGTAAAAATTCTATCTTCAGGGTCATGGGATTCAAACTTTGTCAGGCTGAGCATGGCTGTAGCAAATCCATTAGGCATTTCCCAGGATGCTCGGTCATAGCCATTCTGATGGAGAGCAAGGAAAGCTTGCTTCTGTTTGGATCAGGACTACATGTGTCACTTCATATGTTAAAATGTAATGTTGTTCAAAATATTATTGATGTCTATAAAGAAAGAACAGGCTCTTTCCTTTCATGAGCTGACATCAGTAATGAGAAGCTGGCACTCCTCTGTTTGGCTTCTGATGCAGTTGAGGTTCTCCCTCACCTTTTATGGTTTGCTCTTGTTGCCTGCATGGCACTGTGGAGTGGGAGGAGATGCTCTGCTCTGCTGGTAATTTTGCAGAAGTTTCTTTGCCTGGGTTTTTCCATTATTGAAACTGGACAGTTATGTTTATGTTCAAAGCGTATCTGTTTGCAGTCTTTAATAAGGCTTGTTCTTTTTTATTCTGGCCTTAATTCAAGTAGTCTAATATGACCAACAGTAGCAATTAGGGACTTACTTAGTAATTTAACCACAAAGCTTTCTTAGATTTATTTCATTACGCAAAATGATAAAGTTGTAACTCAGCAATTTTTTTGCAAACAAGTCATGATTTAGAGAACAATCTTTTACTAATGTTTTAATTTCATTTTAGTACATCATATTAATTCATGTCATTTTATAATGCCTTTATAAGTAGTCTGATAATTTCAAATAAGACACATACCAATAACTTCAGGAAGTAAATTGTGGTCTGTTTAAGAACAATATGAAGTATATCTGAGTACATATAATTATGATGTTGTGCATGTTCTTCCTTCAGAGGTGCTCAAGCACCTTATTTAACCCAGGAGCCAGAATTTATTTTTAATGTGGGAAGTGACACCAAGCCTTGTGGGATGGAAAAACACCTATAAGAAAAATAATTTTTAAAAAGCAGTCAGTCAACAAAAGAACTGGAAGAGATAACCAGTTAGCAGAGAAAGTTATGTTTTGGAAGTCAAAGCTGCAGGACTAAAATGCTAATTATGAAAATTCCGACTTAGTTAATTCTTTAAAGGACTTGGAAGCAATTGGCAATAGGTTCTTTGGTTGTATAAATAGAGAAGCGATCTTCTGTGAAATAAGAGTTGGGTGGCCATCAGATAAGCTATAGCTGATCAGACTAAATTAATACTTTATCATGGTTTTCAGTAAAGACAGTGATGTTGTTATTATTAGAAAATCTTTTGAAATCCTGTACGTGTTGTTCACCTGCAATTTATTACCTAACTCTTGTTACCTTTTCTTGGGAATGATGCATTCAGGTTGGAACATAGAAAATAACTAGGTTGGGGAAGAGACAAAAGATCTAACTTGTCTGCAATCAGAAAAAAACAGGCTGGGAGGGGATATTATTATTGTCTAGAGAGTCCTTTGGGATAGTAAGTAGTACTTAAGGAGAATCAGTGCTTCAGCTGAGTGATGTCATTGTCAAATAGACAAATTTGCATGGATTTGCTGTGACTTTTAGACAGGAATTGAGAAAACAGGTTGCTGGTTGTCAAAACAGTGAGCAGGAGGACCAAGAAACAGAAAGACCTAACTGGTTTTTAAGATAGAGCTCAACAAATCACCGGAAAGTTTATGTGGTGCAGTTCCTGGTGATAACACAGGCTTGAAATTGATAAAGTAGGTGTCTTGCAGTCCATGTTGATATGTGAAAAGTCATTAAGCATTAATCTCACCTCTTTCCTCCTTTTTCTCCTTCTGCATCTAAAGTGGGGTGGGTATAAATAGCTGCTGTCCCATTAAGGTCCTTGTTGAGCACAACTAGATAGGAACTGGACAAAGCAAATGCTGGATTTTTTACTTAGAGTGGAATCTGTCAGGTCAGGGCAGCTTTTGGACTCAATGATCCGGTTGGTCTCTTCCAACCTGGTTATTCTATGGTTCTATATTTCTATCAGTGGAGGGGGTTCATGGAAAATGTGTGTTTGCAAAGCTGACAAGTGTTTCATTTGTTCAAATGAAGTAATTTGGACCATTGTCAGTAATACAGATGAGCACATTTTAAGAAGTTTAAACCTAGTTTTCAAGAAATGCTCATATGATTTTGTTTATTCATTAAGTGACTCCACTATGGATTTAACTTCCCCATTTTACTTCTTTTTTTAATTTGTTTATTCGCTATAGCTACTTAATAATTAAGGATGAAATGGGAACAACATTGTAAACAATTGTAAAGAATATCTAACCCCCCCAATTCCTAACTTTATTGTATTCCTACTGATATCAAAGCCAAACTTTGATATTTTAGTGGCAATGGAAACAAGTATTAAATATCATTTAGTTTGAACATTGAAATTGGACCAAGAATGCCTCAGATACAAATTCAGTCTAAACATTTTCTGGGATGTTTCTTTATTGCTTTAAAAGGAATGCTATCTTTTGTGCATATGCATGTTAAAATCTTAAAACCTCATGGCCTTCAGTGTTATGTTACCTACAGTATGAGCCTAACTTAACTTCTGCTCCTGGCTTTCAAAGTAGTGGAACTTGGGCATGGGCTTGGCATGAACTCCAACTTTATCTATGCAGATAGTGTGGGTAAAGCTGTCATGAGTCAAAGAACAAATGAACTTGAGTGCAGAAATATATGCTTTGTCAGAGAAACTAAGGGATGAACGCTTAGCAACCTTCAGGATTTGAAAAGCATGCTTATATGCCTTGCTTGTTGTGTTTTAAATGTGATCTGAATGTAGTGGTTCTTCAGCAATAGATGATCTAAGAAATATTAAGTTGGTTAAAAGAATCAGATGTGTGACAAAGCAGATGCCCAAAGTGCTTGAAGGAAGAACAGTATTCTGATAATTTCCAGAAACAAAGTCTGAAGCGTTTGAAAACATGTCACTTGCAAGACTGCTCAGTAAAGTAGACCTGTTTTCTTCCATGACTGAATGCTACAGAATGACTGAAGTGTTTACTCTCAGAACCTGAACACCACCAACCACCTTCAGATATCACTTTCTCAGCCTAGTTTTTTCCTTTGCTCTGCAGCTACTTAGTTTCACTGCAGCAGTGGACAGATTGCTTTCTGTGGGCAGTATGTGATTTGACAGTGAAGTTTCACAGGATGTTTTGAGTAACAATGGGAGATAGGGGTAGCCCCAAATATCAGAAGATACAAATCATTCCTATAGATCAGTGAGGTCACGTTGCATGAGTAAATGACTGTTGTCTTAACTGGTAACTGTTTTGCTCACTAGGTGATGACAATTCTGGAAGGAAGGTGATTACCTTCAGCTGCTGCCGTATGCCCCCCTCCCATCAGCTCAATCACACCAGATTACTGGAGTAAGTCTCTCTCCATCTCCCATGCAGACTACTTTGTATTTTATGAGTGAACTTCTATTAGCTTGTTTCCAGGTGAATGAACTTGCGGGGAGGAGCAAGAGACAAGGAACAAAATGAAAAAGAAGATGTGAGCCCTACTAGTGTTAAAATTAAATGAATGAGATGTGGATGAAACTGGCAGAGTTACTTCACCTGGAACCTTGAGTAGAAGCAGTAATTCATTGTTTGCTGAATTTAACTTGTCTCGATTTTATAAACAAATTCTGTTCTTATTTAAAAAGATGAATTTCTGATGAGGACCAATGAAAGAGAAATTCCGTATTTTAGTGCTTGTACATCTGTTCTCATGAATAGCAATGTTTGCCTTAGTTTGCTATACTTTATCTTCTAAAACACTCATCAAGAGCATTGTTTCGTTATTCACATCTTAATGGTTTTCCTTCTTTATAAAAAGGTCTGCCTTGAGTGCAGTATATTATGCTTTACATTTTTATATGTATCTCACTTTATAATGTTAGGGGTTTGTGTTGGAAGAGGTTTCAGATATGTAAAATCACAACATTCTTCCTTATAAACTTGCTGCACAAGGTACCAGGATGTGTTTATGCCTTGTAGTTTGTCACTACAAGGTGATCTGTTTTGCCATGAAAGTCCTGCCCTTACTAAGCACTTTAAACCTATTTGTAGTTCTTTCACAACCTTTCCATTACCAAAATGTTTGAGCACCTTTCAACTGTCAGTATCCACCACCCCTGGAAAGAACAGGCGTGCTCTTACTTCAGCTTTTCGTAAACGGAGAGGAGTTGAAAGACAAGTAACTTAAGAAATGTGTTTGGGAGCATATTGCCTCATTTTTTATGCTCTTCACAGCTAGGGTATATCCACAACATTACGCCAAAGCTTTATATGTAGCATAGAAAGAGTGATATAGCGCCTAGGAGCTGCCTGCATTGATTATTAGAAAATGCTGAAGGAAGGAGTGTGACAGACCACATTGCTACCAGATCTAAGGATCCTTCGTCAGTCCTCTGAGGAGGCACCTGATGAAACTGTGATTTCCAGTCTTTGAGCTCTTCTGGACTTAAACACTTACATTATATACACCCACATCAAATTTACTTTGAAAATCTGTGCTAAGAGAGAACTGAAGGAAGGTGTCTGAACGTGAAGCTAGTGTCATAACTTTGAGGTGATCTGCTTTTGGGTAGTTAGATTCAGATGTTGAATTCTGAGGAACAGCTGCAGAGTAGGCCCAAATTGGTGGGCATTTCATGATGTAATCACCTAAAAAATTGATTTGATAAAGCTTTTGTAATGTTCCCACCCTGAAATTCTGTTACAGCCTTGGAACAGGTAATTGACTGTACAAAAACACTGGTTATTTTATGCCCACAAAACACTCTCAATTATTTTTATAAGTACAGACTTTCTGAGTGCAATGTGCCAAGGAATTTACATGCTATAAAATAAAACACTGGCACTCTGTATGTCAGAATGTCCGTTTAGATGTATTTTAATTTAAAACTCTTTTTAAAAAAGTCTTGAGCAACTGTTACTACAATTTCTTCATTCAAATACCATTAATACTTAAGTCAGGGATCAAAACAGAATTATATTAATTACAATGGCAGTCTTTGTCCCAGACTATTCTTAGTCTAAGGTTTACAGTATGTTGAGGGAGTAAGCAGATAAATGGGACTGTAGGAGTACAGTGTAAGAGTGAAGTTATGGGCTTTTCCATGCAAAGGTGGATAGTCACAGTGGCCTTGATACTTGCAGATAGCCATAGCCTAATAAATGGCACATGGAACTATCTATTTTATTGAATGAAAATCACTTACATACAATTAAGAGCAATAGCTGGGGCTTTGTTGCAGAATAATAACATAGTATCAAGAATGACATGAGAAAGTTGAAATCCGACACAGCAAGAGATCAGGGCAGATTGTGCTGCTCAATCATTGCTTTATTTGAATCATTGAGCTGTGAAATAGGCCATACAGTGTTTTCAATCGCAGGAGAAAGGAAGAGAAAAGCATCTTAAACCATACCGTAAAAGAATGAACACACAGAGATCTGCTTATGAAATCTGCAGTATCATTTCAAGATGGGATAAGTAGTGGAGTTCTTTAAATTAGTATTAAGGGAAATGATCTATGAACACAGTTGCACAATACAAAGAAGGAGAAGGAAAATATATTCAAGAAAACAGTTTATATGTTTGTTAATATTGTAATTGGTGGTAATTAGGGCTAATGGATTTTTCAAGAATATAAGAAGTTTTAAATTGAGAGGAAAACCCAAGGTTTATTCTTTATTATTTTGAAAAGTCCAAATGACATTGTTTGCTTGGCTAAAATTAAGGAAAGACCAGAAGAAAGCAAAACAGGAGTCAGTGTAAATTCAAATGCATCTTTTTAAAAATTTCTTGGAAAACACAGTCCCATATTGTCTTAATTTTTTAGTGACTCAGAGCACCATAGCTTTTGTAAATAAATTTTTTTTTCATATTTTAGGTTTTGTAGTGATGTGGAATTACTGGCAACATTGGTACTAGAGCAAAATGAACTTGTTAAATAAATACATTGAAGCAAAATTGAATTTGCTGTCACTAGCATTCTGTGCAAAACTAGTAATAATCTTTCTCAATCACTGTTTTAAAAAACTCATCCAATAAACAATTTTAAAACTGAAATGTTATCTTCATTACAGGTACCTAAAGTATACTCTGGATCAGTATGTAGAGAATGATTATACGGTTGTCTACTTTCATTATGGCCTGAAGAGTCTGAATAAGCCATCTCTGAAATGGTTACAAACAGCCTACAAAGAATTTGACAGGAAGTATGTCTCCAAAATATTTGTTTTACATGTTCAATTGTGTAATGTCTGTAACTTCCATGAAGGAAACGTATCTTTCCTGATCCACCTGCAGCTAACTGAGTTTATTTTGCCATTGTGAATTCTTGTAAAGGCATTGGTGGTGTTGGTTCTCTTGTGGTGTCTGTGTAGTACTAGGAAATGGCCCTGGGTGTTGCAGTGGTTAACCAAAGGTATGAAAATCCTTGGGAGCAAAACAAGAGCCATTGCCTTTTCTGTGCACTATTTAACAAGATGCTTGTGACACTTTGTCAATGATCATTCTTGATTATCTCAAAGCTAGGTTTGAAGTTTTGATCATCCCAAGGCTGGGTTGTATACAAAAAAGGAAAGCTTAGTTTTTAACAGCTTACCAGTGGAGCTGAAGATTTCTATTGAAATTGGCTAGTCTTTTATTTGTTTGTAAGTTGTTACTTTTTTAACTTGGTTGTAAGTTGACCTCAGGAGGGCAACATGACTGAAAGCAAAAATATACACAAATAGCTCTTTCCTGATAGTGGAGTACATGCATGCTGGGGGGATGGATCTTTCATGTCTGATTTTTTCCAATTTGGAATGTGGAACAAGAAGGAAATCTCATAAAATATGCCATGAAAAGTTTATTGGGTGTTCCTAGATGAAAATGGGATATAAATGCCCAAGCATTTCATAGGACTACACACCCTGCTTTGTAAACTGACGTTGAGATGTGTACAGCACCTTTTGGTGGTCCAGTGCCATATCTCAGAGTCATTTGAGTCTTACCCAATAACCTCCTGAAAGTTTAAAGCCCACTAAGCAAGATGATGAGGTTGTGCATAGCAGTCCTCAGAGATGCAGTGTAAAGCTGTCTTCTGAAACCTCCAGCTGCTGTCATGAGATACTGCTCTCCACTCAACAGCAGACCAAAAGAGTTTAATGTTGCCATTAGGTTTCTGAATATGATTTTGTACAATGTACCTGTTCTTTTTGGGACTCAGTAAGGGAGAAGAAAGGCAGAAGATCTCTTGTCTTTGCTGGCAAATTTGGACTATAGTACTGTTTTTTTGCTGTGCACTGACAATTCCTGAAAATAAAGCATTATACTCTTTTCCTTCTGTGAAAATCCCAAGTGAAATTTGCAGTTGCTCTATGGGGAGAGGCAGCACAAGGGCAATCTTTGTTTTGCCTTTTGCCATACCTACAAGTACAGAACTGTGACTTTTGTTTATGCCAAAAATCTGTTCTCTCTGTTGCTTCACCCTAACATAGAAAGCAGGAGAACCAAAGAGAAGCCCAGGCAGCTGGGCAAAACCATACAGCTGTCATTTTGTTCACAGTTGGGACTTCTTAGCATACTGTCACTGAGAAGCTCAAAGCAGTAATCACAGCCCAACATGTAAGTTCAGCTGTGCCAGCTGGAGAAAACAATAAAAAATAGCACCTCTCAGACATCTTTGTGTGTGTTTTGGGGGTCAAAGGAAAGAGAGAATAAAGCAGAGTACAGGGAATACTTGTAATGAGCTGGCATCATGAAAGCAAATGTTCAACAGGAATAGTTTCAAAAGAATAGGTTTTGCTTTGAAGGTTTGCAGCAGAGGCTCAATAAAGTCTTTTGAGCATTTAATTGTAATGTAGGATACTATGAAGTATATAAACTTCCACGGAAGCAATATCTTTTGGCCATTGCTTCAAGGTACAAAGCAAACTTAAAATGGAAAAGCAGTGAAACAGATCAGGTGTTCTGCTTGTTAGTTTTTATTGTTGATTTGGGGTTCTTATCCACAGTGATGCCAATTGCACAGGGATAATTGTTTGCTTGTAGCTTTCTGAAAGGAAATCCTTTTTCACTCAAAGATGTGTAGGTCCAGTTCAAACCTAAAAGGAAAAACTGTTGTAATTGCTGAGTTTGTTCCTTTTGGCTCTCTTGCCATAACCTGTTAAAAGAAGTTTTTTCTTAGGAGTTCATGATCATTTTTCCAAGATCATTGCTTTCTAACATGGAGTGGTGAACACTTGTGAGGGGGAAAACAAACTTGGCAAAGTAATAAGCAACAATCTATATATAAAAGCAGGATACTCTGTTATGTATTTCACAATTTCATTTAGTAATAACATTGAATAAGACCAGAGTCATTTTGTGCAGCCTGGTTTCCATTTCAGTTTCATTCTACTAGAATCTATTGTTTATGTGTTATTATATGACACTATAGAACCAAGCAAAGCTTTAATGGAGAAAGGGGTTTTTTTTCATACAAAGGGTGCATCTGATATAAAACGGCATACAGTTCGGTTCACCTTTAGTAATTACTAGCTAAACAAGTCAACAATAGTGGTAAAAATAAAAGATGAAGTGTAGATTTTATATCTGAAAAATCAGAAATTTTCTCTAGCTCCTGTAAGCAGAAAATGAGGGAGATGAAGGAAAGTAACATTTATGTCACAGTATTCTTCTAATAGATTCTTCATTCTCTTTGTATTTTTTCAGTTTACCTAGTTTCCCTTCTGTCCCACAGATATTAAACCTATGAGACAGCAGATACTGATTTGGAATGTAATATTTTTATCTTGACCTAATATTCAATTGTCAAAACTGACCATTTTTTAAAATAGGATTTTTTTCCATCTTACATTCTATTTCTTCTGAATTAGGTCTTTTTAGTGTATTTGGAAAGAATGCCATATAATGTTTCTGTATTAATAACTCCCATTCATTTGTAACTATTCAATTCTATCCTATATGATTTTCAACAGTCTAACAATTTCGTTTTCTTTTTCTAGGTATAAGAAAAACCTTAAAGCACTCTATGTTGTACATCCAACCAACTTCATAAAAATTCTGTGGAATATTTTTAAACCTCTAATAAGGTACTTGGCAGTGTATTCAACACATTTTTCTGTTTAGTTTAAGGATGGTTTGTTCTCTAATAAGTTGCTTTTGAAAAGGCTGGAGTTAAAATATGTCAGATATCACCACAATACCCATTTAAACTGTCTTAAACTAATGAGTAATGCGAGCTTAAGCTTGGATATGGATAATAGGGTAGAGGTCTTTTCTTTCTTAGGAAAGGGACTCTCAATTCATAGTAGTTTTACTGGTATGTTAAAGTAAATATCACTTGAAAACAGTTATTTTGTGGGCCATGAGTGAGTTTTTGCCCTGTTTAACAGCTCTTATCATAATAGAACCAGATCCATGACAGGGGTTTCTAGGTGGTATGGTAAAGTGGATTATAAATGGTTAGTCTTTAGTCTGATCACAAGTGCTGAGATTAATAGGAATGATGCTGCTTTTGTGTTCAAAGGTAATGGATTACCCCTGAAGTGCCCATAAGAATTTGTATTGAAGGCTATAATGGTGAGGGTGTATGTATTTTACTGGCGCGTTCTTTTCCTTTACCTGGTAAAAATTAATGCTGTCTAGAAGGAACTGACAGAAGTGGGCAGATATTACTAAGTGCTAGGATGGCTGAGTGTTCTTAGTTTCTGTTCGTGAGCTTTTGTCACTTCCAAAGTAATTCTAGTAGTTTGCAGATTGTTATGAATGTCCTTAGGGCTGATGGACAAAATCAGCTTATTTTATAGAATCATAGAATTAATAGGTTGGAAAAGACCTTTGAGATCATCAAGTCCAACCCTACCTGTTCACTCCTACATCATATCCCTAAGCACTTCATCTACCCATCTTTTAAACACCTCCAGGGATGGTGACTCAAACACCTTCCTGGGCAGCTGGTTCCAGTGCTTGATAACCCTTACAGTGAAGAAGTTTTTCCTAATGTCCAATTGTCAAGTATGGTAAAACGTAAGAATATAATTTCAAAACTGTGGTGTGAAAGTGCCTATGTACAATTTGCCTAAATTATTCTCTCATTAAAGATTAAAATTTATTAACATTAATAATTTATTAGATGAGCACAACTTAAAATTCGTTCACAGTGCTTCACACTTTCCTTCCAGTTTTGAATAATCTTATCCTAGCTGATCATGCTTTTATTTAAGTATCAGTACTAAACTGAAGTTCACAAAAAGAAGGGAGAAAAATTGTTTGGACTTTCTGTTTCCTAGCTTTCCTGAATTATAGCCTAGATTCATTTGTGGATAGCTTTTCCAGTAAAAATAGCAGATGTAAAAATAAATGTCATTATCAAGAAAAGTGTATTTATTTTTCAGAGGTCCCTTAGTGCATTTGGTACCCTTTAGTACATGGTCTAAGTACTTTTACATGAACAACATGTTTTCTATGAACTGGACAAATGATAGAACAAAAGTATTGAGTATTTTAGTGTACTTGCATTTGAAAGTATTTAAGCAAATGTAAATACTTGAATTTTTTCAGGTGCCAAAGGTTAATTGATTCCTTTGCATTCCCAAAAGAAATGAGCAAAAAGGTGATGTCTTAAGTAAAATGTATTTTCTCCAAACTGCAAAAAACTGTACAAGTAGCACATTTCTATGTGTGAGCTAACAGAAACCACCCACCTATCATAAAAATAATATACATTTGGGGGGGGGGTGGAATTTTTAAGGAACAGCGATAATTCCTAACTTCCCACAATGCAGTTAAAAATTATGTGTTCCGTAACATGCCCTGTATTACCAGAGATCATTAGTTATAGAGGGTTCTGTGCCAGCCTATGGCTTATTTAAGATGATGACATTACAGGGTATTTTAGACAAAAGACACACTGAAGAGCTCTGAAGTTGTAGACACACAGATTGATATTCATCAGTGTCCCAAAATCACTTGTGTGTTAGCAAAATTTAGCTCATTTCAATTAAATTACAAACTTCTGAAATGTTGAAGTGACTTATATTTGTCCAGTCTCCCACTAGAGGGAGTGTGTGTATGCGTATTTGACAATCCAGGGATAAATTCCTTAATGCAAGGGAGTTTTTCTCTAATTTTATTATCAAAGAAGTTTGCAGCAAAGTACATGTTTTATCATAAACCTCAATTACTTTACTTAGCAATTTATTACAAGACAGGTATTTTGTGTGGTGGAAAATATGAAATTATTTCAGATGTTCATAAATGAGTTGCTGAACCTTGTTTGAACACCTCAGCCTGCAAAGTAGTGTACTCTGGCTGAATTTCGTGACCTAACTGGTGCTTGTACATCTGTTTTGTGCAATTTGTAGAAAAACCTAGGATATTTCCTACAAGTTGCCCAGCCCTTTTCAGAATAAATAAAGCTGATGGTGCAACACTTTAAGGGTGTATACTGCCCACACTTTGCAAATCTCGCCTGTCAATTACTACTTTATAGTTTGTGTCTACAGCTCCTTTATTTTTTCTTTTGAGAGGGAGGAATACCTGAATAACACAAACATATTGTTCTGTTGGCAGTTTTCTCCTAAGTTAATAGTCCTTGTAGTGAGATTTCTAATGCTGTGTGATAGCTGGTTTTCACTGGCTTTTAAAGCAGTGTTTTTCATATCTATGCAAATCACAAAACATTCAGATGGAAGCCGGTTATTTTTATTCAAATCAGACTTTCAAGCATGCACTGTATATGTTTGATCATATGAAATGAAATACATCTTATGTCTCCTGCTGCTTCAATTACAGTCTAATTTTGAATTGCATCAACACTTACATTTTTGTAATAGAAACTAAACCCTTCATAAATATTCTTCCTATGGTGATTTTTAAACTTCTTTGTGGGTTGTTTCTGGTTTTTTTTTTAGCCATAAGTTTGGGAAAAAAATTACGTACTTGAATTGTTTAAGTGACCTGAGAGAACATCTGAAATATGACCAGCTAAATATCCCTCAAGAAGTCCTCCGGTACGTGACAGGTTTAAAATACATTGTCTTGCCTTTTCTCAGGTAGACTTGTGTCCTGTTCACTGTATTACAAGCAGAATCTAATCCTATTTCTTCAGTGATAAAATGTCTAGTTTCCTATTTGTGCTTGGTTGGATTTAATTCGGAAAGCTGCATTGCCATCAAAGACATGCTGAAGTGCATCAGATATTTAGAGAAGATAACACTATATAGTTTTCTACGGATTATTAACATCTCCATCTCAGTTGTGGAGAATTTTCTTAGTATAATTGCAGCTTCTGTGTGTTAGCAAAATCAATCCATATGTCATTACTGCTTATGAGTATCATGTAATGTTCACAGGCAAAAATGTAATCCTGACTTATTTGCTTGCACATTGTAACAGATTAAGTGACTTCCTTTTGATAAGAGAATTCACAGTCAGCAAAGTGTTGATTGATTTTAAACTTTATGGATACATCTATCGTTACTGGATCCATTACTTTTATATTGCACACTTGTGTGTAAGGGAGAAGTATTGGAGAGGGGGCGGGAGAGGAACAGAAAAATAAATGCATAGGGCTGGGGTTGTCAAGTGTCAGTATTAGTATCAATGACAGTATTTTTGACACAATCCTTTACATGGAAATGCTTTGATGTACTGACAGGAAGTGATTTTGTGTCACTGCTGAATGAAAATAACTGGAAGCTTTGATTATGACTGTTATTGATGTCTGGTGGGTTTTTACACATCTTTTGTGTAAATATGGAATAACAGAAAATACCTTACAGCTCTAAGGTTATAAATTGGATTGCACAGTTGCCAAAGACGGGGGAGTTGTATTTTGAGTGGGAAAAGTGTTTGAATTATGCTGTTAGATTATAGCGTGTTCCTATTTTTTGGACACATTTATTACTTCACTCCCTTGGCTGAAGCAGAAGAGCAGAAGAGCTCTTCTGCGTCTTACCTAGTATTCTACCAAAAATACAGCATAAAGACAACCATAATGTTTGAATTAAATGCACATTCTGTAAGAATTTCTGCAAATGCACTAGGAAATCAGCATCATAAGCAATATTGCTAGCTCTTCATGTATACAGTTCATCCACCATGGTGCACAGAAAATTAAAGATTTCTTGCTTTTTGCAGACATGATGAAAATCTTCGGAGGAAGCAGAAGGGAAAAATGCTACATGTGGTTAAGGTTCCTCCACCACGGCCACCTCTACCTACCCAGCAATTTGGAGTCAGCCTGCAGTAGTAAGCTATAAGAGTTCTAAATTACAAGATAACTGTACTTTACAGTCTTCTGCAATGTGCAGATTCACTGAACTGAATGTTTGGAAATATTTTGTTTATTATATGTTTAATTTCTCATTCTCTTTGAACGCCACAGAACTATGAGGCTAGACAGCAGGTTTTAGACCAGGACAATTGTCTCAGAACCTGTGACGTGCCAGATCTTTATGTTTACATTACTTTTGTGGTACTTAGTGCCAGCACAACTGCACAACTTTTCTCCTAGTGGACAGAAATTTGCCTGTAGATAACAGAGCACTGCGATAATCTGTTGCTGGTGGATACTGGCAGTATGAAAGTGTTTTGGGTATACTTAGATGGTGGATAGCAAAGCCAAAACAAAGCTTCAGGTTCCAAAATGGCTTCATAAAACTAAAATGGATGCTTGAGTTTTTATGTATTGTTGTTTTGTTGCTCACATTTTATTCTGATCAGAGTTTTATGAAATGAATAAAATCACTCTCTTCCAGAAATGCCCTGACAGCTGTTTACGTAGATTACAGCACTGTATATGGTATAAAAAATGATGTACTTTACACAAGCAATAGGAAGGCAGTAGTACTTGCAAGATTCAATTTTGGTAAAAAAACCAACTAAACAACAACAAAAAACCCCCACAAAACCTTCTAGCTTCCTACCGCAGTCATTTCTGTCATCTTTCTATGGCATCCTTTTCAAAAACAGCTGAAGAATATTGTTCACATTCAGCAAAGGCAATTTAGGCTGTCTGATACATGGACATTTATTGAATCTCCTCCCACTCTCAGACTACTTTGTGGTTCTAATGATTCAGCTGTAAATGAGATATAAAATATAATTTTCCCCTGGTTAAATGTTAAGCATTAGTCCTCTCTGGAAGGCTTGAAATTAGTACAATCAATATCAGTTGTGTAAGAGCTATTATGACATTAACTTTTATGGTACCTCTTTAGAGTTCACCCTAACGTTTGAAACACAGCTAATGCACTTCCCTCATTCAGCGAATATCTTTTAGGTGGGCTACACTGTATCATTAAAAAGGACAATGTTTTACACCACTGCTAAAGTTATAAAACTGGAACTGTTTGCAGTCATCAGTGCATACACCATCCCTTGCCTCCAAGACCAGCCTGGTGGCTCGAGCAGCTCTGCTGAACTTCTTACAGGCTTATGTGATCAGACAGTATGTTGTGTGCCACTTTTACCATCTGCTACTCATATTTTATTTTTCTGACTATGCTTGAACAGTAAACAGTGTCTTTTGCTGGGCTGCATGTGGTGAGAGTGTGGTGGCCACCCTTCCTGGCTCTACCACTTTCCAGCTGTCTTATCATCAGCAAACTTATGTCCTTACTGCATGCCTTAGCTTTCCAAAGTATAAAAAAGGTGACTACTTATAAGAGTTTATCTGTGGAAGATCTGTTGGTGGAGAAACGCTGAGTGAGGTATTAATATCATTTTTGACCCAGAGATTTCCAGCGCTGGCAATGGTGGCACTGACAAGTGGACGCCCTCTGTGTATGGGTGCAGCTCATGGTGCTCAGGTGTCCAAAATGGAAGTACACAGGAATATTTGTTCCTTCTGTTTGCCCACTGCATTTCCTCTTGCAGAAGAGATGGTGCTGCATCACACATAAAAATCACAAATAAACAAATCCCCTTCATGAATGAATTGCTTTTGCTAATTCCCTGTCCTTTTATGACCTCTATGGACTATAATGGCAAAATGGCAGTGGCCTCACAAGCAGTCTAGCAGAAGCAGGTTTGACATCTTCTCCTGTATAAGGCTCTTCCATTTTTCCAGAGTACTACAGGGAGATCTTGATTTTATTTTGCATAGGCTTATGAGGATGTGTGTGCTGTGTATTTCATTAGAGTTAGTAAAAATTGTACTGTCAAAGATGCTGCTCAGAGAAAGCTGCTGCCCTTAAAGGATCGTTTCTCTTTGGAGTCTTTTTCTTGAGTTTAAGAAAAGAAATAATAAGGCACATAGGACTGAGGCTTCATCGGATTCAGTACTTCTGGGACAATTATTTTTGTTCAGTCAGTAACAGGTTGGTGAATGGGATTTATGCGAAGTGCTCATGGCTGTGTTTGATAATGGAATCTGAATGACATCTGACTGTGGAAGATGGTAAAGCTGTACACTAAAAGCAGCAAGCAATGCTGTCTTTGGTAATACTTCCTCTCTTAACTTTTTTCTTCGTTTATATTGGTTAATACAGTTGTTTTCCAGACCTGTAATTAAAAACTAGAAGAGTAAAAAGTCACTAAACTTTAATTCAAAATATCCTCCTTTCATCCCACAGGTGGAGGGTGGGGGGAAATCTGTTTTGTTAGGACAGCAAAACAAAACTGGAAGATGTTTCCATCTAGACAATGGTAAACAACTATTTGGGACAAATGCCCTGTCTTGGAGGAATCTGTTAACTCACAAAGACATTTTTGACCTTGAAAGTCAGATTCTCAAAGTGACATAAAGCAACTGGGCATTTAAAAATCATGGAAGGTCTGTGAGAGATGGAAGTATAATTCATTGAAATGTAATTTATACTGAATTTGGTTTAATTAATGAGCAAGCTGAAGGGCTTGTTATCAGGTTAGTTCAAAACTTTTGTTTCTTATGTTTCCCACATCCACTCAGGATCCAAAATCTGAATTTAAAATGGCTACATGTGCTCTCTTTAACCCCTCACTGTAAACCTAAACTCTTTGTGGGGAGGAAGAAACAAACGCACACCAAAATGACTTCATCTTACGTGTCTATTGAGGTTTATTTACATTTACTTGTCTGTGTTTTAAATGTGTGCTTTATATTAGGCACAGATGTGAAGTAGAAAACCTTCCTCATTGTGAGCACCTGTGAGGTCTCAATAATTTTGTCTTTGCAGCTAGAAATTGAATCTAGTACCAAGTTGTTCTTAAGTTTCCACTGAAAATAAGCTAATAATAAATGAACCTTTACTAAAGCAGCTAAATCATGCAAAGCTGGCTTATAGGATATCTTTAGAACAAAGTGTGGGGGAACAGAAAAGACTAGCTGTCTCCCTATTTCATTCTACGTATAGAGAGCAGATATGCCCAGTTTACTGAATGACAGTCTTTTCGTACCAATTCTGATCATCTGCCAGGATTGCCTGGTTGCCAAATTGTACTTTCAAAGGTATGATCTCATGTTAAAAATTATGTGATTTTCTTGAAAATATGAAATAACACAACTGAAACTAGTGTTCATCATCATGGGGGTATCAGACAGAACAGTCTTGCTGAGACTTTTTGTCCACACATAATTTTTCAGTTATAATTTAATGGAAATCTATGCTCAGATTTGACAGGTATTTAAGAATGTGTAGCGCAGAGTGGGTGGGATAGCTTTCACGTTTACTGTTTATTATGTCCTTCTCTAACTCACTAATTCAAGCTTCTTATGTGCAGATAAACTAAGGTGAAGAACAGCCATAATGAGCTATTTTAAAGTTTTGTCAAGCCTCATGTCATGTTTCCAATACAGGTCAATAGCAAATGTTAGCAGGGAGCAGTGTTAGAACAGGGCAAGCATACAGCGATACGTCTTCAGAAATAGTGTCCAGACTGTAGTGATGAGAGACTGACAGAGTACTACAGTACTATGAAAATGACTTTCTGTTACTCAGCAGTAGCTATCGCTTTTACAAATCCAGACAGTTCAAAGAATGTTCATGTATATGTAAGAAGGGTATTTTTCTGTTCTTTCAGCAATGCTACTTTCACACAGAAATGCAGAGCAGCAGGAATTAGCTATTCAGAATACATCTGTGCTTGTCAGGGTGAAAAACAGGGGTTTTGTTCTAAAAAGCAATTGGTAAAGATTTTATGTTCAAAAAGGCAACAAGAAATTTGGGTACCTTCTGCTTATGTTGATCAAATAAATACAGTTAAAATACACAAATAAATCTTCCTAAATTTGCAGCACTTGAAAAGAATTAATAATGGCCTGTACGGGCCAAGTGACATCATTATCCTCTGCTCTATGTTCAGCAAGCTCCTATCAACCCCTGTTGCTGCATCCAATTGCCTCTGTAATCAAGGAAGGCTACAGCTGAGCTCCTACACAGAGCTCAGAGTTGACCTTGACTAGTATTGACATTGTTCTGTTTTCTCCAATTGGTTTTAAAATCTAAAATTAAATGTATTTGTGGGAAGACAGGAAATGTTTTATTTTTATATCTATTGCCATGGATGTGGAGAGGGGGCATATAAAATGCACAAAATTGCCACAACTGTACAGCTTGTTGAATTGTTTTCATAAACATTGCAGGGTACTTTCGTTTTTGGTCATAATCTTTCCACTTGTGCATGCTGTGCATGCGTGACCAGGGAGGAAGGATACATTCTAAACCAAATCTCAGCATGTCTCAGCAGGGAAAAAAAATGAAAAGCAGAGGAAGACCAAAGAGAGAGAAAGATTATCAGGCAAGAATACTTAATGGCACTTCAGAACAATGTGTATGTGTAAAGGCCTTTCATGATAACTGTCCACTGTCTAGAAATGAGTCATTGGATGTATAACATGTTGCAGTAACTAATCTAATATCCTATACTGAGGAGTACTTATGCTCCCTGGCTGTTTACCAGAACAGATCGCTCTTGAATCTGACATGCTGCTGCAATACAATTCAGATCTGTGAATCAGTTACAGAAAACTATACTGTGCACTGAAATGCTCTGTTATGTTCATCTCTTAAGCAGAAAGTGTAAGTGATCTTTCCTTTCAAATTGCCTGTGGTAGTGCCTGATCTCCACTATCAGTTTTCATTGTCCATCATAAAGCACAGCTGCTCATCACACCATCCTGAACAAGGCAAGAAAAATGCAGATTACTTGTCAGGATCCACAGAAAGAGGATAGGGGTTTAATTTCATTGACCTCTGAGCAGGTCTGGTTTATATTAGCCAAGGTAATGTCCCTATTATTTTCTGTCGCCTTAGGTCCAGTGAACTGCATGCTATGTCCCACATTGTGAAATGCAATGAAAATATCCATCCCAGTTTCCCCTAATGTTGGAAAAACAGAACAAACCTTTGCATCTGACTTTCAGTGAATATCCTCCTTTATTTTAGAATACCATTTATCTTTGAGACCTCTTTCATTGTACTGGGCACAAAACCTTTCCTTCAAGGGTAAAAAGAATGCTATAGAAAATGGTAGATGTGCAGAAACTGTGCCTTTTTTTTCCCTAGAAAAAGAAAAATGATCTGTAGGTTTTATTATTACAAATTATAGCCCAGTTATTTGTCTCACCTCTCTGACAGATAAACTAGCGCTCAGCAGGAGCAAGTGCTGTAAATAACCAGTTTGCTATTTATACACTGAAATGGGAAGCACGTTTATGGGTAACAATAATAATTAGAAAACATTTATAAAAAGCTGTTGGGTTGCTATTTGGTGCCTCTGGAGTAAGCAGCTGTAAGAAAGCAAAAAACAATCAGTATGACTTCAGAGAGACTGAGAATGGGTTCCATGAGCTTAAACTGTCAATAATAAAGATATAACAGCTTCCAAGCAAATTAAAGTCTTGATGATGTTCCCATTTAAGTGAATTAGACTTTAGACTAATTTTAATAAAAGTTGCCCTAAATGTACTGTAAGGGTACTTATCTGAATACACAAACCAAAATTATTTGACATGAAAGGAATGTGTTATAACTTTCTTACTAGAAAGGCTAAAATAAATGTTGGGTTTTTTTACCTTACCTTGATTTGCTGCAGACTTTCCCTTGCTGGTATCCTCAGTGTTGACCTTGGTACTGACCTCATTTTCCACCCTTTTTTTTCTTTTTTTAGTCCCTTACTGGGAGATGTCATTTCAGTGGGGATTTCGATTTTGCATACTGTGTAAAGAACTGCTAGAATTTCTTTCCTTATGTGGCTTATTAGCAAGGCTAATTTATTAGTAGCACTACACAGTCACTGCCGGTTTTTTAATATGGTGTTGCAGCAAGGTTGTTATACAACAAGACGGTGAGAGAAAATAATTCAGGCACCCTGCTCTGAAAGGCAGCTTCTGTAGGAGGTTCACGTGTTCTGTGTTTATATGGATCTGTTCCCTTTGCTGTGGGTAACTTTAGCAGGGCCTACTATGAGAGGTCATAGTACTGAAGCAAAGTTACTTGTTAATTTTTTCCTCTCCAGGGTCTAGGTGGAAAGCAGAGGGGAGAGTAGAGCAATCTAGGTGTCCGTGCTGGTTTGAGAACGCCACACAACTCCTGCATGGCTTTAATACTAACTCTGACCTTCTACTCTATGGTGTCACCAGCAAGTGTGAAACTTCATAAGATTGTTGAAGCTAGAAGGAGCAGGAGACTAGGAGTGATGGGATACATACAGTGAAGGGAACTGAGAGGATTTTGCTTCTAGGAGAGATATTTTACAGGGGTACCTGATTGTCACGGTGTGTAAGAAGAGGGTATTGCTCTGAGGATTAGGTCATAAACTTTGTTCCTGGCAGCATTTCAAACCATGGCCTTCTCTAGACAGTGACTTTTTTTTTTCTTTTCAAGAAGCACTTACGGCCTCTGCTTTAGTTCTCATAAGATGGTTGTGATAATAGGGAAGGTTGAGGTCAGACATGGTCTTATGAGTCAGGTCATAAATATTTCTTCTAACCATTTTCATGT
The DNA here is from genome assembly GCA_033558105.1 of Coccyzus lansbergi. NCBI lineage: Eukaryota > Metazoa > Chordata > Aves > Cuculiformes > Coccyzidae > Coccyzus > Coccyzus lansbergi. The sequence goes on along the minus strand of JAUMJK010000067.1, from coordinate 341,845 downwards.
TCCTATGATAGCGTACAAAGTGATTACTCCAGAAAGTCCAGTACTGTTTCATATTGAACTTAATGGTGCCTTGCCAGTGCGTAAGGACAAGAAGTGGTATCATTTAATCTGAAGATCATACTTGAAAGCAGCAGCAAATACTGAGAATTATTAATGTATAAAATATCATACTTGAAGATTATCTGAATTAAACTCGTTCTTTGTTGTTAGTCTTTTTCTTCCTGCAAGTGCATCGCATATATTGTAGAATTTATTTGGTCAAAGGTCTGAAATTGTCATGTTATGAACATGTGTTTTTGTCAAACTTGACTGTATTCTTTATCAAAATTCCTATGTCTTTTCTTGTCAATGAAAAATACCCTTTCCTAATTACTTCCTGTTAGGTATCAATAGAGCAGCGTTCACAAAAAATTATTAACTGACAGAGCATTATACATTTTATACACTCTAAATTCTGGTATGGATACTTTACTGAAAAAGAACAGGAAAAAATTGTTCAATGGATTGATTTTTAGTTAGGTTCACAGGAGAATCTATGGGCTTATGTCAACCAAATTTGATGGAGGAGTGGAACTCTCACAAATCCTACAAGCTTTTAAAAATCATTGGGTGGAAGGAGAGAAACTGTAGCAGGAATTCAGTTTTCTGTTGTATTTGGTCTACTGGTGTACCAGTTAATGTTTAGATGGTGATTAATTATGATTATGAATTAATTATGATGAATTAATTAGTAATTATGATTAATTACACCTTACCTTATGAGGAAGTGTGAGATAGAGAGGTGAGGGAACAAAATGAAAATACTCTATAAGGGAAATGAGGTTATGGATGGCATAAGGAAATTACGATGAGGAAGGAGGTAAGACACAGGATACAAATCCACAGCAGATAAAACTTCATAGGTTTTGCAGCTGAGGGAACAGTTCGTTTCCGTTCAAACCAGTGGATTGTTCTAGGTATTTGTAAAAGTAGAATAAGCTATGGGAGCTGCATTAACAAGTTTATTACAACCACGTAGCAAGTCACGTTGTTTTATGTAGCAGGAAAAAAATTAAAGTCTGGGAGAATCTGGATGGCATAAAGACATGCAGACATTAGTACCTGGGAAGAGATTGGATGGTTAAAATAGGAAAGGGGAACAGCAGAACTGAGCGGGCACTGAAATTTTAGCTGGAGGAAATGGCACTCTTGGCTCAGCTTGGTGTCCCTGGAGTGAATGAGGTTCACTAACTGAATAGCTTTAATTATATTCCCTTGTCAGTTTATGAGTAAGAGAGGCAAACCCACAGTGTGCTTCAGGACCTAAGTCAGGATTCTGCTCAGAGAATCCTCATCTGGAAGGATTATTTCATTGCCCCTATATGTGAAACTGGGGGTGACCAACCACTTAAGCTTGGATATCCAAAATTAAACAATCTGCATATCCTCTGCTAACTCCTTTCATAGGCAGAGGGAAAACTAATATTAGGAAGAGGGGAAGATTTGACAATTTCCCTACCCCTCCATACTGTCTTATGCTGCTGTAACATTTATTTTAAAGTAAATTGTGTTTTTACTTTAAACACAAACTATAATAATGGATTGCTCATTCTACGCAATAATGTTACAGAGGTTGTATCAAATACACTGCAGTTATTATCAGTTGTTTTATATTGATAAAGTAATAAGCAAGCCTAGAAGGAAAGAGTAGAAATCACAGTACTTGGAAAAGACTGGGAGTCATACTCCTCTGCAGCACTAGACTAAGGCTGTTACATGTTGTGTAAGCGCCTTTCATTCGCTATGATTGAACTGCAGCATTTGTGGCCTCTTATGGTTCATTCACAGATCCCTGTGCTGGTTTGTGCTGGTGCTAGTACTAAAGAGTTTGTTAGTAAAGCTGGTTATCTTTTAAATACCAAATTTATTAAATTGTACAGATAAATAAATTTTAAGTCTGCTTTAAAATCTGGGACTTGTCATTTATTTTGTTGTTGATTAGTATAAAAATGTAGTGCAGTACTCAGCAGATATTGACCATCTCTTTTGTTGCACTTTTTAATCTGCTAGATACTTTTTTTTAATAAGGAAGACAAGTGCAGAATTTTCTGTGCTGTCTGCATTAAGAAAATGCTGTTTGATTTTTTTACCTCAACTGTTCTCTCATGAAAGAGAAAGTAATCATATTTTGTGGGAACCATTCAAAGCGTTAATAATCTCACTTCTTCACTTCATCTTCAAAATAAATAGTACAATATCCCTTTAATTATACATACACTTAAAAAGGCTTAAAAAGGGGAAAATTATGAAGAAAAAGCTACATCATAAAAGACTCCTGAACTTGCATCATCCCTTGATCAGGACTTATTATGAAGAAATCACTGCTAACTCCTTCCTCACCTGCCTCTAAGCTGCCTTGAAATCCCATTCTTGTAATGGCATCCAACCAAATCTGATCAGAGGCAGCACCACTGCTGTACTGGGGCATGCTAAGGAGGAGGAGCAAAACCAGTCTCAAGAAGGGCAAAGTTAGCCTGGAATTCTATTCTACTCTTCAGCCCTTGACTCCCCTTTAGGACAGTAAATCGCACTTATTTATTACTCAGTGCTGTTGCAGTTATATAGATTTTCTGGCAAGAAGAAAGTGTGTAAGAATGGTTCTTTGAATAGTAGTCCAAGTCACCTGTTTTAATGTCGTGTTCAGCACCTGTTAATGTTGCGAAGGACTCGTGCTGGCACCAAAGTATGGGCTTCTTTATTTGTGGAATTTAATGTATGCTCTTGGATACATCTCAGGTTTTTACTGAGTCTGCTTTGTCTTGGTTTTGATGCTCTATAAATGCTGCTTAAAAGCTGTTACTTTTTTTTTTCCCCTAACAGTATCAAGGACAAAAATAAAGGTGAACTAATTCCCCCAGTAATGAAGGAAACTGTGTCCTACCTGAAAAGAAAAGGTGAGTTTTGTGTCAAAAGAGGATGTATCTTTCATAACAAGGACAACAGTATGAAATTATATAATGCCTAGTGCTGGATTCAACAAAGTTTACAGCTACACAGGTGTGTGCTTATATTCTGAAAATTTGAGTGGCAATTGGGTACTGCCTTGAGAGCTTTGATGAATAGAGAATACTTATCAGATTATTGTCCCGACATGAAAAACACCCAAAATCTTGTTGCCTTTAGGATTAAAGAATAGCAAATGAGAGAAGATGTCTTGATATACATATTGTCAACCCATATCATATGATTGGTTTTGTGTAGAATTACCAGTCAAAAATCAATGAGAAGTTCTGTTTTTATTGATACAGTGGCCATAGAATTTAATCAAAAAAATGTGTTTTGCATGAAGTTCTCCCTTCACAAAATATTTTTACTGGCATTCACTGACCATTTGACTGCAGTTCATATCTCTAGCTCCATTACATAGAGATACAGATTATAAAGACCCATATTTAAAATGGGAGCATCCAAATCTGAGTTGGCTATATGGCCTTCATGTAAAGGGCAAAGAGAGGATAGACTTTGAACTACTTGCTATACCACTAAGGTCTTCATTACATACCTGACCAACAAAAAGGACCAAATATCAGGTGCTATTTTTAGGGTAAGTGCACTGTGTTCCCTACATAGGGACAAAGGCTCATGCAGAGAGGAAGGCTGCATGAGGCTAATTTTCCCAGTGTAATGTGATTTTGCATTTTGATCCCTGATCTTTAGGCTATTCACAGCAACATTTCGTAGCCCTCTGTGCTCCAAGGTACAGATGTTTGCTGAATCTTACTGTACTAAATCTATAGCCCAAGTACGTTTTTCTTACAGGTGACAGAACAGAAACAGACCAAAACTCAGTTATGTGACTGGCATAACGTTTCAGAGTGGTGGAACTGGGAATGATTCCTAAGATCCCTAGAAGAGTTGTGTGAATTTTTAATAGATGTATCAGTAGAACCAAGTGAAGGAAATCAAAATATATTCAGTTCAGTTATTTTTTTTAAAAAAAATCACTGGCATTTAACATACTGTTAAGCTTGATTAAAGTTTGAACAAATTTTGAGGATCACCGGGGTTTTTTTAAGACAAAAAACAGGCTCAGCTTTCTCTGTTGCTGTTAAATTACTTCTGTCTGAAATTTTCCTCATCTAGAGAGCTCTTTAAAATGACATAAAGAGTACAAAATATAAATTCTGAGTGAAGTATATTCTTCTGTACACAGAGTCAAAACCTATAAATCACCATGTTCCCAATTCTTAATTTGCATCATTGAGCTGTCATTCTGAACAACACGAATTTTGCTTTCACTGTTCATCATTGATCTCTGTTCTTTTAATTATTGCCACTAGGGGTCTGAGTTTAAGTTTGTTTGAATGCTCTGTGAGAAATTTCAAACTTTTAAAAAGACTTCTGCTGAACAAGCCTTACATTTTCTGAGGACAGGATGGAGGGGCAAGAAAAACAGTGCTTCTCAGTTTTGTTGCTGATTCTCAAGAGAAATTCTGGCTTCATTTAAATCAGTGCACTGTCACAGTGATTTAAATGAGAACAGAGTAGACACTTAATGTTTTCCTCTCGTTGCAAGTTTATACCCCTTTGTATTTTAGCTTACCCCATAGTAAATAGAATATTTTATTTTTGTTTGGTTTAATACCCTGAGATGATTAAGGGTATGTATAAGAGAAGGAAAAAGATATCCACTGCAGTGTATACCTGCTTACAGTTTGCAAGCAGTGGACCATAGCATCTGTAGTTATGGTTTTGTATGAAACAGCTAGCTCCTCGTTTCTTGAAATTGCTGATTTATCTTCCAAATGCATGCAGCGGCCAAGGCCAAATACTGGAGTGGGGCCAATTCTGCTATTAAAGTTATCTACTGATCTGCAGTAGATGAAAAGTTCCTAATAGACTTCATTGAAGGCCTTTTGGTCCAAATTCAGATTTCCAATCAAGCCCGTAGAGCTGTTTAGATGTGCTTTTTACAGACTGGTGCTAATGATGAAAACTTTGCAGGTGTATCTTGTGTCAAATATTATGGTTGGATAAAGGGAATGTAAATAGTTCACTACTAAGAAGGTTGAAGGCAAGTGACTGGCAGCTTGAGACAATCCCTATAATTATAATTGTAAGTGGATAATTAGAGCTTATGTGGTATATCAGTGCATGCCCTATCTGCAGATGAAAGCAGTGTTTTATATTGTTATGAAACAATCATCCTTACATATACTTAGCTTATCTTAACAGGCAAATACCTCTTTCTTGCTAATCACAGGAGTCAAGAGAGCTAAAATGAGAATGTATGAGTGCTAACATTATTACTGCTCACAGCAGTTATTATTTAGCAATTGAATGAAAGTTTAGTCACTAAAATATCGATGATTTAAAATTTTGGCTGTACTTGGGAGTAGGGCTTTGTGTATCTGGCACTTCCTTGGACCTATTAAGGATTTTAAAGAAATTGGAAATTTATAGCCATTATTATATTGTGTTGGTAACCAGTAACTAGTAATTCTTACACTGATCTGACGCAAAACCTCCTCCACATTTTGCTTTTGTTCTTTCTGGGTGTTTTGTCTCATCACTGTTGCATCAGTCCCATGTTCTTCCCTCTCAATAAATGCTGAGTCCAACTCAAAAGACCCACCGGATCATCGAGTCCAACCATTCCCACGAATCTCTAAATCATGCCCCTCAGTACCTCATCCACCTGCACCTTAAACACCTCCAGGGAAGGCGAGTCAACCACCTCCCTGGGCAGCCTGTTCTAGTGCCCAATGACCCTTTCTGTGAAGAATTTTTATCTTATGTCGAGCCTGAACCTCACCTGGCGGAGCTTGAGGCCATTCCCTCTTGTCCTGTCCCCTGTCACTTGGGAGAAGAGGCCAGCTCCCTCCTCTCCACAACCTCCTTTTGGGTAGTTGTAGAGAGTAATGAGGTCTCCTCTCAGCCTCCTCTTCTCCAGGCTAGACAACCCCAGCTCTCTCAGGTGCTCCTCATAAGACTTGTTCTCCAGCCCCTTCACCAGCTTTGTCGCTGTTCTCTGGACTCAACATCCTTCTTGTGGTGAGGGGCCCAGAACTGAACACAGTATTCAAGGAGATGCCCACAGTTTCTGAAGCAGCAAGGCCAGCTGCACAGTACAGGGAAGAAAAAGCAAGTTTTAGCTCTCATGGTTGTGATAAAAGAAAGGGTTGGCTCAAACTTTTCACTGCAGAATTTCTCCTAGATGAAATGTTTATTATTCTGAAAGCAGTAATCATCCTTGGATTTTCTCCAAAATCCATCTTTTTTTGGCTAAAAATTCATCTGTTTAGTGCCATATCAGAACAGTTTGTAAAAAATAGCATCTGAGGAAATGTAGTGATACTTCTGAACAAAGTCTTTGTCCTACTTTGTGTATCTACATAAGTCAGTGGCATGGACTGGCCAGCACTACCTAGCCCAGCCCATGCGTTTGGTAGCTGAACTATCTCATTTTTTAATCCAACTCTTTGTCTTTCTGTTGCCCTAGCAAGGAAGGGCACAGGCTCTGTCAACACTGATATTTTCCAATCAAGCCCAGGTTTGCTCAGAGCTGTCATATTCCTGATCATAAGGAGATCTCCACAAAGCAGATTTTTAAGGAGAGATGGTTTGTCAGGTAGAGTGTTTTCTGACATTCTCAGCCAGCTGATGCTTGTAAGCCAAGTACCTGCCATGCCAAGGGTGTTAAGCAGTAGGTGATAGACATGCATTTTTTTGCACTTGATTATAAATGTGCAGGTATCTGTTGTACCTGCTGTCTGCTATGATTTTAACTCTTTCTCTGAGTCTGAAATATCTCAATTCTGCCATAAGCTTCTGTGAGTGTCAGTTCCTGCGCTGACAGCCCCATGAGACTGACTGGCAGCATTCTTTGCACTCCAGACGCAGCCATGAGCACAGTGAGAGCATCAGTTCATCTTCCGGAAGTGAAAAACTCACTATCATTACCCTATTCCATTTGATTTTGGCATAGTTTTGAGCCTCACAGAATTTTCAGGGAATGGGTTTTGTTTTCTGCCCTGGGAGAGCATTATTTCCACTCTTTCTTCCCTTTACTACAATTTTACATCTATGTACCCAAAATCAGATTCTGAAACTCTGACTTAGATCACAAAAGCTTCTGCAAAATCATACTTCATGAACAGGATTAAGATTTCTTGAAACTGATATCAGTTTCTTCCATCCTTTAAGTCCAACCTGTATAGCTCAGGCTCTTATTTCTTGAACAGATACGATGCAGTAGCTGTAGTGGTATTCAAACTAGGCACCAGCCTGCAGTCGTATGCTAACAGGCTAAGAAAACTTTCAGTCTCTGAAGTTCACCCAGCCTTTTCATTTTAATGACTCCAGCCCCTTTGACAGATTGCTTCATGTCACATTTTTCCTTCTCGATTTAAAAATTTTCTACCTCAGTTATAGACAACACTGTCAGCACAAGCATCCTTCGCCGTGTGGAGGCATCATCATCTGTACCAGTGTGCCAAAACTCCCCTTCTTGTACTGAGTTATTGAGTGGGCTCTGACAGCAGCAAGCACGTACTCATCCCCAACAGCCAAATTAACATTATGACAGTGAGGGTGGGTTTCTTCCTCATATATTTATCCAACTACATATTTAGGTAGCTATTTCTGAGCAAAATTACTCTAACTGGATCCACCTAGTTCATAGGTCACCTAGCACATTAACAGACACTGAAGAATCTTCTGTAAGCAGAGATTCCTCTACGTCTGTTTATATTACATAAATGAAATCAATTATGACTCATGACTCAAGACACTATTGCAATAAACAAAACAAACCAATTATAGTATTTCTATTAAAATGTTCTTGTTATTTTTTCAGCAGAGAAAGAGAAAGTTGCCATTTCAACACTTTATTATAGCTCCACTTTGGAGTGAAAAATGTTTCTGGTTTTTAACACTGAATTTTAAAAATGCTTAATTTCAGTTCCTACTAAACTTCACAGAGAAGAACTGGTTTCCTAAATAGAGTTCTGAGTATCTGAGGAAATCATCAGCTCATTAAGACTAAGCCTCAGAGTTTATCTTCTGGACCAAACCACAGAAGTGCTCTTAATTTCACAAGTAAGGTGTTGGTATCATCATATACCCAGCTGATGATTTACTTAGACCACAGAGGAAGGGTAGGTTTGACATAGCACATTTATGGCTAGATCTTCACAGTAACCAGCAAACCCAGGGACATATTTTTCTATGCTCCTCCTCAGAACCACAGCCTGTTCAACTGTCTAGTTTATAAATGCAAGGCTTGACTTGCACTCGGACTGAATAAGATTTTTTGTGTGTGCTACCTTATCTCTACCATGCCACAAGAAATTACCTTGCTTAATTGAATTTTCAGTCTCTTGTCAGAACAATTCAGAAGTGTTACTTAACCTGGTGTCATTCCTTTGGCGGTAATGATCTTGATGCTTTGCTCGCAGGCCCTTTTCTCCTAAAAAGCCTGGCTTATGATACAGGGTAATAATTTTCCTCCTCTGGTTAATATGTCCCCATATGTCCTCAGCAACCTATTTTGTGCTCACATGAGACTGTAAATAGGGACTGTCACTTCTAACCGACTGTTTTGGTAACCAGGGATGTAAGTAACACAAAGCTATGAAGGATACATCTTTGTGTGCATTGCTTTCATAGTTCTCGGGGCTATGTGAGTGGCTGCAGCTGCTGATGCTGCCTAAGCTGATCCAGCAGGGCAGAGAGGTGCTTACTTGCTTCAGCTGCTTCAAGCAGCTTTATCCATTGTAGGCTCGAGGATTCAGAAATGTGTTTCTGCTTTTAAAGATGACACAGCAGAAGTTCTCTTTCATGTCTTTTACTTACATGTCTATTTTTCTGAAATAGCAGGTTACAGATTGGATACAAGTTACTGTGATAAATTAAAAGCCAGTTGGTGAGTGGCTCGTGGGTTTGGTGTTTGCTTGGGTCAGTATTAGTACAATTAGTACAATTCACTCTCTTGGTTTTAAACTCTCACCTGTAGTTTGGGTATAGTAACTGATAGAAACTAAAAATAAAACTGCATGGCAAAATTCATATTTTGCTTGCAACACTGCCAGCATCTGGAGGTCAGAAGACAGCTTTTAAGGGAACTTATTTGATTTATTGCAAAGGCGGATATAAAATACACTGTTCAGATGTTCATGAAGAAGTCAAATTAGTTACAGAGGACAAAAATGTTCAAGTCTGTCTCAGATATTAATACACAGTCATCTTTACTTGCAAAATATTGATTTGAAGTACATAGGTAAGATTATTGTGTTGGATATATTTTATGTTTTAGAGAATAGCCTCAAAGATATAAATTACATGATTGTCTGTGTAGTAAACAATTTAAAACCAAAGCTAACCTCCTGATATTGTTACTAAAATTTCCAAAATCAATGTGCTGAGGAATGGCCAAAAATAAGGAAAGAGCTAAAAAAAAAATTGCATAAAGAACTGATTACTAATGAGACTGTGTGAGATGAGCAGCTGAGCAGCAGCTCAGAAGTGATGGAACAATAAACTCACAGTGAAGGAATCTCACTACAGAATTATAAAACAAAAAAGATAACTATCCCCTGTAGCAAAATTATCTTGCAGAAGCCTCCATTGCTGACTTTCTCTTTTACCTCATCTCTTTTGTTGACTGAAGTGCTTTGCAGCACAAAGTTTTTATTTGCTGTTGTCTCCTGGTACCACAGGAGAATCCTGGCCAATGACTAAGACTTCTAAATGAAATGATAATAACAATAGAAATTTAATGATAAAGTAATAAATGTCCTATGGTATGATTATAGTGACAACTAAAGCTGTCCTTTATCTGTTCAGCAGCAGAAGCAGTGGCAAACAGTGATTAATCTTTCCTCCTCATCCCCCTCCATGAAGCACAACAAATCTTGCTGATGGAGAAAGTTCTGGTTCCATTTTTTAATGTGAATGAATACATCCTGGTGGTGATAGTCAGAATGGGTGGAGATGGATGGTTATGCATTCTGAATATGTTTGGATTGCTGCAGCTTAACTAGTTTGCCTCCTGGCCTCCACTTCTTGTGATCAATCAAATATCTTTTTAAAATGCAACACTGTGAAAGCTTGACATCGGGCATATAAACATTTCTGAGTTCTTGGCTCTTTTGTTTTAATGTGAATGTTTTTACCTAGGGTTCATGGAGGTGAGATAAATCTTATGACTGGTTCATGTGCCATCAAATAAAAACGAACCTTGTAATAATCAGTGTTTGTAGTTTTGGTCCTCAGGCATTGTAAATAAATTATGTTCAGAGGTGCCAAGTATAAACCGAGAATATTCATTCATAAATCCAAAGGCTAGAGCCTATGCTGTTCAAAACTGCAAGGACACAAATGCATTTTGGGTTCTGTGGAAGATGCACAGTTATGCATCCTTAATGTTTGTTGCTCAGCTTATCAGTAGGTCTGGAACTGCCCTTTTCTTCCCTCTGCCCTTGTTCTATGCACTTTCTTGCAGTACAGGTCACCTTTGCAAACTGCAGATGTCTCGCTCACTTGTTCTATATTCATTGAACAGAATACAAGAGTAAAGAAGGCTGTGCAGTCTCGTCCTCATACGTGTACTGTATTTGAGGTTTAAAAAACCCCTCAAGTATCTCTTAAGTATAAAAATTCACAATTGCCAGTACTTTATGCATTTAAGATGTTGCACCAAAGATGGACAATTAAAATACACTATAAACTCACCAGTCCTCATATTATAAATAAATTAGTTCTCATTTTTAAAAAGGAATCTTACTAGAATTAGGTAATCTACAAGAAGATGTCTAAATTAGTTGTACTAATGAGAATGAAAACTACTTCCAAATAAGGATGGACGCTTCCTGAGACTTGGCAGGACTCCAGCCAAAAGAAATATTTCCAAACTAAATTTGGGACAGAAGGAATTCAGATGCTCACTCTTTGCTATTTCTCTTTTGAAAGCAGACAAATTAACAAAGGTTTTTGATGCCAGCAACCCTCAAATCAAAGATGATTGAAAGAAAAAGAATGCAATTTTCTCATCTCTCTTTCTCTGACAAGTTTGCAGCAATGTGACAGCATGTGTTGCTTTAATTTATCTTTATCAGTTTTGATTTTCTGTGTCTTAACTGTGGGACAACTGATTGAGGGGGGCAGAGGAGGTTAAGTATTTTTAACAGCAGTTTATTAATTTGGAATGTGACACAGTTGTGTCGTTGCAATGTGAAGTTTTGTCTACTGTGGTAAAAACTGTTGTATTTCAGTGTGGAATGAAGTGTCTGCCTTTTTTCATTTATGATTACTGACATTTAAATAATTACTCAGTTAAGTTCTCAGTTGCAGAATCACTTTACATTGAATACAGATGAGTCCTTCACATCACTATGTTTTTTTCCTTATAGCACTTATTATTTAAAACTAAATTTCGCTGTTTTGGTCTGGAGACCTTAGTGCGTGGTACCAAAATTCCACTGATCTCTCTGTCTGTCTGTCCATTTGTGCTGAATTATCTTAACAGATAGAACATGTAAGCGACATGCAGATGCATGTTTATCAGAACTAGAAAACCCAGGATAACTGTTAGTGTTAGTGATTCCCTACCAGTGTTCTGGCAAGTGCTGCTGCTCCAAGGTTCTATGTGAACTGTTACCCATGCTAGCAATGGAAGAACAGTTCAACTTGTATGCAAAAAAAAAAAATTATTTCTCTTTAAAGAGACAGCTAACCTGAGTCACACTGTAAATGGGACTTGATCAAATAGGCTACTTGAAAATTATTTTTTTAAAGGACAAAAATTAATGCTTTGAGCTGCAGTGACCAGAATTGTCTTCAACAAATTTTATATCCTCATCCCATAAGTCTGGTGGCTTTGGCATTTATCTTGTCTATGAAAAGAAGACAATGTGATTAATTTTATTTCAGTGTGGGTACTTTGTGTTACCTTAATTACAGTATTTCCAAGAACTAAGTTTTTTTCCCTCTAATGTCTGAAAAGCAAGAAACAGGTTTGGAAGAATTATTTCCTGTCTGTGTCTAAGGCTATGTGTTTATTCATCACAGTGGAATAACCAATGATAGGCTTCAGGTCCATTTCCTCCTACCCATCCATTATTATTATTATTGGTTGGGGGCACAGTCTAGTGCTGTTTAGGTTAAGTGACATGGCAAATGCCATCATTCAGATCATGTTTTCGGGTAGCTTTCCCTTGCCCTGACTAAATACAGGAAGCACTGAAAGTAATTAATAGACTTATAGACTACTAAAAAGAGTAACCTGTTCAGTTCATGTACGTCACTGAAGTCAGAAAAATATATTGCTGAAGGGTTATATTCCCTCTTCAATAGCGTAATTTCTGTTGACTCATGTTTCTGTTTTCCAGTAGGCTGAAGTTATGACCTGTGCTTTATTTAAAAACTGCTATAATAATCTGAGTATCTTTTCATAGAATGATAGAACAACCAGGTTGGAAGAGACCAACTGGATCATCGAGTCCAACCATTCCTATCAAACACTAAACCATACCCCTCAGCACCTCATCCACCCGTCCCTTAAACACCTCCAGGGAAGGTGAATCAACCACCTCCCTGGACAGCTTGTTCCAGTGCCCAATGACCCTTTCTGTGAAAAAATTTTTCCTTATGTCTAGCCTGAATCTTCCCTGGTGGAGCTTGAGGCCATTGCCTGTTGTCCTTTACCCTGTCACTTGGAAAAAGAGGCCATTACCATCCTCTCTACAACCTCCTTTCAGGTAGTTAAAGAGAGCAATGAGGTCTCCTCTCAGCCTCTTCTTCTCCAGCCTAAACAACCCCAGCATTGTTTTATGCAAAAAAAAAAAAAAAAAAAAAAAAAAAAGTCTCTCTTGCTGTTGCAATTCTTTTACATTAAGAGTATAGCTTTTTCTTTTTTTCCCGAACAATTGCTATTTTCCTAACCTACACTTAATTAGTGTCATGCCATTTGGATAGGTTGCCCACAAATGTAAAAAGGATTGCAGATATCTGCTTTGGTAGTTGGCTTGTTGCCACTTGTGATCAAACAAATTGCTGTATATTGATTCAGTTTCAGCTAATATGGAAAATTAATTCTGACAGAAGCGTGGATATCAACTGTATCCCAGATTTCTGCAGATCAGGATAAAAAGTTGCTTTTTCCCCCCCTCAGACCTCCAAAAAGTGTATCCAGCAGGAGCTTAGTGTTATGCACCATTACAGCAGCATTGATGGGATGCAGGGCCAGACAAGTACAGCTGCTGTCTACTCTACAGATTAATGTCTTTAATTAAGACTCTTGAAAGCTTAGCCAATACAGGCATAAACATGTTAAACATTTATATTTATTACATTGTAGTTTATACAGTGAGATTCACATCAGATTAAAGCATTAACTATTAAACCAGTTCCTGCAAACCAAATTGCAAGTGTTTATGATGTCCGTTTTCTGAAAGACTTATTCCTACAGAAAACCTCTAGTCCACTGACAGCCGGCATAATATTCTATAACTTTTCAGGAAATTATTGTATTTCTTGTTGGCTGACAGCAATGCCTTGATGAGCGAGCTGTTCACAGCTGCCACTTCCAAACCCGTGCCTTCAGACAGGTTGTGCTATAAATCTAATGGAACAGTTTTACTGCAGTGATGCCACTTGTGATACTTTATTCAACAGAAACATGACCTGGTCAGGAATAAAGCAAGTGGTCAAATAAATCATAATTATTGTCAATTTAGTTCCTTTAGTAACCACACATGTCCTTCTCAGATACTGTAGTTTAAAATGTCATCCTTGTTCCAGAACTGAGTGCTCACACTAAAGATTTCATATTCAGCTTGGAATTTAACAGGAGACATAAATACTTAGAAAGTAACTAGGAGCTGTGTCCAGCTAAATTCCAGTCAAGCCTCTAAATCTAGTCAGTGGAGCACTTTCAAATAGGGCTTGGGTTTCTTTGCAAAAGTCTCTGAAATGTGCGTGATAATTTATTTCAATAGTACATTTTTAATTCTTTCAGTATACTGATCTAAATTCATATGAACAATAACTAAATCCTATTCTGTAAGGAATGAATTCATTAAGGAATTTTGTATTAATTTACTACTGCATAAAATATGCATGCAACCTGGTTGAGTTGACAATAACAGCTGAGTATCTTTCAGTAATGTATGATTTAATTTTTTTTTGAGCCATCATAAAGATTCTTGATTGTGCAAATAGATGCACATGTACTTTAGGTGAAATACACACACATTGATTTCAGTCTGGCTACTTCCCTGCTGAAAGATGAGCATGAAAAAAGCAAAAAAAAAAAAGTCCATCTGGTCTTCCACACTCTCATAAAAAACCATACAGCAGTCCCTCCAAGTTAGTGGGTGGTCTGCCACCCTTCTCAGAACATCAGCACTTTTTATTTTTTGTCAGACTAGCATAGGCTAATAGCTTAGGTTACTTTGCTTCCAGTAGGAATCTCCAATTCAAACTACATGGGAGCAAAATTGCACTACTTTCTGTATGGAAGAAACAGCAGAAATCGGAGAGAAGGAAACAGGGAAGGAAATGAGGATTTTTCTAAACTCAAAAGCAAGAAGTAGCATGAGTCTCAAGAAAAGTAACATTTCTTGTCCCCATCATGTTTTGCATAATAATTCACATAAATGGCTGACCTTGAAAGCTGCAATCTAAATTAGAGCCTTGATTGGATGCATTTTATTGACATTTTTCCTCTGTAGCTGAAGTCAGTTTGTCTATAACATAAAAGCATATAAGATAGAATACCCTTCAGGAGATTCATGATAAATATTTCAGAAGCACGTCAAGACTACAATCACTGATGTCCATAGAGAGGTAGAAGGAGTAATGGTCTGCCCTAAACTACCGTAAAGCTGGGGAGGCCATAACCCTTCCAGTGGTAAGGAACAGTACCCTCCATCCAAAGATCCTTTGAAACATTCCCTAGCCTAAAGGATTTTGTCTCACCTACTGGCAGAAGAGGGAGCTTAGGGAATCTTTGCAGACACACTCTTTAGCATGCTAAACGTTGAAAGCAAGGAGAATAGTAGATTTACAAGTATGGTTTGGATCTCAGTTTGCAGATACACTCAGTGAGAGAGGGTACATGAGAAGCCTGGTAAGTCTAAATCTCCTGCTTCTATGCCATTAGATGCAATCAAAGGCTAATTTAAAAATAAAATTGTAGTTGGCAAGACATTCTAAAACACTTACGGAAAGGTGGTTGTATTTCTATGAGACACATTAAAGAAAGTGCTGTAGGCAGTGCTGAAAGATGATTTATTCCTACGTTCTACTTTTAAGGACTTTGTTTTAAAAAAAAAAAAAGAATGTATTGGATGTGTTTATTCCCAAACCTTCTGCCTCTGTTTTGTTTTCTACTGAACCTGTAAAGGGGAAAAAAAAAAAAGAGTGAGATCTTCTACAGATGAGACTTGCATTAATTGTTCTTTCAGGACTACAAGTAGAGGGCCTTTTCAGAAGGTCAGCCAGCATCCAGACTATCAAAGATGTTCAGAAACTCTACAATCAGGGTAAGCTGCCATCATATCATTGCCAGTAACAGTGTGAGGACTTTGTTGATCTTGATTTTGTTGGTGAAGCAGAAATGCTAGCTCTCTTATAGCTAGCTTATAATTAGTTAATTATGAATACATTTCTAATATAAAATACCATAATAAGAGCACTAGTACAGAAACCTGAAAGATAATAACAGACACTTAATTCTTACTGAATAGCATGTCATCAGTTGATGTCAGACAGATCAGAACTTACAAAATCCTTAGCAGCAAATGAATCTTAAGGTTTGTGTAAAAAATGGTCTCTTTCTTCATAAACATTTTTATTGCCTCTGTACACTTTGAGTTGCTTTGAGCCACATTAGTTACGAATGACACGCATCTTTGTGTCATTTTGCCTCTGGTGTTTTTCCATGGTTATGACAATGAAGCATAATTTTACCTAATGATTTATGAAATACGGTGAAGTAATTTTGAAAGTCACTGGCTTCCCCATGATGTTATTTTGAGAAATGCCTTTATAGGGAGAATCTTTTGTAGCAACATTAATAAAACTCTATGAAAAATACAAAAGTAAGATCCCAGGAGTTACCAGCAGCAGAAAACTAAGAGGTTTTTTGTTCAAAATGTAGTGTGACACAGTTTTTAAGCAGTAGTTCCAAGAAACAGTAAAACATGTGATTGAACACCTTTCTTTTTCTCCTTTTAGGCAAGTCTGTGAATTTTGATGATTATCATGATATCCATATTCCTGCTGTTATCCTGAAGACTTTCCTTAGGGAACTCCCTCAGCCATTACTGACGTTTGAGTGTTATGATCATGTCGTTGGAATCACCAGTGAGTACAAATAAGTTCTAGAAAAATATATACATCAAGTTGAACTGGATCTGGCTGATTCATTATCACTGCTGTTTGCTAACAATTACACAGTTGTGGGTATACAATATTATTAGCGTTTCTCTGCAGCCACAAGTGGACAGCTGCATGATCTGCAGCAGAGCAGAGTGGTTAGGGTTACCAAGACCCTCTCTGCCATTTTACAAAGTTTACCTGTATATCATACTGTATTATTAAGAATTGGATCATACTGAGACCCTCACTCTCAGGACTCCCTTTTTATTACATGTCACGGCAAAGCACTGAGTCTCAGTGATAGAAGTTATAGCAAAGCAGGTGTAGTTTTAGCTGCAGCATTAGCAGAAATGTAGGAACAAAATTTAGTTGGTCATTTATATACTTCTTTCCTTTTTTTCTGGGGATGGAATTGTTTTTATTGGAACTACTCCCATGGGATAACATATGGAGGAAGAAAGGATCTGAAGCCATGAGAAAGTAACACATGAATTATTTAAAGATCATAGAATCATAGAATAGTTTGGGTTGTAAGCAACCTTAAAGATCATCCAGTTCCAACCCTCCTGCCATGGGCAGGGACAACCCACTAGATCAGGATACCCAAGGCCCCATCCAACCTGGCGCTGAACACCTCCAGGTATGGGGCAGCTACAGCTTCCTTGGGCAACCTGTGCCAGTGCCTCACCACTCTTATGGTGAAGAAATTCCTCCATATGTCTAGCCTAAATCTGCCCTTCTTCAGTTTATACCTGTTCCCCCTCATCCTGTCACCACAAGCCTTTATGAATAGTCCATCTCCAGCTTTATTGTAGGCCCCTTTCAGGTACTGGAAGGTCGCTGTAAGATCGTCTTGGAACTTTCAGGCTGAACAACCCTAACTCTCTCAGCCTGTCCTCATATGGAAGGAGCTCCAACCCTCTGATCATCTTTATCGCCCTCCTCTAGACCCATTCCAACAGCTTCTTATCCATTTTAGGTTGATGATTCCAGAACTGAACACAATCCTTCAGGTGGGGTCTCACAAGAGCGGAGTAGAGGGGCAGAGTCACTTCTGTCAACCTGCTGGCCATGCTTTTGATGCAGCCCAGGATGTGGTTGGCCACCTGGGCTGCAAGCACACATTGCTGGGTCATGTCAATCTTCTCATCAACCAGCACCCCCAAGTCTTTCTCTGCAGGGCAACTCTCAATCACATTATCTCTCATCCTGTATTGAAACCATGGATTGCTCCAACCCAGGTGTAGGACCTTGCATTTTGTCTTGTTGAACCTCATGAG
Organism: Coccyzus lansbergi; assembly: GCA_033558105.1. Classification (NCBI taxonomy): domain Eukaryota; kingdom Metazoa; phylum Chordata; class Aves; order Cuculiformes; family Coccyzidae; genus Coccyzus; species Coccyzus lansbergi. The sequence continues at coordinate 324,203 of JAUMJK010000067.1, read as the reverse complement.
GTTCTCATAGGCCCACTTCTCCAGCTGGTCCAGGTCCCTCTGGATTACATCTCATCCTTATGGTGTAGCAGCTGCACCACTCAGCTTGGTGTCATCTGCAAACTTGCTGAGGGTGCAGGTTTTAAATAGCAGTGGTCCCAGTACAGACCCCCAGGAGACACCACTTGTCATGTATCTCCATCTGGACATCAAACAATTGACCACTACTCTTTGAATATGACCATGCAACCCGTTTCTTATCCACCATACTGTCCACCCATCAAATCCATGTCTCTCCAATTTAGAGAGCAGGATGTTGTGGAGGACAGTGTCAAAGGCTTTACAGAAGTCCAAATAAATAACATCTGTTGTTTTTCCTGTGTCCACTAATGTGGTCACCCCATCATAGAAAACCACTAGGTCAACACAGCTCACCGCAGTATAGATTCATATATTTAATTCAGAGTTTAAGGGAACATTTAACATGCTGGATTTTTGTGCCTGCACACCTATTTGTGGGCACCTCTAGCTATGTTAAGCAGAGGGAGAGAGAAATGCAACAAATGCAGAAGAAACATCAACACATATGGGTTGTTAAGGTCAAGCATTATCATAATCATCAGATCTTTATCCAGATTGGTGTTAAACTCTAGTACGAAAAGAATTACTATATTCCTGAACAAAAAAAAAAAAAAAAAAAAAAGAACCACTTGGTACAACATTTGAAATATAATTAGAGCCAAACTGCCTATATGATCCAAGGAGTTTGGATTCCAGTTATTTTTTTGGTCATCTGTAAAAATGAACCCATTTAAGTTTGTCACTAGGAAATTCTTACCCACTCAAGTGTCCATCTCATAAATTTTTTACCAAATCAGAAGACTTACCAGCAGAATTACAGAAGTGTTTTTAAAGTCAGTGCCAAAAGAGCATTTTGGGCAGGATTATGTCTCAGCAAGAATAAAAGCAGAGCAAAAAAAGTAGACATCTGGATTCAGTGCATGGAGGGATACTGGGATTCAAATCAAGACCTTTGAAACTCCTCTTAAGGAAAGAAATTATTTCAGCTATTTCAGCGAATCAAGAAAATGCTCTGGAAGTTAGTCTTAGCCAGATATACGATAATACAAAATATGATATGGACATTCAAATGGATAACCCTAACTTACTATATATTTGTAGAGGTTAGTAGAACTGAATTTTATGGCTAGTTTTATCGATGGTTATATGACGTAATTCCAGCAGATATAAAAAACCCCACACTATTTCTTAGTAATATTTTGGTGTATTGGAGTTAAGACTCCTTTTGACATTGCAGGTGTGGAGAGCAGTTTACGAGTCACCAGATGTAAACAAATTATTCAAGGACTGCCTGAACACAATTATGTTGTTCTGAAATATCTGATATGCTTTCTTCATATGGTGAGTATAGGTGAATTTTCCAAAATAGTGCTTGTCTTTGTAAATCTATTTTTGTTCATTTAACATTTAAGCTCTTCACAGAAAATAAAATTGAATAATTTTAAAAGTAGAGAAGTGGTTGTGCTAATGGAGTGAACTCAGGATGCAGAACCCTCCAATTCTAATAAAAGTCAGTGCCTAAACATTGGTCTGGACAATCCTTCCGCATGAAATTCTTTAGATGTAATGAAAATTACTGTGTAAATTTAAGTGCGCGGTGGAATATTTAAAAGTCCTATCTCCTTCACTGCACATGCACAAACTTATGTTTTTATTGTTTTAGTTTTTGGGATTTTTCCCAAAAAAAGTCTGAAAAAAAGTAATTCTGTAATTTTCAGTGCTGAAGGAAAAACAGACAAAATCACCTTTTTTTCCCAAAGTATAAGTCTTGGGTAACTAAGGCACGAAATAAATTAGTGTCATTTAGAATATTATAGAAATGCTTCTGAGCTTTAGAACAACCATCAGCAAAATATTTTATGTTAAATGTTAAAAATTAATGGTTTTCTGTTTAAAATCGTCTTTCATTCTGTAATTTACTAAACTGTTAAATGAAAAAATTTAAACATGCTGTTTTGCAAGGATTTTTGGTGTGCCTCAGGATAAATGCAATTATGTGTCTTTTGTCCTTCTTTTTGATTTGCTGATTTTTTTTTAACCCATTCTTTAAAATCCCACAAATGTGAGGCTTTGGGGAACAGCCTTTACAGAAAAAGTTCTATGGTTAGCCTAGTGATATCCTTTGGTTGCCAGTTTATATGCAGAAAAGGACAGACAGTAATGGGCGTGTAAATTTCCCTTTCTTCTGCCTTACCCAATGTATAGCTTGTTCCAGATTGCATTTTTCAAACCCATGTGCCTAAAATTGAGGATTATGGTGTATCTGACACCTAAATAAAGTGATTTAGCCTTTGGAAGTTTAAGAGCCCACAAAGCATCACATATGTGGAATGATGCTGACTTTCACCAGTGGAGTGATTAGGCCTCAGTAACTGCTCTTGGGCTGCAATCTTACTTGTCATATTCTAGCAGTAAGATATTTGAGGAACAAGTACACTTAATCCCTTTTTCTGTCAAAGCACTAGAGAAAAGCAAGGTTAAAGGAAACACGGTGATACAGCCCTCACTCAGTCAGCACTTGCAAGGTTCCTCTAATACCCACATGTTCATTTACTGTTGCTTAGCTGAACTCTAATGCTATTAAGGAAATCCTCATGTCATTTGCTATTATTTTAGCAACTGATATCTCTCCTCAGTGTTATGAATCGTGTAAATGACTTTGTTCCAATAATAGATGCACCATCTCAACGCATTTTGTAAGAGCTGAGCACTTGAGGTGTTAATGAGGTGTACAAAAGTACTACACAGTGTTTTCTGTAATTGGGCAACAGAACATAGAATTATTTTTGAGTATGCCTTGTTATGTAAAGCACAGCATCAAGTTGATACTAGTGCTCAGATCTGCAATTTTTGCTGATCCATGACTTTTCTTCCTTAATATCTCAGGGAATATTTGCATTTGGAAAGGTCAAGGGAACACGAAACAATCTAGGAGGTAGAGATTTTTGTTCATTGCAGATTAGTGTGCTGCACAAGCTGCCACAATTCAAACTTGTAACAGACCACTTTATCAATAATCCTAGATTTTACCTGCAAGCATCAACCTTCTTACATATAAGAGGCAATTTAATTCTTCTGTGAGCTCAGCCTTGAGTAGTGCGAGAGGTCCTTGTGGTAATTTCATGAAGTGTGATGAATTGTAATCACTAGATACAGGTTTTGAACACTTCAAGTTTTATACAGGCTTGTGGAAGAAGGAAACGAAAAATCCTATTTTGTCTGCAGTCTCAACCCCTTTACTTAATGAAACTGCTCCGTCTAGACCAAGGGTGCTACAGCAAGACAGTGCAACTCCTACAGAAGTAACAGACTTAAGTTTCAAAAATCCTTTAATCTTAGATTAGCAGTGATTTTGTCAGTAATGAGGCCAGAGTACTGTGAAAGGTATAAGCTGCTCATCTCATCTTTGCAGTGCATCTGGTGGCTAGATCTTCAGGGTCCTCTTGGAACAGCAGTGGACTGAAGTCCCTAGGCAGAACTAGGTAACCAGGAGCAAGAGGGTAAACAAAGGCTGGTTTTCACAAGTCAGTCCCTATGTTATGTCTGTAGAAAATGTCAGTGCTTGCTCAGCTGATCTTACAAGAAATGAGTGCCCGCAAACAAGTGTTTGTGTTCCACAAGCACTGGGTTGCATGTGCAGTGAAGTGAATTTCTGAATGCGCATTCAAACTTCAGTAGCTCAAGGAAGCTGTCTTGCAAATTACTTGGCAAGGCACTCCAAAGGCTACAGTTACCCAGTTCTGAAGTCAGAAACCAATTAGTAGAAAATTGTAAGTGTAGTTTTCCATGACAGGCTAAGGATAAACAGGCAGGAAAGTTTGTAGGGGAAACAGTACCATCTAGATTGTGTTTTTATAACCATGTCTTTGCTTTTGGTACCAGTTCATACAGCTTCCTCTCTACGCTTGCACACTTTCCCATTCTGCTGCTTATTTCTATCCCAGCAGTCATGCCTGATGTAGGGGAAAGGTGGCTAACTTGGCTGAAAGAACCATTGCAAAACCCTGCCAAATTCAAAATGTCAGAGTTAGACCAAATAGAAAAAATGGACAAGGTTTTGGGGACCATGAGCTATGCTTCAGATCTGTAACTGAAGCAGCAATGTTAAATCCAAGTACAAGCTGGGAAAAAAATGCTCTGAAATTAATGTTTTGTCTCAAGTGCTTGTTCTATTGAAAAGTGTAATTAGCACCAGCAAAGCTTGAGGGTGGCTGGAGATAACAGGGCATGCTGGGAAGAATTAGATGACAAAGCCTCATGGAACAGATACAAGCACTTGGCACGTATGCATAGTAGCTGAGGGTGGGGATAGAAACATATTTCTAGTCAGCTTGTAGGGGCGTTTTAATATCTAGTGATATTCTTTCAAATGTGTTTTGTGGAGTTCCTTTCAGCATTGCAACTGAGTAACCAAAGAGATGGCGATGTCTTTATGTCTTAAAAATGTGATGGTAGCAGGCTGTTTCTATGCTCTGTATTTCACTGTTTAAATTCACTAGGTAGTATAAAGTTTATCTGGTTTGACTCTTGTGGTATCCATGAGAGTGCTGGGATGCAAGTACGTGGAATCCTAAAATAATCACAATTTTGCTGGGAGGAGGTGGCTGTTTATTCTGGGGTAGTGAAAATGTATATTTTGCATTTGTCAATATGACACTAAATCTTCAGCATTTATTCCCAGTGGTGAGTTTTGCAATGGACAAGTTCTATCTTTCTAGAGTACTTTCTTTCAATATAGCCTGTCATTATTTAATGATTTTACATACATGTACAAACGAAAGGGTATGGGGTGAACAACAAACTGGAGCTGTGTAATTCTTTGTTGTAATATTTTTCTGTGATGTTCAGATGATTCCTTCAAAGATACGACCTAAGCCCTTGGAGAATTGTATGTTATTAGCTTGTCAAATTGACAGAGCAAGTATATTTTCACTTGAAACAGAGACAATGGTTACAAACTTTGTAAGGGAATCAAAGAAGGAGTCAGGGGAGTTAAGTCCAAATGTCTTTTGTATTTCTTAGAATAGCTTTGCGTTGCAGTTATTTAAAAGGGTATCCCATGAAGAGATTGGCTGACTGCTTGTTGCCTTTACATGGTGTAGCATTGGAAGAAAACATAAACTGTTCATGATAGTGTTGTAGATTAAATGGATGCATTTGTGCTGTTTGAGAAAGAAATCTGGTATTGGAGTCAAGAGGGTATCGAGATGGTATGAAGCCTGATACCCTCAGGGTGGGATAAAGCCATTCATACATCAATTCCATTCTGTATTATGCAGGCTTGGGATACCACTTTCTAATACATGAATTGCTAAAAGCCAGGAATTACTGCTTTACATTCGTCCTATTTTTAGAGAGATGCAGCTCTGAATTTCTATCTATATCTGAACTTTTCCTCTCAAGGGAATATTTACCATGAGGCAAGGGGTGTTAATTATTCTATTTGCCTTTGTGGGAGGTGTTACATGAGAAGTTTAGAAAGAAAGATGGAATTCCCTGGATTTTATGTGACAAGGCTCTTTTGTGTACAGCTCTTGATGAGCCAGCAAAGGACTGTAGAGGCAGTTGGATTCATTTGCACACTTTTTCATGGATCTGCTGAGGAAGGAATTACTGTGCATTTTTGAGTGAAGCAAGGGGTCTCCCTTGAATTCCTAAGTGCAATCCTCATTGATGACTCACAGATAAGGCGTAGCTTTGCCTCAGATGATACCAACATTGGTTCATTTTCTCTATAGGATGACCTCTCTCAGGGGAGAGGCTGTCATGGGCATTTTTGTTGATCATTTCATTGTTGATCATCTCCTTAAATTGTTCGCTGAGTGGTGGCAAGTGAGAAGATGATGATTTCATCTTGGAGTTAGAAACGTTCCTTGAAACAGCTCGCCTAAAGAAAAAAAGCAAATCTAGTTCTACCAGCAAGTAGCAGTGGTGGTGTTTTGGGCTGAAACCTTGGCCATCAAAGGGAGTGACTTTAAGCTGCCTGTTTCAACTGGCACTTGAAGGCAGGGAGCACTCCTCAAAATCAAAGAAAGAAGGCTGCAACAGATTTGACTCCTTCAACCCTCCACTGTCCTTCAGTACTTTACCATATGCTTCTGTGCCACCACAGGGTACCTGCCTTAGGACAGAGAGCTCATGTCTTTGGGTTTGTGCTATAGAAAACACAGTGTGGCGGGCTGTAGCTCTCACATTATTTTAGAGACCTTCAACTGAAAGAAACACCAAAAAAAGAATTCTCCTCAATTAACAGGGGTTTCACAGTACAGCATTACACAGTGTGAATGCAGCCAATATGAACTACTTGACCCAAGGGCCAGAAGACAGTTCCTGACCTTGTTATATTTAGCAGCATCCAAATGTTAGCTTCATTTTTCAGCTACCTTCAGAGTAATGGCTAGGTCTATGTCTCCTTGTTAACAGAATACTCGTTGTTGTCCTAATTGTTTTCCTTCATCAGTTATTTTGATAGTGGTTGAGCTTTTGCTGCATTGCTGCACTATAATGAACTCATTTTAGATCTCATCTGAAGCAGATCAAATGAATAAGAGAGGCTTGTTGGTTTTTCTCTGTAGTTAAATAGTGCATTGAGAGCACTACGTGAAGGTCAACAGGCTTTATGTGGTTCACATTCTAGATAGAATGATGTGGGTTTTGCATAAGGTCATGAAGCAGGCATTGCCATTTTCATCTGATAACTTTTTATTCTCAAATTGTGAAGTCAATCGTTTTAAAAGGTGGCTTTGGCACCAGTATCTCCTTATTAATAACCCCTTCCTTAATCCAGCTCTTCCTCATGGCCTTAAAAATAATTGAAGTCTTTAGTATTTGTAGCAGAAGTATCACTATGGTAGCTCTGATGTTCCAAAAGGGTAAGGCGAATACTGGAGGGAAAACTAGTTCCTATTACTGGAAAAAAAAATGATGGTTAGGGAGAGAATGCTATGCTTTTGGGCACACAAATGTTTCTTCATGACTCCCAAGGAAAATACTTCCATCCTGCACACATCTAAAGGATGTTATGTCCTCTCATGGCTGAGCAAACAGGCTCTTTGCTACATGAAACACCAAGGAGGGTGGGATGGTGCTGTAGGAGATAGACAGGAATCAACCCTACATTACCAGGTATAAGCAACTGGAGTTTGTATATATGCTAAGGAGTGTTCACATGGTCATAATGTTTCTTAGGTTTTCTTCTAGTGCCCTCAGACTTCTCATAGTAACAGAGAACTGTCTACCCTTTAAAGGAGTCCTTATGCCAAGACAGAAATGGAAAAGCACTGAGAAGTGAAGTTTTTGCTTTCCTATTTCACTTGAAATTGTGGCAGGAGGAATACACAGATTTTGCCCAGTAATTCTCCAATCTGAGATGACACCTTCAGGGCAACCTGAATGCATGATCTTCCCATGACAGATTATTGAGGAGCAAATGAGAACTGGCTGAATTACCTAGATTAGGAGGAATCAAGGGCACCTTCAGCATGTTGGCTCTTTACAATAACAGACAACTTGTCAGGTAGGACAACTAAACCATATTGGGCTTTAGACACCAGCTATGCAATGGAGTAAGCGAAACATACACAAATTTCCTGACAGACTCACACAGAGGGAAAAAATACTCCTGCTACCCGGTTCTGGGTTCACATGGTCAGGTAGAAGTGGGACAGATTTCAGGCCTATGTATTTTACCTACAGTCCATTTTCTCCTCCGTTACTTCAGAGGAACTGGGTGGTTGTGGAGGTATTTGGAAGTGAACTCACTCATTAGTGGAGAAGGGGAAATCTTTCTAAATCCTTGCAAACAACTTCAGAAGTCTTTGAGGTTTATCTTATAGAGGACTTAGTTCTGAAGCAGATAGGATAGCTGTTTGTCTGTGCTGTCCTTCCCTACCCCTCAACAGAGATAACAATAGATTCCATATAGAAGGATTGAAAACAATTAATTTTCCTGCCACAAGGAAGCAAGTCAGCCTTTTTGCTTTACTTACTGACATCTTATCTTATACTTGAGGAGGACAGACTCCAGTGACCCCATAGCTCTAGGCTACCTAGTAATAAGCCAATGATGTACATGTGGCTGGGGTCTACTATGGTCATTGATTCGTCCTCAATACGGGATATCACTCTCTGGGGCACATGTCTGCACATATCCATTCATGTGTATGTTTTTCCAGGTTTCCCAGGAGAGCTTATATAACAGAATGACAGCTTCCAGCCTGGCCTGTGTCTTTGGTTTGAATTTGATCTGGCCATCGAAAGGAACAGCCTCCCTGAGTGCTCTGGTACCTCTGAATCTGTTCACTGAACTGCTGATAGATTTCTACACAAATATATTCAACTCCCGAACAGTGCCTGGTGAGATCTTACCTTGATGCTTGCAGAAAGGAAAATGGAGTATGGCTGCCTGAGGGAAAGGTCTCCATGCCTCAACTGATGCGAGCTTTATATTCAGGGCTCTCTGCTGTGGAGAAAAATTTCAATACAGAATAAATTTTCTATAGCTTTCCAAATACCAAAGATGTTGGAAGAAGCACATTGCCCTATATATTCTCATCAAATGGAGGAGAATATGTATGTGAACATTCAAAGACTAGTAGGTCAAAGTGAATCCCCTTATTAAACTTGAGCAGCAGACAAAAACTGGTATGTTAAAAAAAAATCACACTATGTGCCAGCCTGTCATTTCTCTGAAGATCTGGAGACCTTACTATGTGGCATTATTTTCTGGGACTGTACAGAGATAAGTTCTGGGTCACTTGTGAATTTACAGCTGCTTTATTTTTTTATGTTTTTCTTTTTTACTTGAATACAAGTTTGTTAGAAATTTCCCTATGAAGCTAATAAAGATTGAATCAATTTTTAAGATACTAAAATTTCTAAACTATTTCTCTTTTTTATTTAAACTGTCTTGTTTTACACTGAAAGGTGTGGGCAGTTGTGTCCCACCAAGTTTGCAATTACCACGGAGAATAAAGTGTTCCCTGGGTAATCTGAGTTGTGCAGGCCGCTAACTAATCATACTTGCAAATATCTAATCTATGCAGTTAATCACTGTACCCGGGCAGGCTAAGTGTGTACAAGTTTTTTTCTCATTCAAATGGGGAGCAATAATCCATTGGGTTTTTTTCTCTAAATACTTAGAATTTTCATTAGAGAGTTATATTGGTGAATGCGTAATACAGAATACAGACTAACTTTGAGAAGATTACCCCTAATGTTTGGGCTTCATGCTTTTGTGGTTTGAGTTAATAGAAATTTGCTCTTGAAATCAGTTTTTCTAGAAAGCAATAAGAGCAGCAACTTGGATAATATACCTAATATCATTTTTATACATTGAAGGTCTGTTATTAGTCCCGATGTGAATAATTAGCCAACATAAAGGGACGATTTTCAGTGTTTTCTTTCTAACTATGACATTAATATTGCTTATGTTTGATGAACTCTAACACATGGCTATTTCATTGTTTAATGCTGATTGGTAATGGGGTGATGTAACAGAGTTATCATTGCCTGAAGAGCAAAAGAGAATTATCCAGTGGTAAAAAAGGTAAGTAGTATTTTCACTAATGCTTTGGTCTTCCTGCTTCTGTACAAAGCTAATGAAACAGAGTGACTATAATAGTTTCAGGAGGACAATTTAGGCAATCCTCTCCTCTTCAAACACACAGACACTTTTTATCCTGTATGTTCTAGCAAGTTGAGGTTTATACTTCTGGCCTTCCTCCTAGTAGTTATAAATTGCCTGCCTGTTAACAGTGCAGCAAAATCTTATTGCAGGGGCTAAAGAGGACTCGTTCTTGTCAGCAGTTTCAGGAAGTAACCAAGTATTCAGAAGGTTGTAGAATGCTGGATGTGCCAGGCCTTCATTTCCCCAGTAGGTGTCATCTATAGCATTAAGCAGTTACTAAAATTTGAAAAATACAGAGGCTTTAGAACAAGATGTGTTAGGACCAACTTCTCACATCACAATTGTGTTTTTTCCTTAGTTCTTCCAGTGTTTTAAAGACAACTTCTTAGCTTTTGAATATCTGCATGTAAGAAACACCTATGACTTCCATTTAAATATAAAATCTTGCATACATGGAGGATAATTAACAAGTATTCATGATTGTTGCATTTCAGCAAAATGAGATTGCCAAAGATAAAACTGTCATAGTTTTGTATTCTAACTCATCAGCTTTATATCTGAGTTATCAGTAACAGCATCTGAGCCTATTTGTGTTATGAAAAATGAGCGCTAGTACAGTCAGCACAGCTCAGCAACTTGGTAACATGGTTCTGTGCATCAGCACCCTGTTCTTATAGGGGAGGAATTTGGCCTCCAGGAATTAACAAAACCTGCATATTTTACCACTTTCTGGTCTTGGTCAAAACACACATGCAGTGGTTTGCTCTCTATAAAAAGAAGGAGCACCTGGCATTAGCAAAATGCTTTGGGATTAAATAAGTCTGATAAGTCCTATGAAGTGGTTGTTCTCTGTCTCCCTGCATCCTCTTCCATAAATCTGGCAACATCAAATGGCATTTAGCCTTTAGGTTAAGCTGTGTAATAGGAATGTGAGTCCTGGATAGTTTTAGCAGAGCAACATACCAGAGTCATGTGGGATGAAGTCCTGAGTTCATGGAAGTCAGCTGTGCTCAGTAAGTCCCTAGAGCCTAGGGATAGGACTCCTCCAACGGTGCTGGTGAAATGAGCCCTCAGGGCATAGCTGCCTCTGACCCCTTTACTTCCACAAGTAAAGCATACAAGCAGTGAGCATCCTTTCAGCTCGTTTGCCTGACTGTAGATGCACAAGATGATAGTTAATACCAGACTTACTCTTTTGGTATTGGTTACATGCTAAACCACAGGTCTTCTTTTTTAGCGCTTTGTAAACTACCATTTTCCGAGCAATTTATAGCTCCTCTCATTTAAAGAATGAAGAACAAGATGGCGTTTTCTCATCTCAAGGTGCCTTCTTCCTATAAAGAACAGATAACTTCTGTTACCCACAAGTGCAGGTAATTTGATGCTGCCTAAGAAAAGCAAGGGCTGGTTCTGATTGTTGTTAACCCTGGTGGGGTGCTCCTGCTCCCCTTTACTTTCCTGCCTCCCCATCAGGCAGACTGAGACAGAAGTAAGGTACTTGCCTCCACCCCAGCCTTTCCCTATAAGCTTGCCCATCAGCAGGAAGGCTCTTTCCAAAATCAAAGGTACCTGGGTAGCAAAACCCTCTAACAATGAGACCCCAGTTCTGACCCTTACCCCAAAGCAACTAATGAAATCCTCCATCTGCAGCAGAAACCCCCAATATCTGTCCTGAGTGCCAGACTTAACTATGACATTAAATCAGTTCTCATGAATTATTCAGAAGGGTTTGGAGTGAAATTCATGTTAGAGAAATATATGTTTCGAATTTCCTGACTCTAAGAGGAGTCCTGGAGGTGTCCCCTGCAGTTACTTTGATAACAGTTTCTCTTTACAAATGATAATTGCACGATTCAAGCCTTTGTACAGTGTGGCCTTGTGAACTGTTCTCTCATATCAAAGAACAATTTTCAGATCATTTCCATAGCAAAAAGAAAGTGATTATGGAGATAATCTGTTGGAAACACACATGCTGGATTTCAGTTTAAAACAATAAAATGCAGTCATGGAATGAGAAATCAACTGTTACCTAGCTGGCAATATACAGAGAATAAATTGCCTAAGCATTTTAGTTTACTGAGCTGTTAGGAGTTGAAAATTTGTCCCAAGATTAGTGTGATTATCAGGATGCCTCTAGCAACAGGCACCAAAGGGGAAAGGAATACTTTTCTACCGTGACACTACGAAGAAATGTAAGAAGATTGAACAATGTCATTAACGATGAGGGACTTTTCAGTTCTTACAAAAAACTTCCATAAATGAGTATCACTTACATTTGTGCAGATGATCCATCTGTGTCTGCTGCACTCCTCAAGCAGCATCCATCGCAGAATCTCTCAGAGCCTTGTAAACTTTAATATATTCATCTACATGCGAGGAGACTAATAATAAAAAAAGCCCCAGGTATTTTATTCACATGTTCAATTGCACTTAGGTAGCAAGTTGAATGTTTAATGGGATTGATAGTATAGTCACCCCCACCTCTTCCTTTCCTGAATAGCTTGTTCTTCACAACCCTGAAAAATTTGGTTTGTCAACACTCCCACTTTTCAGGTGGCTGTGGGGGTGTTGGGTTGTGGGGGAAGAAAGTCAGAGAGAGTTACTGCCAGCATCAGTCACTTGTGAAGTGAGAACCTCATGTTCAGTTGAAGTTCTACTGGCCAGTTCTGCAGTCGTGTTCCTGTTCATACGATATTAATTTCTAACATTGTCGTATCTGACAAAGGTAAATCAGAAGCAAACATACTCTGTTTTAAATAGGCACATGTCCGTAGAAGCCAAAGGGGGGGACTGTGACAGTATGTAAATTGTGTATTGAATAATACATATGGCTGGTATGTGAAAAGTGTTCTACCTTTCCAAGCAGAGTAATACTCATTTTCACCATCTGAAGTTTGATTTTTGTCTTTATCCATGCACATCCTGGAAAGCTGTTTCAGTGTATTGCACCTAAGGCAGCAAAGGATTCCAATGTCCTCCAGCAACATCTGAGGCAGTGGAGGATTGTAACAGGGTACTAGAAATGCTCTCTTCTTTCTTGCAAACTGGAAAGCTTGAAACAGGACTGCTTTAACTGATGAGATTTCTTTGTGAACTGGAGATTAAGAAGGAAACTTTCAGATACAACCAGGAAAAAAAGCCCTTTTCCACAGTTGGTATATCAATACCCAAGAACTGTTTCCCAGAATTGTTACTCTGAGGGAAGAGAGTCTTGATTTGCTTCTCTGAGCTGAGATACACAAAGACACAATGGTGCACAAGTTCTGTTTCTTCCTAACCAGGGCCCCTAGTGCCAGGAAAGCCATGGTAATTGTGCACAGAAGGACCATAGCCCTACTCTCTTGGCTCTTCCTCTCTAGAACAGCTGGCAGAAGTTCAGCTTTAAAAATAATTAATTGATTGGAAAAATATTTCTGCTCACACATGCCAACTCAACAAAAAATAAAAGCATTTTCTTAAAAGGCTCAGTTTTGGTGCCACTCTTTCAGAAATTGTAAAGTTCTTCCAGAAAGCCACCTGTACGCCCTGAGCCACAGACTGCCCCCCTCATCCAGGGCCTGGCTCTGGCTCTGCCAGCCTCTGCGGTGCTACAGAGCAGGGAAACAAGCATCACTGCTTTCCATTCATGGTCTCTCTTGAGATAGTGTCACCTGTCTGCATGCAGCATTTCAATTATTGCCAGAGGTAAGGAGGGAATTCTGCTGGAGCCAGGGGAGACGACACACATAGCTGACTAATCATTAAAAGTGAATTTTTTTCTGCATCCCTGATTTCTCCATGGTGCAATCATCATGCAGAGTCTGCTTTCCTGACTAGCAGTCTGCCTGTAGTCCCCAGAGCACAAGCTTATCACTCACAGGGTTAGGGCTTGCACCTATAGTTGGAAGCAGGCTGAAACTGATGCCTGACCAAGATGCTTATAGGGTGAAACTGCGGCCTGCGATATGGAAACATGCATCTCTGAAACACAGCCTAGTGCACTACTTGCTTCATTTTCCTTTGTTTCAGTCCTCAAAAACTTACTCATTTAAGCTACTGCTAGCCCAGACACCAATGCCAGCCTCTTTAAGACGCAAGTCAGGATTTCTATCTTTCTGGGTTTATCTCTATTACATGGATTGTATTCCTCAATACTGAATTGTGCTGTCAAATTATTTCTGCACTTCAACCCTTAATTGCCCACAAAAGCTGTTTACAGGCTCTTACTCTTCTGTCATGAAAATTATCCTCTTAATTAATGGGACAATAAAAAGCAACTGTAAAAAGCACCAAACTGCATCATCTTTAGTGTCTAAACTGGATTTCTGCAGCAGTCATGGAAGAGTCCTCACATGGGTAGATTTTTGCCACTTCACCCAAGAACTTTTTGACCCAAAGCTCTAAAAATAGTAAGAGCTTTAGCAAGGTACTTAGCTTTTCTGTTTCCAAAGCTTGCAAAGAAAGATGTTCTCTCCTTGCTTCACCTCACAGTGTTGTCTTTTTTTTCCCCGTATGTATTTCCCAGCCCTTAAAGGCTGCATCCTCTGCCTAGTGCCATTTCCATCCTTCTTCATCTGCAGTGTGTCAGCAGTCTGCGTAAGTTGGGGGATATTTTTCACGTTCATGTGTGTGCCCTGCTGTTGTTTTGTGGGGATAATAGGCTGTCATGGTCATTCAGCAACTGGATAAACTGAACTGAAACCACAAGCAGTTTGGTTCTGCAGGGAAGTTTTGGAATACATTGTTTTGAGTGAGTGAAATTGCCCAGATCACATTTCCCCCATCTCTAAAGCAGAAAGATGGTTGGTTTTGATAATTAGATAAAGCTTTCATGTGTAATAACCCAACACTTGTTCTGTTGAAGGGGAAGTTGGGAAGATCTTTTTCCTTCCATGTTTCTCACTACAGGTTTCCCACACAGCCTTCCCATAAGCCTCTGTCTTTTGAAAAAACTACTATACTGGGGTATACCTGAAATGCAGCCACAGCCAATGTCCAATAAAGCTAATATTTTATTTAATAACCATGCCTAGATTAGAAACATTATCTCGTCAGGCTGTATAGCTCTCCATTCTGAACTCATTCGTAGGGCTGAGCAAGGCAGGGACTGGTGTCAGGGTGTGTCTTGTTCCATGTTAGTGATTGAAGAGAGAAACTTCCCTCCTTCCTTTCCCTTTCAGTACAGGAGCTCCCTCACACTCACTGGGCTACCAAACAGCATTAACCACTAGTCCATAGATGCTTTCATGTTAGTCCCATCTACATGGAGTTCTTAATGCTGCTGCAAAACTACGGCACAGCAAGATGTCATTTCCATCTTAGCAGAAGGATTAGTGATCTACGTTCAATTTCCACCTCTGCATTCTATACTGCAACTTGAATATTTTTTTTCTCCTTATCTTCGGCTTGTGGGTGACCTCACAGCAAAAGCCTTCCAGGTTCCAGAGTACATGCTGTCAGCCTTGACAGGTAAGTGGCCACAGCATAAGGACAAAACAAATTCATTCCATTACAAAGTAACATTATAATTCAGTAAGATAATATCAGTCTTCTGCACCAAAGAGCTTTTACAAAATAATATAAATGAGAGGACAAAAATAATGAGAGGCTTTGTAGAGCACGCTCACAACACCTGACACCCAAGTATGCTCCTGCCAAGAAGGCAATAAACACCCCATTCTCTGCATGTCACAGTATCACAACTTTTCTATATAATTACCACTTGAGAGCTAATAGGACACTGCTTCCAGTGTGATGGCTGTATTTTCTATAGTCACTACATGTCCTGCATCCACAGTCATCACCAAGGTCCTGGCTGTGGCAGCATTGTCTTGGAGGACAAGTTGTTTGAGGCTACCTCAGAAATCAAGCAATTTCCCTATAGGAAAACCCATTGTACCGAGGCACTGGAGATGAGGGGTAGCAGAGAGACAATGCCTCCTCCTCACAAGAGTCATGATAGACAACACCAGTGAAAAGCAGAAAAGGGCAGGGCATGTAAGGAAAGCAAAGCTACCTGGCTAACCTCACAACCAGGGTGATAATCAAAACCAGTGCCAAATGTTTCAAGTTACTGAAACACAACCCAGTGCCTCTTCATTGCTCTGTGAACCTTATCATGGGTATCGACACTTTTTTGTTCTTCTAAACAACCTGTGTTTTGGTCAATAAGTACAGTGAAAAAATAAAGCAGTACACACTGACCAAGGCAGATTACAGCTCTTGATGACCCTTTAATTCAGTCTTCTTACAACTACTGGGAAAAAACCATTTTGGCCTAATAATTGTTTTGAATGCCTTTGTGTGCTCAGCTAATTTCAACAAAAAGCGGTAAAACTGTACGTGAGAAATGTGAACTGTAAAGTCATCCCAATGGTCATCAGAGGGACAATAAGAGGCACCAGCACTAATGGGATGTGGTAGCACATGTGAGATTGCTGTGATGGGGATTCCTATGTCTCTGCTCCTGTTTAGTCTAGTGAATCAGCTGAGGCTGATGCCTTTCACACAACACATGCTCCGTGATCATACTGTTTTGGATTGGGGTGGTTCCCTTTGTGGCTGTCTTTTCTCTGGCTCCACTATCAAAATTGAGCTATCAAAGAAAACTATCATTAGTTTTCAATTCAGGATTACTTCAGAGAGTGGTTTTGGCACAGCAGCTGATGGTTGCCTGATAGCTTTCTGCACTGGCTGCTGATGGGTGCAGTGGCTCAGCTTGGTGGTACCCAGCTCACCTGCTGCCAGTACCTGGGGCCACGGCACAGCCCTCCTGCTGTGGGTATTACTGTACCCGCAGCCCTGGTACTGTGGCTATGGATCCAGTGTGTGCTGGAAGCAGTGCTCAGAGCCAAGACATCAGTGCCTTGGGAAGGACTGCTGCAAAATGGTGAGATGTTTTCTCTGCGCAGTGATTTAGGGGAGAGAATGAGGCTGTGACGAGAGGTTCCCCCTCTTCACCAGAAGATCTGAAGCTCGCCCAGCACAAGGTCCCTCCACCAGCCCAGCTTTCTGTACAGAAGCTGCGGGGAGCAGGGTGGTGCTGATGAAAGGTCAGGAGTTAAATCCTACCTCCAACCACAAGTACCTTGAATTCAGTGCCTAGAATTTAATATTTGTTGCTTGGGCACAGCTGGATAAAACACTAGCCAAACACGTTAGGCCAGCACCTACTGGACAAGATGTGCACCCACATATGCTGCTTAAATGCTTAATTACTCCCTGGGCCCAGGAAAGTGCAGGACTCAAACACAGAAGCAAAGCTTTATGGACACATGGGGCATCTGCCTAGCAAAATCCATGTGCACCATGGCCATAATGACTAGACAACTGAATGAGCTTGAAACCTCTGTGAAGAGTGGCTTTGATACTATCCAGCATCACAGTGCTTTTAAATATTAGCGTGTGGTTTCACCACAGCAAAACCCACCGCTACTTTTACACCATAGGTCTGGTTTTGAAAGCGAATTTGTGGAGTAAATGCAAATCGAGAACCACTGAGTTGAGACCCCTGGAGGCAGTGACATCTGCCTGTCTTTGATAAGAATTTCTGAGAGTGTGAGTAAAGTTCTTAGAGTGAAATTAAAAGCTTTGATCTGGTTTTTTTGTTTCATTATTATTTCATGTCTGAGGCCTTTACATGCGCTTTTCAATTCTTATTAGGCTGCAGTGTTAAGTTACTGCTCCAGCACTACATGGGCAGGAGCCAGCAGATGCCCAGCAAGTGATGGGCAGTGCCAAGGCTTGCCTTCTGGCTCCCATTTGAGCCCAGCTAAGTGGAACAGGTCAGAAATACACAACCAGAGCAGTATTGCCTCAAACAAAGCACCCCTCTGGCCACAGTGCACTGGTTAACCCTGTCCAAGGCAGCCCCATGGCAGCCTTGAATGTCCAGGACAGAGGGGAGAGGTGATAGAATATCATAGAATCATTTAGGTTGGAAAAGACCTTTAAGATCATTAAGTTAAACATAACACTGCCAAGTCCACTACTAAACCATGTCCCTGAGCTCCATGTCTCCACAGCTTTTAAATACCTCCAGGGATGATGACTCAACCACTTACTTGGGTAGCCTGTTCCAATGCCTCAAAACCATTTTAGTGAAGAAATTTTCCCTAATATCCAATCTAAGTCTCCTTTGGTACAATACAAGGCCATTTTCTCTTGTTCTACCACTTGTTACTTGGGAGAAAAGACTGGTACACACCTCACTACAAAGTCCTTTCAGGTAGTTGTAAAGAGCAATAGGGTCTCCCATCAGCTTCCTTTTCTCCCAAGCCCTCAACCACTTCTCATATGCTCCAGATGTTTTATCAGTTTCATTGCTCTTCTTTGGACACGCTCTAGTACCTCAATGGCTTTCTCATGGTAAGGGCCCCAAAACTGAACACGGGGTTCAAGGTGCAGCCTCACCAGCTCCTAGTACAGGGGGATGATCACTCCCCTATTTCTGCTGGCCTCACTACTTTTGATGCAAGCCAGATGTTGATGGCCTTCTTGACCACCTGCAAGCTCATATTCAGCCAGCTGATGACCAACACGCCCATCCTGTGACTCTGGACCAGCATCCTCCCCATATGCAGGTTGCCTGCTTCAGGCATTTAGTGAAAGTAGGGATTTCTGAAACTTACCCGAGCACTTAGGCTGACCAGTGGGTCTTTTCTGGTGTCTTTGGAGGACTTTCCTGCAGTCCGGCCTCCCAGGGAGATGTAGTGTTTCCATAGTCTTCATGGCAGCATGCAGGCTCCAAACAACTCATGGACATTGCCTCTAGACATGTTTCTTGGTCGCATCCTTCCTCTGTTCATCTGGCAGTGGATTTGGAAGCACAAGCCTGCCCTGGGACATTGAAACAGATGATTGCCCAGGCCTCAGCCCATACTGAAAGTGTAAGTCTTGGGCAGTGATCAATGCCTGCTGTTGTGCCCTGGCACTACATATAGTCGGTGGCTCAAGGTGCATATTTTTACGGTGTAACTTCGAACCATTAGAAAATTCTTGATATGCAAGTGTACTTCAAGCAATAACATAATGTCCACACAGGCATTTAATTTTCCTCAATTTGCTGTTTCATTCAAATACTTCTAATGACATCACTTCTTAGTTTTCTTTGTGTTTTCAACTAAGACAAAGTAACAACATTTCCATGGCTAAATAAAACAGAAGTAGCCCCAAGAAGCAGATGAAGACAACTGGAAAGGGCTGCTGTGAAGGGACACAAAAGACCATCAGGGGGATCATGTCCACATGCAACAATGGCATAAACCTTTCTTTTTCAGTAGATACAGCTTAAGCCACACCCCTGGGTTTCATTAAAATAGAGAACATGAGCAGCAGAACGAAGAGATGCACTGGATGACAGAGAGCAGAGTTGGGTGTCTTTAAAGATCTCTTAACTCCTCTGGTACCCTAAGGGTTCCCTGTGTTTGGCTTTAAGGAAGAGGGCTCCTAGTCTTTGGTTTTGCTTATGGGTGTGCAGGGACACAAAGTCCCTTCCAGGGTCTGTGCATGCCTCTTTCTCCCTCCTGCTGCTGAAGCAAACCTTCTTACTTTGGAAAATCAGAATAGTGTGTGTATAGCAGTGGGGTCTATATGCGTGTGTAGATGTAATTTTTAAAGAGATATTGGGCTCGTTCATTACATTATTGTTTCACGCCTCTTCAAATGGAAAATAATGAACCTAGCATTACTCTCATTTTCAGGGTAATGCCTCAGCCATGATTCTCGCTTGGCACCCTGGGCTTTCCTTACATTTGCCTCTGGCTCCCTGAGAGAGAAGTAAGCGTGCTGGAGTTCAATAGTGCAATGAGTGAGCCAGACCACCTGCTTGCCAGGCTGGCCCACCTGCCCGGCAGACAATTGAGAGCTGCAATCATGGGAGCTGTTCTGCACTGCAGTCTAGCCACAACCGTAGTAGGGGGCAGGAGCAGACATCTTCAAGAAAACAGCATTGTTCCCACACAGATCGGACAAAGCACAAGCATCAAAATGTTCACAGTGAAGTTTACATCCCCACTACTGGAAAGTTGCTTTGTGAACAGCAACTGGACTGCTAGTCAGCTCTTTCCAGCAGGGATATCGTGGAAAAAAGCTATTTATTTCTGCAGCACAAGCCCAAAGATGAAATGCGAAAGTGAATTAAAATTTTTGTGGTAACTGCTTAACAAGTGAGGCAGATAATCAAAGGTTGGAGTGTAGCATTTCTGCTGCATTTAAATAGCACAAAAAGTAATCCACAATCTGCCAGTACAAATGCAAACAACTTCAAAGAGCAATGGCATCTTTTTTTTTTTTTTTCTTCTCCCTGGCTGGAATCTCTATATGCCTGTGTACGCTTTGTAGTACTTTTTCTGTCGTGACAATTTAATTTTTTGTTTCCTTTAAGGGAAGAAAAAAACCCCTTTTGCTTTAATGATATTCACCATGGTAACCTTAAAAGTGGCTTACAGAAGCAGAGTCTGGCATTTTCTGTTTGCACCAGTCAGTCGCTAGTGATTGATCTCAGAAGCCAGATTTCATTTTTCTAAGCAAAATAAGCTACAACTGGCAAAACCTGATTAAAGTGAGTGCAGTTTTATCTGATGTGGCTGTTAGTGCTCATTTCAGTGTAACGTCTCTCTTTTCAACTACAGAGGACCTGTAGAACACAGAACAAAAAAGTACGTATCAGTTTATAATGTGTTCTTCTAAAAGTTTAAGTGTTCCTAATAGGCCATCAAACTGCTAAGAAATCAGGATACAATTGATTGGTACATTTGCATGTAGAATAAACTTCTAATACAGCTGTTGTAGAGTTTGGGCCATCATCCTTTTATTGAGGTCTACCACAAGAGAAGTTACTAGGTAGACTCACGCTGCCATTAAATCCACCACACAAAAAATTGTTGCCAGTGAACATGAACTATATGAAAACCTGAGGGGCCTTGACTTTGGTTCCTGACTTTTGAGCCTTTAGGGTACAGCAGATCTATTGTGGTTTCTCCCTCTAAAAGTACAAAGTCCAAAAACATCCGAGATACTAACATGACCAAGCCATGCCAGTGTTCCTCATACTGCTTGCTGGGAAGGGCTGGCTTCACTCCATGTTACTTCTCAATAGAGGGAAAAGCTCTTTTTCCTCTCATTTCTGAGGAAGGGGAGACAGTGAGAGAAGGAAGAGGAGGCAAAATTGCATTTGAAGAGGTGCAAATATAAAACTGACAGGCTTGGAGACAACACACTTCATTCGAATGGCTATTTGCAGAGCAGCTCCTCTGTGAGATAAGTAATGGCATGTGAAAAGGTCCCATGCACAGGAAACAGTCTGTCATATTAAAATAAAGAGCTCTGAAGCTGTGAAGTCTGGCATAGCTATAAAAATAACTTTCACTTAGGAAAGGAGGCTTGGAACCCTGCAGCTCCTGATTCTTTTCAAAGACAATGCCTGGTACTGCAGCAAGGAGCACAGAGGTTATGGTGGCTCCTACAAATCTCCACCAAAACCTTAATTTAAATTACTATAGAAGATTAAAGGCTAGTGTAAGCCTACACTCCCTTGCAAGTGCATTAATTATTAAGAGAACATGCAGAGCTCTATAATTGGCTCCTGTCTGTTAGCATGGCACTGAGTTTATAGGTTAGGGTGGTGGGAGAAGCAGGATGATGATATCCGATTTCTGGGTTTCCTGGTCTGGGGGAGAAGTGTCTTCTAAAATTCGAAGCCATGTTAGGGAAAAATCAGGATTCCCTTCCCACAGCAGAGGCCAAGAGGGAGGAGGGGTCAGCCTAGCTGTGGGGGAAGCAAGGCTGCAGTGACGAGCTCCCCATGCTAACTGAAATTAAACAGTGACACTGTTAGGAAGTGAAAACAAAGTAACAACCCCTGCTCCCAACCAAATAAAAAATACTCTTTCTCCCCCATCCCTGGCAAAAAAAAAAAAAAAAAAATAAAAACCAAACCAAAAAAAACCCACTAAATCCCAACCCTCCTTCTGCTCCGCATAAGCATTAGCCACCGTAGCTGGAACACTGTCTTACTTTCATTTGTTTCATTTTATCAGTAATTTCTGTTTTGTCCACCAGCCAGAAACCAGATAACTTCCTGCAAGGGACCTATATTTTGTTCTTTAATTACTAGACTTACACAGTGAGCTACAAACAACTTAATAAAATGGGTGCACCACACATATGAAGAGCACCTAAAAGTGTGGGTCTGATACTGAAGTCCACGGAAGTGGGAAGGTGAATTATTCCAAGAGGTAGGAAGCCAAGAAAGGAACTGCACAAGGCGCTCCTGCCTAAGAGACACAGTGATGTCAATGCAGAGGCCATCTTCCTGGACAAAGGAAAATAGAAATACTCCAGTAATTCTGGCATTGTTTAAATCTGAAAATTGAAGACAGAGGTGGAGAAATCGGCACCCTTTACTTTCACCGCTCAGTTAGAGCTGTGCCAAGGAACCGCAGTAGGCTCTGCGCAGGCTGTGCTGCTGCCCCTTAGCAGTAGATACAACAATAATGACAACATCTTTAAATTGTCAATCAAGTTTAATGCATCATAAAGAAGTAAAACTACATTGGCATATTTAAGACAAACACTTTTTTTTTCTATGCACACTATCCACTGGACAGTCCCCTTTTTAAAATAACTACTTTTAACAGTCCAAGACACTTCTTCAGAAATTCTTCACATATTCACCCTTCCACGCTTTTCCTTTTGCTTTGTCTGAGAAGGAAAAAAAATCATTAAACTGGAAAACATTTACATTGCAAGCCACATTAGAATGCATAATTGGCATACAATAACCAATGTATAACAATTGTGTTTTACTTACTCCACTTTGTTCATCAATAAAAGAATATAAAAATCTTGTTCAACCGAGTGTTGTGTATTAAAATAGATTTGTATAGTACTGCACAGTTTCTCCCGGAGTTGTGAAAATGGTTGAAGGGACCATGTGCTGCCTAGTGATGGGTGACGGGAAAAGCCAGTCCCTCATTGGTTTTTTTTTGTATTTAACAAAAAGGATATTCGGCACCATATGATATGCTGATGTGAGAGACTAGCCTTGTGTCATGCTCTGGTGGCTTCTTGCTTTCCTTTAAGTACCTGTTGTGCTAATTGACAGAGAACTCGGAAACAACAGAGAACTCAGAAATGACAGAGACGATGGCGTCTAGTGTGTGATGTTGAGAAAAACCGGGGTGCCCATCACTACCTTCCCGGGCAGGATGCAGGGTGACGGGGGACCTGTAGCCTGTGGGGAGGCCAGGCGGACCCTTGCAGTATCAGGAAGACTAGCGAGTGAAATAAGCAGGCGCACTGGGATTTTCTCAGGCTAATGCTAAATGCTTCCCAAATGTGCTAAAATCCAACAAAAAATCTTAAAAAGGAATCAACTTTCAAAAAAAACCAAACCCCAAAGCCTTAAAATTTTCCATGGTCTGTCCCTCCCCCAGAAATCTTGATATTATCCAGTACGAGAAACAACCCCTTGAGGCAGGTTTTTTTTTCCTGTACCATTTCAGCAGAGATTTCTGCAAGCAAAAAAAGAAAAAAAACCAATAATAATAATAATAATCATCATCATCACCACCACATTACATATTTTTAACAATAAAAATGCAGTACAAAAATGGAAAGTTATCTTTTTGGCATATTATCTGTACTGGCAAGAAACCAAAACCAGAATATTTATTTGCTTTTTCATTTAAAAACAAAATTCCAAAATTAACAAAAAAGAAAACCCCTAAAATAATCTCTTTAAAAAACAAAATCCAACCTGCCAAAGATATTGACTATTATGGTTTATGCTAAATCTTGCACAAAAACTCCATGAGAAAAATACACCAATAGCAAAATAAGTAAAAAGGACCTGCAAAAAAGTAAGGAGTTTTACAGTCATATTTTTTTAAATACTTCGGAACGCATATACAGAAGCATCAGCATGAAAATACTTCAATATTTTACTAGAAACGCTAACTTCATACAGTTTCTTTATTTAAATATCTGCAATTCTCAACTCTAATAATACTGAAAAAAATGATATTTTGTTTCAAAGGCTCTTTGAGTGTCCATGACACTGTTCTGGTCAAAATGGCCCCATCTCCAGGTCACCTGAATCAACAGGGCCAACTTCGTCTCTCTGATAAGAATCCATGTCAAGTCCTAAGTAATTCAATTTCTGGTTATCTCACCAGTTTCCCTCCCACAAATAGCTTTCAGCCCAACTACTTCTCTACTAGCTCACTAACTCTTTGCATTGAAAATTTTCCCCTTAAAGCAGAACTGGAAAACTGTCTGCCTCCCACAGAAGGATATCTCACTTCTTATCGGCCAAACTTCTCCACTTCATCCTTAGTCATAAATACATTAAGGCCAACATAACAAAAAAATCTCATAAGCACTGAAGGTCTCGGCAAATACAAAACTGCAGCACAACCCGCTCCATGGGAACCTGCTGCCACAGTGACCTACAAACTGGACTGATTGGTCTGCAAGTTTCTATGTGTATCAAAACTGAGATTGTTCCTTCTCTCCTTCGTTTCAGTTTAATCTCTCCTCTGCGCAAGCGTATAAAGTTTTTTTTCCCCCTCCTTCCTTTGCTCTCTCGCAGCCGTCTCTGTCAGTTGTTACCCTGTGATTGCTGCAAGGCTTTGTGCATGGCAGCAGAGGCAGAGGAGGGTTTGATCCAGGGGACGGTTAGCAGGGAGGAGGTGGTGGTGGTCGTCATGGTAACCTGAATCATCTGCTCGTTTTGTATCAGTCTAATGAGGGTTTTGAGACGTTCCAGTGATGACTGAGTTCCTTTCTGCTGGGCCAACAGGCTGGTTTTTAGCTCTAAGCATTTCTGTCAAAGAAAGAGAAGGGGAGAAAGAAGGAAAGGCTGAGGATACATTCCAATTGGTGTCAAACATCTCTCCAAACATCCTTTTGTGTCTTGAGTGCACATCCTGCTGAAATGAAGTATATTCTCCTTCGGGGATAGTAAAACCACAGCTTAACGAATGGAGTAATCATCAGCGCTGCATACACTGAAGCAGCTGTCTAAAGTAACAATATTCATCCTAGACCAAATGCATTCAGAGGACATTTCCAATCCCATCCTGCAGACAACCTGGTAGAAATGCCTCCTCTACTCCAAAGAGATTATTGGCACGGGATTGTGATAACCGTATTACTGGAAAGTACCAAAGCCATCAGTGAGGTCTCTAAATCTTACCAAATAGCACTGATACATGCCCGAGGGATATACCTCAACATGATACATTTTGCATGTGCCACAAATTTTAGGGAGTCAGTACGGTGAAGAAAAGCTGATCTCTCTAAACATGATGTCAGTATCTTTCTGGCAGAAAACGTGATCAAAGCCACTGATATGACACCACTGCAGTCACAAGGAAGTCTTTTTCCCATGGGGTGGCCAAACTGCATTCCACAATCACTTGAAATGCTTCATAAAAACCTACAGGAAAGTGAGTATGACAGCATGAGCCAAACAGATGCATCCCAAAGCTCCCTTATAGAATCATCTAGGCTAGAAAAGATCTTTAAGATCAAGTCCAACCATAAACCTAACACTGCCAAGCGACCACTAAGCCGCGTCCCTAAATTCAATGTCTTTTAAACTCCTTCTCTTCCCTAAGAAGAGATAAGGAAGAATCTGTAATTCTACTTTCCCTTCTCAACAATATGCTATTCCAGTTAACATTCCATCCTTTACACTATCAACTGGTCTGTGAGGGACTATGTGACAATGAAAACCCCAAGCCTGTCTGATAGATAGAAAGGGATGGTGGCCTCTCTAATATCCCAAACCTCCTGCTTTCCCTCTCCCAGTAGGCCCAGGGTTATGGAGAAGTTGGTTACTTGTCCCTCTTCAGCTATGGTGTAGAATGCCGGTAGGGGGCAGGGGCAGTCTCCAGTCCTGGGGAAGCTAGAGATGCTCACTTGAAAGTTAAGGTGTTAAGAAAAGCAACCACATGTTGGTACTCAGAGGTTGGTTTAGACAAGCGAAATGTCAGATGAAGCATAAATCATGTTCTGTTTTCACCAAACAATGCCATTCCACATGTGGCATGTATAAGTGTGCTCTCTAATGTAAATCTCTGTTAAGGCAAATGTCAGAAATGAAATTGCTCTGTGCTGAACACCTTTAATTGATTTCCTCCTTTCAAGTGGAGATATCTCCAATAAATATAATCATCAGCTGATACTACCATTTAAATGAGACAGTATTGCCCACTGAAAGAATCTGATTCTAGAAATCTTACTGATTTTGACACCACCAGCACATATCAGACAGCTTACTGCACGCACAAATTATTTTCTTTTTTTCAAAAACCTCATCCCACTGCACTTTCCTACCTACTAAAGATATTCTGTGCCCCAGAGTCACTTCTTCATACATATGTGTGTTTCCATTAGTGCTGATGGTGGCTACACACTCTTACAGGGAATATTCCCCACTGCAATGTCTTTTAATAGGTTATTGCTTTTCCTCCTGTTTTATTTTGAATGTAATAAATATTTTAATATGCCTCCTCTGGATAACTGCAGTGGTAAAACAACTACTGACCAGTTACTCTTGCAGCTGCCACTTTGATTTTTCCAGGGTAAGAAAGTTTCAAACATTTACTGAGACTGCCATGCAGGATAACGGCTAGTCCTTAAGCATTGGCCCAAGGTGATGTAGTCCCAAATAAATTTATTCACCCATGAAGGATAGGAATTATGGCTTTGAACTCAGCCCAGTTCTTACTGCCAGAGACTGATCCTCAGTATGGTATGTGTGGGAGACATCTCCAGCCAAATGTAGCTTTTAAACAAGTTCTCAGAGAAAATGATTGTGAATTCTTTTCCAGTCGTGAAGCGGTCATTATAACATTTCACCCCTGAGACAAATAAAGATTATTATTTCTACCTAAACTCAAGAGTTTTGAGATAATTGACAAGCCGATCTCATGGGAGGACATGCTTCTGACTAAATTTTTCACGCTGAGAATGGAAGTCCCTTAAAGTCATTGGAGGCTTTTTGTATGTGCAACAGGAATTTAGGTGATTTCTCCTCTGCCTGTTGCTTTCGTGCCTAAAGGAAATCCATGTGTTTTTCCTCACAGAGAAGCACACTTACACTTGAACATCTGTAGAGTTAGAGCATAAATAATTTTCTAGGCACAAAATACCATTTTTTTAGCCATAAATTCCTTATATATTTCTCTGTAGGAAACTGTCCCCAGTCAGGTGCCCTACCTTCACTGCATTGTTGAGAAGTCGATCTTTTTCTTCTAACTGTCTATGCTCACTCTTCAGCTCACTGCTTCTCTTTAATAACTTCCGTTTCTCTTCTTCTTTGACTGCAGAACAATAACATTAAGGATGCAGAAGTTAAGGAAAGGACACAACAGCAAAACTGAGCTTCATAACACTAAGAAGAAGCAAGTATTTTGAATGGTAAATTTCAGGTCTCGTTACCCTTTTAACATCACACACAGCCAAATAAATTTAAAGTTTCTGCTTGCATGAATGTGTCTATGTCAACAGCTAGCACACAGGACAACCCTGAAGCTAGACGGCACCTTTGAGATTAATGAGAATTAAGCCTTGGATCACATGAGGTCCTGGAGGTCTCCAAAAAAAGAGGTGAATGGTATTTAAGAACAGGTCAGCCACCCGGAATGGTAATAGTTCAGCAATCCTAGATGAAAAGCACAGATCATAACAGTACTAAACCTTCACAAAGCTCTTTACAAATATGATCTAATGCCCTAAGCAGCCTATTGTAAAAGTGCAATAGGGAACTAAAAAAAGGAGTAACAGTCAATGCACAGATATCATATGACATCTGATATTAATTATTGCAATAACAAATAATATCAAAACAACTAGGAGTTCATATTGCTGTGGTATCTGAGACAGTAGCCTAGCATCGTGCCACATACCCAATTGCATGGCTCTGCCTAGCCTGACTGTGTCTCTCTGCCTCCCATACTGATATGATTCTGCCTCAAAATCCTATTCGCAGTCCTGTTCTTGGGAAGGTACCACATTTTCAACAGCCTCATCCACAGAGTGAAGTTCCCAAGAGGTCCATCTGAGCTTCCTTGAAGAGCAAATATAGTGGAGGAAGCAAATCGAGAGAAAGAGAAGTGACCTGCTGTTCTTAGCCACAGACCCTTATGGCCCTTTGCTTAATAATGTCAAGATACCTGGTCGCTTTATAACTTTAATATTAGTGCCATGAAGGACTCAAATGGCATCGCCTGTCATGAACAGGGAACCTTGTCAATGGCTGTGTTAATCCCTACCTGTTTTATGAGTAACATAGGAGTGAACAATAGCCAGAGTTCCAGTCCATGGCACATTGTCATCTTTCTTTAACACCTATAAGCCCAGAAAAGAATAAAAAGTTAGGACTCACAAAGACAGACATTAATGTTTTTCTTTCTCTAGCCTCACAGCGATGTAGGACAAGATCTAGAGTCCTTCTCTAAGAATTTGCAAGATGAAAAGTAAGAGAATTATTTGAGTAGCAGTCTCTATTGGGGTTTACTCTTTCACACATCTCTATAAACAGTACTAAAGAGTGCTGGAAAGGGGGTTACAAATCCTCTGTTTCTCATTGCCATGGCCAGAAGACGTTCTTCAGCCCTTGAGAAGCAGATATCCACACTGTCAAAAGTGTTGTCTGCTGAGCATGAAAGGGTTTGCTGGGCCAGATAAAAACATGACTGCACAGATCTAATCCTGGGCTGCTCAGATCTCTTCAACTGCCTGCTAGCATTTTCCCTTGACACTCCTTCAAGGGAACATGGCAGTGATCTCAATACTAAAAACAAATAACTCTAAGGCACAAAAATCTAAGCCACCACTCTAGAATTTAGTAGCACTGTACTTTTTAAAGTGATTGTTTCCCTGTTCAGGCAATCAGCATTATTCACAGCAACTCAACAAATTAGCATTCCTGACAGGGCTATGATCAATAGCTGCATGTAATAAACATGATTTAAAGAAAAGGAAGCATTCTCCTTACAGTTTTCAGATCCACTGGTGAACAGTGTCTTCTTCTGACACCGTTTCCCTCATCTATAAGATTTACATTACTCATCTGGCAACCCTACATGCTGGTGGCTTTATTGTAAAGAAACAGAGGAAATGAAGAGACATTTTAAAAGGACAGAGCTCAGTAGATGTGATTACAGGGAAGCTAAATGTATGTTATAACTCCACTACGATGAAAATACCCAAAAGAAATGCCACAAACTGTACTAAAAGCCTCTCAGTGTTACTTTAGCTAATGTGTTCCCCTAATCTGTGACCATAGGTTAGATTAGTTTAGCAGTACACAAATTTGAAGTTTCTCCCATTTTCTTTTGTTAGCATGCCATGCTCCGTGTAGCTTACCTTCTGTTGGCACTTTGGACAGACCCAAACCCCCTTGGGAGCAGTTTTGAGAGGTGGGTCCAAGCAGTTAAGGTGATATGCTCTGGGACACGTGCCACATGGTTGCAAGTTAACACCACGCTTGCAAGCAGTGCAGTGTTCATCGTGGTGGATTTCATTCTGCAAGAGAAGAAGGATAACTCGGTTAAAGTCAATCCATTGACTGCTATACAGCATTCAAAGCCTCTACTGCAGCAGATAGGCTCATTCAAACACAAAATCAAATAGTCAAAAGCACCCTGGTTGCTGTAGAAGAAGACAGAAATAATGGTGTAGGATAGCAACAAATACAAATGAACAAACTAAAGAGCCAGAAGCAAATTCCATAAACTGAAACAGGTCAAAAAATAAAGGGGAACCAATCAAACACAGGAGGGAGTCAACTAATATAGCCAGCTTGTGACATAGGAATTATTTCACTTGGTTTTGATATTGTGTCACTCCAACACATGCATCACCATGTGCAGCTCTATTTTGAAGCATGGGTCAAAGTCAATATGTGGATCACTTGTCTTTCAAGTCCAAAGCAGAAGGAAGCAAGCAAGGAAACGTTTCTGGGGAAAAAGCACAGTTCCATGTTTTATGCTCATTGCATCAAAGAGCCGTTAGGAAAACAGTATGCTCAAGCACAACCTTTTGCTATGTCCCCTCTGCGTGAACTCCTCTAGGGGTCTCCTCTGTCTCTCTATTCTCCCTGGCACTAATTGTTTTCTGTACAGACTTGCTCTGACAACCTTTCTCCAACAAGACTGATTAGCACTTTGTCTGAAGCAATATATAAAATGAACTAAGACTCATCAACAAAGTTACAATGTCATGTAGTAAATTGCTATGCTAATCTAGTGGCAACATTAATTACTCTTTGTATAATTAAGTGCATTTTAATAAAGGAGATACTGATTTTGAAACTCTCATGGTTTGTGAATCATTATAAAACCCCTAAATTTTTGTAGTGCTTTTCAAAGAAGGAGAATAATAATTCTGCACCTTTGTTAATTCCAAAAGCATATTTTCATTTTTAGGGGTATTAATTATAATGTTTCGTGATAGATTTAGTCAGGTTTATATCTTGAATTCCAACTCAATCCTGTCGAAAAAATTGTTCTCCCAAATATTACTCTTTAGAAATTACCTGCTCAAAAAGTCTTAATTTCAGCCTTAATATAAAGAGATTTAATCTATACAAACTAGAATGGATACTCATTTTTCTTAAAATTTTCATTAAACCCTCAAATCTGACTAGGAATTTCTCAACCAGTGGATTCTACAAAGGGATTAAACTCAAGCCTTGCATATGAAAGTCCAGAAGTTCATCTCTTTAAAATTCTAACTTAAAGGCCCAAAGACTTAGTTAAGTGGAAAATGTTTCACACAATCATTTTGAAAGGCAAAGAGAATACTACGATTTTGTACCTTGATAGAGACTATAATAATCAGAAGCAAGCACTGAATTACATGATGATGAGAAAGACATTGGCAATACACAAAGTTTGCTAGACATACCTTCCAGAATGAATCCTCATTTGCTAGCATATGAAAGAAAGGCATAGAACAGGTTAGTGGGAAATACATTGCTTCAGTGGATGCTAGTTCTCAGCTATGGGAGCAATTTTAGTCCTGCTGTGACACGGGAGATCTGGACATTACCAAAATTAACACAGGCAGGAAAGAACGCAACAGCGAACAGTAGAACAATATCTGGGATTTAAAAATTTACATTGCAGGAATCCTGTGTCTGAAGATCTGATGCTAAAAAGTCAAAGTATGAGAAACACAGACTATTTCAAATTACAAAAAAACTTTTATGTGGACCTCCTCTCTACATGTCACTAATTCAAAAGTCTTTCCTAAGGACTTCAGCCTGCTGGGTGATGAACAGCCTGGCCACAAACCAGCAAGGCACTCAGGCAGACACTTAACTTCAAGTATGAAAATGGTGCCACTGACTTACTGTTAAATACATATTTAAATTTTCAGCTGATTCCTGGCAAAAATGTTCAGCTACTCATGGAAATGAGTTTTATGTTATCATCGACTTTTTATCATCAAACTACTCCCATCCAAACTGCCAAGATTTTCTGACCTGCTGATGAACTGAGTCTGTAGTGATTGCATTCATGGTCTGACAAGAACAAGAACTATCAGAGCTCACTGGAAAGCCCGGCCAAACCTTATACAAAAATATTTGAGAAAATTATCACACCTTGGTGCAAAAATAAAAAGCGAGAAAATTTTAATGGCTTTATGGAAACCACACAGCGGGTTGTAATTTTTGCAGTTAATTTCTAAGAAGTTGGTGCACATTGTTCCCAATGACAAACGACTGATGGGGAGGTCCTTCTTAGGGTTAAAGTGGAAAAAAAGAAAATGATATTTCTGTCCTTCCCTCTTTCTCCAGCTCCTTCTCTGATCACAAATGGGAATACAGCTGCTGCAGAGTGATCTCTCACATACAGACCAGTGAGGGATTTGTTTCATAGAATCATAGAATCATAGAACAACCAGGTTGGAAGGGACCCATCGGATCTTCTAGTCCAACCATTCCTATCAAACACTAAACCAAGTCCCTCAAGACCTCATCCACCCGCGCCTTAAACACCTCCAGGGAAGGTGACTCGACCATCTCCCTGGGCAGCCTATTCCAATTCCTGCTGTTACACATTCTTTTTACACACTGATGTGCACATATACGAGAAGATACATACCCATTCACACCACACACACATATAAGAAGAGGAACATAAGAATGAAGGAAGAGGTTCACCTAAGTTAGACCAAAGTCTAAAAAGTATGGGGTTCATTGCTAAGACCAGCCAGCACTGCCACTCATGCACAGAGTAAAAGAACAGGGCAAGCACAGAGTAAGTTTTCCTACTCCATATGTATCCTTACAGACACTAGCAGTTTATAGGCTTCTCTAACCTTGCATCTTTGTTCATATATTAAACATCCCTAGACAGATTTTTCTTCCCTAAATTTGTCTACTTTTCCAAACAACTGTAGTATCCTTTGGCAATGAGTTCTATAAATAACCACAGACTTACAAAATCTGTAGATGTCACTTCATATACTCAAATACACATGCATAGAATCACTACAGTATGACACTGTGATTACTCAGGGGATATAAATGTTGTTCAGATAAACAGGGGTTTGGTAATAGAAGAGTCTTTTCTACAAATGATACATGTCAGGGGATGTGACCTCGTTTCAGATAAGACATTTTCAGATAAATGTATCCTGATTAATTGACATTTTGCTGAAAAATTACAAGAATTGTTCTCTTCTGAATTTCTGAAAATGATAGTTATGTCTTGTACTTCATAGGGATTATTTTAGTTTGTTTATTTCTCTTCTCAGCTCACTTCCATTATAAAGTTTCAAGCATTTTAAAATATGTCCACTTCTGCCTTCCAGTTGCTGAAAAATTACAATGAAGACTTTTTTTTTTTTTTTAAATGAGCATTTTAAAAGAGAAGGGACAGTCAGCTGTGCACTGAACATGGACAACTACATCACTGCAGTGTCAAGCTGTCTGGGACAGCATCTGCCTTCAGTTCAGAGCTTGCACCACATCTGGCACAGTGGCAACTGGTGCATAAAGATAATAAACACCTACAGAAGCAGAGAGTTCTTATCATAGACCAACCAACCAGGTTGGAAGAGACCCACCGGATCATCGAGTCCAACCGTTATATAAAGAAGTCCATCTTAAAACTGTCAGCACACACAGAATCCCAGCACAGATTCTGGATGCTGGAAAAGACAATGACGCTGGACTCAAAGAGGAACTAACAATTAAGGAGAGTGAGTGCTGATTTCCAAGCAGCTCTGAGACAGTCGCATCACTGGAGCTCTGCCACTTGCCTGCTTCCTTGCAAATAAAACAGGAAACATACAGCAGAAAGAAGGTCAGAGATATCAAACTCTAACTTAAATGAAATCCACTGAGGGGCTAAGAGCACAGCTTGCTAACGTTGCCATTCTCTTCTGTTTTTCTATGTGCATACATAGGAAAAACAAGTACAATGATAAGACAAATAATAAATTATAATTTTAATTTTGAAGATAAAACTAAGCCAGGAATAATGTTCTTTCCACTGGGGCTTACATGAGCATGGGCTCCTGCTAAGAGGCATCTCATCATAGCTGTTTACCATGTAATAACTGCTCTTGTCCTCTGAGACCCAATGCATTAAAGGCATACAGTAAGTAAGCCAATTGTCTGCCTAAAGCACATGAAGTTTTGAAGGTAGAAAAAAGCATTGCTGCATTTCAGTTGGTGATACTGCGATGCAGAAATTCAAGACAGGTCAGAAAGGTCAAGCACTAAGCATGACACTTGACAGGGATATCAAACAAATACTAAAAAATTTCACGTCTTAATTGAAATCACTCTTGTAAATGCTCCTAACATTAAAATAATATTTGACTTAGAAAAAGACATGTCTTCTTTTACCTCTAATGCAAGTTATAAAGGCAATGGGGACAAGGGTATAATCACATATCTTTACTGGCTTTCTCTCCTATTCTGCAATGTAACTTAAAATTCTTACTTTCTCTCTTAAAATCCTACATGGATCTTGTCTGAATAATTAAACTGTACACAATGTTCTCCTTGTTTCATCTCCCACCTCTGAACTCTTTCCCTGCTCAATACATTGCACGTTTTTCCTGGAGTGCACTTCTTCACACAATCTAATCATCATCGTTCCCAAATGGCTCCTCCAAGTTGTTCATTCTTAAGGTTTTCACCATGAAATTTTCAGCATCTGAAGTCCTTATTAATACAAGATTGGCCATCAAATCTAGATTTATGGCTCCTGCACTTGGAGTGGGAAAAAAAAATCTGTTTTTTCAGCCACCATTTTTAAAGCATAAGGTATGGTAAATTTCTAGCCCTTGAGGACAGACAGCATTTTTTAAAGCTGATGAAAAGAGGCAAATGAAAAGCCCAAAACAGTAATTATTTTTTTAAATCCCAATTTTTCATTATGTATTTTTAAGCACTTAGGGATAGCAACACTACCTTCTTCAGTCAATTCTCTCACTGCATGCTGCTTACAATACTAGAGATAGGATTTTCCACTGACTGCAGAAACTTTGGATCTGTTTCTCCACAGTTTTGACCTTTAGCCTTCTCCTTCAATCGTTTTTGCAGGAAAACAATCTATTTTCACTGCACACTAAAAAGTGCAGAGACCTTACACGAAGTAATGGCCTATGGTACCCTAGCAGCAATTAATACAAAATCCTACTAATAAATATTTAAGATGTAGTAGTATATTAATCTTAAAATATGCTTACCTCTTGTTGAAAGGAACAAGGGATTATTCAAATAATTTGATGCAAGGCGTTTCCGCTACAAGGGAAAAGAAGTAAACCAGTGTCATTGAACAGTGCTCTGGCTGGCTCTTATCATTTCATACTAGCAACCTGCATAAGCTTCCCTCATACATAATCAGCTATCCAGAATCCACTTCTGTG
Source organism: Coccyzus lansbergi (assembly GCA_033558105.1). NCBI lineage: Eukaryota > Metazoa > Chordata > Aves > Cuculiformes > Coccyzidae > Coccyzus > Coccyzus lansbergi. Next base: position 289,630 of record JAUMJK010000067.1, on the reverse strand, counting down.
ACTTAGAATATTCATAGGTAACCCCTGAGACAGTCATACAAACAGTTCATTATTTACCTTTCCAATAGTTCTTCATTAGAACGCTTTGATGTGCATTAGATTTTTATTAACAAGAGAGAAATGCAAATTGCAAATTTTATTGATTGAATAAGAACCACAGATTCAGAGAATGGTTTGAGTTGGAAGGGACCTTAAAGATCATCTAATTAAATGCTCCCTGCCATGGTGCTGGGACACCTCCCACAAAATCAGGCAGCTCAAGCAAGGACCCATCCGACATCCTTGAACACTTCTAGGGATGGAGCATCTGCAACATCCGTGGGCAACCTGTGCCAGTGCCTCACCACCCTCATCGTGAAGAATTTCCTCCTTATGACTAGTCTAAATTTGCCCCTCTCCGATTTATAGCTATTAAGTTCCAGGATATATTCCAGAGGTTGATAAGAGCAAAGCAACAGCAAGAGTAACTCCAAATCTAGCAGAAAAACAACATAAAGGAAAAGTTGCATGATAAACTCTTGCTGTGTGATGACGTCTTTCTTTCCACATAGAAATGATGATGGCTTTCCCATCTGCAGAAAAGCATTGCTACCTTCTGTGTCACTTGCCTACAGTTTGTAGGAACATATTTCATCTGCAAGTTATGGATTAGGGCCTAAGTGAATATTTGTCTTTCAGCAGTTAATGTGTACTGGTAGTGAGTTCAGCCTCTTGAGGTCACTGAAAACTCAAACTTACAGACCTCTGGAAACCTGACTGATATAATGCAGCCCATAACCAACTTGTCAGATGGTAAAAGCTGCTGGTCAATAGCAAACCCAATTTCATTAACAGTCTATCTAACTCCTAATCGTTTCTCTGAGGCTTCCAATACTTGTACAACAGGACTGAAAATAGTAACGTTTTCCTCCATTAGATGTTAGACTCGGCTTAGAGGAAAATTGGAGGGGTTTTACTAATAAATGATTTATTCTGTGGTGAGTAAACTGTTCCTTTATACACAGGTGCCTGCCAGACTGTTATTGAAATTTGAATTGATGTTTCTTCCTTCAAAAATTACGCAGCCTGAAGCTTAACCATTTCTAGTGCAAAAAAACCCCAAGCAAAACCAAAAAAGCAAGGTACAGAGGGAGAGGAATAGAATGACATGCTTTTTTTTTTTTCTTTATGAAGAAAGCTTTGAAAAGAAAAAGCACAACATTCAAGTGAAGACATAAGACTGTGATCACATCTCTTTAATCAAGGAAGTTAGCATCACCACTGCAGATGCTGAGCTCCTGCCGTTTTGAGGGGCGTTGGCAAATAAAAAGTCTAATTTATATGCAATTTCAATTTAAACAATCATGAATTAAAGATCATTCAGCAGACTAACCATAAATTAAACTGCACCAAAATGCCTCAAATGCCACAAAATACCTCAACTCACTGATTAGCAAATCAATCTGAGCAGCTAATTGATCAGAGAGAAACCATCTGCCTCCATTTTACTTGAAGGGCATTCCCCATGGTCAGTACTTAACGACAACTCCTAATGAGGACACAGCTGATAAGCCACAGGACTCTTTCACAGACATTTCTTTCTCCATGCCATCTTTCACTTCAGGATATGCTTTTGAGAATAGATATAATGAGAAGTATGAACTAGGGATGCAATAGATCTCCTCCATCACCTCCTCCATCCCTGCTCCACGATAACGGAGTTTCTCACAAACACTAACCAGACAACAGCCCCAAAATGCTGCTGCAAGCATTTTAATAAACTCATCACAACAAAAAGAGACCATAAATGTAATGCTAGTAAGGCTAAGCTTCCTACTGTGTTAAATACTAGATGTATCGACATTGGTATTTGCTCTGAATAAGTTATTACAGAAAAGTTGAGGAGTTCTGAAGATTTCAAATGCCTGGAGCTTCTCTGGAGTGCAAAAATCTCCAAAGCATTTTTTTTAAAAAAAAAAAAAAAAAGATCAAGCAAGCCACTAGGAAGCTTGACTAGTATGGTGGGTTTCTTACTCTTATCTGTTTGCTGTCTGTCAACAAACACAAAAATTTGAAATATTGGCATTCCAAGATTCTGCATTGCTTATATCTAAATAAAGAAAAATCACTTTCTTTAGGCTTGGAGAATTCAGAGGAATCTTTCTTAAATGGAGAAATGGCTGCAAGTTTTATTGCTGTACGAAGTTCAAACAGCAACCTCAAACTGTGATTAAATTTTAAAGGTGGAATTTTAATATGCTGAATAAATGTATATATGCTATTTAAGAAACAAGGAAAAAAACATTTTAGAAAATGTTAAGGTCTATTTATACATTGCTTTTACATCAGGTTTACAATACAATATTATGTATGACCAAATTTTGCTACTACCATAAATGTAACAGCATGTAAGTGTAACAGACAACAGAGATTATCTAGAGTACTTTATTTTTAATTATGCATTATTATATTTATTATGTAGACTTCCATACCCCCTGCAGAGCACAATGATTCTTAAATCAACGCATCCCCTTTATGAATGTCACTAATAAAAAAAGCGAAGTTCTCCATTTATTATTTGGCACATAGGAAAAGTGAAATAGCAATGTTAGCTTGAACATAATGCAGTGCTGTTCTTCGGTTGTGACCTAAAGGGACCATCTGCATGGGTGAAAGTAACTAGGTCCCACATTAATTTAGTCCTTTTGGCCTTTATTAAAACTAAGATGAATTCTAGTTTGAAGAAATTGATGTTGTTGGGTGGAAATCTGTTGCTCAGCTACTGAAATGAGATATTTTCTTTCTTTTCCACATCAATATCTCTTTACAAGTAAATGTGTGGTTCTGTATTCATATATACTTTTGTAATAAGAAGCACTTAAAGCTTTTATTGACATGAAATAGAACTGTGGTAAAAAAAGTGAATGTTAAAGTACCTCTGTTTCCAAGAGTCCACTGTAGGCTGGATTTGCTGTGCTTCTTCTCTTTCTTTCCTGACGCTTGCTCTGGATTTCTGTAACCATGGGAAGAAACATGAATTGTGTGTTTCTCATTCATCAGGGAAAAATGTCGATCTAACTTGTTAAGCAAGATGCTCTCACTTTTAACCCCTTGGGCTTTCGTGTTCAGTTTCAGTTTCTAAACTATAATTGGATTGCATCAGCATTAATATTAGCTGCAGTTCAAGGTTTGACATTAATAAGCTTTTCCTTGTAAGATTCAGAACACAGGCAGTATTTTTTTTATTTTTCCCTCCTCCAAAGTGGACTTCTGACATTCTACAAGATGTTTATTATGATCCCTTCAGACACATATTCAGCAAGCATCAACAGAGAGCTTTCAAAGTTCTATCAATGTCTTTTATTAACGAAAATGAAGCATTTAAAGCAGTTAAGCCTTGTAATTCATATCAGATGAAAGCAGAGAGGTACTTTTAAACTTAATTTACTATTCCTCTGTGGAGGTTAGAAAAACCATGGTCAGAATGACATTGTCAGACTCAGTTCTAACTAGGGCATGATGATATATCCATCCAAAAATGTATAATTTCAAAATCCTGAGCATGCAAAATGTTGTTACAAGCCATACATGTACTTGTGTCACTGGAAACAGCAGCTCAAAGACAGGCTCATCAAGCTGCGGTCATGTTTGGGAAAGGGTGAAATACAAGAGAACTCCTTTCTGGTAAACAGTAGCACATATTTAAGACAGTGCTCACTGAGGTGTGCATTTAGCAGCTATTAGTCACACGCGTACTTCTGTGAACACATACAGAAAGAATGAGTGGATTTCTAGGCTACTGAAAAGTGCAGATTTAATGCTACTTTTATCTGAGCTAGGACTTAATTCCCTTCATATGGAATTTCTTTTCCAGCTCTTGATGTAAGTTCAGAATGGTAAGATTATTATAACCACGTATTGCAGAGCCTACTTTTGATTTTGATAAGAGCAGATCTACTACAGAAAGAAGAGACACCCAATGACATCCCATGACATGAAGAGTGCACAGCTGAGCTGATGCTCTATTCTAAAATGTTTCTGATGTGAATATTGTAAGGCAAAGTTTACAATCTGCACTGAGGCGCCAAAGGGATGTTGTCAGTTTAAATGCCCCCACAATGGTGATACCTTCATTTTGTCTTGCTCTAAGTAAATTTCTCAAAACAAGAAACCGTCAGAAGCACTAGTCCTTCATCCCAGAGGACCAGAGGCACACCAAACAGAAACTCAGGACACCATCTGGTTCTGCAGAAGGTCTGGCATCTTTCATTAATGTCTGAGGTAAAGAGGTCTATCTCAGAACACCCTCAGTGCCAGAAAATGGCCTTCAGGATCTTGAGTGCTATCACCATTTTGCAATCCAACAGTGTGATACAGCTCAGCTTTCAGGTGTTTATGATACATGGGAGTAGGATTCCCAACACATAGGTCTAGTTTCCAGGCACACTTTCCAAATGTCAATCACTTCCCTGTAGAGTAAATGGCACCACATACCGCTTTAAGTGTTCCTACAATAAATGGTATTAGCATTGTCAGTCATATCTTGGATGTGGTATCCCTAGAGATGAGGTCAACACTCTACATGGATTTTGTACTGCCAAGATATTGATTGGAAACTTTTCATTGATGAAGGACTATTGGCTAAGCTGCCACTCTAGGCATAATAGATGTATCAGAAGGAAACTGGATAGACAAGAAAAACAGAACAACTACTTGTATATTCTGACTGGGTTTTCCCACTGGCACAGGAACATGTCACCTCTCTCACTCAGAAAATGTCTTCTTCTAGGGCAAGTAAGAGTACAGGCAAGTCTGTATTCACAGCCTGACATGACTTATGCTGCCATGTGACTCAGGAAGAGATACAGAATCTCACCACCAAGAAATGCGTGATTTGAGATTGCATACAATAAATGCCATTGCTGCAACCACTGCCAGCATCTTGTTAACATCCTTGGTGCTACATGGACTCCAAACTGGAGGATCTTGTACAGATAAGAGGTCTGTCCCACTGTGAAAGTATTTCCTATGAGATGCTAAGCTCCATATGTACGGACCTGGTATAGTGTGGGTTAAAATCACAGAATCACAGAACAACCAGGTTGGAAGGGACCCATCGGATCTTCTAGTCCAACCATTCCCATCTAACACTAAACCAAGTCCCTCAATACCTCATCCACCCGTGTCTTAAACACCTCCAGGGAAGGTGAATCAACCACTTCCCTGGGCAGCCTATTCCAATGCCCAATGACCCTCTGCGTGAAAAACCTCCTCCTAATCTCCAGTCTAAATCTACCCTGGTGGAGCTTGAGGCCATTCCCTCTCGTCCTGTCCCCTGTCACTTGGGAGAAGAGGCCAGCTCCCTCCTCTCCACAACCACCTTTCAGGTACTTGTAGAGAGTAATGAGGTCTCCTCTCAGCCTCCTCTTCTCCAGGCTAAACAACCCCAGCTCTCTCAGGCGCTCCTCATAGGGTCTGTTCTCCAGCCCCTTCACCAGCCTCGTTGCTCTTCTCTGGACTTGCTCCAGAGCCTCAACATCCTTCTTGTGGTAAGGGGCCCAGAACTGGACACAATATTCAAGGAGCGGCCTCACCAGTGCCGAATACAGAGGGAGAATCACCTCCCTGGACCTGCTGGTCACACCATTTCTGATACAAGCCAGGATGCCATTGGCCTTCTTGGCCACCTGGGCACACTGCTGGCTCATGTTCAGTCGGCTGTCGACCAACACCCCCAGGTCCCTCTCCTCCTGGCAGTTTTCCAGCCAGGCTTCTCCCAGTCTGTAGTTCTGCATAGGGTTGTTGTGCCCCAAGTGCAGGACCCGGCATTTGGCCGTGTTAAACCTCATGCCGTTGGACATTGCCCAGCGGCCCAGTCTGTTTAGGTCCCTTTGCAGAGCCTCCCTACCCTCCAGCAGATCCACACTTGCACACAGCTTTGTGTCATCTGCAAACTTGCTAAGGGTACCCTCAATGCCCTCATCCAGGTCATTGATTAAGACATTGAACAGGACTGGAATGTCTCAAAGCAGGTGATTTTGAGATGTGACTCCGTGTCTCTACTCCGTGGACAGTTATAGGAGCAGAGGTGATGAAGGGTATGTCTCAATCTGTTACCTGATCTGTGACCTGACCCAAGTGAGAGGCAGGGACACAGAGTTTAAGTAACTGTGCATACACCTACAATATCGTAAACATCTGCCATCTTCTTGGACCCTAACGACAAAGAAACACATGCATGTGGAGCCTGGAAAGTGGTGACTATATTTCATCCCTTCTATCTCTCTTATAAACTACCTCTGTCTTTTGTCTCTCTGTCTCTCCTCATTCTCCTTTCCTTCTGTTTTACCTTAACAGGTGTGGCTGCAGCAGGCTGTAGCACACATTTTCGGTGTTTAGTTTTGACTTTGGCAACATCAGGTTCTTTAAGTTTTTCGGTTCCGCTAAGAAGTTTGTTATACAGTACTATTAGTGTTTCTTATTGTTGCTCTATCACAAACGAATCATTGATTGTTTCATCCAGTGTTTCAGTGCAAGAACTTTTTTTAGTAAAATATTGTTTACATCCTCCTTTTGAGAAATTTGTGTCACTTTTACAACCTGCCAGTGATTCCAAAGAGCTCACTTTAAGTGGGACACAGCACCATCTTGAAGCTTCCAAACTCTCTGGCATCCTCTGAAGGGAAATAGGCCTTAGCAGCTGGATAAACGCTGGACATAGATCCAGGAGCCTGCCAGTTGCCTGCCACAGAGCCACTGAAAGAGAGATGGTTGTTCCTGATACCAGCATCAGTGCATAGAAATGGAATGCTCTAGAGGCCAAAAGATGCCAGAGAAAATACAAAAGAGGAATTATGTGCCTTGATGCTGGTGCATCGGTTGCTGACTTTTTACTTTGGTTTCAACAGTGTGGGCTGCAGCCATGGTTTCTGCCTCACTGAACTCAGGGCTTGCGGGATCTCAGCACCTTTGCGGACACATAGAGAAAAAGCTGGAGTTAGGGCAATCCAGGCTGTCTTTTTCAGAGGTTGTCACAGGGATCCAAGATTGTGACTTTTAATTGGCCTAGAAAAAGAAACAGAATTTAACATAGAATAGATTTCTGTGTGCCAGGGTCCATAATTGGGCTGAGTGTCTTCACAAGGGGACTGTTAAGGATCTGTAGCTCTTTTGGGTCCCAGGTTTAAGAGAGAGTTTCTTTGGTACATGCTTTCACCAAGGCAACAGAAATATTTGATGGAGTCTGAATCACACACATGGTAGCTACTTGAAACGCAGCTTTGGAGGAGGCATCACTATGGTACAGAGAGAAAAGCTGGCTGGAAAAAACAAAGTAATAGTAGCTGGAATAGGTGGAAATAAAGAGAGAGTACTGAACTGAAATGGCTCAAGACGTATGCTGTCCTATGCAATCATCAGGGAGGGAGAGTACAATGTCAGCAATTTATGGAAACTGTGAACAAAAAATATGTGTGCATGTGCTATAAGGAGTATAAACATCTAAGAGTATATCTGCAAATAATCACACCAAGACAGCACAGAAGCACACACTGGTATACTATCTTTTGTTACTTGTTACTTCTGCTAAAAGTTATTATTTATGTTTCAAAACAGGACTCAGTAAAGTGAAATTAAATAATTTATTCTAACCTCGTAAAACATTCCTGTATGGAAATGTTTCAGAAGTTTTATTTTTCTGTGGTAAAACAAGGTAGGCATTTTTAGAACAACCTGAACTAAACAATTCTTTTAAAGTTTTCTATCTACCTTTTTTTTTTTTACACAATGGTAATGCTAAAAGGTGTTCTAATAGCCTAAAGAAAGAGATTTAATAAGTTATAACCATGCAGTGCATAAAAGAACTGGGCTATTTTATTCCTTAGTTTATTAATTTTAAAAATAAAACCCAAACAAAAAGAACACCTCTAAACTGCAATACATTTGACAGAAATTAACATATTTGAAGCTGTCTTTATGTTGGAGGCAAAGCTTCAAGGAGCTGCTGCCTTCATCAATGAACACTCTGTATGGTCATTCTGTGAAGCCTGTAATGACAATTTTTCTTCAGTGAAAGCTGTACCTTGCAGAATGTAAGTCAGTGGAAGCGGTTGTGTTCATTTACTGTGAAAGGCCTCAAAAGATGCCTCGCATCTGAGCTCTGCAGAAGAGAGAGCTTTATCCCAGGAAGGGGAAAGATGCTTTTCTGGACCTGAGGGGGAAAGGCTGCTAGGCTGATAAAGAAATCCATATAGAAGTGGATCACAGCCCTTCACTATTAAATTAATGAATAAAATGAAGAAAAGCAGTAACACTGTGAATTAATGATACTGAGTGAATAAGCTTTTAATGACCCAATCTTGATACTGTTTAATTCAAAAAACGTGAAATAGAGGAATACATTAGAAGCACTAAAATAAACTGAACTGTGCAATGACCATTGGTTCCTGAAAAATAGCAATGGCTGATAACCATAAATATGACATAGCACTAAAATAATAACCTTTAGCATGTGAAAGCTGTAAGGGTATTTTTGACACTTATAATCACCAATACTCACGAAGAAATACCCTTTTCATAGTAAAGAGCTCTCAGTGAGAGCCATTTATTTAAAGCTAGTAGGAATATAAAAATAGAATTTGCCTGAAAGAATTGAGGGACTAGTATCATAGCAGTGAGGATCAAAATGTGTGTTTCTACACTTAGTGTAGAACAAACTGAACAGAGGAGGCATTCTGAACATAAGCATTAAGTCCACACAAACAATATATTACTTCCAATAAAATCAAAGGGTAAAGAATTATTCAAAAATAAGCTCTTTCTGTTGTAAGCATAATTTGCACTTCAGCATAATTTCAAATGTTGTCCTATTTTCCTTAGACAAAGAAAACAAGAACCAGTCATCATTTGCACTTTTTGGATTATAAATCTCTCAAAATTGCTTTAGCTTTTTAATTTCCATTTCAATCCATTACCATTAAAGGATTAAAAAGGCCAATGGCTTAAAGTTTCTTTAAACTGCTTTCAAATTTTCAGTCACTAGGACATGAAATGGTTTTCTAAAATGCAGATTTAAAGACGACAGACACTGTAAACAGGCAACAAGACCCACAGGAAACCTACTGCATATATTGAAGAGAGCTTACAATTAACATGATATTCTCTCCCTGACTCATAAGCTCTCTTAAAACCAAGGAACAGAAGCAGAGGGAATCTCACTTAAAAGAAATCAAGCTGTAAAATGGTAGGTATCTCTTGAGTCAGCAAAGTATCTAAGTATGTACCTAAATCTAAAGCACATAAAATCTAACCTCAGTGCACTGGAAATTCCTCAGAATTTTGTGATAATTGTCCATGGGATGGGTGGCAAATGTAAAACATCATTAGCACGTTTTGTGATCAAGAATCGTTGTCAGCTGACACAGGTATCTGACACAGATTTTTCTCTTTATACTGATGCAACCACACCAAATCGTATTAACTGAGCATGTAACTAAAACACATCAAGCTGTAGATACTTCCTTTAAAAAAAGCTGTATCTTCTGTGCCCATGAGAACTCACTGATTTTCTCAAGAAACATCCAACTTGCTGCACGACACTGCCAAACTTGCTAAACAGTATCCTTTTTTTCCCGTTTCACCTATGCTTTCAGAAAGACAAAGCTAAGGCAAAGAAAGGTCCAAAACTGCTAACTCTTGCAAAGTATTTTTGGAAGGCTGGAAAAGTAAACAGAACACTATGCAATAGTGCATTTAGCTTATGCACAATATCTGTTTGACTCATATTCAGAAGTCTAGGAAGGTACGCTAGCTGTTCTCACACAAAAGCAGGAGCAGACTGTCAGACTTGTTTACTTCTAGGCTAAATAGGGAAAACAGTCAGGAGGGGGAGGCTTTCTGAGAGATAGTTTTCTAATTTGCTTAAAATGCCAGATTTTCACCACTATTTTATGCATTATTATGTGGAACTCAATAAACAACATTCAAAAAAAAAAAGTGCATTTCTCATGGAGAAAGAGAAGGGGACATGCTTGCTACAGAAGGTCTGGATAAACATCCTTGAACCTCTCATTCTTAAACCAGGTTAGTGCTGGTCAGAGCCTTGCAAGGTTTTATACTTCACAATCATCCTCCAGTTGTAAATATCCTTTCAAGGACCACAATGACCAAGGGAGCCCAAATGACAGCTTATGCTAGGCCTGCTGGTGCTAACTGCAGGCCAGTTCTCATGCCCCTTGAGCTGTGCAATAGGATGGGAGGCAGAGCAAAGTAAGGCCACACATTATTTTAAGGCTGAAAGGTACACTTGTGCATAGACAATGTTTCACATGATTTTTTCATTGTCCTTCAGAGGACAGAATCATCAGTTCCTCTAGGCTCCAGAACAGCCAAAAAATGGTTTCACTCACAAACTGAACTATAAAACAACATTTGCCATCTTACCTTCCAAATGTTCTGTAGTAACCAGTCCTAATGCTACCATGAAGGCAATTTTCTAAGGAAGAAATAAATAGCGGTTAGATTTCCTACTACAATGATCATGATAGAAGTAAGCAAACAAATAAATCTAGCACTGACAGAAAAAACTTGGTAAAGGTATTTTAGAAATCTATCTTATTTGAATGCCATCAATATGAAAAACTTTCATTGAATATTTGCTTCAAAAATACCTGATTAGCCCTATTCTACTATACAAATTATAGTATTTCAAACTATACAAACTTTAGTATTTCAGAGACTTACAGAGCCAATGCTGCATGACTATTAATTTTATACAGTACATGATCAAAATTCAGTCTATTCAATCAGTCCAATTTCATATTGCTAGCAGCCTTTTTACTCTACTCTGTAGCAATGTAATTTTTTTATTATTATTCCTATCTCAACATGACACTGCTTTTATTGGATATGAGCAAGCTGTATGAAGTAAAACAAGGTATGATACACTTCCACTGAACTTTGTAACACTTAGCAAGACATCTTAAGCATATTGAAAGTCTCTACCCACCCCACAAAAATATCTTCCCAAGTTACAAAAAGAATATCATGTGCATGAATTATGGAGGTACACTAATTGAATATTTGCCCTCAACAGGGAGTGAACAAACATCTTCCACTGACACTGGTGAACTCGTTTTGCAGTAAGGAATCTGATATAAAATATTACTCAGAACACTTGTACGTATATGTGCACAAACCACATCTTCATACTAACGAATTTTCAAAACATGCCAATGCAGTAATAGAGCAAATCCTAGAGCAGTTTAAAAAATTCTGTCAGTGATTTTCCATTGGGAAATATTTCCTTGTGCAGGAAGTTTTGCTGAAGCTTTTATTCCATCTTTTTGATGGAAAACTGAAATTCTGCCATGTTGTTCCAAGCCCAAAATGAAATGAACTCCTCAGTTTTGAGTCACATCTGTGACACTGTGAAATCTCAAGGATCTCCTTCTCTTTCTGTTGTGCTGAAATGGCATTTTCACAAGGTTCAGTTCCACAGGAGAGACAACCTGACTACAAGCCCCAAGTTATCAGGAAATCCAAGCAAGCAAAGCCCACACTCCAACTCTGATAAAGCATCCAAAGACCACAGGAATCATCATACTCACCCAAAATAAAATGTGTACATTTAGGTCAAACTAAAATATAGTGTTTAAGCAGTAGAAGGTAAAAACGTTCTGTTTCTATGAAAAAGAAGTGTCAGAAGAACTTTTTCAACACTTCCAAGTCAAAATTAGTTTGACTCTCTTTTTTTTTTTTCTGACAAGATTTTTCAGTGTGAAGTTTTGTGAAGAAACTTTTCACTGTAGTTCAGAATAAAATCAACTAGCAAGTCACCAGAAATACTGTCTCCTTTGTAATTTGGACTTTCACACACTGAAATTGTGAAAGGAAGCACACAATCTGTAGATTAAAAGATCTAGCTATGGTGTAGGTTCATCGAAATCTGGGGTCAGGATTGGACACTTACATTCTTACGTATGTGAAACATATGTAGACATTAGGAGGGAGTTTTTCACACAGAGGGTCATCGGGCATTGGAACAGGTTGCCCAGGGAGGTGGTTGATTCACCTTCCCTGGAGGTGTTTAAGGCACGGGTAGACAAGGTCCTGAGGGACATGGTTTAGTGTTTGATAGGAATGGTTGGACTCAATGATCCGATGGGTCTCTTCCAACCTGGTGATTCCATGATTCTAAATACCATTATCAAGAAGGTGAACTAACAACATCATAAGCATCAGTATTTTCTTTCCACAATTTCCTAGTATGGAATTCTCCATGTACATTAAAAAATGGTGATGTTGAATCTCATCACTGGCAATTTAGATGTATTCATGATATATTTCTGACTTCTGAAACTGTGGTAATGACAAGCACATGTGTTTATTTGCATGTCAGACCGTTAGCATAGGCCTGTGTCAAACACACCAGGTAGGCACAGTAGGGGCTCCACATATGAAGGGAAAGATGAATATTTGATCCAAGATCCCCTGTGCAGATCTGAGAAGACAATTAGTCAATCGAGTAAAATTACAAGCTCCTCTTCACTCCCACCAAAAAAATAACTGTGTGACAGGATAAGTCTGGGTGCTCTGAGCAGAAGTAATGACAACACTTAGGTACAGAATCAGAAAGCTGGAATGGTTAGGGTGTGATTGTATTTTCCCAATGGAGTGCAGAATACCTATATTACCTGAAGATTAAACTTTAGGGCAACATATATTTTCTGCCATCTAAACTAAAATTATTTGAGTACTGGAATGCCCACTAAACATTTCTTTCTCTTCATATTAAAAATATTTGAATACATACCTAACTGAATGTAATGACAGCATATTTCTTTAACATGCAAAGAGCCTTCATAAATAGATTTGATTTCTCACAATTAAACACAGGAAGGGTTAGCTTTTTTCCTTTTCAAAAAATTCCCAGTAGAAGCTCTATTCCTTTTAGTAAGCATATTATATTAACAGCACATTTGATTTTATGGGCTTTGCCATTTCACACTCATGTAACTTGTTTGATTCAACTCAAAATACTACTTCCACTGCAATGCTTTTCTTTCAATTACCACAGAGTATATGGTTTCTCCTCTGTGCAGGCATCCACAGGCAAAGAAACTGAGGCAGTTTCTCTGTATTTTCAATCCAGGTCTATCAGTGGCATTTGGTCCAGGGAGGTACTGTACTCTGCACTGGTGAGACCGCTCCTTGAATACTGTGTTCAATTCTGGGCCCCTTACCACGAGAAGGATGTTGAGGCTCTGGAGCGAGTCCAGAGAAGAGCAACGAAGCTGGTGAAGGGGCTGGAGAACAAGTCTTACGAGGAGTGGCTGAGGAAACTGGGGTTGTTTAGCCTGGAGAAGAGAAGGCTGAGGGGAGACCTTATCTCTCTCTACAACTACCTGAAAGGAAGTTGTAGAGAGGAGGGTGCTGGCCTCTTCTCCCAAGTGACAGGGGACAGGACAAGAGGGAATGGCCTCAAGCTCCACCAAGGGAGGTTCAGGCTGGATATCAGAAAAACACATTTCACAGGAAGGGTCACTGGACCCTGGAACAGGCTGCCCAGGGAGGTGGTGGAGTCACCATTCCTGGAGGAATTTAAAAGACGGGTGGATGAGGTGCTGAGGGGCATGGTTTAGTGATTGATAGGAATCGTTTGACTTGATGATCCTGTGGGTCCTTTCCAACCTAGTGATTCTGTGATAAGGCCCACGACTAGACAGGCAGTTATTGGCCTCCATCTGCAGCAGATCCTCGACAATGGCAGGAAGCAGGCACTGCATTATTCCAGACCATCTAAAAGCCCTGGGGAGCCTGAACCCACAGAGCTCAAATCTCAGGAATGGGCTCTGACCACTGGACCAGGGACATCCTGGGTGGCTGAGATACTCCATCCTGCTCTGGGAAGGCCACTCCCCAGCCAGGTATCCAGGCATTCTGGCTGCAAGGCAGCAGATGCAAAGAGGTTTGTTCTAGTCTAAAGATGATGTACTTGGGAAAGGAGAAACATTTGGTTTTGGACAGGCTTCAGGGTTTCCCAACAAAATGACCCAGCCAGGGTCTTATCTGCTATTTCAGGTACATTCAGTACCTACATATGGGATTCCTGGCTACTGTTATGTCTGATGTTTTCTGGTTTATTTGTTTTAAAATTTACAATTAATTTGTTAAATCCTGGTCTGTTGTGAATAGCATTTATGTAGAGCCATACTGGATTTCCTTCCTCAGTTTCGTGCTTTGAAGATGCAGAAAGGTGTGGAGCGAAATGCCTAGAGTACTTACTTTCTTTATAAAAATATCGTAGTATCTTTGTTACTATTTGCCTTAAATGTAATCATCTGTTTAAAAGCCATGAGTGCTTTTAGAAATTCGCAGGACGTCTTTTCATGATGCAAACCAAAGATTTTTACAAAACCGTTTCATTTTGTAATTACATGTTCTATTTATGTCATTACATGTATTTACACTAATTACGCTGTTAGTTCTAATTACACAAATTGCATAAATACATGATAATCAACTAAAGTTTACTTTCAAAGAACAAAAGAAATTAACTCTAGACCTAGATATTTACAGTCATGAAACAAATCTATGAAAAGGAAAAGAACCTTCATACTGTAGGACGCAGCTTCAGCATCCTACTTATAAGATGGTGCTTTCTGAGATCTCCAGCATACATAGTAGGAGCAAAGTTCACAGTTACAAAAAAGTAGTCAGGATATCCTAGTAATTTAATGAGAAGCTCATTACATTTAGGAATGCTACACCAAAATGTCCCTTAGTCCCAGAGTCTCCTCTTTCATCTCTGGAAGATTCTTGCTCAATATTCTTTCTGTAGGGATAGGTTACAGGCAAAGAAAAATGGATCTTTTTCCTAGCATTCTGTTTTTAATTAGGATCTACAAGCCTTTCTGTCCATAAGGTGCTACACAATAAACAATATTGCAAGAAAACCTCCCTACATAAAACAGGACCCAAGAGTCCCATCACTCAGTGGCAATGAAGATTTTGAAGATTTTAAAACTGTGAGGTTTCCTAAGTATAGTTCTGCAGAGTTTCTGCATAAAGCTGTGATTCTAGGCTTCAGCCACTATTTATCCTTAACACTGTTTTAACTATACAGATCTCTTAAAATGGTAAAACAAATGAGCACCCACATGCCTCAAGTAACATTATAAATGTATACTGTAATAATCCTATTACACTTACAGTTCCAAGGATGCTTTCATGTTATACAGTTACTAAACTAGTAAGGTTAAGATCTCACATGAGCTGAGTGATTCCACATCAGAAACAGATTCAGTTTGTGTTGCTTTTTAAATTGGCTCAAAAGTACACACAATGTTATGTGAATATATCTAGTTAAAACCCAAAATGCCTGCTAAATAGAGCCCTCATCTCTACAAGGACTCCTGATTTATATTTTTAGTTTGCACTACATATATATTTCATGAAAGAGATTTAATCTTATAACCTGTTTTCTATTCTTTTACTGAGTTTGAAGGATTTTAATGTACTTCAGACTAGAAGGAATCTGTATACCTGCAGGAAGATATGCACACAGCAAATACAAGAAATTGCATGGTTAAATAAAAGCTAAAAATTGCAAGATTCATTACAAAGAAGATGCAAAAGCTCAGCTTACAAAATAAAAAAAATAAAAAAGGTTGCTCTTATGCAGCTTGTAACCCTGATGTTATATATTTGATAAAATATAATATCTTAAGCTTATGTATACCTTTCACAAGAAATACAGCCATAAGCATGAAAGGCATCTAGATTATTAGAAGACCTACAATTCATAAACTTTGTGACACTGGAAGGGTTGAATTATGCAAACCAAACATGTAAGGGCACTTCACTTGCGGGGAAATCACTCCTATTGTAGTGATTGGGTAGACAGATGAACAGCTTGCAGAACCATGAGCACAAACGCAGTAATTACATATGCATAAAATAAAACGTTTAGAATTGGCACCCATAATTTAATCATACTGTAGCTCACCTATTAAGAAAAGTAGTAAAGAAGAAAGAAAAAAATAATCACCTCTGGATTTTCCTCCTTTTTCTTTTTGGTAGCAGGGGGTCCCTGAGCTGA
The DNA here is from genome assembly GCA_033558105.1 of Coccyzus lansbergi. NCBI lineage: Eukaryota > Metazoa > Chordata > Aves > Cuculiformes > Coccyzidae > Coccyzus > Coccyzus lansbergi. The sequence goes on along the minus strand of JAUMJK010000067.1, from coordinate 273,552 downwards.
CTCTTCAGGAGGCTTCTTTGTCTCCACTTTACTTTCTGTCTGGGTTTGGACTTGAGGCTGAATAATGATAACCTAAAAGACAAGATACAAATAAGCGAAGAGAATTCACTATATGAAACTGGATTTTTCTGCCCAAAATCTTTGTTTCTTCTTTGAAGGGTTACTTGATACCCCTACAAAAAACAAATGCAACTGAACAGCCAGAATACACAGAAAGGAATATCTAGATTACACTTCTAAAGTTTCCAAATTTTTTTATTGGTGCATTATAAACCTACGGCAGTCTAAAGGAGCCACTTGATCAGTGCTTCTGAAAATCAGGACACTTTCTATTCAGAGGACTTCTGAAGCTGACTCAGCAGCTGAGCTTTAACAAATGATGTCAGTGACTTTAAGTCCTTTCCTCTGATTTTAATTTAGCACGCAGGTAGAAGAGACGGAATTACTACAAATTCAAAACTACAGTTCAATCTCAGTCATATCAGTGCTATTTAAGGGTAAGTGCATGTGGATGGGAAGGAAGATACTCCTCAATACTATGTATGTAACTGAGATCAGAGTTCAGTCCTCAGCATTTATGGGTTATGAGCAGTGGATGTCCAGTTTTGCAAAAACAAAAAACTGTATGTGTTTTAAATCATAACTTATCCTGGTTTAGAACCTATAGGAATTACTACACAGATCGTTTATACATCCATGTATGTTAGTATATCCAGCTGCTTGTATTTGAATTACCACATGAAGATTTACACCGTGTAGATAACATTATCTCAGAAGCTATTAAATTAAAAGAAAGAAAGATAATTTCTGACCACAGAACTACACATGTGGCTTTATAACCACAATCAAAGCTTCAAGAAGGACTATGGAAGACCTTGCCAAGCTCATCTTTTTGATGAAGGTTATTGGATTTGAAAATTGGGCCTTTTCCATCTATTGCATTGATAACTTTCAATCACTGTTCTTTAATTGTTAGGTACTTTATCTCAACTCAGCCACTCCAGATGATCCAAGAGCATAAAAAGGGATGGCTTTCTTAACCAGCAGCCAGTTTAAGTAAGAGAAAAAGAAATTATGTTAGTGAAGTGGAGAAGAGATGCCTGCTTTTATTTACCTCAAAAGTCATACTACATCCTGTATTCTTTTTTAGCACTGTATGAGAACCCGTGCTGCCAACAAGACCCAAAGCAGCAGGATTCCAGTAACAAATTACAACAAATGTTTGCTGGGTACATTGGCAGCCTTTATTGAATCTGTTTCTTCTATAGAAGTAATGAAGCCCTTGCATTTCAAAGCTGAAAAGCAATACAAAGGGGAAACAAGTAATTCATAATTGGATTTTTTTTCCTACTGATTCATCTGCTGATCAGTCTTGAAACCTTGAGCTCTCATTTCATTTGGTCCTCCCCTGAAAATGTAGAAGGGAATGCCTGATTATTTGACACACTCCCCTGAGGTCAGTTGATGTAACTAATATAATTGAAGAGAGAGTCCATAGGAAATTTGAGCCCACACAGAATTCAAGGATATTATTAGTGAGAATTGGTTTAAGGAAATGGAAGATCATATGGTGCCATTAAAGTCAGGCCACATCGTGCTGCATTTTGTTCCTCCTAAAAATTATTAGTGTACACAGATAAATGTCTACTACTATCCATGCGTACCCTTAAAAATATCCCCATTGTTTTCTGATTATTTTCTTCAAAAGGAACTACTGACATCATTGTGCACTCCCAGGGGAATATTCTACTTACATCTGCAACTTAATTCCTGTGTTTGATAACAAAAAAAAAACATGTCAGGAAAAGCAGAGCCTACCTTGTTGTCAGCACTAATGAGGAGTGGTTGCACTTTAATGCTTTCGTTGACCACAGAGACAGTTGCGCTGGTGTTGATAGGAGTTGCATTGCTGGGGGAGGTGGAAATGATGGCGTAAGCCACACCTGCACTGCTCAGAGGTGATGATATAGTTGTAGACTCAGTGACACTTTGTGACTGACTGTTAGGCGTCTGTACATGGCTGACAGTGTTATTTGCAGTCGGGAGGGCAGGGCTGGGGTTTTTGATGCTGACTACAGTTGCCTTCTGGAAGGTAGGAGGTTGCTTGGAAGCTTGGTCTCTGCACGGGGAGATAGGGAGGCTGTCTGGAATCAGGGTCTTTGGCCTAACCTGCAAACAGAGTTAGACATTACTAGGCACAGCCTCACACCATAATGATCAAACACTCCCCAGTAGAATCTCTAATTGCATTGACCACGGAATAGGAACATCTAGAAAAACATAACACAGCAACTCAAAGCAGCCAGGAATTCATTTATGTGTAGATATATTCCCAGCACTCCTCAGCTGAGTCATTTTGGAGTCCTTAACTCATTGCAATGCTGAACAAGAAAGCAGAAAAGAAAAAGCAGATTCCTTACTTCCATTCCAGCACACATCCATACAAATACTACCTAAGTCACCTCCAGTTCTCAGCAGGGATGCTTAAGCCAAAGACTTTACAAAGAATGGAAACCCCAGGTACAATAACTTCCTGCTCTAAAGGACACAACACTCTTGCTACAAAGTAAGGAGTGGGAAGTGAATCATTAAGGGAGTTCTAGGAAAGCATTTACAGGAACAGTAAGCATATGTATTTATACTGGCAGATCAGTTAATGAAGATCCTCACATTTTTAAGATGAGCCATGTCTAATGGAAAGGAGATCAATCACTCAGTCACTCAGCTAAATAAAAAAAATAATAGAAGGAGGAAGAAAAGAAACCCACAACCATCAAAATTGTTATTTTGTTGCTGGAAGTAAAGAGCTAGTTTGTAGCTGTGGCTGGATGCAGAAGGAACTTCCATGGCTGGAGGGAGAAACTGCCAAGATCTGTGAAGGCTGCAGCTTTACCCAGAGCCATGAATGATAGCTGCGAACAATCATTTTCAGCTAATGTGTTGTGTTTCCAGTGGGGTAATTAACGTCACCATGTCAACATGGCTCTGCCTTAACAACATGCTAAGTACAGTTCCAGGATTGAAAATAAATAATTTAAACTGCTTCACATGAAGTTAACTTCACTCCCAGCTTATTCGTTAACACGGCCAGATAAAACAGTCGGTTCCCTCTGTGCTTATTTAGTCCTGTCACTTCCCGCACCTTCCATACTGTGAAACAAAATGACAAGTTGTAACAGATAGACATGGTAAACTGCTGCCTGTGTCACTGCACTGTAGTCTACAGGAGCCCTTCCAATGATGCCAACTTCAATCTTGAGCCTAAGTAAGCAATTTAATGAAAACGCAGGGATTTACTGATGTGCAGAAAATCATCTCTCAAGGCTGGCCATCATTCTCTATTGTGTCAAGGAGAACCCGTACCCATTTGCTCCCATAGTAAATATTAAGTGCAGCAACACATGTATTGCAAGTTCTTCATGTTTTGATAACTCAACCCTCAATTTTCAATAAGATTCTATTACCTATGGGCAGTGCAAATGTCTATTAGAGGCACAGTCTTATTCAGGAGTGTTTAAATTGTCAGTAAACAAGGTAGATGGAAAGTGAAAGAGGCAACATAGCTGAAGGAGAGCAAAGAGGAGGGTTTGCCTGAGATCCTGCAGCAGACTCGTGACAAAGCAAGGACATTTCTGTGTTGGGCTCACATCTTTGGGGTAACACCGGAAGGACTTATAGACCCACTGTGAAATGATGAAAAACTATACTAAAACTAAACTATGACTGACCATATTCAAGATACGTTCACCATAACTGAAGTGGGTTTTGCTCCTTTTCCTCTGTCCAATCACTTTAAGTAATGATTACTTGATTTATCTAGTTTAGATAGCAAATACCCTGGCTAAGTTGTTTAAGAGAAGAGTGTACAATTGGCAACATATCCATGGTTAGGTAATGGTCTTATTTTTAAAAGCAGTGCAGAAAGGATTGGTTTAAACCCATCATGCCCCAGGCATTCTGCAAAACTAAGGCTTGTAACATAAACAACAACCCAGCACAATAGAAGACATGATATTTAGAGCAAATTTTCACATCTGCATCAGTCAGCTATGAAGCAAATCTTGTATCTTTTATATTTTTATAATAATATCCTCTCTCTGCTATGATATACCTTATGTAAGCTCACATGTAAGCCTTTAACAAATTGCTCATGCGCTCAGAGATAGGTTCACAGAGATAGTGTCACGTTGAGAAAACTAAGTCTGAGAAGCTTGGTGAAAATACAGTTAAAATGTATTACCATGGTTAAACAATCCAAATTTAATTCTTAGCTGTTTGGATAACATCTAAATTTTACCACCTCTCTTTAAAACAAAACAATTTTCTTGTAAATTAATATAACGTCTGTTATCAACAGAAATAATATCAACTGAAACACACAGATAAGCACACAGAGACAGAGAAAGAGAGACTAAGGAGTAGTTCAAACCAAGGATTTAATCTAACCATCACTGAGATATTTAGAAAAAATAAAGTCTGATAAAAAATCATCTCAGGAGTTTTTCTAGCCAAAAACTGTCATGTAGTCTATCAGGTTCTACTGCATCTGTCACTCTTAACTGCACTTTTATATTTAATCAAAAGCCTAATTAAAACTAAATGCCTATACATATTCCAAGTATATAATTATCTTTTCTATACCATTACATATAGATATTGACTGTCAGATGTAATACCTCAATGAATGTATACATACCCTTAATACACATTCTGCAAGCTGTGGATGAATGCGTATTATTTTGCCATAAAATAAGCTCTTCCTGCACAGACAATTAAACAGACTTAATTTTCCAAAGTAACGTATTCTCTGCAAAGTGCTGAATACTGAAATATCTTATACAATTTACCAAGCTGGTATGGCACAAGAACATATGCCGGGCGTTTTCTGCCACCGTGTGATACAAAGGAGGTATAGCGGTCTAGCGGTCTTCAGAATTTAAGCCTCTGCAAAATTCGACGGTAAGTTCAGCTAATGTTGTGAAAGCATATTTATTTGCCATTATAGAACAATAAAAAGAGTTGACAACAGAAAATAGTTTCAGGTGCTGCTGAGTTAAAGCTAAAATAAGTAAAAGATTAAATAATACATATTTCTACAGTCCTCAGGCATGAGTGCAAAACAGAAAGTAAGCATAGAACCCTATTGTGCTTTTACATCCATGAACCTTCCCCCTTGAATATAAACACTAAGTGTAAGCACTTAATAAACAACTAAGTTAAAAACCAAACTGCTACTATAATCTGTGAGAATAAGTGGTATCAGCTGGGAAATGAAAAATAAAGGAAAGAGCCAGTTTACACTCCTTTTCCTTAGAGCAAAAGTGTATTTTAAATCTGGGAGGCGAAAGGAGGACAGTGGCACTAGCATAAGTTTGGAAGTTGACAGTCACTGAAGAAGAACTGAAGAAAAACCAGGACAGGGCATGAACTGCCTTTTACATGCAAGGTATCAGAAAGACATTTTCTACTGAAAGTAGCACAGGTTGCATAGCATCAGTCCCCATGACAAGAGGTACAGAAATCAAAGGTGCAAAAGTTTAGCAAAGGATAAGAAAAGAGAAAGAATAACAGACAGCATGTTTGTTACCAAGTGAAAACTGCAACTGTTGGCGAGTGCTGCAGATAACAATTCTCAACCCTTCTCTCCCCAAATATCTTTAACTTCTGACAGCTGTCAAAACAGAATGTGATACTACCAGGGCTCTAAATGCAGGAGAAGAGAGAGTTGCTTCTTGAATATAATGATTTCACAAACCCGTGTTCTGTTGTTCTTCAGTTTCCTCAATAACAGGAACATTTGATTCTAGGCAGCAATGCTCAGACACTCATGGTACTTCCCAGATAGCCTGCAGGTAAGCACACTGTTGAAGAAGATATTCCCAGACTTGAGAATTCACTAGGTGGGGGCTGTCTGCTCTTCAGACAGAGAAATAGCAGGGAACCCTATCCTGAGAGATGTGCAGAGTGCTCTTTCATTCAGCAACCTGTAGCTTTATATATTTTAATTTATACTTAATTTATATTAATTTATATATTTTAAAGAGTTTCTGATCAACACAACTTTTTGTACATCTCATATCATTAAGCTCCATGCAGATGACCCTGTATGAAGTCCAAAGTCTTCCATTACACCAAAACATCATTTCAGCTCTCAAGAGCATAATTTGTTGAATACTGCAGAGGTGAATGAACTGCTGAGTGGTAGAGGCTGATGTGTGTCACCATTGGCAAAGGTATCTGTGATCATGGGCAATCTATTTCCTGAGCTACATCTCATACAGTGAACTGCTCCCATGCTGTAGTAAAGAAAAATAAGGTAACAAAGAAAAACTCTTACAAAATAAGAGATCCCTCTAGATCCAACCCAAACAAGCATTGTGGGCGGTGGGGGGGGGGGGGGGGGGGGGGATGTCAGCGAGAGAAGGAGAAAGGAAGGAAAGCACTCAATTCCTCCCTCTGTGGGCAACCCTATGCAGTCCTAAAGGACAAGATTTAATTAGAACAGTTATCTTTGCACAGATTTGCATCTGCAGGTGCTATGAGAATTGTTAAGGGCAATTCTGCTAAATGTGTTCTCCTTACAGTCCAGTGAAGAAGGGAAGTTAACAAGCGCGCTTCAATTACAAAACCAAAAGGGATCATCACTGTGATTCTCGAGCTCACAGACTGGTCACAGAATTTCTACCAAAACCAAAAGACTGTTTTTAGAAGAAAAAAATAAATAGTTCTTAATGATGAATTCATAATGAGTCCCAGTAAACTGTTATAATTTTTTATTATTCTCATGAGTGGTATTTCAGTGTGAAGTTAAATTTTCCTAACTTCAGCTTGCAGTCCCTGGATCTTGTTATAGCTTTGTCAGCAACACTGCAAAGCCACCGCCCCCATTTCAATATCAGATATCAGCTGGATCATGCTCAGCATCAATCAGCCCTTCATACTGGCAGGGCCGATCTGTATGAGGGTACATTTTTCAGCTAAACGCAACATCACACTGCCTTTGAGAGAAAGACCATTATTCACACTTTATTTTCACTTCACCCTTGTACTCGGAGCTTAAAAACAAAAACTCAAAATGGATTTGGCACAATTCATATGTCACAGAGGCAAAGTGCTGGGAGCAGCAGACAGAGCTTTCATTCTTGTAAAGCTTTAGAGGATCACACAGAAAACATTAGCAATGGCTGATAAAATGAGTGCAATATGGGGTAATTATATCCTTCACCAGAATGAACAGATGCACACTGACTTCAGTAAAGCTGCATCTATTTATACCAGCTGAGGACCGACTCTCTCCCTCTTCTTTTTTTGATCAATAACAATTATGCAAAAGAAAAGGTTCTGCATAACTTTACAGCAATGACACACCCTAAATTCCAGGTTGCACAATGACCTGAATAGAAGGGTTTCCAGTTTAGTTGATTTTTGGTTCTTTTCCTGATACGCTCCTATCATCTTCAACCTGGTCCAAGGCCAAAGTCACAAGAAACACAGTTTCTTTTCTTGCCACATCAGAAAGGTTTAAAAACACATGTGACTATGGATCCACATGCACTTTTCTTCCTTCCTTTTGATGGGGATACACAAAGAAGTTAGTTTGCGATGTGTGTAATGAGGAAACTCCAGGCAAGGTGACCCAGTTCAGTGAATCCTGTATCCACACACAAAGCAAGCCTCTCCTTAGCATTTACCTGGAATATTAGCCTTGGGAGACACAGAAGAATGATAGGAAATGCAGGACAAAACCCAAACAAGTTCTCCAACTCATGTTTCCAATCCTTGCTGCTCTGGGCAGTGAGGAAGGAACAGGGAAGTACTCTTAAATCTGACTGAAACCGACAGCACATCTGAAAAGACTTCAGTAAGGCCAGAATCATAGAATCACAGAACAGTTTGAGTTGAAAGGGACCTTAACGATCACTCAGCCCCAATCCCCCTGCTATGGACAGGGACAGCTACCACTGGATCAGGTTGCTCAAATACTTATCCAACCTAGCCTTGAAAAGCTCCAGGCACGGGGCATCCATGACTTCTCCGGAAAACCTGTTCCCGTGTCTCACTGCCCTCATAGTAGAAAGTTTCTTCCTAATATCTAATTCAAATCTCCCTTCCTTCTGCTTAAAACAGTTACCCCTCATCCTACCACTGTACCCCCGATAAAGAGCCCCTCCCCAGCTTTCCTGCAGTTTCTTGTAGAACTGCAACTAGGACCTCAAAACAAACCCTAGTCTCTTATTTTACGTGCCATGCAACTCAAGAATCACTCTGCGGTATTTTCATACATATCCAAATGATGCGCCTTATATCAGATGCTTTCCACTGGACTGTATACTTACTGTGCTTTGGTATTTCAGTTTGTTAGTCATTGATAGCCATCTTTATTGTAAAGGTGACACACGGATAATAACCCTTGTGCAATTTTTAAGAAGATAAAGCTATTTCAATTAGTTTTTCTTCTCCTTCAGCTTTGCTTGATACTACAGAAATAGAAGTTTTGCTGAGAGCGATGTTTGTGTGGGAATCCGCCAGCTCTGCTTTTTGTGGATGTTGGCATAAGGTAGTCAGGTGGGAGTTTTTTATTAAAAATGTTATCAGTGTTTTGAACACAGAATTGTATTTTCACAGGAACTTGACTGACTTTTGCTAATGAAATGTACATTTTCTCCTCAGCTATACCGTCAGTATTTTTAGATTTGGCATTGCTGCTATTGAGTTGATGACTCATGAAGTGGCTCTTTTCCATTGCAAAGGGGAAAACTACCATTAAGCCACCAAATTAAAATCAATATTATTCCAAAAAATAACAAGTAGGGATTGAAGTTGACAAAGATTTCTGGTTTCTTTTTTTCCCCTTCTGAACAATGATTCTGTCCTTGAATATGCAGTTATCTATGTGCCTCTGAGGAAATAATTTAATCTTTATTGTTTAGGATTACAATAGAAATATAAAAGCTAGACTGTAATTTTACACACCAGTCAATAACTTACTTCCATTTCTACTCTTTTCAGCATTACAAGTTAGCTTGCTTCTCTCACAGATACTCATCTATGATTAACTTACTTCAATTTAAATATAAAGTGTCTGTGAAACCTTTAGGCACAAAGGAGTGAACATCTGTCTGCTTTCCTATCTTTATATTTTCATAAGTGAACTCTGGACTAATCCACACAGCTAGGAATCCACTAGACTCAAACTCTGATGTCACTTTAAAGACCATGGATGTCACTGTTTTGTACTGTCCATAACTTTAAGAGTGTTTTCCTGCTTTTAGACAACAATAATGACACATTGTCATGAATCGACCAGCCTCAACCATTGACTAGCAAAATCAAAAAACCCGAAAGACAAAATAATAACCAAAATAATGACAAAAATTATTCCTAACCATTGACAGCCTGAGCAAGATGGAAGCACACAGAAAGTGAAGATAACAGGGGATGAAAATGAAGGTTATAGGGACATGAAACAGTGCAGAAATTCCTCCAAGCCTCTGCTGAGATACTGCAGACAGAAAAAGCCTTCTCATCAATCTGTTATTCAGCCACAGGTCTACCACAAGCTTGTACAAATGGCACAGAGGTTCAGAGACACAGCACAGCCCAGATCCAAGCCAGACGTGGATATGAAGCCATATCATTTATATGAATGCCAATGACATCATTGGAGAGAGGGGACATTTCTTCTCATCTTCCTGATACTCTGTAAATCAGTATTTGATGTGGAGAAACATCAGAGTTCTCAAAGGGTACCAAGTCAAGTGTTAAAATGGCTTGAATGTTTCCTGGGATTGTATGGATACTTTAGGCTCCTACACACAGACTAGCAAGGAGATCCGACTTCTATGGACATCCTTTTAAAATGTACATGACACTGATTTGATCTGAAGGTCTTAAGCATCAGTTCTCTCAATAAGAACAGACAACTGACACTGAAATTCAGAGGTAACAGAGGGAGGTATTTCGGCAAACTTGCATCTGAGTGTAGTTTCCTTTGATACACCATGTGTGTTCATCTTTGTCCATCCTGCAGAAGACCAAACTTCTCATCACTGCCAACCACTGGTGTAAGACCACTCACAAGGAACAGTTCTTTTCACACCAACTTAGTCACACTTTCATCTGTTTTGGCTTTAATACAGCAGCGTAAAATACATAACACTGAGCATTCTAGATGCTCCAATAATCCCACACCTCTATCAGCTCCACAGGCTACCTATCAAACATATCCACTAGTGTGTAACTGAAATTGTCACAGGCTTTTGAACAAAGCACCATGTTTTCATCCCTACTTTCAAAGCTCTTCCTGTAAAGACTTAGTATGAAAGGCAAAGGTAGCCACATGTCTCTGATGCAGGGACTCTTTACAGAAAGGCTCATGCTCTTACAGGCAGGAACCTCAATCACCTTTTCCATGAATTATGGACATAAACCACATCACTTTCTACAATAAACATTTTCTATGCTATACTCCTCTGAAAGAAATACATAGTGGCATGCAATTAATAGTAGTGTGTCTATTAAAAATGAGCAAATTGATAAAAAGGAAACCTAGCCAGAACTCTCAGATGCATATGCTTCTTCCCAGAGGGAAAGTATGAGAGTAGAAATAGCTTACAACAGATGTTAATCTTTGTGCTTAACACATTACCGGAAGGTACTTCAAATTCAGTGACAAGCACAGTATAAGAGCTTACATAGAATAAGACAGATTAACAACTATATTTATTAAGGGCTGCATTTTCAGTCAGGCCTCTGCAAACCTTTCTTCTGAAAAAGCAATTTTGTTTCTGTTTTCTGCGTGCATACAGTCAATGAATATTAAATACTGTTGCAACCCCTTAGCTTGGCTATATACCATGCTGATTAAGTTACCTTGAATTAGATTATGTCTCTTCTCCACTAGTATTCCAACATATCCCCCTGGATGTGCTGAGGGTTATATTCCAGAAAGGTGCACGACATCCCTTAGGGGATTATAGTCCTTTTCTCCTCTGATATCATAATAATGACTTTACCCAATACAATTATTCCTTACTCAAACAAAAAAGCGCTCTTGTCTTTCCGTTGCATAATTCTGTGTAACTTTTTATACAAACATATCTATCTGCTAGCTTCTTTTCTAGTTTCTCAAAAGGTTGACTTACGTTTAGTAATATTTTTCCACTTGCTAATGGCTACGCACAATCTTAATACATTACACTTAAAAGTAACTATTTTTTTTGTGTGTTTCAGATTTGTGACGCCAACAGAGAGAGGCTTTACCACAGACCCGTCTGTTAATGCATTTCTTCCACAGCACACAGTGGCATCACACAACTTCGGTTCTGCCTGTAGGAGTTGTTTCCTTTCAGAAAATCCTTCAGAAGTCCTGTCACCAGGGAAGTCATTGAAGTGGTTGATTTTGGTACAAATGTGAAGAGAAACAGCAGCTATCAGTGCAAGAAACTTTTAAAATGAAAATTTGCATTTAAATTTTGGGAACATCTAGAGACCACAGTCTCTGGCTGGGCTCATACGGTACCCAGTGATGAACAAACACATGGTAACAAAACACCCCCTGTCCCAAAGCAGCCGGCAGCCCAATTATCTAATTCAGACCTTACCGAATTATGCATATTATTATCACTCCAGAAGATAAAAAATAAGCCACACTTGAGAGCAGATCTGGCTAGTGTCAACTGAAAAATGAGCAAGTTGGGTCTAAAGTGGTTCTGCAACCTGTTCCTTTTCACCACTAACCTGTGCAATAGCTCCAGTGCAAGTGCCTACTGCATGGTTCCCTGTTCTACTCTAATCAGAAGCATCATGAGCAAAGCCATCCCAAGCCTTACCTTCAACCAGGACTGGAAAAATAGGTCAGGGAAATAGCATTATAATCTGATTTAACTACTATTCAAATCATCACAGTCTCTCTGTTAATTTTGACAAGAATTGGATTGGGTCCAAATTACTAACAACAAAGTGAGACGTTTGTTTTAATATCTTCACCCTTTCATATAAAATCTTCCATTTAAAGAACAAAAAATTAGATTTCCCACGTGCCTTCCAGTGGCTTCAGTGAATTAAGCTTTCATGTAAACCAGTACAAGACAGACTGGCTGCACTGCAGCTGGTAATTTGAGCCCCAACCTGACATAAGGCCACTCCCTCCTTTACAGATGATGAGGGCTGTGAAGCAGAGTAGCTCAAGAATAAGAGAGTGCATCATCCACGTGTTTGAGTAGACAACCTCCAGGATTTCCTTCTCAGAGACCAGTGGAGAGTCTGCAGTTTCAAAATATCTCACCAGATGGAAAACTCCAAGGCCAAAGTAAGAAGAGAAAGACTAATGGGAATTAACATCCCAAACAACCCAGCTTATACAAAAAATTGTATTTATTTGATGAAAGCAAAAATAACTTCATATTCTGAAAAAAAATAAAAAAGAAAAAAGGTCTGCCAGAGAGGCTTGTTCTGGCATATAATGAATACCTAAGGAAATATTGTTTGTATTGTGCAATGAAATTGTAATTAATGTTTGTTTGCTTACCATTTAATAGCAGTTCTGCACTAAGTGATGGGATTTTGCTGCCATTTGTGAATGTGCAGATTTTAAAACTTCACTCCCCATATGGAAGAGTTCCCAGGGGGTCATATCATAAACCCATTCAAATGAACAAAACAAATGACAAGTATCTGTACAAATGTGGAAAAAGAGAGAGCTGTATGTATTATTTTATGTAAGTATTGTTAATTGCCTCAGTTTACTTATATGGTATTTTCCTGCTTGACTGCATAGAGGTAAATCAAAAGAGCCTATCTAGATGAGGAGAAACAAAAGCAACAAAACCACAAAACTCCTTCAGGTGTGGTGAGGGGCCCCTAAATGGAGGAGTCCTCTGCTTCTTTCCAGCTAGACTGACAACGTTTATTCTGCTCATGCCTAAATCTAAATCTAAAGAGAGTCTGAAATCTTGAAGAGATGATAAGACTGGCCAAAAGGAGCAACTGGTGTGCTGTCAAGAAGGTAGACACTGACCTGGATTAATCCCACTTATCTACATGCACCTAAAAAAGAAATGCAATCTGTCTGGCTAAGAGTGAAGCCACTTCCAGAGGGCAACTCAGAGCAAGTAGGAGTTGGACTTGACGATCCCTTCCTACTCAGGTCATTCAGTGAAGTACGTTCCTAATATGGCAGGGTTCCCAAAAAGGATCCATCTAGGCCTTTCTCCCCTCCATGGACAAAAAGACAGGCAGCAGCATATACAGATCTGATGAAGCCACCTTAGGTGATTGCCACTGCACCTGCCTCCACACTGGCACAAACCACACCTAAACTTAGCTACTCCAGTAAATACGCAGATATGCGCTTACTGAAGCCTTTGGTACTGCGGTTTCATTGCTATTAGGGTTCTACACAATTCACTATCACAGCAAAACTTCACAGAGAAGAGGTCAGGGAAGGTACAATACCTTGCAGATCAAGATTCAGCTATAGCTTACATTCACGAGTACAAACACTACATTCCTTTAATTCTTTGTGTGAAATACTATGGACTTCTTAGTAGAAGAGTGATGAATATCGTTTTGTTTTGAAAAAGCATGCCTCCAATTTGCTGCTACATAGGCACCCATAGTAAAGGTTTCAGTAGATGCCAAACTCATTGGACCCTGCTTGTTAGTATGGCTGGGAGATGGTGGGAAAACTGCCTCTCAGAAAGTTAGTCCTAGAACAGTAGGATTGTGCCACTAGCTCAAAGCAAGGTACGGGAGTGACAAAAGGAGATTAGCAGGCAGCCTGCTCTGTAACCAAGTCCGATGCATAATAGCTGAGAGGACATGGCCTGTGACAGGGTTTAATTCTTCACATTTTGCAGCTCCTTCTGTAAAATACTATGTGTCCCCTAATTTACAAAATAATTTTTAGTTTGGTACTCATTTTCTCAGAGCTATGAGGGAGATGAGGGAAGAGGTGTTCTTCTTCATAATAACTTCATGGTATTACCTGGCCTTCCTTCCTGGCATTTTCAAATTTCCATCTGAAGTTTACAGTTCTCCTGGACTACAGATTCCAACTGACCCTCAAAATTTGCCGGAGATGACTATGTGCTCACCTACAGTTCTTACAAAGGAGAGCTTTCACAGTGCTGTAGTGTTGCAGCTCACTTACAGTCACCTCCCAGATCACATGTACACAGCTGTATCTGGGGAACGACAGCTTTATATCACTCTGATTTATGGCTATATTAAATACACTTTGAAGACTAGTTAGAAGCCAAATGTTCCACTCGTAGATGAAAACTTGATCTCTCTTAAGATATCAAGCAGAAAACTTTGATGAGTGGAGGGAATTCCCCCCCCCCCCCCAGGAAACAATATGTAAGCTTTAAGCTGGGGAAGAACATATAGACCATGATGAACTGCAAAGGAGGACATGGCTTCTAAACAGAGCAGGCTGTTGCTGAAGAAGGAAGTGTTGGCCTGTGAAAAAGCCAGAAAAAAGAACACAAGACATCCTTGTGATAATGTGGTCCTGCATATAGCTGCCTCATTTTCAGTTTTGACAGCAATGAGACTGCTATGTGGTTATTTCCCATGCTATATATATGAAACAGAAACTTTAGTGAACTGTGACTTGGGGCTGTTGAGGACGAGTTGACGTTTCAGTAGTATTACGTATGATTGTATAAACAGCTCTGAAAGTGAAGTGCTAGGAAAGGAGTGAAATAAAGTGAAATACAAACAAAAATATGGCCATGAGCTAAACAGCCAGACAGGATACGTGTTCTTTTCAAAAAGCTGAGGAATGAGCATCTGTCATTTTTCCCAATTCTTTAAAACTGAATCTAACACTGAACGAAAATTTTTCTACTTAACAAAAGCATGGAATATTTGATGCCTCTCTAAGTGCAGTACTTGCAATGCCACCATCATTGCTGAAACATAAACTTAACAGCTATTTAGACCCCTGTTACAGGTCTTTCAGCTCCTTTTGAACCTCATCTATTTTCAGGAACAACCTGCTCATCTCTGACACCCCAAAATTGTAGAAATCAATGTGTTATTACGCTGTAAGAACAATAGAAAAGCAAAATCTTGAACTTGATAAGAAAACTATAACCTTCCTCTAGTTCATAACTTTGCCTTCCATAAAATGTAATTTAAAGAGAGAACTTAAGAACTTTATCTCGGAACTACTTCTTCCTTCAGGCAGATTTAGCTCATAGATCTTCCACTAAGAAAACATTAGGAAAAAAAATAAGAACTAATAGGAAGACCCAACATTGACTTCAATGCTAGAAAAGTGTTCATATATAAGAAATAGACCTCTAAAGGTGACACAGGGAGAAACATATTTATACTTTAAAATCATGAATCTAAAAAAAAAAATCATAGAACTGCAGCAAAACACATGTTGAAAGTGACATAAAGAATCCTTGAGAAAGAGGGCTGAAAAGGGGAATAAAGTGTATGGGTAAGGAAACAGTGACGCATATCCAGAAAAAAAACCCCACAGCTTGAAAAGATTTTAAAAACCTGTGACTGTAAGTCTTGTTTTGCTCCTACCCAGACAATCTTGCCCCAGCCTGGCACCCGGGTTAGTTGCTAAAACTTTATACTGGGTTATATAGGGATAGGGCAACTAAGCTAGTAAAGGAATGTATGAGGTTAAAACTTTAACAGAAAATTAATACTTCCATCACTTCTTTTAATTACAGAATTACAGATTTTCCCTTCTGTGATTTGTGATTCATTTTATAAAGCATAAATTTACATTTCAAGATAGATACTTTGTTCTTCTACAATGAATCTACAAGATTTTTATAGCTTTTCGTTGTACTAACAGTATGCTCCCAGAAGAAAATTGATTTATCTTTTTTTCAGAAATTGGAGAAAATCACAACTTTTCTGTTCAACTCACTGAAGATGAGTCTATATTCAGCAAATGAGTGTGCTGACCTACCCAGGCCTGGGCACCACACAGGAATAGAGTAGAATACATATGAAATGACCCATTCACCCCCCACTCTCCCTTTGGAAGTGTATTTTTTACCTGAGGTAGCACTGCTGGTCCTTGTCCTGCCAACCTCTGCAAGGAGCTGACCTGAGGAACCTTAATGGGCACTGCAGTGATAGTTCCCAAAGTCTGTTGGAAGAAAAACAGTTGAACACAGCTTAAAACATTTGCACAGCTTCCTCAGATAGAATCTACCGACCCAGCGGTTCACCCTTCCAGCTCTTTGTGTCTCTCTTCTTGACTTAGGAAGGAAGGGTATAATCAGTCCATTTGAAGCTCTCTCTCTTCTGCCTCAAGAGTCAGAGACTTCCTTCTCTTTAACCTTCCCTACAAAGCAGTGTTAACCAAAGCATAATGTCTCCTTAGAGCATTTAGAAATCCTGAGTGCAAAGGATACATCTCATTGTTGTGAAGACTTTGTACACAAAATAAAAACAAGTGTGCTGCCATGGCTGAAGGCTGTCTAGGTACCAGCTTGTTTTCAAAAGAGATCTGAAGAAAGGAGAAACGCACCACATTGAAACTTCAAAATGTGCATTGGAAAGATGATTCATTTCATGCTATCCAGGGTCACAAGAGAAGTTCATTGTGTCATAGTAAATACTGAATTATTAAAACTGAAAGCTACCTATAAGTCTACCACAACACACTGTAACATAACATTCAGCTAAGATAACATCCATTTGGGTCAATGCAGCTGCTATTACTATCCATGTTTATCTTCTCTACTCATCCTTCTCTTAGTTGCATAACAAATTCATTCAAAGTTTAAGATAGGTTAGACTAGACTAGACTAGAATATTTCCATTGGAAAGGACCTGCAATGATCATCTGATCCAACTGCCTGACCAATTAAGGGCTAACCAAAAACTAAAGAATATTCTTAATGGCATTGCCTGAACGCCTCTCAAACACTGACAGGTTTGGAACATCTACCACCTCTCTAGGAAGCCTGTTTCAGCATTTGACCACCCTCAAAGAAACAAAATATTACCTGTTGTCCAGTCTAAACCTCCCTGATGCAGCTTTGATTCATTCCCACTTGTCTTATCACTGGATGCCAGGGAGAAGAGATTAGTACTCTCTACTTTCCCTACTCAGGAAGCTGTAGAGAGCCATGGGGTCAACCCCTCAGCCTCCTTTTCTTCAGACTAGACAAGGCCAAGCCTCTGAGCAGCTCCTCATAGGACATTCCTCCCAGTTCTTCCACCAGCTTTGTTGCCCTTCTCTGGGCCTTAACCTTCTTCATTTGTGGGGACCAGAACTGCATACAGTACTCAAGGTGAGGCCACACCAATGTTGAATACAGTGGAATAATCACCTCCTTTGATGGCTGGTTGTGCCATGTTTGATGCATCCTAGGATGCAGTTCGCCCTCTTGGCTGCCAGGACACATTGCTAACTCATATTGAGCCTTCTATCAACCAGCATCCCCAGACCTCTTTCTGCAGGGCTGCTCTCCAGCCACTCGTCTCCAAATCTATGCTTGTGCCCAGCATTACTCAGTTCCTAGGTAAAGAATCCAGTATTTCAACTTGTTAAAATCATAGTCCAATGGTACAATCTATCTAGATCCCTCTGCAAGGCCTCCCATCCCTCAAGAGAGTAAACAGCACTTCCTAGTTTGGCATCATCAGAAAACCTGCTAATGGTACATTTAACTCATGCATCCAAATTGTTGATAACTATATTGAACAGAACTGGCCCTAGAACTGAACCTTTAGGAACACTGTTCATGACTGACACTGTTCATAACGAGACAGTTAAATCTCCATTCATTACAACCCTTTGACCACTCCCCTTCAGGCAGTTCTTCACTGCCTGAGCACACTGTGAATCCGCTCACCTCACAACTGGACTAGAAGGATGCTGTGAGGGATGGCATCAAAAGCCTTATTGAAATCCAGAAAATAACATTCATCACTTTTCCTTCATCTACTAGGTAGATATCAAATCAGTTAAACAGGACTTTCCTTTTGTGAACCCAAGTTGATGGTGTCTGATGATTGCATTATTCTTTAAATGCCTTTCAATGGTACTCAGTACAAGATATTAGAGGTAGCTCCTTCTGTGAGCAAATACATTGTTGCATTCTACATAAAGTTTACTCTGTAGATGGAGAAGTGTTACTAGTTAAATCAGTATTATCTTTATCCCTTACTAATTGTGTTGGATACCAAGAGCAAGTAAATTATGTTGCTGTGTTACAGAGCCAAGTACACACAAATTTCGCCCCTATCTTGCTGCACCTTGTTTAGCACCAGTCCTTTGCTGACTTTTCTCTCTGTAGTGATACAGATATCCATAGATATACATGTATGTGTTCTGCAATAGATGTTCTGAATGACACCTCTTTTTTCAAGCCTCACCCACAGAGGCTCAAAAAATACTGAATTTAAGATTTTCTAAATAACTTGTACCCTATTTTCTCCATTAAAAAGGACAGATAGCTTATAAATTTAAGATTGGGCCACAGGTCTAAAGAACATAGCTAACTTTTCCACTTCAACCTCTTCTGTTTCATCATTGCTGATCACAGTTCATATTTTGGTTAACTGGCTAATATTCTTAAGGCAAGGTTGTATAACTTCTACCTAATGTTTCTTAATTGCCATTGGGACAACACGGCAATATAAGCAAGCAGATGATTGTCATTATAACAGCAAGAGACACTTAGTCACTGATCACAAAAACTTATCAGGATGGTAGAAATAGCTAATAAGGAAAGAAAAATGGATTCTTCTAAATTTCTCTAAATTTAACTCCCTTCAAAACACAAGTATCAGATCACAGCCAGTAAGATAAAATATGCTAATATTACCCCTGTGTGGTAATGAAATTTGTCAATAAGAAAGGAAACTATAATGTAATCAGGTGAAGGAAAGTAAAACTGCGTCAGGTCCATGCTGATATAGCTGCCTTAGACCTCAAAAACAGAGTGGTAAAATACTCTATTTTATTCTAACTAGAGTGTTTTATAAGACTACCATGTATCTTCATGCAGAATATTTTTAATAAATGTGTCCTACAGCGTTTATATTTTTAACTCCTCTTGGAGACATTTGGGGGTGTGATGTTATATATTCAACAAAGATTAAAATTTGCATAAGACTTGCCTGAGTTAAACAATAAAGAGAGCTGCATTGTTATAAAAATGCAAGACAATTTTTCCTGAGTACTCTTAGATTATCAGTACCCTGGATTATGCATGAAAAAGTATACTCCATTAAAATTCTGTCTTGAGACAAGAGGTGTGGCAGTGTGTGTAGAGAAAAAGGAGTACTTACAACCAGGGCTGCCAGAGCAAGTAAGTTATACCTTTCTCCAGAAGTAAAGGTATTGGCAGCAAAATGAGGCACAGAAGGGTATATCCACTGCAGTTATCCCTACAGGGTGACACATAGACTAAAAGCAATGGGAAAGATACTATAAAAAAATAGGAATTACTTATTTCTTTGCCCTGTCTACCATATCCCAATCTTACACATTGGGAAGAACAACATGATGAATTCCTGCAGTCTGGAGAGAAGGAGAACTTGAGCTACCACCTGCTGCTGTTGCCACTTATTAGACTTAACACAACTTCCTGATTTATTCTACCATGAAATAAAATTAATTCTGCCCAGTTATTTTGCTTTTAAAGGTGAATACCAGAATGAACTTTCCAACTCAAACTAAACGAAATGAAAGTTTATCATAAATATGATCTACATTTTCCCTCCAGGTCAACAGTGTTTATAAATAGAACGAGATATTTTTCACAATGCCACGAAGCCTGTGTTTTCTCTGGGAACACCACGAGCACCACAACTTCTTCTGGGTTGCACGTATACTCTTTATAGAAAGTAAAAACATGAGCCTCTTCCTTCTGGAAGGTCATGCTCAAAGTGTGACTATACTTCTCAGTATTTTTATTTATGCTACCTCTGACCTTGAAAATACACATTCTGATACTTTGGTTTCTACAGATACAAGTGGATTTGCAAGGATTTTCAAACTGGCCAGCAAATACCATGCATTAAAATCCGAAGTGCTGACAGTGAGTGAAATTGGGAATTGACTGTAAAGATAAGAATCAAATTACTCAGAAGTTAGATAAGATACAGTTATCAACTGGTAGGATGCACAAAACCTCCACGTCTGAGTAACAAATGTCTTTTCTCGTACTACTTCAAATATCAATCACAAGGAAAAAAAAAAAAAAAAACAACAAACAAACCCTGTCTAGAACAGAACGCCTCTGTCCAGCGAGGAAGGAGCTCCTCTCAGCTTCTGGGCACATTGCTGGGCAAATTCCCTTTTACATTTCAAAACACAGAATCACTGAGTCAAAAGGAATGAGAATTAGAGAAGAAACAAGAAATGCCACCAAATGACTCTGCACTGTTCTCTCAGCTTCACTTGAAGACAAACCCAGGATCTATTGTCTGTGGGTATCAGACAAATGAACTATCATTAGTTCTGTCACTTGCACTCTTAAAAAAATTGTCATATTTGTTTTCCTGAAGTAGGAGTTTTGTAGAGTTCTCAAGAGAACAAAAACAAATTATTGCATTCTCAGGTTATGAAATTTTCAGTGACAAAGACACAGTCTCCTGTTTACAAATGCTTTTATAGTAAGGATCTGTTACTTAATATTCAAGGAAAGAATTTCAGTATAAAAATCGTATAGCCAAGGGAAAATTCAAAACATTAATCTCACATTAATAATAGTACTATAATATGTTCAGGCACAGAGATATCTAAAAATCTATTTTACTTTTCAGAATTTACATTATTCTGTTATTTCCTCCCAGCTTGGGTAGTAAATAGTTCAACAGTATCAGCACAATTCAATGACAGACACCTCTGTACTTGTCCTGTAACACATTTTATGTTATCTCAGGGTACTTCACCGAGGTCAGTATTATTGTCTCCATTGTAGAAATGAAAAAAATAAATCAAGATTTAGAAGTAAAATAATATTGTCAGGGCTAGACAGTTGTACAGGTGAAAATGTAAGCCAGACTTCTCGCTTCCAGTGTCTCATCCATGTGACTGATTAACCTCATCTCATGTGTAGATGTAGATCCACATCTTAGTAACCTAATTTTTAGGTCGAATTTTAATGACCAAACCAGGATGTCTCCATGATGATGGGTTAAAACAGTGGAGTACAAAACTGAGGGAACTGCAGTTGTGGTCTCTGCAATGGAAGATGTGCAGGTGCTAGAACGGATGGCTGGCCAGGTTGGCTCTGAGTACATTTTTCAGTGCATTTCAGAGCACAGCTTTGCTCCATTTTAAGTGGCAAATAAATGAGCAGATAAACCCACTTTCCTGACAAATAAAAAAAGTAAATGTCCTTATCTGATGTTCTTGGTCAGGCAATGAGAACCAGACAACTCCCTGTGGCTCAAGATGGTAACAGGACAAATACTGCTCACACTCAACTTAATACTTCAGTTCCAGCTGGGTCTTCAGCTCTAGCACATGGGCTGCAAGAGGTGAGTAATTAAGATACCTCCTCCCCTCAAAGGGAAACAAACTTTATTTCCTCCTGTTAACAGTGCTACCTATTTTCACTCACAAACCATTCACGCTTGCCATAGTGAGCTCGGTGAATCAAAGACTCACTAATTCCACACTATCATTTTCATCCATGTGGGCCATTTTTTTTATATCCTTCCTTTTTTTTTCCAATTTGTCCAAAGATCAAGCTGGTGCACATTCTTACAAACCTTCAATTAACAAGCTGAAAAGACATTTTTCTGGCAATGCCTGACCTTTAAGCACTTTGTATGAATTTATCGATACCAGCAGAAACAATAATTTAAAAGGTTATTTTATGAGTGCTGAATAGTTTATGGCAGCACTTTTGTCAAGATAAATGAGTTTCTTATTTCTACATTTACAGCTCTAAGCATTTTAATAAAAAAGGTCCATAAAAGTCAAAGATAACTCCAAATCTCTCCTCTGTCTAAGTCTACTTGGGCCTTTCTGGTGACCCATTGAAACACCTCCAATGTGGAGAGAGCACCAAAATGTCCACTGATGGGGTAAGGTGAAGAGCCAAGTTTCAGTTTGCCTCAGAATTGTTTTGACTTGATTGTATGCAATTAAGCCAGATTTACTATCTTTATACTGAGATTTTTTTCAAACCAAAACAATTTAATTCCTACTGTCTAATTCACTAAACTTTACATCCACCAGTGCTTATTATGCCAGGCAAGCATCTGGGAGCCCATGACCCCTTGCTAACTCCTACCTCAAGCCCCAGCCCCAGCCCTGGACTGGAGCAGGAACCTCAGCCACTGCATCCACCATCCACTGTAGGAGATAATGACTAATGAACCCACATGGCTGCAGCATCCTTGTCTTCAGTGACCTACACAGAGCAGACAGGTATCTGGCATGTCAGGGACAATTTTTTGCTTGAGCAATCCACAGACGCCCTCAGACAGGAACCGCAGCAGGCTCCCTGTGTAGCTGACCTGCAATCTCAGTTGTTGGGTAAGTGTCATCCAATAGCATGCTCTGAAGGGTCACGTTTTGAATTGCAAAAACAGGTGAAGACATATAAATGGAACAATCTTTTCCAGTTGTCAGCTTACCTACTACAAATATAGTAATAAGAATTTAAAAGAAGAAAACCAACCCAAAATTCTCCAAACAAGAGGACACAGTTGCATTAAAAACCAAAAAAAAGGCAGTTCCTCTCATGTAACCAAAAGTAAATGAAAAATTTAGAAGATATTGCCAAGTGCAGTTAAAAAAGAAAATAACTTATCGCCCTCAGTTCTTCTATTAACATCCAATAGCATTGTAACTATTCACTGTATTTTCTAGTTCATCTCCTGTATTAAATAACATCATCCCTAGATCAAGGCTTTCAAGGACAAATGAAGGACTGAATTGTGGGGACAGTGGCAAGTGATTCAAAGAAGTACGGTACAAACACAGAACAATAATACAACAGATGACAGCTCGAGATAGAGGATAAAAGGATGCTGAAGGACAAAAAAGAATGAGATTTATATTGCTCACGATTAGACTACATACAGTTTCCTACTATTATGTTATGACTTCTTTAGTTAACACATCAGTTTTTAAATCCACGAAGTTATGCATATTTATCATTTTAGTAAACTTCTGCATTTCAGCCATGAATGAACACATACATCTCTCTCACTCTCTCTCCAGATATGTATCTCTACTTTACTGAAAGGTATTTGCATTTTACCCAGTTTGAGTAAATATCAGACCATTGCTATATTTGCTCTGCATTACAAATTACTTTCTTGCTTCATTTGGATATACTAGTAAATGCTTAAGGACCTGTTCCTACAATTCATTATCCATACAAACTCATTGCTGAGCTTGGGTACATGAGTAATTTAGGATCAGATCACAGGTGTAAAACTGTTAGGGCACACAAATCACTTTCCATTTCAGAATTACACCAGTACAGATAAAATCACTGAAGTCAATGACTGAAGAGAATCAGACTCAATGAGTAACAGAAGGTTAAGAAGTCACATAGCCTTTCACTATAACATGTAAGCAAAATAAATACTTAGAATCATAGAATCACAGAATGATAGAATAGTTAGGGTTGGAATAGACCTTAAAGATCATCTACTTCCAAACCCCCTGCCATGGGCAGGGACATCCCACTAGATCAGGCTGCCCAAGGCCCCATTCAAACTGGCCTTGAACACCTCCAGGGATGGGGCAGCCACAACTTCTCTCGGCAATCTGTGCCAGTGCCTCACCACTCTCATGGTAAAGAAATTCTTCCTAATGGCTAGTCTAAATCTGCTCTTCTTCAGTTTATAACCATTCCCCCTTGTCCTATCACCACAAGCCTTTATGAGTAGTTCCTCTCCAGCTTTCCTGTAGGCTCCTTTCAGGTACTGGAAGGTTGCTATAAGATTTCCTCGGAGCCTTCTCTTCTCCAGGCTGAACAAGCCCAACTCTCTCAGCCTGTGTTCATATGGAAGGAGCGTCAGCCCTCGGATCATCCTTGTAGCCCTCGCCTGGACCCATTCCAACAGTTGCATATCCTTCTTACATTAAGGATTCCAGAACTGTACACAGTACTCCAGATGAGGTGTCACGGGGAGGAAGAGAGGAGTAGAGTTACTTCCCTCAACACACTAGCCACACTTCTTTTGATGCAGCCCTGCATATGGTTGGCATACTGGGCTGTGAGCATATATTCCCAGATCATGTCAAGCTTCTCATTTACCAGCACCTCCAAGTCCTTCTCTGCAGGGCAGCTTTCAATCACATCATCCCCTATCATGTACTGAAAATAGGGATTGCCCTGACCCAGGTGTAAAGCCTTGCACTTGGCCCTATTGAACCTCATGAGGTTCTCACAGGCCAACTTCTCCAACTTGTCCAGGTCCCTCTGGATGACATCCCATCTTTCCAGTGTGGCAACTACACCACATCCGCAAACTTGCTGAGGGTGCACTCAATCTTACTGTCAATATCACTGATGAAAATATTTAACAGCAACAGTCCCAGTACAGAAACCTGAGGGACACCACTTGTCACAGATCTCCATCTGGACACTGAGCCATTGACCACTACTCTCTGAATATGACCCTCCAACCAGTTTCTTACCCACTGTACCATCCACCCACCAAATCCATATCTCTCTATTTTAGAGAGGAGGATGTTGTGGGGGACTGTGACAAATGCTTTACAGAAGTCTTGATAGATCACATCCATCGGTTTACCAGTGTCCACTGCTGTGGTTATCCCATCATAGAAAGCCACTAAGTTGGTCATAAAGGATTCGCCCCTGGTGAAGCCGTGCTGGCTGCAATTAACCACCTCCATGTCCTCCGTGTGCTTTTACATAGCTTCTAGGAGAATCTGTTCCACGATCTTCCCAGGCACAGAGGTGAGGCTGACAGGTGAGTAGTTCTCAGGTTTGTTTTCTCTATCCTTTTTAAAAATGGGCACAATGTTACCCTTCTTCCAGTCACCAGGAACTTCTCCTCATTGCCATGACTTTTCAGATGTCATGGAGAGTGGCTTGGCAACCACATCAGCCAATTCCCTCAGGACTCTGGGATGCATCTCATCAGGTCCCACAGACTTATAAATGTTCAGATTCCTCAGGTGGTCATGAACCTGATTCTCCTCTACAGTGGGAAGGGGTTTATCCCCTTGGTCTGCATCTTGCTGTCCTGTGACCCAGGAGGGGTGACAGGAGCAGTTACCAGTGAAGATTGAGGCAAAAAAAGTTGTTAAGTACCTCAGCCTTCTCCTTGATAGTTGACATGTGATCACCATTTCCAGCCATTAGTGGAGGTACCTTCTCTTTGACCTTCCTCCTTTGACTGATGTACCTGTAGAAGCCCTTCTTGTTAGTTCTTACTTCCCTTGCTAAGTTTAGCTCCAGCTGCACCTTGTCCTTCCTGACTTCATCCCTACAAAACTGGGCAGAGTCCCTATACGTGTCCCAGGTCACCTGTCCCTGTTTGCACCTTCCTTGCTTGTTTCTTCCTTTTTAGTTTAACCAGCAGGTCTCAGCTCAGCCATGCTGGTCTCTTCCCTTCCCTGCCTGATTTTCTACATACAGGGACTTTCAGAATTACACCAGTACAGATAAAATCACTGAAGTGAATGACTGAAGAGAATCAGACTTAATGAGTAACAGAAGGTTAAAAAGTCACATAGCCTTTCACTACAGCATGTTAATAAAATAAATACTTAACTCAGGAACATATGGGGGTTTTGTATCTTAGTAGAACAGTGCAATTATTTGAGTTCAACTGACATTGCATTGCTGTATTATTTGCAAACTATTTTATACTGACATCAATACTGCAGTGCAAATATTGTGTTCCTACAATGTATTACAGAAGCATTAATCTTTTTCTTTTTCAAGTAGATATGCATCTCTCTAAGATCTAGGTCTTCTTCGTGTTGCAAGTAAGACACCTAAGCTATTAAAAAAATGTTTTTGTCTGTTGTATGTTCAATATTGGCAACAACAGTTTTACAGAATGGATTTTTAATGTGGTAGTGACAGGGGAACAGATTGCTATGGCAACAGCAAAGATGAAAATTCTTAACCTGAATGGATCGTCACTGAAGTAATTGCAGAGGTTTTTTTATTCATTCTACATCCATTTTACAACTTGAATGCTGCATTCAACCTTGAGCTTGCTTTATATAAATGCCAAGCACTATGTGCAACCTCCAACTTCATTTGACTTAAAACTTGCTGCACCTTACCTGAATAATCCAGGATAGTTGCTGTCCTCTAGCTAACCTAAACATCTGAACGGCTATTATTTTTCCATAGAGTCTAGTAGTAAAAGGACTGTGTACTGGGATATAACTGAGGCTCCCACAAGACGTATATGCATACAATTATTGCTTTCCTTCTAGATTTAACTTCTGTGTAAATATGTGGAAATTATTCTTCATTTTCAAAATATGGTGAAAGTACTATGCATGGTATTTCTAGTAATCTGGTGGAATAATGACATATTAGTTTCACATTCAGATTGTATCTGAAAAAGAAAAAGAAATCACTTCAGACACCTATTTTGTGTAAACAGTAATTTAATTGAAATTTCATAGCAATTTCAAGATTTCTCTTCCACCTGTAAAAGTGTTTCTTTTCCCCACTTCTATTCTTTTTACTCAGAATTCATTAATCATGCTCTTGCATGAATATTTATTATTGTTATAAAGTAGACAATCACAAAAACTCTTGTTGCTTTTTAGAATTATCAGTATTTTTGAAACCATTATTTCTTTGGACACTAGAAACACCATTTAAACCAACCCTCATTGTAGCAAATTAATGATGAACCAAACTAAGCTGCATGCTTTCTGAAACAGCCTGCAACTGATCGCACTGCCCATTACAAGCCCCAGTACTGGGGCAGCAACATCAGCAGAAGGCAAGGTACTACACCTTATATTCCAAACCTGCTTTGGAAACCACAATGTGAACCAAATTCTTAACTGCTGGTGAGGTATTAATTTGGCACTATCCCACATGACATCCTTCTTTCTAAATTGGAGAGATACGGATTTGATGAATGCACTACTCAGTGGATAAGGAATTGGCTGGATAGTTGCACTGGAAGATTTGTGGTCAAATGGCTCAATGCCCAAGTGGAGATCAATGACAAGTGGCATTCCTCAGGGGCTGGTATTGGGACCAGCTACTTTTAACATCTTTGTCAGTAACATAGACAGTGGGATTGAGTGCACTATCAGTAAATTTGCCAATGACACCAAGCTATGTGGTGTGGTCAACATGCTGAAGGGATGGGATACTCTACAGAGGGACCTTGAGGGTAACAGTTTTGAGCAGGAAGAGGGCAGCTTTAGATTAGATATAGGAAGAAACTATTTTATGGTAAGGGTGGTAAGGCACTGGAATGAGTTCTCTAGAGCAGTTGTGGATTCCCCATCTGTAGAAATACTAACAGCCAGGCCAGATGGGACTTCAAGCAACCTGATTTATTGGAAGATGTCCCTGCCCATGGCAGGGGAGTTGGAACAAGATCATAGAATCATAGAATAACCAGGTTGGAAGAGACCCACCAGATCATTGAGTCTAACCATTCCTATCAAACACTAAACCATGTCCCTTAGCACCTAGTCCACCCATGCCTTAAACACCTCCAGAGAAGGTGAATCAACCACCTTCCTGGGTAGCCTCTGCCAGTGCTCAATCAACCTTTCTATGAAAAATTTTTGTCTTATGTCAAGCCTAAATCTCCCCTGGCGGAGCTTGAGGCCATCCCCTCTTGTTCTGTCCCCTGTCACTTGGGAGAAGAGGCCAGCTCCCTCCTCTCTACAACCTTCCCTCAGGTAGTTGTAGAGAGCAATGAGATCTCCTCTCAGCCTCCTCTTCTTCAGGCTAAACAACCCCAGATCTCTCAGCTGCTCCTCACAGGGCCTGTTCTCCAGCCCCTTCACCAGTCTCGTTGCTCTTCTCTGGACTCGCTCCAGAGCCTCAGAACTGAACACAGGATTCAAGGAGTGGTCTCACCAGTGCAGAGTACAGAGGGAGAATAACCTCTCTGGACCTGCTGGCCACACCATTTCTGATACAAGCCAAGATGCCATTGGCCTTCTTGGCCACCTGGGCACACACCTCGCTCATGTTCAGTTGACTGTCAACCAACACCCCCAGGTCCTTCTCCTCCAGGCAGCTTTCTAGACAGACCTCTCCTAGTTTGTAGCACTGCACAGGGTTGTTGTGCCCCAAGTGCATGACCCGGCATTTGGCCTTGTTAAACCTCATCCCATTGGTCTCAGTCCAGCAGTCCAGCCTGTTCAGATCCCTTTGCAGAGCCTCCCAACCCTCCAGCAGATCAACACTTCTTCCCAGCTTAGTGTCATCCGCAAACTGCTAAGGGTGCACTCACTGCCTTCATCCAGGTCATTGATAAAGACATTGAACAGGGCTGGACCCAGCATTGAGCCCTTCAAACCAAAAATGCTATATGGGTCTATCATTCTATTTGTATTCAACCCTTTCAACATCATTGATCTCAAAGAAAATCCATAGTGACATCTACTCTCATGAGGGTATCAAAATAGTATAAGCAGAGATTAAAGCAAATAAATTTCTAATTTGACCATGGCTCTGAGAATTTCCACAGCACAGTCTAATTTAGCTCTGCTTTTACCAGGGTTCTGACTTCTCAGACCACTACTTTGCAACTACAACACTTCCACCTGCGCAAACTCAGTATTACAAAATCTGGTTGAACACAGTGAGCAAGACAAAGGAAAAACACCATGAATAAAGTTCAGGAGTTCCCCTAATTTAGAAATGCCACAGGGAAGGGAAGGGAAGGGAAGGGAAGGGAAGGGAAGGGAAGGGAAGGGAAGGGAAGGGAAGGGAAGGGAAGGGAAGGGAAGGGAAGGGAAGGGAAGGGAAGGGAAGGGAAGGGAAGGGAAGGGAAGGGAAGGGAAGGGAAGGGAAGGGAAGGGAAGGGAAGGGAAGGGAAGTCCTGCTATGTAAACTTCATTTGCATGCACATACCTGCTACATGATTTGAAGTTTTACTCAGAAATCATATTTCATTAATTAAGTCTCCACCTCCTGCACAAATGAGTATAGTCTCCCTGAGCTACAACAATACTCAGCAGCTGTGATCACACCTACAGTCTCTTGCTCAGCTGATTCATAAAAGATTTGCTGTTTAACTACTAAAATATTCCAGGTTGATGTTGTTTTTAATGACTAATGTCTTCAAATTTCTAATTCTCTATTTCTATTCCACAGTCTGCAGAAATATTTCTCATTAAAGGGAAAAATGCATGTACAGCATGTCACACAAAACTGTTTCCAGCCTTTCCCTCAAGTGAGTTCAAGCATGAGTGAAAACTTTCAACAGAGTCCCAGCAGCTACTAAAGTAATAGTGCTCTACCCCAGTTGTAGGACATGAGGATATGGAAAGAGAAGTCAGGATGAGGGAAAAATAAAGGAGGAAGTTACTATAATTCCTTAGTGATTTAGGAATTCTCATCCATCAGAATGGCCCATGCAGCCTATTAGCAGCTACTGAAAAATTATCTTCCAAGTCTTTACACCTTAGCTACTGAAAAATTAAGATTATATTCCAAATCATTCCACTCCAGCACCCACAGGGCTCAGAGCTGCTTTTGCAGTTCTTGCTCTCAGTTTTTATTATGCATTCTTCAGTCACTCTGAAGAACTGGAAAACATGAGGGAAGTGACAGCCTGAGACGATCTAATTGCTCACTGCCACACAGTCCCTTTTGTCAGGCCCTGAGCTGAGCTAATTCAGCTTGCTAACCAGGATAAAGAAAGTTTGCTGCTAGTTGAATTAGCTTAGGGAAGTATTCAACAAGCAACAGAATAAAATCAAAAGAAAAAGCAACGTTTCTTAGCTGGGGAGGATGGGAGGGTGGGAGACAAAAAACACATACACGGGAACAGAAAAACTGAATGACAGTTCCAACCTTTTTGGAGAAAGGAATCTATTAGATCAGTTCACCCATAATAATCAGATGTTGTTACCAAAAGTAACTTCCTTGAACACAGAACTTGGGGAAGGAACATGAAGACTTTGCCTGAATTTCACACAAAGCCTGTATAAACATGACCAATCTTATAATTCTACTGTTAATAGAACTAGTAAGAAAAGATGCAACCACTTTCCCAGAAGATGTTAATTTGAATGTGCAGAACATCCCATGAGCTTGGTTTATTTATTTTTTTTAAGACAGAGCCATTTGCCCATCTACAAAACCCAGTGGGAAACACTGCTTTAGTGCAGCATGGCTGAATTATCATTGCTATCAAATTCTTAACTTTGGTATTCCACAACTCTAGGATTCCAGCTGTGACAAATCATTGCAGATACTGCTGCAAAAGGTGCCTTTTTCTAATTAAAAGATAATGCTGAAATGTAGCAGCACCTTATTTAGTTTTGGAGGTGATAAAACTCTACAGTATTCACTTACAAATGTAATTGATTCTTTGATGATGCAGATAAAAAGGCTGATCTTTTATGTTGATCTGTTCAGATGGTAATCGGATTAGGTAAATTTATGCTTATATAAATAAATTCATAAATATATACATAAGATACATATATATGCACTATGTGTATGTGAATACACAAATACGCACTTCAGAACACATAATATATTACATATAATATTTTCCAGAGTTGTAAATATGCCAAAGTGAGCACCAGTGTTTCTCTACAATAACAGAACCAGGAAATCTTAGAGTTAGTATGTAGAAAATCTCTTCTTCCTGAGATGTCACATTAATATTAGTGCTAGCAGAACTTGTCTTATAAACACTGAAGTTAGCAAAGATTCCTTTTTTTCCCAAGCTTAGAAATTGTATCTGGTTTTGGACTGCAGAAATGATACAAAGAAAACAATCAAACCGAAACTCTGCTCTACTCCCATGTAACTTTTTCTGGTTCCTACTTAGGATGTTTCATCCTGCTATTCCTAGATAAACCTGGATACCCAGACATATTCCAAGGTCCTAGTAGGCTTGGTTTCAGAAAAACTCTCAGTGTCCACACTAGCTCCAGCTAAAGAGTTCAAAATCACTTTCTCAACCCCCTCTACTTAATTGCTGTCAGTCCCTAAAGACACAAAAATCCTCACGTACTTAAGATTAAACATTAACGTTCTGTGTACATCTGAAGGTTTGCTTCTTGTCAAGCCTGGAACCATCACCTTTGGAGCGTCAATACTTTACTACCTACAACTGAATCTACAAAACCATGAAGGCATTGCATGGTACAATGTCCAGCTCCTAGGTGCCCCACTGCAGTTCGTAATCAGACATCCAAGTTTCCCCATGTTCACTTGGGAAGAAATGTCCAAACCAGAACCCTAGGGCAGAAGACAAATGTCTGGATAGATGTGTGCAATATGAGTGTTTAATTGTGTTACTGACACCAGGCTGTGGTACTTTGCTCTGAAAGAGCGCTGCTTCACTCTCACTGGGATTCATCTCATGAGTCTCCTCCTGGAGACTAATCAGTCTTCAGCCACTTTAATTCAAAACACAGTCCAAGAAAGCTGTGCTCTCCTTTCTTCTTCCTTCCCATTTTCCCCTTCAACCCATTTCTCAGGAGTTCAACCACCTGCTCCAAAGAAGGAAGATTTCAGTTCCTACACTCAGACATGGCTTAGCAAACCATTTAACTAGCAGAACACATTTGGGAGAAAGACTCTTCTTCTAAGCTTTTCTGCTGAATTAGTCAGTGGTAGAAGAATGAATGTGGTCTCATGGCCTAGTGGTTAGAGAACACTTGGAGGAAAAGATAACCAACAATTGTTTTGGTTACCTTGTTGTTCAACCGTGTTAACAGGACAGCAGTTCTCACAATGGCCCAGTGCAAACATTTTGGTGTATACAGTATATGACTAGTAGAAGCAGAAGCACTTATGTATTTCGTCTGAGTCCAGATTTCATAGCAACTGAGCAGATTTTGAGGATCTAAGTTTTGAACTCTGGATAGCTAGGTGCACCTCAACACTTAAGTACTTCCAAAGATCTAGCCTCAATCTCTTTTGTTAAAAGCAAAAGACAAAGGGAGAAAACATGCCCTACATTTTCAGCTTGCATATTTTTCAAACTAAACAGCACAACGTCTTCATAAAGGCATAAACATGAACCACAATGAGTCTTAATTCAGCTCAATGAAGGTCAGTGCATTTATATGTATGGAGATCATTGCAGAGATCAGGACTTCAACTTAGCCGTTCTCTGAGTTATATGAAGACAAAATGTTTTTTAAATTAGACAATGGTATCTTAAAACCAAAATAATTTCCAGGGAGATACAAAGAGAACTCTAATACCTGATATTTCTATTGTTTTTTTTTTAAAATTGACTGGCTTGTACTACAACAGCATTATTTGTATCATGTCATTGACCCCCAAAGCAAAAGGTTGGTAAGGGATCGGTAAATTGCTACTCAGGTCTTCAGTTATTCTCTACTTTCACACATGAAAGTTCTGTATAGTCTACATCCTGATGCTGCAAATTGAAAAATCATAAAAATTAATATGAACAGGTCACAAAGATGTGGCTGTTTTTAAATTAGAAGTTCCTTTTCAAAGAAAATAGCCATTAATGGCATACTAAGCCTACTGCATTTTTCTTAGGAAAATGGTTAGAGATGTGCTAATGATGTAATCTTGTAGATACAATCTGCTGGGGGGTATCTAGCTTCACTTGACTTCAGTTGTGATTTCCAGATGCACACATTTGAAAATGCTCATAAAATTTGTTGAGTAATACTTTGATATTTGGAAGACTTATAAATTTAAACTTATTGAGGGTCACAATGCATATCAAGACATAGGTTGATTCTGGTTCTGTGTAATAACATCTAAACTCCAAAACTATTTCTGGACTCAGGCTAGAGGATCCTGTGTTTGAGCTCATATTCCTCAAGACCTGAGAACACAGAGTAAACACTTTGAGCCATGATAGTAGTGGTCTAAAGACAGTTTCTCTGGCTTCAAGCCCCCATTAAGATGACAGATATAGCAGAAACCTGAAGCTTTACACCTTCTCATGCGTATTAGGGAGGTTGAGATTTTCTTTTCCTACAATACTAACAAATGAGAGACAATAACAATACTAACATATGAGACTACAATAAGAGACTTAAAAAAGTTATGTAAATTGACAGAATATAGGTTATTGGCTTAAATTTTGAAAAGATAAGTTCAGGGAAAAATTAACACAGTAACATTTCTCTCTGAAGAAAACATTCTGAAATCAGCAAATAGGGTGGTGGAATTTTATTAGAGTAAATGTTAATTAATTACTGCATACATTCTTCCAAAATCATACCCCATAGTATCACTGCCAAATTTCTACAATATTCTCATTACCATTATGCTAAAATAGCTATCTTTTAAAACTATTGTAGTATACTGATTCTTTAAAGAGAAACACATTTTAGATTCAATTAAGCAAGGATGGCTTGTGTTTCTATTTTACATCTGGAAGGACAGTAAACATTTAAGATAAGACCCTCAAATCATCACTATCACTTCAACAAGTTACAGGAAACACAATGCTACTTAAATCTTATCAAAGCTGTCATGCAGTTTCTAGTATTACCTATTCAATCACTGCCAGTTCAGTGATCTTGTATGTAAAAATGAACTCATCTCTAACCCAGTCAGTCTCATTGTTTGATTCAGTGAGGGATGCAACAATCAAATTGTTTGTAATATTACAATCCATCACTACACGTGCAAATTTGATGACACAGTCACTGAACTGGGGTCTTAATAAAATCAAACATGAGAAACAGGCTAAAGAGAGGTCTATAATAAGGATCTCAATGAGGAAAAAAGAAAACCAAACAGTTGCATCCATTAACTAAAAGTCTTTCATAAAAGCAATGGGGACATGTTCTTGCTTTCACCAGCCAAATCTCCAAGGGCAATATTTGGCCAAAGAACTAGAATAATCAGAAAGATTAAGACCCCAGCACAGAAAAGCAGGTAAATACAAACTCAGTTACAAGCATACGATTAATCCTACTGAAGACATGTGAATTAGATACATGTTAAACTCAGGATTATGCTTAAGTGAACCCATTTTCTGAAATTATTGTTATTGAAGCCTGATTGCAATATCAACAAAAAGAATTTTGGTTTGTCTTACCTTGCCTGATACCTGGCTTATTTTAAAAGGGTCTATGTTTCAGTTTTCATAATGATAAAAATCCAAGTCCAATGCAAGCCTTTCTATTCACAGGGCAAAAACGTGACTCAAGTCTACATGTACCTTTTGCACAAGAATTATCTGCACTGAAGCAACATCATGCCCAAGAATGACTTAAAAGCGGTCAAAGAAGAAACAGGCTCATGATAAATAAAAGTTAGTAACTATCTTTTCCCACTCATACACATATATATGAGTATCAAAAACACATGATATAGCTGCTAACAGGCATCCGCCAACACTCTGTCCTTGTCAGTGACGGAAATTTAAATATATCTGTCTTGCCATTCAGCTATTCCCTAAATTTAGGGATGAACAAATTTGGTTAAATTCGGATCAGATTACTTTCTGACTCACATTATCTCCTGCAAGTTATCAATCCTTCATACGTCACACAAAAAAGGCCACTGATCTCTTAATTTTATGAGGCACTGTATACAGAGCAAGGACTACAAAAATACATTGTTAAACATCAGAAATCCATACAAACAAATCTGATATAGACAGCAGAACAGTGCTTAAGTGTTGAAATTTGCATTCAGAAAGCCAAATCTTTAACTACTGGAAACTCACCTAACTCCATCATTTTGAACACAACTCTCCAGGCTCCTAGGCAGTGAAGGTTTGCCCTTCCATACAGGAATATCTCCATAGACAGAGGATCTTTCTTCCTTTCTCTCACATACACAAACACTTTTAATTGTTTACTGTGTAGCAACTTTACTTGAATTTTTATAAAATTACTGTGATGTGAGGAAAAGATAACAACTAAACCTTAACATCAATAAGTGCTAATAAATATTAATATAACATAAGCACCACTTTTATTGCAATGTGAAACCAGTTTATTATCCACAGATGAAATCAAATTGCTGCCTTTATTACTGTCAGGAATGACTTCTAAGATATTTCTATTTACTACTTGAGTATTCATCAGCACTCTGTATTTACAGCATCTACAGTCTCTCTCCTTCTCTCTCTCTCTCCCCCCCCTCCTCTCTTCTCCCTCACCATTTATACATAGAATAATTTTAAAGCAGTATTTTCTGATACAGTTTTCCAATTAATTTAAATACAAACACAAATGCACATTATGAGATTAGTAGCAGACCAATTGCCAAATCCGGATGCAGTTATAATACCAACAGGAAATCTTATCATGCTTGTATTTGCAATATGAACACTGAAAGAAGATAAATACAGAGTTTGCAGTCTGGTATCAAACACTCAAATTCCTGCAAATTATTCAACTACCCCACAAACTATGCGGATAATGAAAAAACTCCACCTTTTGACAATAAATAGAACTAAGACGTCTGGCAATATTCCAAAGCCTTTCATTTCCTAAAGTGGTGCCTTTTATTAACGTAACAGTACATGTAGAATAAGTGGATGGTTTTATGCATCCTGTAATTTAGAAAACCTAAGAGATGATTTCCCCACCCTCAAAGTTGATCATCTTTCATTATTACGAACTGCACTTCAACTTTGAATCACACAGCCCTCAAATTTTCTATCCATTCCCTCACATTTTTGCTCCCCACTTTAAATAGAACTAACTTGAAAATTCTGACATTTTCAAGAATGCTTGCCTGGTAATTTCCATGAGGTACAGACAGCCTCCAATTACAATGAAATAGCTACAGTGTATTACCATTTTTAGAGCATTCTTTGGTTTTCTGAAGTAAATCAAAGCTCTCCATGGGAGCTACAGATTAGCGTCAAAACAATAATGTGCTATAAACTCTCAGCATTAGAACAAGGGACTCTGAACTTTGTTTACAAGGATGATATAAAAGCAAGTATAAAAATATCAGAGAAACTTCCATAAGAGGACTACCTATATATTCCTACTTTTTAAGAGTTTATTTATTAGAAAGTTAAATTCACTCCCAAGAATAGGCATGAAATTCAAGTAAATATATTTTCCTCCTTTAACCTGGTCTCTTTTGTTTGGTTCTCTATATGCAGGCCAGTTAATTACTTCTTTCTAACAGTCAGAGAGCTCCTACATTCTCCTGCACTATCAGGAATCTTTCACAAAATGAAAGTAGCTGTAGTCATCTCTTTCCACTCATGGAAGGAGTCCTCAGTAGACTCTTCCAAGACACCTGCAGGAGGGAACTCCATTACACAAACACTAAAGAAGCACATCCAAGACCTACATCCCACTTCATGTGAACCTGCAAAGGGGATGTTTAGTGACCCGAAAGTTGCAGAGGACAGAACCATAGAATGGTCTCCAAAACAGCGACTTGCTGTTGTTTCCTGGTCATTTAAGTTCTTGCAATGTTGTGTTTGTTCACCAGTCCCAACAGAAACAAATTTGTTAAGGTTGCTCCTAAATTCTTACAATGAAGTCTCAGTCAGTGGGAGTCCACTTTTGCTTATCCTTTCCTGCTGAATACTCCACCACCTTCGGTGGAAATTTTTTGCCTACATAAGGAATACCATGTTGGGTCTAATCAAGTTTTATTCAGTTGCTGAGAGTCTTTATTTACTCTTTGATACCAGCGGGTGTTTGATCCTATTATAGACCAAATGAAAATGCAGATTAAGAAAAGCAGAAATCCACGCACTTTAGATGTATTGACCATATATGTACGACTGGGATATTTAAAAAGAAGCCATTTATAATCAGGAAGCATAAGTGCTTCTTCTGAATCTGACATTTAAATACCCCATCAACAGCAACCAGCATTGCAAAATGGTTTAATTAACCTGAAAGGATGTAATTTTATGCTATTTAGCAAGAAATAAAAATTTTAAAGTGCTTTTACACAGTATTTATCAGAGTAGTAAGGCAAAATTCTGCTCTTGGCTACCCATACTTAAATGTAGACTAAATTCATGTACCTCCCTTAATAAACCTGCAACTCAGATGGTGTAAATACAAGCAGAATCTGTCACACATGGTCTATAATCCACCTCCTAAAAGCACAACATTCTAACGTTGTACTTTTCTTTACAACATTCTAATGGTAGAGTTGAAAGTTAGTAAAGCCCAAATGACAGAAAGGTGTGTGGGGCTGTGAATCCTTGCAGTTCCACCCTCCTTATGTTTGTCTTTGTCTTATTACTTTTAACTTAATTTGGCTGAGCCAGATCTTCTCCTCTACATTTACAAATACCTCCTGAAGATAACTTGCCTTAAAGCTATCAAAAGGTGATTCAGGAGACTGAATATGTGATATTGAATACTTTGAGGTCCAAAACTGAAACAATCGAATGTCTTTGTCCTACTCATACTCAAAGCACGGCTGGCATCCTTCTGAAAGTTTGACAGGAGTGGTCCACTGGACAAAATGTAGGACTGTGATGGATGAATCTGGGCTCCCTCCTGCTGCGTGACCCTAGAAGGCATTTCATCTCTTTACACTGTGATTTCCCTACAAATTTCAGCTTGCTTTTTAGCAGACACTCCCTCCTGCAGGTACACCTTTAGTGTCTGCCATGGAGACCAAACAGGAAGGCAAATCAAATAGTTAATAAACTAGCTCAGTAAGACCACAAGCCATTGACTCCAGAAATGCAACAACTTTTTTCATACATTACAGACAGCCTGGTACATTTCTGATGCCAATAAGATTGCCAGTCCTCCTACAGTTTGCCAAAATGACCGTGGCAGTCATAAACCATAATAAAATGTCTTCATTTTTCTGTTCCCCTAGACCTAGGTGGAGCCTCTGGATCTTTCCTTCGTTGTTCCCTGTGCTCATCAGTTATTATTCCTGTCTGAACCTTGGCGCACAGAGATTAATGTGGATGTTGAA
This sequence comes from Coccyzus lansbergi, assembly GCA_033558105.1. NCBI lineage: Eukaryota > Metazoa > Chordata > Aves > Cuculiformes > Coccyzidae > Coccyzus > Coccyzus lansbergi. Next base: position 235,549 of record JAUMJK010000067.1, on the reverse strand, counting down.
GATCAAGAAGTATGAGGCACATAGGTAAAGAGCTACGGCAAGAACTAAAGGGGCCACAGTATGCTCCAAGGACTTGTGTGAGAATTCGTGTTCCCAAGGATGGCATGTGCAGCATGAACACGTCTGAGGCATTCTCAAAAAGACTGAAAAGGCCAGTAGTGTGGTTGTCAATACAAGGATCCTGTTTAAGGCAACTCTTGGGAGCTTCCTGTGAAGCAGTATAAATAAATCCTTTATTTCTTAGTCTTCCAACAACAAAATGTGGAACAATAGCACCTTAGTCATAATAACTCCATATTGTGAGGATAGATTAACTATTACCATGTATTCAAGACACTGTGGTAACATGGATCATATTAAAAACCCTATGTATGGCCACATGACCAATAGAGATAAATACATCTATAAATAAAATCTCTAAGTATTACTGCAATACAAATAATAAATAAAAGCCAAAAAGACTTAGTCATACACGCAGGTGGATTTCCAATTATGGAGGAAGCACTTTTACAGAGAGCTGAGTGAAGAACATTAAGTGGGATGGTGAAGAGTAAGGTCATAAATCATTCCACAAATAAACTATTCTGAAAAATGGCCACCACAGGCAGAGGTATGTTCTTAAACTTCTGGAACGAAGTTTTTTCTAGTAAATTGAATATACTGGTAGCTAAGAAGTATATATGAGCATTCTCTTACACATATAAAAACCATTTTTTCCTGAAAAAAAAAAAATTGGATACCTATATAGCCTGTTCAGTCTAAACACAGAAACAAGTGATTCTTTGAGCTGCAGAGTTAATGAAGCATTTGTGAAGAACAGTTTACTATCTTGCCAAGAATTTATAGCACTATAAATCCTTATACTGTATTTTACCTTGAAATAGCCTCCCTGTACAAACAAGCCCCAAGACACAACAGCACATGTGCACAGGGAAACTTGCCAAACTTTTCTCCAGCTGACCTAGGGAATACATGTGTGGGAAGGAAAATATGGAGAGGAGCAGGAGGCAGATTTTTTGCTGTTGCTTGTGGAGTCTGGATGGACAAGGAGTCAGTGCCTTGCTAAAATTTTTTCCAAGAGCCACGTAGAGTGACAGGGGACATGGCATCACAAAGGGTTACATAAAACAGACACATCTTTTATTACAACAGCATCCAGGTGTTCCTGAATCTAATATCTACCTCATGCTTATAAGCCACTGGGACTTCCAGAAGGTGATCAGTGCACACATATACAGCACACGACAGGTTTATACAGAGAATACCATTTATGTCGACAAAGAGTTACTTGTGGCAGCACTTTCCATCCAGGGTCATGGGTAAGCTTAAAGTCAGCAAAATGCGGCCGCACAGAGATAGGTAAGCTAGCTGAAAACAACATGGAACTACACAAGTGGAGCTGCCTGAGATGCAAGGGTTACCTTGGGCAGTAACCCATGTACTGCTTCCAGGACACTGACTACCTCTGCAGAGCTACTCCGCACCACGTTTCCATGGAGCAATTTTGTGTGTCGGTATCATGGTGTTCATGGCCCAGTGGAGATAAGCCATTCTAGTGTTTTTTCCTTTCAGTACAGCTCCTGAAAAGGAAATGAGTGGTCCAACAGCTGTATTCTCCCCTCTTTGCTTATTCTCCCAATAGCCAGCTGATCCAACACTCTTTCAAATGGTCAAAAGGCTTTCTGCTTTCCCCAATCTACATTTTGGGATGCCTGCTGGCTCTCAGTTTTGCTATTTAGAAGAGAAAGAGGAGGTAGCGGAGGGGCACTTTCTTTACCCAGTACATTGTTCCAGCACAGCAGATGGGACTTTGTCCTTCAGCAAAGCAACCTCATATCCTGCTTTCAGTCAGGAAATGGTGGCTAGGATAGGAAATAGAAAATACTACATAAATGCAATTATGATAAAAATATTATTTGAGAGGTTTATACTAAAATCTCTTTATAACACAAGTACTTCGTAGGTATACGCACATCAACATCCTATAACTATCCAGTAGCTCTAGGGCATTCTCTATACAGAAAAGCAATAGTCATTCTCTGAAGGCAAAGCACTCCTAGTGTGTATACAGCATATGCCAGCAAAAATCAGCTTATGCCAGCAAAATTCTGCTTTTGCCAACATAACTTGTTCCAGGTCATCCAAATGAAGCTCAAAGCTTCATTTCTCTAAGTGGGAGAAAGAGCTATACTCAGGATATGCATGCACATACACTTCCATCAATGTAGCTCTATCAGTCATATCTTCATACACTAGATTGACACTGAAAGGCTGTCAAGGAATCGTGTAGATTTTGGAACTCATGATTTCCAATGATTTCCATCTTTGTTAATATTGCACCGTTTCCTGTTTCTAATAAAACGTGACAAATACCTAATCAATCCTCTAGTACCTGTTATGCATGCATTTATTTTTTTTCAATGCAGATATGGCTTCTATTATAGTCAACATGGTTTCAAAATCACTTTAAAAATCTGCCGGGTAATAAACAGTCTCAAATGAAAGAGTTGACACGCAGCTGCCTAAATGAAAATTCTGTAACAAACTTATTATATTTAATCCTATCTATATTTGAAAGTTCTGTATTTAGATTACAGTGTTTGATGTCCTACTTTTTCTGCTGAGTTTCATTTAGCATTTCATTCTCCCTGCTAGATACCACTTGAGATGACCGTATACACATCCTGATCCCCTTAAATGCTTTCGAGCAGAAATCACTGTTCAGAAACTCATAACATTACATTTCATGCCCTTGCCCCTTCCCTCACTTTGCAGATGTAGAGGAATAGGCTACACTACACCAGTAATCTTATTTACTACTATCAGCTTGCCACCTTAACCCAGTTTGCAGAAAGCTGTCATTATCCTCCATCTCACAAACTTCATACATTTCAGCAGAAAAAAATACTTTTCCCAGTCATAAGAATGCCACAAAAAAGGCAAAGAAAGTAAATGCTTATTAATAAATGTCAACAATGAAATTTCCAAAACTACAATAACAGTAGCTAAGGTACTACTACTATTGATTTGTAATCAACACTTCGGGAACCATCAGGAATACAGAGCACGAATCAAGAATAGATTTTTTTTTTCCGTTGGACCAGAAAAAGAAATCTTGCAAAACAAATTTAATTTGTGTAGAGGAATGATAATTAACATGCAATCCAGAACTAAGCTGCTTGACAGCTTAGGACCAAAGGTTGGCTTGCATTTTTTTACATTTAAAATTCAATATTTTTAACTGTTTTTATCCATGCCTACTGACTGTTCTCAAAAGATGAAGCCACTGTAGCCCTCTGCTTCAGAAACTTGCCATTGCTCAGCTCTTTCTTTCATAAATTACTAACATAATCAGAGATACTAAATCACAAAACCACAGCTGTTGAAAATTTGTAACGTGAAGAAAATACCTGGACAACTTCCTTTAGCAAAACCAAGGCAAACCGATTCTGCTTAAAACAAAACTGTCCTTTTGCAAGAAAAGTTGTAATGCCAGAGCAAATAGGGTTTCAGAGAAAGCAGAACAGAAACGACTAGTACACAAGCATCAGGGCTCTGTTCCAGCAGGATGCATTACAACACTGATGGCAGCACATCTGGGCACATGGAAAGTGGAAATGGGATCAGTTTGCCCTTTTGAAAGGGTAAATGGGAAGCACTAGAGATAATTCAACACCATGCCAGCTTACCAAGTTAGAAAGTCTTCTCTAACAAAACTTGCAGAAGTTACAACTTTGCAGCCAGCTGTTCTAAATGGCATTGTTCTCTTGCATCTAGGACTGTTATTTCACTATTCAGGCTAAGTCTATTACATGTTATTTCTAGTTTCTTCTTTCACAGTTTTGATGCCTTTCTTCCTATGGCTCCTGACAGTAACAGTAAAAGATAGTCCTTCACAAAATGACAGACTATAGAAATACTGAAACTTTTATCATTTAGACGATTATCATTTATATAGTTATTTTCCAGTATTCTAAGAAATATCTACTGGAATAACTTCAAGTATCTTTTCAATAAAGCATAAAAACACCTTCAATAAAGGAAATTGCCCAGCATGAATAAAAAAAAGAGATTCAAAATCAGATTCCCCACACAGCTACTTTAGTGTAACAGCTCAAGACAACACCATTTCTCCAGAACAAAGTGACAGGACGATGTGGTTCCCAAAGCAATTGGATGCACTTTCCCATTTGTTTGCGGATGTAGCAGGCGACAGTCACTCCCTGTCTGGTGTTTAGGAAGGGGCTTCCTGGAAAGCCCCATGTATTCCAGCATAGCCTTGATTTACAAATGTCTTCAAGTACAGTTTGACTGTTGCTTTTATGAATGCTGTGCTCTTCTTTCCTGAGCACTAGATTCACCTCCTGAGCTTGTAAACGGGAATTAAAAACAGACTACAACACCCTATTAGCAATAATACTTTACATCCTCTTCTTCAAATTTTTAGGAAGGCTTTGTCACCTTCTTCACATATCATTAGCATCATGTCCCTTTTCCAACACACTCCATTAGTGGAGTAAAACTTCTCTTTTGTAGCTACTAATGGACTGCACAAAACAATGTATCCAATAAACAGCACCCCTTCCCCTGTTGCCCTCCTTGCAATAATTCAATTAATTTATTCAAAATTTACATTTCTGTGGGCATTAAATATAAACATACATATAGACACCTAGACCTGGAAGCAACAGCCAGCCAGCTCCCATATGGTTTGTGCTTTTGCTACCTCTGCTTAAGTGAGGGAGGGTACTGGCACCGCTTCACAAATCCTTGAAATGACCCTCCACAGTATCTCAGGTCACACCATAACAATCAACTTTCCTTTACATATACCTTGTTGCTTCTAAGAACTGATCCTTAACCAGAAAAGTAGCCTCAGGAGGTGGGCAACAGGGGACAAGCAACATGAAATAGCCAACTCCCCTCCACTCAGTGCAGGTCTCCTTGACCAGTGCCCACATCCCACCCACTAGGTGACAGGTAAGGAGAACTGTCTGTCCCCCAAACCTGCTGGACATCCGCAGCTCCATACTTCAGTCCAGATACCTGCCTCCCTGCCTGCTCTGCATCTACTCTGCCTCAGGCAGGGCTGGGCTGGGGAGTCCCTGTACCCCCAGGGGGGCAAATACCTGCACTTGCTGTGCGGCAGAGGGTCCCCACAGCACTAGAGGTGTATGACAACTGCCCTTCCATTCCAGGACAGCAGGGGAAGTCTCTGTATCCCAGGGGCAGCTGGATGGAGGGGCAGGTCTCTACCCCAGCACTTCCAAGGAATGAATCCCAGAATCATAGAATCATAGAATAGTTTGGGTTGGAAAGGACTTTAAAGATTATCTAGTTCCCACCCCCCTGCTATGGGAAGGGACACCTCCCACTAGACCAGGCTGCTCAAGGCCTCATCCAACCTGACCTCAAACACTTCCAGGGAGGGGGCAGCCATAACTTCCCTGGGCAACCTGCACCAATGCCTCGTCACCCTCACCATGAAGAATTTCTTCCTAATGCTTAATCTAAATCTTCCCCCTTCCATTTTAAAATCATTCCCCTTTGTCTTTATCACTACGTGCCTTTGTAAACAGTCCCTCCCTAGCTTTCTTGCAGCCCCCTTCAGGTACTGGAAGGCTGCTCTAAGGTCTCCCTGGAGCCTTTTCTTCTCCAGAATGAACAAGCCCAACTCTCTCAGCCTGTCCTCGTATAGGAGGTGCTCCAGCTCTCAGATCATTTTTGTAGCCCTCCTCTGGACCCATTCCAACAGCTCCATATCCTTCTTACACTGGGGACTCCAGAACTGGACACAATACTCCAGATGAGGTCTGACAAAAGAGGAGTAGAAGGGCAGAATCACCTTCCTCGACCTGCTGGCCACGTTTATTTTGATGCAGCCCAGGTCATGGTTGGCCTTCTGGGTTGTGAGTGTGTATTGCCAGCTCATATCGAGCTTCTCATCAACCAGCACCTCCAAGTCCTTCTCTGCAGGGCAGCTTTCAATCACATCATCCCCTATCATGTTCTGTATTGAAAGTGCGAATTGCCCTGACCCAGGTATAGCACCTTGCACCTGGCCTCATTGAATCTCATTAAGTTCACACAGGCCCACTCATTCAGCTTGTCCAGGCCCCTCTGGATGATATCCTGTCCTTCTGGTATGACAACTGCACCGCTCAGCTTGGTGTTATCTGTAAACCTGCTGAGGGTGCACTCAATCTTTCTGTCTACATCATTAGTGAAGGTATTAAACAGCACTGGTCCCAGAATGGGACCTAACGGACAGCACTTGTTATAGATCGCCATCTGGATGCTGAGCCATTGACCACCACTCTCTAAATGTAACCACCCTGATACTGAAAATGCCAGTAAATAAAACTCTCTAAGATTCTTTTTGGAGTTTTAGAAAACAAGCATCGTTTATCAGGCCTGGGCAACTCAAGGGATTGATCTCCATCAATCACGTGCAGTGAGATAAGAGCTGTTACAGAATATATTTCCGACTTACATTAACATGTATAAATTTTCTCAGAAATCTTATGCACGTTACTTTCCAAGGAATCATTTTAATGTTATTATGAAACTTCACACCAGTCAACAGAATCATAGAATAGCTTGGGTTGGAAGGGACCTTAGAGATCATCTAGTTCCAACCTGCCTGCCATGAGCAGGTACACCTCCCACCAGACCACGCTGCCCAAGGCCTCATCCAACCTGGCCTTGAACACCTCCAGGGATGGGGCAGCCACAGCTTCCCTGGGCAACCTGTGCCAGTGCCGCATCACTCTCACAGTGAAGAAATTCTTTCTTATGTTCAGTCTAAATCTGCCCTTCTCGTTTATAGCCATTGCCCCCAGTCCTATCACTACCAGCCTTTGTAAACAGTCCCTCCCCAACTTTCCTGTAGCCCCTTCATGTACTGGAAGGTCGCTATAAGGTCTCCTTGGAACCTTTCCTTCTCCAGGCTGAACAACCCCAACTCTCTCAGCCTGTCTGCACAACTCTCTCCGCCTGTCAAACCTCTTGCTAATTTGTCACTTTGGAGCCAGCTCCAATTACCTTACATTTGATAGAGGGAAAGGCTGCAAAGAGAGGTGAGTATAGAAGAAAACACATCTGTTCAGCACAGATCATGCGGATCACAAGACTTCACCATCTTTCAAGAATTAACAGTGTCTGAAAAAACACTGTCCAAAAGAAAACATGTTATCAGAGAAAGAAAACATGCTATGAGAGGGACATTCTGTCTACCTTTCAAAGACAGTTCCTTAGAGAAACTTTAGTTTAAATAACAAATGCTCTAGTTTTTGTAACAAAAACCACGTCTCGTATCAAATCAACTAACTCTTTACTCACCAGACTATCTTCCCTAAGTTATGTATAGAGTTTATTGGAGGGCAGATGACTCGATGATCACGGAGGTCTTTTCCAGCCTGGTGATTCTATAATTAGAATCACAGAGTAGTTTGGGTTGGATGGGACCTTAAAGATCATCCAGTTTCAACCCCTCTGCCATGGGCAGGGACACCTCCCGCTAGATCAGGTTGCTCCAAGCCGCATCCAACCTGGCCTTGAACACCTCCAGGGATGGGGCAGCCACAGCTTCCCTGGGCAACCTGTGCCAGGGCCTCATCGCTCTCACCGTGAAGAAATTGTTTCTTATGTTCAGTCTAAATCTGCCCCTCTCGTTTATAGCCACTGCCCCCAGTCCTATCCCTACGAGCCTTTGTAAACAGTCCCTTCCCAGCTTTCCTGTACGTTCCTTTCAGGCACTGGAAGGTCGCTATAGGATCTCCTGGGAGCCTTCTCTTCTCCGGGCTGAACACCCCCAACTCTTTCAGCCTGTCCCCCGGGTGGGAGGCGCTCCAGCCCTCTGACGATCATCCTCTGGACCCGTTCCAACAGCTCCCATTCCCTTCTTAGGCGGAGGATCCCCGCAGCCAGCCCCAGCCCTCCCGACGAGGTCTCGGCGCGGTCCCCCCCCTCCTCCGCGGTCCCCGCCCCCGCCCGCCCTTACCTCGTTGTGGCGCCGCGCCGCCCCGAGCCGGGCCGCGCTCTGCAGGTTGATGGGCGCGCTCTGCGGGGGCTCGGCCGCCCCGCACCCGCCGTTCAGATGCGCCGTCACCATCGCGATGGGAGCCTTCGCCGGCAAGACGGAGATCGACAGGCTGGGACCGGCGCTGCCGCTGGGGCTCCCGCCGCCCACGGGCGCCTTGAGGAGAGCAGGGACGAGCCCTCCGCCGGGCTTGGCGCTGCCGCCGGCTCCGCCGCCCACCAGCACCGCCAGCTTCTGCGGGGAGAGAGCAGCCGGTCACCGCCGGACCCGACCCGGGCGCGCACCGCTTTGGGAGGGGAGGGCGTGGGGAGGGGGGACTCCTTCTCTCTCGCTCGCTTTTATTCTCCCGGTTTGGAAGGACTGAGTTTCCCCTACTCGCTCGAGAACTCGCGGTTTCGGTCGGGGGGTTCAAAGTCTTTTTTTTTTTTTTTCTTTTTTTTTTTTTTAAATCCCCTTTCTATGCTCGGGACTAACAACCCTGGTATAGCTCTACACAGTCCTGCGGCTTAATTAATAATAAAAAAAGCGTTTCTCTTCCGTTTGAAAGCCCTTTAGGCGTGCTTGCCTTGTTTATTTGTTCTCTTGCACCCCGGCACAGCGTTACTGTTTCCCTTTATTTCCCCAAATTTCCACTGGTTTTCCTGCGCTTTGAATTTGTTCATTTGTATTTGTTTTGTTTGTTCTTCAAGCTAACTTTTCTCCCTAGCACACACCCGCGGTCTTCCGTTTTTCTAACAGCTGCGCTTCTGCATTGCTGCAGAGCAGCTATTCTGTCATCTGTCATAAGAATACATCGACCACGATCTCGTTTACTGTATCTCTTACAAGACTTGTATTCCTGATTTGATAGGCACCGCGAAGTTCCCAGATGCTGGATGCCAGTGTCCGTGTCAAACGTTTTCTTTTGTAAAGAAAAAAAAAAAAAAACTTTTATGAAAGTTGTTGCACTTTAAGGACAACTTCTGAGATTGTTTATTAGTGCCATCTGGGCATGTTGGGTATATGTAGAAAGAAAATATCCTTGTTTGAGCCTCTTTTGATACTTGGCATTAAACATCTCATTTTTACAACAGTTGACATCAAAGGTACTTAATGCTGCAAATGTCCGTGTTTAACTTTATTCGCTGACCCGGTCGTATCAGCTTCAATGATATTCCATCTAATGTGTAGCCTTTCAGGAAACCACACCATCTGTCTGGGTCTGCTGCTGTACTATTGAAGTAATTAAGAGTTTTATTGTCAACTGTGCTTGTTTAAAATGCAGTGTGTATATCTATGTATGCATATATAAAGTCACTGACATTCTTAGTTCTTTCCAGAATCAAGGCTGAAAATCATACTTCTGGTCATAAAGTAGACGCCTTGTAGTATAAACTGACTGACTTTTAAGAAAACAGATTCCTTCTTACTGTTAAACCCATTACACACTTTAAGGCTGTAAATCCTCAATTTTCAAAGCTGTTTGCTTCAGGACCTGTAGTTTCTGTGTTTATACGGAAAAGCAAGCATGTGTTTCACCAAAGATACCTGCTTTGTATTTTTAATATAAAGAAATTACTTTTTAATGCTAGCATTATTCTAGTAATTGTGACCTCATATAAATTGTTTTAAGCTTTGTTCATTTTTGCCTTTATCTTTCATTCTCCATTATCCAAACAGTCATCCTGAGAAGAGATAGGCAATATTTTCCTTAAATGATGATGTTGTATGTCATGGACGTTTTGAAGAGGAAACAATTCTTTCAATGCAGAAATACACCCGTCTGTTAGTTTAAAGATAATCAAGTGAAAGCCAAGAAGCTCAGATGCATTTTATGCAGGTGGAAAAGTTGCTTATGGCAAAATACGGTAAAACTACTATTTTTCTGTTTTGCTATAATACAGTTTTCCACTGGTGTTCCTTGTACTGGTATATTGCTACGGATGCAGAATGATAGCATGTAGGAGAACTGACCGCTACATCTCCCTCAACTCTACTGAAAAACCTCTTTGTGTATTGCCTTATTAACCTGCACAGTAACACAAAAGCTTTCAGATTCAGAGTTCAGCTTTGTGGCTGCATTTTTGGTTTGATTTCTGTCATGTGAAAAACTCTAAAAGCTCACAGACTGTCAGAAAAGGCTGTAACTTGGTAACAGTGCTATAAATCCATTACCTAACTGGATGTAGTCCAGGAGTGAAACCCTAGCACTGCTGCAGATGACCAGATGATTGCTGCTGAGGTCAGTAGCAGCAGGATTTCTGTGTTCACTATCCCTGATAGGTCACTGTATTGAGGAAGTGTCTTTTAATGTTTGTTCTCAGATGTGAACATTTGGATTACTGAATTAAAAACTTCTCACAGAAATACTCAGTGCTACTGTACTGATTTCATATTTTCACTTAAAGGAAACAGAATTCTAAGTATGCAATATCCCAGGAGAATTAATACAGCTTTACTTCTCTCTCAGACAGTTCAGCAAAAGAAAACATCCAAGCAAACAAAACTCCATGATCCTGTAAGAAATACAATCCTTGGTAGCTCAGTGGAAAATGCAAGTAAGCAGCAGTAGATCATGACCTTGCTGACAAAATTCAGTAGCAAGGGATTGCTTTTTATCTTGTTCCAAAGGAGGAAATCATACCAAGAAGTAAAAAAAAAGCAGAAATTTTGTAAACAAACAAACAAACAAACGAACAGTCACTACTCAAACTACTACCTATCCCACTTCCACTGCTCTCCCTAAATGCATTAACAGTGAGTTTGTTTTGTGTGTGTTTGCACATGATGTGTGTTAGTTTTTTCATAATAAACTGTCAAACATGCCCATTTATGTATAGATGACCAAAAAAGCTAAGGAAATAAGGGTTATTGCTTATTTCAGCCTAAGTCAACATCAATTTTAAATGCTTGTAAAATTGAACATTCACCTCCTAATGGAAAACTTTCATATTAATTTAGGGTTGGGGGCTTTTCTAAGTAAGTTTTCTGAGTAAATAGAGGAGGAAAAATTGCGTCCCTGTGATAGGTTTGCAAGGACCAATAGGTTCATTCCAGTCACCTCCTCAGGGAACAATGCTATGCTAAATCCATTTAAATAACTACAAATTTTACAAACTAAATATGGAAGGATATACAAAGGATCAGGTGCTCAAGATTAGCTTCCAAATGAGAGTTACAGAAAAACTGCCTGCTTGGGGAAAATAGCGACTATCTCTTCTGTGTCTCATTTATTAATTTTTCTCAAAGTGTCCCTCCTAAAACTTAAAAAATAACCCCCTTAATCAGAATATGTTAGTTAGGGAATGAGCTATTATGCGTTTTTTCTTTGTAACGACCTTTTTTTATTTTAAACCCCCATGAAGACATTGATAAAGGAGTGTTGGCAGAAACAAAGATTATGATATGAGAGATTAAAAAAGTCTTCAACAAAACCTACATCTGCTGTATTCTATTTCAGCCAGATTAATGAAAAGAATAATCTTGGCTTTTTAAAAGAGAGAAAATCTACATTTTCAGAATCAGTCAGCAGAACATATTCTCTGACACTTTTGGAATGATGAATAAGAAACTAAGCAAGCTTTGGACACTGCAGCTGAAAACATGTGCTGATATAATAGAAGAGCCAAAAGAGGGGGGAAAAAAACTAAAAAAACCCCACTGGCTTTAAATGCTGGAAAGCAGGTCGCTGCTTCTCATCCACAGCATAACAGTCTGCACAATACACCAATTTTGAGGCAGCGCCTTTTCAATAGCAACACAACTTTCATTTTCACTGCAGGATGCCACAGGCAAACTGGAGTTTGAAATATGTATGCCAGTCACATGCAAACACACTACAATGTGCTGGAAAGCTGCCGCTTGTTTATGACTTCCCATCTTGTACATGGCATGGTTTCAACTCTTTAAAGCATACCTAATATTTTTTCCATATGTATCAAAATAACTCTGGCCTTTCTATTTATTTGTGCATGTAAGCCCTCTCCCACCCCCTCCTTTCTATCGAGGTCTGTGCTGTAAAGGTTTGCAGGTAAGAAGGCAACTGGGCAACAGTTTTAGCCTCTCTGTTAGCAGTTACTCAAACACCACTTCTCCCATCACATACCATGAATCACTCCATTTAGTGAATAAAGAAATGGAAAGAACAAAGGGAGAAAGGATTTGAAGGTGGCTGGGCTGCTGTGACACGCACACTGGGCAATATGGTGCATGTACGCACACACACAGGTGCAGAGATTCCAGCCAGACCCAGCACAGATAGTATCACTTTTAGTGTAAGGTTTTGGTTTCTTCATTTTCACTCTGCTGCAGCCGACAACACATCTTAAACCCCTTACAAATCCGATCTCAACTTTACATCGCATGTGCGTCTTAAACAAGAACATGGTCATATTCTGCCATGGGGGAATACTCTGCTACTGGTAGCTCCTTGCCACGGCAATGATTTAAAAGAGATGCATGCCTCTCAACAAACCTTCACATTTTTGTAGTAAAATATGAGACTTATTTAAAATAGACCTAAAATTCACAGTCTATCACATCTATACTTTAACATCTACATGCTGTAGACAGAGACTTCAGCCCATTAATCTTTCTCGAATGATGCTCTCCTGACAAAGCAGTTTCACTGTGAAAAACTATGATTGTTTTCAGAGCAATATCAGTTCCTTAGTGGCCCCATGGCTAAAAGAAAACATTTGGCATAAGAGTGAGAGTTTATTTAGCTTACAGAAGAATGGCGATCTACTTTCAAACCAAAATGATGGCTTGTCAATTAATAATTTAACATTCGGCACTAATCTAAGACCCTGCATGCAAAACCCTGCAGTTGAACAGAATTCTGCAGAAATTAAGGCCACGACCTCTGTTCATTTACTCAATTGTCACACTAAAATTCTCTTGAACAACAGAATATTTAATATTCAAAGAGTGACAACACACAAATGCACTGCAAAGACGCCACAAGCTACGGCATTTTAGTACAGTATCTTAGGATTTTCATACAATCCTACAAATTTCCATGTATTTCTCATTTACTTCCAAGTTGCTGTTTATATACACAGCTGATCCTGCCTGATCTGTGCTTTAAGTCACAAACCAACCACCTGCATAACTCTACACACTGAAACAGAAATGAGCAGGGCTTTAGCTAATCATACATGTCTTCACACACCTGGGCACCCACAGGAGTTCAGTGGATGTTTATGGAGTGGAAAGGCTGCACAGTCTGTCACTGTCCAGATATCACTGGACTCCCATTAAAAAAGGCTTTCTTTCGCATACAACCCGTGGCCACCATGGTGCTTTTGCCCAAAGAGAAGACATTAAAACATGTTTCCATACAACCAAGGATGAAGACACTTGCGTAGAAAAGTTTCACACACTATTTCTGAGACACAATCTTTTGATGTAATGGTGTTCAAGACATGACCAAGGAGGAGGAGCATTTTTAAGGAAGGCTGGGGTAGCTCCTTCTGCCAATCTGTCGCTAAATGACCTGTCAGTTTGATGCAAGTGCTCTCTCTGCAACACCCAAGCTGGGGAGGGGGTAAGAGATGGGGAGAAAGGAGGGGAGGGAGGAGAAATTGCTTGACAAAAGTATTTTTAATGACCCCCAAGGAAGGGGTCATGGTGGCATGCAGTACCCAGGGCAGGATGCCTTCCTCCCTCTCCTCCTTCTCCTCCTCCTCCTCTTCCAGGCCAGCCACTGCTCCATCCAGCAAAACTCTGACCCCCTGACTTTTCCTGAAGGAAAATCTTAAAAGCACAATTAATAAACAAGGAGGTAGCGACTGCCCAACTAGGTAGAATCTGGGTGTTAGTTTTTCTTAGGAGGGTTAAAAAAGTAACTGAAGAAAATCTGGGACTCGATTTAAACAGCCTTTCCAGGGGCGGACTTGCAACCAAAGCAGGCTGAGTGTGAAACACAGGCAGGAGAGGTTTACATGTGCTGAAGCACAGTCTCAGCATTATTATTTTTTTTAAGGTTTCTTTTGTCTGTTGGTTTCTTCTTTTTCTTCCTCTCTTTTCTTTCTTTCCTATTTTTTTTATGACAACTTCCTGCCTGCTTGTCATTAGAAGTAAGAATGTATTCCTTTCTCTCTATCAGATCTCAGTTAATTAGCCATCGCTGCAGCAGACTCAAGGATTTAAATTCAAAGTGAAACTCGTTCTAATCAAAACTGCAGCAAACTGGGGGTTTTGTTTGACTTTAACCTGAAAGTCAGTTATTGTACCACTGATGTACATACCACATTACCAGCTGAGTGCTTTCAGCATCTCTCTATCAGTGTGAAATATTTAATCGGCACAAGGATCCAATCAGCACAGCAGAGGGGAATCTAGTGTGTGCATTAATTTACTTTCAGTTGAAAAGCAGTAAAGCAGGTCAGAAACATATAACCTTCTCCCTTCCCCCCCCTCCTCTTTCCCCTCCCAAACAAATACACAGCACATCTGAAGAGTTTTGGTGGTGGGGGAGAGAATGAAAGCCACCCTGTATGAATACAGATTGGAGTCAGACAATAAATTAGTCTTTCCTGCCAAAGAATGACAAACATTGCCTAGAATAGAAGAGGGGAACAATCCCCCCCACCCCCAAACACACGCCCCAAAATCCCCTCTCAAATTAATTACATTGGGTAATTGTTTGTTTTTTAATCTTTGACTCTTTTTAAGCTAGAAAGATGGCTGAATGATTACCCCTTCTGTGTATGACATTAATTAGAAAGAAAGCAAATGCCAGAAAATAATGAAACTGTCTTTCTATTAAGGTGCAATGTCTTTGGATTTTTTGACCAGCCAAGTTCTCCAGGAAAAGCTTCCATTAATATTACTGGTCTTAAAAATCTGTTTTAGAAGTATTCCCAAGCTCTTCTACACATCAGCAGTTTCCTACAATGCAGAAGCATACTGCAGCATACAAAAGGTAAACTTTTTCTGCTACCAAAACCTCTTATTTCTCGCTTATTCTCTGAAGACAATAAAGTTCCTTATCTCCTTGATATCATAATAAGAATATCCACATGCAATTTTTTTTCCACAAGGGATCATTTAAAAATTGAACGTTAGGTGAACAAACTTGTACAATCCTGCAAGCAAAACCATCATGCAGAAATGTAACAAGTAGCAATAAATAAAGTTGTGCCAGAGAATTCCACCCCAAACCATCAGCCTGATGCATCCAAAACTCTCCACATCGCTGCTTTCCAGGACAGGGCAGCAATGAAGAATTAGCAGATTTATGTAAAGAGAGAATTTTCCTAACTGGTAAATACCCTAACTCTGGTAACAGTCGGTTTAGAAAAGCACATATTCACTCAAGTGCAATTAGCCTTTAATTTCTGAAACCATTAAACAGCTTGCCGACTGAAAAAAACAACACATTTTCAACTGTATTGCTAACTGGCAATACAGCTCAGAATTATCTGCTTAGTGACTTGTAAACAGCACTTTTAACTAACAAGGAGAGGGGGGAAAGAGGATAATATTTAATCAGAAAAGTCAGATCCATATTATGGAACATTCTGGAAGTGCCTGTGCATCTTGAAGGAGAGGAGGAGGGGGAGCTAGGGTGTTTTTTTAATAACCTCACAAATAATCCCTCCTCCTTTCTCTCTCACAAACCATGTCAATGATCAAGGAAATGAGAACAAGGCGCTTGATTCACAGCTGACTCTCTCTTCTTGTTACATCAGATCAAGAAGAAGCAGTCTAACAGGAGGGCCGATTTCTGCAGGGGAAACAAATCTACAAGCTGGCATTTTGTCTCCTACTCCTATTAATTAGCCTGCTTTTCTGTCAGAAGCAGAGCTTTTAAAACTTGCACCAGAGTTATATGTGTGCCTACTTGCATACAAGCTGCATATACACAACGAGAAAATTAAATACTATGCATGTGGGATAAGCCTTCCCAAAAAGGAAAGAGTGGTTGGCTTCCTTTTTTATGTGCTGGCTGGATCACTACTCTTATCCTTAATCCCAAGAAAAACTGCATAGTAAACTGTTAGGAGTAAGATGCAGCCTGTGCTACAGCCCTGTTCATGACAGCCTTTGGATGGTGTGCATTGTGCTCTGGATCAGGTTTGTAGGAGCAACAGTGCAGCTCATTCTACACGTGTATGAAATGCTTCTTTTAAACCCAAACTTACTACAAAAGAAAAGTTTGGCTTGATCTCACTTTGAATAAACCAGAAAGCATACAGGCGTCCTCTTGGCAGGTCAGAGGAGGGTTTAAATGGCTCCCCACTGTGTAACATGGGTTGTCCCCAAGCCTCAAAGCTGGAGTCCTACTTGCTATTAGCAGCTCGGGATTTACATCCTTTCACTGTAGCCAAGTTAAGTTTCCCATGATTTACTATGTCCTGTGCATTCAACATGACTGCATTCATCTGCCTTATTTAATATTAAAAAAACCCCACAACAACCCCAAAAAGAACTCTGCAAACAAACACACAAACCCCAAACCCCAGTGTACACCATATAAACACTAATGTGCTTCTAATTCAAGTTTTGAAAAAACAAAAGCAGAGTGATTAAAGGCCAGGAGCATGCAGCTCAGCATATGGAGCCACAGTGAGTGCCCTAGAACAAGTTGAATGTTTCCATTGTGTGAAAGACTCATTCATTACAGCTACAAGATGCAGTGCAGACATTTGCATTTTCAGAGGGGCATCTTGTCATTTTTAGATAAATCATGGGATCCAGACCCTTTCTAAATGACATCAAAGCTCACATTTCTTGATAACCTGCCTCCGTTTGTTTTAGTACTCTGCCTCACTATTTTCTTTTCCTCTCTATGAATATCATTGAAGTTTGCACCCTAGTATGCCTCCAGAACAAGATGTGAACTCAGGGGCTTCTCATTTTTGCTTAAAAATGCACCATTTCCTATGATCAAGGAAGGCAAAAAGAGATGCAACAGCATGCAATCAAAAAATAAACAATAAATGAGAGTAATTTCTTGTATCCAGTTTCAAAGCTGCTGCCTCCTGATTCACATTCCCTCCCCCAATCTTCCTCCCACCAGCCTCCCCTCCCCCCAACCTGATAACAATTTCTTTGATTTCTCCTTCCTTCACCCCAGCTTAAGATCAAATTTGGAAATGCACATCTTGCTTGGTGCGGCAGAAAGAACTGGCAATACAGTAAATTAAGCCAAATCTTTTTTTTCTTTTTCCAGATAATGCAGAATCTTCCTGAAATGAATAAGTGTAACTGTGAACAGATACAGACTTCCCACGGGATCAAGCCATCAGTTCCTCAGTATACATATAAAGAAGAAAGAAGTTAAATGGTTGCATTTCCCCCAAGGGAAGGCAGAGCTTCAGTTGTGAAGTAATCCCATCAGAAATTCTGGATAAATTGCAAAGAAAAAAAAATCCCAGACTCCTCTGCAGACCTTGTATAGACATTTCCTCAGTAATTCTACATGCACACTTTTCATCTTTTAGTATTACAGTGTTACTCTGGAGTGATTACTGTTTTCCAATGGCAGGTATATTTGCATGGCAGTCGTAAAACTGCTCAGAGCAACCTTTCAATTTTCCAAAGTACAGCTTTGGTGAAAGCAAACAAAGCAGAAGGGGAATTGAAAAGTCCAAACTGCGTGCCTATTGTCTAGGCGCCTCAGTCCAATTCCAGGCTCTTCTGTCCACACAGAGAACTGCTAACTGGAACAGGGGCAGCAGCGGCCAGAGGCAAAATCACCCTGTGCCCATGCACCCTGAACCTAGATGATCCTGCTCATTTTTGCATGTGAATGTTAATACATGAATGAAAATGAGCTCTAGATTTTGTCACAAAACCTGAAGAGAGCACTTAGTTCAGAAGACAGATGAGGAAAGCAAAGTTATGAACAATCTTCTAGTAAAACCCATCAGTTATTAGCACACCTTACTAATAAAAAACCCGTATGGCTTGACAGCACAGTGAGTAGTGCACAGGTCCTCTGGCTGAACCTGTGTCTGCTTCTGGTTAAGCACATCAGCACCAAAATATAATCAGAGGTGTCTTCTAAGATTTAGTTTAATCCCCTTGCTTCACTTTCCCAACTTGATAACATGTCTTCCTCACAAAGGCTAGTATCAATTAAATACTGTTTATTTGTTATTAAAGGCAAGGTAAGTAACATGATCACATCTTAATCCAACAGGATTATGGCTGTCAAATCAAAAGTAGTGCATTATCGCACTGTTTATCTAATCGTGTCTACCAATATTTTATAATGTTGCCCAATGGAACTCTTGTGGAGATGAAGATGAGGCTTCACAACTCCAAGTATTTTTCTGAGTCTGTGTCTGGGCTTGGCCACATATTGAACTCAGCAGAGGGCACAAAGTTAATTACATGTCTTTTCCTTTTCACAACTTGTGTAAAAAGCAAACTGCCAGTCCAGAAAGGTAGCAAAATCCAGACCTAGAGATGGCAAACACACAACTGATAACTACACCTCTAAAAAGAAGTGCTACAAGTCTGAAAAAGAAAGGCATTTGTGTTCGATAGGAATGATTGGACTCGATGATCCGGTAGGTCTCTTCCAACCTGGTTGTTCTATGATTCTATGATTCTATGAAATGAGAGAGGAAACACACAGGAGACCAAATTTCTCACAACAGTGAGAGCTTGGAGCTCTGCTTGTCAATAGAAAGAAAAGGGTTGAAATGGTAAACCTCTGAGAGATTTTCTTCCTGTTCCAAATTATGGAATAAGAATAATGAACAACTATGCAGGTACTTTGCAGGAGTAAGTTAGTAGCATGAGTTGACAATGGATTCCCATTTTAAGATTTCCTGCTTTCTAATACACCTTAATAGACAGAAGATGACAGTCTCAATGCCTTTCTCTGTCCCTTCCCAGGACCTCTGAGGAGACCTGCATCATTCAAAGAAACCTCTTTGATCCGATGAAACCCCTCCAGTATCAACAGCTCTGAGCATACCTATGGAAGGAAGCTGCAGGAGTTAAAACTGAGCCCACAGAGACACACATATGGCACATCAAGTCAAAGCCTCAAACTGAACAGCTCATACCCAAAACTTTGGTCATCAAGAGAGCACCCTCACTCCATTCTTCCTTCAGCTGCACCACTTTTTTTGCCATGTGCCCTGTTCAAAACATATATTCCATTAGTCAAACCACCCTGTTTATCCAACCTTAGAGCTGAATGTGCATGCAGGGTGGCCACTGCAGCACTTGAATTAGCAACAGTAGTGAGTGTTTATTTCTGTCTTTCAAGAAGTGGGTGCTCAAAAGGATAAATTATCAAACAATGGATTACCAGAAACACAAGTTAATTTTCAAAAACTGACTGAATGCTACATGACCAAACATCATCCTTTAGTGAAAGAGGGGATACCACAAATTAAGAACTCCAAGCCCTCTGCCATATGCTCAGTCCACTAATGCAATGCTCTACTTTTTTTTTTTATAGGGGACATATAATGTTCCTCTGGGGACATGAGTGGTTTAGACAGATAAAAAAAATAATAACTTCCCCTTCCTATTCCCTCAGCCTAACAAAGAATGCTGTATCTACACATGAAATTTAAAAGCAAACTTTTACAGTTTGAGAACCGCAAGCAATACCACTTATCTAGGTACAGATAATTGATCAGTCATAATAAGAAGGGGATACAGCATGTAGTATTTTTCTTTTAATGAGACTTCAGACAATGCATGTTAAAAAACTATGTAGAATGACTGAACTGTACAAATATGTTAGCAGATGTTGAAAATACTGGGTATATTTAAGAAACAAGGGAATGATATGCTTTCATTCTAACTTAATGGAAATGCAAATGATAAGATAGTGCTTAAAGGGAAAGAAAGGTATACAGCAGCTTTGGGAAAGAATATTGCAAAGAGACAAAGAAGCTGCTAATGAAAGACCGTGTAGATCCTAGGATGAAACTAAGACACTACACAACCATTATTCCAGAGGCCAAAGAGAGAGTAACAAGTAATAAATAATGCAGATCATGCCAATGGCAGTAAATAGAATGGAACAGAGAAGAAAGAATGAGAAAGAATGGACTGGGCCCACTTCAAAACAACAATAGGAGAGGAACACAATGGCTAAGGAGAAAGCAAGGACACACTACACAGAAACTCTGCTGTTGACTTCACACATAAAGATGGAGATGACTATATAATTCACAGATAAAATGGAAATTATCTGCAAAATTTAGAAGCCAGTCTGTAGTTCTGGGTGTCTGAACTAGTTTCTACACTACTCCCATGAACAGTGACAGGAGAAAGATAGACATTTTGTATGTTTATGTTCTTGCCAGAGTAGTGGAAAGCACTTAGATACTTCAGCCATGAGAGCTATATAGTGAGCTACACAGAATGACACAGATTTGTGTGTATACTTAGAAAGGATTCAAGGACATGAAAGGTAAGAAGAGGATGAGAGAAGCTTTAGCAAACTTTTCATCGCAACTTAGTTACATTTAAGGATCAGAATAAACAGCATACTCTTGGCCTTATTCCCCATTATGTGCTATGGAGTGCAAAACATTATAACCACTTAATACAAACTCTACCTAAATCAGTCGCTTAGATCCTTTGACTGATCCATTTATCATAGCTGATAGCTTTTCTTCTGATACAAGTCATTTCACAAAGAAGCTGAACACAATAAATGACACAGTGGTCAGAAGAAAATGATGCTCTGGCTCTCAAGTTCTGCAGCGCAACCACCTTTTCTTTACATTTCCATTTGGAAAAGTTCCATTCTTCTGCAAGAATGGAACACGTTACATCTCTTCAGAGCAGAAGGTGCAGATTAGGACGTGGCCATGGAGTTTGGTGGCAGGTGTGTGCAGCAGCCCCTAAATATAGATCAAATATAGATCAAGAAATAAGTGAGAAAGAAAAAGAAAATCCTTGTTCCAGTTCCCATGTTCCAAAGTCATCTGGAGTGTAACCCCTGCCCCATGATAAGATTGGGCTGTGGTTGTGTGAACTGCAAAGGCATGATGTAGAATAAGAACGGGGTGAATAAGGGGCAAAATGATGCTTTGCTTCTTCCAGTGAATTCCAGCTGAGCACGAGGTGAAGATGTTAACAACACTCAATGTGGAAGAAGTAGCTCTCTGCACAGCTTCTCTATCAATACTGTGACTGCATGTAGTCCTGTATAATTTCATTCCTGCTTTCATCCCTGAGATATTTTTTTCTTAAGAAGTTAAGACCCTGAAGAGAACTGTAGAAAAATAAAATAAAGCTTAATAATGATGGCCTTCTCCAGGAGGTGAGGGCAACCAGCTATGTTTACCAAATATTGTATATCAACACAAATTCACAGTGCTTCCAAAGGAAATGTCTCCTGGTCTGTTGATCCTCTTCCTGTGCCCTCCTGACCTACATGACTGCACTAGCATTCAGATAGCTGTGCAATAAACCAGTAGCTCTACTAAACTGCTAACCTGGCAAAAAAAAAAAAAACTCCTGATTTTAACACAGATCAGTCACACATCTCAGCTCACATGCTAGCTGCAGAAACAATTGGGCCAACAAAGCAGGTGGAAGCAGTGTGGAGGAAGAGTGAAGCAGGAGGGAAAAGCACTCTTTCAGTTCTGGCATGATGTTTTGGGTGTAGGCATGGCAACTTCACAATGAATTGTGAACAAACTGGGAAATATAAAAGAAGGGATTAAAGAATAAAAGGAAGAAACAGAACATAAGCAAAAGCCCATAAGGACAATGCACTTTGGACAAAGGAATTAACTAAAAAGCCAGTATGCCTTTCACCGCTAGGTGGACAAGTTGTAGTACCAGTGCTAATAAACGCTCACTTTCTTCCGTTGGGTGTTCAGCAGCCTGTGTGGAAGCAGTTCCATTTCCAACAGACTGCTGCCTACAACATAACCAGTGATAATATGCAAACTCAGCAGAGAGGCTAAAGACATGGACACAATGAGTAAATTACCCTCTCAACCCTCAGAGGATTATAGGACTCTGTCAAAAGTCATTCAGAATCTAAAATTTGACCTGTCTTAAAGCATTTGTAGCTTACCAGGGAATACATTCTGCATTCTCAAATAGCCATTTCAAGGAAAATAAATATCTCTATTATAAAAATTATTATATTGTTCTATTTAAGAATTCAAATAACAATTTCTACCTACAAACAATCTTCACCATAAAATCCTTATGCACTGCAAGTTCACACCTCAGCTTAATATACACTAATATTGCCATGTATACACTTCTACCTAGAAGACACTAAGAATATAAAATGAAGAATATAAAAGAAGAAATAAACCACAAGAATGGGAGCCATCAAAAAAAAAATGTTTTTTTAAAAAATCAGACAAATGCCAAGGGAAAGAACATAGAAGAAACAGGACATTATAGGAAAGGTATTCAAAACTTAAGACTTCTTGACAGTATTCTTTCCAGGAACCAAAAATCATGATAAGCTGGAATGTTCTGCTGTGTTGGGCTAAAGGCAAATGTATTTGATTTTGCAACTGAAAGTTTCAGGAAGAGGTAAGTACAGCATCAGAGATATTTTCTTAATGTGAAGGTGGACAAAGTGGCAAGAGACAAAGACTGCTGAATTCAGCAGCAGCTAAATCTATAAATGGGAAAAGCAATCTGTAAATGGAAACTTTTCCAAGCTAGAAAGAAAGTGAAGCCCCTAAGTATTTTAGTGGTGAGCATGACTGAATCTCCTGCTACTTACTATATCAGTATCATCCATTAGCATCACTGCACTTAAGGGCTTATCAGCATTTCCATTCTAAAACTCAACATGATAGAAGTTTATTACTTGATTTCTTATCTGGGGAGGGTGTGGATACACAAAGGATGGCATGGATACACAAAGGATGGCACATATGTTGAAAGAGGGTACATATGTTCTCAGATGAAAGATTTGTGTTGCTTTTTTTTTTCTTTTTTAAATGCAATCTAAGACATGTGCGCAATTTCCTAGGAGAGTCTGCCACTTACCATACAGTCTGTGAGTATAATAGGACTTGCACTACCACCTATACATAAGCTGCAGAAAAACAGGGCAAGTCCAGTCCAGAATGACTAGAGTGCAGGGGAAAATAAAACCAGGCATTTGATCTTGACAAACATGGTTTCACAGCCAGCAGCGCAGTCTTTATGTTCCAGGAGCAACTGTAGGTCTGAGGAAAACAAAAAACAACCCAAGTGTTTTGGACTGGCACATGTATCTGTCCAGACCAAGCTCTCTGCCAGCATAAGGGGAAAGGAGGTGCCTACTCTCAAAGCAAGGCAGCTATTGGACCAACGAGACGAAAATAGGGCATCAGATTTTTGTGATACTTGTTCATCTTCCAAGATTTATGCCACTGCAGTTTTCTCCTCACTAAACTTAGTAACTGTAGATTTAAAACTGGCACACATCCAACTCAGAGCATGACTGTACTACAGCCAGAAGAAACTTCTTTAGTTTATGTATTCACTGAGTTTTATTCTTCCCTCTTAAAGCAGACTAATATCTATAAGCTTCAGAAGAATTAGTCTTGGCTCAAATTGGTGCAAAAGCAGAAATAAATTCAATTGATGTATTTAAATGATTCTGCTGCTTCCTCTCTGGACACTATTTTCATAAAAGCCAATTACAAGCAAGGCAGAGTAGCTCAATGAGGTTATCTCCATTGTCTGTTGTAAGAACTAGCTCAAACATTGTTCCTGCTTTTAAGCTAAAGGGAAAATGCAAATCAGCTCCTAAAATGTGCTCTGCTTAAGACACAGGCAACATGCATGTGTCTTTTTGGCACAGTCTTGTGTAGATGTCCTCCTACCTAGGAAAGCTCTGTCTTTCCTTAAGCTGCAATGTAATATGAGAACTAGTTTGGATAGGAGGCAGGCTGACACTGCTAAGGCTGCTCATGCCGAGCAATGTATCTTGTGTGTAACCTTATTAACAAGGATTTTTACAACTATGAAGGAGGCAGACAAAAATTATTTGGACAAACTCAGTGTCCTGGTAAAGAGCACAAGAACAAGCAAAAAGTTGACTCATGGCAACAAAAAATCTGCCCTCCCATCTTCCTGACTGAACTATAATTAGAAACCTCCATTTTTTTTTACTCAATTGTTATTCTTCTTAGGTGTTGGCAATATGAGAGAAAATTTCTTAAAATTTAACATAGGAATATTGTTAAAGTTTCTTTTATATCCTCTTCATGCTGAAGCAAACAAAAAATTCTCACAGTGCCTAGTTTCTTTCAGTTGACTGATAACTAATAGGACAGGTGCTGTAGGCTTTGGGCCTTGTACAGTAAGAAAGATTAAGTGAGGTTTACAACAATTACTCTGCATTGCATTATATTAAAATAACAAGAGGCATGTGTCAGCAGGACCACAAGCAACCACAGAAATGCATTGTTTATGAAAAAGACAAACACTTCAAGGGCAATAACAAGCATTTTTACAGCTATCTGCAGAAATGGGAACGCATTTAATTATTGCCTGCCACCACGCTTGACTTCCAACACAGGAGACAATAGGAAGTTACAAGAACTTTTTATTTTCCTTGGCCTCTCATGTTTCCTATCACATGGGCAAGAATGAGTGAGAGCTGTACATCTTCACTAGCACCTTGAGGAACTGTTATCCCCCAAAAGAAGTCATATTTACCTTGGTGACTGGCCCAAGCACTCTGAAATGGTTTCCATTTTTCTTGGGATAAGCCCCAAAAAAGAGCATTTGCAATGACTCCTACAGAATCATGGAATCATTAAGGTTGGAAAAGGCTTCTAAGATCAAGTCCAATGCCATCATGCCTACTAAACCATATCCTGAAGTGCTACATCTACACAGTTTTTGAACAACTCCAGGAAAGGAGACTCCACCACTTCCCTGGGCAGAGGAAGCCTCTCAGATCTGTAGAGCATTTCTGATTTACTAACTGTCCATCAATGCTTCAAGTCACAGGATGCAAGTTAGGTTCCAGCCCAAAACTGCTTAACTGGGCAGTCAGAGTAATACATGTCCACCAGTAAATCTATTGAAGGGACAAAAGTCATCGGTGCAGGTCCTTTGGACCATCACTAGCTATCAAATCCCACTGGTTATCAGAGTGGTCTGTACATGACTATATGCACAGCTAAATATTTTAAGGCTTGCTCTACTGATGCCCAAATCCAGCTCAATACCATAATAAAAATGAATAGGGCCAGAGTACCCACCAGCAAGTTATATTTTACCGTCAGAATTTTGTGCACTAAAGCCAAATTCTCTTTATTCAGGTCAGGAGATTTTCCCAGGAGACAGTTGCTTCACATAAAATTAACCCATTATATTAACTAATGGTGTGTAAATAAAACCTGTTTCAGTTACACTAAATCTATATTCAATGAACAATTATTCGTATTAAAGAGCTGAGTCAGAGGGACGCTAGCCTGTGGCACTGTGTTAAAATTTCAGTAAGATACATTGCTCTTTGGTAAAACAGCTTTGCAAACTCTTTCATCACTGGTTTTGCTTTTAAACCTACAAATGTATTATACCAGTAATCACTAGGAGCAAATTAAAGGGATATAAGGCAGGGATATCAACCAGGTACCTGTAGCATGCACAATTTGCAGACTTTTAAGATTTTGCAGTGCACTTACAGACCTATGTTGGAACTAAATGAATTCCCATCCAAGCAACAACCTAGTAGTAGTAGTACAGCAGAATGGGAGAAAACCCAACACATAGGCATTAATAGATTTTCATCACCAGGATGATCCAGTTCACCTAGTCTGACAACTCGCATAACAGAGTCATAGCATTCAAACAATGACAGAATAACTTATTTTCAGGTAAGGCTTGATCCTCCAGAGAAGGCATCCTGACTTGACATGAGGCTCTCATGAAATAACAGATCCTCTGTTTACTTCGGTCATGCCTATAAATAGTTAAATCTCCTCCTTAAAAACATCAGCCTGGCTTCTGACTTGAATTGCTCAGGAGTTTTACCTGCAGTTGTTGCTAGGTTTGCTAGGGCTGCTAGGCCTCTCATATGGTCAGAATTTCTAATGGTTGTCTTGTTGCTCTAGGATTTTTGTGTTTTAATCAGACTTAGGAAGCCAGAGCAGGCTGAGTGTGCAGGAGCATGCAGTATTCATGTGCAATGCAGCATGTAATCCAGCCTTTTGCCTAGCTATCAACCATTCGCATTCTGGCAACATCTCTCTTTTAAGTCCCAAATACCCCTAGCCCAACAAAGAACAAATACCAGCTTCTGTGAAGCTACAGCAGAGAGAAAATGGTAACTGAAAGAATGCAAAAGGCCAACTTCAAAGTTGTTGAATTTGGTGCTTGGGCTTTGAAAAACCTGTCATTTGGGAGGAAGGGTGGGAGGCTGCTCTTTCCCCCTCCTTTTCATTAAACGGCTCTTCAGAACTTGGGAGAGCTACTGCTCTCATTATGCATTCCTCCTTCTGGAAATAAATACTTGTGTGGGCTGTCACATTAGTCAGTAGATAGATGTCAAAAACAAATTACAGTCTGGCATGGAGCCAAGCATTGTGTGTCTGTGTGTGTTACAACAGAGTATCCCCTACTAAGAAGGTGGTTGGTTCTGTATGTCAGAGGGTGGAGTCTTTTCTGGGAGCAGAAGACTTATAACAAGGGACTTTCTAAAGAAGGAACAGAAAATCACGATCCTGTTTCATTCTTTTGCCCACAAGAAGATATTACACAAACTCCCCATATGGCTCATCGCTACACAGAGAAATCCTACTCCTTCAATTCTTCTTCCAGCCTTTGAAGTCAAAAACAAGCTAAGCAGTACCACAGTTCACTCCAGTGTTTAAATAAGCTGGGGTTCTCTAGAGGCATGAAAACCAAAAATTTATTTGTCCTCTCAAGGTCCAGAGAATATTTCTCTCCCATCCCCATCCTTGCCTTCTCTTTCTTTCTCGTTTTACAAGTTTAAATGAGGTGTCAGTTATGATGAACTGCCCCAGTTCTTTTTCAAAAATAACAAGATTTTAAAACATACCCAGCATCCAAGACTTTTCACACATGTGTAGATATGAGCTAGGGAAGGCCTCCAACAAACAGTCAAAATACTTGCACTGACTTTGATTAAAAGGTTGGTTTTGAGAGGATTCTTCTGAGAGTAAGTTCCACGATTAAATTATCTGATGAGAGTATCTCAATGAATAAGTGGAGTTATTACAGTTATTCCTGGAAGAGTATGAAGATCAACTGTTGTTATACCATGCCTCCCCACTGCTGTGCTACTGTAACTCTGGAACTGTACTGGAAACTTGAGAGCAGGGTCTATAATTGCATCGTTCTTCACCAGAAAGAGATGAGAAAGATACCCACAGCCTTCTATCCAGTTTACCTGATACCAAGTCTCTAGTCTTAAGATACCTTTACGTTGGCCATGTCTCTAATTGTAAGACAGATTTACACATCACTGTTCAAAGACTACACATGATTTTAAGAGGACTCTACCAGTAACATCCCCATTCAAATATTTCTGAATCAGATCACTAGTAGTGAAAGTAAATGAACAAAGAACAACCAACCAAGTTTATATCACTCAATTTAAATTCAGAAAACTGGCAAAATTGATGTTTTCAAATGTTGTAACTCCAATCGCAAAAACAACTTAAAAACATAAGACTTTAAAAAATAAGTTCCACAGTCTTTTCTCCCCATCTCATAATTAATTCTGTAGGAGTGGTGGTGTCAAGCTTTCAGCATCAATCACTAGAAATGCAATTATTTTTACAATTTAAAGTGAAGAATTTAGATAGTCACATGATTCCAACAGCTAGTGCTTCAGAAGGTCAAGTATTGTGTGACACACAATATCCTTGCTACAGCTGGCAGCACTTCATTTATATGCTGTATACTCAACCTGGACAATGAAACTAAATTTTCCAGCAGCATTTTATAATACTTTATGCTACTATTCAAAACTTGGCTTTCAGTCCTTACTCACTCTTGGTGAGTCACAAGCTTTTCAAGCTTTCAGATTTCCCCTTTCAAACATTTGAGTATCAAAATGTACCAGAAATTCAATTCCTGCAAACAGTGACAGGGCACAAATATTCCACTGAATCATCAGTAACCACATGCACATTTGAAGGATTATGTACAAGGGTTAAGGACTAGACATAGTTTATAAATATGAATATTCAGGTGAACTAAGTAAACTGAAGCCTTTTTTCCATCCCCTAAGGATCAAAACTCCTACGCAGCTCAACAGTTTCAGACACCATACCTGGCAATGTTTGTCAACTTAATGATATCTCAGCAAGGACACCGTGTCATGGACTCACATAGAGAGGATCTTGAATTCCAAAGTCCTGAGCATTTTTGTGACTCTGGGCCCAAGTTTTCTTATTGTGACTAATATATAGAATTACCCTTTAGTACTATTATAAAATACTAACATTAAGTGATTAAGAAAAAAATCAACCTGCCGCAGTTTGAATCACTTCTTTGCTATAGCGCACCCACACAGCTTTGCAATATTTATCTTACCAGCCATTCAGAGTAACAGAAGTATGTTTACTTGTGTTTTGTTTGTTTGCTTGTTTGTGACAAGAAAAGAAATTGTGAGTAGTAATGACCTTTTGTTTACAGAGATAGAGCACTGCCAGATTTTATGCTTTACAGAGGTTTTCTAATTGCAGCAAAGCTCAGCAAAGAATACAGAACAGTTTCAAAAACTGCTCTCCAAAACAACCATCCATGACAGGGGACTTCGAACCACCATGTAAGTAGAGGTACTGGGTTTGTTACTGTTCTGTTCTTTTTCAACTGTCAGAAGAACTAACTCCTACAGCCCATTACTAGCACAAGTGTATACAAAAGCACATTTAATAAGTGCCCTTGGCTGCATCCATGTAGGTCTTTCTGTCTTAATTATTGGTTTCTAGAAAATATTTTAAGTCATTGGGTTGTCTCACACTATATTTCACACATAAATGCAAATCACACAGGAAATAAGAGCACTGCCTTTCACAGAGCTGCAAGTCACAGCACAGTTTCCTGGGTTTTTTTGGTCTTTTTTTTTAACAGAAGTAGTTAATTATACTGCTTACAGTGCATCTGTAATGATCTTCAAGCTTTTTCTTTTCTCCTCACTTTATCCATTTCAAACGCTCTATGCTAAATTCATCAATATACTTAAATTATGTGAGTACACTGGTGACTTTCCACAGAGGACTGGACCTGCAGTCATCTTCTCCTGGGTGCCATTACTTTCAGCCACCAAGGACAACTGCTGGGACTGACATATGTCTGAACATGAAATAAGATTTGGGGATCTGTAAAACAGTGAATCAGATTACAACTCTCACGATATCATATTTGAATAGTACCGGATACTGAAATCAGGGTGGAGGAATAAATACCTTCCTACAGCTGGTTTAATAATATGTTCTCCCTCTCATCTTTGCATGCATCGAAAATATCAGCTCCTGAACTATAAAATCAGGGAAAGTGGCCTGCACTTGTCCTGTTTGGTTTCCTCCATGCACTGTCCTAAAGGGAGCAACTTAAATGCTGAATAGTCAGTCTCAGCGCATAAGACCCAGGTTTTATCAGGAATGCCAAATCAGTTAATGAATAGCATGTGGTGCTTTTGGTTTGGGTGACAGATTCTCGGCCCTGTTTAGAAAAAGCTTGATAAGTATCCACAAAGTAAATTAAAGCAGACTGTATATTTTAGATAGTCCAGTCTTTGCTGTGGATTGGATCTGTGGATCTGCTGCTCATAAAATGAGATTATTCATATGGCTTCCAACCGTGGTCCTAATTCTGAAAACTTAGCATGGAAGACCAGACATGAGGAGGAGCGTGTCACATGACAAATATGTCAAATGAGGACGTAGAGGGGAATTGGAAAATAATAAGCTCAGCAAGACCAACCTAGAGGTGTGTCTTTATCTTTGAGGGCTTATCCATTTAATATGAAATTTGGCTATATGGTTATCTTTCAAAGCACAGAGCCATGGCTTTGCTCAAGGGAACTATGTTTAAACAGATATTATGGAGAATCCCTATATGCCCGCGTTTCATGCTTCCGCATATCTGAATTGTTTTTTCCATTTGATTGTCTCCCTTCACTGAGGCCATCTTGGCATGTATTAACAATATGGGCACAATGGGGTTTTTATCAGCTTTTTCTCTTCTTTTAACAAACATTCAGATTCTAACTTTCAAAATTTTTTATTATCTAATGGACACTTTATCTGGTTCTAAAAACTGTGTACTAGGAGAAAAACTAGAAATCCTAGTTTGGGCAGATGTAGATAATAAAGGTTCCTCCATGTTAAAAAAAAAAGTTAAGGTGAAAGACAAATATAAAAGAAGCTCAAGAAAATCTTGCAGACAGTTTCTACTCCAAATGTAAGTTTTGTAAGGAGGAAAAAGAAGAGAAACAATATATTTATATTATGCAACATCAGGCCATCTACAGTCTCTGCTTTTCATTTTTTCAGGTCTACTATGCCTTTCTTCTCCCTCTTCTTCCTAAGGAACCTTGAATCCATCTCCCTTCCTCTAAGTTCCACAACTTTAATCCTAAAATTCTCTATATTTCCTAAGTGGTGGGTTGCTCTTTCTGTATTAGAAAAAGAATTTGAAGGAAGGAACTGCTGTAATCAATTTCATTCCTTGTTTATGTCTCATCCAGTGAGAATAATGAGCCATCAAATGAAACAAAATGGAAGAACCTTTTGGAAGGACACTGTGCGTGCTGGAAGCTCACATGGGCTCAGGCTATGGGATCAGTTCATAGTAAAGAATGCCACCGAACATGTCTAACTATATGGAGACTACATTTGACTCAGGGAAACTGAAACAAAATAGCTGATGACTGAGGAGTCTTTGAGAAAGTATTCTATACACTTGTTTTGCTCTTCTATTTGTCCCTATACATTCACAACTGGACACTAATGCAGACAGTGCTGACCTGAATGGACATCCAGCCTGACTCAGTGCAATCTTTATTATGTTCATATAATAGTAATAAGGCCTTTGGGTTTTAACTTAATTTTCTGGATTACATGTTATTGAGAAGAGCCCAACTTGATTTGCAGAAAACAGGATAGTTTTGAAGTTACAATGGAAACCTGATTTTAAATCAGTGACAGTTAGTAAGTATGGGATTTCATGGTGCAAATTACTCTAAATAATTTTCTAAGAATTAAAATAAGGGTATTTAAAAGGTGAGCGAGGAAGAGTTCAGTCCTTGCTAATGATGAAAAAGAAAAATCAAAAATATTTTAGTAGCCAATGGAACAACAGTTGAAGTATCCAGAAAGGCTTATTACTGATTACAGTCAATCATATAAAAATCAACCACTTTCTTTCAAGGATGATCTTTGCTTTCTTATGAATTTAATTCTTTTTGAAAAATCTTTCACTCAAACGCTGAATTATCTATATTTTATCTCACTGGTTACTGTGCTGGTTTCAGCCTAACCTCAGTGAGCAGAAATAAAAAAAAAAAACAAACCCAAAAACCCAGCAGCAAAAGAGTCTGGCAGGAGAGTGAACCATTCTCCAAGCTCATGCTGCTTGAACTGAGAGTGTGAAAGTAACTGTAAGCTGGCAAGTATTGAAGCCACTCCTGCATGTTCTGCAGGCTGACTGCAATCACTGTTTTCTCTCCTAGTAGATTGGCATTTCTTCTGTTTCCGATAGAAACTGAAGTAAAAAGTAGAGTGGGCTGTCCACACTGTCTTTGAGCAGAAATAAACTAAATTTCCTTTTGGTATTATACAGTTGGTAGGTGTCGAATCTCTTCCTCATCTAAATTGGGGTTAGGTGACACAGTGGATGGGGGACAGGACACTACACATTGAATGGTAACATTTCCTTATGAGTTCTACCTTTGAATACTCTATTTTTTTCCTCATTTTCTTTCCTGGTTAGTGCAAGCAACATTTGACTTTGATCAAATGCCAATGAGATTGTCAAGAAGCCAACAGCCCCCACCACTTCTGCACACGACATTTAAACAAATTAAATCAGGCTCAGGGAAGACTGAAATGTTTGACTTGTGCTGAATTGGGAGGATGTAATCAATTAAAGCACTGGCTATGTCTTATATCCTGCTGTAGGACCTTGTTCTACTGCTGCTGAATTCAGAATTTCATCAATAACTGTAAACAGATGGGAACCTTCACCAGTTACATCTAGGTATTTTCTCCTATACCTTGATACATGTGATTGCTTGTTCAAAGGCCATTAGACAAGGCTCCACTATTCTGAACAGGGGTGGTAATAGTACAATGTTTCGAGGTCAGTCTTTACTCCATTAAAAAGTTAATAAATATGCTTGTATTAGATTTGGACTACTAGTAAAAGAAATGGGGAGTTATACATAAAATAACAACTGTCTATTATCCCAACAACTGTTGGCTAGTAGTTAAATACTCTCATTGTTCCATGGTTTTAGGTAGTAATTATTATTACTACTAGATAGCAGTATCTGCAGTGCTCATCTTTCATGGATACATGCAATACATTGATTGTTCTCTTCACACATTACTAGAAGAAACATCAGTACACACCTATGAGGTAAAATGACTTTCACAAAGTGAAGGAATAGAAGTTCTAGGAAAATTCTGCATGACGTTTCTCAAGACATCTCTACTGCAAAGAAAAGACTTGTCTACACATGACTGTTCCAGTTAGCTGTGGCAATTTAAATTTACAAGCTAACTAAAACAAGCGTAAGCATGCAGAAAAATTCTGCTAAAAGACATCAAAATACGAAATCAGAAGATAAATACACACGTGTATGTATGTATGTATGTATATGTATGCATGTGTATGCTAAAATGAACCATTTAACTGATGTGTACTAGGTTAGGGATTGCTTTTTAATTATTTTGAGTACTTTTTATTCTTTTTATTACAAGTAAATTGTACAATGGAGCCTGACATGTTAAGTATCATTTCAGTAATTAGGTAATAACTATACCAACTCCTCAATGTCTCCCTACTTTGTCTTTGGCTGATTTTCTGGTAATAATTTCTTACTCAAGCATCTTAAATATTATTCATATGAAAGGACAATGAAAGAAACAAAAAACTTGGTCTTTTTTTCCCCTAGTTTAATTTTCCAGAAGGAAAAATGTTGGATCTGTGGAATAATCCAGTGAGACTTGTGAAAGAAATGCTTCATATTTCTATAGTATCTTTCCTTCAGAGGATCACAAATAACTATAAAGGACAGACAAACTTGACTTTTGTCTTTGTTGAACTACCACTTTTCCAAAGGGCCCAAAATATGTGTTATTTTTGACTCAGATTTTACAGTGTTTTGAAAATGAACCATGTATTTGTATTTTAAGAACATTCCAATCGAAGAAAACAACAGGCATAAAATTAGGCAATGCAATATGTCATTATACTTCTCAATTTTCCTTTGGATACTAGTGTCAGTGTAACATAATAAAAATGATTGATTTTAAAGAATGATGGAATCTATCTCTGGCCTCTTAAATCTCTCCTTGGCTGTGTATCCATATAAAATTAGCAAGAGAGGGGAGGGAGGAAAGTACCCTCCAAATGGCATGCCAAGAAAAATGCCAAGTTCATCTATGACAGCATTACAAAAGAAGACATGGTGCTGCAATGGCAGTGACACATAAAACAAGCATTCTAGTGCTCCTCTACTCTTTGCCTTTCTCCTTCAGTATTCACCCTTTATTTTAAGCCCGTGAAAAAGCACAAGCTTGTTTAATAGCTCACTCTGAACCTTTCTTGAGGCACAAATCCAACTATGCAACCAGCTTCAAACAGTATTCACAGAAAGATATTTCTAGCAGGAGTTATGCACACAGCCAGCTCCTGGCTAAGTGCTACTAAACATTCTGTTCTCCTCCAAGTC
Source organism: Coccyzus lansbergi (assembly GCA_033558105.1). Lineage (NCBI taxonomy): Eukaryota > Metazoa > Chordata > Aves > Cuculiformes > Coccyzidae > Coccyzus > Coccyzus lansbergi. The sequence continues at coordinate 201,683 of JAUMJK010000067.1, read as the reverse complement.
TGTATTTTTAGGACGAACAGCACGTTTTACTGGAAATGTGTACTAAGCTGAAAATCAGCTTCAGACTTTTAGTTAAAATGTACCAGGAAAAAAAAAGTCTTAGTATGCTAAATATAGTTAAAGATGACTTCTACAGTTCTAGTTTTACTGAAAGAACCTCCACTCGTTTTCCACCGCAGGAATGAATTGACTGGGCATTTTCCCCAGGGAGATGTAGAGTAGCACTGGCCGTTCCTTCCATTCTTTTCAAGTGCTACATAGAAATGCCATCCAGAAACTTTCATAAAGCTTTATGAGAAAAAAAAATACTGCTGTGCTACAGGTACAAAAAAAAATAATGTGGTAATTGATATATTGATTAAAAGGTTTCCTGTGAATAATTTTGGGGTTTTTTTAAACTGCAGACTCAAATTGTTCCTTCCAATCTGGAGACCAACAAGACTTTGTGTTATTCACATTCATTCAAAGCCCTTAATTCAGAAACACATACATCTAGTCAAACACAGTGTTCTTAGCAAATGATGCAAAATAAATGCTTCACTTTTTTTTGCCTTATTTAGACAAAAAGTAATGTAACTTCTAATTTTCTCTTCCCATGTCATTCTGCTCCACTCACCAGGACCAAGATTATACTCACACTATTTTAAATTTTACCATACAACCTCCCACTGGAGAGGCTTGCACTAAAACTGAAAATTGTTCTAAGTGTGCTGTGTCTCTGTAATGATACTATCAGAGATTATTTTAACATGCTCATTTTATACCTTTTAGCATCAGTTTGACACCAAGCAATCAAAAAAATACATCAGTTGGGGACAAAACCAAAGCAGTGGCCACTGATCCAAACCAAAGAATGAAAAAACCCTGTTGACTCTGGATCAAAGTTCATTCATGCAAGCAAAGCAACAGTAGACTGATTATTGTTTGGCCTCTTGGCACATTTACAGTTAAATTGCTTCATTTGAAATGGAATCAATACTTCTAATTATGTCAATTACAGTATTAAAAATATAATGATCTACAGTGTAAGCAAAACCAAGACATAACCTGGTAAAGAATTTTTGATAAGTTCCATTACAGTTTTCAATCAAGATGCATTCTTTATGCAAATAAAGAAACAGAAACACAGAAAATGTTGGGTCCCAGGGACCTTAGGCAGTCGTCTCTGCACTCCTGCTCTAAGGCAGGCTCAAATGCACTCAAGTATATCTAGATATTCCCCTACAGATGTTTGTTTAACCTAGCCAGTGAAAGATTGATTCTACAGCTGCATTTAAATGACTGATGCTTTTTAATGCTCACAGAAATAAATCTATGACCTTTATCACCTCAGCTTCCTATAGTTTCCCATGTTTTAGAAAAGATAAGTTTTTTTAAGTGATCTTGTGCAGCATCCTTTTTTAGTTGCTTTAACTTAAGAAGGCCTTTATTTCTAAATGCTAAAATATACAGAAGTATTTGCTGTGCATGATGATCTAGGAGACTTGCCTATGTAGAACCCTGGTGTACAACTTGAGATTGCTGTGCCATGGAGAGCATGCCGTGCTTTTTCATGCATCTTCCAGCCTGCAGACAAGAAATGGCTGCTACCTCTTGATGGCTTCACCTCAAGTGTTTTCACTTAAGGTAATAGAGTGGCTGAGGACTGAGCAAATCAGCCTGACTGCACAGTATCTGCAGGGGACTGACCGAAGGGGTGGATTCAGGGGTTGTCTATAGTCCCCCTAAAAAAAAAAGAAAGCCACTCTAAAAGCTGCACCTTGGAAAACTAGGCTGAGAAACACATGTAGCATGAACATATTGCGGAGGAAAGTCATGATGCCAAAAATGGAAAAAACACAGGTACAGATGAAGGAAAAAAACCATCATAGAATAAGCCATACTGCGGCATGGGGATCCCCAACTTGCTAAACAACATCCAAGAGCAGAGAGGGAACTGAACCAGAGAAATGAACTGTAAGAAATAATTATTTTGCCAAACCCTATCTATTTCCAGTGCTAGTCAAAAGGTGAATGCTTTTGTGATCCTTACAAAATTGATTTTTGCTGCTTTATACAATGACAAATTCCCTAAGATGAAAATCATAAACAAGGTGTTCAATGCCCACAACTCTCCTGGAAACATGGATAGGAAATACATGGGCTCAGCACTGAAGGGAATTAAGACCTATTTGTCTAATGGTAATGGTATTTACCAGTCAGCCAGAAAACAATGAGTATTTAGCTCTACCTACTGAAAACTTACTTCTGCCCAGCCTGGTGCTTTTCAGTGCTGCCCTATTTTGACCAGTTTGCAAGGATGGGCTGAGTATGTAAATGCACCCTCAATAAGCCCAGAACTGGGAAGTTCCATTTTCCCTACAGTTGGGGAAGAGAGCAGTTACACGCTGTATTTACAGAATCACAGAACAACCAGGTTGGAAGGGACCCATCGGATCTTCTAGTCCAACCATTCCTATCTAACACTAAACCAAGTCCCTCAATACCTCATCCACCCGTGTCTTAAACACCTCCAGGGAAGGTGAATCAACCACCTCCCTGGGCAGCCTATTCCAATGCCCAATGACCCTCTGCGTGAAAAACCTCCTCCTAATCTCCAGCCTAAATCTACCCTGGTGGAGCTTGAGGTCATTCTCTCTTGTCCTGTCCCCTGTCACTTGGGAGAAGAGGCCAGCTCCCTCCTCTCTACAACCTCCTTTCAGGTACTTGTAGAGAGTAATGAGGTCTCCTCTCAGCCTCCTCTTCTCCAGGCTAAACAACCCCAGCTCTCTCAGCCGCTCCTCATAGGGTCTGTTCTCCAGCCCCTTCACCAGTCTTGTTGCTCTTCTCTGGACTTGCTCCAGAGCCTCAACATCCTTCTTGTGGTAAGGGGCCCAGAACTGGACACAATATTCAAGGAGCGGCCTCACCAGTGCTGAATACAGAGGGAGAATCACCTCCCTGGACCTGCTGGTCACACCGTTTCTGATACAAGCCAGGATGCCATTGGCCTTCTTGGCCACCTGGGCACACTGCTGGCTCATGTTCAGTCGGCTGTCGACCAACACCCCCAGGTCCCTCTCCTCCTGGCAGTTTTCCAGCCAGGCTTCTCCCAGTCTGTAGCTCTGCATAGGGTTGTTGTGCCCCAAGTGCAGGACCCGGCATTTGGCCGTGTTAAACCTCATGCCATTGGACACTGCCCAGCGGTCCACCCTGTCCAGGTCCCTTTGCAAAGCCTCCCTACCCTCCAGCAGATCGACACTTGCACACAGCTTGGTGTCATCTGCAAACTTGCTAAGGGTACCCTCAATGCCCTCATCCAGGTCATTGATGAAGACATTGAACAGGACTGGACCTAGCACTGAGCCCTGGGGAACACCACTTGTCACTGGCCTCCAGTTGGACTTAACACCATTTACCACCACTCGCTGGGCCCGGCCATCCAGCCAGTTTTCTACCCAGGAGAGTGTGCGTCTGTCCAGGCCAGAGGCTGACAGTTTCCGTAGCAGAATGCTGTGAGAAACTGTGTCAAAGGCTGTGAGAAACTGTGTCAAAGGTTTTAGTGGCACATTCTACATCCTAGTCAGTAATGCCTCGTACTCTGCGTCTGCATCCCTAGAATTCAAATTGAAGATTGATCCAATGGAATGATCCCAGGTAGCCTGATGGTGAAACACTTGGCTTGACATAATTATTTTCACACCATATAGATTAATCTGAGTACTTAAATTCTGCTTGCGAGTTCCTAACTAACATTACTCGACTGCAGAATTTCTAATTACAAGTATTACCATTTCTAATCTTCTGAAGCTCTGCCTGCTGTGTCTGCATCCGAGTCATCACATTACAAGGTCCTCTATTGTCTCGTTTCATTCTTCTCCAGCCTTCAAATGTTAATAAACCAGAATATTGAAAAAGGAGGATAACAGTAGGTCTGAGGAGGATGATAGTACATTTTAATTTTAAATTTAGGGCTTTGTATTAATGGGGGACAACTAAAAGCTAATGTGGGCTTAATATAAGCAGACACCGGAAAATACAGAGATTTCCTGATCACACCACAAAGAACCTGAGCTGAAGGAAGCAGAGGTGGAAATAAAAGTGGAGAACACTGACAAATACAGATTAAACATAGGTACTAGAGTGCCACAAAAATCAACAAAACATATGCCAGGAATAAAGAAGTCAAGGAGCAAAGGTAACTGACCCAGTCATAATCAGCCAGATCCTCCTGCAGTAAATAACACCTTGGCAGAAGTGGTCTCACAGGCCAGGGCCAGAGGGCCCCAGACAAGCAGCAACAGGGACAGCTATAGCCATTGAATCAGGGCTTCAAACTCCATGTCCTTGAACTCCTTGCTCTTTGCCAGACTTTGAAGTGCTTTGCATACGACCCAGGAGACACACATACCATCTTTTAGGTGCTTACATACTCAACAGACAACAAAGTGAGGTGGAACAGAAAGCATAAAATAATTATGGAATTTGTGATGATAAAGCCTTAAGTTATCAATACAGCTATTAAAATGCAGTATGGGAAGGGCAATATAATTCTGGTGCAAATCAATACATTATAAGTGCAGGGGGAATATTAATGTTATTACACAGTTAATCCACTGTTGAACTTATCTTAGTAAATTTTTAATGTCCTCCCTAAAACAAACAGGCCAGGTCATTTTGCCCCTTTTTACCTCAGCAAGCTCCTTCTCAATATCCCATTGAAATAAGCCACACTATGATTAGTTTTTAAATCTATAGAACTAAAAATCTCTATAGTGGGAAAGAGAAGCATCAATGAATTATAGTTCACATGAGTAAAGTACAGCCTGTCAACAGAAAAAAAGTTTAGCTTGCCGATGCTGGGTTGTGGATTTGGCGTGCCAAAATTATTAAGGTCAGGACACTGCATCGAGTGGCCGGCATAACAGCTTCTCAGCATACATCCATCAACCTGACTGTACAGAGTACTTATAAAAGTAAGCTTTGAGGGAACATGTAACAATGAGATCATCCTTCAAAGAATAAAACAAGAGACTTTGTGGAAAGGAACTGACCAAAATCTCTACCATCAACAAGAGGGAAATGCGTGATCCCTTTGATAACTAGCCTACTTTAAGAGGCAGGGAACAGCTGGCTGGTAGGAACAATGCTGTCACTTCCACTTCCACGTTCCACCTGTAGTACCCAAGGTGAACCAGTCACCTCTGGGGACAGGAAATGCTGGATCAAGATGTATCTGTTCCACTTTCTTGACCCTGTCTGAGCCCCCACTGAAACGATTGCTAATACTGGAACTGCAGGTTCAATCACTGAAGCAGCTTTATAAACATCAAGCCTGGGGCCTCATTCTTAGACTACCCACAGATGTTAGCAAGTGGCTAGTGTTAAGAACTACTCATCTTGTAATTGACAACCCAAGACAGAAAGCTTAGTCCAGAAGACTATAAAACTGGTTTCTGGTGATAACACAGGAGGAGGAAAAACTGGGGGAAAATGCCAGAGTCTATGTTATTTTATTTGTTCTATATGCCAGGGGAGGTTTAGGCTGGACGTTAAGAAAAAATTTTTCACAGAAAGGGTCATTAGGCACTGGAACAGGCTGCCCAGGGAGGTGGTTGAGTCACCTTCCCTGGAGGTGTTTAAGGCATGGGTGGACAAGGTGCTAAGGGGCATGGTTTAGTGTTTGATAGGAATGGTTTGACTCGATGATCCGGTGGGTCTCTCCCAACCTGATTATTCTATGATTCTATATAATTACTGAATGACACCAAGGGAGGTATAAGATAAGGTTGTTTTGGCTTGCTTTAATTGCATATGTTTCTAATTAAATAAAGATGTAGGTATTCTTTGAGCTGACCTTGGATTTCCTTGGGTTTGTTTTCTAAGAGCAATATCCTGTACTAATTTTTACTTTAAGATTACTTACACATGCTTTCAAGGTTTAAACCACTTTACTATTCCCATCTGCAAGGGAATAACATAAGGAGAAAATTTACACTTCAAAAATCTTGATAGAAAATTGTAAATACGTTCAAATTCCATCTTTCTTATTTTCTAACAAATAATAACAATAAAATCTGCTGGTGTCCCTCCTGTCCCATATCTCATTTCTTTCCTCTGCCTGTGAGATCTAACATTATCACAGACATATAATATAACATATTCCAGCTCATGCAAACAAAAGCAGAACAAAGAACACAAAGAAAAAAAGTACACAGCAGTTTAAATTATTCTTCACAAATAACACTAACAAATCATCTTCCAAATGAGCTTGATTTTCACCGGTACTTTGATTGCTTATGATGATAGGTGGATTTTAGTTTGTTGTCCACCAGTTGTTATTTCAGTCTCACATGGACGCCACTGTTCAACATTTACGCTGCATTGTCTTCCCTTGATATATTCCTCTTCCTCCTTTCCTTTCCCACTTCATATCACTCTTTGTTCTGCCTGTGTGGAGGGTCCAGGCACACAGAAACCCAGTGGGACATGACTAGAGGCGATAAGGACGGCAGTAAAGCAGCAGGGCTGCATGTAGTAAAGTCTGTTGCAAAGTCAATTGCTTACCCAGAAGCCACTTAGGTTGGTTCAGAGAATTCCTCTGTCATTCTAAAATTACCCCGAAGACTGATCCACCTGGCTCACAGGCAGCTTGTGAAACTCACATGTGGCAGCTTTGGACTGAATTCTTGTGGACTTTTCTCTGTTAATGAAAAGAGCCTTGAACTTCAGTGTAATGCTCCTTTATAAGAATTTCAACACCTCTTTGAGCATGGACAGAGGAGACTAAAGCCCTTTGTATAAAAGAAACATCTTTTCCAAGTGCCCATTTTAACTAACAATGCTTGTTATAACACTCCATAGTCTTAAAACCTTAATGCAAAGCAACAGATTTTCCTATTTGTGCACTCCTAATTTTTTCCCATGCATGTGTCAATATTTGAACAATACATTTAAGCACAGCAATAGTATGACTGTCTTCCTCAGACCTTCTGAGCATTTTGTTACCTCTCCCAGACCTCTCAGGTCATGTTGATAACCATTGGTCTAGTTTTACACTTTACCATGGGGAAGTGGAAGCACCAGTCACAATAATGCATAAGTTATAAACTGAGTCCCAATGAAGCCAATTTCTTCCTGGGGTCTCAAAGAATGTCTCAAACACTGATGAAATGCATCATGCCTCATCATTTACGAAATACCCAGATATTAATGTGATTATTACTTCTGTAGAGGAGACTAGTCTTAGGGACTAAGTCCCTAAGGACTTAGGGACTAGTCTTAGGATTATCAAAGGAGGCAATCTATATGCTGAGATGTATTTCCTAGACAGCACAAAATATGTCCTGAACAGCTGCCTAGATCAAGTAGAACTAAGGACACTTGGCCCTTTGTAGCCATACATGTCTTTTCCAACCTAGTAGAAAGAGCTTGGTCATGGGGGCAGGAAATGAGCCAAGACCACCAAGAAGTTAATTTATAACATATACATTACAGAAAGTGGATCTGGAAAACCCATATCCAGTGAAAGGCTTTACTGAACTCAGGACACTTCACAAGACTGTTTCACTCATCCACTCTGATCTGGGAAATACAAAACTCTTTAAATCTCAGGAGTGGTAAATTCTGCCAATGCGCCCTAACTAAAGCAAAGGATCAGAAGAAATTAACTTAAATTTACTCTAAACCTTTCTAGCCATTTTACAGTTCTTTACATATTGTTCAGAAAAAAAAATCTTTAAGCATCTCTGCTTTCCCTGCCTTAAAATGTGAAGACTCACGAGAGAAAGTTGATTTTTCTACCACCATGTCAAATCAGAGCTGGCTTTGGACTCTAGCTGGAGATAGAATTGTGAGAATTACAAAAGTCCCATTCTCATTCACATGCGTAACAACACAGCACCTATTAAAATCACTGGAAATAAAAACAAGCTTGGAAAAGAAGAGTGCTTTCTTCAGCAGATACAAGGTCATCTAAATCTACTGCCTTCAAAAGCTATAAGTAAACCAACACCAGTGGAGGATCTTTTACTTCAGATATTCAAAATTATGGCTGAAATAATATTTGCACAGCCTGAAAAAAAAAGTGTAGCTACAATTGCCCTGCATGCCTTGAAAAGCCTCCATGGCTACACTCGCTTCTTCATGTTCATAATGAAAGATATAGCAGAGTATACAGCTTTCTTTGTCTCTCATCATTAGATTTTGAAAACTTACACACTTTAATTTCTGCTAGTTAAATTGGAATATCTAATAAAAACTGTGTTAGCAACCATAAAACCAGCGTGCAGTGGGAGGGGGAGGAGAGAAGGCTAGCTTGTCGGCAGCTGGCACTTTTATTATGAGGCATTTAAAAAGCCTGACAGCTAATGCACTTTACTAAGACACTGCAAACTACATACCTTCAGAAGAAATTATAATAGCTAATGAGGTTTGGGTTTGCTTGTACATTATATTCCCTGCTTATCAGGGAGACGGATGCAGCATTCTATATACACTCTCTGTGCAATATGAATTCAGATGGTAGCTGACAGGGATAGATTTGGAAGTAAGATTTATCTCAAAGTATGTTTCCATGTTTACACACTCAGCATCATTTTTCATATCCACCTTTAGCCATTATTCGTCCTTGGCAGTAGAAGTCAGGTTCTTAATTATGTGAAATTTTTCATTGTAATGAAAGGAAACATAAAGATCCTTGTGAACACGCTCACATTTATAACTTATTTACAATGTGTTTTCAGAGTTCCAATAATTCATGGTGCTAAAGGTGGAAGAACTCCACACACTAGCTGTAGTATTAATGCTTGGAAAAATTATTAGCCAAACTAGAAATTTTATTAGTCAGCTTTTCATGCGAGATGTGCTCTGCTGGGATTTTACTATACCAATACTTACTTCATGTTTTGACAATTTTTCTAACTAGCCTAAGATATTATTGTATTAGATGATGATTTACTCATTCTATTAAGCCCTGACACTAAATACATTTTATGCTAAATTAATTCTTTCTTAGAAAGGACTGTTTGAGAAAAAAGAACCCAGTTCCAATTAAGAGCCAATAGTAAACCTCTACAAGATCTGAAAGATAATCAAGTTCTTAATTGTCCACCACTTTCATTAAAGAAATACTTTACCTTCATGGGAAAAAATACTAGTGATGACAAGCTGCTTTTGAGTATAAGCTTATAACAGAATCTATGTATTTGTAAGTTATCCTGCTGAAGAGCATAATGTTGCAGGAAATCCTCAGTACTTCTTTTGTTTTTTGTTTCTAATGTAAAAAGGCACAGTACTTAACTGTTTGTTGTGTTGTCAGGAAGGCCATAGTAAATTAGGAGTCACACTCTTGGCTCTTGTTGTCTCCAAGGAGTGGCAACAGTAGAGTAAGTCATAGCAGAATCAGTCAAGACTCTTATCTCTAGGCAAGTCCATCAGAATCCTATTCCACTGGCCTTAACAGTGCACTGCAAAAAAACCTGTGGGATTTTGCTCATAGTAAGCCTTGTTCAAGTACCACAATAAACCAAGGGCCTAAAATACTGAAGGCTGGGTAGAGCTCACCTAGTATCTATAGGAGGATTTTGTACACATTCTCAAAGGGCAAAGGCTTTAGCAAATACAGATCTAACAAAAATACTATTTCAGACTGCATTGCTCTTCTTTAAATTAAAAATTTCTGAGTGCCATTGAGAACTTCCTGTAGTCTGAAAGACTGTACTCATAAATGTTGGTTATCCTATCGCATCCAGGGCACTTCGTGATAAAACTAAATCCATGCTCCCTGATGAAATCTGTAATAATCATAGTTATTTGTAAATGTTGTTCCTAAGCGACCAAAATAAGTGACCACTTCTATTACAGTAATTATATAATTTTCATGAGGAAACTATTACTCGCTTCTATTTCAGACTGCTGGCATGTACATTCACATTGCTTCTTATCAAAGAAAACATGGATCAATACCTCTCTTAGCCTAGAAAAAAGAGAGGGAATGCCATGTATTAATGTGGCAAAGTATTAATCTTCCTATCATATTAGGGTTTGGAAAGGAGGCTTTCCTAGTCCAGTGTATAATTTCTGCTTTTGAGTGATGGCTATCCACCAACAGATGTCTAGTCCTGCTCTTCCTGGGTTGCTGAAGTAACACATTGGTGTCAGACTGCTTGCATAATGAGATTTTATTTGAATGTGAATTTCTGAAGATCTAGGGACTCATTTCCCCTTCAGGATATTTTGGCATTAGCACCTCAAAAATCAAGCACCAGAAACACAGGTCTCTTGTACTTGTTCTTTGCATCCTCAAACAAGACAGACAGATCTGTAATCATTACAAAATAAGGGAACAAGATCTGATTCAGACAAAGTCATACAAGCTATTAGAAAACGGAATCACAAAATCACCATTTAAGGATACTTTGTACTTTTCAGGGCACCTTACTAGGTCCTTAACCTGAACAAATCAGTGCAAATCCACTGATGCACCAATTTACACCTGCCAGTGCACTATTTACTGTCTTTTGACCAAGTATCTCATATAAACTTCTGATCTATAATTCTTGCCTCTGATTCTGGTTTATTCTCATAGATATGAACATTTTATAATGCATTCTGGTTGTACAAACTTATACTTTGAGTAACTTGTGATGAATCGAAGGTCTGGTCTACACGCACAGCAATTACACCGATTTAACTAATTCGGTTTCTAAATCAATTTAGCTAAATTGGGGTAGCTCCCAAGTGAGGACACATAAATTGGTTTAAGAATGGTTAATATCATGTTAGCTTAATTCAGTTTTAAGAATGTCTGCACAAGGGGGTTGCACTGATTTTATTAAATTGATTTAGAAACAAATTTATTTCAAGCAGTGTAGGCCAGGCTACAGACACAAGCGAAAACTGCAAAATGTGACATTAATTGTCAGCATTATTGCTCTCAGCAACTAAAGGAGGAATTAGTTAGAATAAAGTTTTAGCTTAATTTGTTAATGAACAGCACATGTACCAGAATAAAGCTAACAAACAATGTTTTGTTTATATGATACTTTTCCTCAAGGCAGCTTATATGCCATTAGTAATTAAAAGTCACACATTGTTACATTACAGCTGTAGTGTGAAAAGGTTAAAATGTGACGATATTCAAACATCTTGAGGTTATTGTGATTATTGCTAATTTTTACTTAAATTGCAAAACAGATGAAAAAAAATCCTTCACCTTCCATTTGTAACCTTTTTTCTCCCCTTAATTTTAGGTTTTGGGTAAACTAATGCCTGAAGATTTTAATGCTCATTTATTTCAACAGACATGCTAAGAAATTAGTCCTTTGTTTTAAATATAAAACCTACAGATTAATAAATGCAGTAGGAATAAAAGATTGAGACGATTCCCCTTCCATCCTGATTGTCTACGACCAGCCAAACTGAATAACACTTAAATACCTACAGTACTAATTCCAAGGTAAAAGGCAGTACTTGAGTTTCCTGACAGGAGAGCAGTGCCTTTTGTAACAGTGACCTGAGTAGGAACAGAGGCCAAACACCCTTTTGATCTGGAGGATATCTGAAAATATTCAGATTAGAAATCCCTTCTGTTCTCTTTTGGTTGCAGGGATGCAATCGTGATGTCATTTCTCTGAAATCCTGCCCCAAGTTTCACAGGCCTTAAAACCATTTTAAACTAGGCAATTGGAAGTGGGTACAGAAAAACTAATTTTGTACCTCTTTCCCCACAATACACAGGAAGCCACTGAACAGTGATGATCACAGGCCATTGAAGTGTAAATGTGAATAGCCTGGACAGATGGGTCTTTTCATGGTGAGATTAGACTATGGCTATATGTCCTGCGGAGAGAGGCAAAAAAGACTTCTGTGCATTTATGGTACCACATGCAATATCTTGCACCTTTTAGGTTCATAGATATAAGCAGATCTTGTTCCTTGCTCAGGTGCTTGCATCTCTTGCAGGTACATTTTTTTTTTTGATTGCTGCATTTAGAAAATACAAGGATTTCTTGACAAGCTCTAGGAGGATCTTAAAGATGAACAGCTGTTCACATCAAGTGATGACATTCCCCCTCTCCTTTCTACCAGTCTCTTCCCAGCCCCCTTATGCACACCATATCTTTCATGAGATTCCTTCCAGTGCAAAATGGGTCCCAGGGCCATTCCCCCCCTCCATCCTACACACCTCTCAGCACTAATCCTAGTAGTTACAGCCTTTGTCGCTACCATGTGTCTCAAATGCTTACCGTACTTGGTTGTCTCATTGCCTTTCAAGGATCTGTTCAGAATTTGATTAATTACTCAATGTTTACAAAGCACTTTGAAGATGAAAGGAACTGCAAAATCAATGGTAAGTACCATGATCACTTACTCTTCTGGCTTCCCTCTTTTTGTCCTAGTAGAGAAAAATTAGTGACCACCTAGATTTTGATCTATGAACAAAAAATTGCATTTGGCCTGTGGAATTCAGCAGCACATGACACATGCACTGTGTGTTGTCAAGCCAAGGAGCCTCACATTTAGATTCCGACACCTCATCCTCAAGTAGTGGCTGAGACTGTTTTCAGATAGGCAGAATATTTCAGTGACATGTATTTAACAATTAAATATTTTTTTCTCACTTGTCTGAGGACAAGAACTATTTCCCAGCTCTTGAGAGGCTAGTCAGAGAGGACACACAGGGTGTTTAGCAGCACACAAAAGCGAGACTTGGTATAAGCAGCCTTTAAAGCAACTGTAACAATCTGAACAACTTGGGGATGAGTAAGAGAGATACAACACAGATGAGGTATCAGCAAGAATAAGGAAGTAGCAAAATGATGTGAAAGACAAAGGAAGAACTTTAAAGAGAAGCTTAGAGGAACTCTAACTTCCGTGTGAACACTGAGTCCCAAGATGGGTAGCTGAAGATGCTCAAAAGACTCCTATCCAAACAGTGTCCTCATCAGAAAAAGAAATACTGTGGTTGGTTTATGCTGCTTCATTGTTGTTCCCTAGCAGATCAGCCTGTAACCCACACCTGAAACACCAAAGTTACAGAAACTTCTAGGAAATTGCCATGATGACTTTAACACATTTGATCATATTTAACATATTTGGGAATTACTAAGTTTCCATTTGTTTTCACAGTATTTAGTACATGGGATACGTTATTTGCTTCAAACTAGAAATATTCTTTCTCCAAATTTCAGTCTTAATCTGAGGCTTTTCAAACACAGACTTAAAGAGAGACATTGTCCCTTGCAAAATGAACACCTCCCTTGAGGCAACAGATGAGACTTCCCTAAACCAACTCAGCTTCCCAGTAGTCTGGCACACATTCCCACTAGCTACTTAATGAGTGGAAAAATGTCAGCATTACCAATAAGTGAAACAAATAGTTTACATATTATAAGATACTGGACTCCTCTTGCTCAGTTCAATTATAAGAGTGAGCTGATGGATACACAAAGAAGTTTGGTATTACTGCACATGCAACACGCATTCAACTCGCCTAAAAGCCAAAAGCCTTACCTATTTGAGCTATAAATCACTCCCCTGAGAGCACACTTAGACTCGAGGGGTGTGGAAATACAGTACAGGCAGTCGTTGACTGCCTCTAAGATGTTTCACAACTGTAAAGAACAACCTCTACTGAATCAGATGGAATGCCATATTCCAAATGAATTTTTAAAGCAACCACCCTCCTGTGGGAGGGGTGACATTTTGCACTATTAAATGCAATTGTCTTTCAAATAGTTCTGTACAACATACATGAAATTCAGAGCTCCATCTGCATGGAGGGAAGGAAGATGCAGAATTTAAAGGAGATTTTTGTTTAAATATGGTTGAAGAGTAGTTCCTCAATGACAAGCACTTGTGGATTTGTTGTTTAGAATTGCATCTGTCTCTGGTAATTTGGGGCATACGTCCATCTACCAGAAAATGTCTGGTAAATCTTGTTGCAGGCTGCCATTTTGCAAGCAAAGATGCATACATCCCCCGGGTGACTCCTCCCTAAAACCATTTGTATAACCTGCCAGTTGTTCCAACTTTTGGACTTGATGATCTTAGAGGTCTTTTCCAACCTTAATGATTCTAGGGTTCCTTTCTCTGACTGGTACTCCAATGATGCTTTAAAAGAGAGGGGAAAGGGGCACAAAACACTGTGCACACTTACACATATGCATACACAGCCACATGGAGAATGAGAAGGACAAGAAGGCATCCCCTTAACAATGGAGGCATTGTTCTGGTAAAGAAATGTCCAGGCAGCAAATCATGCCTACCTCTATGAGGTCTGCTGCAGCAGCGATGGAACCTGCAGCCCAGCACTTTTCCCTTATACCTCCTTATCCCCTTTCTTTCATTCTTCCTAGAGCTCCCCAGCTTTAAAATCCATTCTCTGGGTGGAAGAAGGATAAAATGCATGAAGGGCAGTAAAAGACACAAATCCCAGTGAACAACCTTCTCAGAATGAACTGATGCAAAATTCCACTCTTAATTACATTAATATTAAAAGACTCCTTGGAAGATACTGTAAGAACAATTCTTTATGAACACTTCAATAGATGAACATGGCTTTCCTTTTCTTATTTCAGAGCGCTCTTTAGTAACTGTTAAAATGTCTTAATTGGTTCTAATGTTTCTTCTATGAGAAATTTCTTATACTGGAGGAAAAATGTTTGGTTGGGTTTTTCATGAGTAATTCTCAATGGAAATTCTCATCATTAGAAATCTGACCTTACATTTAAAGAGCTACAAGGAAAAAAAAGCATAATTAATTAGTCACATTATTTTTCCTCCAGCATATTTTAAAAATTAGCAACCGGAAAATGAAGGAGATGGGGTCTGATCCAACAGCCCTTTCACATGACAGTTGTTGCACTGATGCCTCTGGGAATAGGGACAGCAGGATCAGGTCCTTAGTAATAAGCCAAGCAAAAGTAAGACCTTCAGACAGGCAGAGACTGGACTTCCATAGTATCGCTGTGTGGGTCCTTTGGTGGGTACCTGATTTAAAATCATCAGCATTTTACACGAGTGGTCTTACCTAAGGAACTGGCAGCTTTCTCAAGAATGTAAGGCACTGATTCTCCACCCCTATAAACACGAGTTCTACGTCTGTGCAATTCTACTGATTTAATTATGTAACTCTAGTGTAACAGAGCTAAAAAGCAGGTTCTGATATCTAATCCACAAGCAACTGTATTTCAAGTATCTCTTTATTTCCATTTCTACCCTGAGGCATCATTTATCCTGAGAACTGTTCTGTATACAGGATTTTAGAGTTTTATGCTCCTGACATTTCAACATTCCAGTAAGTACCTCTTCCACAACTGAAAAACACCATCTCATTATAGGAACTGCAGGTCCAGGGAGGCTATTCTCCCTGTGTACTCAGCACTGGTGAGACCGCTCCTTGAATACTGTGTTCAGTTCTGGCCTCCTCACCACAAGAAGGATGTTGAGGCTCTGGAGTGAGTCCAGAGAAGAATGACAAAGCTGGTCAAAGGACTGGAGAACAGGCCTTATGAGGAACGGCTGAGAGAGCTGGGGTTGTTTAGCCTGGAGAAGAAGAGGCTGAGAGGAGACCTTATTGCTCTCTACAACTACCTGAAAGGAGGTTGTAGAGAGGAGGGAGCTGGTCTCTTCTCCCAAGTGACAGGGGACAGGACAAGAGGAAATGGCCTCAAGCTCCACCAGGGGAGATTTAGGTTTGACATTAGGAAAAAAATTTTCACAGAAAGGGTCATTGGGCACTGGAACAGGCTGCCCAGGGAGGTGGTTGATTCACCTTCCCTGGAGGTGTTTAAGGTGCGGGCGGATGAGGTGCTAAGGGGCAAGGTTTAGTGTTTGATAGGAATGGTTTGACTCGATGATCCAGTGTGTCTCTTCCAACCTAGTTATTCTATGATTCTATGATCTTTAATGCTTAAAAAATCCTCAGTTTAGAGATCTCCGACTATCCTTTCATTCTCACTATTATAGAGATACAATGGCAACTTTATGGCTGCCTAGCTCATGCAACCGGAGAATAACAATTCAAATTAAGGTAAAACTCTATCTGAATGGAGGGCAAAGCTGTAACTAGAATTCTGGATTAAGTGCTAACACGTTATTGAAAACTAAGGCACACTCCTCTCTGCTTCACTTTCCCATGTGTAAAACGAGGATGATGCAACTTTCTTTCCCCCACTTTTTGTTGGCTTCATCTAAACCTTGAACAAAGGAATTCTTTCAGTCTGAGTATGGTCTAGAAACTCCAGCTTTAGCTGTAAAACACATTATTGCCCCCATCTGTCCTCATTCCAGGACAAACATTCCCTCATGTATGAATACAAAGTATGTAGGTGTTCCCTCTGATTCTTTCAATGCTAAATCCAGGCTCAGATTAAACCAAATTTTCATCACTAGTTGAAGCAAAATTTTTGGACTTTATATCCAGGAGGCTGAGGTGAGTTCACACAATCCTAATCATTTCACAAAGGGCACGGCTCCCAGCTCTGGCTTGGGGAGAGAGTAATGCAAAACAGTAACATCACTGCAACCTATCCTACCATCTACTGCCTTTTCATTGTTCATGGATTTGATCACATGAGGCTACACTAGCAAAACTGATATTATTTCTAACCTAAGCATCCAAGAGAATAGGCGTATTTTCTCTCATGGAAAATGTTCAAAAGATTATCAATATGTCTTTTAACAAGGAAGATTTTCTCATTTTGGAATAGCTTATAAAATACAAACATTTCAGTAAAAAAAAAAAAAAAATATGTGCAGAAATTATTAAAAAACCCAGCAAAACCCAGCACAAAAAAATGTTCAGTTTTCAACTACATTGAACAAAATATCCTATATGAGGATATTAAAATTAGGTTCTATCTAAAGAAACCATTTCAGAGTCTCCAACTCCAACTAACTAGCATCAAGAGAAGACAACTGACAACAACAGCAGCAATCAAATACTGTAATTATCTATTTCACCTTTCCCTCACTGGTGAACCTGTTTTATGTTTTATTTATTGACCCTAGTAGCTTTACTCACGATTTTAAATCGACATGCATTTGTTGTCTGAGATTGATATCTGGTCAATGATCAAAATGCAAAGAATTGTTACAGACTAAAAAAATCTATTCACTCTGAGAAACAGGAAGACAAGTCCTCAGATTATGTTAATCAGCCTAATTCCACTCGCTCAGAAGGAATTACATAATTTACACCAGCTCAGGATGTGGTTCGCCATTTTAAATTAGGATCTTGGTTTATTTAATGTCTTATTGCAGAGCTCTGAGACTCCAAAGCCACTCTGTCCTTACTTTTATCTATTTAAAGATAAGACTGTTTCCTTAAAACAGCTGCAACTGCCACAGTTAAAATCTTAAAATCTGCTTAGATCTAAAGTTATTACTTCCTGCTAGGAATGTCTGAAAGGAGTTGGAATATTAATCTCTTTAAATAGGTCTCCTGGGAATATATCAGTGTTTTTCCTCAATAGGATGCTTTCTGTGGAATTCAATAATCCCTGGCATTTTCAACTTCTTACACAAAATATCATTCTTAAGCAGTTTTTTATTATACAGCAGATTCAAAATGTTTGGAAAGGACCTAGAGTCAGTTCTACCTTTACCCTGAAGACAAATTGTTTTTTCTTCATTCTCTAACAGTAGTAAAGATAGGATTTCTAAAAGAGCTCTTTAAAAGAAGGCTACTTATTTGAAGTCTTCCATTTCTTAGCTTCTTTTCCAAAAAAATAGCTACACTTTCTAACTTCCCTTGTCAAATCTTGTTTGGTCCTGCACTGTCTCTTCTTGGTTGCTATTTGTACTCTACCAAAGCTCCTCTCAAACATGCAGTTATCCATCCTACTGCTGGAAACAAAATCTCTTCTCTCCCGCAAAGCCACAGTTCTAAGAATTCACAAGTTAGAAAAAGGTCTATGGGTCAAAGATTTCAAGGTCAGCAGGGATGTTTAGTCTTATCATCTACCTTCCAGGCAGGCATCAAGTCCCACTAAGGAATTCCTATATTGGCTAAATAACTTCTGATTGTGTTCCAGCTCTAATTCACAAATAATTGCCTCAGATTTATGGTCCACTAGCTGTACCAACAATCCACATCTGCTCTGGAAAATACACTCTTGAAATGTGTTTTCAGCTTGAAAATAACTAGAAGTTTAGGAAACAGTAATATCTACTGAAGGCCCAAAATGTTATTGGCTTATCATGGTAGGTGGTTCCATAAGGTATGGGAACACTGAGAAGGAGCATGATTTTTAGAAAGATATATTCAGTCTCAAAGACAATGTTCAGAGATGTAAATGCCTTATACTGTAATCAGAGCTGAAAGAGGAAGAATACTTTTCTCACCAAAGAGCATTATCTGGAGTTTTGCCTCAGCTGCTCAGCTGTCTATTGGCACATTCTGTACAGAGATTCTCACACACTGCCAGGTATTCTCCATTTTCTCAGTTGTGGTCATTTCAAACCAGTTTCAAGTATTGAACTGTTTGTTATCACGTTCAGCAATCCATATATTTCAGGTTAATTAAATTCTCACTTTATGCAAATTAAGACAGTAAAAGTATTTTATTGTGTTCTAATTGTATGATAAGTTCACATTTTTAATGCCTTTTTTCCATATTCACTTTCATTTCCTTTTAGCTGATCTAATTTATTAATTAATCAGCTGTCTTGAAATATAATCCAGCTACAGTGTATTTCATTTAATGAAATTGAAAACTTTGAATGTTTTCTGGATGGAATGTTTCTCAAATGGAGTAGGTCTTCCCTGTGGGAAACGCTGAACAATTTAGAGCAATGTAATCCAGAAAAAAATGGATGAGTAATTTTGTTTGTCGATACTCTTTCCATATAGAAACTCTTTTCTGGGCAAGATGAAGAACAAAATTCTGAATTCTTCACTCAATTATTGAATGAATCTTTAACTTAACTTGTTTCCCACAGTCCTCAGTACTATTATATCCATTCCAATTTACACTCAAACTTCACAGAATCACTAGGTTGGAAAAGACCCACTGGATCATCAAATCAAACGATTCCTATCAAACACTACACCATGCCCCTCAGCACCTCATCCACCTGTCCTTTAAACACCTCTATGGAATGTGAATCAACCACCTCCCTGGGCAGCCTGTGCCAGTGCCCAGTGACCCTTTCCATGAAAATTTATTTTCTGATGTCAAGCCTGAACCTCCCCTGGTAAGCGTGAGGCCATTCCCCCTTGTCCTGTCCCCTGTCACTTGGGAGAAGAGGCCAGCTCCCTCCTCTCTACAACCTCCTTTCAGGTAGTTGTGGAGAGCAATAAGGTCTCCCCTCAGCCTCCTCTTCTCAAGGCAAAACAACCTTAGTTCCCACAGATGCTCCTCATAAGACTTGTTCTCCAACCCCTTCACCAGCTTTGTCATTCTTCTCTGGACTCGCTCCAGAGCTTCAACATCCTTCTTGTGGTGAGGGGCCCAGAAATGAACACAGTATTTGAGGAGCAGTCTCACAAGTGCTAAGTACAGAGGGAGAATAACCTCCCTGGACCTGCTGACCACGCTGTTTCTGATACAAGGCAAGATGCCATTGGCCTTCTTGGCCATCTGGGCACACACCTGGCTCATGTTCAGTTGCTGTCAATCAACACCCTCAGGTCCTTCTCCTCCAGGTAGCTCTCCAGCTAGACTTCTCCTAGTCTGTAGCTCTGCATAGGGTTGTTGTGTCCCAAGTGCAGGACCCAGCATTTGGCCTTGTTAAAGCTCATGCCATTGGTCACAGCCCAGCAGTCCAGCCTGTTCAGATCCCTTTGCAGAGCCTCCGTACCCTCCAGCACATCCACACTTCCACCCAGCTTACTGTCTTCTGCAAACTTACGAAGGGTGCACTCAATACCTTCATCCAGGTCATTGATAAAGACATTGAACAGGGTTGAACCCAGTACTGAGCCCTGGGGGACACCACTTATAACTAGTCTCCAGCTGGAGTTAACTCCATTTACCACCACTCTCTGGGTCCAGCCAACTTCCCCAGTCTTCCAGGACCGCTGGAAGATGATGGTGATAATGAGTTCATTTCTAAGGAGTTCAAAGGAATTTCAGCTATGTAAGGTAACAGTGTAATTCACCCAATGCAGAAGGCCAGCACCTAATCCAATCTACTATGTCAGTCTACTCTTAGCCCTGAAATCTTACCTTAGATTGGAAGTGAGTGCTGGCTTGAATCCTGTGTTAAAGACATATAAAGCAAATAACATTAAGTTGCCTTAACTGAGGGACCATAATAAAATTTAACTTAAAAAAGGCTGTTTATCCAGATAAAAGCACTGACTGTTAAGAGACTCATCAGTACAGTAGAACATTGCAATATTACAATTATTTTCAGTGCTCAGATCATGCCAGAAACAGAGTGTTTAGACCTCCGTTGCATAATAATAAACATTGGGATTAAATTGTGAAGTATGTAAGGGAAAGAAAAAAGAGAAAGATGTATTAGTCATGAACTATATGTAGTTGTTCTGTCTGTTACTTGCCTGCCATTAGTCACTGGGTAGTAAATGAACTTCAGATGAAATGTTCTCAAAAAAAGTTCTTAGCTAACCTGTGGCCACCAGCGTACACATAAACTTCTGCAGCAAGCAAAAGGCCAGTTTTTTTCTTTTATTGAAGTAGGGGAATTTTTTACCCAAGATTAAGAATGGACCAAGAAAAATAAACCTCTAGTTCCAACTTGCACAAATCTGCAACTGTTCAGTTTGCTACTCCAAAGAAGGACCTGCACATTCTTCACTTACACTTGAAACAAATAGTTGGCCAGGTCACACCTTTTTTTATTATCAGTCAGTAGCTGCATTGCTCTAGCAGTAGATCTTTTAATTCCCAGGCATCATTAAGCCAGAGAATGGCTGCTTTCAAATTGCATAAAATTGTTTAATTGATGTTACCTGCTCTTGGAAAGGAAGGTACGTTCTACACGTTCATTCATGGGTATGGTTAGCATATTAGTTTTGTAGCCACTCAGTTTTCAAGTTAGCATTTTCTCTATACTACCTTGATTATGGTATCAAAAAGAAATCTAACCTGTGTCATTGTGGTCAAACTAAAAAAATATCTAACATGCATAAAATTCATTTACAACTGCTGAATACTGGGGATGGAAAAAAGAAAAAGTCCAATCCAGCTTGCCCTGGACGCATGAAATAATTATCTATCTGTTACACTTGTACGCTTTCTGTCTTTCTATTGTATTCCTGCAGCCATCACTAAGTTCCATTTAAATTTTAGCTGTCATCTCTAATACCTACCTCTACAAATAGAATTCATTTAATTAGCAAATAATCTAGTGGCTTTTTTACCTTTTTTCCCCTCAAGGCTTACTAAACATTTGCCAGGAGCATCTTCACGGTAAGCACACCACATGTATGACAGTTATTTGAAGATCTCAGACCCACGTTCCTTATTTCATAACCACCTGGGCAAGTGAAGCCAGGCAAAGCAAGTCTCTCACAAAAGTACAAACTTTACTTAGCACCTTTGCCAACAGACTACGATGGGATTCATGCACTGGACTCTTCTGTGCACTCAATGGAACATGCAGAATTTTACATTATGGTACCTCCATGGTGAACATATTAGTTTAATCGACACAAGGAGGTAATGTAAAGTATTTCACGGTTTTAACTAGCAATGTGCTTGTAAATCTTCCACTATCTAAAGCATAAATTTCAATCCAAAGAGAATGTAGAGGGCTGTCCCAGCAGATATTAGCTCTGAATTTGAGATCCTTCACACTGTCTAAACCATGCACAATTCTTCTGAAGTCATTGCCCAGGATGAATGACTACATGAAGGACTAGGATTGTCCCTAGGGCAGTGAAGCCACAGTGTTACAAAGGGTATCACAAAGCCACCCTGAAGACCAGACTAATTGCTGCAAACAGCAAACTTGGAAGCTCAGGCCCAACATAGCCTCTGGACTAATGTGCCTGCACGCTGCCAGACAGGACGTGGTATGAAACAACTTCAGGTCATTTACAAAGCAAGGACTCCCTAGGTGGAACATATCATGTGCAGTAAACTACCCAAGCACAAGGTCAAGGCAGCTGCTTTGACTGCAGCAGCCACCTTGTGCTAGTTTCAGTAGGTCCAGTCACATCAGGAATTGTTTGTGTAGGTGGTTAGCTAGCTGTCTGCTATAAATAAACTGCACAAATCAGGCCTGCCATGCTGCAGCAAGGCTGAGGGAATCTCACTGCATCTCACAGAGCCTGAGATGGCAGGTGGGAGCAGCACAGTCATAGCGCAAAACCCAACACAGGATTTGTTTCCACCTCCTGTCCTACCACTGATCCTCCCCTCAAAATGAGAAGGTAGAGAACTTTTCACATCAGCTTATTTTTTGGTTCTAGGAATATGAGATGGACAGTCTGGCCCTGTTGCTACTCCTCTTCAAATAACAAACCAGAACTAAAGCTAGGAACTAGGTTTAGCAGCAGCTGCCAAGCTTAATGCAATGCCAATTCCAAGGAATATCAGTGTCACTGTCCTCTCAAGAGCCAGCTGCCTTTTATTTTTACTGTCATCTCTCATAGTTTGCAACCATACTGCAAAAAATTACAGACCTAAGGGCTTAGCCTTAAAAGCCTCTAGATGACATATGGCAACTCAGACTGCCTGTATTTACATTAGAAGTCAGATCACAGGCTGTTTAGCAAAAGGACGTCACTTACTGTATTAAATTTATCCCAATCTTTTCTACACATCTGAAGACTGGGATGCTACAGATGTGTGGAAAGAGAGGTCAAGAATTGACCACCTAGGGCTGAAGACCTTACTTGCAAGAGAAAACAATGGTATAAGCACTACTGTAGAAATGTTGAAAACCCAGAAGGCATTAAAGGTAAACAGAACTATTTTAATATTTTTTCTATGTTTGCCTGTACAAGACAGCTGCTTTTTAAATTTAATCATCTTAGAACAGATGACTTCATCATACATAGTAATGGTGACATTCACCTCCAGAGAGCTACTAGTTTGAGTGCAATGCTGAGAGACTCTCTATTTCATGAAGAAATGTGAGTCCAAAGGAGAAAGATGTCAGAATTGTACAAACAAGCAGTTTTGTCTGTTCCACAACCCAGAAATTTCCATTCAAATGAGAAGGATGAGAAGATTTTTAAAAAATAAGCTCAATTGAAAAGAAAGATTTTAATTCTGTTCTCTTGGTTTTAAGCATGGGTTAAGATCAACTTCCCATTCTTTGTAAAGAAGACCATTTTGCTGTCCTTTAGAAACTCAAAAGCTCTGAGAGAGCAAAAACTGGAAAACGTCACTAGTTGTGGTGCTGTACATGACTTTCTTGGATGCTAAAAAGTGCTGAGCACCTGAAATGTCACTGATTTCAATGGGAAATGAGAGTGTTCAGCACTCTGTGGGAGCCAGGCTTTTTTGGTTTTCTGTGAGAGCAGTCCAAGAGACAACAAAGCTTTCTGCAAAGGAAGTGTGGATTTTAATAGAGTTGGCAAAGTAGTAAGTGAAAAGGAAAAAGAGAAGACACTGTATGTGTGTTTGAGTTGCGTAACACTATCCCAGGCAAAACACAGCAGACTATTACTTTCTAAGATAAGCTTGTAGAAGGCAGTGTGGTTAACGAGAGCTATATCTGCCCCCTGGGCATAGCTGTCCTCTGTGGCAGAGCACAGGCTCTTGAAAAGCACCAAGTCCCTCTGTTAGCTCATACAAACAATTCTGCTGGAAATGGAGTCAAGTTAGAACTCTCACAGACAGGGTACTGAGGTTACCAAACCCTGCCATGTTAAAAGGAAGGTGAGGACTGTTGCAACAGCTGTTTTAAACAGCTTTGTTACAAATTTATGAAGTGGAAGTCCTGACACAGAAACCCAAGATGAAGTCAACTACCTTACTCTGTCAAGTGCATATTTTTCTCATTATTCAACACTTAACAGGGATGACAGCCAAGATTAAATAGTCACTCATCTTCTGCGCCATTATAGCTCCTGCATGATTGCTTCAAATTAAATCTAACAGTCAATGAAATAGTCAATATTTAATTTACTCATTGCAGGTGGCGATTTAGCTCTGGTTACGATATCATTTAATGACAGAAATATTGGTATTTATCACTTTTTATGAGTCTTCAAAAGATATGATGTTCCTTCATTAGGCAAAATGTCCATGCAGCATTAAGTCATATGTCACTCTCAGAAAGTGAGGAATTTGAACACTAAGGTTGTGTTCCTTTTCCCTGCTTTTCTGGGTGCTGACTATCAGTGAAGAGGTGCAAAGGTGTTGTGTGATTCTCCAGAGACATAGTATGCTGATTGTGACAGCACCAACACGTCTCTTCTAAAAGTACCCACTGACTAGCTAGTGGTGCAGACCATTTAGATTTAAAAGAACCTGATATACCATTGACAGTCCAGGGCAATCAGGGTTAATTCCTACTCCTTTGACCTTGCTGGCTTGCTTACATAAAAGCCATTACACAAGTAGGGGGAGTCCAACCAGAAACATTTTGGTGACATTCATTACTGGCCTTTTGACCACTTAAGAGTTCATCAACTGAAGACAGATCATTTTTGCTCTGTTTCCAGAAGAGAAAACAAGCAGCAATGTTATTGCTCTCTTTTAATGAACACGCTATGAGTTTTAGCTTTTGGTTAGACAGATTATGTTGAAGCTCCTCTGCCCCTGAAAAATAGAGCTTCTCCACATATCATCAGTTACTGCAATACAGGAAACGTCATCATATCTGCCATGAACAGCTTAGTTCTTGCTTAAAGGTCAGAAATTAGAAAGAAAAGGTGCAACTAGGCTGAGCATTCAACTTTTTTTCATCCCTTCTTCCTGAGATGGTACTGAAGGCCAAGTCTGCCTTAATCCTCACACACCTCAAAGAAGTACTTGCTTGTATAAAGAGCAGTATTCAAATGACTCCCTTGGGGGGGGGAGTGGGGGAGTAAGTATTTGCAGGAGAGGGAGAGGCTAGAGAGCATCAGCTGAAAGCTGGTACAGAGCATCAGCAGACAAGCACAAAGACTTCAGCCCTACTTTCCTCCTGAAAAGCTATAGAAGCTCATCTGTGCTTTGGGACCAAGGCAGCTTTGTAGGAGGATGCCTGAGGATGGCCTCTACTACCCCCTAGTCCCCTGTGAATTGCTGCCCGCAGAAAAATGCAGCTGAGTTTTTACAGCATTGCCTTGAACAGGGTCCCTTCTGCACTGCGAATACTGGCAGCACATTATTTCTCCCTGCACGCAGACTCAGCTGCAGTCACACATGTGGGGGGTCCACACATCCCTTCATTCCTTGCTCCCCACTGGCTAGAAGTGAGAAATCCTGTGCTCACAGCAGCCACTGTGTCCCCTCTGTCTGTCTGCCTGCCTGCCAAGTAAGAAACAGCTCAGCCCTAAGACAATTTTACAACCTGTGCAATTACACAGTTGATAAAGAAAGTTTCAGGAAATGTGCTTTTGTTTCCTCTACGTGATTTAGTTAAAAATCTGCTTTGGGATTAATTTGGGTAACAATCTGCTTTGGTAATCATGTGTTTGCACATACTTGTTTGGTATTCCATGTGTTGTGTATGTCATCACTGAGTGCACAGTTATCATATTTTGCTTTCTGTTAATGTGTAAAGATCTGGTTGAAAATCAAGCACATTTCACACACACAAAAAAAAAAATCTCTGCAATTTTGTCCTTATTCTCCATCACAAACACTTCAGTCAGTCCTGTCACAAGCATTCCCACCGAACAAAAAACTTTTTCTGGTTTTCATTTGGGAATTTCTCTCTTTAAATTTTTGAACATGACCAAAAGTATTTCTAATCTTTATTAAACTGATGTAATGGAATAATGAGCTTGATATGACAAAGATTTTTTTATGCTTCACAAAGCCAGGAAATTTTAAGAGTTTTATGGTGCATTGAATTTCCAGGTCTAAACACAGACTGAATATTACTGGGGGTAGGGCAGTGCAGCAGAAGAAGGAAGAACATGCTTTTTGTAGCCATATGCTCATTCTCATAAAGCTGCGCAGTTTATTAATGAGTTGAATAATTTCATATTTGTACCTATTTGAAAATAAAATCGCATCCATAGCCAAAGAGCTTTCTTTCCACTTAGAGATCAATTTATATTTATCTGAACTTTGAATGTAAGTGCCTACAAATTGTGGGTTTGTTGTTTACATTTGTGCATGTCTTGATGATCCCATGCAAAAACTGCAATGCTAACAATGGAGAGCCAGATTGTATCATTGCCCCAAGCACTATGGATAACTCTGCCTCCTCAGCATCAGAAGAGAATAAAATCTCTGCCTTCCTTTGCTCCAAGGGATAGTAATTTGCTGCTGATCTACAGCAGCAGTAAATTACAATGCACCAACCTCACTCAGCAGTGCTCACCGATACCCTCGGGTGACGGAACAAAAGCCTCACCCACTCCATCCATCTAATCCTGGCCACGGGAAGAGGCAGGAGGAGGTGCACCACACCTGCCTGGCTGGACACAAGCATTGCTCCAGGGATTTGTAGGTCAAGTGATGATTTAGCAGGGGTTTCCTCTACATTTACCATGTATGCATTTGCAGTCTGACCTTGTGCTAGCCTACAGGTTGTTCGAGTGTTTACATTCACTGTATTTCAGGCTCAGTTCTATCACCTCAAACTGCTCCAAGATGTGTCCATGCTTACCAAAGAGTCCTGCTGACACACAGATGCCCCAGCAGGTCCACAAATGATGCACAGAAGTGTAGGAAGCAGCAAAAATAGTGGGCAAGAGAGAGCTTTAGGAGTAGTGCACTAAAATTTATCAGCCAGCTCTTCCAAGCTTCTAGCCACAAACAATAAATAATGCCCCACTGTAAGAAAAAGCACAGGTCTCCAGGCAGAAATGGTGTGCCATTGGTTGGGAAAAGCATAACGGCTTGGAAAACACCAGCAATAACCTACTCAACCAGTGAGCAGTTTTGTGTCTTGTGTTGGTCAATCACACACAGGCTTAGTTAATCTGCCTTCAACTTGCTTTGCTCCCACTCTGCCAGCCAGCACTCTACCCACATCACCACAACAGCTTGGGGCTCATTTGAAGAGGCCAAGAGCACTAGAAATGACTCCTGAATGTCTGCCAGGGCCCTCCAGGCTGCAAACATAAAGAAACCTCCTCACTAAGGGTCTAGGGCAAATTCTCAGAAGAGCTTCATATATTGGGCACTGAGCTGCTTAAAAAACACAATTGTCTTCTTCCACTAAGAGCTTCAGGTATCAAGTGCTTTAGAAAATCTGGTTGTAAATCCACAATCCACTCCTTTTGTTTCATTAATTGGCTGTGGGGTTTAATTTCTTCATCTCACTTTCTCCCCTCAAGTCTAATACTCTAATGAAGGCAGCTAATATGGGTTCATGTTTCTGAGCACAACTAGATATGCTACCTGTGGTGATTCACACTTAGAAATATATTCTGAGTTATCCAGTGGGCCCCCGGCCTTCCATATAAATATGCCTCCAAAATTATTTCAAGCCCAAGCAGGCAAATGATTACTTCAGTTTTAAATAAAAACATTGTTAAGGACCATTACAGAGGCATTAGAAAAAGACCACCTCTAGCTCAAGAAGTCCTTAAGCCACAAATTGTGGAAGGTTGACTGAAGTATCCTTATTTGCCTGCCTCACTGTAATGCCCTTCCCTTACACTTCTTGTGAGTCAGTCCACTACCAGAGATGGGATAGAGGGCTAAATGACCCTTTGATTTGACCCATAAATCCCTCTTAAATTCTTATGGATATTATGGTTTTTAAGATGACAGCATCAGTAAGAAGTAAAGGGTGAGAAATTTCAACCCCAGTACTGTTTCAAGTTACCATCACCAGAATGAAAAATACTAAAGAATAGAAAATACGTGGCAGCCATGTGACAAGCTCTGACACTAGGTTCCCATTTGACTGGGACCAGAAAAATGGCTAACCTTGACTTCCCAATATTCCCTTAGCCAGAATGACTGCAGATATGTTCATTTACAAAGAGTACTCTGGAAATTACACCTTAAAAGGACTTTATTTCTCCAACCATCACAGGTAAAAATAGCAGACTGGATCCAGTAAATTGCTGTTGCTGTGGCTGCAATTTGAAAATAAAAAGCTTCAGTTTATGTCTTCTCACTAACTTAACTTCCACTTCAGGAAAGCCTGAAGAATAGACAACACAGGTAATTCTAAGTTCTTTCAGGGATTTTAGAAACTTTTCTTCCTTCCAAAGGAATCTGACCACTAGACTGCTTTCATATAAATAATAACCTGGGCTGAAGGTACAAGCGAGTATGAAGCTAGAGAACAAACTTTAAAAGGTATTTAGATCCTTGTGCTATCTTTCATTTCAATGAAGGTTAAAAGCTTTCATATACCTAAAAACCTAGACTACAATCTTGCAGTAGTATATAAAAAGCAATACTGGTAGATCAAAACATTCAAAAAATCATGACCTAGGCCCCTTCCCACATACACAAGAACAGAAATAAGCCCGAAAACTATAAGATGAGAGCAAAATAATTCATATGGGTTCCTGTAAATGAATTGAAGCTTTGAGCTTCTCTCTACCACCAGGTGAGACAAAAACTATTCTGTTTTTAGAACAAAAGTTTGACACTTGCTAACAAAGGCTGAGCCTTAATCCAAGAAGTATTCACTACTGAGAGATCTGTGATAAAACCAGAATGGCTGCCAGCAATGTAAGCCTCAGAGACTCCCACCATTTTAAATCAGCCTGGGTTTGAAGCCTGGTTTAAATCATAAGTAGTAAAATATGTGTATCATCTCATCCTAATCCTCATCTGTCAACACCCTAAAATGACAAAACATAGTGGGACACTAGAAGTATCTTTCCAAAAAACTCCTGAAATTGCAATAACAGGACCTCCATGTTCACATCAACCCATGACGGAAGAGTACTTTTTAGGCACATAGCTGTGTCTGAAAGTAAATGTGACTTCTCCACAATTTCACTTCAGACCTTATATTAGAACAAAACCGCAAACCCAAATTAAAAAAAAAAATCAAGATGGACTTGTTGACATCTCTAAACTGTAGGAGGAAAAATCGTGGGGAAAATGTTTGAAAAGGAAGCCAATGCTTTGCATGTGTACTATGAGAATCCCAGCAGCGTCACTGCCAAGTCACTAAAGCAGCCAATCACAAGGTTATGCTGTGCCTCTTTGTAACAGGGCAACTCTGCCACAGAACAAGGAGTTCGGGAGAGACATGAAGGAGCTACTGCACTGCTAACAAACTTGAGCCAAAACTTCTCCAAATGAAGTTTAGGTGATCACTGAACCATGGCAGAATTTGTTCTATTTCTAGTCCTGCCAAAAACTCAGATTAGAAATGCTTACTTCTGGAACTGACCCTGAAAGCCCAGATAGAAGCTGATTCCACTCTCGCCCATCCCAATCTCTTGCATGTGCCATTATATCTCTTTGGGTTTCCCAGTAATCCTACATCTAATGCCAAGAGGACACAGGGTAATAATTGCAAGGACTGTTTCTAAAAGAAAACCAGTAAATTCAGATAGAAAGAATGACTAAACTCAGTGTGATTAACCAACACAATAAATTCTAATGACCAAGTAGCTTGGACCAATATTTACCAGCACATGCTGCTGAGTTGATCAGAATACAGAATTCTTTGTGCATGGAAGAGATAGTCTGTTATCATGCTGCAGCTTGTCTTTCACACCCCATGCACCACTTACTGCACAACTGAAGCACAGCTTAGCAATTTTATTCAGCCGGTCTGCCACAAAAACTCAATTTAAAAACTGCATTATTGTAACTTGTGGATATGGATCCCATTAACTAGCTCCTTGTCACTTCATATAAGCACAATTTCTTCACATTTAAGGTACAATTTTAGTGGGAGCTTTTCTTTTCTTTTCTTTTTCTCTTCTCCTTCCTGTGTTATCTTAATCCGACTAAACTTTTTCTACCTGCTTCACTGTACTTTTGCCATCTGTCTGGAATTTTAAGGGAGGAAGTATAGAAGGCTGTTCTTTCAGTGGAGAGGTGCATCCTTGCTTAACATTAAGGGAAGCAGAGAGAAATCCCTTCAGGTACCATGGAAGAAGTTTAAAGACACTTTGTTACTCTCCAAGATTCTCCATTACTCCACAATACAGCATGAACACTAAACAGAAAATGCAAAACCTGGAATTTTAAGGTTGTCAGTTCCAGACAGATAATTTCATACCATCGGAATGTGAGACAAGAACCTCCTTTAGCATCAAGAAGCCTCTGCAGCAGGCCAGGTTGTTCATACCTTGCTGGTCACCATACCATCCAGTTACCTCTGCTCCCCTATCTCCTCCTCATCTCTCTGGTCCTTTTTTTTTAAGAGCTAAAGCTCAACTCCATGCTAACTGATTTAAAAACAGTCTGTTCCAAGCTGAAAACATGGGAAGCATTATCCATCCTGTAATATTTTTATATACCAAATATTAACTTATAAAATGCACGTCATCACAGTTCCAGCTCATACATGCATTCAGCAGGCAGAGCCTGGCAATTTTATAGTCTTTATACTGTGCCCTTTTCAGTTTCCAGCTGGGACAGTGGCCTGAAGGCTGCTTTAACTTGCACCACAGCCTGAAATCCAGGGAGAAGTGGAATGCCAAAGTGACCTACATTTCTCCTCACAATTCCTCAGCATGACAGAAAATCAGACAGTCCTGCAGCAGGATCTCAAAATCCTTTGGATTCATTCTGAGCTCTTAGAGAACCACAGTGCTGAGTGGGGAATAATAAATAAGCAAGGTGCTCTGATAAGAGGCATCCTAGCAGTCAGATTGTACAGGTTGGAGGGTTTGTATGAACGGCAAGAGTTAGTGCCAAATGGGACTTCGTCCCTAACAGAAAGCTGCTGGCATTCTTGCAGGATCTGTAGCAAACTAAAAATAGTGGAGTAACACAACTATTTCTTTGTATTCTAAGATTGCATTTTACAAAACAAATGCCATTAGCAGAAAGTCCTGTGGTCTGGAAAACATTTCTTTCATCCTTATACACTGTTTAGGATAACAAGACCAATTAGAAGTCAATTTTAAGTCACTAATATTCACTCTTCCTACTGTTTGCATCTATTTCACTTAGCTTAAGAACTGACAGATTAGTTCGTCCTCATGCTGCTGGACACTGGAACATGCCACTACAGGCATATTAAGAAATGTCAGTCCTGACAGTTACTGACATTGCAGTTCCAGATTAGTAAAACTGAAATTAAAGGAAAAGGGCAAACAAAGTTTTGACTCTCAACACTTGTTTGCTTTGAAAGAATTTGAGTAATATCTACTCACAATTTATCAGTCATGCCCATTTGTGATGACTTATACTGCTCAAAAAAGATTTCTAAGATTGTTGACCCTATTTCTCTCCTCTAGCGCTTGGCTGGCAAGGGTAAAATTATTGTTGTAAATAGGGCCATTCCTAATTTAAATAAAGCTGTCTTAAAACACCGTGCTTAAATAGTGAAGAGGTCACATATCACAGAATCACAGAACAACCAGGTTGGAAGGGACCCATCGGATCTTCTAGTCCAACCATTCCCATCTAACACTAAACCAAGTCCCTCAATACCTCATCCACTCGTGTCTTAAACACCTCCAGGGAAGGTGACTTAACCACCTCCCTGGGCAGCCTATTCCAATGCCCAATGACCCTCTGCGTGAAAAACCTCCTCCTAATCTCCAGCCTAAATCTACCCTGGCGGAGCTTGAGGCCATTCCCTCTCGTCCTGTCCCCTGTCACTTGGGAGAAGAGGCCAGCTCCCTCCTCTCCACAACCACCTTTCAGGTAGTTGTAGAGAGTAATGAGGTCTCCTCTCAGCCTCCTCTTCTCCAGGATAAACAATCCCAGCTCTCTCAGCCGCTCCTCATAGGGTCTGTTCTCCAGCCCCTTCACCAGCCTCGTTGCTCTTCTCTGGACTTGCTCCAGAGCCTCAACATCCTTCTTGTGGTGAGGGGCCCAGAACTGAACACAGGATTCAAGTAGCTGTCTCACCAGTGCCGAGTACAGAGGGAGAATAACATCCCTGGACCTGCTGGTCACACCGTTTCTGATACAAGCCAGGATGCCATTGGCCTTCTTGGCCACCTGGGCACACTGCTGGCTCATGTTCAGTCGGCTGTCCACCAGCACCCCCAGGTCCCTCTCCTCCTGGCAGTTTTCCAGCCAGGCTTCTCCCAGTCTGTAGCTCTGCATAGGGTTGTTGTGCCCCAAGTGCAGGACCCGGCATTTGGCCGTGTTAAACCTCATGCCGTTGGACATTGCCCAGCGGTCCAGCCTGTCCAGGTCCCCCTGCAAAGCCTCCCTACCCTCCAGCAGATCGACACTTGCACACAGCTTGGTGTCATCTGCAAACTTGCTAAGGGTACCCTCAATGCCCTCATCCAGGTCATTGATGAAGACATTGAACAGGACTGGACCTAGCACTGAGCCCTGGGGAACACCACTTGTCACTGGCCTCCAGTTGGACTTAACACCATTTACCACCACTCTCTGGGCCCGGTCATCCAGCCAGTTTTCTACCCAGGAGAGTGTGCGTCTGTCCAGGCCAGAGGCTGACAGTTTCCGTAGCAGAATGCTGTGAGAAACTGTGTCAAAGTCTTTACTGAAGTCCAGAAAGACCACATCCACAGTCTTTCCTTCATCCAGCAGCCGAGTGACTTTGTCATAGAAGGCGATCAGGTTGGTTTGGCAGGACCTGCCTCTGGTAAACCCATGTTGACTGGGCCTGATCACCCAGTTCTCTTGTAAGTGCTTCATGATAGCACTCAAGATCACCTGTTCCATGACTTTCCCTGGCACTGAGGTCAGACTGACTGGCCTGTAGTTCCCCGGATCCTCTCTGACACGCAGCTATCCACAAAGAAGACAAAGCCAATTCTTAATTGTTGAAAGTTCATGCTAGTATGTATTTCTAATTTCTGCACTGAGTTTTGACAAATGACTTCAAGATCTTCGAAGTCCAGAAATTACAAAGCTATTCACAAAAATGCATCTGGATTTTTATTTGCCACAGCATCACAGCCAGCACACCAACAGCTTTCACTTATTTGAATCACAGTTAAGTCAACAATTTCAAAGTCACCAATGTGACTTACCTGTCTGCCTTAATCAAAACACCTCCTGGGTGGAGCAATACATCTAAGTTTTGATAGAGAAAAATATTCAGAAAAGCATTGTGATACTCCTATCTGGGGAACCTCCTCTTTTTCATATCTTTGATGTCTCATAAGTATAAAATAGTGCTTTCAACACTTGGGATGCCTCTTTTAAAAACACCAACAAACTGAATGATGCAACCAGGCCATATGTGATTTCTTGTTGAAGATGACGGGAATTCCTTCACTATGAATCAGATAATGACCACAGGGAAAAAGCCATAAGGCTGCAAGGAAGAAGCCAAGAGTCCTGGTTCTCTCTCTTCTTCCCACACTAGAGTATCTAGTAGACAGTACTTCCCATAAGCATTTTTGAAGAGGATTTAATGCACCCAGGCAGCAGGTCAATAGGCACATTCACTGGTTTGAGCAGAAATTAAAATCAGTGAACAGTAAAACATTACACAACTGAAACTCACAATAAGGAAGTTCTCATTCAGTCTGGTCATAGTATTTCCTTGACACTCAAGAGATAATTTGACTCTTTGCTGCATTTTGTTGATACATTTTAGCACCTCAGAGCACCAGGGTAGGGAAAAAACCCTCACCACCTGAAATTCTAACAAAGGCATAAAACCCCATTTTCTCCTTCTACATCCTTTATTTATTCTTTCCACAGTGGTCCTGAAAATAAAAGCCCAATTTTCAAGTCACAGGACACCTGGGGGACTTTATAGGCAGAGTATTCATCTTCTTAAAGTCCTCTTTCACAACATTAAACCAATGGGTAACATTAATCTGCACAAAACACCTCAAATCTATTCCCCTCATGAAAGGACTACAACAACAAACCATTGCTAAGTTCTGCTGATCTTTAAGAATGTACAAAACAAAGCTGAGTCTTGATACAAACTTTGCTGAGACTTTTACATCTTCCCCACATTAAAATGGTAGGGCTGGAGCCTCAGTTCTCTGCAAAAGTCCTAATTTCAAAGCTAATGATATGCACATTTGGGCTGCTAGAAGAAACATGCAGCAGTAATCATACTAAAGAACTGTTAGTGAGGCAGATATATCTCCTCACCATTGTATCTATTTAGCAGTTCTATCCTAGCTTGTCTCTACATAAATACAGTTTGGAAAGGGAAAGCTCTTTGTTTTAATCAGGGCAATTAGGAGGGTGCAAAAAATATTGCTCTTTTTAAAAACAAACAAACAACAAAAAAAACCCCTTAAAGATTATTTTCACTTCGCTTTTAATTAAGGGGTGGAGAGGTAAGTTTTTAGATGAGAATGAAGCAAGCCTGCAGTGATGTGCTCGGGACCCATAGCGCAGCACTTAGATGATGTCTTCCACACACCAAGCCTGAGGATGGACTGTGACCACTGGTGTGCTGCTGCACTGGCCTGATTTACTACGGCTTCTGCTTCAAGTGGTCGTCAAAGCAAGTTCAGGCATGGTTCATCATTATTATTTCATCAATTAAATGCACTGTGCTCAGCTGGCAGCGAGTGAAGTAGGCTGTCACAGATGCATCCAAATCCAGGTCAAAGGGGGTCTTTGTTCTTCCAAAAAAGAAAACCAAACCAAAAACACCACTGTGGGATGAGATCTACCATACTAATCAAAACAGAAATGGTGGAAAAAACAAAACCTTAAGATCTAGCAGAAGCTGACCAAGGGGAAAAAATAGGATACTTTACTCTCTCTTGTTATTCACTGGAAACACTTTGTCTTCTTGGATTCAAAGAAACTTCCATTAGGCAAAAATTCAATACGTAGCACTAATTCAGCAAAATGCCCTTGCCAAGAAAGGTCTGGAAAAAAATCCTAGGCATTTCAGGAATCTTTTTCTTCCCTAGAAATCTTATTGTTTTGCTTTGAATGCAGGAGAGAAATAAATAGTGCCCAGTCACTGGAATGCCCTCTAAACCTGATGCAATCCAAAGCCCCTGCTACAGGCTGCTTTTCTTTCCCAGGATGTTGATAGAGGTGCAGTGACCTCAGTAGACCTGAACCACATAGCTTTTCTTACCCTCTGAAAGAGCCATCCACAAAATTCCTTTACAAGTCACGTCACCACAACTGAAGAGTGACTCGGGCATTGCTGCTATTTTTAAAGCACACATTTCCTTTGCTTCAGAATCTATTTTTATATAACCTCAATCATACAGATACCTCGACTGGTCAGCACTGCTGGCCTTTGAAATCTACCAGCTTCGGAGCTGTTTAATGTTAATGTAGTGTCAGCTCTTACAGACTGATGCTGATTATTTGAGGCATCAGATGGATCACACAGACTTTTCAAAGGAGTTCTGTGTATTTTGTCCCCCAGTTCTGTTAGCTCATATCATGAATATTCTCATTTGTTCCAAGTCATTATACACATGGCTTTATGTAACATTGATTGTAGGGGTGGGTGACAAATAGGTATTTCTTCAGAGGTTATCAGCTGACAAATAATCACCATTAATCTTTGCTCTCCATCTAAGATGTAAGGCTTTAGTCCCCATCTCCTTCAAAAATTTATATTGGAAAGCAGTTCAGAAAAGGAATGGGTGTGTCCTTTCTTGAACAACAGCCAATGAACTAAGATCTCATGTGGGAAGAGGAGAGCACAGCCAGCATCATTAAACTGAAAGCCCAACCCACACAGCTGACAGGACTTCATTTGATCATGAACATCAGCTTAATCTTCACTGCAAAAGCAGAAAGACAGGCCAAAGAGGCCCTGCTCGACATTGCCAAGCACTCTCAGTATTATTTTTTTTCCAAGTGGTAAGATAATTGATACTGAAAATGACAATAATCAATAATGGTTCCAAACCTAATTACAAGCTATTCACCACTCATACTAATATGTTGGTATTATTAATAAAAGCATAAGTACTCTGATCTTGCTCTCCTTTCAGTCAATAGATTTCAATGGGTACAGCTAGAGTTCCTGGTCATAACATGTTGTTGTTCATCCTCTATTCCTTTTCTTTTGTATAAAAGATGGCATTCACTGCCTTGCTTCTCCTAGTTACAGAAAACATCCAGCCACAAAAAAAAATTATGATACACTAGGCACCTCCTGTATTAAAAAAAAAAAAAAAAATAGAACATGCAATAACTTCAGTGGAAATTGCATGGTGCCTTTTCCACGCATACATCTCAAAGTATTTGCACATTAACTGTCACATTAAAGCAGAGTTTGACTATCCTCAACAACAGATGGGGACAGTGAGGCCAGAGACACGTAACGAATTTGCCCACAGTTAGAGATGAGAAACTGGAAGTTGGACTGCACAGTGTTTTTGCAGATGGTATTCTTTCAACCACAAGAGCCGCTTAAGAATCCTGCCTTTTACACACATACAATACACATTTATTTTCACATTTTACAGGGCTTAAGCCAAATGTGAGCTTTGCTCACAAAATGTTAAGTATGGCCCTGCTGGTAAGGGTGTAAGGAAATCAGCATCCTCTATTACCCTATTACTTCTATGCTCCTAACAGCATAAATGCTTAATCAATAACCCCTGCAGACTGAAATGGAATGGAATGTTTTCAGTTGAAAGGGACCTACAGCAATTATTTAGTCCAACTGCCTGCCCACTTCAGAGCAGACCAAAAGTTAAAGTAGGTTATTAAGGGTATTGTCCAAATGATATCCATCCCTATGCCACCGCTGCCTTGGTCCTGCTGAGGCATGGAAGGGCTTGGGTGCCCACAGAAGTGACTCTGCACACTAGATCTAGGAGACCTTAA
Organism: Coccyzus lansbergi; assembly: GCA_033558105.1. Taxonomy (NCBI): domain Eukaryota; kingdom Metazoa; phylum Chordata; class Aves; order Cuculiformes; family Coccyzidae; genus Coccyzus; species Coccyzus lansbergi. Next base: position 164,802 of record JAUMJK010000067.1, on the reverse strand, counting down.
CTAAGACCAAGCCCCACATCAGAGGCAGTGTTCAAACTCGGCACCAGGCAGTCCATTGCCCTAAGGATTTCCTTATCAAGGTGAATGGCAGAACCCAGGCTGCTCAGAGACAATGCACAGACAGGACAACTGACAACTTCAAGGCCAAATTTCTTTTTAATTTTTTTTTTTAATGCCTACTGTGGAGATTGTGTATTGAGAAAGGTGATTCATTAATTAAAGATATAGATTGCTATCACTGAGCTGACCGTGTACAGATGCCAGGAATAACCAAGAGGTTGATACAAAAGCAGAAGTAAACAAAGAGATACACATCCTCAAAGGATGTTGGGAGTTGTGGTTTCTGAAAAACAGTGATGCTTCTGCATACAATTTCTTAGCTGATCCCAACTTTTCTTGACCTCCTAAGAGAAGCTGCATCTCTTGGTATCACTGGTGATACCACCACTCTCTACTCCAGCTCAGCACCCTGGCAACCATTTCAGTTCCTGCACCTCTGACCTCAATGGGAGCAAAGTAATACAAAGAAATACTTTAAAAAATAAGCTGAACATTACTCTTTGGATCTCAGCACAATCTTGAAGCACATGCCAGAAGAAGCAAGTACTTAAAAGAAACATCTGTCAGGCAGTGCATTTTCTAGCAGTACTCTGGTCTCAAGCTCTCCCCAGTTCTGCAGCTCCTGCCCCTGCCAGCTGACCAGCAAATCTCAAATCTGACTACCATGATGCCTCTGGCACAGATGATCCAGTGCAGGACACTGACTGCTGTACGCTGCTGCACTTGAGTGAGGTGTTGAGCCTACCTGCAGAGGAAAGGGAAATACAAGACAAATTCTTTTGAAAACCTTCTCTAATGAAGAGATGTAACAGATCTGAACATAAGATGTGAGCCAAAAACTTCTGGAATCAATAGGATTGACTTCCCCAAGCTTTGAATCTTGCTCATCCAGTGCAGCACCTCTTTTAAGCTACTAACAATGTATTCAGGAAAGCTATTAATGAACATCATGCTCAGGACAAGTTTGCTTAAAACACATTGTTTCAACTAACTAACCCAGCTACAGTCTGCTGTAGTACACACCAACTACAAACTTCCCAGTGGAGACAGCATGATAAAAAGTCACACAGCACAATTACCAGTCAGGGTTTTCATGACAGACTACTATTTCTTGACAAAAATAGTCCAGAATGCCTTAGACTTTACTAGAGTTTCAGTACTGGCATTTTCACAATTGCAAAGAACATGGTTCATTTTTTCTCATTTAGAATTCATTTTATTATTCATGTAAAAATATATTACCACACTTGTCTAGGAGTCAGTTCATTATAAAAGTACCTCATTGCTTTATTTCAGATAATAATAACTCTGTGCTAATTTTTATTATAAATTAAAGTAACTTAGACTGTAAGACCTCAGGACTGGATCTACACTTTTGTTCCTCATTTCTTTAAAGACCAGGATCCTGAGCTGTGATTGACATTCATAGGAATTGATACAATACTCATGAAGTAACAAGAAACTATTGATTCATTGTTCCCTTTACTTGTGTTAAATTGTCACAACCAATGCTATAGCACCTCTCTTGTACATTTTAGCATGTTATATGACAGGAAATCAAGCCACTCTTCCTGTCCTGAAGTGATAGCACAAGCAGAAACATAATAAGAAAAAGACAAAAGCACTCCTGTGTTTTGAAACAAACCAGGTCAACCAAAACTAGTGCTACAAACAGTCAATTGCAGTAATCACAATCTTATGATTAAGGATAGACATGGATTGAATACAGAGTTAAGAAGATCTACATGGCTAAATGTTGCAATTTTGTATTAAAACATGCTTGATACACGTTCAAACTTTAATCTTTTAACTCTGTTTCTGAGTATGCATAACAGCTATTTCTGGGATAATTATAACAACCTACAATGTTTTACTGATTTTGAAACAAGCACAAGATTACAGCATATATTAACTTGAACTGCAAAATACTAACATAATTAAACTGCAGGAACACACTGAACTTCATACCATTAATAGACATCCACAACCTTTAGCATTAGTTAAGTAGCTGTACACAGGCACTCAAGATAGTAAAGGACTATAAAATATGTATCTTGTCAGCATTTCATTTCAATTTACCCTAGAAAGAGAAACACCTGCTGGTTCAGAGTTCAACTGCTCCATGTTTTTCAAATTTCACAACAAACTATGCAAACAGTCTCAAATCATAATATCCTGTCTTTTGATTAATAGTCTGAAACCCTCACACATTCTTTTTTAACGTAAACAAATTGTCTAGTGCCCATTAATTATGCAAAAGTAAAACAAAACAGAAACTCAATTAAAAAAAAGAGCTATTTGAATCTTTTAGAAGAAAAATACATATGATATACATGGAAACTAGAGTGCTGCATACTAAACAAAGAACTGGAATTAAAATATACATTAAATGTTCAACAAAATGGCTTCAAAAAAGCAACTCCTGTCTCCTGAATGAGGACACTCAGGTAACTACATTTTAGTTAAGGACTTTTGTGGGCTTCCTAGGTAAATAATGGGCTCTAATCTCTGTTATTCACAACGAAAAGAAGCCAAAGTAATAAAATGGCATTAAAGGCACATTATCTGCCAATACAGCCTGCTCCAAATGTGATTATTACTTGTAGAACATCAGCTTTAACAAGAATTCCATTTGAAATCACTAGATTTTTTTCATTAGTGTTTGTTCTGCCGTAAGACAGTTACTTGTGATTCCTGCATCCCTCTTGTTCTTAATAGAATCAAAGAGGTCCCTGTTATAGAGAAGACATGGGTGGTACAATACCTAACAAATAGATCGTGTGCTCCATGGGGTTCTAGTAATGCATGGGTAGAGCTTTCCTGCTCATGGCCTAAGAGCTTTCCTGAAGATGGGTCAAATTAAAGACTAATTCAAAAGTGCCTGCTATTTACCAGACAGGTCTCTTGGATATCAGATAAATAGGCATTTTTCTTATCTTTTCTCCCCCTTTTTTTAAATTACTCAAGAGTATTCAATCATCAGACTTTCATATACCTATATAAATGCATATATCCTAATATTGTTGTTGTTATTTATGCATTTCCAGGTATATATCTAAATTCTTTTTCCAGCAAGCTCTCTCTACATAATCATTACTGGTCAGGACAAGAAGCTGAAGCTTCAGCAAGACTGATCTCTGGTTAGACCTCATTTGGTTCTTTTTATGAGCGTTTGCAATATGCAATAAATGCGTGAAAGCTGCTATCTTGTATGGGCTACCAAGCAAGGACCTAGAGGAGGCAAAATATAGAGGTTTACTTATCACCTCTTTATTTGGGGTGTAAGACTGACACAGATTAAAGGGCCTGAGTTTTATAAATCATTGAGTATCTAACTTTTCAAGAAAAGGCACACAAGCAGGTTTACGGAATCTGCCTCGGGCTGCAGTGAGGGCCTACTATCCAGCCATTGTGTGGCCTACAGCCCCCTCCAGGCTGTCCACCCCCTACACTACATGCACTGCTCCCTCTCTTGCCCAGCACTGCAGTCAGTCAAGCTTATGGCCAGCACACATAAACGCTGTGCACCTGCAAAAACTGAGGGTCCTAAAACTTACTGCTTCTGCAGATTGTGCAGATCAACCTCACACCATGTTGCTGGTAGAAGCTGGATGCAATAGCATTGTTATTAAAATACTTCAGTCACTGAAACATATTTCTTTTCATCATCTTCCAAAATCCCAAGAGCCAGTAGACACTTATCGTATGCTAAATGTTTGCCAAGTATGGCGTGAACCAAGTTTCTACCACCATGCACACACAAAAGGCCCTTAGAAGAGAGGCGATCATGTGTTGATATACTTGGCCACAGCACTAATCACATAAAGACAATCCTACATTAACAAGACATTAGAAGTTCTGAAAGCCAACAAAGATCCCAAAGCAGAAAGAGAACTCTGACCAGTCCATGTCTAGGGGGAGCGAGACTTAGGGAAGCGGGGGATTCTTGGCTTGGGTTTACCAAATGATATCTGTGGGTGCAATGGCACCCAAACACTGACTCTGCCAGCAAATTCTGGCAGTTGCCTCTATTCACTTGACAGCAGAATAAATGACCTGGGTCTTACTGACCCAAACATGGTGTGTGATCCCAGGAATGCCCAAAGCAGAAGCCAGTCTGCATGGCCACATTTTGGAAGAAGACACAGGGTTTGTATTGATTGCTGTTATTCTTCTGATATGTTACCACTTTAGGCAAAACAAAAAGACAAAACACAAAATGCTGTCATGATATGACAGCAATGGCTCTTACTTGCTCCCCTTCGCAGCTGGTACCATTTAAAGAAGCTGGATGGAGGCTGTCAGCCTGTTTTCTGTTAGTAAATAAAAGCAGCATCTATTGGGACTTGATTAGCCTGCATCAAGACTGAATTATTTTAACGAAATGAGACTTACATAGAAAAAGATTCCTAATGACTAAAATCATTGTGAAGTCTCAGTGCAGTCTTAGATGAAATTCTGAAAGAAGTTTAGAGGATTTCACACAGCATCCTCAAGCTGAGCTAGAGCAAACTCTCTTTCTACACATTACATACAGGCGAATGGAGAGGGACAGTCTGAGAAAGCTGCAGGAAAGAAAGCGCAAGTGCCTCACTCAATAATGACACCAGGGTTACTGTCACTTTAACAAGCTTCTACTATACTGCTATTATCATTCAAAGCTCCTTATCACACCAAGCGCAAATATTATGACTAGCTGAACATCTAGAGTAATCATTGCCGTAACTGTGTATGTATATTTGTACTTAATATTGAGGGCTGTTGCTGTCAACCAGGCTATAAAAACCAAACTGGCATTAACATCAGTGCTGAGGATTTGCATAACGCTGACAAAGATAAAGACTGGCACATTGCTTGATGTGCACTATGCAGGCAACTTCTCGTTGCAGAGCAGAGCAAATGGCTGACCAGCACAGGCCAAGATTAGAGGGTTTCTCAGCAGATGCTAGCTTGACAGCTGACTGAATAAAAAGGGGCACAGCAAACAAGCACTGTTCAAAACAGAGGGAGCCTCATCAACAAAGCTAGAAATGATCTTGTAGCTGCCTAACCCAACATTAATTAAACAGAATCCGAGTCGAAACTTCAGCATGTCTGGCAAACAGGGGGCTTTTCATGGGGCTCTTTCAGGTGGGAGATGTGCTAGTGCAGAGACTCTTCAGGGACAGGCTACTCTGAGATCATGTCTACTAAAGTTGCCAGGGAGAACCTGAAACACTACACACAGTCACTAGCCAGAAGCCCAAAGACAAAGTGCAGTTTCTTATTTTCCAGGAAAAAAAAAAAAGAAAAAAAGAAAAAAAGAAAAAAAAAGAAAAAAAAAAGAAAAGGTCTATCAATTGGATTGTGGTAGATTTTTAGAGCATGGAAGCTTTCAAGCTGTGCCTTAGCCATGTGCCTTAAATGATACTGGTTAACCCTTTCTGTCATTACCCTAGCATTCAAGACAAGAAGTGCTGTGCTCACCTCTGCCACAAAGCTTCATCTTTCAGAGTGGCCAGTGGTTCCCACTGAAAAGACTCAGGGAAAGCGTGGGGCATTCCTGAAAACCTCTCCATTGATGTCCTGGGTGATTGCCAAGTTCAGACACTAGAGTAAAGAATATGATGTACAGTGATGCCTCCTTCTCACACCTAGTTCTTTAATGAAAGTGGTGCAAAACTGTCTTAAACATGCAACCATCTTGTACCACTGTTCAAATCTTGAAGTATTGGAAAGACTTGTGTCAAATTTATATCCAAGTAAATTCACCAGTTTATGACAGAGGCAAACTTGGCCGCTGTTGTTAACTAAGCTCTGATCACAAATGAGGTGGGATTATTGCAGTTTCAATTCCTTACAGAACAAAGAAAGCAGAATGCTCTATAAATTAATGCTTAGTAGGATCACAGAAAACTATTTCCACAGAGAAATCATAGACACATGATCACTTAGGCAACAGCAACTATCATTGACAGCAGCATGTTACTGCAACTTTCATTTTGAGGAATTCATTCTCCCGAAAGACAAGTGCACACAGTAAAACATAGTGAAACACAAGAGGACAGAGTGTATACATTGCAGCACTTTGTGTCTATAAAAGAATACAGGCCCTGTGTCACAGAAAAGTACACTGGTTTTAGCTTGATTGTTTCTATCTATCTTTTCACCAAATTAATCAACATGAATGTACAAAGTTGAGACCCCTCAACAGTGGCGTTAATTAATTTTTTTTAAAGTGATGTTAAATCCTAAATCAGATTTTGCAAATTGCTACTCGGATCACTCTTGCTGGCACCAAACAAACTGAATTATTCATAACAATGGCACTAATCAAATTCTGAAAAGCCAAATGACCCCCTGCTCCTGCTTGATAACTAGGAAACACTGCAAGAGAGGGCAAGAGGCTGTAAGATTACAGTTAAAGAGGTTCAGGAGGAAACTGAAGCTAGCGATGCTTTATCTTGCTACATTATGCTAGGAAAGCAAGTCAGCAGATCTGCTGTCCTAGAAAAGGAAAAGGAATTTGCAGGAATTTCACCTACACAACTTCCAGAAAGCAACTGCTCAGGTGAAATATGTAAAAACACAGCTCTATTTTGCAACTGTTTTCAAATAATCAAGTCTTTTGGATATATACTTGGATGTTTGAAGTGCTAAAATACAACTGCATCATTTCTAATTACTTTGGGTTCATAATCCTGAGGACAGCAGTAGCCAGCTCTAGAAAATGATCATCAGCATAATATTCCCTATCCATGAACAGCAGCAAATGTTTACTCCAAGAGGTAACTTCAGACACTTCTACATTTTCCTTCTTTTGCAGATAGATAAACCTAAATTAAATACAGGTCTCATTCAATTTTCTCATACAGCTGTACAGACATCATAATGGTCGCATCAGTTTATGTATGTGTTCTTTCGGTCCATGATATCTCCCAGTGTGACCTAGCATCAGACATCAGGTACGAAACTAGACTAGAAAGTAGATGAGAAAGAAAAATGCTTCTTTTAAATACCAGGCAGTGTTCCATTCCACTAAGAGGGCACTTTAAATCTGTATTTCCTAAGTATGACAGTAAATGAAATTTAACAGAGCAAGTATTATATAGTCAACATCACTAAGTATGTTTTATATAAAGATTAGATCCAATAAGACGCTTGTTATATATTCCACGACTGCCAAATGATTTTTAAAAACAGATTTATTGAGGGTGACCAGCTGTATAAAAGACTGCATGATCTGAAACACTGTAGTTAAAGAAAGATTATCAGCTTCAAAAAAAAGTGAAATTACTTTATCTATTACTGCTACAAATGGTGACTAACTTTGTTACAAATGAACTAAATTACCAAAGCAAAAACCCCTATATTATTTTAAAGTAAGCTTCATTGTACATTCAACAGCAGTCCATGTCTAGATAGGTTCAGAGTTTTTCTTTTGATTAATTATCTCAGGCAGTAGCTATCTGGAGTTACTATGCTCATATTCGTTTACTTTCTCTTGGCAAAAGACTCTTAGAAGCATCACTGGGGATGCAGAATAAAGCTTTTATATTTTAAAACTACATATTTTAAAATTACTCAATCTGGGCCTCTATTTTTAAGGACATTCTGTAAGTCAGTTTCAAAGACTTAAAAATTTGCTGTGCTGCTAAGCTCTTTGCTCATTCTGAGATTACATATATATGTATAGAGAAAAACATGTGTATGTATATGTACACACAAAACTTAATATACATAATCAAGCTATGAAATCCAAATTCAACTTCAGATTTGATGTTTAATATAGCATCCTCAGTGGCAGAGGGACTGTCATTCGGTCAAGTAGGTAAGAAAAGATGTAGTTGTGAAGTTGGTCTCTGAGGTGATTTGGTTTCTCCAAGCTTTCTACCAGCTTTCTGCAATAAATACATGATAGGATCTCAATGCAACATTCTGATCACTGCAAGAATCCAAGTAATAATATTTAAAACCACAAGTTTTTAATACCCTAGTATAAAACTGTCTCTAATTTAATTTTTAGGCATATGTCTAATTTTCTTTTTTTGTTCCCATTAATGAAAATTCATGCTCTTATGTTTCCGAGCTTTCAAAGAAACAGTTGCCAGGGTTGATCACTACAAATGTACACTGTCAGCATGATACCATTATCACCTCTTCTTAAATTAATATCAGGTAGTTTACTCCATCTCAAGCATATATCCCGAGACAATCACTTTAATGGCCTGTGCAGGTGCACTGCCAAAATCAAGACAGATAGAGCAAGACAGCCAGAAGGTTACCTTATGTCTTTTCTAATGCTTCATTTTAAGTTACCTTTAATTCTGCAAATCAAATTTTTCCACATTTGAAGCTCCTCATAGCAGGATTTATACCACTGACCCATTTTCTCCTTCGTTTAAACTTCCTGTCTCAACTGACTGATAAATATGACACCTTCTACAATTCCAGTAAAAGAAGTTTTCTATGGGCTGCTGTCATGACACTGTAGTTTCCATGCAAATGGTCCAACAAAACTATGCATTCACAGATGGCTTTCAACTCATTATGAGGGTCAGCTAACTATAAGCCTGTAAGGTAGAGAAAAGTATTCCATTTGCACAGAGAACATGCAGGAAAGCTCATATACTATTTAAAGAAATACTGTGCAGTTCCTGTTTGCTACGGTTGCAAAGTCACATGAGCATAATTATTTCAGTGAAGTCTCTTTTGCTGACTAGGTAGATACCACAAACACAGTGCAGCTGTTGGAAATAAGGTCCAGATCCATAAACATATCTATAAGCTTTTGATTTCAAGAGGCTATTACCTGCAAAATGCCTCTGTGGATCTGCATACAAGTCAGGAGCTCTCTTCCCACCTCTATCTCAAACTCTTAGCATGACCTCTGCTGCACCATTTAGCCTCACACTTTACCACACCTACCCACAAACAGAGGAAAGGGGGGAAAGCATTATCTACAGAAAGGACTTGGGGAGTTTGGTATTAATTGCTTGAAGAACTGAGGAAGAAAGGGAAATGTGAAAGTAAAGTCTTTTCATCAAAGGAAACTGGAAGGCCAAAAGTAGCACAACTTCTGTAATCCTGAAGGAAGACTCCCAACTGCAAAAGGGCACACAAAGGGAGGCAGCGACTATGGGAGAGAATGTTGGGGCAGCTTTGTCATCAGCTTTACAACTAGTCAGTCTCCTTCCTTCATTCCTGTCTTCTGTACACCACCCCCACTCTGTTCCTTATGCACCCCTCAAATATCTTTCATTTCACTTCACATTTTGTGTATTTCTTCCGACCTCTGTGACTGTTTTTGCCTCAAATAAGATCAGAGCTGGCACTTTGCCCCTGCTGCATCTCACTGCAAGCTCTGGGTTCAGTCCTGTCAGGTGCTGAGCTTCCCCATGAAAAGACCCACAGCTGAGAAGTCAGCAAGCACGAGGGATGCTCACAGCTTTATATAAGGGTAGGATCCCACCATCAGAGAAAAAAAACTCAGCCAACAAATCTCTCCTAACATTTCTAGACTAAATAGGTTAGCTGAAACTTCCTTATTTGCCCACATTTATCCTGATTTTACACTGCAAACTAACAACAGACCAGTTCAAGGCATTAGTCGCCAAGAATGTTCCCCAATAAATCACAATACAGGAAGATTCTTCAGTGCTCAGTGTTATTACAGCAGTGACAAGGGATAGGTTATCTGCCAAATGAAACAACCAGAAATACAACCTAACTGGTAGAGGACATAAACCTATCATCTCTAGAATTGTAAGACAGAGCCTACTTTTTTTTTCTTAATTAAAATATGACTCATAACTTTACCCGGCTGGAAATACACACATATTTCTGAAAGAATCGATAGGCATGAACTGACTGGTCATGCAGCATTAGCAGCCAAGACCTTTCTTACAGAGCTAGCTGTCCATAAATCTTCAAATGTTTTTCATGGGCAAATCCAGATGTTCAACCTGTGGTTTTTGCTACTATACTAATAAGCAAGTAACTATGTCACACATTTAAATGATCCCTTTTGCTGTGACCTATTGTGTCTGCCAACTGACAGAAGTACTTCGTAAAGTCTGCATACCCCTGTTTTGAAACAAGCAAAACTTACAGTAACACAAGATACATATTTAAGAGAACCCAGAAACATTTGGATCATACAAATTCATATTTCTACCTTATCTGTCCCTAAACAGCTCATAGACAGTGCACAAGTCTATATTAATACATACCATAATGTACTTTATTCTGGATGGCTGATAATGGGATTATTGCTCATACACCAAAAGCAAGACATCCAAAATTGTATCCACTTATTCCTCAGGAGCAAAATGATTGTCAGAGTCTAATATGTTTATCATCATGAGCCTGAGCCAGCTAGGTTAGCTCTATATATAATAGTTCCTGGAAATTAGAGAATATGATTGTGTCACAGGATTCATAGACAGCGTTTGATAGAGCAACTTCTATAAAAAAGGACATCCAATCTGAAAAGTGATTCTCTTTGGAGTAGTACCTGTAATTCACAAGAATATTTCAGGACCTTGTAACTAACAAAGCAGTGAATATGAGGTGGTTTATAGACACATAAACTGTAGCTCCTGAATGCTCATTCTCCTCCCTATTTGCTAACTCAGTCTGAAAACGGCAATTTGGTTTTCACATCTCTCTGCATAGATGGGCCTGAGCAAGCCAGTTGGAAGGGTCAATGTCCTCCCTTTGGAATATGGTCTCCCAAAGGGCTTTGCTCTACTTAATCTAACCCCCAGAAGCATCTTTTTGCTACTAATCCTGACACCACCAGCTATCCCCACTCTGTGTTACAGAGATCAAGGGCTGAACAGACAGTGAAACTTGATTCCTTTCTCATTGCAGGTAGCTGATCCAAAGTTCTTTGCAGTGAAAGGAGAGACTTGTGGTATTTGGTGGGGTTCAGATGAGACTTTAGGGACAGGGTTGATACACAGTAGCAGGGATCATAGGCTGGACTGTAGCTGTTTCCATGGAGAAAAAGAGGCCTTCTCTAGAGATGTTAAGCATCAATACAAGCAGGCCCGTCACCAAGATGTATTTTCCCAGTTTAAACTTTACTTTAAAAAGAGCATTTGTATTTGCAAAGCCACAAATTACAGTAGCCACAGAGGAGACTTCGTTAGCAAACAATGACAAGACAAAGCTATCACCAGAAGGAAATCTGAGAACCACTGCAAGGGTAAAGCACCCTCTTTCAATAATGTACCACAGAAAAACATCTGTCAAACAGTATTGCAGTCTGAAGTAATCAGTGCAACTAATTATCACTAATTGTAATATAGTTTCTGTCTTGCTGCTAATACATTTAGACTTGCTAATCAAATCAAACTATTCCACCTTGCCATGCCGCTTTCAAACAAACATTTCAGCAAGGATAAAAAATGAAGCTTTGTTCTCATTTTTTTGTTATGGCTGTCTGGAGAGGCCAGTGGCTTTTTTCATTTATTTCACACTGTGACAAAAGTAGTAGAAAATGCCATCAGGAAGACTATTTGGTACTCAGAATGTTTTCATTTAAGAGCCAGAGCAGGTGAGTAGATGTGTGCAAAGTACTGCATTGCCTCTCAGCTTCTCACAGCCACAGCTGACATTGTCCACAAAGAAAGGGAATGGCTCAGATCCCTCCCAGCAAAAGTGCAGGCGAGCAACACATTTACAGGATGCCCACACATTCATTCTGCTAAGGAAGCACTGAGAAATACTTGATTTCAGTGGTAGAAGGTACTAACTGAAAGATACAGCAATGTTATGGTAAACCCTGGATTCAGTTTCCAGATCCGCTGCAAACTTTCCAGCACAACTTTGGCTGCCTTGCTAAATATTTCTGTGCCTCAGTTGCCTGTCTGTGGAACTGGGATTATAATATGTCTTTTTCTAAACTGAAAGCTCTTCATATAGAAAATATTCTCCACCATATTTCCATGCCTAAGTTAAGACAGAGAGATCCCTAACAGGTTTCTGAAAGTTCTTTTAATAAAAATTAATTAAAATCTGGTTTCCAGAAGTGAAGTTATATTTGCAAATATATGATTTTCCTTCAACCTGAGAAAAAAAATTAATAGAACTTCTTTCTTTAAAAATTGCACCGTTCTATACATTTTTAATAGGTGACCACCCTACTGGGGATTCAGTACACATTTTGGAAAGTAGTTTCAGGCATGTAAAAAGGCAGTTCCAGAGTACTGATGCTACTGACCTGAATTCTAGCATTCTACGCACAGTCCTGCACATGATATAGAACAAATTGCCACAAATGCACACTTAGCACTGAAGTAAGGTTGGAGCTTATAACCTAAATTACCAATACAGCCCTTGGATATCTTTATGGTTCCTGAAAGATCAGGGTTTCAGATCTTCTGGTTGTTTTAGGACTTTCTCTCAACCTAAATCCAACCACTTCAATGTATGCAGCTGACAGTTTTTTGAAAGAAAACCAACAGCCAACTTTTTGTGTTATGCCACAATGGGAATACATGTCTTCAAAATGCTGTCATCAGTAAGCATGCAGTCACTTAACTCCCGATCCCAAATGTTGGCCATTATTTTTACAAATGTGAACGTAGACAAGACCATAGTATTCTAACAGAGGAACTGTATTTAACAGCATCTTAAAAAGCAATAATGAAATTAATTTGCAGCTACCATTAATTGCCAATTTAGCACAAATGTTTGACATTCCTAACAAAGAAGAAAGAAAACAACTAAATATTTTATACTTAATAGTGCTTCAGATTTTAATTAATTTTTAGTCTTTGAACCTTGCAAACAGCTACTTGTAACAGAGTTTACAAAGGCCATTTAAAATTGTGATGTTGATCTAGAAATCAATGCACTTGCACAAAAACCAACTCATTAGGAGTAAACATTCATAACTGCCAAGTTTTCCACATGCAAGAAGAAGCACCTGGAGGCTACAGAAGCAAATAGTAATCAAGGGGATTTAAAATTGTGATAGGATGATCAAAATTAGCTTAATTCAACCTAAAAAAAATTGACCTGCCTAAGAAGACCTTAATACTCTTAACAATCACAGCCTTTATCTGTTCTCCCCTACATTACTTTAAAACAATTGCTTTGGAATGGGAAAACTCTGAGGAAGCCTGACCCTGCTTCTAGAGACACTGGCACTGCATTAAATGCAAGTCGTACACACCAGAGAGCAGAGATTGCCTGGTAAGCTGTAGAACCAGTTCTGTAATGTGCCTCCTAAGATGTACTACACATCCTCAACTCCTTGCAGTTTGACATGAGTGTGAGACATACATCATCTTCCTCATGTTTGACATGAACAAGATAAACTTGGAGTAGTGGACAGATACAACTTTGACTATCCTGCACTTTGAAGTGCCTAAACTCCAATACCCAGACTAAGTAACCACCTAAAGAGAGGTAAGGTGTATATATAAAAATCTTTCTAATTGGCAACATTAGCGTCAACTTCAGTGTATAGCTCAGCCTGCGAGCTGTACTCACCTGCTGGTTCCAGCTAGGAAGCAGAAAAATCAGTTTCTCATGCTATCACCAAACAGAATATGCTTGGAAAAAAAGTGAAGCTCAGAGACGTACAAAGACAAATGGTCAGTGCCTTCTGGAAAGCTTCATCACTAAACTACAAAAGCAAAGACAAAGACAACACTTCACCAGGACCTCCCTTTGATTATGAAGTCCTTGCCTCCCATCAAAATCAAATAAAGCATACAAAATAAGCTACGAGACCAATACTACACTTCAGTGAATCACAGAACTTCCAGGAAATGCATGCTTTTATGTAGAGACTGTAACCTAACACCACCTAATTATGCATGGATAAGATTCAAGAAACTTAGTGGAGAATCCTTTCAACAGTGTAAACCACAGAAAAAAATAATCAAACTTTCTCTGGTGGAGGATCACATACTACACCAGAAATTAATTTATCCTAAGGTGTGTTAAGGAACCAGAGCTATCCTGGCTTTGAGAAGGAACCAGTGTTGTGGATGAGAGTTCACAGATGAATGAGCACAAAGGAACTGTGTGGGAAGGAACAAGAGCTTGCACAGTACACGTCTGTCAGCTCTATTAGATTTCCAGCTAAAACTCTAGCATCAGTAGACACCCCATGGATTTTGCATGACTTGTTGAAGGTCTACGTGACTGTAAATTACCACGCTGACTGCACCAATGTATACACGAAAATCTCCATTTCTGGGAGACAGGACATGGATAATGTTCCTCTTTTCATTTCTTTTTGTGATTATTGTGTAAAAATTGAAGCATAATTTAATATTAGTTACTAACACAGTTATAAATAGTCTTTAGTTAACTGCTACAGAAAATTGTGTGCAAGAAAGCAACAAAATGGAAATATTTTATATGACAGGTTTCTGTGATGAATCCACTCTGCAGCATGCTGCAAACCTATCAGTAAAATATCAGACATTTCAGGTGTTTTCTGTTGGTAACAAATTTGCCATTACATTACATCTGACATTATCAATCTGTGTACCATGCGCCACAAAAATAATACAGCCCCAAGGTGTTCCTAAGAACAGTTTGGGCCAAATGGCAGCCATAATCCTGCGCAGGGGCCTTACCAGCCAATCCATAGCCTGGGGAAAATAAATAACATCACATCGCACATCACTACACAAACATTTTGCCAGGGCAAGGTAAAAGGTGGCCATATCCTCACTTAAAATAGCACCTAAAAATGTGAATACTTCTGATAGCTGTGCCATGGATGTTAGTGACAGCAAGAATTTTAATTCTCATGAAAGAAGTGCTCTTTTTCGGGCTTCTAGAACAAATTAGTTTATGATACGATGAAGACATTTATCCTTGCTTCATTTGGCCCTTGTCCAATGCGTGAATATACAAAGAGCACTAGACACTGTATTGACCTGAATTTGTCCACCTGGTTTTCAGATGTCTCCTCAAAACTTACTTTTTTCTGTCAATAGTCTTGAAAAAAGTGAACAACAATGTGGTTGTACCTTCTGAAGGAATGATATTTGGTTTGTAATTTAAAGAGAGAACATTCTCAGTTTCCTCAGGATTTCTGTGTTGTATATCTTTGAGTATAGACATTCTGACATCTTTGAATTCAGATATTTACACAACTATGGCAAAATGACAGTTACATCATTCATATACACTAAAACTTTCATTCTGAAAGCATACTATGGTGATCATTTGAAACAAGAGAGACCTGCTGTTTCCATTTTTAAAATGGGAAGGGAGGCTCAGATGCCTTAAGGGACTGGCTAAACGACTCTCAGGAAGAAACCACCAAAACAAGGAACTGATCTTACATCTCAAAAGACCCCAGCCAGTAAACCAGCCACTAGAATATTCTTTCCAAATCACATCAAATCTAAGGCCTTTCTACACCTTCTTGTGCCTCCATTTCTTTGTCACTGTCACAATTAAATTAAGCTTTTACTTAGCTACCAAGCGGTCAACTGCTTTGCTGCCCTTACTCAGAATTAGTTGCTAGATAGAGGACGAAGATAGTAAACTCTCTGAAGAAGAGTCATTCTTTCAGACCTTTATCTGTAGCATGTTACAAATGTACCTTAACTTAACTAGCTTATCACTCTGCACCTAAATAATAACACAAAACCAAAGCCCTGTAGGTTCCAGAAAATTTTTTTTTCATTCATGAGGTTCTTAGAGTGTCCTCCTCTGAGAAGCAACAACAGCCTGGACCTCAGCACAGGAGTATATTAGGGTGTTTGGCCCAGTCAATATGAAGGGTTTGGTTTATTGTTTTACCCTCATAGCTGTTACCTAAACCCCAGAGGTATCTAGGTAACATTTCCATTTTAAAATTTTACTGCCTTGTGCAAATTTCAATGGAAAATGCAAAATCCAGTTTTAGCTGCACAATCTGGTGACAACAGCATAGACAGAACAAAAGCAAAATTCTAATTCCTTCAGAGGGAGCAGGAACATGGTCAGCATCTCCTGGAAAAGGAGTACCGGCTGAAGCCTCATCCTACAAGATTCTCAGCCCTTCCCAGGGACAGCTATATGTCACTGCTGCGTACTAAAATAAATATAAAGCAATGTGAACATAGTGTTTTTCACTAGTGCTAAAAAAGGTTGCAAAGATTCTTATGACTTTCTAAGCAGGAAAGAACAGAGAGCTACTTATAGCAAGAGCACCTTTTTAGCTCCAAGAGTCCACTACTCCCACCAGTTGGCAGATGAAACTCTTAGATAAAACTGAGCTTTAAAAAGATTTTTTTAAAAAATTGTATCAAAAATATTTTAATACAACCATTTTAAAGCTCATTTCTTAAGGAATTAAACTGGACTTCTTAGTCCAGCTGATAGAGACCCTCACCCGAGGGGATGCAATATTAGACCTTATGGTCACCAATACAAGCAAACTCATCAGTGACATTAAGATCAGAGGCAGCCTGGGCTGCAGTAATCATGCGTTGGTGGAGTTCAAGGTTCCAATGGGATATGGGACAGGTGAGGAGTATAGTCAGGACACTAAATTTCAGGCAAGCACACTTCCAGTTCTTCAAGGAATTACTCAGTAGGATACCCTGGGATATGGTCCTCCAAGACAAGGGAGCAGAACAGACCTGGAAAATATTCAAGGATGCTTTCCATAAATTGCAAGAATGCTCAGTCCCTGCATGTAGAAAATCAGGCAGGGGAGGACAAAGACCAGCATGGCTGAGTGGAGAATCACTGTTTAAACTAAAGAAGATGACAGGCAGTGCAAGCAGGGACAGGGAACATGGGATGTGTATACGGGCGCTACACAGTTGTGTAAGGATGAAGTCAGGAAGGTCAAAGTGCAGCTGAAGCTTAACTTGGCTAGGGAAGTAAGAACTAACAAGAAGGGCTTCTACAGGTACATCAGTCAAAGGAGGAAGGTCAAAGAGAAGGTACCTCCACTAATGACTGGAAATGGTGATCACATGTCAACTAACAAGGAGAAGGCTGAGGTATTTAACAACTTTTTTGCCTCAGTCTTCACCAGTAACTGCTCCTGTCACGCCTCCTGGGTCATAGAACAGCAAGATGCAGACCAGGGGGATAAACCCCTTCCCACTGTAGAGAAGAATCAGGTTCATGACCACCTGAGGAACCTGAACATTTATAAGTCTGTGGGACCTGATGAGATGCATCCCAGAGTCCTGAGGGAATTGGCTGATGTGGTTGC
Organism: Coccyzus lansbergi; assembly: GCA_033558105.1. Classification (NCBI taxonomy): domain Eukaryota; kingdom Metazoa; phylum Chordata; class Aves; order Cuculiformes; family Coccyzidae; genus Coccyzus; species Coccyzus lansbergi. The sequence goes on along the minus strand of JAUMJK010000067.1, from coordinate 147,566 downwards.
CAAGCCACTCTCCATGACATCTGAAAAGTCATGGCAATGAGGAGAAGTTCCTGGTGACTGGAAGAAGGGTAACATTGTGCCCATTTTTAAAAAGGGAAGAAAAAACAACCCTGAGAACTACTGACCTGTTAGCCTCACCTCTGTGCCTATGAATACCATGGAACAGATTCTCTTAGAAGCTACGCTAAAGCACATGGAGGTGCTTAATGGCAGCCAGCACGGCTTCACCAGGGCAAATCCTGTATGACCAACCTAGTGGCTTTCTATGATGGGAGACCGCAGCAGTGGTCATGAGTAAATGGATGGATGTGATATACCTAGACTTCTGTAAAGCCTTTAACACTGTCCCCCACAACATTCTGCTCTCTAAACTGGAAAGAGATAGATTTGATGGGTGGACAGTATGGTGGATAAGAAACTGTTTGGAAGATTGTGTTCAAAGAGTAGTGGTCAATGTCTTAAAGTCCAGATGGAGATCCGCGATAAGTGGTGACCCTCAGGGGTCTGTACTGGGACCAGTGCTGTTTAATATCTTCATCAATGACATTGACAGCAAGATTGAGTGCATCCTCAGCAACTCTGCAGATAACACCAAGCTGAGTGGTGCAGTTGCCACACCAGAAGGATGGGATGTCATCTAGAGGGACCAGGACAGGCTGGAGAAGTTGGCCTGTGAGAACCTCATGAGGTTCAACAGGGCCAAGTGCAAGGTCCTGAACCTGGGTTGGGGCAATATCTGTTTTCAGTACACGATGGGGGATGACATGATTGAGAGCTGCCTTGCAGAGAAGGACTTGGGAGTGCTGATCAATGAGAAGCTTGACATGAGCTGGCAATACACGTTCACAGCCCAGGAGGCCAACAGTATCCTGGGCTGCATAAAAAGAAGCGTAGCCAACAGGGCAACTGAGGTGATTCTGCCACTCTGTTCCTCCCCTGTGACACCTCATCTGGAGTACTGTGTCCAGTTCTGGAATCCTCAGCATAAGAAGGATATGGAGCTATTGTAACATGTCCAGAGGATGGCTACAAAGATGATCAGACGGCTGGAGCACCTTCCATATGAGGACAGACTGAGAGAGTTGGGGTTGTTCAGCCTGGAGAAGAGAAGACTCCGAGAAGATCTTATAGAGACCTTCCAGAAGCCTAAAAGAAAGCTGGAGAGGGACTATGTATAAAGGCTTTGTGGTGATAGGACAAGGGGGAATGGGTATAAACTGGAGAAGCGCAGATTTAGAATAGACATTAGGAATACTTTTTTCACAATGAAGGGGGCGAGGCACTGGCACAGGTTGCCCAGGGAAGCTGTGGCTGCCCCGTCCCTGGAGGTTTTTAAGGTCAGGTTGGAAGAGGCCTTGGGTAACCTGATCTAGTGCGATGTCCCTGTCCATGGCAGGGGAGTTGGAGCTAGATGATCTTTAAGGTCTCTTCCAATCCTAACTATTCTATGATTCTGTGATTCTATGATTCCAATATTTAGAAAATTACAAGGACTTTGAGTATTACATTAAATCTATAGTGCAATTTTAAGAAAACTGGACAGAAGGGCAGATATCTTGAGGATATTAAGTTACCAACAAGCTTCAGAAAAACATGAGGTTCAGTGTTCGGCCTAAATGAAGGTCAGGCACCACAGCGATCACCTTCTCAATAGATACGAGCGAATTAATATTTGAGAACACCTTCACATTCCCCTGTCACTGCAAAACATTGAATCAGAGTTTGCCTCTTCCTTAAGCACCAAGATAAGGCACAAAACCATCAAAACCCTAGTTTCCAAAGCATTTATGGTCACTGAACAATATATTTAAGAGAGCAAAATACCACAGGGCCATTAAATAACCACAGGGCTAACTAACCACAGCTATGCATTCGCAGTAAGTTGAGGAACACACCATTTTGGCAGCCTGACTTAACTGAGCCATATTTCTGAAGTGTTTTGAAGGTCAACAATACTACAGAAAGCTTCCTGTCATATCTGTTAAAGAAGCAAAACAATACCTATTATAATTCCATTTCCACACATGCATATCTTAGCCTTGGAAACATCTGTTTGCAGAATTAATTCTTACTCCAGGCTCCAAATCATATGAAACCTCTCTTTGCTTTCCTTTGCATTGCAGCACCAGCTTTTCACCCTCATCTTAAGCTTTCCAGGTCACTGCTTCACCTCTGCCCTTAGCACTGGGGGTCTTCTTAATCCAAACAAACCCTTTCAGATGTTTAGGAATTTCCAAGAGTGAATGTAAATGCATTTTCCCCATTTAAAATCCATATGGTCTCAGTTGTAGCCCACTGAAGGCAGTGAGAACTAGTCTAACTGTAAAGATGTGGAATTGAATACATGCTGTATGCCAGAGACCTTTCAATTGACTTTGAAATGGCTTTGGAGCTGGCCCAATCTCTACTGGTGACAACAATGCTGACTAAATCTGGAGAGGAAAGTAGAATATGTTATGGGTAATAGGGAAAACCAGTCACTTCTGAACATGTTTCTTGAGCAGCTCCTACAAATTTAGTGAAGTTTAATGAGCATTGGTCCTACTGCTTATTGTTCCTTCCCAATCAGAAAATCCTAGGGGCTGCTGTACTAAGGCTGACACTGGAGACAGAAAATTCACTGATCAAGGTCTTGGGGACAAGGACCAGAGGTACTGCTGTGATCAGTCCATCCTGGGACAATATACACACAGGATTGTAGTTACAGATAGGTTTCAACCAAAGCTCTCACTGTAGAAGCATTCAGCTGAAGTCAATAGTAAAAATCCGGTTGACTTCAGCAGAGATAGTATAGACCATTGTTGAGAGCTTTTGAAAATCCAATGCTGCATCATTAAGCTACCCAGCAAAAAGCAAACCTGTTGAGCAAGGGAAGTCTAGATCTATGCACTGACACCTCTCAGAGCAGAGCTGCAATTAACTGTACTGCTCCTTACACCATAAGGAATACACTGAAGAGCATACGGGATAGGCAATGCAACTACAGATACAGAACTGCATTTAACACTCCAATTCCTGTATTCTTACAAGCTTTTGACTGTAATCCTGTAATGTTAACACTGTGTTTCTTCCCCCCTGCTGTGGTTAGTGTAGTTTCAGTTTGAAAATTGCATTTTGTAACATCATCTATAGACTCTTTATACTTGGAAGCATCCCATCTGCAAAGTAATTCACATGATACTGCAGAGATATAAAATTCCAGAACGATCCAACACAATGTTTACTTCTAATTACTAACTAATCCAATAAAGCCAAAAAAAAAAAAAAAAAGCCTGATGCAAACCTCTCTTCAGCCCTTTCAGTCTGTAAAAATACATGGACAGCTTTTCTAACCTGCCAACCACCAGGGAGTTCCAGCATCCTTAACAGATTGTCTGAGAACCCAATTAAGTGTAGTTACTCCAGAGAAGTTTGAAATAACTCTATCCAGCCCCCAAAAATGGTGGTCAACAATATAGAGCAAACACTGCTTTTTTACACTTCTACATACACGCAGATGCTTTGTGAAATAAACATAACTGCTTGTCATGAAAATCCAGATTACACACCTTTGCAACTCAATGTGCTTAATATGTATCTCTGCACCACAACACAGCAGTTACCACAGAATATGAAAGGCAGCAACTCAGAAGAGAGGAAAAGAAGTGAACAGACTGCACTTATCTGATAGGTCTGTTAAAATTCCTCCTTTGCTCATACTAGGCCAAGTTCTTCAGTACTGATTTCAGAGAATTTTAAACCAGCAGAAAATATGACCTATCCTCCAGATGTCCTTGTACATTCAAATATCCCATTTGCAGAAATAAGCCCACAGGATGACAAAGAGCAAATTTTGAGTACCCCTATAAGTATCATGAAAAGGAACAGCATGAGGTGTGGAAGCTTCCCCCTCTCCAGAGAAAATGTCAGGAGACCATGCAGAGTCTGCTAATACTGCAAAATCCCACAAATGCAGCTTTTTAAAATATGCTCCTGCTTTTTCAAGCATTAGGATTCTTAAAATGAAACAAATACTTTTACGCTCTGAATATCCAAAGCAGACTCTGGCACTTCAGTTAAGATGGCAAAATAGTATCTTAATGTTCTGTACTGCTTACAGCATTTTTTCTGGGAACTGAGATGACAGAAGAGAAAAGCAGGGAGGTCTGTGCCTTCCAGGGCTGAACTCACAGATTCCTAAGAAGAAACGCAAAGTTTTACATCAAAATTCTTGAGAGAAACTGCCGTCTTTTCTGTCTACTTACCATCAATACCATTTTTTGTTGGGCTGACCTTTCTGTGTTTGTTGCACCAAGATTACATCACACTTGCTTTCTTTTCAGTTCTCCCTCCCCTTTTCAGTGCCATTCAAACTCAGTAAAGGACAGGCAGATAGACTGGACTTCACTGCTGTCCCTTACTGGCAGAAAGTAGAAATAAGGATTAAAATATCACGTTTCTGCTTTTCTTTATGATCATGTTTAACACCCTACCCAAGATTATTAATAGCAGTTTCACAAGCTCACTCATTCACTTTCAAGCATGGATCTGTACAAACCATGCCATCTTCTGGTGCTTCCTGGCAGCAAGAACAGAAATACCAGTGTCAGAACTTAAACTGTCACCCCCATCTCTGACTGTAGGGAGCCCTGTCTTTACACCTTATATCTGAATGCAACACCGCACTCCAGAAAAAGATTTCACAGCTCTTCCAGGTACAAAAATCACAATGAAGAATTAAGTGCCAGAAACATTCTGATTAACTGTGAGAATACAAACTCCATCCTAGAAACTAAGTCAGTAACCCCTATTATAGAAAAAACCTCTGTATTCAAAATCTCTGTATTACTATAAAAGACACTTCTATGACTGATGCTTTATGAAAAAGAACAGAAAATAATTTTGAAATTAATTCCTTAATATTACAAAAGTATCTGTGCATCAGGAAATTTATGATAGCTGTAATGGACTCCCTACGTTCCCTACATGTGGGAAATAGAGACTGGCTATAACAGGTTGAGTTTCTCTTTCATCCCTTAACGTTTTTTCCTGTCTCCTGTAGAAATAGCTCCAAACATTATAGCTCACTAACAAGTGGCTGCTATGTCTTTTCTTCTGCTGCAGACAGCCAAGGGTTCTCAACACCTTTGCATGTCACAGATTCTCCTGGACATTAAGATACTGGTTATTTGCGTCCTCTTTCTCTATTGGAAACTTTTTCCAGAACCTCATTCTTCTTGTCTGTTCTTTGAGGCTAACACAAGACACAGTCTTCATTGCTGTTGTAATTATAGTAAGAGGATCGCTGTAAATTTTACCTTTACATACTATGCATCTCACAAAGTTTTAAAGAAACATTTGTTACACCATCAAGCATGCCACTAAACACTAATTGCTTGGTTTACACAGTTCTCCATTTAATTCTGTGATATAGTTGTGTTTCTGTGCAGACTCATTACTGTGGAGGGGCGGTGTCATGCCATTGAAAAACATCCTGACAGCATGAAATCATGACCGTGAGTCAGGTACATATTGAATAAAGTCAGCTATACCTGTGGCATCTGAGCACTAGCTGAGGGGGAAAAAAAAAAAAAAAAAAGAGCGCTCAGTTACATTATGGTGCAACCCTCATATGATGAGGTCAGTGTGAGAGCTAACTCAACCTATACAGTCCCCAGTTTGGTAAAAGGAAACACCAAAGCATAATTTGATCCCCTACAAGGTTGCTTATACAACTCCTTGAAGGTCTGTAGTAAGATTTGGGGGTGAAAGAATATTACCTTTTTTTTTTTAAAAAAAAAAAAAAGAATATTGGAAAATTACTTGTTTGTTCCCTTGTTTTATAAGAGCAAATATTATTTAATATTAAAAAAAATGTCATTAACATGCTTTCTTCCAGTTATATTTGTTTACTTTTCTATAAATTTCAAATAAATTTCAACTGTGTTTATGAATGACATTGATTTTTCTAGGTTTCGTGTGCTGGATAATACTACAAACATTAGGAATCTGAAAAAAGAGGAAATATTCCCTACTGACGAAAAGTGAAATGGAGTCATTTTCTTCAAGAAATATAAGGTGTTCCAAAGTGTCCCTCTAATGTTATATCCAAGCAAAGTATCGAAATTGATGGATGCTATAACTTCTGTTAACACAACCTGATTGCAGACTGCAACCCAAAATACTACTATAGCATGGAAGAGACTTTCTCCTTGAGGGACACTGTTCCTAGACATAGTGAAGTATAGGTCTTACAAAAGGAATTAAAAAATAAAATCTTTATGTAGGATTCCAGAATTCAATTAGACCTGAAATGGCCAAAAGCTAAGGGATGTACAACATTTCTAGCCCTCAAAATAGCATGGGAAAAGACAACAGAAGTTGGTTCTTTATTCCCTTTCCCTCCAGCATGCAAAATATAGAGGAATACAGTTGATATATCCATGCTTATGAGAAGGTCAGCTGTATTCCTCCCTCCTCTCCATTCATAGCCTGAGATCCCATTATAAAGACAGAAGGGCTGGAGTTGAGTAGCACTGTGTTAAGTGTCAGAGGAACACATCAGAAAGGAATAATGATTGGATAAACTCACATTTATTACCACTTTTAAATCCAGACCTCACTTCTAGAAAAGATCACCCAGTGATCCTGTACTTTGGTTCACATTACAAAGTCATCTTGGGGAATAGTGAGTGGATTACTTTTGGATTGAACTCAATAGAAGAGTACATTTCTGGAGTACACTTAACAGGCTCCATGCAGTAACAGACACTCAGTCTCCAGGACCAGACTAAGACTAGCCTGACCCCTAACAATGTGTCCTCAGCACTAACTGTTTTGCTCTCCAGATCTCCTTCCAATGCATTGCAAAACTCACTGATGTAGGCATAGCCACTATCTTCCCCAAGAGACTAAAGAGAATGGTATCTTATCACAAAAAGCATGTTTCTATGTTTCAACTTAAAAATCCTTCAAAGTGTAGAAGCCAAGGCCAAGCAATAAAGACATGGGATTGACAAGACATGGAGCCAATCCAACTACCAGTGACTAGTGGAAGTTCAGTTTTCACTGTACAATTACTTCCATTACTGAAACAGCATTATAAACATCAACATTAGAAACAGATCATCTTAGTCATGTCAAGAGACAGCATCAGATGTGAACATCCCTCAAACACTGATGTATTCCCACACTTGTCCAATAAAAGGTGAGTTGGGTTTACCTCCCTAAACAAAAAGAAAGAGGGAGTCTCTCTTGATACACAGGTAAGGTGAGGTAAGGTAAGAAAACTGACACATCCAATCTGGGAGTTAAGAATAAATTCAAATGAAATGATTTAGCTTTAAATTACTACACTGAGCAGAGATATCGTAACTCTAAATAGAGGGTTAATCAAACATTTTAATATAGACATCTGAATATAGAAAGGCTAGTAATGACACTCCAGTAGAGAAAATCAATCTCACCTCTAGCTATAGATGGTAATTTAAAAAAGATGGAGTGTATTAGCCTTAAGAGATAAAAATGCACAGTATTTTGACAATATCAAACACTATTGGATTGAGTCACATTAAAACTCAAATTCCTCTGTATTTCCTGCACACACATTCAGCAAAAGTTTGTTCCATGCAAGCATGGATCAACTTCATGCAAATAAACAGAGTGAGACTTAAAGTGTGCATAAGAGTATCAATTCTCATCTTAACTCCCCATCTAGCATCAAACATGCTGAACAGATTTTCTGCCTATTATCATTAGCTAATTAGTCTTAAAATGTAAGTTTCTATCCTGCTGGGAAAGAAGGAAATGTGGGAAGAAACTGCTTAGGCCTATGCCAGCGACAGGTAAGCGTACAGCCACAACCTGCCTGCTAGCATTTCCTCCACAGAAACTCCTCAGCCTCCCTTTTGCTGGGAACGACAATCACCTTCCCATCCTAAACTTATACGTATCCCTCTTGACTTCCCACCCCAGTACTGAGGCCTCCCTGTTCTGTTCACAAAGGACCTATAAGCTTAAAATTGACTGTCTTTGTTCTAGATATCATCTATTATTCCTGTTTCTCATGGTTTTGGGGTGTTTTGATGTCCATACAGTCTGGAAACCTCTTCTGCCAGGTGGAAGGCAATTCTTTCTCCTTAAAATATGAAGGATGCTTACGTCAAAGCCCTCAAGTGTGACAGAATCCAGGTCCTCAGACATAGATATCTGTGTCTACTTCTCCTTCCAAGTCATTTTCACTAAAATAAAACATTTTGGATGCTTAGTCAAGACGGTAGACAGTTTCCTTAGAATAATGTTGGACAAGCTTGTAAAGCAATCAAAAAAAAATTTGTTTAGGATTGATCCATTGCACATTCAGCATGTCAAACCAAATTTCCATGGAAGTCCAGTATTACTACTAATTTCAAAGCTCTCCAAGTCAAAAGCAGTGTAATGACTTTGGAGGAATTGTTTCTACCTAACAGATCCTTATCCTGGGAGGGTAAAACTACATCAGTAGATCACAGCCTAACAGACTATAAGAGCTCTGAGTGTCAACAATCTGTATTTTAATAAACCTCAGGTCATGTATGTGTCCAGCCTGTGGAGAACTATCAGTTTTAAAAAATATATATATTTGCATGATAGGTTGTAACAGCTCAGATGATGCATACATAAGTATGTGATGATCAAAAGATCTTTTCCAAGCAATAGTGAATTGTTAAGTAAATATGTAGCAATTTTCAGCTAGTTATTATTCTGGAAGAACATTTTAAAAGCTATTTTTTAAAGAAATAACTGCAAGTGACACCAACATTTGAAGGTTTAGCTGCAGTCTTTACAGAAAAACCATCAGCAAATTCAGTGGTTTCAGCTGAAACTATCTTAATGAAAGAGCAAAAATCTCAGAAATCAAGTCAAACATTTTATCAGTAGTTGACTAATTTAGGACTTCTTTTTTAATAAAGTGTAGTTTGGAGATTTGGGGAGAGGGGCCAAGGGGCAGTTAAGTCCACTTGGTCCAGATGCTCAGCAAGTATTAACAGTTACAGCTCAACTGAACACAACAAAACTACAAAATCTTATCCTGACTGGTGTCATACCTTTTCCTTCTTTTATTTCTTTTTTTTTTTTCCCAAATGGTGAAGCATAATGAAAGACTCAGAAATTGTAATTAAATTGTAATTATGGACAGAGCTTTTGCTTGCCACTGTGCTCAGCTAACACTAGTAGAATTAAAAGGTGCCATACAGTAGAAAGATCTTCAGGGAATATATTAGTGGATTTCAGTCCAGCTTTCAGAACATTGGATCATTTTATAAAATCCATCATTACCATCTCACAGGACTCAGTTTAATAGGTGGCAATTTCAAAGAGGAACCAGGGATTGAACTGCAAAAAACCCCAACAACTTTAAGAAAATAACTATATTATTTTCTCTGGTTTTCACCTTTATAGGATAGAAAAGCTAGGAAAGCGGTTGGAATGAACCACCTCAGCCGCACTAAGCTGGGAAAATTCCAGCTTGTAGATTTGTAACGTATTTGGCAAAGATACTCAAAGATGAGTTTTGGGGAAAGTTTATTCTGCCCGTGTGTATGACTAAATGTCAGCTACTATTGCCTTCAATTTATTAATCACTTTTTGCATTACCTTATGGTCTGGGAGTCCTGGAAAACAATCTCATTAGGCCAAACACTGAATGCACACAGCACAAAGACAGACTCAGATTCAAAGAGCTTACAGTTCAGCACCTTTAGAATTACTTTAATTAAGATAATGAAAGATGATAAAAAGAGAAAATAACCAATGATAGCAAAAAAATACAGGTTTAAATCCAGATTTAGTTTCATTTAAAAAAATATTTCTATAGGTGCCAGAAATATGAGTTCATACGGATGTCCTCACAAACCCTCTGACTTAAAAAATCACAAATGCAAACAAAATCAGACTCACAGCCAGGAATATGGACTGAAGCTCAAGGTCTGTTGTTAAAACAGGTCTTTGGCCTTTCCTCCACCTACTTAAGGGATACATTAAAGCTAAGTGTTGGCCTATATTTCAACCTAAGTTCCATCAGTTTTATGAATTTACACTCAATTCTCAACATCACTGCATAGAAGCTGCTTATGACTTCCCTCTTCAATCATGACTGCTAGTCCTCTGTGCTCTGTGTGTGTATTTGCACATACATGGGGGGCTGGGACAGGGGTGGGGAGGGGAATCAACTGAATGTTGCACTCCCACACTGAGTTTGGCATACGAAAATCATAGGCTTTTCACAACCCTCAGTTATATTATTCATGCAGAATGCACTCAGCTTTCTATTGTTCCTGCTCTCATTGTTTATAAATGAGTCTTTGCTTCATCTGGGGATGGAAGTTCCTTTAAGTTTCCCTTAGTAAAAGCACTTCTGTAATGAGGTGCAGTGCTAGCACTCAAAGGGTAATGAAGTTTCTGGAAATATTTGTGCCTCTGGAAAAAACAATATTTTCTTCCTTTATTGAAAGAAAAATGAACAACTGGCACTGGTTGATTGGTTTTAGCCTATTGGATACACAGGTTCCTAGTTGCTTCCTAAATGTTTCAGAAAATAATTAAGTGTTCATTTTTTTCTCTTTTACCACAACATTTGTGAAAGAAATTTCTAAATGTTAAAATTCTTGCTTTCACACCTCACTTAAATATTACCAGCACTACCACTTCGAAAAAAAATAACCCTGAGACATGGTCTTCAAATGCTGTGCATGGCATAAATACTATTTCTCATGGTAGGACATGAATTGTACCAGAAACTTGACAGTTCCTTCTGTTATGGCCAATACAGCCATACAAAAACATATAATCCCCTTGTTCAGCAATATTGCGAATTTCATGATTTAGCTTGTTTGACAGTTCAGGCTGTCATCATTAATCCTGGTGATTGTGTAAGATTCTGATGCATTCCCTCAGCTTAGAGTTTTTCAATCCAATTTAAGTTAATAAACAGTGGACTGAACTGCAAAAGAAAACAGTAAGTTAATCACATGGCAACTTAATTGCTTTTGGTTTCAGAGGACATCCTTTGGTTTTGGGTCTAACGTCACAGTGGTATAAAGGTAGGTGGGACTCTGTCTTTTACTCCTCCATTTGTGATACACTTTTGGTTTTTTCAGTTCAAAGGACTTCTTTTATGCTTCTAGTAAGACCGAGGTTTTGCATATCCAAAGGGGGGGGACAACTGACAGAGCATCACCTTATATAGTGAAAACAGAACATACGAGTCAAATCCATCAATCCATCCACTGATCCATCCATCCATATTCTGGAGTGAAAAGAAACTTCTCTTTTGAACCAAGGACTCAAGAAATGTAATGGTTTGGCAGTTAATGAAAATACATTTATATTTAACTAATGTGAAGCAAATAAACAATACAATATCTTGAAAAACAATCTCCTGTCTACTTGCAAATATCAATGGATTTTATGAAATGGATGGGGTTTGTCTCTTTAATATTAAGCCCTAACATATTAGGGCTTAATAGAAGTTTAATGAAGAATCCCCAAGAATAGTATCTTTAAGCTAAGAATGTCTCCTTCTGTGGGTTGTCCTAACACTCTGGACTGCTTTCATCCACCTTTCTGCTTCTCATCTGCTTTCCTTCCTCTGACCAGATTCCGATTTTTATCACACCAGTGTAAACTTTGGGTAACTTCAGGGAACTCGAGGGAAATATATTTCTGCATTTACACCTGCCTAGGCAGTGTAAAACGTAAATTGAGCTGACTGGTATTTTGTTTGCTCAAAAAGACATTTTTTTTTCCCCTTTATGAGAAAAAAAAAAATGGAGTCTAGATTCTATTGCTCATACATATCTTCAGTAAGTACTACATTTCTATTGAAAAAAAGCTACTCTCAGACTTTTTTTGCTGAAAGCATGCAAGCAAAGCTTGGTCTGCAATTAGTAATGGAGAGAACAAGAAGTATTTATTTTGACAAAGATAAGCACTACAGGTCATTTCAAGGAGTGACAACAGTGCAGTACTTCAACTGGTTTTTAAACAACAGTTATTTTTTTTATATTTGCAGTTTAAGTGCTAGGTTTTGTCTAAGGAAAAAGACTGTAAATGTTCCTGTCACTGCTATATTCCAATTAGTTTTAAAGGAGTGAAAGACAATAGATTAAAACAATCTCATGTAACAGTAGAGAGTAAATAACCTACAAATCTGAAACTTGTCTGCATGTGCAACAAGATCTAGCACTGAGCGGAACACATGCAAGGAAAAAAGTGCTTTGAAAGAAGCCTGGGCTTTTTTTAATTTAAATCCATGCCTATTCAAAACAGTCATATCTGAATTTCTAAAAGCAAGCAAAATCACTATGCATTTACCATACTAAATGCCTTTCTCATCAAGTAACAAAACAGAACAGATACAAATGAACCAATCAGGGATTTTGAGTGAGCTATCAGTGTTAGAAAAGCTACTCTGCACATTCCAGTCGAGTCACCACAGAGAAGCAGGGAGGGGAGTTAAAAAAAAAGAGAGAGAGAAAAAAAAGGGGGAGAAATAAATTACTGTGTGCAACTCCATCTGCAAACTGCTTTTCCCGCACTGGTATGTAATAAAACGTGTTGCTAAGATACAAGCTGCTAAAGAAGTTCATTAAAGGACACTTTAAACAAAGCTGCCAGACTCTTTTCTCTTTAAAGACTGCTTATTTGGTTCTGTCCCTTGTGTTTATAATTAGATCCTCTATATGAGAGATTGTGCTCCATTCAAGCCCACTCAGCAACGAATGTTAATAAAACAACGTAAATAAGGTATTGGCTTAGGTTGTATATATTTACGGGCTATGGAGCTGTTGATGGAAATACAACTGTATTCCACTTGTATTATTAAATGAAAACTAAAGCTTTTCCCAGCAGCTTCTCCCCAAGCTGTGGAGTAGAATGTCAGCTTCTGCACCCAACACTCTAACCTAACTTTTAGAAAATACTTTCAAGAAAGAAAACTGGCTTCTTGCCTAATGTTTGGAGTTTGTGAGCTTTCTCTCATGGAAGCTTTTATATGTGAGGCTTTGTTGTCTACACTGAAATAAAGGCCAAGATTGTTTACATCTTTCACCTGGCAATCTTTATTTTTTTCCATCTGCATACTAGTTCCTAGATGTGTGCTAATGATTTGCAGAATTTCCTTTATCTTAATATATTAATGACATATGTAAGTCTGTTTTGTCACATTTTATTACCAGGAAAGATGTGATTGAAGAGGTCTTTTTCTGACTTTATATAAAATACCTCTAGTCTCCCTAGTAACGTTTTCATGGTAGGTGTATTTTGCCTTTTGTTTTGGTTGAGAAAAAAATGGGCAAGATATACTTTGCATTCACTCACTGTGGTGAAATTGTATCTTAAGAAATAATTCCAGCATTTATCTGTACAGCACTTAATAACACATGAGATGCATAAATCACAGCTGAGTGTTAGTATCAGTGATTATATAGGAAACATTACTTGTCACTTTGTAACCTACATCTCATATTAAATTCTGTATCACAGTCCCCAGTATGTATATATTTTTAATTACATTTTCAGGCTCATTTACATGCGCATATTGGCTTTCTGCCTGAATGATATCAAAGAGAAAGACCTTATGCTCACACCCAACCACACAAGCATACACACAAGCACATTTATACACAGAGACACTCAAGTCTGTACATTTCTGAGAATGGAAGCTTCTCTCATCTTTCTCATTCTTAGAAAAGCTTTGGTTCACCAATAAATCTTTACACAATCTTAGCTGATACAAAGCATTTTAGAAAAATGGAAAATTACAGAAAATGCAGGTTAATTTCTCTGCTGCATGTCAAACCCATCAATTATTCTCACTTGACTCATGTTAATCAAAATGTAATATACATTTCCACTTTCTGTAATTGTGTAAGGTTTGTCATCAATAGCTGAGTTTTCACAGAAAGGTTATTCCATTCCTTCCCTCTATATAAGTGGTAAACTACATCACAAAGTACCAACAGGATCAAGTTAAATCAATGTGGAAAGGAAAATGACCTATAGACTACATATATTTAAGTTATGTTTCAAGACCAACTGTATGCTTCTGTTGATTAAATGCAAGCAATCACACAAACTTTCAGGTGAACATACTGTTCTTGCTACAGCCTCAACACTCAGGCTCTTAAGAATAAATTCCAACACTGAAAATAAGACTGCCTCTCAAAAAAAAATTAACACCACACATCATATCTACAGGGTTCCTACATAGTTGTTGTTTTGATTTTACTGCAGCTGCATTTAAGGGCCAGTTCTCTGGTTTACTTTCATTCAGTCAAAAGGGTCATTTTGTAGTTTAAACTGGGGCATATATTTAACTTCTCCATGGGTTAAAAAAAGAAAATACATCCTACTATTTTCCACTATCTCTGTATATTAACCAGAAGGATCTGCCTGTAGATGTGCTAAAAAGCCCTATGGTACATATTAGATTTCAATAGATGCTTACTATTGGCAGTCGCAGATTGTAGCTAGAACTAAGCCACATCAGCAATTTCATATGACACTCTGGAAATTGCTACTACACAACAATAAGTAGTTAATTCAAAAAAGGGGGTGGGAGGGGAGAATGATTAAGGAAGTACATTTTGACTCAAAAAGAATATCTCCAAATAAAAAAGTTGTACCACCTTAAACTTAAAAAAAAAAAAAAGAATCACATATATTTACATACATGCATATAAGGAATGTGTGTTCAAGGTGATACAACAGTGAGGATTGGCTAGACCAAATATGAGTCTGTTAGGTTGAAATAACTGTCTACTTTAATGTCAGTAAGACAAATTTGCATTTCAATTAGTCCAATTCTTTTTTTGTTCTTCTTTGTTCTTATCTTAAACTTGCAGCCCGCTTTTATACATCCCTTACCTCCAACTACTCCACATGTACAAATTGCCCTCTTTGACATCATGGCCACATATACACCATTTACGACGGTCTTGTCTTATTGATTTGCAAACTTCTACCCTTTAACTCTATTGATTAGAAATTGTGTTGATGCTTCAGATTTTGTTTTGGGGGATGGAGGAGAGAGAGAGAGGTATCATTTTATAATCAAGTACAAAAATACTGCATATTTTATCTTTGATCACAAAGAGAAAGGCATAGAGGGAAAAGTTAAAAGTAACTCTCTATTAACGTGCCTTTATACGCCTTCATGCTTTCAACTTGAAAATCAAATCTGGAATAAGATGAAAAGGGATTTTCTCTACTTGAACATACCAGAAGGGTTTAGAGTGATGCAGTATCCCATTGGAAATGTGATTTAAAATCACCATTCAAAACCCCTTCTCCAATATCATGCTATGGAAAACAGACATATCCTTTTCTTCCACAAACAAAATGAGTCAGTGGTCCAGATCCTGGAACAAGATGAATTAGTATAAACATCTGACATGATACACTGTTCTGGATGAACAGCACACATGGCGTGAACCAGCAGAGAATTTGTTCCATTAAATCAGAGCTTTAGACAAAGACTCCTGCAGAAGTCCCACTTTTGACTGTCCAAGTATCTACTGAAATACCTAAAAACTGAAAAAAACTACTAACTCAAAGACGTGAAGTTCCTATATAGGAGTAAAGTTTCTCTGAAAGGGTCTCACTACCAAATTATCATGTACTTCTGAACAAATATCTGTTTGCTGCAAGTATAAATTAGGTATTTTACAATATGTAACAGGTAGCAAGTACCACTAGTGTAAAGCCAGAAGTGAAATAAAAAGGTATGGTTGGCATAATTCCTTTTTCTGAATAGACAAAGGCATTGTAAGGAAAAAATTGCTAAATCACAGGGATAATCATCATAGCCAGCTCCTCTAATGAGGCATCATGGGATTACTGGAGTTATTATAAGAGTCATCTTATTGAAGAAATTCAAAGTTAATTGAAATCAATTGTACTGTTCTGACAGCAGGTGTTTTAAGTGGCTAAAATATCAAACTGAACTCTATAAAATGGTTAGGATGAATGTAACATTCACTTTTCAACTCTTAGCCCTGCCAAGTGATATACTGTATGAGTACAGAAAAGTGTACAGTCAAAGAAAAATGCTGGAACGAAACAGCATTTAACATGCCAGTCAAGCAGCTACCAAACAAAAGATGGTTTTAACCCCCTCCAGTACACACTTTCAGCATGGATGTGCAACTTCCATGAATCTTGTAAGGGCAAACTAATGGAAGGCAAAAAGCCAAAAGTATATATCTTTTCATTAAGTTTTAACACTATAAAAATGCTCTTTATTACCCTTTTCCCCCCAATATGAACAGGGAATCTCAATGTGGTATTACCGAGAGCACAAACAGAATGCATTATGCAAACTATATCCCCATGTTTTTCCTCCAAGGAGTTGAAAGTAAATTCTTCCCTATTTTTGTCACTTTTCTACAAATGGCAAAGCAATCAATAAATTATGAGTTGATTTAGGGTTGTCGGGTGGGGAAGGGAGGAAAAAAACCCAAAAGTAACTGAGGCTTCCTGAATTACTATCCAGAACTAATCTTTACTTTGATTTGGTAAGTTCATTCAGTTCTGCAGTCATTCAGGTTTCCCAGCAAATTCAGCAGGACCTCAATGTGTGCAAGAACCACAAAGTCAAGCCCATATTTAATACCCGGTGTCTTTGTCTTCAAAGACTGAACTTAATGACCGAAAAGTTTAATATTTCAGGGAGCTCACCACCCTGTCTTACTCGACTTGAGCAAGTGCTCAGTAAGGTCCTTCTAACCAAATTCTCATATACACACAATTCTTGCCACAACAAACAGGAGTTCTATGTGTACCTTGGGACATAGTTTGGTTTTAGGTTCAACATGACTTGAAAATAGTTTTCAGGATTTACCTCAGTTTTCACTGAAGCTTAAAACCCTTATTTTATTTCAACAACTTTGAAAATACCCAGCCATATGAAATACTGAGCTTTGACAAATGTCAATAATTTCCCCTTTAACATGTGTAAACAATGCTGCCATTTCCAGGCACAGTGCAGCACACATTTCAGCAAACCAAAAAAATCCAGTCCCTCCTTTTCCACGAAACAAAGATACAACATCAGTAAAACCAGACATCTCGAGCTAAATTGTTTCCAACAACTTGCATAAGAATTGTACTTAAAATTTAAGAAGTCTAACATTCACCACAAACAGGCTTTGCTGGTGATCACCAGAGGCAAAATACAGTCAGTGATTTAATTTCAGATATACTACCCAAAAATATAAACCAGCAATAACACAGAGTAGGAGAGTCTGCCTGAAACTAATGTTGATCTTCTGCATAGATAGTAAATTATGGTAAAGAAATGAGGCAGTGCACAAGTGAATGGTATATACATAATGTCTTTTGGGAAGACATATTTTTATTACTGCACTCCAGGACAGGCTGTCTGAATTCAGAGTTCATTGCAGCTGGAAATATAGTAGCCCACACATACTCATAGTTAATTTTTAAGACCTGGCTAACAACCTAATGCTTATGTCAGTAACAAGTAACTTCCAACTGGAGGTTAAAGGTTTGTTTATTTGTTTATCTTGATCTATTAATTAATAAGAGACAACGTTCTAAAATTAAAAGACCCTTAATGACTCTTTAAGGACATAAAGAAAGCAAGAAATACAGGCAGCAGAGTACCTCTGGTGTGCTTTTAAGGCCAATGCTGGCTCTTATGATAGCTCTTTTATTTACATATAAATGCTTGTTGCTTGACAATTTAGATAAAAATGTTACCGCTGCTCTGCATGTGCTGTAGATTGAAAGTGTAAAACCACTGGACCAACTAATGGAGTCTTCACACATCATATCTTGTTAAAGAAGAGGTAACCCACTCTCAAATGCTATTACAATTCATCAAATCTATACTATATGAAAGATACACCTCTAACAAAAGTCCAACTTCTATCTTTCCGAGTAGGATGCCAAATTAAGTATTGACTGAAGCTGCATCATTTCAATAACAAAAATGATGGCTCTATACTACTTATTTGAAAACACTAGGAAAATATCAAAACTACATTTAATTCCCTTTTTCTCTAAACCACCAACATAAAAGAAACATTGATGGTTGGTGAAGGAACTTCAGTTAAGTCGCAACTTAAAATCCAACTGTGACTTAAAATCCAACTGTGCATAAAGGTCTACTTTATATATTTACCTCATGCACCAAAAGTTGAATTTGTCATCCGAGTCTTTCTGACTTTACTTGTAACTTTCCAGAAAAGGAAATACTGTCACAATTGCCAATGGCTGCAACAGAAAACTAATGAATATGGGTACTGAAAGATTACGCTTGGTCCTGCTATATTTCTAACAGATGCGGATGATGTGATCATCCATTCATTTTACTGGCTGTTTCATCATCCACATGTGCAGTTTAACTGAAACGCAATTTTAGCATCTTTTGTATTCAGTGTATGCACAATGAAAGGTATACATTATTGAACTATGAATTAGTTGTGCCTAAACAAATCTTTGGGAGGGGCAAGGAGGCAAGGAATGTAAATACATATGCAAAAATAATCTCCCTATCTACATTGTCTATTCAATTTACATCAGTGTTTTGGTATAGCCAGAAAAGTGAGAGCTTGAAACCACTAAACAGTTCCAATGTTAGCCCATCTATTCTCTCAGAAGCCTTCAGTGCACCTTCTTCACACCCTGAAGGACCAACAGTTCATTTGTAAGCCATTACATAAGGCTCAACTACTAATTATAGCAAGTCTGCAAAGTTACATGACAGTTTTGTGCCTTGTTCAAAGGCTAAGACCTCCAAACTCATTTCATTTGTGAGCCAAAAAAGATTTCAGTTTAGACCTCCAGAGGTGGCAGTCTGGAGCAAAAGGACACCTCATCATCAGCTAGTATCTTATTTATAAGCCCTTGTTGCACAGGATGTTGAAATCACTAAAAGAAATCTAGGTTATAGCCTAAAAATAGTAGGTTTCCTGCTAGGCCAAATCTGCTGTTTATAGAATTTTAGTATTTTATCTTTAATTACTTCACAGTTTGTAGATTTATTTATATGATTATGAGAAGGGCAAGCCATAAATATACAATGATTGTTTACTAGTTACTTTGGATTTTACATAAATATGTTGAGGAACCTTAGCAAAAACCTTTTTCACCCAGCTGAATCAGGACATTCAAACTGTATTTTCAAATGTCTCTCTACCTTATCTAAATTCCAACATGACACATAATAAATAGCTTCTCATTTACTATCATCATAAAAATTTAAACAGCCTTGAAATAGTTGTTACAATACTGGGGAAAATGATCAAATGTATGTTCTAAATACCCACTTAGAACAGTAAAACTATTTCCATATTGAAGAAAGAATACATAAAGATGCATTGTTGCAGTAAAGGCTGTTACCTTGTTTAAAAAAAAAAAATCTTCTACTCAGTATAGTAGTATTAGAGTCAACAACTTGCTGTTTTACACTGAAAAAAAAAAAGGACTAACAGCCCTTAGCTATCATGTAGTGTCAGATTTGCTTTAAAAAAGAAAGTATCTGATTTGATTCTATACAGTGATTAAACATCTTTGTGCTCTGCTGAGTAGGGTATTCCATCCCCTCCCCCCTCCAAAAATGGCATCAAAGCAATCAAAATGGTAATGTTCAGCATGAATGGGGCCCCATCCCCCACCTTCAAACTCTGCAGACTTTTCTCCATGTTAGAAGAAACCAACACCCCTTCCTCACAAAATGGAAGCTTCCACTACCAAATTGAGAGTGCTGACAAATTCTGATTACAATAAACTGGGAGGAAAAGGGTGGCAGATAATCACCATCACCTATGAGCACAGATTATATAGGCACGGATCACTTTTCAACTTTAACCACAACTCCAGCAAAACAAAATACAACAAAAAAGGAGAGAGCGAGAGAGAGATTGAGAGAGAAAGAGAGAAGGGGAAGAAAAAAAGCGGGGGTGGAATCACACACGTGTCCCCTTTCCGTCTCCCCCGGAGGGAGGCGGCGGCTCCGGGGCAGCGGGCGCTGTCCACAGCCCCGGTGCTGAACGGGCTGCTGCATTCCGGAGGAACCGCGTCGCTCCCGCCTCCGGCGGGGCCGGGAGCCGAGGGACGGGGAGGGGAACTCAACACAGCCGCGTCAGCCCCCGGGGAGGTGAGGAGGGGGAGGGCCAGCGGAGTGGAGAAGGAAAGTTCACCCCTGAGCGGGGGCAGATATCCTACTGCCTTTGTCAACTGCCTTGCCAGCACTGGAAGTCCCCAAAGCGGGGACAAGAGTCCAGGGGTGCGGAGGGGCTACAGTTCGGGGAGCGCCCGGTGGCGCCGCTGTCCGCGGTGCTGAAAGCCGCCGCCCCCCGCAACTTCGCTCCCGGGGGGGCGGGGAGCGGGTCACGGGCGGAGCAGCGGCCCGGGGGTCACTCGGCACAAAAAGAGAGAGGAGAAAGTTTGGGGAGGGCAAGGGGGAGAGGAAGTGAGGGAAGAAGGAAGGTCTCCTGTTTGTTTTGTTCCCCTTCTCCGTTTTGATTTTGGGGTTTTTTTGGTTTTGTTCCCCACCCCCCCTCACCCCCCCCATTCCGGCAGCTGAAACAGGTTAATCTGTTTTCATTCGTATTTTTGGAAGGGGGGGGAAAAAGTGAAAGTACCTAAGTAAACTCGAATCAAAAGCTAACACGTCAGATCAGACCAAGGGAAGAGAAAGGCATGTGGGGAGAACAAAAAAAAAAAAAAAAAAAAAAAAAAAACCACAACCAAAAAACCACAAAGAAAGAAAGAAAAAAAGAAGAAATAAAATAAAGTGATCAATAAAAATCAGTTTTGTAATCAAACCAGAAATGTCTCCGCACTGGGCTCCAGCCTCCTCCCTCCCAACTCTTGCTCTGCACATTACACGGAAGTGCACAAAGTAGCCCAAGACAGGAGAATTTTCCATATTCCTAAAACATGTCGACCAACTCAAAATGGACGCCTCATTTTTTTTTTTTTTTACGTTTTAACTACTGCTTATCTTTTTACTACTAGTACTAAAATCATTCTTCCCCCCCCCCAGCAAGACATCCGAGAATCCGACCTCATTTTGAAAACATGCATTTTCTTACTTTACACTTAGGAAAACGGATGTTATATTCTCTGCTATCGGTATTTTTCAGCTAACGCAGACACTTTTCGGACGTTTAGAAAGTGCATTGTAAAAACAAGAAGAAAAAAAAAACCCCAAACACGACTGAATCGATCTGTTCCTTACTTGTTTCTCATTAAGAGCTGCTATTCTTGATTGCCTTTCATGGATTTGTTTCTTAAGATCCCCGTTCTGCAAAAACGGCAATAAGACGCATATTAAAGGCAAAGTGTAAACTAACCCCTGTAATGAATAAACTTGCGATCTAGAAATCGTTCAAAGGCAAAACCGTTCCACCAAAGCCGAACGAAAGCATGCACACACAAAACACCCTCTTTAGTAAGAAAGCTCAGTGCAGACTACAAAATGAGATCTCTTACTGATAAAGTTTCTCATCCTGCTGTCCCAGCACAACTGCGCTTATTACGGCAGGGCTAAAATACTGAAGAAGAGGAAAAAAAAAAAAAAGGATCTGCATTTACCTGTGGATCTTGCTTCATCTGTGCAACTAGTTTCTATAAAAAAAAAAAAAATCACCCCCAAAAAAGGAGGAATTAGAAACTGTTTCAAGTTTAATGGATTTTTTTAAATGTATGTATGTGTGTGGACGGGGGAGGGAGGGGGGTAAGGAACAAAGAGGCAAGTAAACACTGCGAGTCAGTTTCAAGCAAAGCTCATAAATATTCAAGTCTCGTCCTAATCTCTCCAACACACACACACACTCGCACACACTCACTCTCTCACACTCACGCACACCCCCCACCCCCTTACTCACACGAGCACCCACCGCAACGTTAACTCCGCATCCCCAACAACAACAACGCGTACAAAAAGAACGTGGGGGGGGGGGAAAAAAAGAGGAAAGAAAAAAAAAAAAGAAAAAAAAAAACTCAGCCAAACAAGCCGCAAAACTACTTTGTCGAAGTGCTCGCCATTGCTGCGGGGGGCAGGGGGGCCCGGGGAGGGGGTCACCGCCGCACCCCCCGACTCCCCCCGCAGCCCCGACCCCGCACCCCCCCCTCCCATGATCGATAAGACCCTGCGACAAGAAGCAAGGCTACTTGATAAGCATGCAACGCTGGCTCCCTTCCGATCCTCCTCTCCCTCTAAACAGCGCCGGGGATACAAGAGCATTTTTTTTTTATTTGCTTATTATTTTATTGTATTTTATTTTTTTTTTTACCTGATGACACTGGATTTCCACTTTTAACGCCTCTTGCAAGCTGTGTAGCTCCATCCCTGCAACTTGCCAGGCACTTTCCTGCCACTTTCAGATCCGAATGAAGTTTTTTTTTGTTTGTTTGTTTGTTTGGTTTGCTTTTTGGTTTGGTTTTGTTTGGCTTTCTTTTTTTCCTCCTTTTCTTTTTTCTTTTTTTTTTTTTTTTGGCTTTTGTTTTGTTTTTGCCACCGACCTGCTAAGCACCCCTCCCTCCAAGGAAAAAAAAAAAAAAAAAAGAAAAAAAAAGAAAAAAGGAGAATAATAATTAAAAAAATGAAAAAGAATGAAAGACCAGGAGAAAATAAAAACAAGGGAAAAAAAGAAAAAATGAATAGCGGCAACAATAATATTTATAAAAAGCGACAACAACAATCGAAAGAAACAACTACTCAGTCTGCAAAGCAAGTTCTTTGCCTCTTTGCTGGGGACACAGACTCATCACTCACTTTCCGCCAAAGTAGGGGGGCCCCTCCCCCCCAAGTCCCCCCCTCCAGCGCCTCCTCCTCGCCCCCCCCCCCGCCCCCCTCCCATCGCCCCCGCTCCGCCCCGCGGCCGCCCCACCGCCCCCCGCCGGCCCCCGCCAATGGGGACGGGCCAGGGCTGGCGACGGGGTGGGGGGGACTATATTTTTCCTCGGAGTGCGCGCGCCTTGATTTCACTTTGCCTGGGGGGAAAAGTTGTGCGACGGCTCGTTCAGCGCTCGTTCGGAAGGTGCCCGGATGGAGATGGGGATTGAGGTGGAGGGGAAGGGGGGGGGGGGGGGGGGGGCGGGGAGCGGTATGAGGTTGGGGGGGGGGGAAGAGAAAGAAGTGCGCGGGGGGGGGGAGGGGGGGAGGAGCGGAGGAGGGGAGGGGCCGGGGGAGTGAAGGCTCGCGGCCCGCGCATGCGCTCTGGCGCCGCCGCCGCCGCCGCCGCCGCCGAACAACAAAAGTGCCGGCGCCCGGCGCGTGCTCGCGCGCTGCCCGCGGGGAGGGGGCGGTTGGGGGAGAGCGAGAGAGAGGGGGCGGGGTGGCGCGAGCCTCCTCCCCTAGCCCCTCCCCTCCCCCCGCCCTAACGCCCGCCTCCCTCAGCCCCTAGGGGCGCTGGGCGCAGGGTGCTTCCCGTAGCAGAATCATAAAATAGTTTGGGTTGGAAGGGACGTTAAAAGGCCACCCAGTTCCAGCCACCCTGCCATGGGCAGGGACACCACCCAACCAGACCAGCCTGCTCCAAGCCCCATCCAACCTGGCCTTGAAGACCCTCCAGAGATGGGGGGTCCTCCTCCAGCTAACCTGGGCAACCTGTGCCAGTGCCTCACCACCTTCATCGTGAAGAATTTCTTCCTAAGGTCTATTCCATGTCTTCCACCTTCCAGTTAAAGCCATTCTCCCTAGTCCTGTCACTCCACACCCCTGTAAACAGTTCCTCCCCAGCTTTCCTGCAGTCTCTTCAGTTAATGGAAGGTCTCCTCAGCACCTTCTCCAGGTTGAACAATCCTAACTCTCTCAGCCTGTCCTCATATGGAAGGTGTTCTAGCCCTCTGATCATCCTTGTAGCCCTCCTCTGGACTCATTCCAACAGCTCCATATCCTTCTTACTTTGAGGGTTCCCGAACTGGACGCAGTACTCCAGATGAGGTGTCACAGTAGAGGAACAGAGAGGCAGAATCACCTTTCTTGACCTGCTGGCCACACTTCTTCTGGTGCAGCTCAGAATATGGTTAACCTTCTAGGTTGCGAGTGCTCATTGCTGGCTCATGTCGAGTTTCTCATCAATCAGCGTCCCCAAGTCCTTCTCTGAAGGGCTGAGTCATAGAATCATTTGATTCAAAAAGTTCTTTGAGATTGAGTCCATCTGCATCTCTCCATTACTATACTATATCCCTGAGCACCTCATCTACCCATCTTTTAAATACTTCCTAGGGATGGAAACCCAACTGTTGTACTCCTGACCAAACCAGTATAAGCTACTATGTTGAATACAGCATCTGTACTAATACCTAATCTAATAATCAGAGTTAATGAACAGTATAGTACTCTACTTTTGTGACATTTGAGGAATAAGAACAATCAAGAATGCAGAAGATGAGCATCTGGCCAGTGTTTCAGCAACCAAAAAAGATGGGAGGCAGACCTCATACTCAGTGAAGGACTGCGGGGAGCATGCGCGAAGGGGAGGACACCTATTATAATCAGTATTGGGAAAAGTGATAAATATGCATGAATTTTACAAGAAATCTAATACATTTTTATAAACTCAATGTATAAGAACCCTGCTTCTTGTAGTTGCTGGCATGAGGATTGATCCCCCTGTGTATCATGTACCGAAGAATTAAAATTAAAAGAATGCCTGCTTCTTAAGACTCCTAGTTGGTGTTGAGAAGTTTCTTTCCCTGATACCAGTGGCATAACCACCTCCCTGGGCAGCCCTTTCCAGTGCTTGATAACCTTTTTGGTGAAGAAACATTTTCTGATGTCTAATCTGAACCTCCCCTGGCTCAGCTTCAGGCCATTTCCTCTCATCCTGTCGCCTGTCACTTAGGAGAGGAGACCAACACCCACCTCGCTACAACCTTTCTTCTGGCTGCTGGAGACAGTGATGAGGTCTCCCCTCAGTCTCATTTTCTCCAGGCCAAAACACCCCAGTATGCTTAGTTGCCTCTCATAAGCACCCCCTCCTCCCTCTGCCATCTTCTCCATATACTCCCACCCTGAGTCTCACAGAATCACCAGTTTGGAAGAGACTGACAGGATCATTGAGGCCAACCAATCCTATCAATCACTAAAACATGCCCCTCAGCACTTTATCCACCTGTCTTTTAAATACCTCCAGGGATGGTGACTCAACCACATCCTTGGGCGACCTCCCTCCACTTTCTGCTCCCCTCCTCTGGTTGCTGGATCTCCTCTCCCCCTGCTAGCCCTCCAGAAAACTGCCCAAACACCCTGGGCTTCTTCCCCCATCATGGCAGTCCAGGGTAATCTGGGCTGTGTGGGCAACAACTGGCAGCTACATCAGGTAGCCAACCTTTGATGCCAAGCAGGGTTTCACTCCAACACACAACTTCAGGGAACAGGCAGCCTGGTATTAGGGCAGGTTACTCTTGTCATCACCTTTAAATTTTTCCCCATCCCTGATCATCTGTTCCTCACCAGAAGAAGCTGTGGAACCCCTTGGCTGAGCTCAGCCCACTGCTGGAGTGCTGACACCCCAAACCAGGATATCGAATCTGAGCCACATTAAAAAGCAGGTGAAGTAATTTTATGGGAGTTACATTTTTCTGGTGGCCAAATTTATTGCAGTTCTGCAGCTAACTCAGGGACCAAGTGCCCGAACAGCAAGTTGCAACAGCTAAAGGGGAAAGGGATGGGGCCTGTCCGACACTCGGACATGCAACCTGTTCAAATTAACCTGCTGCCGAGGGATGCAAATATGGAATCATGGCCTCAGTTTAGCTTCTAAATAGCAGCAGCAACACTTGAAACCAGCAGAGAAGGGTTGGCATAAGATACTCCTGATCAACCAAGCCAAGCGGCAGTTCCTTTTTAAGATACATTTAAACAAGCAGCACAAACTTATCCAAAGACAGTGTTTTGCCATGTAGCTGCAGTATTTTCAATGCAATAATAGGAACTGTGCAGTTAGATTTACTGTTGTCTTGACATATGGCCGGAGTGGGGTTGGAAGCCAAAAGTAATGCTCAGAATAATTTTACTGATGACAGTCAAAATTTAGGGGGCATTTTAAGAAGCAGTTAGATGATGGAGTGCTGGGGACAAGAACCTTAATGCATCCATGCTCCCATTCCTGCAGTGGTTGAATGCTGATATTTTATTTAAACTGCACTAAAACATTAAGTTGAAACTCACTGTAAATGATTAGTCAGTATTTAAAACACCACTGTGCTCCAGATGTGCTTGGATGCCAATTTTAATAACTAATTAAATTAATCTCAAAACTAATTAAAGACTCCAAAAGCAACTTACATTAACTATTCTGTAATTAAAGCTTTTTTGAGGTCTAACATGCTGAGAGTCCAAAATATTGTATCCAATTTTCATTAAACTTCTCAAATATATCCTGTCCAAACATAGCAGAACTTCTTACATTAAAATCGTATAAAGATTCACAGTGAAATATTCTCAGCCTGCCAAAATTATGAATAAAGACTAAATTGACAATTTCCATTAGCCTTACAATTAAAGAATTTATTTTAGAAGACCCTTATTCAATTGAGTCATGTTTGTTATGGTAATGGACTACATTTGCAGCATTTGTTTAGTATCTGCATACAGCTTAAACAGGTAAAATCAGGAAAGTAGTTTCACTCTTTTTCTCAACATTGTGTCAAAGTCAGTGTAAAGGTTTAGCCCCTATGCAGCTAATTTCAGCAGTTAGAACTGTGCAGTTGAACCCTCAATTGCCTTTTCCCCACACTTGGGAAAAGGAAAATGAGAGGAAGAAGACTTGCAGATTGGAAACTAAATTTACAGTTTTAATGAAATGATAATAATAGTAATGATGATGAAAACAATTAGAAAGCAATAAAATATATACAAATATATGAGATTGCACCTCCACATCCTCAATGACTGTGCATCACTACAAATGCTGTAGAGCAGAAGAAAAGGGAATAGGTCAATGGCTAAGAGGGAGCTGAGCTCAAGAACTGGATTCAGAAAAAAAATCAATCTTGGATCAGTACCAAGCAGACAGGTCCTCACTGGAAGGCAGCCATCACAGAAGAGGGTAAGACCCTCAAGATCTCTCAGTTTTATACCAAGTGTGTTGTATATGGGATGGAATACTTTGGCAGGACTGAGACAGAGTCACAAAACAGACTCTAATTTAACTCAAACCACAACAGCCAACTTGTTTTCTATAAAGTACTTGGTGTCTGGATTGAAAATATCAGAGGTGGTGTTCAATTCTCAATCAATAAAGTGATTTAGCTGTACAGGTTTTATTTTGTTTTTTTAAATCTAAACTCTACTTACATGTTTAGAAACAAACAGGTCAATCTTGCAAATACTGATGAATATGAAAATGTTTCAGTGTAGAATCAGTGTAACTTCTCACGCATTCTGCACAAAGGTGTTTTGTAGTGCTAGTCTCAACAAACGTAGGGCTTTGCAGGGTATATAAATACCTAATAAGACCCAAAATCTGAAATAAAGCACGTGAGTAGGCTAGACTTCTAAGCAGTTATTCAGAAATTTAAAGTTGCTCTAAATAAGCTAACATAGCGTTTGAACTAACTTTTGTCAAAGGGAAGTCTGAAAGATTTTGCAAATTGGTAAAGTTACTTTTGTAATCCCTTGCTACATCAGTGCAAAACTCCTGTGAGTTCAGATTCAGGCCATCAACTAAAACTGACTCAACTGGTCAAGTATGATTTCTTCATTTGTTAGTTCTAAATTCACTGATATTATGCTGCCTGATTTGTTTTAACACATATTTCATTGGAAGAGTGAAGAGACTCTCATCATTATAAAATATTTATTAATCAGAATAAAGATAGGAACTACAGTTAACCTGACTTCTTGCAAAGTTTACAGTTTAATGAAGTATCCAGTTTGACATTGCTTCCAAGCATCGAAGGCTATTGTGTTGTCCTTTCCACATCAGTGAGATACCAAGAGGAAAAGTTTAGAAATCTGTTTCAACTTGTCCGCCATCTAGAAATTGGTTTATACATCTACAATGCTATGATGGGTCACAGATTTTAATATAAATATAAATTATAAATTATAAAGCATAATGAAGTACATTACTTTTCATTTATTGATACTGCTTGTATTGTTTTCTTGGGAAGTTGTGTAAAATACATTAATCTGTCAAATACATTTATGCAATAACATTATGCAGTCACCTATAAAAATGTTAACAGCTTTATGCAATTTACTTGGAGATTATGATGGCAAAAGCCATCCTGCTTGCTGGAGGGGCGTGAGAGCTCAGTGAACTTCCCTTCCACTTATGCATCTGCATAAGGGACACTTACAGTTTAGCTGGAAAATGCAAAGGGAATGGGAAATCAAGTAGAATGGCTGGTAGTCTTGCAGACGGGTCTGCCTAAGCATGGAAATTTATGATCGGTGGTAACCAGAAGTTGTCATCTGCATGTCATGTGGTTAAACGCATTTTTATTGACCCCCAGAAAGATTATCCTTGCTCATAGAAGCTATGGAACTTCAGAAGTCCTCCAGAGGAAACTGTAGTCTTCCCGTCTTCTCACAGTGGAGATCATGTTCAGAGCCTGGATGGGGACAAAAATACACTGCAATCCTGGAGTGTGTGTTCTGCAGTGAAATATAAATGCAACCTCTCTGTTGCCAAACTTTTCATTGGTTTCTGTATGACATTATTTGGATGAATAAGGACCAAGAGGACAATTTTACAAACAATACTGCTCATGAAAAGCTTTATGTATGTGA
The DNA here is from genome assembly GCA_033558105.1 of Coccyzus lansbergi. Lineage (NCBI taxonomy): Eukaryota > Metazoa > Chordata > Aves > Cuculiformes > Coccyzidae > Coccyzus > Coccyzus lansbergi. The sequence continues at coordinate 118,828 of JAUMJK010000067.1, read as the reverse complement.
ATTAGTAAGACCATCCTTGGTAATAAAGTTGCTTGTGTGCATAAGTGTTTCTAAATAAGACTCTTTTTCTGCAAAGGTTATTGCAGAAATGTACTTGATAGAACGATATACCTTATGATACCTTACAGGATTAACTAAAATTGCATAGTATGGTGCCAATAGAAGACCAATAAATGACACTTTTTGTAACATTGTTTATTGCACACAGAGACTCAGGACCAACGATTGTATCAAGAACACAAGATATACAAAAGTTCTTACGTCTGATGCATGTAAGTACAGGTAGCCAGAAATCCAACACCTGGGAGTTGAAATTTACATTTAAAACCCCACAAGAGGTGATGAAATTCCTCCCTTATCAGGTACTACTATTGATTCAGAAGATTTGCAAAGTTACAAAGGAGAACAAGGCACTTAATTGCTTTCAGTAATGTTATATTTCTGTTACATTTAACTTGGAAAATCTGCCTCCCCATGCCCTTGTGCAATATGCTCTTTCCTACAAAAAGTCCTATGCAAAGACATGAAGAAATAAAGTACAGAGCAGTGATTTGTAAAGACAATCAGTGCCTTTTTTTTGCAAATTCCATGCACTTAAAAATCCTCTTCCCAAACTGGCAAGGAAAATGTGTTTGAAGATAATAAGACCACAGGCAGCCGAAAAAGAAGAGAGCAGCTGCTAAACAGAAGCTGCCCCAGGAAAATACTGCAGGCGAATAGCAATATTCCATGCAGGTTCATCTTTGTACAAGCCACTGTCAACTTTTCTGAAAGAGCAAAGGCTCTTTCTGCAAGTGGGAATAGGTAGTGGTAATAAAATTTAGGAACCAGCCAGGTAAGAAAAAGGAGGAGCAGAGCTCTTCTCCCATATTGGGAGGCTTAAGCTTAGTTGATCTACACAAGATGTGTGGTTTTCCCTGTACTTTCTGGATATTTCCATCCTGCAATATGTTCCTTCTCCTTTTAAGATCCAGCTTAACTGAAAAAATGCTTTAGAGAACAAGAATTATTTTATGGAAGTAATATTTTTCTCTTCCCAGAGTCAGCTTAACTGAGGATTAGAGACAACAGTTACCTCAGTGACACTGAGACATGTAGCCTGCTCTTGTCTTGGGTGGAAAAACCTTCATGAGAGGCAAAAATAAGTGAGGAAGTTAATTAATTCCCTGTGATTATCAGATGGAAAAATAAAAAAAAAAAAATTGAAATGCTGATGTCTGAGATATGCAGGAGGTTGCAATGTTCATCTAAAATTCTGATCCTCTGGGTTTATTTCTAAGTCTTTGACATCCTCACTGTCTCATTACCTGGAGTGCCCCTATCCCTGTTCCTTCTCCAGAGTTGCAATTATTTACTCCTCACAGGTTCATAATTATACCTTCCATGGAGTTGCAAGAGGAATTGTGTCCTTTACTTTCCTTTACTTGAGTAAACTAAGGGTTACAGGAGAAGAACTTATTCTCCTTTGATTATTTCTGCATCATGCATTTGAAAGCTGAGAGGACCCCAACTATTACTGATATTCTGTTAAACAACAACAACATCAGAGTGTATCTCAATTTGTTTGGAGCTTCACTGTGAGAAAAAAGACATTACCCTACCAAACATGATCAAGACCTCTGCTGAACTTTGGCAACCTCCACTTAACTGTAATTCCTCGAGCTATTATTCCTTGTGTGCAGTTTCCTTCCATATCTTGCTGTTGTCTTCGGGTTTTTTCAGCATAATTTTAATTCCCTCCAGTTACTGCCAAACTCATATACTTTATCCAATCTGATCCTGCTTCCTAAGGTAGTTCTGGAAATACAGTATTGTGGCAGCATCAAGTGCCTGTAGACAAGGCAAGCGTTTAAGATACATCAGCATCTCTCCAATGGCTGTCTGACATCTACTGATCTTCTGTCAATACAGACAAATCGTTTCACGTACTTCTTTCCCTATCTTCTGCCAGAAAATCTTTGACTCCAAATAACATTTATTTCTCTAAGGTAAAATGGAAAAGAAGCAGCAAATCAGCATCTTACCAGTTTTCTCAAACTGTTGATTATGGCTAGGTAATTGTCATTTATGAACTATATGATGTAATTGTGAGTATTACATTTGGAGGTACTCTGAAGTTTTAAGGGCAATACATATGTTAAAGGACAGGATAAGAGTTCAAAATTTTTATGACAAATTAGAGAAATGGTCTGAAAAATTAATCTGCGATTCCATATGAACAAGTGTTAGGGATTAAATTTAGGCAGATATAATCAACTTCACAAATACAGGAATAGGAACTAATTGCTCAAATAGTGGTTCTGCAGTAAAGGGAATTGAGTTTATAATGGATCACAAGAAGAATGAGAGTAAAGTGTCAGGTTGTTGCAAAAAGGCCATAAATAGGAGTGAAGTTAACAAGATACATGAAATGATCCTTCTACACTACTCAGCACTGGCAAAATCTCTGCTGGACAGCTATGTCCAATTTTGAGTACACACTTCAAAAAATATGTGGCTGAATTGAAGAAAAAGCTGAGCAAATTAATAAGAGCAATCAGATTTCTGGAGAATGTTTAATCTGGAAAGAAAAAGTTAGTTAAAAGACTAGGACTTATTTAGGCTAGCAGGAGGACTGAGGAGAGACGTATCAGCAGTCTTTGAATGTATGAGAAGTGGAAGGGAATAACTGGTTCTTCTCTTTCAGAAGTAGAGAACAGGAAATGTTAAATTTACATTGCAGCAAAGGAGACTCAGACTAAACATTATGAAAAACATATCTAAAGGAAAAGTAGGTAATGGCTGTACATATCTCCTTTGGAGATGCTGGATTCAGTGGTATAGGGGGTCTCTAAGAAGAGGTTAAACAATCTCCAGAAAAGACAGGAGCGTTGCCTGGTTAGTACAGATGTTAACCTTATGCCTTGCAACCTATTGCTTCTGTTGTTAAAGCGTCATAAATCCAAACTTCCCAATGTTTGCATGAATAGCAAAAGGAGGAAAAAAGTGATACCTTATGATCATATTCCAGTTATTGGGACTTTTAGACTTCCAGTTGCTTTCATCTAGGGGAGGGGTAAAAATGACAGAACACACACGTTTGCTTTGTAATAGTTCTACATGTAAAACAAAACTTGAAAGGAGTCTAAAATATTGCTGGTCTTTAAAGAAGTATCAAGATTTTTCTGAACATGTTTATCTTCTTGCTTTACTTCTTCCACATCCACAGAAATGTTCTACATATTGACTTCTCAGAAATACTCTCAGGACAAGCACCAGATCTTTCCTAATGCAAAGACTTTAGAGGCTACTAGATATAAACACACTTTCCTGACTTTCTTTGTGAGAGAAGTAGGACATCAAAAACTGTAGAAGCTACAGTATCACTATAACAGAAGGCAGTATGTTGTTCTAGGGTATTGTCATAATCTAAAAGCAGATATGCAGCAATTTTAGAACACAACTAAGAGACAACAGTACTCACTTTGGCCTGTCTGTAAAACTTCTACAAAACTGGCATCCACAATGGAACACCTTGAGGCCTTTCTGCAGTCTTTGTCCTATCATTATAAGGGCAATTTCCTTCTCTCTCTCTCTCTCATTCAGGATTTGGCTTGTGGGATTTTTCTGTCACACTACATTTATTCATATCAGCTGCATCCAAGTTCTGCAACTCAGGTTTCCTCAACCTAGCAGGTTTGAGGGCCCAGAAGACTAAATTTGCAAAAGTACATACACCTCTGCCTTGGGTCCCAAGCACCTTTAGAAATCTGATTTGTCCTGCAGAGTACCCATTTGTTTGATTTCAGAAGGTGTTAGGTGCCCATATGCCTTTTAAATCTGGCTTTTCCCTTGAGACCTGAGCTCTTCATCTTGTAGTCTCAAGTCCATTGTTCGCAATTAAATAGTTTCCTTTCCATTATCAGCATTTCTTTAGTTATTAATATAACAACCTTCCTTTTTCTCCCATTGCGTTATAAGTTCTTTCCTGCTCTGCCTTTCATCCTCTCCTTCCATCTCTCTCTTATATTTCTATTGATTTTTCCCCAGCTATCTCCTTTCAGCCTTCTACCTGGATCACAGAATCAGACCTACCAAGTAAACGATGATTCTCAAGATAGGACAAAATTCTAGTCTATGTGCAGACAACTTTTACTGACTTCAATGGAAAATATCTGGTTACATATGAAGAAAAGATCTGCCCCTTTAAATGCAAAACGCCATCAGTTTTTTAATGCACTTGACAAATTATTGGTAGGTTACAGGACAATATAAATCATCAGCCAGGCTTTTGCTTTCATTTCAGTCCTCGGAAAGTGTCTCCCTGTGCTGTCATACCGACAGGTAAAAGGACTTCTGAAAAATGTAGACATTCCAATCCAAGAAAAAAGTTCATGAAAATAAAAACTTCTGGCACTTTTGCAAGTCTCAGCAGCACTGCCCCCATGCTCTTTTTATGAAAAACAGCCACATCGTAAGCGTAACATAGAACTTCAGGTAAAAGGCGTAAACAATAAATGTCTTTTTTACTGTAAGGAGAGATCATCAAGTTTTGACATAAGTTTCAAAACTTTCAAAAAAAAATTCTCATCCTTCCAAAACCACAAGTTAGGTACACACACTCTACTTGAGAACAAAGAGATAAAGTCAGCTCCATTTTTCACTCAATTCCTTTTTATTCTAAATATCAAACTTAGCTTTTGTATGCTGCTTCTTATATATCACAAACTGTTGAGTGCCTGGTAAAATACATGAGCTACATTTTGAAAGTAATATACCCTTCAGGGCATATTTTTTGTTAATTTTCAAAAGTTGAAACATACAGTTTTCTTCTCAGATGATTTTTGTTTTATTTTAAAATAACAACATTATAAGTCTATTTAAGTGAACTTTTACATCCTATATATGACCATACAAAGTGTAATCATGTGAAAACCCAAGCTCTAATGCCATCCCTGTATTATAGAGCAGCTTATATGGAAAGGTAGTTTAGCTCCACATTGTCCTGAACACTTGGGAAGAGTTGGTCAAGAAAATATCACTGCCTGTGATATTTAAATCAATGCAGTGTGATTTTTAAATGCTCTCAAAATGGGCTAACATCACAAACTTTGATGTGAAGGGTAAAATTCAAATGAGGTGTAATAATGCTGAGCATTGCTGAAAATCCCTCCCATGACCTTGAGGCTCAAGGAATACTTTAAAATTAAATCAGCAAATTCTGTGTGTTTCTTCTCTTGTTGGAAGGAATACTATCTTTCTTGTTTTCGAGAGAATCAAGTCACTTTGAGATGTATCAAGTTACACCTCTAAAAAACGAAGAGTAGCCCAATTCACTATGGTTTTTTCTTCTTTTTTTTTTTTTTTTTAATTTAGGCTAGAAGTATAAGAACTGGGGCTTAGTTACTTATGATGTACTATCCCTGTCAGGGTGTGTGCTTTCACATTTGAGTTCTGTTGAATCTTTGGGCTTCTGATCTCATTCAAGAAAATAATCCTATCTCTGATGAATATAACCTACTCCTGGACTTTTCACATTAATGAAGAATTTAATAGGATATTGAAGTCCATCTCCAGTTCTCTCCTTGCTTGTAGTTGATCTGTCTCCTTCCTCAGGAATGATCAGTCCATACCTTCCAGCATCATTCTCCAGAGTGTGCTTTGACCTCCTTTACAGGCAGGAGGTAATGAGCCAACTGTTTCTACAAAATGCTTTCTGAATAGGTTCAGCTCCCAGTAGCACATGATAAAATTTGGGCAGCCTAATACAGAAACCTGGCTGAAAATCACAGTATTACAAAAAATGTCTCATACTAAGTTTGAGGTTTCCTAGGCTGCCAAGGAGAATTGGAAACATCTTTCTAACAAATGTTATGAATTTAAATCTCTTGGCTAGTTTCAGAAAACCTTTATTTAAGTTTTCTAGTAGGGAAAAATAGGAGAGAAAAAACAACTCTGGGCCCAAACCTGCTCATACTTCAGTCATACAGTTATGGAAGAAGTACCTGTGCCACTAGTGTCTCTACGCTGCCAAAAAAAAAAAAAGCCATCTGTCATGGGACAAACCTTGAGTATGTCCTGATGCCCTAGAAATCAGGCCTGACTTTGCAGAGGCCACAAGCTTTCTGATCTCTGTTATCTTCTCATGGTCAGTGTGGAAAAAGCCTTGTCACCTGTCATCTTGGATCCATTCCAATTGTTCTAGCTGTCTGATGCCACATTTTGCTTCAACACAAAGTGCCTGCAAATGTATTCTCACGGTTTTGTTCCACTATGTGCTGGCAGTGATTTAACCCAATGCCACTTTTACTTCAAATGAAAACATTAAACTAATTTTCTGTAGCAGAATGCAATAGGTCTTTGTAGTGCGACAGACAAGTGACGCAGCAGGGAGAAGGCAGAGTATTACAATGAAGCCCTCACCTCTCTTTGTCTCTGTGCAAAAGTTCCCAGTACTACTGAGAAACATTTTCATGGGACAGCGAACTTTCTGCTGAATAGGATGAAAAGATAAAGGAGCCCATTTCACTGTATTCAGCAAGCTCCTACACTCAGGAGCCCTGCTTAACAATTCTGCTGAACAAAGCCCTAGGGCAGAAAATACATTGAACTCCCATAGTGGAGTACAAGTAATGGTTTTTTAAAACTATATCAATTTGTATCATTTGCAAAACACTAATATTTTATCTGGTTTTAATTACAGAAACCTCCTACATATTGTATTTTATTTCTCTTCCTCCTGACCCCCTTTTTTTTCAATTTTCTTGTTGCTGCTGTTGTCCTGCACTTCCAGCCTCGCTCTGTTTTGCAAGGCTGATACAGTCTCCAGAATCCTTTTATCACTCTGCTTTGAAAAAAGAATTGAATTTCTTTTGTACATTGGGGTGAATTTGTAAATAACACTCGTTCAACAAATTTTGCTCCAAGGATCACTCTGGGAATATATTCAGATCAATATCATCCCTGTTAATATCACTTGAAAGTAACACTGCACAGCACCACAGTGAGGCTATGGGAATATCATCTTCAAAATAGGGGGTCTGAGAAAGCCAAACGAGAAGTGTTCAGCAACAGGATACTGTACATGCAGTCCATGCACTCATTCTCCGGAGCAGGAGATACTAATTATCTCCTAGTATTGCAGCAGCTCACATGTAGGTTTTGTGGTATGAAAACTGTGCTAGAAGTCCTACATGCTGATGTAAAAAAAAAAAAAAAAAGTGAAATAAAGTAAAATAAAATAACTTTACATTTTAATAGAAGAAAGTCTCTGTGTTTGACGCAATTATTGGTTATTGTCTTACTTAACACATAATCGCAGGGAAGAGCTCCTAAGACTATTAAAATGCACATTCTGCATTCTCAGTTTTTTTTCTCTCCTTTAAATAAACATACCGAGGTTCTTTAAATAGTCCTCTCTGCACTAAGCATAAGTGCAACAAAAGATGTGCAAAGGCTGCAGAACACAACAAAGCACCAGAAAAAAATAGATTAAACCCTTGAGTGAATGAGTCTACGCTGTCCACCAACATTCTCGTAAGGTGTTCGAATGCTTTTCCCTCACTCATAAGCTCTCCTCCAAAAGCTAGTAAAACAAAAGACTTTGGGGCATTTGCTAATAGTCACCAGGGCTGCCAAAATAAAGGAGGGGATATGTGCACTAAGTATGTATACCTTACTCATTTTCCCTTCCCAGTTGAACACAGAAAGTCTTCTAGTGTTTCTGCAGGTCTCAGGTACAAACATGTCTCCCATGTAACGATACTGTCCTGCAGCCATGGCCACACCACATAGATTAAGAAGAAACAGATTGAATTCCACACAGACTGAAAGTTGATGCAAATCTCTGAGCAGCAATTCATTCAAGATGACCTCAAAAAAAGCCACTGGTGTCCTGCTACTTCCTATGTATTTTCCGTGCTAAACTCCCAGCTTATATGCTTTCCCTGTCTTTATCTGGGCTAAATGTTAGCCTCTCTGTCCTCGTCCCAGTTAAATACTAGGTGAGTTGTATAAAGATGCCAAGCAATTCATACTACTATGTTCCATAATGCCTGTTTTACTCTATTTACGTCTCTGCAGAAATCTTATTTATTTAGTTACCAGTTAGCCCATTCTTGACGGACTGGAATTTGACTTTCTTTTTTACAATGCCCTTTGTTCTGAATTTAAATCCCTTTCTAGTCTTTTTATTTACTGGTAATATCTTGAAAACACAGCTCAGGCATACAGCAAAACCAGAATCAAGCAAAAGGAAGCCCAAATTTACTTTGAGAACATCTCATGATTTTTTTATTCAGTCTCATGATTAGCTAGGAACAGGCTGACTCATGATGTTTGAGTGCCCTGGCTCAGCAATACCGTTTCTGCTGTCGGAATGCTTGTGTACGTCCTCTGGTCCCCATGCTGCTTCATCTCACCCTCAGCTGATTTACACTGCTAGGGCAATACATGGTTATGGAAGTTAAAGTAGAGCAATGAAAAATAATTTGGACATAAAGAAGATCACTTGGAGAGGTCTCTCCTATACTGACTGACTTCCTTTTCTTCCTAAAGATTTCCCTTTAAATTCCCAGTTGTAAATTTACACTGTAAAAAGGCAACATGAAAATAAATATGATCTTACTAAAAGGGATGGCCCAGTGACTTTCAGTCCTCACTTTCTTTTAGTGATGAATCCCTTCAGCACTACTTTGTGGCAACCAAGTTAAGTAACCAAGTTTTGCTGGGATCCAGTTTCCCCTCACTATATTCTACAGCACTAGAAGTGAGCCCATTGGTCTCTACTCTTTCATTTCTTTTGCATTGATTTGTTATGAAATCAGTCACACAATGCATTGTGTTACTCTTTTTTTCTTAATTATCTTTATGTTAGGCTCGGAAACACATGACTTACCCTAGTGAATGCTTTCTACATTCATCTGCTCTGAAACGATAGGAAAATACAAAATGTATCTGCCACTAACAATATTTTTGTATCTACCTGATGTAAAACATCCTCAGTTACTGGTTCAAACATTATACATAAAATACTAACAGGAATTCATCACTATTCATGAGTAGAACAGCAACTAGAAATCTAGTTTCATGTCTGGAGCATGATTCCACAGCTCATATGAATTAATCTTGACACATGCAATTAGAACCACTGAAATCAAGAAATTTCTTTATTCAACTTTAATTTCAATGAGGCTTGCCTAAAGACAAGCAGGGTTTGTTCCAGTGGCCCAGCCTGTGTAAGTGTGCAAACCGCAAGTCTGAGCTTACAGCTTCCCTTTCATGCAAATAGTAGTCCCGATCCTTCTTAAACCTAGGAGATCTTTATTTTCATCGAAGTCAGATCTGGGCTTGGTAAACAACAAGGTAGTGAAATAAGCTTTTTAGCTGTATAATGATAAGAATTATTAATAAAATAATAGTAAAACAAGACAGAAATTCAGTATGAATGGGGTTAAAAGAGTAATGTTTTCATCAGCCACTCATTGAAAGGAAAAAACTATATTTGGGCCCAATCTTGAATACCTAAGAAGTATCATATTCTCATTCAGATTAGAGGAATTTGATGAGCACAAATATGGGGTGGATGTTTTGACAAGATGCTACCACACAGAATGAAGAGCCACAGAAAAAAACACATGTAGCAAACGTGTCAAACAAGAGGCCACAAAAGAACCTATATAAACCAAGTTCACTTAACTCTTTTGACACAGAAAGTCGCAGTGGAGAAAGACTAATGCTACTCAATTCTGCACTGAGCTTTGTGACATCAAAGAATTACAGAAATTAGTCCACTCTAATCAACACTTGCTTTAGAAAATATATCCTTCTTCCTTCTTACTTTATTTGTAATCTGAAGGCACGTGAATATCTGACCATATTCTAGCAAATGTAGAAAAAAATTCTTGATCTGACTTCAATCCATATTTCTCCATCAGACAAGCTCTGGTAGAAGAACTATGGATTGAAGCCAGATCAAGAATGTGGTAATGCTAGCCTCAAGATGGACTAAAAAATGCAGTATAAAGGTTTACTCTTCAAGCAAGCCTCCTAGCAGGGCTTCGTCACTACTAGATGACTAGATCGTGACTCATGTTACAGCTCAGCCACAGGAATCTGAACAAATCCACCATTAACACCACAGTCACACACAGAACACACCAGAGTCTGGAGTTCAAACAGAAAATGGGAAACTCAGATATTTTTTCGCTGAAGCAAGTGGAAAGGTGAGGATGGAAGAATAGAAAGAACACGCAGTCATCCCTCCATCACTTGGTGGATGGGACCAGGAGGTGTTTAGGAAACGATGGAAGTAACAATGTGCTGTTGAGCGAAACCGGCACTTGTTCTTAGTAACAAAGCGGATCTTGGGAGAAAACATGACTCCAAGAGATCCATCTGAGACTTAGTGACTCCTTTCCACCTCCTTCTTATGTCTAGGTCTTGAAGTCACAAATCTGGCTCAAACCTCTGATTGTTATACTATGTATAATAAAAACATAGCAACCTTCTAGGCCCTACTCAGTTGATATATATATATCACCTTGATATCTATTTTAGCTTGGGTGAAAGCAATACTGGTTGTCAATATACTTGAACTCAGCAAGGTTGAAACCCAGACTTCAGATACAAAAGTGGAAGTATAATGGAGGGAAACAGTTTGTCACTTTTGTTACAATACAAAAGTGAATAGGAAGCACTAATGTGAAAACTATGGATTTAAAATTATTCCCTCCAGAATGGTTAAGCGCTATCAGCAGCACAAGGAAAAATATTTTTTTAATATATACCTGTAAGGATCTTTAAAATAAAATAATAATGAACAGGTATCCTAGGACACCAAGGACAAAATACTGTGATGAAATGTACTGCTGAACAAGAATAATTTTCTCTGCCAAACATACCAGAGAAGTTAATCTTTCTAACTTACCATTTTAAATAAAATTCAATCTTATGTATATTGATATTATCTTTGCCTTTTATCACACACGCAGTTGTATATATTGACATTATATTTACCTTCTGTTACCCAGATAATTGATACACAGTGGATTACATGGTACTTATCTATCTATCTATCTATCTATCTATCTATATATATATATATATGTTTTTGCACGTGTACATGCACATAAATACCTATACACATACACTTGTATATATATATGCATGCACCCACATGCTTACATTTAAGATCTGCTACAAAGTTTTGCTTTGGTCATTCAAATCTGGCTTCTAGGTGCATGCACACACACTAGGACACAACTTTGTGAGTTGAATCAGGTTCCCGAGGAGCAGACACTTGGTGAGTATCTTCCTTATTTCATTATAATCACCGCTTCGAATGTCTTGTTCGAGAGAAATCCTGTCACCAGGATTGTTTAAGGCAAATGTTGCTTCACTTAAACTAGTATCATTTTGCTGAAGTCTTGAGAGGGAAGTTTTTATAGGAAGACTGCTTAAAACCAGCAAATTTTTTTGTGCATTTAGTTTGTTTGTTTGTTTTTAGAAAAAGCAGGTTGATAAGGTTTCAGCTTCCACCCTATCTCTGTTAGCACTAAGCACACTTACACCAACAGGTTCAATATTAATTAAACAAACCTCTTTTTCCCTAGAGTAAAAACACAGGGACTAAAAATAAACCTGTTACAAAATATGCATTTTGTTTATACATATTTACACAGACCTCGGATCTGAATGTATGCAGTACCAGAAGGATAAAGCCATCTGATGCTTAAGATCAGTAAAGCAATCTGTAGGCTTCCCAGGGGCCAGAAAAGAAACATTTGTATGGTGGCAAACAACATTATGCAAGACACGCATGTGCTTTAGTTTGTGATGGAGAAATAGTTGCATAAGTTGTGTATCTGGAGTGACTGGTAAGGATCTTGTTCAGCTCTGCACACAAAAGAACAAAGTATCATCTCTCCTCTATGTATTTATTAAGATTTAAGAAGCTCAGGGTTACACCCTTCCTAGTTCAGTATTTAACTGTTTCAGTTTCTTCGTGGGCATCCCCTCCCTTTAAAAAAAAAAAAAAATTAAAATGTGACTCTCAAGTTTGATTTTGAGGCAGCAAATTCCCCCTTATTTTCCATGATCTGCCTCTTGCAGCCCTGCCTTTCTTGCACGCTCAACGCACATGATGTGTCAGCAAGTTGAATATGTTATTCCCACCCCCGCCGCCGAGGCATGTGATGGAGGAGAAAGAAGGGTGGAAAAAAAGCCTCCCACCCCCCCACTCCTCATAGAGCCTGTTGGGAAATGTAGTCCATCTGCACCTGCCTTGGAACAAAAGCGAGCAAGGGCTGCAGTGGGGAGGGTCTCATTGCTGAGACCCTTTCCCGCAGCCTCTGCCCAGAAGAACTTCCCAAGGGCACAGTGGCAAAGGGAGAGTAATGGGAGGAGGAGAGAAGGCTGGAGGAGAGCTTGCTCCCTCAAAGCAGCTTGGCTTCATTGTTCCTGGGGCTTGGCCAACTTCATGGAAAAAAGCCATCTGCCCATGCAAACGATGGTGGGATGCTAGGACTGGGACAAGGACGTGGCACACCACTCCACTCGGCGAGTAAGGGCTTGAGCAACAGGAACTGCTGTTCCTTATCCTAGGGCTACCACGAGGAAAAACTTTGACCCTGCTTTTTTCTTTGTATCTAGGTGATACTCAATTTAAATTGGAACAGGAAAAAGTCTCCCTTGGATTTTATTTCATTTTTATGCTTTCAACTTTCCATCTTGCCAGGACAACATAACATTCTTCTCAGTTTTTGACACATTCACCCAAATATTTTCAAATGAAAATAAGAGTACCCTATCACCATCATTGTTGGTATTTTTAACATACATACACTTGCATGATTACCCCCTATATCACAACTACTACTTATCATCTCATTCTTTTATTTATTGAAGATCTAGCTAGAGAGAATAACAAAAAAAAAAGTGAGGTAATTTCTTCCTTCCAGCATCTTGGGCAAGCAATTGTGGGGGTAGAAAATGCAAATTCTTGGAAGTCCTCTGTGATTTATTTTTTCTTTTAAGGAAGTCAGGTGCTCGGCCTCGTGCTTTTAAAGGAAAGGGGCATTGATTCTCTATAACACAAAGTTGGGGGGTTTTTTTAATAATGTGTAGCAGGAGTTTTTTCTAGTGATTCTTTCCCTTCCCCAGCGATTGCAGGGCATGCAAGGCAGTAGCCCGGATCTTTTTTTTCCTCGCTCTTTATTTTGCCTTGGTAATTACTTTAAGTTTCAGCTCCCCATCCCCCCACCTTAACCTTGGATCCATGGTTTTTGCTGATGACTCTGCTCCTTCCCTCCAGTACATCAGCTGTTACTTTTCATTTCATGGCTCACTGGTGAAACTCTTGAACTCTTTTTCTCTTTACACGTCCAACCTGTTTTGCTCCCTAGATGCCTTTGACTTTGCTCAAGGTCTCGTCTTTTATCACATTAAAGCTGCCGGGCGCGTGTTTTTTAGCGGGGCGAGGGGTGGAAGAGAAAGGACGGCCAGTCGGAGATGCCAGATCTGCCAGGCAGCAGGGAAAGCAGCCGGGGAAGGTGAGAGATGCTCGGGTCTCTTCTCCTGGCCTTGCTGTGAGATGGGAAGAGGAGGGGGTGCATGGCTGCGTCTCGCCTGGATGGAGGCTTTGTTCTAAAACCGGGGCTGGCAAAGTGCGACCAAGTTCTGCCCTCTCAACTCAAAGGAAGCAGAGAAAAGAAAGCTCCACCTCCTCTAGGTCCATGGGAATAGTTTTACACCACTGCACCTGTCTCCATCCTTGAGCGTCAGCCGGAGGAATGTGGATAGGTCGGGTAAATCCACATCGCTTCTGTTTGTATGGCTGAGGGTACCACTCCGGCCATAAAAGTGGGAGCTGAAGCTCCGAACTTGCTTGGGTTTTGGGGTTGTTTTGTTTTGGGATTTTTTTTTTTTCTCTGTCTTTTAATAATAGAAGCAGCAGCCGGCAGAGACTACATGAAAGGAATCATCAGCAGGCACTAATCGTCACCATGTCAGGTGGGGGAAGGGAGACACATCCGACTGATTTAGTGACTGGCTGGGGGAAACCGGCTTTGACTGAAGAAAGGGTCTGTTTGGGGGAAGGGAGAGAGAGGGGAAGGGTTAAGGAGGGAGCATCTGCTGACATGAGCAGGCAGCCCTGGGAAAGTGACTCCGCCCTGCACACCCCAAGTAGGGGCTGCTTAAGCATCCCTGAAAACACTCAACCCATCGGTTGTTGCTTGGGGAGAATGGGGAGCCCACACCACCACAGAGCTCCTGGATCTCCAGTTCAAAAGAAGTCATGAGGAATCCCACTGACTTTGTCCACCAGACAGAGCCCCACTGCCACCAGCCTCTCCCAGAGAGAGGTACCACCTCCTCCTGCTCCCATTTCAAGACTATCCTGACTTTTACATGAACTACAAACCCTGTAGTCAAAAGTGAGACTAAAATTAGGATTACACCATTTCCCATGCATACACTCTGAAAAATCACTGCTACCAAGTTTAATACTCACTCAGATATTTTTTTTTCAGTTGTGAACTGGTATCCCTAGTCTGTCTTCTCTTTCTCAGCCAGCTTCAGTGACTTAACATCACTTCAAGATGCAAGCCAAAGCCAAGTCATTCCTGGAGTACAGGGACATGGCAGTCACCATGCTGCCCCCTGAACCACAGCCTTTGGTCAGGGAGAAGCACTGAATGTGCAACTGGGAAATGATCTCCTTCTGGGGAAAAAGTCATATTGCAGTGGAGGAATAGAGCAGGAATGGAGGGTAATTGCAGCTGGACTGTAGGAGAGTAAGTCACAAACCCAGGGAAGTGGACTCCAGTATTTTTGCCATTCATGTTTTGCTGAAAGAGAGATTTTAGATGTCTGCCTCAAGGGGACACTTCCAAATTGAAGTCCAAACAGTCCTGAATGCTGCCTGAGCCATCCAAGACTTGGATGCTGCCTTTCTCTTTAGAACTTCTTGTTAACCTAAAGTAGATTCTGCTCTGCTTGATGACTCTGGTGGCTTAAATTCAGATGCTCCCTGGCTCTTCCACTTCACATTTCATTTGTAGTGCAGCATTGCCCCTAAAAGGCTGTAAGTTCCACTCTGTAGCTAGGTCCGTAGAAATGAGGTAGGGCAACACTTCACATCAGAGAACCACCTCTACCACAGAGGAGGGTGTCACACCACAGCAGCATCTTAACTGGAAGTGCCATGCCCTGCCTTCTGTCTTGCTTCCATTCATATTCTCCTGTTGCTGACCACCACCTTCCTTGCAGCCTCAGCACTTACAGTTATGTGGTTAGCCATTTCAAAAAGCTGATCCAGTCAATCACTTCCCTCTCAGCAAAATAAATTGCATTTCAAAGCATATCTTTGTTTCCCCCGCCCCTGCATTCTCATCCCTTCAAAGTGTCTAACATTAACACTAGTCATGGAAAGTCATGTGGGGAGTCACCAACTACAGGGAGAAATTACCTGTTATGTGGAAGATGACATTTCCCTTGCTCGTGTTAAAAGAATTTTAATCTTTTCCTTGTTTGTTCCTTTTATCCAGATGCGTACAGCAGTACATTTCCACATACTAAGGTTCTGTTAAGTGTAAGGCGTATCAGCAACCTACAGTACTTCATTATACCTTATTCTAATTCTGTTCCACCCTTAAGATACAGCTGTACTTTGGTGACAAAAATAAGAATTTCTGAACACAGTGTTCAGTACACACGGCTACAGGATTCCAAATGGTGACAGCAAGTGCAACCTTTCAGCAGAAATAAATGATAAAAAAAACAGACATCTCATGATTATAACTTAAGTTAAGGAAAAAACAAGCTTGAATCCACTTGTCAAGTGGGTCCAATAAAGAGTCTGTGACACTTCAAAAATGGGCAGAAAATCATCTTTCAGCTAGTAGACCAGCCCTCTGCATGCTGTGGAAATAAGTGTGTATATGATAGATCTAATAATAGGTAGCTGTCATGGTGATGGGTGCCCAGAATAACTAGTATACCCCTCTGCCTGACTCTGCTTTCTTCTCAATCTCTCACTTATTTAGCCTATATGTCCTCCCAATTTCTCCTCATCAAACCCAGTGGAGAACCAGGACTACCTAGTCTGGCCCTGTTTGTACAACTGGATCCTGAAAGGTGACATCCTGGCAGCAAGCCTAGACTACCGAAATAAATTTGGCTACTGTGCCACTGTGATTTATCTCTGCACAGAGTCTGTGCCAAAGAAAGTCATAGAGCTGCTGCTCCACTTGACGAACACTCAGGGGATGCAAAAGTGGTGGAGACCAGGTCAGGCTGACCAACCCAGTCTTTCAATGGTGTCAGAGCAAGAAAACTAACATGTGCTGAGGAAACAGGGATGGGGAAACAAAAGAGAAAGGTGTAATGTTTCCTTCAGCAATCCTAAAGAAACATCTTCCCTGTGCCAAGATAAACTTTGCATTTTCCTATAAAATCACACAACTCCTACTTTCCTCTCTCTCTCTTCTCTTTTAAGGACATCAGTATTTTTCAGTCATAAAAGAGTCTTTGAAATGTACTCATTTTGTGAGGCCTTTTGTTACCTGCATATAATTCTCTCAGACAATTATTATCATAGCCATTGTTACACAATCCAGTTAAAGTAGTTCTTCTGTGCCTCCGTCTCTCTGCTACAATATGAAGTGTTTGAATGAAGAGTTACATTCCTCAAGATAATGAACTCTCCAAAAGGAAGGTAATGGAAAGCACATATTAATTAACAAAGCTAAATTGTAGGATGGTATTTATATCACATTGTGAGATTAGGAACAGGGCTGTGGGGGAGGAGAGGCGGGAAGTGTTTAGTTTGTTTTCTCTGGCACAAGTTATCTTATTTTAAAAAAGAAAAAAATGACCCTAAGTATAAATACATGAACCTTTTCTGCGATTCAGCTTTTCTGCAGAAATGAGTAAGTGTATGCATTTCCTGTAGTTGATGACTCCCTAGAGGACGCTGCGTCACTGACCACCAACAAGGGAGAAAATGGCAGATCCTCTCCTAGAAATATCATAATATCCTACCAAGGACATTTTACTTAGCTTTCTGCATCACTGGAATAGACAGGAGAATTACAGAAGCTTCACTGCATCTAGGTTTGAGGCAACACTGTCCCTTGTGGTTAGACTCGTAGGGGCAGAAGGTATGTGCTTCCTCCGTTAGGATACAGCTCGACGCAGAGTGGTCAGAGACTGGCTCCAGGAGCAGCACAGTACAGCCAGGTGCAAGCCCAAGCCTTTTCAAGTCACATTAATTATATATACCTGCCGTTTTCACCCTGCGTTTTCCAGGTGTCCCAGAAAGTCAGCTGCACATCTGTTGGCAAAACATCTTCCTCTTCCTGTAAGAGGAACAGTACCTCCAAGGAGCACACAAAGGGCATTTCAGGCTCTAGTCCAAAAGACTGAAGTCAATACAATTGTTAACTTCTAGAAGTTCAGATCATATCAGTGCTTGAAAGCTTTGTCCACACCACAGAGCATTTTTTCATACTGCTCTGCCAGTGTAGTCATTATTGCTTGTGCTCCCTCAAGTAGATACAGTATCCTGCTAAGAGAAACGTCTGCAACTGCACTGATAGTTTTGTCAGGGCTGTGGTGTCAGCACCCCCAGCACACAAAGCAGTGTGACGTAAACATGAATAAATTAATATTCAATTAGATATCTGGAATGCTTTCAGTTTATGTCTTCAGAACCTAAAGCTGGCACATTTAGGCACTTTTAGGGTTTCAGTTTCGTAAGTTCCTACTAGTCATCTCAACATACAAACATTCTGAACATTCGAATTTTGCTACTAAAAAGTGTCTCAGTTTGAGACACACTTTCAGATATTTCTTTTATTTCAAGTTTGGCTTTTTTCACTAAGTTTTAAGCAAGCAAGCAATCAACTATGTTGAAATGTAACTAGCAAGAAAATACTTCAAAAGCTTTTGTGTCTTCCACAGTTACACTCCGCAGTTTCTTAGCCCAAAAGTTTTTCAAAAATTGAGAAAACACATGTACCAAAAATCTCCCTAGGTTTTTTTTTTTCCAACTATACTAATTATTCTGAACAAAGATTCCATATCAAGTTTATATTCGCGTAGTGTGTGACAATATACCTAGGATATGAACATAACCTGTGTTCTCTGCGTTCACAAACCGGGTAGCCGTTTGTGTCCATGTGTTAAAAACTGACATGGTTTCAACCTGTTTTAAATTCTACTTAAAGCCTTGCTTGTACAGTGGTAAGCAGATACTCCTTTTCTTTACACCAGGAAAGTTCTGTGATATGACTCCAAAATCAATCCAGCAGGAAAGCAAGAGTTCATTTCAATGCCATAATTAATCTTTCTGACTGAGGATGATCCTGATGAGTGTAACTGCTATAGACATCACTCTAAATATAGACAGGCTCCATGTGACTGTGTGGCAGATGTCAATTTTCTATTTAAACTCTGCTATCCCTGTGACTTGCAAAGAAGAAATGCAT
This sequence comes from Coccyzus lansbergi, assembly GCA_033558105.1. Lineage (NCBI taxonomy): Eukaryota > Metazoa > Chordata > Aves > Cuculiformes > Coccyzidae > Coccyzus > Coccyzus lansbergi. The sequence goes on along the minus strand of JAUMJK010000067.1, from coordinate 100,358 downwards.
GATCAGAGGAAGAGACTCCAAGATCTTACCCTTTTAATCATATGTAAAGTTAAACGTCCTTGCAAAAGTTCCTAAAAATCAGTTACAGTAGCAGAATGGCATGAGGAATGCACTTCTGAAGATCAGAGTGGAATTGTGACTTTGATCTTGTCATCTTAATCTTAAAAGTATATTTGCCCCTCAAATAAAAGGGGAACAGGATCACATGCAACTCTGTCCACTTGACATTCACATGAACCAGCTGACAGCTACTGCCACTTAAAAGAAGAGCTGTCTTGCTCCTGTGGCAGGATAACATGGTTCAAATAGAGCAGAGACAGTGGAGACCATACACCATAGTATTAGATCAGGAAAGAAAGTATGGATAGAAAATTTCTTTTTTACCATTGTTGTCTTCAAGATACTTAGCAGCACACTGACTTGAAATAAAAAGTGAGTCTAGTAATAAATGAGTAGTAGGTTAAATACTGAAGAGAATTGACCCTAACCTGACACAATATGGTAGAACACACCAGTTATTTTTAAACTATATATCTTTTAACCTGAATTCCCCAAAACAAGGTGTCTTACTAGAGACAGAGTGTAAAATACACAAAAAGGCAAATAGTAAAAACCTGTTATCAATAATCCTGATCCTGATTTATTCTTTCCTGGTTTTTTATTCCTGCTAAGAAGCACTGCCCTGAAGCAAATGCCCTCTGTAAAATACATCCTATCTTCAGGTCAGGTTTAGAAACACATACATTGTTTCATTTGTAGAGGCAAATTTTGCACTGCCTTATATTTCATTCAAATACCTAATCTCAAAAGGGCAGTAGTCTGAATTTTTCTAGAGTGGTAGAACCCAAACAAGACTTGGCAAGAGATGTGGGGAAGATGGTATGGGAAGTCGTGTATATCTGTGGCAAGATCTGTGACCATTGTGTGACCACTTGTTTGAGACACCAAGGGCAATAGTAGCAACAAAATGATGGAGATGGGGCTGTAATTCCTCCTTAAAAGAGACTCCTCTGCAGTTCCTGGGAAGACAGATGTGCAGATCTGAGATGGTGCCTGCTCAGCTTCCTCTTAGTGAGCCAAGGAAACATGCCTCAGAGCAACACCCAACCAAGTATCTCTGTGGATAGTCCATTCCCCTTGTCTTTTTGATACAAATAATTGTATTGGCTTCATGAAGTAATCAAAAGGGTTTAATCAGTGATATACAATTCTCTATGACAGTGTTGAAAAAGAAAGAGAAAGGGCTCTCTACTTGCTGTTTGTTCCTTGGACTAGTAAAAAAATTGTGATGGCATCATTGAAGTTATTTTAGGTTTACATTCAACAGGAATTTAATCAGAATCTGTCCCATTGCATCAGGTAAACTAATAAGCTGTAGACAGTGTTGACATTTGTACTGCTTATTCTATATAATTTTTTTTATTACATTACCAGTCAATGAAACAGTTCTTCCACTGAAGTAATTGCCCGAAATTGTTCCCACCGATGACTCCATCTTTTAAAATTATTTTCCAGCACTAATATAAATTTAGTGTTTTCATCCAGATAAAATATTTTCACTATTTCTGTATAGTGTTGTAACTCTTACAGTTTTCTTTCTATTCTAATGCATCATACCTGAACATTGCTCAGATGCATGAATGCTGAAGCAAGAAAGCCTTCTCAACATACCTGACTCGGCTTTACCTCAAATACTTCACGTGTTTTCTTTGACATAGACTAGAACTGTAAATTTTGACAGGGAATCAATTTTGGCTTGTTATTGGACACACCTCAGATGTTAATATATGCCAGCAGAAAATATCTATTCTTTTCTCTTAAGTGAAATTTTGCCCGTGAACCTCTTTAAATACAGAAATTATGCTACTAGCGGGAATCAACATCACCAGACTTACAGCTTACCTAAACATGGAAGGTTGTTCACTTTACTTTAAAACCCAAATTGTGGAAATATAATCACAAACAATTAAGTGAAAATATTCTATGATGTTACCAGAAGAGTAAATAGAATAAGCTCATTTTACATTGCACTTGAAACAAGAAAATACATGGAGTCTAGTATATCACATCTCAGATGAGGGGTACTTTCTGAAGCACTGTAGTTCAGTTGTTGAGGACCACCTGACCATACCAAACTGACTTTATTTTTAAGCATGATAGATAAAAAGAAAAATCAAATGAAAACTTGCTTCACGAACCCCTAAATGGACACTTTATTCATCAAAAAGTGTCTCCAGAAAGAAAAATTCAAACTGCACAGAGCAATAAACTACATTCTGGGTGCCAAGCTAAGTATGCATCTCAACCTGAAGTGTTTTGTTTTCCTGTCCTGTTAATCTTAAAAATGCTGTTAAGCACATTTTAAAAGATGAATTATTATTTCCAAACACAAGAAAGGACCTTCAGTAGTTAAAGATCCAGACATCTCTAATTTTTCAGCCAAATTCCCACTTTAAAATGAGTAAACTCCATGTTTGGGAATTATACTAGTTCTACTGCTGAGAGATCTTCTATAAAATACCATTTTTCTATGCAAACACCTTACCTCATTTATAATGAAAGGAACTCTGGCCGTAGCTGTCAGTCAAACATAAAAGGGCCATTTGTGATAATATTAGAGAGACCACATGGGAAGATTTTGTCATTCTGGTAACAAAGGCCTTGAAGTATGACTTTGCCTTAAGAATGGGTACTTTTCAGGTTGAATTTTGGATATGCAGTCTCTTAGATGCATTTATCAGAAATTATTTGTTTTAGGCAGAATAATCTTGGTTTCTGTTCCTGTAACTAAACAGAAATTTTAGGGCCAACCAACAATGTTTGGTAGTTCCTTGTCTGAAAATGCAAGGCATCTTTGTAGGGCTTTCAGTAGAGAAAAGCTAGGAAAGACTTAAAAGCGTCGATGGTGAGCACACTGGTCGTTATTCCTAAATTGCTTACACAGTTATTTAAGTGCTAAATGCCAGCTGTCAACATGAAAATTGCCTAAACAGATGTATATAGCCTCCCTCCTTAGTACTTAGAAACTTGACGTGCTCCATAACCTCCATGCGTGTTTTTTGCTGGGATAGTTTTCAGAGCATAGGTATGTGGCAGAAAAAAAGATAAGAGGTTGGAAGGGGGCAAATTAGTGAAATTGCAATGACCTGTTATCTAGCCTATGTGTTTTACAGGCTGCTCTTCCCTCGAGGCCGTGGCAAGCCCAGGAATAAGCAGATCACAGATGGCAGCAGCGGTGAGTGAAGAACATTTCCCACAGTCTGGAGATATCAAGTCTCTTTCCAGGTGTCTGCAGGTCTGGAATGGGGATTCCTAAAGCACCTGTCAGGAACAGTAGCCTTAGAGGGGAACCATCTTGCATCATCTCAGGAGGATGCACAGCATCCTTCTCACAAAGCTGAAGGTTTGACAGCATAAATACAACAAAAGCAGTGGAGAGAAGGCAGTTCAGATGGCATCAATAGGAGTGATGAGCATGATCTGGCCCTTGCACACTCCACTGCCGAAACTTCTGTCAATGCCCACAGAGCAACACTGGACTCTAAAAAGAGTGACTCAGAACACTCATAGCTTTATGAAAACATTTCCCCTATCAGCAGTTTCACAGCCCATTTGCTTTGCCTTTTTGGGTGTTTTTTTACTCATCTTCTCTTTCATGTAGTTTTTTGAGTTTTTCCTACTTCAGCTGAATGGTGTGGAGAGCTGAGGCTGCATTTTTTTTCTTGCTTGGAAAAAACACTTTAAAATATTGCAGGGCAGGAGCCAATTGCAGCAGAGGGGTTACAGCAGACAGTCAAATGAGAGATTGTCATATTTTCCATCTCATTAAAGAAACAGCAAATCCCCGTGCTCCAGCTGTCTGTAAAAGGTGTCAGAGCACCAGGCTTTTTCTGGGAGCTGCACAAATTAAATGCAGGGCTACCTGCAAGGGTCAAAAAAGGACTAACCTCAATGCCTTTGGTAGCACCAAGTTCCCTGGAAGAGCTACAGCGATTCCACTTTTGTGGAGTCCTAGTTGTTCCTGCCTTCCCATTTTACATCTTTATTTTTCTTGAGAAACTGAACTTAGCTGGATTGCACAGCTGGTGGCCCTCCTACTCCAAGGAAGTATAGACAGTAGTGGCACCACTACCACCTCTCTATCTCTCTGCATAGCTGAGAAATAACATCACCTGGAGTGATCTGCCCTTGCGGTTGCCCCACACAGGGCTACCATTCACTTAAATTACAGGCAACTGGCAATTAACCTGTTCCTTGATTTTATAAACGCAGAATAACTTTTCGACTTCCCTGTGCTGCCACAAAACATATAGTGAAGTTGCATGAAAATTCTTAAGACAGATTTTGATCATAAAACATACTCAAAATCAAACTTTTTACAGCAGAGTGCAAGTTACAATGAAAGTAAAGACATCTCAGCTCTACAAGGAAGTCCTGTAAAGGCTCTGGTAAAAGCCAACAGCCTGTCAGATACCTGAGGAGTGAAGGAAGAGCAAAATCAGCCTGAGTTCCAGCCTCCCTCTTTTCAGAGATTGCTCCAACTAGTGAGGTGCTGTAGGAAAGCACCACGCAGCCCTCTTGCCTTTGCTCTCTCCTCCTGCATCCAGCTCCCATCAGCTATGAGGGGACAGGCAAGCCATAAGCTTAGATACCACTCAAGTGAGAAACAACAGATATGACGACAAAAGCCAAAAGATTGTTGGGAGGCGAGGGGCGAAGCACCTGTAAGTACATAGAAAGGGGAGAAATCTTTTTGAGACAGAACTGCCTAGGGCAGGACTCAGTTGTGACTGAGGGTTTAGGCTACTCTCAGCCTCCTATTGTTCCTGGTATATTCAAGAAAAAATCTACATCATTGAAAAATTAAGTAATGGTACTTTTGGTATACAAACTTACTTTTTTTTGCACAATTTCACTGAGGTGAAACAAAATAGAAGTCTTCAAATCCAGTATTGAAGTGTAGAGCAGTCAAGGTCTCTCAAAAGCATACCGCTAAATTACATCTTCAGTTTTGTTTGTAGTGGTCTTTTTCTTCTTTGCAGCTCTTCAGGACCTTTATCATTACTGACTTATATTGAATACTAAGAACTATACTAAAGTAATCAAAAATAATGCATTTGTGCCAGGTATTATTCAAACACAGGAACACACAAAATCAGTTGTCCTTTAAGAAAGCTCCAGTGAGTTTAAAGAGTCAGGTGCTCCCAGGATAGACATTCCTTTGAATAGGAGATTTTAGAAATACGTGGTCTCCAAAACAATCTACAGCCACCTTAACTGAAGGCAGCTGGGGCCCCACATCTCAGACTTGTTCACAAAGCAGCAATATTTTCCTCCTAGTTGTACAGGTCAGACCCTGCGCAGAGCTGCCACTGCTGCACTCTTCCTGCAAACACCTTTAAAATGTCATCCACCTCCAAACTCTGCAGAATACATTTTCCTACCACTCTGTTGGATTCATGCTTGCACCAACCTCCTAGAGAGGCAAGGGAGATACATAGCTGGTAATTGTCTTTCCAAACTCAGAGCCACCTCAGCCATGTGAGCAACATTGAACTTGCTACTGAAGTCATAAAGATACTATTTTTTTCTCACAGACAGGGATGGCAAAACTTGGCATTGAGTCTACAGCACAGCAGAATCAAAAGGCAGGCTGAGATGGTTCCATTGGCTCCTAGGGTGGCACAATGGAATCCTGGGAGGTGTTGCTGAGGGCTGTGCATGGAAAGGGCTCTTTTTCCATCCTGTTCCCCCTCTGGCACAGTGACTTCAGTGGAGGGACTACAGGATCTGCTCCCAGGAGATGCTTAGCTATCAGGGAGGGGAGGGAGAGGTACCTGCTCCTCTTGCTTTCCTCGCAGACTGCTGCCTCAGCCCCTACCCTCCCACCTTTTCATCTCATCCTCAGCTTTCCCTCTGCTCAGAGCCACCAAAAATTAGCATTGTAACAAACCACTCACTCTTCCATGCATCCATATAAGGCTGCAAACTTCTTTACTATATAGACTTCCCTGTGTTAAGGTTTTATATGTGTCACTTCAATGGGTTTTTATTCTCCCCTTTATTTTTTTTTTTTTACCTTTCATTTAACTTTGGTTTTTTTTCCCCCAACCAATACTTCTGTATTCCAGGACTTCTGCACAGTTCTAAATTTGCCTACGCATAGTCTGTTTAAACAGAGTATTTTTAAGGTGCTAAAATCATTTAAGTTCATTATTAGAAATGTAGGGGAAAATAATCAAAAGAAGTTTACCAGCTGCTCACACTTCTGGTCCTTCCAAGTAATTTCTAGTTAAAATAAATAAATACACTTGGCAGTTTGTTTTTCTCTAAAAAGTCCAATTGCATTTAGTAGTTTGAAAATGTCCTTTGACAACTAATGAAGAGCAAATGCACGTAGGCAATAAAAGATTTTCTTACTTCTTCTAAACATTTTTATGCCTAAAGAAATATTTTACAGGACCTGAATCCACAGTTATTAAATATGTATTTTTGTGACTGTGTGGGAAGTACTTGCAAATACACACAAAAGAATGGGATAGAACAGGACTTTCTCATAGTCTTATTGTCTCCTCTCCAAAAAAGAAGTTAATTAAAAAACTGTTTTCAAAGCTGTCATTAAAAATCCTGACACAGGGAGTTGAATGGAGACTGTATTCTTCCCCAGATCTCTTTGGTCTGACTTAGAGGACAGACCACTCGGCAGGACCAGCCCAGTGATGGCTCTGTGTTGCCTGGCTGGGTGATTTGAAGAAAGCCAGTTCACCTTGTTTCCCTGCATTTAATCAGCAAGTTGTTCCCATTTGTGATCTACTGATAAGGAATATCACAGAGGAGATGAATATTCTTCTGGTTACCATTAGACTCAGATATCTCACTAAATCTTCCACACCCCCAGAATTTCAGCCCCCACTCAATGATTATATGATGCTACTATAAGCAGAAACTCCCAGGCGGTACAATCTTTTCCCACAAAGATTGAAGAAGAAACATCTAGTCTCCTACCAGTGCAATGATCAGATCTTATCATCTGAATAAAGATTTGTTCCCATATGTACTGGTACGCGCCCTGCTTCTTCTGCCACTGTGATGCATGTAACCACACTGCTTCCACTACAATTCCCAGGGATTAGGTAATTTGTTCATGGGACTCCTCAGGACCCCTTCAACCTCAACAATTGATTTTCTTTGGCTTTGGTTTTCCCAGGAGTTGCTTCTTGACACTAGCTGATGGCTGGTATGAACACCAAAAGTATCTTGTTTTTTTATCTCATTCAGTTTTGATTCAGGTTGCTTTTAAAGAGCACGGGTTGCTCCTGAGGTAGGAGCAGCAGTGTCTCTCCACGACCCCAGTCTAAGAGAAGTTCTTGCTCTTTCACTTCCTATATAAAGTTCATGCTGCAATATAATCTCTGGCCTGTCAAACCTCAGGCTTGGACCAGATGTATTATCCCTTTGTGGGTCTTCTGCTTCCAGCAAATGCACACTACAAGAACATCCTTTTCCACTTGGCAACCTGCATTTCCTCCCTTAAGCCCAGACACTGCTGAAACCAAATGGAGTATCAAGTCTGAGTAGTTGATTCCGGGCCAGCAGTTCAGGGTCAGTTTTGTCCCCCCACCCCTCTGGGTCTGGGAACTATGGAAGAGCTCTTTGTATTTGAAGTGCACTTCTATTTTCAATGAGATCCAGAGCAATGCTCACACTGGGGGAACGGTCTAGGTCACATTATGGGGAGAAATTGCCATCAGTGAGTTTGTACATACGCTGTGTCTGGCATAGTACTACCTTTCCAATGTAAGCAAGCAAGACTTTTGGTAATACTTGAAGCAAAGAGGACTTCAAGTGCAAGGATGATGATTGCTCATCATGGATAAAATATGCCCCGTATTCTGAGCTGGTCCAGTGCCCACGCAAAATTAATCTCTGCCTTAACCCCCATTTTGAGGTCTCTTCTGGCACACAATCTCTACCAGTTGTTGGCACAGGGGCAATTTCCCCCTCTGCACTGAGTTTCTTTATCTGTAAAATGATAACCTGTTGCTCTGAAAACCTGAATGAAAGGGGTCAGACTCAGGCAAAACGCAGAAGGGCAAATTGAAGGGAGTGAAAGCAGACAGTAACCTTCCCCAGAAACATCACGTCTTCAGAGGGAAGCTTGTGGCCCTTGAACACAGAAGAAAACTAGGGTGAAAGTTGTGCTAACCAAGGGTACTGCCATCATTAGGTTTTGCTGCTTGAGAGAGGAGTGGGGAGGTGCTGATTTCTCTTGGCAGTTGAGAGAAGACCTGGGGTGGAAATCTGGGACTTAAGGCAGAGAGGACTGAGGGGAAGGCAGAATAGGTGACCAGCAAAGTCATTGCAGGCATCAGCACATATTACCCTCATACTTCAGCTCAAACTTTGACTTAGAACAAGGCTTGTTTTTACACTCATAAGAATTTTTCACTTCTACCCTATTTTGGAGGGCAACAAGCTTCTCGCGCCATGAGGAAGACCTTGCAGCAGTGCAGACCTTACATTCAGCCTGTCATATTATGGGTTCTTTTTCCTTCAGTATAGACCCCTTTTTGATAAGGTCTCAATCCCAATCCTGCAGCCTCAGTACAGTAAAAACTCACTGATCTCTCTAGGATCAGGCTGAAAAACTAATACTTTCAGGTGCTTTTCCCAATAGAATAGAAAAGCCATCCCTTATTGACCCCAAAACATGACATGGATGAACAAACACTTCCATTCATTTGGACTTCACATAGTACATATAAATACAATTGTCACCAACTATGCTGCTGAAATAACACCTTAATAGCTCTGAAAAAGAAGTCAGTTTTTTTCTTCCCTGTTCATTATGGCCCCAATAGTGCCAAGTCTTAAGCAGGTGCATTATTTTAATTCATTATTCATGCATTATTTTAAATCGTTTGACCTCAAAGAGGCTATTCACGTATGTAAAGTTATGCACAAGCTTAAATCTTTGCAGAATCAGGATTTGTGGGCTTAATCTAAATCCTACTGAAGATTTCAGGCAGGTTTGGATCAGGCCACTTTCCCTGACTGCAGAGCTGTCTTTCTTGCAAAATATGTTGTGCCTGAGATGAGGGCTTGGATAGAAACTCTGCTAACCTGAGGTCAGTTCCTTTTGTGGACCTCAGAAAAGACACTCAGGAAGAACACTTCCACTGCAAAACAGAGCATGGTTAAGCAGTGCCTGGAGTGAACAGAGGGCAGAGATGTATCAGCTGGGATCTGTCAGCATCATGCTACCATGGTCCTTTTCATTCCCACCTGCTTCTCACCAGTAAGCCCTGGAGTGGGTTTCCCACTTTTCACATGGTAGGATCAGCAGAGACAGGGCAAGCTGAGGTCTATGTTCTCCAATACAAATATACCTCAGACTTCATCCAGGAAAACAAATGTGGTGTTATTTTGCCTTTGGGGGAAACTGGACACCTTAGAATCTAGAGTGACTACAACAGGTATAGACCAGAGGCAGGTCTGGAGCAGAAGGGAGTGGTCAAACAGCATATCACAGTCCCTAGCTTGGGGCCAATGTATCTATAGGAATGTCAGTTATACCTTTACCCATGTACTTAAAGGCCACGCCTGTGCATATGTATAAGGAGCAAACCCCCTTGTGCTTATATACTACTTTTTTCTTTAATTTCTATGCAAAAAAATCTGTGAAATGTGACCTCAAAACTAACAGTAATTATAGAATCCAGTTATTGCTGGGTTTCATTCTCCTACCACTCAAGTCTGTTTTAGTGGAGGATTAGAGACACATCCCCTTACATGTCACTCAGAGGTGTTTTAGTCACAGTCGTAAAGTTGTAGTCATAGGCACAAAACATCCCTGTCTCTCCTGGGCAGTCCAGGAAGCATCAAGGAAGACTGTCTTCAACCCTGGGTCTCACTAGGATGATAACCTGATTTAATGTCAAGAAAACTCAGCCAACAGAATCTACTCCTAGTGCAAAAGTTGCTATTATTCCTAAGCTCATAAACTTTATATCAATCATTCCAAAAAAACCTGCAAAAGAGCAAATTTCAGAAACAGCTTGGAAGTCAGAGATGACAGTCGTTGTCTGCAAGAGTCCTAAAATATCCCAGTGGTCCATGGCAACTATGAGCATGGCTCTTGCTCCCATGGCCAATGGATCAGCATTAGAGCCTCTGACAGCATGTGTCCTCCAAGGATAAGGAATTCCCAGCAGTCACCCTGCTGCCAGTAACAACATGGGCACAGTACAGAATCCATATATATGAATTGCCACAGAACTTGAGAGCCATGGGGTGGGCACCATGCCTGCAGCTAGTCCCATTTATGTATCTGATGCACAGACCCCATATCATCATGAAGAAAAAAGTAGCAAGTAACGGTACTGTACCAACAGGTGTGACAACTAACTCAGAAGCACAGGCATTCAAAGTTCATCTTCCAAAGTTATTTGCAACACACTTTGCAGGTACAAAAGACAGTTCTCCTTAACCTGTGAAAGCGTATTTAGACACTAAAGCACTTCAGGACATGATTCAAAGGTCTTAGACATCAAGGCAGGAACTCCAATTTACTTGAACAGATTTGGATAAGGTTCTAGACACCACAGAGAAAGACCCTTTTAGAGCAAGTGTAGAATTCATAACTAAGACTTGACCCTAGAAAATTTAGGAAGATATTCCCCATAAGGCATCCTGACTTTCAACAGAAGTGAAGGCAATAAAGACTGTGGATTCTATAAAACCTTACTTTTTCAAATGCTCAAGTCTTTATTAAAAAGCCTGCTATTTGCAGTCAAACATTATAATCATGGCCCTTAGCCCATATTTCAATTTTGGATTGTTTTTAAAGAAACTTCACTGCATTGTTAAATACTGAGGTATGAACTTTTTTTAATTTACTTTGACTTCCCTAATCCCTTGCTCTTGCAAATACGTAATCATGAAAGAATGACATTCATTAGATCACAAAGGAGTTAAAAACTCTGTTTGGAAACAAGGGAATTTACAGATTTTTCATTTATTAATTAAAACATCCAAAAGAACCAGCATTATAAAAAAGAAATACTGGGAGAAGCATACAGAGTCAGCTCAGGAAAGCTCATGCATTTATGTTAAAACACTTCAACGACATTAAGCACTTTGCACAAATCTGAATTTTGATTGCATGAGTTCTTCAAAAGGGTCTATTGTCCACAAAATAAATTGTTGACCTATAATAAGGTCTTTATGGCTGCTGGATCACTCAGGTCAAGCCATCTTTAAAGGGCCTCTACTGCCTAATCCCATTAGTTAAAGACTTGACCTCTCATGTCTTTAAGTGTCTTCATGCTTTAAGTCCTTTTAAGCATTATGAAAAATCTAGCTGCTTATTAAAGCAACAACTTAAAAGGAGTAGTTACACTGAACACAGGAGGAAGTGTGGCCTGATGACTGTTAGCACTATCTGTTTTACCTGGTGTTGGCAAAGAGAAGGAAGGATCATCCGGCTACAGCTTTTTATTCCAGCTGACATCCTCTCTCACATACTCTTCAAAAGAAAAAAGGAAGAAAAAAAGCCATAAACAAAACTGGAAGAAATTATCCAGTCTTGTGTTTTTTAGAAGACTACGGATTCAACTGCTTGCTCCTGACGTGCATATCTTACACTCCCTTCCTCCCTGTAGCTTTGGCCTGAAGAAGTCCCCATAGGCTGCACTCACTAAAGGGGAAATATTGCAGATTCCAAATGTCTGAAGATTCATTAGCTGGATACCCAGACTAGATGGAAATAATTTGAGGGATGGGATAAAAGAAAGGGGAAAAAATAGAACACTTTCTTTTTCTTTGCCTCATTACTGAAAATTTGGCCTCACTTTTCACTATGTGCTAGAATTCTGATATTGACAAGGGACAAATTTACAAGCAACTTGATTTAGGAGACAAAAATCTCACCAGTATTTGATTAGCTCAAGGTTCCCTGGGATCTTTGTGAAAATTGGAATTGGAGTCTTGCATTACAAAGGTGCACTTCTGAATTTTTTGTCCTTAAAAATTCTGGAAAAGGTGAGAAATGGAGCCCCATGGCTCCCACATGCTCTGTAGCTGTTTTTTAATAATAGGGGTGTATTTGTGCCTTTAATCCACAACGAATGCTCTATGAAGACATTTTAGAAGCTGTGCAATAAGCTTCAGCCACTGATTAAATGGATTGTTTAATCTTGTCTTCTCCCCTAGAAGGGCATGCATCAGAAGAAAATTCTGCTGGACTTGTCTGCTTTGCTGCATTTCCTCAACTGTTCATCACCAACCACATTAAAATACTCCCACATTCACTTCATGAGCCCTCTTGATAATCTTTGTGCTTCTCTGCAGTGCAGACTCCCTAAAATCATGGTTGTCTGACCAGTGTCACACAAGTGGCCATTTGCACTCTTTGGGCTTCAGCAGACCAGAAGAGAAACAAAACTGAGTGCTCAGTCCTACAATACCACGACAGTTGTCAGACTGCACTGATGCTTTGCCTAGGCATGCCCTACAAAATGGATGCTTAGTCAAGAGTTTTCTGAGCAAAATTAAATCTGTTTAATTCTGTGACAGCCACAGAAATCAAAACACCTAGTGAGGCTACATGACAATCTCCAGCTTGATTAAAGCATTGTCTGTTGGTTGTGAGGATCCCAGAATTCAGTTCAGACTTCTAGCCTCTGCACAAAATTAAGCCTTAGAGATTAATTACAGAAGGGGACTCATAACACACATCCAAACAGTGGATAAATGTAGTTTCAGAACTGGAAGATGGCAGCAGCTTGTTTAGAGGAACTCATGCAATTGCACAGGGCTTTGGAACATCACTCAGATGGAGGCAGAACAATCTGGGAATATTTGACTTATTCTGCAAGGCAGGAAAATTATTTTGCAAACCATACAAGGAGCACTCATAGCCTGCATGGTATGCCTTTTCACCATGCTTTTTTAAACCTCTGCTTTTCTGTCATGCTATATTGCCTAGATGGTTGTTTTCCTAACAAATTGGTATCTCCAGTGTGGATTCTATAATCCCTTCCAAAAAGTTTATTGTGCAAGCTCCGTGAATAGCAGGTGACTAGGTTTCAAAGTATCACCTTAAAGAGCAAAGGAGGCATTAAATTAAGATTTCACAATGCAAACACTCATGATTTTTGTTCATTGAACACAAGGGATAGTGGTTTGGGTTAGTACAAAGTAGTTTAAGTTGGTTGATTGTTTTTATCTAGAGGAAGTGGAAAAATTGCATGTGGTGATCAATTGAAAGCTACTGTACAAACTCAATGGTTTTCAACTTTAAAGATTATGTATAAGTGTCAAAACATTTAGAATATGTCAAAACAAAAACCATTTGGGTTTAAAATGAAATTTTGGAGGATAAAACAGTTAATTAAATTCAGCAGTAATTCACAGAGCATTTTGTTGAAACAGTTTATATTTCTTAAGAAGTGCAACATGCCCACAGGAGTTGTTAGTCTGCTGTTGTGTACATCCCAGGCACAGCTGGAGTCACCGTGCTCTCAATGCTGAGCACGAGCTTACACACTACTCAGGCAGGATTTTACTTGAGTCATTTCATTTCTTGCGATGATTTTCTAGACCTACCACAACGTTTGGTGTCCTTTACTGTTCACCATTAGAAGAGTCTGTCAAGGGCAATATGACTTTTCTTCTGCTTAAGCGGGAAATTTCACTTTGTCTCACTCAATAGAGACCAGCCCTTTGCATCCTCCATTTCTGTATAGGAGGGCACAGCTACAACCCTATCAGCCTGGAGTCTCCTGCAGCACATACAAAATCTATGATGGCTAAAATCCTGAAATTTTGGCGAGACACCTGCAGGGCTAAGTGTAAAAAGAAGTGGAGAAAAGTACAGTGACCACTAGATGGCTTTCTCTAGCAAACCTAGCCTTCTACAGTAGGATGACTTTTTTTCCTCTCAACACTGTGTTTCTTCTCCCTTATGATTTTGCTCTTACCATGGGAAAAAAGCAGCAAAAGTTTAAGCACCTCTAGGAAATATTACCATGAAGTTTCAGAACACCCTTCTTTGCTGTCTTTCTTGAGTGAGCTCAATACAAGTGAAAACTTCCCAGGCATTTCCTTCAGAAAATATTTCAGTCAGCCCAGAATCACTTTTACACTCTCACAGCCAATACAGTGACAACCTGGATGTTAATATGGGGCATATTGACTGGACATTCAATATTTCCTCTTCTAAATACCTTACCCAGGTCTGCCGCTCCTTCATACAATAAGCCTGTAAAATTAGACTGGACAAATTGCAGACATGTGGGTATAATTTTCAGACCTCAGTGAAAGAATAAGGATTTTAGTCCATTCAAATATCAGGTAACTGTGTTGTGAGAAACACTGTGGGAAAGGCTAAAGGCAACAACCTGATCTTCCCAGGGCAGCTTTATCTGCTACTCTGTTCAAGAGGTAGCAACTGCCCTTTATACTGCAGCTGGCTCTGCTGCAGCCATGCAGATCTTCCAAGCAATCAAAAGGTTTGCCTGCATCATGATCACCTATTGCCTTGATTAATACCATTTAATTTACTCTGATGTCTGCTCCGATTTACTTTTGGCTCAGCCAAACAGTAGTTGTCAGAATTACAATCCTCTCAGGTCTACAAGAAAACAGAGGAAAAACAGATCTCACCACTGTACAAACACCTCATTGGTGTTAGTGTTAGCAATGAAAAGTAGATTAAGATAAAATTTAAGAAAAGTTACCACACTAGGGCAGTCCTGCAGACATAAGTTTAGGCATAGAAGAACTGCTCTATTGTTAATACTGTGCTTACTCTATTTGGTATTTACTCAAATCTTTGTCTTTAAAGCCTGAATAGTAATAGCCCAGGTAACTCAGCTGAGCCAAGTTTCTTCCTACGCTCAGGAAAAACAACTAGACCTGTGTAATCTTTGTCTACAGGCAAACAAATTAAGCTACATATATGGGCTATTCAAACATACCATAACAGCAGGAGAGTGACCCAAAATGGACTGGAAGTGACAGAAAACTGCACAGCACTTCAACTGGTTCTTTGTGTCAGTCTTGCCACAAGGCATGACAAGGCCGATTCCTGCTGTTCCTTCTATTTTACATAATCTGATGCTCCATCCTCCCGCTGAATTTCAGCAGTTCCAGTAGGGATATGCTATTTTCTGCCTGCTAAGATTTGGCCCAGTAGGATTACTGCCTGAAAAAGCCCAAGTAAGTCTGAAGGATTAGACCATGTTTGTCTGAAATAAATGATCAACATCACCCTGGGTAAATTCCAGACAATAAATCCCCATCACCAGAAAGCATTCACCCAAGTTATTCACAGTACACCTAGAATTAGAGTGTCTGAAGATATCAGGAGATATCAGAGCCTCTTGAGCTATAACCTTGTAGGTGCTTCTCATGAGAAATTATCTGAACTCATGCATTGGGGTGGAACAACTCAAAGACTCATTAAACTATAGAAAGTCACTGCAGAATCACCATGAAAAGTATTACGGAGAAGAAAAAGATCTAAAATAATAAAGAACAGACAAATGTATCTTGGACTATGGTTCTGCATACATTTCTACCAGTGGCACTGGTTTAAGTTCCGCCAGTCCCCATTTCTGTCTGTTCCTGTGCTTTTGCTTCACTAGTATAGGCAGATGCATCCACATTCTGGGGAAAAAATGCAAGAAAATTCTTAAAAAACAACTTGAGGTTTTGACAGGTTATATTCCAACTAGATCACTTTATAATGCAGTCTTTTTTGCGAGAGAAAATGAAGGCAGAATGTAGGTGCAGAGAGGAACTACTGGTATACGGGGGAGAAGGCAGTGTTTGGTAAATCGCTCTTGAGATTTCTTTGAGAATTATGGATTCTTAAAATATTAATTGGGGAGAGACATGGAGTAGAAGAGGTACTAGGGTCTTAAACAGTTTTTTTCAAAGCTGCTCAAAAGAGCATCTATTAGATGCACATTCGCTGTCTTTAGGTAAAGACACTTTAGGATTTGAATAACAGATTAGAAAAAGATACGTAACTAAAAAACAAACATGACTAAATTTGATCCTGGCATTTATTAGGAGATGATCAGCGTGCTTCCTCCATGGAACACCACTTATGTCTGTTTCATATGATGTATTCTTTTACTGCCAAAAGATTAAAGCAGGGAAATCTCTAGTCTCTAAGAGCATATTTAACATTTACTGCTGACTATCCTGTTTTTTAAGAAAGCCGTCTCTGCCTTGTACTTCCCAGTGTTCCTCAGTGCCTCTTGTTCTCATAGCCACTGCACTAAGCAGACTGAAGCAGGCCCAAGCTTCATCCAACCATATGAATTGCTGGCATCTGCTCTGTAATGTGCAGCTTTTCAATATGATAATAAGCAATTAGCAAGGCATTTATGAATGTGGAGAAGGAAGATTTGTACAGAGTGCAAGATTTTCTGCTGAACACACCAAAAGATGCTATAGATATAACAGGTCAGGTATACAAGTCTCAAATGGCACCAAAAACGCAGAGGTCATTTAGTTAAGTAAATTATCAGCCACAGTTTGATTACCCAGTAGTTAACAGGAAACAGTAATGTTCATTTATCTCTACAGGTTTATATAAACATCAGCAATCTTGGGTCCATGCCACCTCCACTATCCTACCCTACTTCCAAGATGTGGAAGCCAAAAGTAGACATTGAATTCAAATACTGCTCCACAGTGTGGAGAGATAGTACCACAACCTGGCTCCTCACTGCTCTCCTTTGTTATGGCTGTAGGGCCTCTGTTTTCCCTCCCTGCAATATGACACTGGAGCTCATGCCTTTCAATATCCCCTCTTAATCCTTTCCAGAGTTTGTCCTTCAGGGCAATAGAGGATACTCTACCTGTTGGTCTCTTACATCAAACCTAGTCCTTACCCTTGGATGAAGGCATCAGTTATTTAAATAAACCTTTGTTACACAGAAACCAAGAGGAACAAAAAATCCCTCTAGATTGTGTACTGCTGGTCTAGTCTTTTCAACTATACACAAGTTTTACCACAAACTATTTTGCACTTCCTTTTGGGTACTGAAAAAGCTCAATGACATTGGACTGACTGTAAAAAAAACTGGTTAATATTACACCAAATTACTTCTATTAACCAAATTTGTACTTGCATTGTGGGCTGCATGAGATTTGTTTGATGAGACAGGTTTGGAATAAAGCTTAATTTCATAGCAATTATTATATTTGTCTCTACAGAATTGTATTCCACATAATTTGAGTCTAATTTCAATGGGGTTTTTTTCCCCCTGGAATTCATCTTATTTTAACCAGTCTATGATTTTATGTATTGGGTGTAGATGTCAAGGTGTCAGTTGCAGCAGAGCTGCAGGGGCTACCACCTGCCAAACATACCTGCTTCCAGCTGGCTCCATAATAGACTCAACACTGGACACAGCTGAAATTACCAGTCACACTGGTGGCTCCTCTGAAAACATATGAGAAAGGGCAGACCAAACAATGAATGAGGAGGAAGGAACAAAACCTGAGAAAGAGAAGGAACACAGGTCAGAGGAGCACCATGGCCAAGCATGTATTCTCAAAGGGACTGCAGCTTATGGAAGACCCACTTGGAGGACTAAAAGAAGAGAGGAAGAAGCAGCAGAGAAACAGAAGCGTACTCCCTGCAAATCCCTCTATATCTCTTATGCCACTCATCTCACTGAAGAGGCTGAGTGTGACCTCCGGTGATAACAAGGGCAGAGAAGGAGTTGAGGAACTGAGCCTGGGAAAGAGGGAGTTTCACCAAGGGTTTTAGTGTTGTGTGGTAGCGTTTTAGTTTGGGGTTTGTTCCTCAATATCCAAACCAGTAATTAAACACATCAACTGGCAATAAATTAACTTCTACAGGTTGAGTCTGTTTTGCCTGTGATTGCAACTGGCAAGCGATATCCTTGCATTTATCTCAATCTACAAGATTTTCTGGTCTTGTTCTTCCCATTTTCTTCCTCCATCCTGCTAAAGCAGCAAGGGAACAAATGGACAGCTGGATGGGACTTTGGTTGCTGGCCAGAGCTGATCAGCTACACCTTGGGGGTTTTTTGGCCCCTTGCTTTGTTCTATTAACACACTGTCCTTTTTGTGCTGCCCTGGATTTTTTGGGGTTCAGAATATATCGAAAAAAATAATCAACAGAAATTTCCCTTCAGAAATCCTTGCAAATGTATTGCCCTCAGAACAGAATAGCCAACAGCACAAAAACTTCTGGCAGAGTTTTTACTTCCCATGTGCTTATGCCAGTGCTCCTTGTCCCAGCGGGAAGTCACCTGAAAACACAAAAAGACTACTTTAAAGTTGTTGAGGTTGATGGAAAGATCCTTTAGGTTCAATCCAGATGGATTTAGGAACTGGCACATAACTCCAAGCCTGCTTGTTCCTGAAGATTCTCACTGCCACTGACCATAGCGCAAACCAGTGAAAGTGGTAAGTGGCTAATTTTCATAATATTAAATATATGTATTATACACGTGCATACACACATTGAAAAAAAAGAATGAGTATGTTTCTTCTGATCATAGAACATGCACTGTTCATGTTCCTAGTGAAAAAAAAATCCATCCCAAGAGCTTATGACATCCTCCATTACCATAATTGTAGCCTGAAAAATATAGATTAATGCACCAAATTTCAAGTTAACCAAAGAAAACTTGTGTTTATCTAGAATCCCAGATCTAGGTATCAATTAACAACAGTACAAGGCCATATTGTAAGTTTTAAATGCTATACCAGTAAATGGAAAACCTCTGGTCATAGAACTTCAAATAAGGGAATAATAATTATTGATTTATTAAAAAAAGATATTAGTGTACAACAAAACAGAACAACCAAGAGGAAGTGCTGAGACAGCATCTCTACCAGCTGTCAGAGCAGTTATCAGCAAAGAGGAAAACATCCTCAGGTCCTAGACAGTGGTACCTACAAGAATGAGATTGTATGAGGGTGTACAGGACAAGTGGTGGAACTGCTGTTTAAGAATCTGATGATCTAAATTTACTGGATGATCACGTGTGGTCTGTGGCATGGTACTACCATACAGTCCAGTAGCTGAAAGAGGGGGGCCAGTTATTGGACATAGTCATGCTGGAGACAAAGCAGCCGACTGGGAGATACTCCTGCAATCTCTGAGTTACTATTAAAAGCAATAAGAATATTTTGTAACTGTGATTAAGTGCAAATGTTTCATGTCTTATTTTTGGAAACAAAGCTGTTTTCATTTCTCCCAGCTGAAGTTATTATTGCGAGTTAGTGTGTATTTATAATGAAGATACCAACACGAACAAAACCTTCATTTCTAAAGAAGAGCTTTTTACTGTTGCTTTATTCAAGTGATTTTGACATTTGAGCAATTTGAGGAACATGAAGTTGATTTTTAAAGGTACTTTCAGAAATATGTTCAGAGATGGACGGCCTCCTTCCTGTCTTTAGGTCACATCACAGCATTGATTTTAAACTAGAAATCAATCCAGAACTTAAAAATCAATGCTACAATATGGTTTGTGAGTTGATCTCTCTTCCAATGTTTTCTTCAGACTAAAGTCTATAAACTCATTCTCTTTCTAGGGACTTCACGTTATTAGCAAGTAAATTAACAACAAGATAACAAATTAAACTGAATCCTGTTCTGTTTCCTCCAGGGCAACTCCACAGGATCTCCTTTGTCAATTCAGTTCATGCCTCATCTTTTTTACCACAATATTTCCTCATTTACCTTTCTCTAATGCAGGACCAAAGCTGGGTAAGTCACCTGTATCCCCAAACCAGCAGACAGAGGAATGCTTGTTAACAGGGTGCTACATCCAAGGCTACAACTAATCCACTAAATGGCTGTGAAAGACTTGGAGGGCAAAATGTGACTTCTTTGTAAAAAAGAAAGTTGGTCTTAAAATTTTATTCCTAAAGTGAAGCACATTAACTGTGTCCTAAAAGTAGAACCTTAAAGACAGACCTGTGGATTTTCATCATCGATAAAAGTTACTTCAGTATAAAATTTTATCCAAGATAACTTGAGCATTTTGGTAGTTTATAGCCCTAGCTGCTGGAATCATGTGATTCAGATTCCCAGCTTCCATTTTCCTAGTTTAAACTCACATCTTTCTACACCACTATTATCGGTAAGCTTGGAAATATAAGTTCCAAAAGCTTAGAATGTGAGATAAATAAAAAGGTAGCATTTCATTTTTGAAGTGAAGTACAAACTAAATATTTTCACTTTGTTCTGGTTTGAGCTAAAACAGAACCAATTCTCCTGCAGCTTTTTGGTTAAAACTTTAAGTGAATGCATTTCCTGAAGAGAGCACTTCTCAGGCAGCACCTACCTCTAAAAGTGATAATGCTTGATGTTTATAGTTTACCAAGTTGTTTACAAATATTTTTATAGAAACAAAGGCCAAAGTTAAAGTTGATACAATGCTATGAGTTAGAGGGCAAAACCAGGTCACACCTACATGGAAGAATGGACAGGAGAGGTGACCCAAAAGTGACCAGAATATTGCATTACATATACATCATGTTCTGTATAAAACAGTGATCACAAGGGCCAAGATTTCTTCCTGTTTGGCCAGTATCTAGAAGAACTTGTTCTCCACCTTTTATCTTAATCCATGCATTTCTGAATCCAGCTCTTTAATCCAGCTTTCATCTGCCACGGAATCCAGTCCACAATTTTCCCCAGTGTCTGCTCTGCGGCATCAGTGGTGACATGATCATCATCATTTTTTGGTTTGTACATATTTTCTTATTAATATATTTTTTCCTTTTTATTTTCATTAAAGCTTTATGTTTGGGGTTTTTTTTTCCCCACAACCCATAAGTCTCTCCCTTATTCCTTTTCCCTTTCCCTGTGGCAGGGTGGGCACAGCTCAGTGTTAGCTTCCAGACATGGCTGGGGAGCTAGACTGGGACACACTTCAAATGCTTTTAAATTTGTTTGTTTCAGGTTGAAGAGCCCTATATACACGTTTGGGGGGGGGAGGGGAAAGTGGTAAATACCACACTTAATCTCAGAGTAATTGTTGGCTGATTTTGAGATACTTGGTGCTGTAGGGATGGTATATGTAGTTTAAAACAGCTCTTCTCACTTCTCATAAGGGCAACTTATTTATTCTAAGGGTGCTCTTACACTACCAGATTTAAAGAGCTTAAAACTGTAAATGCAAGTTCTTCTCATTTTAATGCCCACAGCAAACAAACATCTGTCCCACCTTTACCAAAGTGTTTTGAGAATAAAGGTGAGAAGTCCCACGTCTACCAACAGTTCAGTTTGCTTCCAAATAAAATTCAAAGTAATATTTAAATGCTATAACTCCTGCATATGTTGCAACCTGGATGTTAGGAAAAATAACCTGCTACCACTCTGGCTGAACCTACTTGTACAGAGAGCTTGAGTTGGCATTTTCATGCTTTTGGCATGGTAAGAAGGCATCATCCCAGAGGCTGAAATAAGAATTTGTGGTATTTAGGTAAAGCCACTGAAAGTTGTGTTTCCTAAAGTATCCCATGTATGTGTGCTTAAGTTGCTTAAACATCTGTTGGGGTGGTTACCTAACTTTACTGCATGGACACATAGGACAGTCATGATCTCTGTTACAAGCCAATAGCACAAGTATGCACCTAAGGTCCAGCTGGGCTTTAACATCCTATTCTGAAGTCAATTCCTGTATTGTTAATCACTTCTGACAACCAAGGGAGATATTTTAAAGCTAGCATACACATGGCCACCCACAGTGTAACTGCCCCATTGACCTCTGCATAGTCCTAATCCGATATCTTTAGAAATAATAAGAGTACCAAAAAATTGGTTTTAAAATTATATCGCAGATTCACCTTCAGAGTTTCTCAGCAGTCATCTCCAATTCCTGTGATAGCAACACAAGTGTAGATTAAGAGTGCAATTACTTTAACTCATTGAAGGGAGCACCAAGTGAAATACAGAAGTATCTCATGAATGCAGCCCAGGTGTCTTGCATGCCAGTAGTAAGTAAAAATGGCTTAACAAGTCCCTCCCATGGCCTCCGAGAAGCAATCTTGAGCCTGTTTTGAATAACATCCTGAAATGACAGAAGTGTTATAGGAGGAGGATTAATGTGAAAAAGCTTTATGTAACTGCTTTCCCCTCCCCCCAACAAATGCAATGCTCCAAGGTGTGAGAAGGAGACTATTAAGGGCCAGTGAATGTTTTAAAGACACCTCTTGATTTCTTCTGAGCATCAATGCAACCTCTCTGCCTGTCTTTCAATGGAGTGATTTCTGCACAAGCTGTTAAATAATCCTCTGATCTACCAGCCAGGGAGGGGGTTCAGAGCAGCTCTGTCTCCAGCAGTTTAACTTAATTCCACCTATGTTTCAGTTTATCAGCTACCACCTCTGATCTGATCACCTGGATGAGTTATCAGAGCAGTCATCTAATTTACATGAAGAGTGGGAACAAAGCAAGAAGTAGGTGCTTGTTGAGTCCTTACTACACAGAAGCTATTTCAGTAGCACAAGTAACAGCCCCACAATCACTTAGTCAGAGGGCCACCCAGGTTCCAGTTGGGACTAACTTCATATTTTATTTCAAAAAAATAGACATTTAGCATTGTTACAAGAGCTGGCAGCAGCTACTGATGCACAAGTGCATCAACTAGGAGTAGTAACCGTGGTTATCAGACAAATTTCCAGATCCCAGCACTCAAAGGGAAACCTGGAAGTTAAGGAACAAGCTGCCAAATTGCCACAGGATCAACTGCTCACAGCTCATCCTCAAATTTAACCTAATACAGACTATGAGCAGGTTCCTCATCTAATGACTTGGGAAGGTCACACCCGTGGCTCGTGAGATGGCTGCAGGAGCCCACTCCCAAGAACAAAGCAATACTCTGACAAGGTAAAATTCCCAATAGACCTCATTGCTGCCAAGATACTCAGTATAACCAGTGTGATTTTCAGAGAGGAAAACTCCAACTATGTAAATCAGTAGAACAGCCCTGCAAGACAGCTACTGCATGAAAGAGGCTCTGCATACCAGATACATCTGGTAATCACAGGTTAATCTTCATCTAGAAGACTTACACAGTTTCTTTACAGTAGTGAGTATAAAGGCATCTTCACCAAGTTGACCAGGGTTAAAATAAACGATTTTACTTTGCTAACTGGCCACGTTCCTTGCACACTTCCAAAACCATATTTATTATAGCAGCCATGCACACCAAACTGCATACCTGGAGACAGGATCATGCAAACAAGCATTGAAGAACATTCCTGCCACCTAAGACTCCAACTTCATTATCCCCAGGCACCATGAAAAAATCTCTGCCCCAAACACTGATGTTTTCATTTTCTCAGCAATCAGAAAGACATGTTGAACTCCTTCCTGGTCTTAACGCCTGGTACTGATGGGAACCCCTCCTCACCTGCATATTGTCACTTAGGCCTTTCCATTGCCCCAGAGAACCTGTTTCCTCCCTTCAGCCATGACATAAGCCACCTGTTCTACTTGTATAATTGAAAACTATCTAGCACCACAAGCTTCCTAGCAAGTTCCAGTTTCAAAGAAGCCTGAGTCCCTACTGCAACTATTATCATTTGTACCATTCTTGCTGCAACAGTCCTTGCCTTAAACCAGGCTGAAATTTCTCGTTTTCTTGCAGGAAATCAGGAACACACCATGCAATAATAGTTACTGCCAGCCACAGTGACGCTCACTAGCTGCAGACTAGTTAGCTCCTGCTATCCTACACACACGCTAACAGGTAATTTTTTTTAATTTTTTTTTTTAACATCCTGCAACATGCCTGTGTAGTTCCCCTTGCATAGGTATGATTAAGAAATAAAAGTTATAACATTCTGGTAACCTTCTCTACTCCTGTTCTCCATCAAATAATTGCTCCCTTACTTTACAGGTCAAGCAGTGTTTAAATCTTTTAACATCAAGCATAGGGCTTGCATTTGCTCCATTAGGTATAGGACTTCACCTTTTAGCTTTGACTTCAAACCATTTGAATTGCCAGTAGATATGACTTTTACGGACAGCCACAGTACCGCAGCAGCAGTTTCCAATATGCATTTTCCCCTCCACACCCACCCCCCTTAATTTCCATGCTGTGCACATTTGCCCTTGTATGTGTCAGTGCTGTGTTTTGGAAGAGAAAAAAAAAAATCCAACTTGAAATAAAGAGGTTGCTGCTTCTTCCCCTCCCTGCCCCCCCGCTCCTTTTCTGATGTTCCAGGAGTTGCTTGCACTAAGCGTCATTGAATCTGTTAGTTTATGCAGCCATATTTTAAGATCCCTCCTTTTGGAGGTCATTTAATTCATTTATACATCCACAGGGATGGCCTGATTTGCACAGCCCAGCTTCACAGTTTTCACTGCGTAATCAGCTTCGATGAACTCATGAAAAGAGAAAGCAGAAACTGTATAGTGCTACAGAGAGAGATAGAGAGATATAAAGAGAGAGAATTTTCTGTTCGAATGAATCAGAAAGAGCTGACTGCTGCCTGCAGTTCCTGCCCTGACTTTATTATGATTTAATGTCCCAAAGATTTTTTTTTTTTTTATTTCCCCCCTCCTTCATTCCAGGCCACTGCCACCTTATGGCCACAGGAAGCCATTTCAGTAGAATAAATACATCTACTACTGCACATGTGTTATGGAGCTGACAGTGTACTAGACAGTATGTTTTCCAAAGCACTTAAACCCTTTGCTCTGAGAAGCATCTTGATAACAAGTATTTTTAATGTATTGAAAACTGGAGTTCTCAAACAATCTTTAAAAAAGCAAAAATAGACAGCAAAGTGTGTGCTTGCGTGAGACTTGCCTTTCAGCAGTCAAGGGGATTTAGTTACACTAACAAAGCCAAGAAAGCTCTTGGTATTAAAAAAAAAATATTCTTTCCCACAAATTTTCAAAAAACGGGGAGCAAGACACAAAAGGAGGAAAAGGACATTTTCTTATTTTGAAAAACTAGATCATGACATTTTCCATCTTAAAGCAAAGCAATGCCAATAGTGGGCAGGAACTACCTTTATTTTATGTCAGAATTAAGAGTATACATGCACATTAAGGCTCACATTTGAATAATAACACTTATTTGCTTCCTTCTCATTGCTAGAGAGTTCCCATTGCTACAGAGCATGCTGCAATTTTAACATGTTCATCCACTGCACATCTCAGTGATGCAATATGTTGTCATTACTCCTAGTTTTACAGGCAGGCAACTGAGGCACGAAGGCAAAATCCTGTTCCATATTGCCCAGCCTAAACAAACCAGCTAGATCAATGAGACATTGCATTTCCTAGCCAGTAATCGTGGATGTTGGAAGACTCAGGGTGCTGACACCAGGAGCATGGCAAGAGGCCAGATGAGCAGCTAAAGCTGCACAACAGGCACCCCTTTGCAACACAGCCTTGCAATCACACCTGGTGGAGGAACATCTCAGGAGGTTCAGTCCCCTGCTGCACAGGACAAATTGCTTTGACTTGAGCTCATTCTGATTCATTCTGGGGATTTCTACTGGCCTGTAGCTGTTCCAGGTACTAGGGAGAAAGATGACAGAAAACCAGCATCAAGCCCTTTATGAGCACCTTTTCAGGGGGTGACTGAAATCTAATTCAGGCAGGGCTGGCTGAATCCAAACTAGCAAAGATTGGTGAAGTAGCACATTGCTATCTGGGTAAGCACTACTGAAAATAAAGTTCCCACTTCAGATAACACCACTCAGAAGCTTAGTAGAAGCTTACATGGTAGTGTTTAGCACTGAACAAGTTCAGGGTAATTTTTTATATGCAATTTTCATTTTCCACTACTTTGCATGCCCTAATTCTATGTAGAGCCAGGGAAAGAAACTGGAACAAACTTACTGTGCCTTTACTGACACTAAAGGTAGAAACGATCATGTCCTCAGACCTCTAGAGCAGCTTGTAGGCCATAAATATGCATGCGGTTTATAGAACTATCAAGGTTTTTGGGTGTCTATTAATCCTGACAGTTTCATACACACAATGAAAAGCTTACAAACAAAAATAGAAACACTTCACATTTGCACTTGCAGAGAGCTACTATTATCTTCCAGATATGACCAGTTTATCAGCATATAGTAGGTAAATGGTTTCATAGCTACCACTTTAACACATTTCTTAAATGTGTGCTTACAGCATCTGTTTATCATCTATTAATCCTTTAAAAATCCACCATTCCTCTTAAAAAGAATCCTGTGTTAAGGACAATCCACAGGCACCACTTTTCCTGGCAGCCTTTCCATGCAGGCAGCATCACTGTTTATGGACAACGGCAATCAAGGGCTAGCTCTTATTCTGACCAGCAACTTAATGCTGCAAGCATCTCAGTGGATAACAAGGGAAGAGATTTTGGTGCAAGTAAAAAGAATTCAAACTGTTCTTGATGGAGAACAAAATTATGTGTCCACTCTGCCTCCAAGCTCAAAAAAACCTAAGCTTGTAACTGTTAAGCACACACTCATTTCCCCTGAAAGTTTTTCAGGTCAAGGCTTCCCTTCATTGCTGATTTTCTCTACTGGATAGAACTATTACCACAGTATTCAGTAGTCACTACTCAGGCATGTACAGAAGTGACCAAATTTTAAAAATAAGCTGGAACTTTCAGTATTGAACTGTGTCACAAGCCTAGAGTTACACATTCAAAGGAATAGAGAGCTTACAATTTAATGTGATGAACTTCCTTCATTAAAAAAACAATTCCTTACTCTGACTGTTACAGTAGTATAACACTAATGCAGTAAAGATCCATCACACACTCAACTACTCAAAGCAGTTCAACACAGGCTTTGTTCATACATATCTACTTTGGGATATAACTTCTTTTGAAAGGCAGTATCACACTGTTTTACTCACTATTCTAGGATAAACACAATTAGAACTGCATTAAAGCAATTTAAACCAAGATATCCTTAAATCTTTTTCTCACCTCTAAGGGTATAAGCCATAGGTATAGCGAACACTTCCACTAACAAAAAAAGGTCAATAGTGAACCTTATGATAAGGCTTGCCTTGCTGTTTAGTTGCCTGAGGGCCAAAAAATGACCAAAATAAGTCCACTCCTACATATGGACAATGTAGTAGAAGATTTCCATATGCCACAACCTCAATCAGACATTTGTATAGTTCTCCAGCTGCTAAAAGAGTACCCTTTATAAGGGCTTTCTAATTTGCTTCAGACAAAAGCCATCTGGATCAACTTAAGGAGCTTAACCTGGTCTGGTTTACCAGCCTGATTTTGCCTGAAGCAGTAGGGACAGCTGAATTCAATCAAAGTATCTGTGCTCACCTGACAGAGGTCTTATGAGAGGCACATTTGCTGACACCTCAGCACATTACCTAAGCCACAGAAAGGAGCAGCAATCTTGTCTTTTAGTCATGGAGACCTTCTCATAAATTGAGTGCTACAAAAGTCTTACCACACACATCAGCAGTTGGGCAAAACCAACCTTGCCATGCACAGGATTACTGCATCCAGCATGTTCTTCTTCTGTCTGAAAGAAAGTTAACGATGGTGGAATGAGTCTAGAATACAACAACCAAACTGCCATTTCCCTGTCAACTGAATGGTTTATTTCAGGAAAACATCAAAAGAAGCCTTTATCTCCACCAGAGAAAGTACATTCTTGTTGGTGTATTCAAATCCTAAAAGAAATTTGACACAGGTAATTTCTGACAATGGTTTATAATCTCACAGCCAAGAAGACCTAAGAAGCTTCTAAAGGAAAAAAAAACCCAACACAATAAGTTACAAGAAATATTCCAACTTCTATCCTACAGACTGGGCTGATGCAAACCCCACAGACGTTCCTCCTGCCTGTACTATTGAATGTACTGGGATTCCACTTTGTTACACAAATTTGACTGAAGTCAAGGCCCTTAAAGCCCTCAAAAACCCAACAATCTACAATATTTTGTTGCATAAATATTTGTTATCTTTTTGGGTGTTTTGCTGTATTATTTGTGTTGTGGTCATTGCATTTACATTATTCTGAAGCTTCTGTCCTGGTCATTTTAACTTAATCGTGCATTTGATTTTGGAGTCTGTCAAGGATTTAAGCATTTCTCACTTTTTGCTAAGAAAGAAGCAATAAGCGCTGTGATGGTATTTTCCAAGCACATATGAGCTCCAGTGCCTTTGGATAGCTTCTGAATTCCTGCTACCTTTGCTCGGCTCTGATGCTGATGCAGCCTCTGCTGTTGTGGTATTGGCTTGACCTTCTCTCACTGACATGGGCTTCACAGAAAACAGAGTGATAGCTGTAGCTTTTACTCAAAAACATACCCACAGAGTAAGGGCTGACAGCAGTGTCACTCTCATTTTCTAATTATGACCATTCAGTATTTGGAAGTGCCAATGAAGTACTACACCATATGTGAAAAAAACAGTTTGAGGTTTCTATTCTGAACTAGAACCGTCTTTCCAATCGTCTACAAAAGTCCCATCAGTGTAACATTTCTGTTCATTCTCTCTCACTCTCCATGCGTTATTATGTTTGACAGAAAGAGAATGTCAGAGCTCACAAGGGCTGGGCAAACAGCTAACAAGTGGGTGCCCTTGTCCACCTGAATTGGAAGACCTACGGGTGAGCTCAAAGAATGGCACCCCATCTTGTGACCAAAGGAGGTCAGGGTGAGGACAACATGCTGTTTAATATAAGGGTGAATGGCTTGGTTCCTTTGCCTCAGAAAATTAAACACCCCAAAAAAAACAATTAACAAAAAATGTCAAGTTACCAAGAGAGAAAAGGGAATGAGCGACAAGGAAGAGACTCAGCTTTGGTTTCACAGAGAATATATTTATGCTGTCCCCAGGCAATCACTGTCTTTAAATAACGTGAGGCATGACACATTGTCAGAAACCTGCTCTTGAGATCATCCACACCCATCGGAGGACAGCAAGTTTAGTTGATGAAGACTAGAAGACTCCAAAAGCCTTAACAGCCACACATGAGGCCTCTCCATCCCTTTTACTGTCTGCACCAGCACCACCAGAGTGCATTGCCAGTGAGGGATGTTGGAAGGAGACCAAGGATCCAAAACACAGTAGCTCCTTGCCAGAAGGAAGGATTTACAACACCTGAGAGGCGCTTTCAAAACGTGCATCTTGGAACAGCATCTCCCTGTCTGACATAAAGGCAAAAGAGAGGTCTGTGCCTGTGTGGGGGAGGGTTCCTTCAAAACCAAAATGAGATCCCTGCAAAGTAAGGTAATGAAGGTGACAGGAGTGCCATGCAACGGCAAGATGAAAAGCATTTCTCAGCTCTGAATAAACACAAAGTAAACTGAGCACGAGGCAGAGAGTGCTTGAAAATGAGGACTTCACTACAAGATGTAGGGTCACATGAAGAGAGGTGTCCTTTACCCTTCACAACTGGCAGTCACATTTTTAAATTGTCCATATAGTGTAGCTCTGTGTTCACAATATATTTAAAACTCCTTTTTCACATTTTTTTTCACTTTCGCCACCAGTGCTGAAAGCCTATGATTACCTGATTTCACCCCATTCCTTGTCTCCCTTTGCCTGCAACTGCAGTGCAAGAAAGTGTGGATCGATTGCAGTTATCTTTAAGTGAACTGGAAATACATGTTTATGCAAATTATCCAGTGTGGTAGCCAGCTAACACGAGAACTTTGAAAGATATGGGAGAAATGTGTGATCTAAATGCTTGGTGTTATTATTTGTTCTTAATTACATATTGCTTCCTAGCAGTTGTTTGGCACATAGCACCTGTTGTTTTAACATAGCTGGAATAAAGGGTCTTTTAGCTGTTATGATGCCATTGCTTGGCCCTAATTACTGTTATTAACAAGGATCAGAACTTGATCTGGGCTATATGTGCACAGAAATACCTTTGGACTAATAATGTCTGTAGTACTCCTAATGTTTTTCCAGGATATGTTCTTTTTCATTTGTATCACAAAGACTATAAAGTACTTATACATGACACCTCTAAATCCTTTATAATGCACCATGTCAAACAGCCCATTTAGTAGTGACTCCATGGTATAATGTAGCACAATACACTGAAGTTTCTATGCTGAATTGTGTCAAAAGATCTGCTTTTTTAATTCCCCCATAATCTTATGGATGGAAATAGCACATTGTAGCAGTTCAGAAGCTGTTCCAGTGTGGCATGTCAAATGTTACTGCAGCACTATTTTGACTGTGAATCATCATGCAAGACAATGATTTGAGACAAATATTGATGTGACACAAAGTTTTCTTTCTTTTTTTTTTTTTCCCCTGTCTTTTTCAAATCATCATGGTGGAGAAAGGAAATGAAGTGAGTGGGAGCAAAGTGCAAAGTACGGTTCAGAAGCAGCTGACCTGCCATTAACAAAATTGAAAAAATTACAGATGCATTAAAGCTGTGACTTATGGCAAGTAAAGAAAGAAGAGTTCTCACTGAGACACCCTCCCCTCTCATCCCCTTCCTGCCAAAGCCTTGCACTTACACAGTGCCTGCTCCATCGTGGGGGAGTAAGCTGAAAATAATGGAGCAGCTTTAATTCAGGATTTCCTCACTACTGTCAAGCCAAGAGAGACCTTTGACATTACTTTGGACTATTCTCTGCACATAACCTTCAGCCAAGGCTTGCTTAAAGAAGTGGGACAGTTTTCTGATGAAGACACAGAACTGAGGTGCCAGAGCTCTGGATTTAACTCCCAGTTCTCTTACTAGAACTGGCCTGTTCCAAACCAGTGTCTGGGTTGGAAGAACAATTTCATCTTGTATCTAGGAAAACGACAGATGAGCACAAACACAGCACTCCAGCCAGAAGGCTAAAGAGACAATAAGGTGAATACAGTGTAGCTAGACAACAATCTCATAGTGTTCAGAAAAGGTCCAGGATAAAAATCTTTGCTCCCTTAACAGGAAACTCACATTTTCTTTTACACAGATAAATGCAGTTCAGGTTCGTTATGTAACCAGCAAACACATTCACATGTTAAGACCCATTTCACACATAGGTACAAAAATAGATCTGGCTTAGTGAATTCATTTATACTAGAAGTATAATGTTTATGCAGATTTCAGTGTTTTGTATGCAACTCCTACCAGCAGGGAGCATAAACTGATGTCCTGAACCATGTCTAGTTTAAATGAGAATGAGACTACTCTGGTTTACATGATATATCTGTCTGAAGAGCGTTCAGGCTAGTTACAGAACTGCTGACAAAAGGAAAGTAGAAAAACAGGAGTGACTGCAACAAGTACATTATAACAGTAACTGACTTTTGACATCTAGTTTCTCCTTTTCTTCAGCAGAAGGTGATTGTTGCCTGTTTGTAGCTAGTACAGTCCAATCCATGCCAAGCAAAAGTGATCTAATTTTATTTGTTGGCATGCAAATACAACCTGCTATTGCTTAAGCAGGTTTTAAAAGTATTGTCATCCTAGTAATTAATACATGCTATAAAAGTGAGATAAAGACCATTTGACAGAGAATCTTGTGCTTATTACATGTCATATACATTACTGGCACACAAATCTGAATCTTGATATCTACAGCCAGGTTTCTATATGCAAAGGTAAGCAATCAGTTACTGAGTCTACTTTTACCGCAAGGGAAGAGAGTAAAATTAAGTTGAAATACACAAGCAGCAAGATGAGCATGACCAGCTCAGATTAGCTATCAAAGCCCCTTTAACAAGGGTACCCACCTGGACAAGAATGGCAAGAGGCTTCTCTCTCTAGTGACTATCAAAGAATTGGACATTGACCCACTAGTGCTGTTGCAGGGGTGACAGTAGGGTGCCATCACGGCTGAGTGGTGCAGTGGTACTTCTGTTACTGATCTAAGGGTAAGATTTAAGCATTGAATGGAAGACCTGTAAGCTAGCAGGGTTTTTTCAACACATAGAACTTTCCCTCTTGTTCCAGGACAGGACTTCCCCAAACAGTTTCCTTTCTACAGCAGTAGCAGGTTCTTTTTACCTTGAGAGCAGCATATTTGTCCTCACCAGTTGCTAAAATGAAATACATCTTACAGTGTTGGCTCAAGATAACTTATGCTGCTGTCCAGAATGACAACAGTTGATGATCTTGTCCATCGCTATCCATCATATGCTAGCACTAATTTCATCTATAGACATGGCATCCACATGTCAGTTAATTATACTGCACTGTCTGATTGATGCAAGCCAAATTTTTCAAGTCATCTGAAGTATCATCTAGAATGGGAGTATGAGTTCAAAGCAGGATGTTTGTAGAAGCTACTCTCAGTGATTTTTGCATGGCTTCCTGCAAAAGCCACTTGCCTAGCTGCATGGGAGTAGGATTGCCCTTCTGATAGCTAGTAGCTTCTCTTTGAACTGTCCACACTGGGGTTACAAATGCCTATTACATGAATACAGTGAATATTATCCTGGGAATTCCACATGTGTGTAACTTGTTTTCATACTGACTGAATAGCTATTAATATTGTTGCATCCATAAAATGTCCTCTTCTCCATTTAGCACTGAGCAAGGACTGCTGTCCCTTGGGCTGTCAGCTCAGAACTAAATCCACTTCCTGTGAACACCGGTATTTTATATTTTTCTTTTCATTTGTAGTGATTACTTTATTGTGCATTTATGTCTTGCCTTAAACTTCCGTCTAGGTACATTTTCTAGAAACACGTGTCCTTGTTAGCCGAGACATTTTTATCATGGAAAGATGCACATCCAAAGTACAACATGGATTTGTATTCATTAGAAAAAATGTTGATAAAAATGTATGACCAAGAAAAGGGAAAAAAACATGAAAATCTACAAAATAAGAATGAAAAAACTAAACCGTAGATCTCCATTTTCTTCTCAATAAACCTGCCCAATGAAATCTCTGTCTGACTCTGCTGGATCATTTTTGTACTTGATCAAGACATCAGATAGTTGTGGACTGAGTGTAGAAAATACATTTCCTTCTCTCCCATAACAAATCACACGATTCCTTAAAATCAAATGATCTTTCAGGGACTTCACATTTTTGAGTCTAATTTCTTTCACAGCTGTTCTTAGTGCCATTGCTGTACCTTTTCCAATACTGTATTCACAGTATTCAGTAAAGAGTCTGGTCCCTGGTCTGATAATGTTTCTCTCCCCTCTTGTAAATCAACACAATTAGCTCTTCTTGGCTCATCGACCCTGTCAGCTTGCTTTTCCACACTGTGCTGTTATCAACCTCCAGCAGCTACTTCCCTGAAACATCCCCAAAATTCCAATAAAACTCCCTAGGAAGCCCATTGCTCTGCCACTCCTTGCCAGCTACAAGACACACTAGAGGCTTAAATGCTGTTTTCTGCAGTCCAGATTGCTCTCATCTCACTTGCACAGAATAGCACGCTCCACCATAAGAAATTCCCACTGAGCCCAATGGATCTATTAATGGTATACACATATAGTCTTATCACGATCTATAGTGTTATTCAGGAGAAGCCACGTGTTGCAGTTTGACCCCTTCTCCAGACTTGGTTCCATGATGAACTCAATGGCAGAAGCTCTGCATGTTTTACTGTCATATAGTGAACTACTCACTTGTAGTAGTACTTGTAGTGAGTAGTTTGGGAACATTACATAAAAATTTCTAAAATTTCATGTTACATTTTATTAAGCATTAACAACAGAAAACCAGTAGTTTGGTTTTTTTTTTAATCTCCTTAGTTTTCCCTTTCCTTTATTGAAGTACTGACATTTTACTGTAATTTCAATTGCTCTTTTAAAATTACATGTAACCATGGGCTATTACTCACAAAGACAACTAATTCTTCCCACTGTGGAAGTTAGTGGCAAAATTATTGTTGAATTCAGTAGTACCAGAAGTGGTTAAAGTACTGGTGTGTTACTAAAAAGAACAACTGAGTTTAGTGTCAGCTCTGATTCATCCTTACTGTTCTGCGTCTGATCAGATGCATGCTTAACTTCTCTTAATCACGATATTTATTTTTATTGCTGCATTCTCCTTTCATTCTCACCTGTATCAAGAGTCTCTGTTGACTTTTGGAAGCACAGATCATGTACTATCTTCTTTAGAGGCCAGAGGATGTGCCTTGGAGGAGATGCTCACAGGGGAAATAAAGTTAAAACCTAACAAGAAAAAAGGGCTTTAAAAGAGCAGAAACTATTAGGGAATGTCAGACACACACAAATTAAAGAAAATTACATACAAATAAGGTCTACATAGGGGAATTAAGAAAGGCACTTAGAGAAGGTGTGCTAGCCTTTTCTGTGTTTGCTGACAGCAGTAAGAGTTGAAACCTCAAGACTGCTCACCTGGACATCCCCATCCCAGAGTTTTGCTGGACCAAGATCAACTTCTGCAAAAGAGCATCTCCCTGTGCCCTCCTTCAAACAGACTTTCTTTTGAACATCAAAGACATTTTCATGGTGACATTTGCTCTGCTAAGGTTGACTCCCATCTTTTAATTTTCAGTGAGGATCCACTTTCAAAAAAATAAGGTATTTTTCATTAGAAAAACGCCATTCCCTGCTCCAACTGCCCCACCTTAGTCCAGTGAGGAAGCGTTATGAAGACATCACAATGCCTAGGTCATCCCTGCTTTTGCCCTTTTATTCCTTCAGACTCAGTCGCTCAAGTCAGAGTCCCATTGATGGGGTATCATGTGAGGGACACGGTCCTCTTCATCCATGCTGCTCCAGCTGTCTTGTTAAACAGAGACCTTCTCTCTCCAAGCCTTCCAGTGCAGACCATGTTATGATTGGTAAGTTAACAGACACGAAAATGAACAACAATTGGAAAATCCAGCTTGTCTCGGCAGGAGGGAATACAGTTCCACGAAAGGATAAACAAACCACATAGACCAAAAGCTATATGGCTCTGACTACCAGACAGCTAGGAAGTAGATCCAGTGTGGAGGGAGAGTAGCATGTTCTTGCTCCTCATCAGCAGGCAGAGCACAGCCCCCATGCAAACTATCCCTTGAAACATTTATGTGTGTGGTAGATATGGAAAAGTTGCCTCCTAGGGTGGTTCTTAACCTTTGAGGGGTAAATACAGATTATTAGCTAATCACTGAAGGAATTGAGGATTGATATATGATCTAATCTGCAATGATGTAAGTCAGTTGGGAAAGGCCAATGGCACCTGAAGCCTAGAGTGATATATCCTTGCTGAATTTCACCTCTAGTGGAGTATGATAAATCATTTTATATTTTTTAAGCAGAGCCGCAAGACAGCAATAACATTTTCATTTTAAGTGATCACCACAGCACCAAGCAAAGAGTTTATCAGTATTTTGCAAACCAGGTTCTATAACAGTATATGTATTA
The DNA here is from genome assembly GCA_033558105.1 of Coccyzus lansbergi. Taxonomy (NCBI): domain Eukaryota; kingdom Metazoa; phylum Chordata; class Aves; order Cuculiformes; family Coccyzidae; genus Coccyzus; species Coccyzus lansbergi. Next base: position 65,057 of record JAUMJK010000067.1, on the reverse strand, counting down.
AAAGTGTTAGCAATACAATCATTCATTTTTCGTGTTCTCTTTAAATGTAGTTAATAAAGCCCTACTTCTTCCCAAACCACAGCTGGCAGTTTCATGATTTAGATTAAGTTTCTTGAAGACAATGGGAGAAGTCCAGTTGTTGAGGATAATCTACACTTCCAGAGCTTGCAATGTAGCTGATGAAAAGCATAAAAATGAAGACTTGGGTGGGACCATCAGACTGTAAATTTAGTGCTTGAATAAGTTGATTTATCTGACTCGAGGAAAAAGGGGTTTGTGTGAGTGTGTGCCACCAGTATGAGCCAAAAGGACTGCAACTTTTTCTCACCTCATGCAGACCCTCAACTCCGGCTGCTCTACATCCCAGCATTTGACTGGGAGTGAAAGTCAAGTGCAAGTCTGTGGGTTGGAAACCTCCCACGTGGTAATTACCCAGAAAAGGCTGTTGCACTAAGTGTGTTTACCAGTGTTGCTCGTGGTATACAATGGTTTGCACCTTAAGTGCTCAGCAGCAATTGGAGCACCGCATGGCCTGTAAGCCCACACTGGGTGGCCTCTGAAGCAGATGCTGTATTGAAAACTGGATAAATAACAAAAAAATACTTTTTTAAAACCCAGTTAAAGTAACTATTCTTACATTGAGCCTTATCTAAAACTTCCCTTGTCTTAAAAGGAAAAAAACCCAAAGCAAAACAAAAAAACCCAAACAAAAATAGGGAGAAAATGAGAATGCAAACAGAGTTAAACTCAGGACATCAAACCAAACACAAACACAGATGGAATGAAGATTGGTTCAGACCATTTTTTAATCTCAAAGCAAAACTGAAACATTAGTTTGAACTTCTTCTTGGCACCAGATGGGAGTGGAACAAGGAGACAGATGACACTATGTCTGACCTGAAGAAAAAAACAAAGTAATTCATCTCCCAGCATTCGCACAGAGATTTTCATAACCACCAAAGCAAGTTACATGAGTATAATCAACTGAATCTCCAAAGTATGTGAGTCACGGATACTAAAAATGATTAGTTGCTTTGCTAAATTGGGTGTTAATTCCTATGAATCTAAACCAAATTCCAATTAAAGAGGCAAGTGTAAGGATACCTGAACATCTGACTCTGGAAGACTGGAGTTCTTTGAAGAAAGTTTAATTTGTCTATGAGTGTATTTGTTCTGCTTATTTTCAGCGTGAGTGGTCAAATATCTTTGCTTTTCTCTAACATTTATTTCCTTTTGTCAGAAAATTAAAGTTTTGACTGACAACTGAAATGGCTATTGTAGTAATTGTCAGCTTTAATTTTTTTTTTGTCAAAAATAGATGTTTTCTGTATGAAATTAAATTCTTTTTTTTAATCAAGTCTGCTCTTGAATTCTCTACCAGTGATTTCCTGAAGAGCATTTGCAATGCCCTATAGCTCCCTCTCCCTCTGTTCACCCACCTATAAACGCATCCTAATAACAATATTTACCTCTTTCACTCAAGTTTTGTGAAGCTTCGTTACAGAATGTTTTCAAAGCATTTTGAGATTCTTAAATGAAGGCTACCCAGACAGTATAAAATTCAATTACACTAAAAAGCGAAAAACTATGATTTAATCCTTAGCATCTGGGTGAAAAACAAATCTAGAAACATAACGGGAGACCAGAAACTAAAAAACACAATACAAGAGGTGGAGCTGTGAGCAGAGTTAATATGATAACTACTTTCATAATTTAGCTCAAATAAATTAGTTATGGTTTGTTGAGCAGAATCTGCTGCTAACCTTGTGTATAACAATGGAGAAGTGAGCCACAAACAGGCCTGATTAAAAAATGAGTAGCTTTTCTTAGCTAGAAGACTTGTGCCCAGCAAAATCCAGCACCTTGCAACAGATGACGGAGGGTTAAGGAGCAGGAACAGAAATTTGTATCTAGGCAACATCACATCAGGTTGCATGTATTTGGAAAAAAATGATCTTTGTTTCTTTAATGAAAAGTGTGCCAGTAAGGACATGTAATTTGAGGTATAATTGGCTGAAAGATGTTAAAAACCTTCTCACCACAACATAGAACATGACTTTAAGATGATCACCAAACAGTAACAGGCAAGAAGACAACAAAGTGTACCTGTGCCAAAGTGTTACCAAAGGGACTACTGCCCACTCAAAGTTTGAAGCCTTCTGCTTTCCTTTGTGTTTCTTTCCACAGCTTTCCCAGGGAAATATGTGACTGCAATGCATAAACCATTCAATCCAAAGATTTATGCCATGCTCCTATTGCTAGCGTGACAGTCAGTGGGAGTAGTGCCCTGGTTCAATAATTTACTATGACTCTGGCTTTTGGTCTTCTAACTGTAATCAAATCTGCCCTCACTGCATGACACATCAGTGCTCATCTTATATCAGCATATCCTGCAGCTTCCCAGCACCTGGAGGTTAACATTGCAGTAGGGTCTAGGAAGGGTCAAGTATCTTTGTAACTGACTCAAAACCAGCATAAAAGGAAAAAGCCTGCAAAATCTCCAAACTGTGTATTTTGGTTAATTCAATAGAAATGAGATTGATTACCCTGGCTGCTCCTCATTAAATATCTGTATGAGCTGATGTCTGAGCTCACAGATCTGGTGTTAATAGTCCTGGAAGCTTGGTCCCAGGTGACAGGCAGCTCAACACAACAAACTTGTTATCTACATGCAATGTATCTGGGTAGATAAGGTGAACCTCACAGTACTGTGTAGTTTGCTTTGCAGTCTAGGGCCTGATCCAACAAATGCTTTCATATACAAAGAGGGCTGCTGCTGTCTTTAAGTTATTGAAGTGCACAGGAGTTTGTATGACTGAAGGATGAACTCCTTGCCTTTTAGAGATTTCTGACGGATGAACTTCTCATGGCTTATCTTTCTGTTTTCTGAAGGGTTTGAAAGAGCAGCAGAGGCAGCTTTCAGTGTGCTGAAGATTTAGGTTTGTTTTAAGAATTATGTAGACAGAGGTATGCCGACTTGCTAAACAGACCTAACAGCATGTTTTGGACATATACACAACTGCTTGTTGAGTGGCAGAGTAGAGTACAATTCAGTCTCAGCAAATTTCTGTTGGTCTTATGCATCAGATGCCAATCATTTCAGCCCTTAAATAAGTTCAAATAAAATAAATGTTTTCCTGGATACTCTTATTTTCTGTTTCCCTGATTTTCCAGACCTTGTTGGTATTTCTTGCTTCTACAAAGTGGAGAGCAGAGAGCTTTTTAAATGTGTGTTGCTGATTCCCAAGGGACCTGGGTATCTTTTCCTCCCAATTGTGTTTGCTCTGAGCCCCACGCAGGACAGAGGAAGTGGAACATCACACAGAGCACAGGCTACAGCCTGGCAAAAGTGCTACAGGCAAACCCATCTTGTGTTATGTGGTACAGTTCAAATCCTCAGTGAAGAGTTTTATTCCCATGCCTTGACTGAATATTTTATAAGTTATTGGCTGGTTTTGCCCTTGTACCCCTGGCATTTATTTCTGAGGACTATTAGGTACCAAGTGGGGTTTTGTGAAAAGGAGTACTTTAAGTCATCATTTCCTGGTGTCCTACCTTGCAAGCAAGAGCTTATGAGTACATAAATACTCATAAACCTCAATATTTCTAATGTAGTCTAAACCCATCCTTAATCAAAATGCTTATATAGTAGCGTACAAGCTAATGAAATCTTCCTGTGAACATGTGATACTTGTATTTTTTTGATTATTGTCCCATTTCTATTAGGTCATTTATATGAAAGAAGCCTGCACAACTGCTTTCATTCAGGCTTCAAACAGGAAGACTCAAGGGCATATTTATTATGGTACCTATACACGACAAAACTATTGAGTTCCTCTTTTTTTAGGCAGCAAAATACAGTAATAAGAGCTTTTCCTCCTCACAGAGGAAAAGACAGAGATTAAGCAGACAATTGTCTAAGTGCATTACTGCTTGTTTTAGGGTTTTTTTTTCTGCAAATCCCTGTGGACCACACAACAAAGCTGAAGATACCAGGCATAAAGCTGATAATGAGTTCTTAATTCAAGAACAATAATTAGCCATCTTACAAAAATCATAGTGGAATAAGGCTTGCAATTTCTCAAGTTTTCCACTCATGTCAATGAGTGTCTTTTACTGGTGTGAGGTGGTAACGAAGCTTCATTTAATGGATTTTCATGAGAAGTAGTTTCAATTCTTTGTCTAGACAGGCAGCTTGTAAGATACAAAGTTAAGATTTTTAACCAAAACAGAAATTACTATCAAAACCATTGCTAGGCACAGTATTTTTGAGAAGCTGTCCTCTCTAGTGACTTTCCCATGAAGTTTGATGAGGACAGGGACGGGTACAACTCCTATATGACTTCTTTGAGATAGTGTTTTGCAAGTGTGTTTATGGAGTTGTACTGCCCTAGCAGCAGCCTACTCACATAAGACAGTTTCTTCCTTATTTTACCACGGTTTATGGAGAAGTTGTTATGTCATGGCTTTTGGCTAACAATCAGGTTCCTCCTGATGCCCATGAGGCAGGACCACAGTCACCCCTTTCGTTCCTCAGCTGGGCTTCGCACAGCCAGATGGGGACAGCTGCCATGCCCAGCCCCTTTCCTCCCATGACAGGCCTGAAGGACTGTGGACTGTCAGGAACAGCAGAGGTTATAATATAACCCACTTTTGATTATTTATTGCAAGGCTCATCTGAGTTTTGGAAAGGCTGTAAGGGAGCACCATGGGCATTACAGTTCAGGTGTTCCCATATTGCTGTCTCTCTCTGTGGAACAGACTCTACACCCCACCAAGAAACATGACCAGAGAATCCCATAGCAGCTGTTATTATGCAGGTCAAGGAGACAAATGTCTCTTTTTCCACCCCTGTAAAACCAAATATGTTGTATAGCACTAAAATACTAAAATGAATTCTAAATTCAATCTTCTGTCGGAAAACAGGGGACAATGTATTTCTTTTTAATTTTTAACCAGTCAGAATGAGAAGAGCATTTTGCCCTTGAAGATCCTACTTTCTGGGGCAAACTCACCAGAAAGTAGAAATGATTAAACATTTGCAGTGTAGTTAGTAAGCACTCAGATCCACTAAAATATATGTGAAATGCTTCCACAGTCTGATAGGGACCTATGTAAAACCGAATGGAAGTGCATAGGTTTTTATTATTCCATCCCTGACTCTCACAATAACAACCACTTCAGTTCTCTAGAGTCTACCCTCAACTTCGCAGCCATTTTTTGAATGTTAACCTTGAACCTTTAATCGTTTCACAATGTTCTTCAGTCCTTCTCAGCTGAAGACTAGAAGATAAAGACTCACTGACCCTTTTTGGATGCAGTTACATTTACATCTTTGCCTAATAAACTGACTCTTGACTTGTAGGTCATCTGCCCACCTTCAGACATCATGGTTTCTCCTAGGTCATCTGTCCATAAATACAGATGAACCTATAAATCAATACAACCTTTCATCCTAAATTTAGGGATGCAACTGTCTTAACAGTTTCCTTTTGTCTCAAGTCCCCACTCCCCTTTCAACAAGAGTTTTGTCCTTGTAAAAGCAGTACGCATAAATGAGATCTTGCATTTTCTCATTGTTTATTTTATAAGATGTGAGATTACTTGTTAGGAGATAAAGATTTGAAGACAGATACAGCATTTAATGTTAAGTTTGCATGGTTTTTTCGCATAGACAAACAGAGGCAATGAAACTTAACACTCAATATATATCTTGCTTTGAATAGCTATTAAAGTCTGAAATTAAATTAAATACTGCAGATATAAACCAAAAATGGACTATGAAAGCTGTATTTATTTTGTTTTGTACAGCACTGAAATGGTTAAGGATTTTTTCTGAAGAACTTTAGAGGCACAGTGGAGAAGCACAGAAGCATAAATCTGAAGGTTAAATTTGTATTGGCTTTGCTCCTCCTTCCCATAGGAGCACAGATGGTAAAAACCTTAAAGCTACCCCTGCTATTATCATGGAATAAACGAATTATCAGCTTTCTCCCTCACAATGCTAACTAGGGAAGGCACCTTCCTACTCACATCATGATCAAGATAATTTAAATGAAGAAATGCTCTTTGTTTGATCAGAATAAAAAAAGAAAAAAATGGAGGGAAAACCAAGAGATCTCTATAAGACCTGTATCACCCTTTGGACTTGGAGCAATCACTTCCACACAGTTGCCTAAAGCTGCAAATCCAGCCAAACCCACTGGATTTCTCAAACGATACAAAGCACTCTCTCCTCAGCTTCTGCTTCAAAGAACCGCTGTTTGTTTGTTGTGGTGGCTGCAAGAGATGCTGATACCTTATAAGAGGCATTACTAGAGGGAAAGCAAATAAAAAACCATCAGCCTTGCATGTACCTTCCTGGGAAAAGAACAAGGCAGTGTGAGGGATAATGAAAACAAGGCAATGCAAAGCACTAAGAAATGTAATGGAGTAAAATATTCTCTCTGATACTATGATTAAAATTATCCATTAGAAAGCATGAACCCCACTCTGCTTATGCGTCTGTAAGCTTTCATACACAACATATGACCACTTTAGCATTAAGAATCTGATAGGCTTCAGAAAAGCATCTCTCTTCACAGACACCAGAAGCAATTAAAGTAGATGAAACTGGGATTTCAGCTGCTGTTCTGATATTAAAATGTGGATGAAACACAATCAGGGTTTAGGCCTCTATGTCAGTATTTTTTCTCAAATTCAGTGCAAAAAAGGAGAAGAGAGAGATGAGAGCCCATGGTTCTTAACTAAATAACATTACCAGCTGAACCCCAAGGGCAAAGTGAGTGCCAATTCTTGTGCGTACTACCTACAGTTACTTAGCAGTTCTATCATCTCTTCTTATCTGTCTATATAGTGATTTTTTTCTAAAAAAAAAAAAAAAAAAACTGGAGTTCCACTGTTGGGTTTGGGGTTTTTTCCCTCTAAATGTCTAGAGGTTGTATTTTCAAGCTGTAGCTACATGACCTGCCAGCTAACCCCAGCTGAAATTCTCAGTAATCATCTTCTTCCAAGAGCTGCATCTTCAAGAGCAACTTGAAGAATCCCAGCTAAGCAGCAGGAGGTGGCAGTCAGAAAAACTTGCATATACATTCACTTCTGTACATTCTGTGAAGACAATCATTCTCAGTGAACACCAAATTTGATACTAATAGCGACTAAGAGTAACAGTTCGCTACTTTTCAAATGCTCTTACTGTGCATACCTAAAGATTATTGTGAGCATTTAGGTAGGGTTCTGCTCTCCTTTCTGGGTAGAGCTGTGCACTGATGTGTTCTAATGTATGAAATTAATTGAGTTGTGTTATGGTAATCTATAGCTTGAAGTGTCGATGAAATAGGTAGAAACTTGAAGAAATGCATTTTTATTTTAAAGGGAGGTGCAATCTAAAAAAAGATTTGTTTTTCTTCAGTCAATTCATGTATAAGCCCCTTTTCCCTTTAATTGACATGGTATATAATTTGGAAAATATTAGTCATTCTTCTTTCAAAAATACAAGTAGGGAAATTACATGGGCACTGAAGCATTCAGATGTAAGTGATATCATTAAAAAATAGCAGAAATACAGTAAGGAGAAAATTAACAGTTAGTTGTTCCCTTCAAAAAAGTTCAGCAAAATTATGAAATGCTTCCTCTGAGTTATGAATTTAGTCATTTTTGCTGCATTATTTGTACAGACGAAAGCAAGTTATTGCATGATTGAATAACACAATTAGATTTTTATTGTTGAGATTTACTGAGCCATTATACAGCCATGGTCTGCCGCACAGCAATTGTCCACACCAAATACTGATACGAGAAAAAAACAGCAGGACTAAAGAGAGATCATCCACTAATGAACAACACATGAACTGATGAAGGGAAGCCAAGTGTCTTCAGTACAACAGAGAATACATTTTCCATCAAACCCTCAGGTAGCAGGTGTAATTTTTAGCACTAGTGTTTTTCCTTTGAGTGCTTAGCATAGCTGGCACAAAGCCTTTACAGACAGCTGCTTATGTGTGTCCACTGCCTGCTTCATTCAACACTGAGGTTTCCCTGGCTTTTGGAAACATCGTGTCCCTCTGGTTCCTTTGAAGTTCCAGAAACTCAAAAAGGAGCTTCTAGTGGAGACAGCAAGAAATCTCCTTTTTCCAAATTTTCTGTCCCCAGGTAAGCGCTAAAGTATTATTTGACTTCATGAACACCATGCAAAAAGTAAGATGGTACAGAAATAGTCTCAAAAATGTGGCTTTTTTGGTTGTACCCCTTGTTCACCCCTCTCCTTTTTTGCACAACTGAATTGGTAGAAAGCTCACAGCAATCCTCCCTATACGTCCTGCAGCCCCTAAAGCTAGAAAAGCAATGAGGACAGCAGCTCTCCCCTCACGTTTAGCTCCTCAGAAGCATGGCTGTTCCTACAGCTCTCTGAGAAACACAACCCCCTGGCTGGCAAACTGCAGCTGCTACATTAACGTATATCAAGCACCACATCACTTAGTAGCTTTATTACACAGAGGGAAAGGAAAAAACTTGCTGGAGAGAGGGCAAAAAATAGCTGGAGGGAGACAGTAGGAGCTTGGGGATTACCATTTAACCCTGTGGGATAAAAACTCTTAACTGATAAAGAATAATTTTCATCTCTACCAACAGTAGAAGTTCAGCAATGGAGCCAAAACAGCAATGGGAGAGCAGTAGTACAGTGAGCACAGGAAGGTCTAACACATGAGGGCAGTAAGAGGGAAGGAATACAGCTCATGGTGGTGGACTTTCCATGAGTAGACAGGACAGTTCTCTGGTTTCCCACCTCCACATCTCACTGAACCTTGCTGTAAAGGTACATATAGGAAAAAATCAGTAACAAATGACTGGGCACACAGTTTGTATGTACAGCAGGTAAACATTGAGCATCTCCCATACAAAAAAACAGAGCATGGAAGAAGGAAAACATCCTTGACCAAGAAAATAAAGGCAACACAAAGTTGCTTAAGTGAGCAGAAATTATTCAGCTGTTATCTGCATCAGCACAGGGGAAGGCATGAGTCTTTTTGAATAGGAACAGCATAACAAGGTATAAGGTATGGGGCACAGCAACAGCAATGCAGTGGGTGATCCGGTCTAGAGTAAAGCTGTATTGCAAATTATGCACACAGCAGATATTTCATAGATTCAGAATATCCTGAGTTAGAAGAGACCCATGAGGATCATTGAGTCCCACTGTTGACTCAACAGGGGGCAATATAAAAGTTACACCATTTATATGTTGTCCAAATACTTCCTGGGCTGCTTCCCTGGGAGCTTGTTCCAGTGCTTCACCTCCCTCTCAGTGAAGAATTTTTTCCCAATATCCAATCTGAACTTTCTCCAATGCTACCTTTACCCAGGGAAAAGAAATCAGTACCTTCCTCTCCACACCTGCTTATGAGGAAGTTGTAGACAACAGTGGGGTCAACCCTCAGTCTCCTCTAAGTTGAACAAACCTAGCATGCTCAGCTGTTCCTCATAAATCATGCTCTCTAGTCCTTTCACTGCCTTTGTTGCCATCCTTTGGACACATTTTTATATCGTTCTTATGTTGGGGGGCCCAAGATAGCATGCAGTACTCAAGGTGAGGCCTCGCCAGTGCTGGGACAATCACTTCTTTTACCTACCTAGCTTAAGGCACTCTGAGATACATCTGACCCTCTTGGGTGCAAGGGCACATTGCCAACTCCTATTGAGCTTACCATCAACGAACCCCCCCAGACCACCCCAGTCTCTTGTCCCCAAATCTCCCAATCTATATGTGCATCCATGATTATACTGTTCCAGGTGCAAAATCCAATATTTGTTCTTGTTAAAATTCATAGTGCTAGATTTGTTCATCTTAGATCCATGCCATCATCCATTCATGGAGGGTACATGAACAGCCCTTCTCCCATCAGCCACACCTGCAAGTGACTGTCTATGATGACTAAGATTGACTTCAAGCTCAATTCTGCACTCATCATTCAGATATTTCAATAGCAAACATTGATACTCTCCAGAGTCTTATGACATCTTTTTCTCATAATAGTGAAAATTTGAATTCCCTCTAACCATGACTAATCAGCATGTGAACCACTGCATCTCTACCCTTCATTCTCACAGTCCTGAGAATGGGCTTGCATGGAAGGGGAGTTTTAAGTCAATACAATCAGATAGTCAAAGGGGGTAGGAGGTGGGGAGGAAAAGCACAGTTTCCACGTGAGGGTCACTGAACTTCATACAGAAGCAGGCCATTAAGTTGAGGCAGGGGAAGAGAAGGTTAAACCCCAAAATAGAGATGATCTATCTTGAGCAAGACAGAGTACATGGAGGGTGAAAAATATTTCTTTCATTTTCTCTTGGATATTAAAAATAAAAATGTAATAACCAGAATAATGGCTTGTGGACAAAATTGCAACTAAACACATTTAGAACAGCTGCATTCTGAAACAATCTGACCAGAAAAGTTTATATACAAAATAAAAGGTTTGCATTACCGTTTGTCAAGTAACAGGACAAAGAAGTATTCAAAGCATATCAAATCTCATGGAACATGTGAAATTATCTTTCCCTGAAAGACAGAGAGGGTTCAGTCCTGTAACATTTACTCAAGATTATATTTGTCAAACACTATTTGTCTGGTCCTTTGTCTCATTATGATGTCTTGTCCTGTCTCATTTTACAGTTTCTGTTTAATTATCTTTCTGTGATAAAAGCCCAAAAAGGCATTTGATCCTGAAAAATCATCTGACATTTCCTCTTCATTTCATGCAGATGTTCCTCACCTGCCTCTCCTACTGGGTTTGCACCACTGTAGGTCCCTAAGTGACACCATTTACCCTTCAGCATCCACTTGAATACACTCTGGCATCCGTGGGTTTAATGACAGCTATTATGTAAGAAATTGTTTTAATTAGTTGTTTATCTAAAAGAAGGAAAGATATGATCTAATAGCATGAAGAATAAACTGGGAATGCTGATTTCTCAACCAAATACTAATATCAAATTCCTCTCAAGTCTCCAGCCAGTTATTTCAGTGCTTTGCTTCAAGTTTCCCATTTGTAAAGCAGAAATGATATTTCTTTACTTCATGGAGGTGTTGTGAACTGCATTCCCACTTCACTTCACCATGTTCACTCATCCCTCCAGATTGATAGCTACAGTTTTTAAAAGATAATGCTCTTATTTAAGGAGGAAAGGGATTTCAGATTACTGGAAGTGATGGTGCTCTGAGTTTGAAAGCATGCTCCTCTTTCAGCTCCTGGCAGCTCTGACTTACCCTGACAGCTTGTAGGCTTTACCTACAACAAAAAAAAAAAAAAGGGGGGGGGGGGGGGATGCAGGAAACATGACAAATTATTTCCCTGATGTATCTTGGGGTAAATTGTGAACCTGACTGGTGAATTTCACACCCATCAGTATCCAGAGCACAACAAATGGAAAGAGTGTCCATATTCCTTCTGATTCCCAGTCACAGGTTTGCTTCTGAAAAGCCAGGGAAAGTAGATGGAGGTTTGAACAACTCCATTAGAAGGCTCAGTGTGTGCACACATATGCCAAGGCACCACAGAACCTCCCAAGTAACAACAACCGCATTTAAGTGCTTCAGCTTGCAATTGCCTTAATGAATGAAAGCCTCTCTATTTTTCAGGTTACAGTACTGTATGTCCCAAAAGAAACTGTTAATCCTTCTGTTCTACTTTTACTCACTGACCATTGTCTCTCTCACCTGAAGTGATGTGAGGTCCAAACAGAAGGACTCTGGGCTCATACACTTTGGGCTGAGCAACTCATTGCATCAAGGAGAACTGGGCTTCCAGCTTCTCCTCCTGTCACAGGAAGTTATTTCACCTCCACCCTAGTCAAATGCCTGCTCCAATAAATCATCAGTAGATACTTGTCATTAGGGATTTATTACTAGGATTCCTCTTTGATATATATATTGAAGAATCACTTTGCTCCCTCCTCCTCCAATCAATTTGACATACGTTTTTGGTTAGCAGGCTGTGAGTCTGGCTGGCTTGGTGCATGAGATATAAGGTCACTGCAGTTATTCAGCATGTTACTTTCCTGATTTTTCTTCCCTCTTCTCACTAAGTTGTATCTCAGACAAGATAAGCACCTCAAAGTGCTTAATAATGGTCATCCATATACTGGACTTCTTTTCTACCTGGTATCAAGTGCATTGACTTCCTCTTTCTCTCAGTCTAAGTCCTTGATCTTAGTTTATAGAGAAATTTGGTTATACTAATTATAATCACCTTCCTCGTGATGGAGACCTTGTTATGACATGCTGAAATGCCAGCTTTCAAAGAGAAGACTGAAATTGTGCATAGGCAGACAAAGGGTTCCTCTTTAAAAACACATGGTATGGTTTTTCTACAGATGAAGGGCAGCACTAGTTGGAGACGTTTGCCAGGAAAAAATCAACCCTGTATGACTGTCAGCAGGGAGACCCCCTTCCACATACTTCCCTGTTCCAGGCATCAAAAACTCACCTGGACAAACCCAGAGCTACTGCAGCTAATAGGTTACTTGCAAATAGTAGCTGAGTTAGGAAAAAGTGAACCCTTGCTAAAATCCTCCTACCTTTGGTAGCTCAGGTGCAGTCCCACAGGGCAAAAAGAGGATGAAATGTTAGCCAGAGGCAGATGAGACATACATGAGAATGGGATGTACTGCAGGTGGATCCCTGCAGGATACTGCAGACACTGGTGGGCCCAGGGTGAACCTGCTTGGCTACGTGACACTGGGCCAGATGCACTCAGTTGGCTCCAATAACAACAAAAGTCCATAGCATACACTTGCAAAAGCCACATAAGCATGCTGTAATATCACCCACAGATGTCCATGCATCTGTGATATGTCTATGCAGTGTAATTCAGGGCTATGAAGACACCTAAGGTAGCTCTGGAAAAAACTGCCTGCTCAGTTGGCAGGAAGGACTTGGTTAAAGACGTACATGAACACCACTGTATTACCTCTGGCACCTGCACACGCTCATTTAAATCTCACCTGGGTGTGCACGGTCTGGCAGTGTGTTTTGCAAAGACATGCTTTGCTTACTCTTAAAAAACAGGGAAGGAATCTAGTTCCTTGTGGCAGCAGTCAGCGCCTCCAGTCCATAAAAACATCATTTCCCTAACCAAATCTCCCACCCAAATAACAACTTGCTATTTCAATAGGAAATGATTTGGAGGTCATAAGAAAAAATGGTTTCTGCATTATAGAACCCTGAGTATACCACTGCTAGCATCCACTGTTGAAAGGGTCTCATGGAAAAACATTATACCAAAACTTATTATTAAAATCTAAGTCATACTGTATACACAGGAAGGGAAACCTTAATACTGACATTTCACAACCTTTTTATGCATTAATTTGCAACCTCCATGTCATTCTTTTAAATACAGTTATTTGTAATGTCATTTAAAATGGCAAATATCTTGCTTGACATGAGAACTATCCTCTTAGCTTAGAAACACCTGTTTTCCTTCCTGGAATTACTGTTTCTAGGAAATGACAATGAGAGGCAAGTAGTAAACAGCTTTTAGGATTCCTGTGATAAGTGCTGAGCCAGTGAACCCAGGTGTCTTGCAGCTCTTGCCTTTCTCCCAAGGTATGAACCTATCGTGGTGGCACATGCAGGGGACACATGGAGAGCTTGGGGCAAGCTGAGGACACCAGTCAGGCACCACAGGGAAGGTGGGAAGGAGAAGTCCATGGTCCCAGGCACCCACTCCTGCCCTGCAGTACTTCACTGAAAGGTTGAGGTGTCATCACCTACTACACAGTAAGATTAAAGACACAGATATAGTCTTAATTTACTGCAGCTCTGTCATGGCACATAACCTGGGGCAGAGTAAGCCATGCGATGGCTCAGACGCTGCTGCTGAACTCTGGAGCTGGCTTGTGCCCCACTGCAGAGTGTAATTCAAGGGCTGCTTGAGAAGTCTGTCATGGACAAACTTGATCAGGCCAAAGCACCTCACTGCCAACAACACTGCAGTCACTCCCTAGCAAAAAGTGAAGCAATGGATACTGGTTCAAATAAGAGATGTGTACGGGAAGAACTTTTGCCCCCATCTGTCTTAATTATATTGAATTACATTTTGAAGAAAGGAAATGGTGTTCCCTGCTCCCCCGCATACTAAGTCACCTCTTCATGTCCAACCCCATGCTGTAAGTAATTTGCAGATATTCCTCTGTGTTTATTAGAGGAATTACACCTTCTGAATAGATACGCGTTAATTCATTTTGGACAAATAAAAGAAAAGCCCTCTCTATGCAATCCTTCTCTTGTTTTGTTTGACTAAGGAATGACATTTTGCAATAAACTGTCGGTTGTGTTTTTCTCTACACACACGCAGCTCTTCTGAAAATGTGACCTTAGCAGTGAATAGAGTGACTCCAACACAGCTGGCTGCTCTCCAGCATTTCCAAGCTGTAGAAAAAATACCTTTATGAAATAAAGAGATAGACTGTTCCTTCCTGCCCAAGGTCTGCTACTTAGCAAAGGTTCACTGGCAAAGGGGTGTTTGGATAGACATGGTGACTGAGAGTAAAACTGTTGATCAGAAATTACTGGCTACTAAAAAAGCGCTATTTATTTCTACCTACAGGCACTTGACAATAACTTCCCGTTGGTAGGCTCCCTGAAAGCAATCTGGGCAAGGGGCTGTCTCTGAACCACTTAATTATTAAACTAAGACTGAGCAAAGGAGGAAGAACTTGAGAAAAACCTATTTATAACAAATTTAACCTTGACATAGCTCAGCTTATAGCTAGGTTCAATTTGCCTTGGTATTTTTAGAAAAGATATAAAAGGAATATGATCATACATCAGATTGAGAGGGGAAGAAATTAAGTTATCTTAAAAGGTGAAGTTGTGTTTGGAATATTTTTTCCTTCTTCCACCTCTGTCCCCTTAAACTTAAGCCTAGTTTCTACTTCATATGACAACTTCACAGCCCTCTGTGTCCTGAGACATGGAAGATGCAAAGATGCAATTGGATTTGAAAGATAGGGCTGTTGAATCCAGCTGAGAAGGAAACTGCAGTCACCACCCCTACATCAAGGCACCATCAAGATACGGTGTCTGGAACAACCTACCCCTGGTGCTCAAGGCAGCCTGCCCAATGCAGTACATATTTTACCAGCTCAGGGAACCCCCTGAGGAACCAGGTAAGCAGCAGACCTTCCCTCCTCATGGACAGATATAGAGATTATAAATTAAGCTTCATGACACCTATTAAAAATCTCCCAAGCTGGAGGTAGACTGTCCCTAGAGTACCCCTGGATATCCTCTCAGTTTGGTGCTTCGGTCTACATCAGGCAGCCAAGTGGGGCTCACAGGAAAAAACAGCCACAGCAGGTCAGTTCACTGATCCCCACCTCTGCTTGAGAGTAGCCGGTCAACAACAGAGTTCATTTACCTTCTCGGGACACAAACTCTCCCCAGCATCTCTGGCTCAGTTGCACTGAAAAGGCACAACCACACCTCAGGAGCTCCACTACCAATTGGAGGACATCTCTCCTGCTATGGAGGTGGTTGAAGACTGCTCTGTATTACCTGTACCCTCTTTTTCATCCACATAGTGCAAAACACATCACAATTCAAGAAAGTGCTCTTCAGCTCTAGACTTAGAGTGGTTTACCTGTTTGGTTTTTTTTAAAGTAGAATTCTGTTTTTTTTAATGTAGAATTCCTCTTAAAACCCATATCAAACTGACACAAACTTTCAAAAATTTGGATTCTTGCAACCCTGCATTCCTGAGTTTCTAGAATAAATAAAGGACAAAAAAGGAGGAGGGGGGCAAGAGCGAAGCAATAAGTACTGGGGGAAAAGGGAAATGGAAACAGATGAGCAACTTAAAAACAAATGACCCCAAAACCAGGTTTCCACACAAGCTGTGACACAATCCTTAGCCTGGAGATGCTGTGGATATACCACCTACCTGCATGACCAATGTGTCCTAGCAATGTGCAGCACTTTCCCAGCCTGCAAACACTTGCATGCTCACACACCAGTTACATTTTATGGCCTGGAAACAATAGTAATGATTATAAGAAAAATGCCTATAATATGGCAAATTAATATTGCTAGCAAGCTGTTTGATATTACCTTTTCCAACAATGTTGTAGAGATAGGAGAGAACCCTAGCAAATTACATGCAGAGTGTAAAAATAATAAATTAAATTACACATGAACTGCAACTCAATATTTTGCATGAAAAATCAATTTTCTCTTTCAGCTCTGTTATACAGCCAGCAAAAGAAAGAATCCAGCATATAATCTCCTCAGACTCCAAAACTCCCAAGTGAAGATCTTGTTGTTATTATTCTAAACCATTAAAGCTTCTTCTTTTCGTACTGTATTTTGGTTTGGGTTTCTCCTTTCAGTCTCCACTGACTCCATGATACAGTAACTTTATATGTGGAACTGACAGCACTGCCTAATTTTACATCAGTCAATATCTGATATTGTGAGGCCTACTTTGTTCGCTTATAACTTTGTCAAACTTGATGGGGTTTGGGTGAATTTAACCATTCTGGTTATCAAGCCGAGATAGGCTGCAGGGTGTTTGCATTTGTTTAATTTCATTTCAGACTAAGAGAATCCACTCTTTCTGTAAACAGAATGATAGGGATAGACATAGCCCTACCCTGGCAAAATAAACACAAAAATTTAATGTTCCTTTTCTTGAGAAACACATCCTTCCTTATGATTTGTATCCTGAAATTCATGGGAGACAGCCAGCTCAATGAAGGAAAAGCCTTTTGTGGGGAACATGAAATTTTGGGTAGATTTGGCCAAATTGCAAGACAATTAAAATAACTGGTTTGTACATGCACAGAAGACTTTTCTTCAGCTTTATGGCTTATTTCTTTATTTTATTTTTACTGAGCTTAATGCAGGGGAGATTAAGAAGGACTGTAAGTTTAAGCAAAGATGTTTGGAAGTAGCAGCCTGGCGCATACTTATCAGTTGGAAGGCCAGGTAGGAGAGGACACCGGCTGATAAACCGGGAGATGGCCACTTGGGCTCAGAAAATCACTGTGACTAGAGTGAGACATGCAGAAAATAAGACTAATACAGGCTGAGAAATTAAAATTAGGTGAAGATGGCTAAGAGGCAAGGGCTGTTCCCAGAGATAGTAACAAGAAAGCAAAAAGTTCATGATGCTGTCTTCTAGGATGGGATGGGACAGGAAGAGAGCACACAACCCCCACCACCACCCTTAGAACCAACTAAGAAAAGTGGATCAAGAAGTTTCATCATCCTTGTCAGAGATCAAACTGAGTGTCAACACATTGCCAAGTAATGGGATTTTCATTTTGTTTTAATTTGCTACTAAAAAACCTTAGGCAATTTCATAAATGCATTAAAAAGGGCATTATTAAGGTTTAAAAATCTACTACTAAGAAGTCAGAAAAAAATGCTCTTGAGAATATAACAGTGACACAGAATTATACCGCCTTTGTTTTGCCTTCTATTATGTCTTTATTTGACTTTATAACCCTAGCAATGCTTTTTAACACAGCCTGTGTATTTGTTTGTGTGTCTGCATGCAAATATCCAGAGATATTTGCCAGTGAGGATTTTATGTGGGTGGACTCAGAAATATCATCCTCCTGCCAGCAGAGATGGCAAACAGACCCTGCCCAAAGTTCTACCTTTGGGCTCTAGATGGTTGGTGATTAAAAAAATAGTAAAAGAAAGCACATCAGGAAAAACATCTCCCACACAACTGGCCCCTTTAGAGTTCCAACTGAAATCTAATTAAGAGTTTGCATGAGCATCATTCTGTAGCTCTTTCACTAAGATTCATTTCAATTAGTTCTGGATCTGGTCATTAGCAATTTTTTTTTACTCAGTCGGGTGGCATTTTTATTACCAATGCGTATTTCACTGATAGTGACTATCAGAAAGCCACTGAACAGCCACTGAGCAGGCTGTGAGGGGAAAAGGGGTCAAGCTGTAAATCAGAACTTACTCAGAGACTTTTTTCTAGGATCTTCTAGATTCCTGATGAAACTTTCATCTCATCACTGAGACTGTAGTGCTCCCCATTTTTCTTTTGAAAATCAGGAGCAAGTTTACCAGTATGGTCTTGACAGGTTTTAATTTCATGGGAGCTAATAAATGATATCTCCAGGTGAAGGCCAGCCGTAGGTGTCTGTTGATGCCACTAGTTTTGGAAAGTTACCTTTTAGGGGGTCACATAAACATGAGCTTAGTTGAAACATGTGTATCTGTCATTGTGAATTTAATAGGATGTCAATCCGGTTCCTAGAAGTGTGGTGTGCCACACATATGGTACAGTATCTGGGGGAATAGATGTTACTTACTTCCTTACCTTGATAAAACTGGTGAGTTACAAAAACTTCTACTTGTTCCCATGAAGAAAGAGAAGCTGTGAAAGCACAGCTGTCATAGTCATGCCAGAAAATGTCCTGCTATGTGAGGTTAAAGAGTGTCATAGAAATGGTAGAGAAGCCCTAAGAACCTGTAGGGTGAGAGACTGTCAGCATTGTCCTACCAATGCGTGCAAGAAGGTCCATCCGCTACCTTAGATGGGACCTCTGCCTCTGGCAATGAAGCAGTAGGGTTAATTGCCGAGCCCCCTGGGTCCTGCTTCTTTCTTGCTGGGCCACTTGTGTCTGCATTGGCACACTTTGGATTGATGCCAGCAGGAAGCCTCTGTAGGCATCAAAGCTCACTTGGCATCTCTGGATTCTGTAGGCACCTGCCCTAAATCCACTACTGCAGGGAGGATTTTGGTGGAGGACTGGCTCTGTGCCTGGCAGATAATGGAGAAGGCACATACGCGTGGTCATCTACCCCTTCTCCTCCAGCTGGATTTTATGGAAGAAGTGAGGTGCACATCCATCAGAGCTTAGCAGCTGCACAATCTGGAGGAATAAGATGCTTTGGAGGATGCCTTTATCCTCTGTGTGCAGCAAGGAGGAGCTGCCCCACAGCAGCAAGGTAACATAGGAGGCCTGCACTGCCATCTAGCCCACATATGCCTCTGTGGAGCACTACAGATTTAGCTAGGAGGATATTAACAATCCAGACCTGCAGTTTTCAGCCTGTGGTGGAAATATCCCTACAGAGTAAGAAAAGTTTCTAAGGAGTGTATAACAGGTCACACAGGGATCCAAGCCTGTTGTCAATACACTTAAATCTGGTATTAAAAGGCTGCACCACTACCGGAAAATAGGGGACTTCTCAGCACTAACTAGCCCTTCCCATGCGAGAAAGAAAAATAATTTTTACTTCTTAAATTAACCAGCTAAGGCTTAACGAACACTCACTAGCCAGAATGAATTTAAGCCTGAATGGAGGAAGATAATCACAAAAGAGAAAGGCTCTGCCTCCATGGCAATATGAGCCCAGCAGCAAGGAAACCTCTCACCGAAGCATCCTGTGGGCTAGAGGCAATTCTTGCAGCTCTGGAGAGTTAGAAGCTCCTCAAGTGTGCCCTAAAACAGGTTATACTCAAACGGCTCACAGTCCACCTCAGTGAGAATAAGAGTTTAGTTGAGGTCACAGTTCAAGTTATGAAACTTCATACTTCCAGCCAAAATGTTCCACTGAATAATGCCTGGGGCCCTACCACTTGGCATGCCTCAGGTGTGTGCTCCAGTGAAATCAATATCTGGATATAAGGGAATGGGAGAAAGATGAAATCTTTTCATAATGTTGTTTTATGTTGTCAATACCTATTTCCTTATTTTAAATTTATTTGATCTCCAAATAGACAAGGTGCAAAGTTTACAAAAAAAAAAAATCAAGAATTTACCAATGGCCCATCGAAAAACCCACTATGTGATAAGAGCTCCATGAATTTTTCTTTTCTCTGTCTTGCTGGAGCCCTGGTCAGACCCATCATTTTGTCTTTTTATGCTCTTGCCAGTTGTGAGAATAAATAATGGTGTTTGAGAAGCATCTTCCTTGTCACTGATGGAGACAAAGTCTTGGCGTGTAAGTTTACAAATCTTGGGTGGATTTCACAAGACAATTAACAGTTGTTTGCCACATCATTTTTCTTAGGATTAAAGTTCCCTTAAATGCAGCCTATGTATTTGGAATTGGTTCCTGAAAGTCGCCACCAGTAGGATGCTTCCTCACCCAAAGCAGAGTCTGTTGACACTCTGAATAAGTAAGAGCTGTGGCGATGCAAAAATCTTTTATCTTGTCCTATATAAACTCTTTCACAAAATGTAAATTTTATGTTTCCATGCTTGACTCCCTTGCTTTGGACTTTTTCTTCTCACGGCCAAAACCAAATACATTCCAAATTTTCCTGAGGGAAGAAAACTTATTCTCTCTTTCAAGTCACAGCAAAAATATAGCTGACCCAGTTACCACTGTATGCGTTAGAGCTGCTCAGTCAGAAATTAGCTGGGGAAAGCAGGATGAATAAATGACATAGTAGATCAAATACATAATTAAAGAGTACTAAATACAGCTGGCCATAATTTTTCAAAGGAAGAGGATTTTATATAGTCTTCTGTAAATCAACATCTTTGAATGTCTATCACATTGTCAAACTTATTTTTTTTAATGTCTCACATATTTTGAATATAGCTATTTCTACCAAAATAGCTAGGAATTATTGAAAAAAAAAAATAACGGAAGCTAATTTCACAAGAAATTAGTTTTCATTGTCTTTGTAGAATGCAACTCTCCTCCCCTGAACTTGCAACTTTATCAAAAATGGAAAAATTTAATATTGGTCTGAAAATTTGCTACCTAGAGGTATTTGGGTTGGTTTTCTCTCCCAAAAACATCTGTAAAGTAACAACTATATTGTTATTAATTGATTAGAGCAGTTAAGAACATATTATTCATAGAATCATCATAGAATGGTTTGAGTTGCAAGGGACTTTAAGGATCACCTAGCTCCCACTTCCAGCCATACGCAGAGACAACTTGCATTAGACCAGTTTGCCCAAAGCCTCATTATTGATCAGAACATTTAAAATTTTCAGGTGATCAGCAGTACTTTAATTTCCTCAAAACTCTAAACTCTTCTGATTGTTATTCAATGGCTATTTTCATAAAGATTTGGAAAAAGAGCTCTCTATTCCTCCATCCACCAAATATAAGGACAACATTTTGAACTCTGCAAAATGAAACAACTTTAAAATTTAAAAGATATCAGCCTTCTTCTCGTGAAGAAAATACATAGAACCTATTTTTCCAGGGAACCTAGCATTTGTTACTTTCTTCTGTCAGTTTAAATCAATTTAGAGTAACTACACCTGCACTTACATTGCTGCCTATTATATTATTTTTCTTTGATCACATAGCAGCTTTTCCCTTTCAAAGGCTTAACTGCTCCCAATAATAATCCGGAAAAGTAATGTCAGAACTTTCTCACAGCACCTCTCTCCTCATTTTTCTTCCTCCTCTGACCTTCTTCTAAGCCTCCTCCCACTAGAAAGAGAAGAGGGGTGTGAAAGGCATTAATTAATTTATCTATCATACATATTGGTGGAAAGGGTGGCCCCTGAACTGTTTCTTTTCTAGGAGTAAGTGCCTCATTAATCTCAAGCAGATCAACCTGCATATACAGCTAAAGCCAAACAGAGTAATAATGTGATTTGAGGGCATGCTGTACAACGTCCCAGGAACATGCAAGCCATGGCTCACTTGCCATGAGCCTACATGTCTCCTTATATCCTGTAGGCAATCTCACAGGACAGAAACCATTTTTGTAGTGAGACAGAGATGTCTTTTGGCCACTTTCCATAATCATCACCTTGTTGAAGAAAGGTGACACCCATGAGGGCAGGGATGAGGGAAACAAAGACAGGGTGCTGGCAAGCATTTTCCACAAAAGTTTTCCAGTGGGAAATGGGCTGTGGGAGGTCACCTCTGTCTGAAAGCAATTTACTCCCAAAAAGAGGCTTGTGAGCTCTTCAGCTGATGCTGGGGGACCCTTAGATTAATTATTATTCCAGGCTACAACTTCATGTAAACACAGCTCAATTCCTACCTTCTACAGATCAAACTTATTCCAGAGGGCAAGAGTAAGATGTGCCAAGATGAAAGGAGAAAAACAAGCATTTTGTTTTTAATCTTTCCCTGGGCATAAAATTCAAGCTTGGGAGTTTTCCTTGCCCTCCTTTACTTCTGGTTGCTATTTGGTTTTCCCTTTCTGTGTTTAGATCTCTCCAAGTTGTTTTGCAACTTGATTGCAACATGAACAGGGTAAATTATTTTTACTTATTCATTCATTTAAGAAATGAAAGATCATATTGATTGAACTGCTGGTTACAATTAAGTTGGTTTAGTCAGAACAAATTTCTAATAGAATTTCTTTTAAACAGTTCGGACCTGTTATAATCATGAAAACGTGATTTACTCACAAATGTTTTATGTTGTTTTGACTAAAATATCTCCTCTTAACCTAGAGGATAATTAGTGCCATCTTGGCATTAACGTTGCTTTGATTTCTTTCACTTCAAACTATTTAATGTTTGCTGGCACTTTGAGAAGGAAAAAAGTTATTTGCAGAGCTCTAGTCTTTGTAGCATATGTGTGTGCCTACACGTCTGTGTTATTCCACAAATGTTCACCTATTCTGGGAAACTGATCTTGGATTGAACCACAGAAATGAAAACCGCTGGGTTTATGGCAACTGGAACAATTACATTCTTGCAAAGTTTCAGATTCATTTGGATGGAAAAGTCTTTTCTCTATCATTACATATTATTACAATGTAGGAAAAGAGTTGACCTGTTCCACCCCAGAGTGGATGGCATTTAGATCTAAGTCTCATTAATAACTTCACCCAGCAGGATGGAAGATATTAAACATTGAATTATCTTTATTTATTTTATGGCCTTCCACCATAGCTCTATTTCACTATGAAGTTGGAAAAAAAGGTAAGTAAATCTTACATCATGCACTTCCTAACAAAATAGGCAGTCCTCCAACAGGGCCAAATCGAACAGGTTATCACAGAAGCACAGACTTAAAAACTGTCAAGGAAACGAGCAGTAAGGAGTACATGCCAGAAGAATGGGGCAGTTTTTGCTTTGTAGGCACCAAAAGCAGCATTCTTCTCCCCAGGCTACAAAAATTAACTGTGAACTCTTTGCCTGATCTGGAGGGTCCTTTAAGGGCAGTGGAGAGAAACAGATGTTGATGAAGCAAAGTATATTTTAGACACCTACCTTACACAAGTCATTGTACTTCACTAACGCTGCTGTCTTACTGCTGACTAAATAGATCAGGAATCCCAACCATACATATAGACTGTAGAAAATTTAGGTGTCTAAATGTGGACAGAGCCCATCCAGATGGCTGCATACAACAGTAGAAAGGTTCCAATTCAAACTACCAGATTTAAATTGGAATCAAGTACTTAAACACTACAATTTACCTTCCCATCTCTGAATATAAGCTACAGATTTGATTGTTGAGATTTCTGGCTTCTAGTCAAACTATACGCCACCAACCTTACTGTGATCTATGTTGAGAATTAACATCAAAAATAAGCAAAAGTGGGACTTACAGTCTGAGATAAATTGGAACAAAATTATGTAAGTGGGATATTCAAAATAAACTTTTTCAAAAGACTTGAAAAATTCCACCCATTTCTGTTTTCCCCTCTCTTGAGTGCAGAATAAGTATTCTAAGTTTCAGCAACTGATAGAACAGAGAATCCTTTAGTGCATACAACACTGAACACAGAGCAACAGAGTCCTATGGAAATGAAAGCTTTTCTCTAGTGCGGGAAGATGGATTGAAAAGGAATTTGGGAAACTGAGTGCTTGGAAGCAGAACAAGGGGACTAGGCAGGCTAAAAGAAATGAAGTTATCAAAACACGACAGTAAAGTAACACAAGGGATATACACTAAGCTGATAAAAAGCAATACAGAAATAGGAACGAAAGCTGCTTGTCAAATTTGACTAATCAGTAGGCAAGCATTTGGGTGGAGGCTCTCTAAACAGCAAGTATCTGTTGAAAGAGTATTTGAACTTCCTAGTGTCACTGAAATCCCTTTGCATTAGCTGAGCTAGTTTGGCTCTCTAAGCTGCACAGGGAGTGTAGGATTGTCAGTGTTAGTTCTGAATGTTCTGGCTTTTGTAAATTCCATTATTTTATCACTGTAGGTTTTGTTGGGCTTTTTTTTTCATGTATACATGCAGATTACAATTCTGCTCACAGAGCTGCAACAAGTGAACAGAAAACTGGCTG
The DNA here is from genome assembly GCA_033558105.1 of Coccyzus lansbergi. Taxonomy (NCBI): domain Eukaryota; kingdom Metazoa; phylum Chordata; class Aves; order Cuculiformes; family Coccyzidae; genus Coccyzus; species Coccyzus lansbergi. The sequence goes on along the minus strand of JAUMJK010000067.1, from coordinate 40,850 downwards.
CCCTGGCATTATTCCCCAATATACCTTGTGCAGCTACTGATTGCATTCTTGTTTCTGCCGCAGCAGCCCCCTGTGTGCAACGAGGAAAACATACAAGCAGTAGAAAAATCACTGTCAGAGCAACAAGCTTTGACTAGCCTCCCAACTGCCTGTGAATGTATGTGAAGTGAAGAGAGGCTGTGGTAAATCTAACAGTGTTTGCAAGTGAATATGAATTTCATGTCTGGGTGACCATCTCCTAATTGCTGCTGATTTTTTTTTTCTCTTCAGTGGAGCTGACTTTTGAGGCTGGTACTTCCTGAGCAGCCTGTGTGGAGCTGATGCCTGCTAGAAGGAAATTAGCAAGAATTAGTGCAGGTGCTTCTCTTGGATCCCGTCCATGGGAGCCAGCAGTGCAGCTCAGAGCCCCTCGTCCTCCATGACAGCCTGGGAAGTCTCCTCTGGCAAGCACACACAGTGCTGCTCAGCTCCTCCATTCAACACAATTGAGATTTACACACAGAAAGCAAGAATTTTGTCTAGGTGTTGGTTTATTTAAAGCTGAGCTTTCATTCTAGTTACTGTCTCTGTAAAATAGGCAGAAGCACTTTAGGTCCTAACTTTACCATTGCTGATAAATATTGATTTGAAATGTAAGTTTAGTCATGGTATATTTAGCATCTTAGAGACCCAGAGCTGAAAAAGTAACAATTTATACATGTTTCAGTTCCAGTTACTGCAAGATAGTCATGGAATAAACAGATTTACCATGCCAGTAATTCCAAAATGAACTAGTAAGGTGAACAAAATTATTTTAGAGTTTAGCAGCATCACTGTCTGCGTTCAGCATTAACAACTCGCACTTATACTATCATAGTCCCAGTTTTGAAGTGACTTAAAAGACTGGTGCTTACAGATAGAGCAGCCAAGGCAAAGCAAGGTACAGTGGCTTCAAAAGCTGTTCAACAGATGCATTGAGAAAGCTAGGAATGAAAGCCAAGTCTCCCGAGCTAGAACCTTCTATCAGCCAGTAACTCCCCCTCACGTTATGGTCCTTTTATTTTCATCTTGTTTACTGTCTTACCTCTCCAGTGTCAATGCAGAAATGGTTCACTTAAAACCCCTCAACTCCTTTCTAAATGCAAGAGCTGGAAAACCCATAGTTTAAGAGCTGAGCTTTATGAGATGGGAAAGGGTTTGAATAGAGGGACTGAGCTAATTATATATTTATGTGGTGCCTTACAACTGATATCGCTAAAGCTAACATATGAGATGCCACAACTAATATGTTGATTCCAATATCTTATTTTTTAAAATATTACTGTGGGAAACTGAGAATCCCGTCCATAAACATAATTATTTCTTCAGATACTGATTTTAACAACTTATGTCTTGTTTTCCACACCTGGCTCATAAAAATAAATACCAATTCATATTCTAAGAAAAAGTATCCTTATGGTAGGGAGAGGCCTGCCCTAGGAATTATGTGAAAGATGTTCTGAAATGGCAGGCAGTGCAAAGAAATGCAGAGGCTGACTGTACAGAGTCCTTGGTTTTAACGAGTCCAAAAAGATGAGCTAGAATCATAGAATCCCTAGGCTGGAAAAGACCTTTGAGATCAAGTCCAACCATACCTGTCTATTACTGAATAATAACCCTAAGCACTTCACCTACCCGCCTTTTAAATACCTCCAAGGATGGGGACTCAACCACCTCCCCGGGCAGCCTCTGCCAGTGCTGGATAACCCTTTCAGTGTAGAAATTTTTCCAAATGTCCGATCTAAACCTCCCATGGCACAGCTTAAAGCCTTTCCCTCTCATCCTGTCACCTGTCATTTGGGCAAAGAAACCATCACCCACCTCTTTACGACCTCCTTTCAGGCAGTTGTAGGCAGTGATGAGGTCTCCCCTCAGCCTCCTTTTCTCCAGACTAAACAACCCCCGGTCCCTCAGCCAATTCTCATAAGACTTGTTCTCCAGCCCCTTCATCAGCTTGGTTGTTCTTCCCTGGACACACTCTTGCACCTCAGTGTCTTTCTTGCAGTGAGGAGCCCAAAACTTAACACGATATTCTCACCAAGGCCAGCTACAGTGGCACAATCACTTCCCTAGATCTGCTGGTTGTACTGTTTCTGTTACAAGATTCTATTGGCTGCCTTGGCCACCTGGGCCACAGTTGATTCATGTTCAGCCGCTGTCAACCAACACCAACAGGTGTTTCTCCACCAGGCAGCTTTCCAGCCACTCTTCCTCAAGCCTGTAGCTCTGCATCAGGTTGTTGTGTGCCAGGTGCAGGACTTCACTTGGCCTTGTTAAGCCTCATCCCACTGGTCTCAGCCCATCAATCCAGCCTGTTCAGATCCCTTTGTAGAGTCTCCCTACCCTCCAGCAGACTAACATTTCCTCCCAGTTTAGTGTCATCTGTGAACTTAGTAAGGGTACAATCAATCCCCTCATCCAGGTAATTGATAATGACATTGAACAGGACTGGACCCAGCATCGAGCACTGGCCCAACCGACCACTTGCGACTGACCTCCAGCTGGATTTAGCTCCACTCACCACCACTTTTTGGATCCAGCCATCCAGCTAGTTTCTTACCCAGCAGAGGTTGCTCCTTTCCAGGCCAGCAGCAGCCAATTTCTTAAGCTGAATCCTGTGAGAAACTGCATCAAAAGCTTTACTAAAGTCCTTATACACATAGCCTTATGTGTATAGCCTTATATACATAGCCTTTTCCTCAGCCATCAAGTGAGGTCACCTTGTCATAGAAGACTATCAAGTAAGTTTGGCAGGACCTGCCTGTCATAAACCTATGCTAACTTTGCTGATCGCTCAGTTGCTTTGTGTGTGCACTCAAGATGATCTGCTCCATGATATTCCTTGGCACTGAGGTCAGTCTGGCAGGTCTATAGTTTCCCAGATCCTCCCTCTGGCCCTTCTTGTAAAGTAGAGTAACAACTGCTAGCCTCTAGTTAAGTGGAACTTCTCCAGTCAGTCAGAACTATTGATAGATGACGGAAAGGAGTTTGGCAAGCACCTCTGCCAGCTCCCTTAATACCTTTAGATGAATCCCATCCTGACCGAGAGAACTGTGAGTGTCTAACTAGGGTAAACAGAGAAAGTTTAGATACTGACATTGTACTGGTGGGGTAGAAGGGTGTGTTAGGTGAAGTGATAGCAAGAGCTGCAGCAGTTCTCAGGCATTCTGGTAAACTAGGGGAGAAATACAGCTGTTGAATTGTGGTGCTGTCACTTGTGCATGCACCAGCCCTGTTTTGTTCCCCTCCTGCCTCCATATCCTCTATTATAGTTCTCTACCTCAAGACACATGCTGGCTGTGCTAAATCACAGCCATGGAATAAGTATTTAAGTACAAATTAGAATTTCTACAAGATCTACCTTAACTGTGACCACAAGTTTCCAATATACAGAATTTCATACAGTGCACGGAATTGGATGATGCAGTAGGCACTTTTCTGTTCTCACCCTTATTCCCTAGCTGTATGTAAGCTACAGAATAGAGTTTTATTAAAGCAATGGATATATCAGAAACCACTGGCACAGTAGAACTGTATTCCCATACAGCATAATTGAGGCTGCAAGAAAAGCTGCAGGTTGTCCTTCATAAATATTTTAAAATTAAACTGTAGAAAAGCCTGACTTACACTCATTTTGTGAACTTTAAAGATGACTATTTCTATCTCTACACCTACATATATTCCCACACAAAATACTGCACTAATTTGCAGTAAAAGAACACAAAGGATTATATCCTGACTGAGACTTACACCTTAAAAGACAATAGAAATAGTAATGTTCAGAGATGCAGAAAGGGCAAAGTAGAAAGATATATGAGGGGATAAAATGGAATAAATTCACCAAAAATTGGTGTTGTGAGGAGAGTTTAAACTCTGTGGTTACAGCTAGAAGGGCCAATAGGCAAAGGAGAGTCATGCTCCATGATATGGACAGACCTTGGTTTGCATAAATCAGATTTAAGTCTGATGCATGAGTATACCTTTCATACACAGACTTATATCTGGTTGTCTAGATTTAAAATACTACATGAAACACATGAAACATAGCACAAGTGGGTCATAAAGATTAAGCAGGATTCTTCTATTCTTTCACAGCGTTTTTTGTTTACAATACAGCATCCATTGCTTTACATGAATTTATTTTTAGGTTACTATCAACATACTTAGCTTCCTGGAGAGTAAATTCCAGATTCAACACAATGTTTAGGTGCAAATAGAGATTTTTAAAAAACCTTATTTAGGTGTCTACGTGCTTGCATCTTAAGTTGCACAAGTAAAGAAATCAGTAGTCATTCTTGCAATACCATTAGCAACATTACTCCCTCCAGCCAAATCCCTGAACCAAGACTCGTAGGACACTAAGCAGATGACACTAAGCTGGGTGGAAGTGTTGATCTGCTGGAGGGTAGGGAGGCTCTGCAAAGGGGTCTGAACAGGCTGGACTGCTGGGCGGAGACCAGTGACATGAGGTTTAACAAGGCCAAATGCCGGGTCTTGCGCTTGGGGCAAAACAACCCTGGGCAGTGCTACAGACTAGGATAAGTCTGGCTAGAAAGCTGCCTGGAGGAGAAAGACCTGTTGGTGTTGGTTGACAGACAACTGAACATGAGCCAGCAGTGTGCCCAGATGGCAAAGAAGGACAATGGCATCTTGGCTTCGATCAGAAATGGCATGGCCAGCAGGTCCAGGGAGGTTATTCTCCCTCGGCACTCTGCACTAATGAGACTGCTCCTTGAATCCTGTGCTCAGTTCTGGGCTCCTCACCACAAGAAGGGTGCTGAGGCTCTGGAGGGAGTCTGGAGAAGAGTGACAAAGCTGGTGAAGAGGCTGGAGAACAAGTCTTATGAGGAGTGACTGAGGGAACTGGGGTTGTTTAGCCTGGAGAAGAGGAGGCTGAGAGGAGGAGACCTTATTGCTCTGTACAACTACCTGAAAGGAGGTTGTAGAGAGGTGGGAGCTGGCCTCTTCTCCCACGTGACAGGGGACAGGACAAGGGGGAATGGCCTCCAGCTGCACCAGAGGAAGTTCAGGCTAGACATCAAAAATAAATTTTTCATGGAAAGGGTGATTGGGCACTGGCACAGGCTGCCCAGGGAGGTGGTTGCGTCACCATCCCTAGAGGTGTTTAAAAGACAGGTAGACAAGGTGCTTAGGGGTATGGTTTAGTGTTTGACAGGAGTGGTTGGACTCAATGATCCAAGAGGTCTTTTCCAACCTGGTGATTCTATGACATTGTAGTTTGGTCTCCCCATTTCCCTATCTCTCGAGATTCATGGGATTTTACCATTGTTCTGCCTGGGTTTGTCACAGACAGGTTGGAAGCCTTTGAGGAAGCCACCTCCCTGGGGAATTCTTACATTTTCCAATTTCTAAAATGCAAATAAGAATACTTAGTTCTTGTGCTACAGACCACTAAGAAAAGACACAGTAAAAAAAAAAAAAAAAACAAAACACCAAACATGTTGTTATACTTAGGAGAAATTTCCCATGCACAAGTATTGGCTAAAAGAAACTCCAGAAATCTTACCTGCCATGTCTTACTGGTCATAGTGAAAACTATCTAAGGTTCATGCCCGTAGAGTAAAGCTGGTTCCAGAAAAATCCACTGGAGCAGCAGCTTTGTCTTTTATCCCAAGATCAAAACCACTGCTGCCACATAAGTCAAAATGGTGATCCTGTATAAGTTCATTCTCCCAAATGAAATGCATTCATAAAGAATATATTTGATGTTAAATACACCAACATAAATAACATAAATACAAGAATGTATTTAACATTAAATGCATTAACAAAGAAAGTGTAGTCCTGGCAGATTTTTATACTCAAGCAAGTACTCTCTGTCCTCCAACAGCTGGAACAAAGCTAAAATAAGGCGCTTTGGCTAATTCCGGGGAAACAAATTGTACCCACACCTGTTCCAGATCACAGCAATATCACCTGGCAGGTGATGAAGTTGGGCACAGTGTGAATTGCTGTGGCAGTGCAGTCTAATGCACTGCAAAAAAATAACCCATGCAAGGCTACACCTGGTTTTGTAACTGCCACATAACAGGGGCTGCTGCACACAACTTCAAACTGCTGGTGGAGTTGTCCAGTTTGAGCATGGCCTTGGAATGCAAAGTGGCACTATCACCAGGATCACCTTGATTTGCTGCAGATTCCTCTGAGGCAGTGGCTTCCTCCAGCCCCTAGTGAACAGGAGTTTTAGGCTTGGCAAGCTCAGCTTCATTATGTAGTCAGAAACTGAACTAGAAAAGAAATAAAATACTAAAGAAGTTTCCCGCAGACTCTAAGGGCTGCCTCCCCATGCTCCCTGCAAAACTCCTTTCCGTGTAGCCATCTAGTGGAAGGCAATTGAAATGTTCCCTATTAGTCAAAAAAAAATAGAGGTTATTTCAGTCATTCAAGAGACTTCGGTACAAAAAACCCCAGTACATTGAAAGGTACAGCCACCTCTCAGAACCTCTCTGCCTAAAGCATAATATTCAGTCATACAGTAGTAGTTTTACTAGGCAACCTCCTATCTTTAAGAAAACATAATAGAATGTGCCTGAGAGTGATAAGTTGATTTCTCCTAACAGATTGATTTTACTTTGATATAAGTCTGTTGCACATTAGATGAGTTTGTTTCTGATCACATAAAGGTAAATGAGATGGGAATTGGGCCCGTTAAGTGTATATTTATCTGCTTCCCTAAGCAATCTATTTTTTTTCAAAACCAGGCCTTATTTATTTGAGATAAGTGTAAACAACTAATAGAAAAACAAACTCACTGCCTGAAGAAACCCAGTTTTGCTATTACACTCAACACAGCCACAGGTTACCCCAAAGGACTGAAGCTTCACTGCAGCTGTGAGTGGGTGTGTACTGTTCCATTCTGTAAAATACCCTGGGGGGAAAATGCCTACTCTTTTATAAGTGTGAAACAAATGTACAAAGCGCTATATCAACTTAATAAGGAAATCATGAGGAACAAATAAGACATTTTTTCAGCTTCTGTGGCAACTAAGTGAGGAGGCAAAACACGCTCAGCCTGCACTCTGTACCAGGAAAATCTCTCTGTTTTCCCAGGTATTAATAAAAAGAGAATTCAGAACTGCATTACCTGTCCTTTCTCCCCTCTTCCTTCTTCATTACAGCACTATCATTTTAATTGCCAGCTGGGTTCACAAGAATCAAGTTACTCTGAAAGACTAGAAGTGCTTTAGTGAAGGGCAGAAGTGATAATTGAATGTCAATTTTGCTACTGACTTCAACTCATTTTCTGGACGGAAGCAATCTACAGACATATTTCTCCTTCAGTTTTTCCACCTTTAAAATGAGAGAAATGACCACGTGAAAAAAAGCAAGAAGTTGGGATTCTTTTATAGCAAGGTTGGCCGCATTGTGTAAGTTCTGATACTAACCACAGAGCAGTGTCCAACTGAAATAAATTCTCCATAAGATAATTGATAATAAATAAACATCTCTTCCTGATTTTACCTAATTTACGAATGTTGTGAACTCTAATAATCTCTGGGTTATGCTGACACATTGATTAAATGACAAGAGAATCTGGTTTAACGTTTGCAAAGCATTTTGAGAGTAAAATACACCAATAAGCTGTAAATCGAGTATTATTGTTCTATGCAGAGGTGAACAGGAAAGGTGACATTACCAGCATTGCCAATATTTTCAGATCATGATACTGAAGAAAAACCTACCTCTGATTCTGCGCGTTGAAAAGTATCTTTCTGAGTGATGCCAACAGAGCAAGATGGTAACCTTAAGTTGTTAAGAAACAGAATCACAGAATGTCTTAAGTTGGAAGGGACTCACAAGGATCATTGAGTCCAACTCCTGTCCCTGCATAAGACAACTCCAACATTCATGCCATGTGTCTGAAGGTATTGTCCAAATGCTTCTCAAACATTGTCAGGCTTGGCACTATTGCTGCTTCCTTGGGGAAGCTGTTGCAGTGCTCCACCACCTTCTATGTGAAGAACCTTTTCCTAATATCTAACCAAAACCTCCCCTTGCACACATTCTTTCCACTCCCTCGGGTCTTATCATTGGTCACCAGAGAGAAGAGATCAGCGCCTGCTCCTCCTCCCCCCACCGTGAGGAAGCTGTAGACTGCTATGAGGACTCCCCTCAGTCTCCTCTTCTCCAGGCTGAACAGACCAATTGACTTTAGCAACTCCTCATACAACTTCCCCTCTAAACCCTTCACCAACCTCACATCCCTCTTCTGGATACTCTCCAGTAGTTTGATATCCTTTTTACACTGTGGCACCCAAAACTGCACCCAGTACTCAGGATGGGGAAGCACAGCGCGGAGTAGAACAAGGCAGTCAATTCCCTTGATCAGCCAACAATGTCGTGCTTGATGCAACCCAGGACACGATTGTCCCTCTTGGCTGCCGGGGCATTGCTGGCTCATGTTCAACATGCCAATGACCAAATCCCTTTTTGCACGGCTGCCCTCTATCCTCTCACTCCTTAGTTTGTATGTTCATCCAGGGTTGCTATGACCCAGGTGCAAAACTGGGCATTTGCCCTTGTTAATCTTCATGTAGCTGGTATATGAGGTTTTCAGACTGGGAAGAAGGAGGCTCGCAGATTGCTTCATTCTATGTTCCTTCTTACTCCACAAAAAGCTGAAATAACTGCATGGACTTAGGTTGTCTAAAGGGCAAGTTTTTGTCTAGGCTAAGCTAAGACTGTAGAATTTGTTCTTATGTGGTTGGGTTTTATTTATAATTTTAGATCTTTTTTTGCCTTCATGTTAGTCCCATAATAGAAACAAACAATTACAGACTCTGTATTATTCTAGACTTCTGGTTGCATTTTTCCTAGAAACACAAAGGTCTCATTTTTTATTTTCCTGAATTCACAGGGTTTACTTGCGCAACTCCCATTAATATTGATGGGAGTTAAATATCTTAAAAATCCCAATGCACACAGAAAGGAATAGACTGCTAAGTGAATGTCTATTATAAAATGACAAAGAGCTGTAGTCTTTGCAAAAGCCAGCAAAGAGTATTCTTCTGTTTAATGCTCTAAGAAGTGTCCTATTATCCATTTAGTTCAATTACACTGAATGAGTCTGGTTTTTCTAAAACCTTCCACTTTATCACACTGAGTACGGGGAGGCTGACAAGAAAGATGAACCACTGCTAGCTCTTGGGTAGCTACAGTGATCTCTCACTATACCTCAGTGAGAACCAGGATCCACTCATTAGCAGAAAGGAAACGGGCATGACAATGGCCCCCAGTAGAGCCCTCCAGGTACAAATCTGACAATGATCCCTTTGTAAACCTCTTATCATCAAAATGTTTTTATTCTCATCCATTGCCCAATCCTTAGGGGCTCAGACTTAGAAAATAAGGAAGAAATGTCTCACTTCTGAACTGCTCAGAAGAATATAAGACTGCTCTGAACAATTTAAGCTAAGAGCTACATAGGTTTTGATATGCTTCTTAATTCTCAGAAACTGGGTTTTTTTGTTTTTTCTACAACAATTACTTTCTCTTTTAAGAGACACCCATTTTCTTTTTAGGAGAAGCCCTCCACTGTGCCACAGAAAGGAGCACAAATACACAGTGGTTTCAGGAGTAGAAAGTATATAGAGATATTTCAGGCATCATTGACACCATCACAGATTAGCTAATCTTATTCTATCAGAAGGATCATTACCAGAAAACATGCATGCAGAATAATTAGACTTCAAAGTATTTCGAAATACTATGAGTCCTATTAATAGTATTTTAGCATATACTACATATTTAAAGGTGGGTTGTATATGCAGACTTCTGTATTATCCCATCTCATCTTTTAACAGTTCATCAAACATGCAGAAATAGTAGCTGTAGAAATCTTATATATTTTTATATATATTCTATTTGGTAAATAATCCAGTTTAAGTTGTTGAAACACATATGGACTGTCATTGTTCTACAGAAGCCCCTATAATATAATGCATAATAATACACTTTAAAAATTTGCTATATTGTTTTTTTTTTAAATTAGGTACACCATAACAGCAGCTGGCAAGGTGTAACAGCATGTCCAGTAAATCAGAAGCAATAGAAAAATTCTGTAGTTAAATGCACACATACATAAGGATATATGCATAATGTTTGTATATGGATATACATCCTGATATGGTTATTTGAATTTGTTGCAGGGATTGGATTAAAGGGTCAGATAGATTCCTTTTCTTTCCAATATTCTTGTTTGGGGTGCTGTTAAAATCATTGCTTATTTCCATAGAATCATCACTGAAACAGCAGTTGGTATCTTGATCCCTTCTGTCTCTTAGTTTTAAGTTTTTCTTTCCACAGAGGTGATGCTACTCAAGCGAAGAGCGCTCTGCCAGCTCTGTGTGGAAACCCTTTTCCCTGTCAGGTACACCTGGTCCCCAACCTGTCCCTCAGCTGCTGCCATTGCCCTCATGCTACAGCTGCCAGGGGCTGTAATAACAGTTGCAGCCTGAGGAACAGTTAGAGTGGGCTTTCCCTTATCCAGCTGTTTAAACAGAACCAACTAAGTTGTATCAACTGGTTTTATACTGGATTAAATATTTCAGTTGGAAGAGCGCTTCCACCAAGGTCATTACTGGGCTATTGTCCCTACTACAGATAGAGTTACACTGATGCTGTCCTGTCTTCTGCCAATTAGTACTATAATACCCCAAGGAATAAGCCTTGTTTGAGGAGCTAAAAACTATTCTAATATAAATAAACATCAAATAAATCAATAAATCAAAACCAAAACAACTCCTTTATGGAGATAATCAAAGTGCACATTTCTTTTGCCTGTGACAGCAAGCTGAGGTTGTTAATTTTCATGTCTCCTTGCTCCCTTGCACCCTGGTCTGCAACACACAGACATGGTTCTTCTTGATTTCCTCCATGAAAAGTGCTCAGTGTTCTCATCTACCCTACGGCACCAGCATGTGAAGGAGAGAAATAGACTGGCCTTCAGCACTTTTTGTCCAAAAAGAAGCAACTACTTCTCTCATCCTGATCCAATTCAGCATGAACAGGTGGAGCTGTAGGCGTGAGGTCTCCCATGTGGCTCATTCCTGTCCCTTACTTGGGCTTTGCAAAGAAAGTTGGAGTACCACAAAATGACAGAAGCATGACTTCTGCTCTCAAAAACTGACAAGTTGAGCATCTTTACCTATAACTGGCCAGGATATTTGACTACTCCATGGTAGAAGTTGTTAATACAGAGATATAAACCCACTTGGTTTTCCTCCACTATTGCAGGATGACCAGACTGATGGATATGCAGGCCATTTTTGGTGCACTGAGGGAGAAAGACAAGGGTGCCTACTGGAGTGGTGGAAAGTCATGACTGAAAGCTTATTCCTTTAAAGCCTATGAAACAACATCCTAAGATTTCTATCAAGGTGCCCAAAAGACATTATCCTCGTAGTAGAAAATGTCATGGATGATTTGAAGAGGTGGCTTTGTCAGATTGTAGTATGTATTTCAAATGTTTTACAAAGCATGCAATGGCAATCAACATTAGACACTACACTTGAACATCAATAAGAACTTTCTAGAAAAATGATTTTTTTCTATTGATGTCAATTTTCGTCTCCATTCAGTAGAGAACTTGTTAACAAAAGGGTGAATGTAATCTAAGTATTCTCTCTATCTGTGATACACAAAACATGTCACTTTTCAGTAAACTCAGGATAGAATCATAGGATCATAGAATCACCATGTTGGAAGAGACCCATCGGATCATTGAGTCCAACCATTCCTATCAAACACTAAACCATGTCCCTCAGCACCTTGTTCACCTGTCCCTTAAACACCTCCAGGGAAGGTGAATCAACCCCCTCCCTGGGCAGACTGTTCCAATGCCCAATGACCCTTTCGGTGACAAACTTCCTCCTAACGTCTAGCCTAAATCTCCCCTGGAGGAGCTTGAGGCCATTCCCTCTTGTCCTGTCCCCTGTCACTTGGGAGAAGAGGTCAGTTCCCTCCTCTCTACAACCTCCTTTCAGGTACTTGTAGAGAGCAATGAGGTCTCTCCTCAGCCTCCTCTTCTCCAGGCTAAACACCCCCAGCTCTCTCAGTCGTTCCTCATAGGGTCTGTTCTCCAGCCCCTTCATCAGCTTTGTTGCTCTCCTCTAGACCTGCTCCAGACTCTTGTAATTATCTATGTAATTATCTATGTAATTATCCATGGACTTACCGATCTCAGCTCATTATTGCCTACAAACCCTTTTCACTATGTCCTTAGTGTTTCAGACCAACTCTTGTCTTTACGCATATCATAATAATCTAAGAGCTAGAGTCCTAAAAAAGAAGTTAAAACTTACTTTAAGTAAACAAGTTTATCAATAAGGGTTAAAATTACAACTGGAGGTATGTCAAGATTGAAGCAAAACCAAAAAAGCAAACCACCCACACCCATCACCAAGTTTCAAATACCATCCCAAGTTTGAATACCTTTAACATGCTATAAAGACAGCAGGAAATCTGCACAAGGAAGATGCATCAGTAGGACACTTCCATGAGTTTGAGAAGCATTTCTAAGGAGATTGAGCTTGCTGAATGTTGATATCAATGCAAAGACTACCACTGTAATTCCTGGGAATTGTACTGATCTGAAAAAGAATTGCTGTCTCACAGCTGTGTATTTAAAAGTTCATCCTTCCCAATCTGTATTGGTTATGTCCAAATCCTGATTTTTCAGAATAAATAATTTTTCCAGCTTCATATTCTTTATATTATTTTTCCATTACTTACTAAGAGTAGGTAACAATACCTTGTTATAATGTATTATTCATAATACTCCTACCTGACGAAAGGAAAGAAATAGGGTTTAAATACTGCATATCAATAAAATCAACAGACTGAATGTTCATTGTTCTTATCAGCCAGAACAAGGGTTTTCAAGCACTAACTGACACTGGGTAGGAATGAATTTATATGTGCTTGGATAAAAAACTTGAATTTCCTTTTGTTTCTCTCATATTCCAGGAGTGATTGTTCTAGTGGTGTTTATTACCAACAAGTTGTGAAAAATATCAGAGACATTTTAGGAACAGGTGCTGAAATCAGGATTCATTTCTTTCCCTTGAAATCTCATTTTCTTCCACTTTTCCATAAAAATTTCAATAGTCCTCTAAGAGAGCAAAAGTAATGTGGCACTAACCCGGGCTTCTTAATACACGTCATAGAAGGCAATCAAGGATGCCACTGAAACATGTAACTTTCAAGTGACCTTTGAGTTGTCATTTGAAAAAAATAAGTCAACAATTTTGGTTAACAAACAAGTAAAAACACCACATATTTTTGGACAAAATTCTGACAGACTACAGGTAAATAAACTGTCAGAAGTGTTTTCCAAAGATCTAGTTAACACGGGTTTCAATGCAGGCAAAACTGCTTTAATAAAACTGCAACTTGTTACCCAGCATAACTTCAGTATCATTATTGGCTGAAAGAAAGACAGATCCAGAAATTAAATTCTGGATCTCAATTTGGACTCAAATTGAAAACAAACAAACAGGAATTGGGGAAAGTTCACAGAAACAGATGTAATATGTTTAGAAATAGACTTAATGATCTAACACCCCTGGTATTCCGTGTCAATTTTTCAATGGGCTTTAGAGGACAGGTAGAAATAAAGGCTTACTCATACATAGTCTTTGAATAAATGCAATGCCAGAACCAATTTGCTGTTCCTTAAAAGATGTTTTAAATAAGTGCAAAAGGCAAATTTAACTATGGTTACACCAAATGAACTCAGACCATTGTTTTCTTTCCTGGAGGCTTTGACATTGAGTAATTATTAGAATGTTCCTTATTGTCAGCATTTGAAGAAAATAAATAAATAGGTACAACTGTTTACCTGAGTACTATTTATTGATTGGTTGGTTTCCAAATCATCTTTGGCAGAAGACCACTTCCAGTTTTTCAGAATCCATCTGAACACTAGTTATTCGGGCAAATACCTACACACAGCCCTCTTCTGGCTGTGCCTATGGAGCCTGTAGATTTCACAGTAATGAAAATGCATTCTGAATAGGATTAGCAAGCTTGTACTTGGTATGGTCAGAACTGTATCTAAGATTTCACAAACTTAGACCTTTAACTTTACAATTAACGGTGGCTATTAGCCATGTAACACCTGCGCTTCCAGTCTCGCAGAACTCTGATGTGCCATCAATGCATGTTGAGAGACTGTATAAGCTTTATGGGCCAAGTGAGAATTTATGGCACCTTGAAGCTGACAATTCAGGCTGTCCAACAGACTCCAGCAAGCATCTGTTCCTTGGTGGTTCCCCTTACGCTACAGCAGTGAATGCTAAAAGAAACAAGGTGATTTATATTTTTTTTTTTCACCTTTAGGTTATGAAGAACTTGCCTGCTCCCTCTCTCTCTCCCCATCAGTGCCCCCACCTTAATGCCATCATAATACAAACTAATTACATTTTAAATACTGTGTTCAAAAGCTCCCTTCATTAACAATCACTACCATTAGGACATTGAAGCCCATCTGCCTTCAGTAGGACCTAGTAAAGTTCTTGGTGCTGTTTGCACTTGCTTCCAATTTTAAGTTTGTGTATGGATGGCTCACCCTAAATCCGGAAATACCTAATTGCATGCTTTGTAGTTATATTCCTGGAAGTTTTACCATCTGTCCTCTTGTTATGCAATCCCTCTAATATTCCCTTTAAAAATGCAATCAAATAGGGCTAGCATAACAGAGGAGGCTGTAATATGAGGAAAGACACCATCTTGCTCCCTGTCTGCCTTCCCTGCAGAAGAAAATAGGGCCAAATTCTACTGCTACTTTTGTAGCACACTGATGTATGCCTAAAGACTATCACCTGTCCCTGTGGCAGGGGAAGAAGTAAAACTCACATAACTATTGCTTCCTAGAAGGAATCATAGAATCATAGAATCATAGAACAACCAGGTTGGAAGAGACCCATCGGATCATCGAGTCCAATCATTCCTATCAAACACTAAACACTAAACCATGTTTGAAACTGTAGGTAATAGGAAAGCTAAAAATTGTATATAATGAGAAGGAACATTGATTGCTAAAATCTTTCCGTAATAATAAAAGCTTAATTATAACTACAGCTCTGTGGGCAGTTTTTCTTGCTCTACCAAGGATCCTTAAAAGAAGCTGTTGTCCACAGCATGGGCTGCAAAACACCAGAAAATCTGTCCCATGTAAAAGGTTGATTTGTCATAGCCACCCCGATGATCTGCCCTAAAAAACACACGGGACCCACCTTTTTGTGTCACAGGGGCTTTTTACAGTAAACTGTCTGCCAGGAACCAGAAAAACCTTGATGTCTGGCAATCATAATTTTGTACTGATCTTATAAGATTCCTTTCCACCATTCCACTGCAAGGATGAAAAGGGTCTCCTTCATGCATTGCGGTGTGGCTTCTCGAAAGAAGTCTTTTGTATTTCAGAGATTAACCCTCCTACTCTGCAACAGTATAGAAGTTGCCATGGGAGGTATTCATTATAGCAAATCCTTCCACCCAAGCACTAACACCACAAAATTGATTTGTCCTAAATATCTTAGCAACTCTCTGAGAGAAACAAGTTGAACTTCTCTTTAATGAAGTAACGTGATTATCAGAGCACAGTATTACAGAAAAGTGATAAGTAGTAGAAAAAAATTGAATTATAGTAATGGGATACTTATATCACTCTTTAAATTGGTTCCCAAAACAGTTGTTGCAAAAGTTGCAGAAAACGGCTGTTCTTCTTTGACCAGTGGATTTGCTTTTGTTTAGTTAATTAATGAAATCAAAAGTTTACTGGAGAAATTCAAGTCACGTTTGAAGAACAGTTATACTGAGGATATGAAGTGAGAGACTCTGGGCTTTCCAAAATAAACGTGCTTGTTTTTCAGGCAGGGGAAAATAACTTTCATTTGTTAAGAGACTATATAATGTAATCCATAAATCTAAACACTTTACTATACAGGCAAAAGACTCAGCTGTGAGCTAGGCTGCAGACAATTTCTGTCAAAGGAGTACCTAGAAAACTGGCAATTCTACTTTGAAATTCTTGTCCTTAGAAGTTCCAAGACAGGATAAATAGAAATAAAACAGCATTGAATAAAGTTGATGTCACAATTATCTTATTGCTCAATCTCTATAGTATACACATAGTCATAAGATTACACATTTCCAGAGAGAACAATGACCACCACAATATCAGATGATGAAATGGCCAGGATCATAGAATCATAGAATTATTTGAGTTGGTAGGGACCTTACAGATCATCCAGTTCCAATCTCTCTGCCATAAGCAGGGACACCTCCCACTGGATCAGGCTGCCCAAGGCCCCATCCAACCTGGCCCTGAACACCTCCAGGGATGGGGCAGCCACGGCTTCCCTGGGCAACCTGTGCCTGTGCCTCATCACCCTCATGGTGAAGAAATTCCTCCTTATGTCTAGTCTAAATCTGCCCCTCTCCAGTTTATACCCGTTGCCCCTAGTCCTATCACTACAAGCCTTTGTAAAAAGTCCCTCCCTAGCTTTCCTGTAGACCCTTCAGTTACTGTAAGGTCTCCCCAGAGCCTTCTCTTCTCTGGGCTGAACAACCCCAACTCTCTCAGCCTGTCCTCGTATGTGATGTGCTCCTGCCCTCTGATCATCTTTGTAGCCCTCCTCTGGACCTGTTCCAAGAGCTCCATATTCTTCTTATGTTGAGGATTCCAGAACTGGACACTATACTCCAGGTGAGGTTTCACAAGAGAGGAACAGATGGGCTGAACCACCTCCCTTGCCCTGCTGGTCATGCTTCCTTTGATGCAGCCCAGGAATCTATTGGCCTTCTGGGTTGCAAGTGCACATTGCTGGCTCATTTTGAGCTTCTCATCCACCAGCACCCCCAAGAACTTCTCTGAAGGGCTGCTCTCAATCATATCATCCCCCATCCTGTATTGAAACTGTGGATTGCCCCGACCCCAGCGTAGGATCTAGCACTTGACCTTATTGAACCTCATGAGATTCACACAGGCCCACTTCTCCAGGTCTCTCTGGATGACATCCTGTCCTCCTGGTGTGGCAACTGCAACACTCAGCTTGGTCCCATCTGCAAACTTGCTGAGGGTACACTCGATCTCAGTGTCTGTGTCATTGAAGAAGATACTAAACAGCACTGGTACAGACCCCTGAGGGACATCACTTCTGATGGATCTCCATCTGGACATTGAGCCATTGACTACTACTCCCTGACTATGACCATCCAACAAATTTCTTATCTACTGAAGTCCACCCATCATACGCATATCTCTCCAATTTAGAGACAATGATGTTGTGGGGTTCTGTGTCAAAGGGTTTACAGAAGTCCAGATAGATCACATCTGTTGGTTAATGGATATTTGATCCCATAGAATATCTTGTATATTGGAAACATGGTCCTTAAGCTGGCTAAAAGCTAGCAGGAGTAGCCACAATATGGTTAGTAACTGATGAAGACACAAGCTCAAGCCTGTCCACTTACAGTTTTGGCCTCTGAGATGATGACTTGAATGTCACCATGTTTGTTATAAACTTCAGGTCCAAGTCCTGGGTCCATTTTCCTTAATACACTAGATTTGTTACTCTGAAAAAAAAAATCAATATTTTTTAATTCCAGTCATGGAGCTCAGTGGTACAACAGCTCAACACATCAAAAAAAAAAAAAAACCAAACAAAAAAAAAACCAAACAAACAAAAAAAAATGAGCAACTATGGAAATTTTCTTGCATTTGGACTAGTAAAATTTGCACTAGTAGGAAACATAATCCCTACACAAAACCCCCTGTGGCTTTCAAACCTACTTGTGGACTGATGAGGCACACTTCGAAATTTTCACATTTGCTGTGAAAATATAACATTTTTCAGCAGCTTATTATGGGATATATCCTTAAGGGAGAAAAAGTCATAAATAGTGTTCTGGAAGAAACACCTTGCCTTGAGGCAGGGTGTTTATAAAAACATAATGGAACCGCTAAGAAGTCCCTTCTCACTGGCATTCTCCTACACATAACAGAGTAAGAATCAGGTTATTCCACAACCTTGAAGTTTGCATAGGCTGCAAAGGACACAAAGTTAGCTTTTAAACACTGCTTCTTGTGATACTGTGTTATATAAGGTAATCAGAGTATTTAATATATTTTTATGTTAATTTAAGTAATGACAGATTGGCTAGAAAGCTGACTTAAATTACTCAATCGCTTCAAATAAGCTAAATAGAGTGGAGGATCATTGAAATATCTTGGCACTTACCTTAGAAGATACTGCTTTCAAGACAGGACTAGATATATTTCTTTTCTGGAAACAGTAGGTCTGATAAATAAGAGATTAGTAGTCGCTCCTGTTCCTCCCAACACCGTCTTCATCAGTTTTAGAGTTTATTGTCACTTCAGTATTTTTGAGACTGCACTCTAGGACAGGTCTGGAGAAAGATCTAGCTTGGAATAATTCCTAGGGAGAAAGCAGTATCTACTGAAATAGTATTACATCCTGACAATGGAGTAATATATATGTAATAATCTTCAGCCTGTGACAGACTAGGAGCAATGTTAAGGCAGCTGGTTTTGCCCGTCTGGGAGCAAAGTGAACCAAAAGACCAGCAACAGTTAAAAAATGAAGATAGACTAAAATAATCTCCCCAAAGAAATTCCACAGAGAACAAAGAGCATTGATTCTACTGTAGGATCTGAAGAAGCGAAACATCTGTGACTCCATATCACAGGGTAAAGGACCTAGGCTAAGAAAGACAGCATGTAGCTCTTCTATTGCATTAAAAGGCCTTTCTGTTGTGTTGTGTTCTGTTCTCTTCTGACTGTAAAGATTAAATATTTTGGTTTAAATAAGCAATGGGGTACTTGTGCACAAACTCGGGGGGAATCTGAACTCTTGGAAACGAAGAGAACCAGTGGGATCTACACTTTAGCACCCAAAGTTCTGACCTCCTTGTTACAGGGATGTAGGGAGACAGCAACGTTAAACAAAACAAAAGAGTTTGCCTTCAGCCTCTGGCCTGGACAAGCACACACTCTCCTGGGTGGAAAATTGGTTGAATGACTGGGCCCAGTGAGTGGTAGTAAATGGAGTTTACTCCAGCTGGAGGCCAGTCACAAGCGGGGTTCCCCAGGGCTCAGTGCTGGGTCCAGCCCTGTGCAGTCTGTGCAGTGCTACAGACTAGAAGTCTGGCTAGAAAGCTGCCGGGAGGAGAAGGATCTGGGGGTGTTGGTTGACAGTGACTGAACATGAGCCAGCAGTGTGCCCAGATGGCCAAGAAGGCCAATGGCATTTTGACCTGTATCAGAAACGGTGTGACCAGCAGGTCCAGGTAGGTTATTCTCCCTCTGTACTCTGCACTGGTGAGACTGCTCCTTGAATCCTGTGTTCAGTTCTGGGCCCCTCACCACAAGAAGGATGTTGAGGCTCTGCAGCGAGTCCAGAGAAGAGCAACGAAGCTGGTGAGGGGGTTGGAGAACAAGTCTTACGAGGAATGACTGAGAGACCTGGGGTTGTTTAGCCTGGAGGAGGCTGAGGGGAGACCTTATTGCTCTGTACAACTACCTGAAAGGAGGTTGTAGAGAGGAGAGAGCTAGCCTCTACTTCCAAATGACAGGGGACAGGACAAGAGGGAATGGCCTCAAGCTCCACCAGGGGATGTTCAGGCTTGACATAAGGAAAATATCCTTCACAGAAGGGGTATTTAGGCATTGGAACAGGTTGCCCAGGGTGGTGGTTGACTCACCTTCCCTGGAGGTGTTTAAGGTGCAGGATGATGAGGTACTGAGGGGCATGGTTTAGAGATTGGTGGGAATGGTTAGACTCAATCCGGTGGGTCTCTTCCAACCTGGTGATTCTATGATTCAAAATATTCAGTATATATTTCAGCTATGGTTCAACACAGACAACCTCCCAGCAGTAATGATCCCTTTGATTGCATTAAAACCTCCTTTAATCTTAAAAAATAAACAGAACACTCAAAGAATTTGTAATCTCAAGAGTGCGTTGTACAGAATATTTTCAGCAAGATTATTAAAGTTGCTGTGCACTTTGCACAGGGATGGCTGACCAAACTAAGGTAACTAAAGTGCACCAGCTTTGGGAGACTTCTTCCTTGCGCCACAAAAAGCAGCTGACTGTAGAAAACAGCTTTCTGCAGACAAACACAACAGGGGCAGTCATATGCATCAGCTACTAACTTATGGATTTCCACTCTCTCTTGAGGAAAAAGCAGCATCAAGAGTCCTTTAGAAATAAGAATATTACAGGACTGATGTAGTCGAGTTAATAATGGTCAGTTAGGAGAACAAGACTGAAAAACAGTTAGGCTACTAAACCAAATAATTGGCTCTTCTTAGCTGTAACTGTTATTTAGTCTGGTCTCCTCCTGAAGATCCTAATATTCCAAGTATTTCTAGATGTGAAATGAGGGCTTTATTATCTTCGATTTTGAAAAATAAAATAAAATTTAAGAACAAACCATAATGTTTCCTGACATTTTTTCCCCTTGAATCACAAGGACTTAAAAAATATCTTGTACAATAGCTCTGAGTACCATTTTCTTAGAATATTTGATTCTGATAAAAGAAAATTGCAATTTCAAGTAATTCAGAGATTAAATGTAGCCCTCTTAAATGCTGATTCTCTTATAGTCCTCATTTTAACATTTATTTCAAAGTTACTTTCCAGAACTCCTTTTTTCCCCAAAGAACTCTGAAGTTTATCGCTTGTCTCATTGCTGATACTCATTAATTATACGCACAGTAATGAATCTTCAACTAGCTGAGCTACCTGAAAAGTGTCTCTCTTCTCTTGGGGAAAGGCACTGGAATCACAACACATCTACTGTGCAGCAAAAGTGGTCTCACTTATGGTGATGACAGATGACGAAAAAAGTGACAGACTTTGCAGTCAGCCTTGTCTTAATTATCTCTAATTCAGATGAAGTCCATTCATGGTGCAGCTTGCATTTATTGAGATAAGAACACAAACGCAGTGGCTGCAAACTGAGCAAAGCAAAGACAGCTTCAGCCTTTCTTTCAGATAGTGTTAAGTAAGCTCACTGCAGCGGAAAGATCCAGTTTGTCAATGATGTATTTAAAAAGATGATAAAGCACATTTTATCAGTACATGATATAAACTCTCTCATATTTTGGATCTGGTTTAAACATCTCTGATGATAAGGAGAAGGTTACTCTTAGGAGTACAGTAACTGCCAGTTAGCATTCTTTCACATAATGATAGTGTGTCAAACATTCTGTCATCTCTTCTCTATAATGGAAATTTGCAATGGTATTGCCTTGCTAAGAGAGACAAACAAGCAGAGAAGTTAACAATGTAGTACTCAAATAACTTTATTTGCCAAGATAACAGTCAAAATACATATCATACTAAATTTATTAATAGCATCAATGTTTTTCCACCCCATAAATATTTTAGAGATGTCAAATCTCTCCCTATTCTTTGGGAGGGCAAATAGAAGGACTTTTGAATAAGAAAGATGAACATTGACTTTTTGAAACGGGAAAACTAAAACCCCAAAAGAGCTATAAAATTTGTGCTTCAGACATTATCCAGCCATGCTAGTGCAAAATACATGGACCACAGTGATATGTCTGACAAAGCAGTAAATTAAACTATAAACTTTTTCATGACTATTTGTTGGTCTCTTGGGCTATCATGTAACATGTCAAATTAAGAAACTACATTACGCTAATGAATTTTAAAAAAACCCTAATGTTCAGTAAAAGGGGGGAAAGGCCCACGAGATATCATAAGTGCTAGGTCATTTTTGTCCTCTCTCTCCAGTCTTCAATCAGATTAGCATAAGCGGGATGGAAGCAGGGGCAGATAGAGCAGAAGAAAACACAGGTGCACATTCAGATCTTACATTAGGATGTGAAGAAGTCCTAATAGAAATATTTGAGGGCAATGGACTGGGAGAGAAGAACCTGTTTCTGCAACCTGCTTTTCAGTGTATGGCCCTCTACAACCAAACAGCATGGACCTAACAAGTATAATCACGATAGCCACCACGAAGACCCTATAGAGACAGGATGCAGCCCTCAAACCATGGTAGAACAAAGAAACGTCTCATTCTACAGATTTTCACAGCCCTACTAAGATCACTTTCCCCCTCCTCTCTTCTCCACAGTCCAATTAACCTATTATGCTTCGAGCTTCACTATTATTCCCATCTGACCACAATGACAGAAAATACCTTTGCTGCTGCCAGCAAACACAAGCTACTTTGGCCCTCACCTTAAGGGCGGCAGAACTTAATTTTATCTATACTGCTTAGAAACACTGAATTTGCTGCTTAGCTGTGTACCAAAGTTTTTCCTCAAATGAGAACCTTTTCCATTGAGAAGACATTTCAAATAGGTTCTTTAAGAGGGCCAGCTATGAACACTGTTTTCAATGACATGAGAAGTAGTTACTGTTTACTAATAGACTATGAAAGGTAACGTTAAAAATCAAAACCAGCAAGCAGTTCAGTACATATAATAACCAGCAAATGTTCATTTGAATCAAACAGGAAATTTCTCAGAATGGAGTGAAGACCCATAAATCATACCCACACCACCAATACATCTGTACTCAATAGTAGCCTTCCCATAAGGAGAAACTATTCAAACAAGTAGGATGTGCAAAATCACTAAACAAATCAAGAAACATGCAGTTTATTGCAGAAAGTACCATCAACTACTAACATTTAGGAAAAACGGGAAGGTTGTGATGCTTCAGGACTATATTGTAGGCAACAGAAAAAAAGGGCTGTTACAGCTACATCCAATATACAAAAAGGTAAATGCTCAGGTGCATTTAAAACTAAAATGCATTTAGAACTTCACCAGGGCTGAGTATTGTTATAATTCATGTTTTCTACTTACACTACAATGTATGCATATTTCTTGTAGACAAGGCCTGGAGGAAGAGAGAATTCAAATTAGATATGTCATAGTTTGGCTGTCTGAGTCAGTCTGATTAGACTTTCATATATTCAGGAAAATTTACAAATGGATTGTGTGCCTTTATTTTGAAAACATTCTTGTCTACATGACAATCAGGAAATCCAAACCTGCTGCCCTTTCAAGGACACTTGTCTCGAGCAAAGAAAGGTGCAAAAAATACCAATAATAGAGTTGAAGATCTTTCTAGTTTCCCTACAGGAAGAAACAAAAGATACTTTGGAGGCTTAGAAGAACCACAGCTAAATATTAAGTATCTATTGCATTGGTTTTGAGAAGGATTCAGTTATAAATATGTAACCACAGCCAAAACCTCACCTTTGTGATGTTTTTTTCTATCTCCCTTGCGACATTACCTGTATTCTCCTTACAACATAATTCAGAGACTTTTTGCAGCCTTCACATTTCGTGTAACTTTGCATCCCTTTCACATCAGCAGCCACCAATGAACTCTATGGTCTTTAGATCTGTCCTCAGGAGCGACACTGGGGATTGTGTGGACAGCAGTGCCAGGAAGTCAGGGAAAAGCCTTGACCAACTGTGTTCACTGCCACTCTCTGACATCCTAGGATCCTGGCATCGTCATGTGACATAACCCTGTGAGCTGTTGTCTAGTTTCTTTTGCTTCTCTTACTGATACCTGAGTTGCCACCAAGGTTTGCTCTGTGTTGAGCTTTCTCGATGAACTATTTATTCCATGCCTCATTATAATCTTTCTAAATCCTGTCAGAAAATGTGCTGCCTCACTCCCACTTTTCTTAATGACTTCACTGTTATTTGCTCCTTTTTCTTAATTGAGTCACCAGTATCAGCACTAGAAATGTGTGTTCCATACCATTCACCTGGGCCCTGAAAGGTGCCAATTTGCAGGGCATCGTGCCAGATGGAGGCTCCTAGGGTCTGGGGTCAGCAGGGGCTCCCCATGAGGGAGCAGAGCAGACTCGTTAGGGAGGCAGGAGTGGCTCCAATCTTGGCCACAGGGAACGTCCCCGGGGGCAGAAAAGAACACTGGCAGAGCTGCTGGCTGGCACTGCTGCAAGGTCACTGGAGCAGGGACTGACAGCCCCAGATTTGGCTGTGGGCAGGGGTGGAGCCAAGCAGGGAAAATAAGGTTTATTAGTGCTGCTAGGACCCTTGCATTGCCCCACAGGCAGCTCATTTGTGCTATCCAGGTCACTGGGACACAGAAATGCCTATACAGAAAATCCTGGGACACTGCAGTGGGTTAAGACTGGCTAATATTTCAGCTGTTTTTATATGTTAATGCACCTAACATCAATGTTCTTATGTAAGATACATCCACAGAATCCCTGTGTCCTCTAGTAACATCCTCAATAAACATTTCTTTCAAAACTCTTGTTATAGTATATCCATCATTTGCCAACTTTGTAAAATTTTTCTTCCTTTCAACTCAGCAAGAGGTAGAATGGAAGTATCACATTTTCAACTTTGTTCTTCTGCTGCCTTAGTGAAGATTTCAGTCATGTTCAGCTTATGTCCCAGCTAATGTGTGACTTACTACTAGAAGCAAGATTCCTATCAGGTTTATGCTCCATCTGTTTTTTCCTTCATTATTCCAGACTACTGAGACCCTGGAAAAATTGAATTGTGTCCTGTATTGCTCCTTTTCTTATTTTCCAGAGTTTCTTTTTTGAAAGAAAAGTTCTGTAGGTCAAAAATTATAACAAATTAAGTTGCATAATCTAGCTCTACTTGCAGGTATGTCATATTGAAATCTATACTATCCCCTAACTTTTTTTAGCCCCTTCCATAAAAGCAATTTTTTTATACTGTGTGTAATTTATGTGCTTTTTTGGTTACTCTTGTAATACAAATAAAATGGGAATAAAAGGTTTTCAGTGAGAATGAGAGAATTCTAGAATTCTCCATCTTGAGTCTTTCCCCATGTTATTGCTCTCCACAAATTGGGGGGGAGGTGTAAGGGGGAAATCTGAAACAATACCCACAAACATTGCATGTGTTGTGGCCACCTTCCAGCTTCTTCCTGCATTTCCCCACAATTTTACTCTCAGTGTCTGGTATGTGCTACTCCACACTGTGGAACACTTCAGCTTATCCTGTGGGGTCATGAGAGCCCTAAGCCTGCTGCCTTCAGCAGGTTGACTTGCAGCAGTATGCAACATGGCTGCATAATTAATTTGAAAAAGGAGCTAGGCAGCAGCTGCTGCTACAGTCCTTGCTCTTGGGTGTGGAGACGTGGTCACTGGGGGCAGTGACAGAGGCAGACAGGCTCATGCTGAAGAAACCTGTATGTGTGATGCCCAGGCATCTATGAGGCACCTTCAGTACTGTAGAGCACTGATCAGTGTGTAGAGCAGGCATAACCTGTCCAACCCAAATTAAGGTGTGCTGCTTACCCTAAAAACCACGTGATAATATTCACTGCACCTACCAAAGCAATTTACACATAGCCTCTTATTTGACCAGATGTAATTTTTAGATTCATGAAGTCCTCTAGCAACTAATGCAGGGTTGACAGTAAACAAAAAAAAATTAGATTCGATTTAGAGCTTGATTCTGGTATTTGAGCTGCTGTTCCCTTAAGCTGGCAGAATTGTTTCCATAGTCAGCAAGAGAACTTGATTAGGAAATGCACCTAAGTTGAATCCGTCCTGGTAAATACATGACAAAGTATTAATCCAAACCAGTTCTCTAACTTTAGCTGTAGAAATCATCTGCCAACACAGGAGAGAAACAGGGAACTGGGAATGGGTAGTAGCACTACATTTCTTTTTTTTCTAGCAGGGGTGCCAGCTGAAGTGTTTATAAAACTATCTTCTACTTTATTGAATACGGCTTGTAAACTTAGCCGCAGACAGACAAGTTGTTAAATGTCTTCTTGCAATAAGCTCTCAAAAGTTAATTAAATTAGAGAAAGATCAGGATGAATACCCTTTCCTCATTATCTGATGATCAATATTTTGTACTTCGTTCTGTTTTTTCCTGGTTGTTTGTTGTTGTTTTTCAAATAGAAGGACAACATATCAGTCTACTACTTAATGATATAAATGAGGCAACAGTGGGCTAAAACATTACTTGTTTGAAGAGTTATTAACAAAAATTAGTGATACAGAGTAATACTGATAATACCTAACTTCTGCATCAGATGCAAAGTTACTCTCTGAAGTCCTGTTTTAACATCTTTGCTTTTTCAGCTTGAAACAAGCACAAACAGAAAGTTACCATAGTCCTTGGGAAGGCAGAGGACAGTGTTTTTGTAAACTATGAAACCCCACTATTGAGTCATCAAGCAATTAGCACAAAGAAATACTAAACACCCTTTTTTCTTTCCTATCAATTTGGAAACACCTTGTTAATGCTCCTTTCAACTTTCCCTCACCCCCACTCAACTAAATCTCCTTAAAATCTCACCTGTCAGCTATATTTGAAGACAATACATAACACTTAAACAAAAGCATTAAGGATTGTTTTGCAGAGAATCTGAGAACCAATTCAACTCACAGTGTTATTAAGAAGATTCTTTTCACCATCTTTTCATCAGTGATTTCATTTTAAGTAGACTCCTGCCAACTGGCACGATCCTTAAGTGTGAATGAGGAGCATTCAGAACAATGTATGCTGGATATATGTAGGAACTAGTATTTCATAATTTTAAGATAAGATTTATCCCTAAATATGTGTGAAGTTGCTGTCTGTTAAGTGCAACAATGTAAAGATAAAATTATTTCTTCACGTTATGATTAGAGAGATAGATTGTTCCTTGCTCTCTTATAAGAAAAAACAACCAAAGAGGATTTTTCAAAGTAACGAACTTATAGTCCCACAGGTGATATTTGTTTCTATTATTTAACAGGTAGAAGAACTATTGCAGAGGTCATATGGGTACCCAAACATGCACAGAGATTTAACAAAAAACCCAAATGGCCAGCGTGTATCTTCAGTACGAGTTGTCAACTGGAAAGTTTAATATATTTTTAAGGCTTAAGTATATAACAATTCCTCTTGCTTTGTTAATATACTGTGTCTTATCTTCTACCTATTCATTGATATTGCAGTATAGCATACTACACAACAGTACCATATCTTGACAGTGATACCTAGAGGAGCTAGTTTCTCAAGTATGAATAAAAATGTTTTAAAACAGTTACTGTACTTTGAAAATTATTAGAAAATGTTTCCATTACAAACTACTAAATAAAATCTGTTGACTTTTTTATTTTAATAAAAAAAGGGCATATCAAGATCTGATAAAAGACAAAAGAAATTTTATTTCCCCCTTCTGGTAACCGAGACACTTGATAAAAAAGGAGAAAGCCAAAAAGGCATTATCCATTAAAAGTAAATTTAGTGAGGTTACATATAGGGTGATGCTGAAATGTTTGCATTTATGCAGGCATGGCACAAAACAAGTTAATAGCACAAATGTACATTTTTCAAAGGCATGGAGATGTTTGCATTCAGGTGAAATGCAGATGAAAAAAAGACTATACCAAAGTGCAAAGCACTGGTCCAGATCCCTCCCCTTATATCTCTGTGAACAACAGAGTTATCTATCACCTCATTTAGAAAACCCAGGTACTTAAAAGCAAGAAAATGAGCATTTAAGGACCCTATAAATCTTAGACTGCCTACACCATAGAACCCACTATTATTTCTAGGTATAAAGAAATGTCTATTTCATCATAACAAAACAATGTTAGCTACAGAATTCAGAATAAATCTTATTCTCTATGCAAACATAGCATAAAAAGCCCTGCAACAAAAGAAATATGAAAGTATACAATACGAAACACTGTTTGGCCTCAAAAATAAGATGAATGTAAATATCTTTACTGTAAAGCAGTATTGAAGGCTGTTCCTCTTGGATTGCAGGTATAGTATTATTGACAAGAAACAACATGTATAAATATTTTACCATGCATTTCTTGACAGTTAGAGGGGTTTTTATCAGCTGAAAGGACATGTCCATACTAGCCCATCTACATGATATACTGCATATCTATAAAAAAGCAGACACTATCCATAAGAAGCATGTGCTTCTCAGTGTCCTCCGTAGCACCTTCAAGTTCACTGCCTCACAGAGAACAGCTGTCACGCATCACAGGACAGTTACTGTGTAACATGGACAACGTGCATTTTTGTTAAGGATCATTTTTTAGTTTCTCTTATATTTGACAGCATTCTTAGATCAAGTTCCAACAGACCCCACTTCATTCAGCACACAAGGTGAATGATTGTCTTGTAAAATTTTACTTTTTTGTCATGCAATGAGAGACTCAAGCCTTTCTTACTGGTTGCCATTCAAATACTGCTCTAAAAATTAAAATAATTGATTATTTCCTTGCCTCCCCCGACTCCTGCTTTTTATGTCCATAAGATTTCTTAGCAAAAGTGTACCTGGTTGCCTCCTGAGTAGTGAGTTTACTCCTACAAATACCTATCAGGTACAAAGAGTGTTCCTGATGGCAGCTGAAGACTTGAGATCAGAAAAATTCATTGATTTTAAATGCTAAGTTGAGGCATTGACTACAAAAGAGAGGGCACACCCGCACAGAGTACTGCCTGTGAAACACATTTCTTAGTGGCTAGTGTTGAACTTGGCCAGCCTGCCTTCTGCATCTTTGTACTACTTTTGGATTTTCAGGGAACAATTGCAGTTCCTGTCAATCTGAAGTATCACTAAAATACGTATAAGTGAATTTTAAGTATGATGAATGTTGCGTCTTTAAATCCATTTGAAAATTGGAAAATCTTACTGAAAGTATAGATTTGTTGTTTGTTTGCTTGTTTGATTGACATCTGCAGTACGAACTATACAGAAACCTGGATAATCCACCCATGGATAAATCAAGTATGAAGCAATCTTCTGGGAAACACAGGAGGAGGAGGGCAAGCTGTGCCAAACGTGCTTACTAGAGTTGAGACCTGAATAGAGGACTTCACTGATTTAGAACAGTATGTAAAATCTAAATACACAATTCAAGAGTGGTATAATTAACTAGCTGAAGATCAGGATTATAAAATGTATGGAATGCTCAGAAAGCCAAGCACTAGCAACAGTTTTGACATAAAAGTTTCAGGAGGTGAGCCTTAGAGACTGCCATAACCAAAGGGAGTTAAGAAAGGAATGGCTAAGGAAAAGCAGGGCTAGGAACAGTTGTAGCTATATTACATAAAACTGAAATGTCATCATAAGAGATATGGATGTACAAAAGGAATCACTGCCACTCTCCCTCCCCAGAATTTTGCAAGTCTACTGAAATATGCACCCAGCATCCTGGAAGCAAGGCTAAATTTCCTGAAAAATACCAACAATTCAACAACTTCTACCGAACTAACTGCAAAGCATTTGAGGCTTCTGAAAGTCTAGCCCATGACAGCAAAGATATTTTTATGTATTGAGAAGTCTACTCTTGATTTAGCATGTCTTTACCTAAATAAGTATACAAAATTCACTTAACGTTAAGCTTGTTGTCACTTTACAAAAATTTTTTCGAAGTGTTACGGCTAGGAACTAAGACACAACAGAAATCATATGAACAAGTGAATTTTCGTGATCAAATGTGTATGTGCCTTGTTGTCCACCAGGTAAAATCACCAGCTACCCAGAGCTCTCCATGCACAGTGGCTTGAGTTTTTGGGCTCAGAACTGGCAGCAAATGCTGACTAGCAAATCAGGGTTTCTGTTGATTTTCCCCCAGATTCCATCAGTCAATAGCAGATGGAATTTCATTTTTCTAACAATGACTATAGGCTTAGAATAACCACTCCTCCGTTTCCAACAGAGATGATGGAAAGCAACAACAACAACAACAAAAATCCCACACAAACATTCTGGCCATCTGGACACAAAAATTCAGAACTAATGTTTTTCTACTACTAGGCTCTTGTAACATGCCCACAGTCTCACTGTGGGTAGAATTAGATGCTCTGTTTCTACAAACTATCATATGTAGATAATAGCATAATTTGATATTCATGAAGAGATAGTTTTCTATAAATATAGAAACTGTTAATAAACCTGATGGTTTCCAAAAACTTTATGAAGAAGCACCCAAAACTGACATCTGTTTGTAAAATGAGAAAAAATTTACACATGAAAAATAGCTCAAGCAATTTGTAATTTTAAAATTAAGACAGTTACTGCTGCAAAGATCTGCAAACTTGGTACAAAATAATCTTTTATTTGAAGTCTGATAGAATAGAATTTATATTACAGTCAGAGAATGAGAAAAATTGACAGTCTTGACCTATTTTGCAGCTACGACTGAGCAGAAAAGTGTTGTAAGCAGTTTTGGATTGCTGAGACATATTACTATGACAAAATATACCACTCTTTCAGAACATGATTCACCTTAATACTTGTGTGCTTGTAAATATTAATTAGGGCTAACGACCCCACTTTGAAGTAAGTAATTACTATTGCAATGATGATAAAAATGATGATAAAGTAGAGTTCTGATAAAGCTCTAACACTGTATAAAAGGATCTTGAAAAGGACATAAAAAAATCGGTTTTCATAGGTATTTTTTCTAACTGAGGTAGCAGAAACCACACTGAACAGATATACTCTGGACTTCAAATTCTGAATTTGAACTGGTCAACTATGTCTTCTTCAGAGAAACTCATTATATAGATTTAAGTGACTGTATATTAGTTGAGGAATATTTTATTGAAATTTGTCATCCTCTCCACCTTAGGGAAGAGTACAGAGAAGTCCTACCTTTTTCCTTCCTTCCCTCAGTTTTTCAAAAGAACTATTAAAACACAAGTATGAAAAGAATGGAAACATTTCATTGTATTTTTGACGAAGTATGTCAACCAGTCCTCAATGTCTGCATTTTTTTTGCATTTCTTTGTCCCCCCACCCCAAAAAAAAGCAGTAAGAATGTTTCCAATTAATATGAAATTTTATTTTTTAGAATATTTTATGGAAGGAAATATTAATAATTCACATAGCTCCTCTACTGTACTGACCCTCTTCAAGATGTTGCAGAGCTCTTCCTCCTAGGGGAAATGGGTGTTATGTCTTCCAGAGCTCTTTGATGCACAGCGATAAACATAACATACACATAATCCCTTAGAAGCCTCTATAAACGGCTAACTAGCCTGGACAGCTGTCTTTGGCACTTGGTACTGCTGAATAAGCACAAAGTCCATGGCAGGGGCAATCTTATAAGGAGTCTACAGGAATGACAGTTGTGTTCATTCCCTCCAAAAGCAGTCTATAAAAGGTAAGATCTTATACATTCTCAAGCACCTTCCTCACTGGAGAGAACAGCTGTGTTTAAGACACTCTAGTATTAGCAGAACTGGAAAAAAAAAATTAGAAAACATAGGGAAGAGGTTTCAGACCTTACTTTACATAAATTAATAGGGAATCAAGGTTAACGACTGGAGTCAACACATCTCACAGACCACTAGAAGAAATCTGCCTCTTTCTTAGCTGTATTACTAGAAAAGGTTTGGATATTCCTTTGTAAGTTTATTTTTAAATGTAAACATTAATCCTTTCCTAAGAACTATATGTAATTCTCATTCCTTATATCAACTTTCAAATTTCTAAAACAGTAAATATTTTGAAATGCAGCTCTTGTAAAAGAACTCTCACTTGACCCCTGATTTAGTAATTGCGATTTTTGTTATTTAGGAGTAGTATAAACTGTATTTAATTTATACTCATATTCTCTCTCACCGAGGACTGAGAGACAACATGGTATATTCTGAGAAGCTAATTAAGAGATTGGTGGTGACATTCTAACAAAGCCAAATCCCCACTGGGAGATATTCCTTTAATTCCCTCTCTCATAATTTTTGGACAAGAAAGAAACAGCCAAGAAAACAAATTCTTTTTATAGATAGCTATTTTCAGGAACTCAGGGTTTTAACAGCCAATCAAGTAAATACCATAAAACAGAGTCAATGTCAAGAAAAAAATATGTAAAACTGCTCTAACTCTGGATCAACAATGAGTAGGTTACCTTCCAACAGATATGCAGGTGCTAATGTCTGTTTTATCATACAGTGCTGAATATTTTCTAATCATCAATTCATGGTGTAGACCAGGAGTTCTTATACAACATAACAGACACCTTCCTAATTAAAATACTTACTAGAAATTCCTCAGAAACCTTCCAGGCAACAATGTCCGACCATACAAGCATAAAAAAAAGAATGAGGAAATGCCTAGAATATAACTAAGTGACCCTGGAAAACTCCTCATTGAAAGAAAATTTTATAAATGGACCTTTTTTTAAAGCACTGTGCTTTTTTAAGTGCTTTAGTTATAATGAATAAGAGTTGACAGGTAAAGCAATTTTAGAAGCTATATTTCTGGAATAATAAAAAGTGCAAACAGTGGAAAAAATGTTTACTCTAATAAAAGGTATTTTTTTAAAAATAGGTTATTTTTTCTTCTCTCATTTATTACACTTCAGCAAGATGTCTGTATTTGACTTTTTGGCTTTTTTTCCCTGCAAACTGCACCTGAATTGCCTCACCCTTGGTAAAAACAGACAACCTGTCAAAGCCTTATACCTTCAATGGATCTGGCATGCTAGGTGATGCAATCATGAAGGCAGTGACCTTTTCAATTTAAATCGAATGTGTCTTGCAAGGGTAACACTGGATTCATCTTTCAGTTCCTCTTTCCGTGTTCTCTGCCCCCTACTGAGACAAAATTACAATCTTTATTTTCAGCATTCAGGCTGCACACAGTGTCGGCTGCAAACCTCTGTCTCTGGCTGACTTTCTTCTTGTCTCATACAGTTATTTCTGATGATTATTTTTGCTGCTGGAACAAGACACTATTTAGCATCTTCTAGACTGGTACTTGAATCACAAACCTTTCTACTGAAACCTGGCTCACACTTTCATATAGCTCTAGAGTAGCTGCAAAGCAGGGGCTTGGCTGAACAAAGAGCTCAACTGCAAACCTTGGAGTGAGTCCATATTTCTCTAGCACGTGTTTGGAGTTGGTGTTTTAACTGGAGTCAATCTGAACATTTCCCAAACAAGCTCTCTGGGGAAGCTTTCCTGCATCACTAAGACCGCATCTGCCTACTCATGCTTAGTTCAAACACTTCACAGGCCAGAATTTTTTCCATGCCAAAATCTGCTAAAGGCAGCTTATGGTTCTCTGAGTCTGTGGTGCACATGTAAGTCATGGAGCTGCTCTCATTTGTGCCAGCTGGCAGCCAAGGCTGGCTGGAGTGAGTGCAGGAACCCCCCAAACACAATCTTCTCTTGCTTTCTGCTCACCAGGAGACTGGTGCCAGCTCCTACTTGCCAGAGAAAGATAAGGTACAATCTCGATCTGGTGATACTGGGTTGCCCCACAGGAGCTATGTTGCAGGTAAAGCCTGACCTTAGACTCTTGGAAAAGGGAAGGAAAGGAAAGCGAAGGATTTTGAAGCTTTTCTAATATGGATATTCTGATTACAAGAGAATCGCATGGACGTACAGATGGCAAACATCAATGTTACCTGATGCTGACGTGAAAACTCAGCTCTGTAGGTCAGTAGAAAGTATTTTCACATAGCAAACTTTCGTTTCTCACACTGGAAAACAATTAGTCATTACAAAAGGATTCTTCTCTGGTTTACATCCAACTAGGATGATACTAATATCTTCCACTGTACTGGGGGTAATCTCGGGACAGTTCTACAAACTGATACACAGGATTGCTTCCTCCTGAAAATCCAGTGGCTTCATTTACTACCTAAAGGACTGCGAGGTTGACACATTTATCTCTTTTCTCGGCAGTGTGTTACTTCTTGAATCCTGATTATTTATACTAAGTTTTAAGAAGATTATAGTACATAGTTGTAAGACTAACAAGCAGTGATGAAACTCAATAAGCTTTATCAGTTTTATTTATTTATGCTGGAAGAAAATTAGCAGAAAACAAGAAGCAAGTAGGAAGACCATACAGTAAGAAAGCTACTGTTCACATAAATCACATGGGGGTTGTGCTTAGAAATGTTATTTTGTACGAAAATGTTGTTATGTTCTGATCCATTTCTTAATCAGCATGTCCTATCTGAAACAGAAGTTGATATATTTTGTTTTAAGCTTGTTCACTGTAAGATCTGCATAGGCATTTTGCTTCCAATTATTTCGCTTTTCAACCAGATTGGCCTGGAGGTGTAGATGTGTACCCTCACAGTACCTGGAAACTGCTCAAAAGGACACCTTAACTAAACGCAATAGGAGGATAATGCTAGATGAGATGTCCAGAAAGTATACAAAATATAACTGAAACATATTTGTCATTAACCTATAATTAAAAGTTCTAATGAAGTCTATCTAATGATTTTTCATTGGTAGCCTGTAATAATATTTGATTGCTCTCGCAGAATTTCTTACGTCAATTTCTACTTTCCCCAGCTATAAATAAATTCTTTGACTACCTACTCATCCCTTCAAATGACATAAAAGGGGTTTATTGTTTTTGTCAGGTTTGTCAGGAGCTGACAAAGACTGTGCCCTCCCCAGCAGTGACACAGGAGGAGATGGCCCATCCTTTTCCTAAGCACTTTTGAATGTTTGCCAAGCCCTGCAACACAGTTCCCGGTGTGAGGACCCCACACCCGCAGAGCCCCTCCAGGCCAGTGTCTCTTCCCCGGCACCAACAAGGTCCCCAGCCTGGGAGACAGAGCAGAAGCCAGTGTGTCTCCTGCCCAAGGGCAGGGCAGACACCTGCTACATATTGGAGGACAAATCATCTTTAGTCCCCAAGTCCTCACTTTTCTTCATCAAACACAAAATTATATTGACTTTACTTCATTGGTCATCTGTTCTTCACTGTTATAGTCTTTAATGATTGCACATGGATATGTTGTTAGGGAAAAAATCAGAGGGGCTAAGGCCGAGCTAGAGGTCAGATTAGCTAAGTCTGCAAAAGATAATAAAAAATCTTTTTATAAGTATATTAACAGTAAAAGGAGGACAAGGGAGACCATACAGTCCCTTTTGGACTCAGAGGGAACAGCAGTGACAGGGGATGAGGAGAAGGCTGAGGTACTTAATGCCTTCTTTGCCTCAGTCTTTAATTGTAAAGAAAGCTGTTCCCTCTGTGTAGATACCCGCGAAACAGAGGGGCAATATGAGGCTCCCATAGTCCAAGAGGAGGTGGTCAGAGCCCTGCTTGGCCAACTGGACACCCACAAGTCCATGGGGCCAGATGGGATACATCCTAGGGTTTTGAGGGAGCTGGCGGATGTATTGGTCAAACCCCTTTCCATCATCTTCCAGCAGTCCTGGAAGACTGGGGAGGTACCTCTGGACTGGAAACTGGCTGATGTACTTCCCATTTACAAGAAGGGTTGCAGGGAGGATCCGGGGAACTACAGGCCTGTCAGTCTGACCTCAGTGCCAGGGAAAGTCATGGAACAGGTGATCTTGAGTGCTATCATGAAGCACTTACAAGAGAACCGGGTGATCAGGCCCAGTCAACATGGGTTTACCAGAGGCAGGTCCTGCCAAACCAACCTGATCGCCTTCTATGACAAAGTCACTCGGCTGCTGGATGAAGGAAAGGCTGTGGATGTGGTCTTTCTGGACTTCAGTAAAGCCTTTGACACAGTTTCTCACAGCATTCTGCTGCGGAAACTGTCAGCCTCTGGCCTGGACAGACACACACTCTCCTGGGTAGAAAACTGGCTGGATGGCCGGGCCCAGAGAGTGGTGGTAAATGGTGTTAAGTCCAGCTGGAGGCCAGTGACAAGTGGGGTTCCCCAGGGCTCAGTGCTAGGTCCAGT
This sequence comes from Coccyzus lansbergi, assembly GCA_033558105.1. NCBI lineage: Eukaryota > Metazoa > Chordata > Aves > Cuculiformes > Coccyzidae > Coccyzus > Coccyzus lansbergi. The sequence continues at coordinate 5,117 of JAUMJK010000067.1, read as the reverse complement.
CCTGTTCAATGTCTTCATCAATGACCTGGATGAGGGCATTGAGGGTACCCTTAGCAAGTTTGCAGATGACACAAAGCTGTGTGCAAGTGTCGATCTGCTGGAGGGTAGGGAGGCTTTGCAAAGGGACCTGGACAGGCTGGACTGCTGGGCAGTGTCCAACGGCATGAGGTTTAACACGGCCAAATGCCGGGTCCTGCACTTGGGGCACAACAACCCTATGCAGAACTACAGACTGGGAGAAGCCTGGCTGGAAAACTGCCAGGAGGAGAGGGACCTGGGGGTGTTGGTCAACAGCCGACTGAACATGAGCCAGCAGTGTGCCCAGGTGGCCAAGAAGGCCAATGGCATCCTGGCTTGGATCAGAAACGGTGTGACCAGCAGGTCCAGGGAGGTGATTCTCCCTCTGTATTCAGCACTGGTGAGGCCGCTCCTTGAATATTGTGTCCAGTTCTGGGCCCCTCACCACAAGAAGGATGTTGAGGCTCTGGAGCAAGTCCAGAGAAGAGCAACGAGGCTGGTGAAGGGGCTGGAGAACAGACCCTATGAGGAGCGGCTGAGAGAGCTGGGGTTGTTTAGCCTGGAGAAGAGGAGGCTGAGAGGAGACCTCATTACTCTCTACAAGTACCTGAAAGGTGGTTGTGGAGAGGAGGGAGCTGGCCTCTTCTCCCAAGTGACAGGGGACAGGACGAGAGGGAATGGCCTCAAGCTCCGCCAGGGTAGGTTTAGGCTGGAGATTAGGAGGAGGTTTTTCACGCAGAGGGTCATTGGGCATTGGAACAGGCTGCCCAGGGAGGTGGTTGAGTCACCTTCCCTGGAGGGGTTTAAGACACGGGTGGATGAGGTATTGAGGGACTTGGTTTAGTGTTAGATAGGAATGGTTGGACTAGAAGATCCGATGGGTCCCTTCCAACCTGGTTGTTCTGTGATTCTGTGATTCTGTTGCATCCTTCTGGAAGCTTAGTGCCCAAATCTGAACAAAGTATTTCACCTGAGCACTTGTAATTATTTGACTCTATTTGGTAGTGAACTTCCAAGCCCTAATTGGTCTTAGAACATCATAAAGAGCACTTATAGTCTGCTATAAACCCTCAGGCCTCCTCAGCCTTATTCTGTTGTACTAGTTATCACACACTTCACATTTGTGGAGGGCCTGTTCCTTTTGTTTCTAATGTGATACACTTATTATCTTTCTGGGATTTATGAAGTTATGTGCTCATGCTTAAAAATTTTCAGTTGCATCAGTTAAACCACTGCCTTCCACAAGAAGGAATTTCCACTGGCCAACTGCACTTCATCTAAACAACCTACCAGTGTTCAACACTAACTGTAGTATTTCACTGAGTTGAACCTCAGGATTTTTAATTACGAGATGACATAAAAGTAGGGACAGGACATAGGAGGACAGGCTGAGAGAGTTGGGATTGTTCAGCATGAAGAAGAGAAGGCTCTGGGGAGACGTTATTGCAACCTTCCAGTAACAGGTGAGGTAACGTGAAAGCTGGGGAGGGACTGTTTACAAAGGCTTGTAGTGATAGGACTAGGGGCAATGGGTATAAACTGGAGAGGGACGGATTTAGACTAGACATAAGGAGGAATTTCTTCACCATGAAGGTGGTGAGGAACTGGCACAGGTTGCCCAGGGAAGCTGTGGCTGCCCCGTCCCTGGAGGTGTTCAAGGCCAGGTTGGATGGGCCTTGGGCTGCCTGGTCTGGTGGAAGGTGTCCCTGTCCATGGCAGGGGGGCTGGAACTGGATGATCTTTAAGGTCCCTTCCAACCCAAACCATTCTATGATTTTATGACTCTATATTATAAATATCGGTGCCTCTTATCTACTGCAAAAGGCTTTTTTGGGTTTTTTTCCCCCCTATTTGATCAATTATGATTAAGAAAAGCAAGTTCTCTATAAAAATTACCTGTTTTTTTTTTTTTTTTTTTTTTAAATTTAGGTCAAGATATTTTAGCCTGAAAGAGCAGCACCTGAACTCTAAGCTGTAAGCTAGCACCAACTTCTTTGGTTATGTGAGGCAAGGGTGTGATACTGATACAATATGTGGGACATTTAGAAGTGGAATATTTTGATTTAAGCTAAAGTACAGTTAAGTTTTGTGTAAGCAGTTGTGGTTCTCAAAAGTTAGACATAATGTCCATTTGATAGAACATCTTGTGTTCACTATGATCTGCACTGAACAGATGGCTCTTCTTCTGTAATCACCTCTGTTTCAAGTTTTTGTCTATTTTAAAGCCAAAGTCAGGCAGAGCTGGTTCCAAAGCTCCAAATCAGCAAGAGTTTTGACTGTTGAAAAGTTTCATAACATTAAAATCTGACCTTGGAAAGTAAGACAATATGCATAGGATTTCTGGGAAAACATTCCCTCCTAGCTCTTGTCCCACTGCAGATGATTGATAGAGAACACTCCATCGTGTTGCCCAGGCCTGATAAAGGATGCTTGTTTTCTAAAACTCCAAAACAAGTCTTACAGAGTTTTATTTGCTGACATTTTTGGTATCAATACAATAATCAGTTACTATTACAAAAATTAGGGTATTTTTCATTTAAGCTAAAGTAGATTTCAGTTTTCATCATTTTCTGAAAGTTAGACAGAATGTCCCTCTGACAGCATACTTTTTAGTATCTTTTTTTCCTAAATACTGTTTTTCAGACACCATTCATCTTTTTTTAGAAAAGATAATGCGTTAAGTATGATGTGTGCTGAACAATTGTGTTTTTTTCTATAATCACCTGTTTGCAGTCTCTCCCTACCTCAAAAGCAAGGTCAAGCAGTGAGCTTGGGCCAGTGATACAAGATTATTATTACAAAAAGTGGATTTTTTAAAAAAATTTAAGCTAAAGTTCATCCCAGTAGCTGTATTTTTTGAAAGTTAGACAGAAAGTCCATAGAATCATACAATCACAGAATGGTTTGGGTTGGAAGGAGACTTAAAGATCATCCAGTTCCAACCCCCCTGCCATGGCCAGGGACACCTCCCACTGCATCAGGTTGTCCAAGGCCTCATCTAACCTGGCCCTGCACATCTCCAGGGATGGGACATTGTAAGGGTCTGTCAAAAGATTGATTTCTGCCTCAACATTTCTCGTCGGGTGCTAAGCCTCAAAACTTGGCTGTAATCACAGATACAGAAAAGCAGCTGAAGCTGGTACAAAACTAGCAAGGAATGTTTTGTACCTATCTCCAAGCCTCCCTGCTACCTGTACCTACCTGCTTATCTCAAGAATGCTTTCTACCTGTCTCCAAGCCTCCGTGTGTTGTACTATTGTGAAAGATCCATGCAGGAAGAGAAAAGTAGACAGGAAAATTAACAACAGGACTTACCATAGACCCATGCCCCAACAGAGCACGCTTGTACTTGTCTCCAAGCCTCCCTGCAACCTACTGTTGTGAAAGATAACTACTGGCCTTCATCAGGGGACCCAAGTCAACCAGCGTGGGCAGGAGGAGCGCATGTGCAAGAGGAGGAGATCTGCCTCCAAAGCATGTGTGGCCTCCTAGGTGAAGATTGGCACATCTCCACAGGATCGCAAGGAAATTGACTAGCATATGAGACAGCTCTGGAGCAGTTTAATTTTGAAGATCTTCGCCACCGTGAGGTCACATCAATCAAAGACAGAAGCAGCGGAATGCCTCCTGGACCAGGACCCCTAGAGACGCTGGATGTCTGTGGACCTGTGGTGGTAGATATAAACCCCTTTTCTCCCCATCTTTTTCCTTATTCTCTCTCTCTGTCTTTCTATTGCGAGCCTCTTTAGAGGCACAACTAATAAAGTTACTATTTGAATTGAAATTTAGCTCCAGCTCCCTTGACTTGTTGAACGATTGCCCCCCCTTTTTTTTGGCTCCAAGATTGTAGCTGAAACGAACCATCCACAGCTTCCCGGAGCAACCTGTGCCAGTACCTCACCACTCTCACGGTGAAGAAATTCTTCTTTACCTAGTCTAAATCTGTCCTCTCCAGTTTATCCCCATTGTCCTTAGTCCTATCACTACAAGCCTTTGTAAAAAGTCCCTCTTCAGCTTTCATAGAATCATAGAACAACTACGTTGGAAAAGACCCACAGGATCATCGAGTCCAACTATTCCTATCAAACACTAAACCATGCCCCTCAGTACCTCGTCCACCCGTGCCTTAAACATCTCCAGGGAAGGTGAATCAACCACCTCCCTGGGCAGCCTGTTCCAGTGCCCAATGACCCTTTCTGTGAAATTTTTTTTTCCTAATGTCTAGCCTAAATCTCCCCTGGTGGAGCTTGAGGCCGTTCCCTCTTGTCCTGTCCCCTGTCACTTGGGAGAAGAGGCCATTACCCTCCTCTCTATAACCTCCTTTCAGGTAGTTCTAGAAAGCAATGAGGTCTCCTCTCAGCCTCCTCTTCTCCAGGTTAAACAACCCCAGCTCTCAGTCGTTTCCTGTAGCCCCTTCAGGTACTGGTAGGTCGCTATAAGGTCTCCTTGGAGCCTTCTCTTCTCCAGGCTGAACAACCCAAACTCCCTCAGTATGTCCTCATACGGGAGGCGCTCCAGCCCTCTGATCACCCTTGCAGCCCTCCTCTGGACCTGTTCCAACAGCTCCATATCCTTCTTACATTGAGGATTCCAGAACTGGGCACAATAGTCCAGACGAGGTCTCACAAGAGAGGAATAGAGGGGCAGAACCAGCTCCTTTGACCTGCTGGCCACACTTCTTTTGATGCAGCTCAGGACATGTTTGGCCTTCCGGGCTGCGAGCACACATTATCAGCTTGTGTCAAGCTTCTCATCAACCAGCACCCCTAAGTTCTCCTCAGGGCTGCTCCCAATCACACCAGCTCCTAGCCTGTACTTAAACCGCAGATTGCCCCGACCCAGGTGCAGTACCTTGCACTTGGCCTTGTTGAACCCCATGAGGCTGGCGCAGCCCCGCTCCTCCCCGTCCGCACCTCGCGGTGCCCCAGGCCCAGCCCGCAAGGTGCTTTGAGCGGCCGCCCCCGCGGGGCAAGGGGCGATACGAAGGGACTGGGGAGGGCACACCCGCCCCACGTGACCGGGATTCGAACGGCCGGCGCCACGCTCCACGCACGCGCGAGAGCGGAGACCAGCCGTTGGCCTCGGGGAGAAGCCCCACC